>CM060929.1:306469527-307852652 GCA_030765085.1 Allium cepa
TTAGAACGCTCATCGTCTTCCTGACGATGTTCTGAAAGCATTCGTCCATACAAGTCCGTTCCAGGTTCGAACGAAATCAAAGATACTATTCCTACTAAATCCATTTCGGAATCACCCTTAGGATTGGTAGCGATTAGCCCTTGCACTTCACTGCTCCATCTTCGACTCGCAGCTCTTGTCTTCCTCACGAAAATGTTCAAACCGGATCGCAGTGGTTTTCGAGAAATAAATCTCGATCCTGGTCCGATCAGCGTATTAGCCAAGATTGATAGTCAGTTATTTAATTATCAAATAACATTCATAAGCAGTCATCAAGCCAAAATAATTTCCTAAATTGTTTATTACCCTCAAAATATCTTCACAAAATATATTTCTACTTTTCAACCTTTTGAAAACAGTTTCAAACCACCCTTCTCTCATGGAATAAATTTACCAACAATTTATTTATTTCCACTAAAAACAAACAAGTCCAAAAACTTTAGATTTTTAAACAATTTAAATCACTTTATTCTAAATTATACTTTAAAACATTTAAATTAAACTACCTGAACATTTTATCCAAAATATATAATTTAAAGATAATTACAATAAAAGTACTTTATAAAATATAAAACTAATTTTAAAATAAATTTTTAGCCAAACTAAATTTTAAAATAAGAATTACAAAATTCTATACCAGTTTTTAAATAAAACTTTACCCAAACTATCTTTAAAATAAAATATCTTTATAAACTATTTATAATTATCTTTTTAAAACATAATACCAATTAACCTTTAAATAATTACTACTAAAATAAATTTCAAAACTATTTACTTTAAAATTTAAAACATTTAAAAATAATAAATTTTCAAAAACATCTCCTTAAAACAAAATTTTAAAGCCTTTACCTTATACATAAATGTCTCCTTTAAAATACACTTGGCTTTCCAGGGAAATACACTTCCTATTTCCATACCTTTAAAAATAAACCACTATTTATTTTTAAAACAAACTACCCATTCCTTTATAAATTTCCATCGTGAATTTATACTTCTAAATATCCACAGATATCTTGTTTCACCTTATAAACCCAACTTATAAATCTTATAGTCTCATCTTTCTTTAAAACACAGTTTCAATCACCAAATCAATCTTCAAATTGATTTTTCAAAATTAACTCCATTTAAAATAAATTTTTTTCTTATCCAAATTTATTTCAAAACTCATTAATTTTAGATTTAACTTCTTTACCCTGATTTAAAATCATATTTAAACTAAAAATACAAATTTCATACTTCCCTTCTTTATCTTTACCAAACAAATTTAAACCTTAAATTTTAAAAATAAATTTCTTTACTGCTTTCAATATTATCACTTGAATTCATTTATTCAATATCTCTTTTCCCATACTTTGGATTTATTTATTACAATTTAAAAATTAACTTTATTCTTCCAAATCATTTTCATTAACCAAATTACTTATAATTATTTTATTTAAAATTACCTTTTTATTTAATTTAAAATCCAAACTTCATATATATATATATATATATATTAATCCTCAAAATTCCAATATATATTTAACCAAGCCAGAGTATTCAATAAATTCCAATTCCCATTACAATCAATATAATTCATCATAGATCATCACATAATCATATCGCTAAATATATAAAATAAATTCAAACATTCTGAGGAATCCAGTTGGATCCCTCTAACCTGTTTTTCCCTGGATCCATAGATGTTAGCACAATATAATAATACCAATTCCACATCGAGGTGGAATATCGGGGTATATGGGTTCATATTATCTCATCCGCTATTATACGGTGCATAGGGTCTCATCCGCTATATAATGCGGGAATCAATCACTCCAATATATACATTACTATATAATATACCACGTCCAATAAATTCAATCATTCAACCAAATATTTTAAATTTAAGTATTTAAATTTAAATAATACCCAGATGAGTGAGATTAACTCACTTTAGATTTTGTAAATTTACAATCTGAACCACAACAGCTTGATTCTCCATGATTTTTGACCTTGCGCAAATATTTATACAATTTATTAAAATTCGAAATAATCGAACAAATTAATTTCCTTTTAGCAGATTAGATTAATTAACACTTTTAATATATATTTCCAAATAGATTAGTTAAGTAAAAATAGGTATATATGTATATTTATTTTTAGTTTTGAAACTATATATATGCTTATAAAAATTCTAATTTTTATATAACTTCTATATTTTCCAAGATCAATAAAAAATTTCAGGTTTAAACATTTTTCGCTTACTACATATATATACATATATGTCTATAAGTCGTTTAATTTAAAATAAGCTGTTTCTTATGCCTTACAGTGTGTGTGTGTGTGTGTGTGTGTGTGTGTCTATATATATATATATATATATATATATATATATATATATATATATATATTTCTGTTTTGGTATTTTCTTGAAAATCCAAAAAACCTTTCTATGTATATATATCTTCTGCTTCTCAAATCTGTAAATATAACAATATTCTTCTTCTTTTTCTTTTTTCTGAACATCAATAGTAATTATAACTTCGGTTTAATAAATTATCGAAAAAATCAAAAACAACAAACCTCAACTCGACGACCAGATTTGCGTCGATCAACCGCAATATCGCCAACACAAACCATGACTTGTGACCAACAGAAAGAACACCCTCTACCTCCTATTCGAGCAAGCTGAGCTCTATGCCTCACTGACGAACACGAAATCACCTCACGTGAATCCTTAAATCACAACTTCCATGAAACCCTCGAACCTAGCAAGCCCAAAATCGAGCAGCAATCATCGCCTCGACGAAGACGCCGAACCCCACAATCACGAGCTCCTTGCCACCATTCTCCTCCTCGACTGCATTCGCCGCTCTTAGTTCAAACAAAACCGAAATCGTTCCCCCGATGAATTAGAATCTCGACTTCGATTTGATTTGAAAACGAACAGGCAGCCGTATTATTATTATTTTTATTTAGGGTTGAATGATTGATTTAGAAAATAAAAAGGAGGGCATGGCTCAGATTCAAATTAAAGAAGAAGGAAATTTTTCTGCTATCTTTAATTCGTTCAATCCTTTTCTTCTTTCCTTTATTGTTATATATATATATATATATATATATATATATAAGAAGTGGACATCTGTTCGATTTTTAAAGATATAGCAGACACGTGTTTTTAAGAAGAAAACGTGTCCAATTTGTCTACAGTACGTGAATTTATAAAATTTAATTTAATTTAAATTCAAAATGTCTCGATTCCGCAACTCACAATCTCGATCTCCTATCGAGGCAAGCCGCTAGGTGTTTATAATGTTAAACCCCTATTCTGAATGCAATGGAAAAGGTTTCGAGTCCTAATTCGATCGTGTGGAGTAAATAGCTTTATGAACCCAGTTGTATATTAGATTTTTGATATAAATTCAGCGTGTTTATCTACCGTACGGCCAAACGATCACTAAAAACACTATGAAAATTGAAATCCGATAATAATATGATATTACAGATCTAATGGAATTGGTTTCGTTGAATTCCGAGACTGTGCCTCGGAAGGCTATTTTTAAATTCAATTTAAACTATATATTTTTAAAACTAAACAAAACACTTTCAAATTCGATGTTAAAAGTTCTATTACCTTTAGAATGATCAATATGAATTTTCTAAGCCTTTAAAATATTTTTAATAAGCTTAGAATTCCAGATTCAACATTTTTCCCAATCCAATCATTAAATTTAATAAATAAATAGCGATATTTGAAATTCAAGTTAGAAACTAACTTTTAAATATTTAAAATCAATTAAATATTCCAATTTCAAATATATAAAAATTCTGGATCGTCACATTCCTCCCACTTAAAATAATTTCGTCCCCGAAATTGCTAGTTAAGAAGAATGGTCCACAACCCTATAACTGTTTTCCTCAAAACCAACTGTTTTCCAACAACTTCCCCAAAACAAATCTTTTTACTAAGGACACAATCACTCTTATTAACTTTCTAAACTCATCCATCACTTCCAACAATATTATTTACTCATCAATTCAAATTTAAATTTAAAATCAAAAATCAAATTTTAAATTATCCAAATTTTCTAAAAAAATTCTAACTCCCTAAATTTTTGAAATTTTTTGCCAACGTCACCATTGTACGGCTAGCTCGGTACAACTACAAAATGCCTCTATGGGACCCCAGATTCAAAAGAAAACAAAAAGCCAAGTGGCTAGATCGGAAAACCATCAAATTTCATATAGAAAATTAAATACATACCTTTTGTTGAGCAAATTCAATTTATCTTCAAAAATCAAAAATCCCAATTCCCTTTTGCTTTTTAACACCTAAATTGCCTACTTAGAAATAACATCCAATCACAATTTTCAAAATCATTTTATACATTTCTTTACAAAAGTTTTCATATCTATTTCATTCACATCCGTATGATGCACATATATTATCCGTACGTAATACCCAATTCGATCGCTCACTCGATCATGCAATTTCACTTCCGAACTAGTATCGTCCACCCGACTTCCTAGTGCGAACTCAGATCAGGTTTCTTGATCAGAAACCGTCAGTCTCCTCACATAGCCACAAACTATGATAGAGAATTTCCAGAATCAATAAAAAATCCATATCCAGAGTTCGTCGTCGAAAATGGAGTGAAAAATTCCAACTCGGATCAGTATAACTACCTCGAAATTCTGTGCTCAAATCTGGATCAAATCGCTATGCTAATAAAATAATATACGTGCATCTTACGTATTTATATACATTATTAACTACATCAACTCTCTTTTATTCACATTCTTTTTATTTCTATCTACTTATTCGCAATTTTCCCATTTCACAACTTTCAGTTTTAATCTTCATTCAATTACTCTCTTAGAATAATTTTTTTCAATATCAAATTTACTAAAGAATTTCACCATTCCTTCTTAAGTATAATATAAATGTTTTATACACCTTTTATAACTATTTTTACTTCATCGCTTTTGTTAATCTATACTTTTACTCAAATTTTCATTTTCAAATTCATTTGAATTTAATTTCTCTTTCATCTTAAATATTGAATTTATTTACATTATCTCAACCCCTACTTAACTAACCACTCCTCTAATTAGTTACACTTACTAATTTATTCCTATCTCAAACCATTTTTTTCTTTAAAACTTTTATTATTTTAGTTCACTTAGAACTGGTTCTAAAACTTCACTCAACTCAATTAAATTTTAAATTTTAATATTCAGTTTTCAATTTCATTCAGTTACAACCAAATAAATTTTCAAATATCAATACTTTTATTCAAATTTCCATTTTTAAATTCACTTGAATTAAATTTTCCTTCCACCCATTTATTCCCAGACAAATTTAATATTTCATTTTGTACAACAAGATTAAAATCAAATCCAAAACATTTTCTTATTTACTTAAATCGGTTTGTTTACTCACTAATTTTATTCCACTTCTTTATTTTATTTAGTCAAATCTTGACTAATTTCCATTACATACAATTCAAATTAATTCCTAATATTCAATTACCAATTTTATTTAATTACAAATGCTAATTCATTTTCTATCCACAATTTTATTTCCATCTTAACTTTTAATTTAATTACACTCCCATTAAATTTTAAATTTTAAACTTCCTAAAGTTTCCAACTTATTTAAACTCCACTAACATTTTAAATTAACTGCCAAAGTTTAAGCAATTCTTAAAATAAATTTTGAAGGCATATATATCTAAATCAAACCATTCTTTTGCATTTTAAAAATCAAACCCAATCTTCGCAAACAAACATCAATCCAAAATATCCAATATTCCTTTGCATTTTAAAATCAAAACGGTTTTACCAAACCAAACTTCAATATTTCAAAAATCATTTTTGAAATCCATAATTCAATTGCATATCCATTTATTCCCTGACTTTTCTAAAACCAACCCAGTTTTGCAAACAACTCCAATTTAAATCATTCGGGTAGTAATTCCTCTCTTGGAAACTCGAAAATAAACATCGATGATGCTGCAGTCATCACTGAAGTTATTTTCCCAACGACCGAAGTGAGTTTAATGCTTTTATTCTTCCAAAAACATTATACAAATATTTTTAAATCCCACATCTCACCAGATTTCAAATCCAATTCCATAAAATTTTCCGAAATAATATTTCGCCAAAACCTTTAAAAACCATTTCAAATTCAAAGGAATATAAATTTCACAAATTTTCAAATTCCAAATCCTTTCAATCCATATTCGATTATTACCCGGGAATTTCATTTAAATTTATAAATCACATTTATAATTCGAATTTACAAATCCCATTTGTATATGAATTTATTTCTTAGCTTTAAGTTATGATTTCAATTTCTTGTTTAATTTTTTTACACAACAATGATAATAGTTAAATATTATCACTTCCTAACAACTAAGCAGCCATATATAACTATAATAATTTACGAAAAATTATTTCTTTTATATACAAAAATAATTTGGGTAAAATTATTTCATTTACCCTATTTCAAAACAATACTGTGTCCGTTTATCTTGTTTAAGAGTTTAGATACCCCTATCGATGGCATGACGCCCCACATATCGACCAGAATCCATAAACACTCAACCGGTAAATCAGCACAATATAAAACAATTTTTATGTTCACTAACAAAAACGCGCACATATCTATTATTACACTCATACTCATACTAGAGTACTACGGACTCTATTGAGTAATCCCCACCAGAGCCAAGGTTCTCGCTTAACCTTCAGCTCTGATACCAAATGTAACAGCCTGATTTTGCAATGCTCGAAAAATCGAACCATTAGAGTTAAAAGAAGGAGAAGGTAGAAGAAGAAAATAGAACAACATCAGAATATCACAGTCGCAGCAGAATAAATATAATATATAATAATAGCTTTAAAATACAAAGAAATCTGTACTGATTTATACATTACAACATCAGAGTACAACTCAATTCAACAGCATAATCAGTCTCCAAATGTTGGACAGTTACATAAAATTTGTCCACAAAATTGAATAAATAGCAGAGTAATAATCAAGTAAGGAAGTACGTCTCGCCAACCAGCTCGTTTCCTGAGCTCCACAGCCATCCATCCAAAATCTGTACTTTATAATACTCGGTCTGACCCGAACATTATAGTTAAATAACACCCGAGTCAGTCTGGAAAACCAGCATGAGAAAACACACTCACTTGGATTATTAAAGTTTCAAAATCCTTTGAAATCAGAGGTATCTCGTAAGACCACGCCACAAATAAACATGTCGGGTTTTTACCTTACGATAACCAAGACATTTCTTATAAAATCCTCTGATATTATAATAGTGTCTATATACAACTCCTTATTCAAATAGCCTAAATTGTTACATTTATTAAATTCCCGCTAATAGGTATACAAACAAATCCGTAAAGGCACGTAGGGAAAATGGATTTCCATCAATGGCATGGCAAGTGGGGTACCATCCATCATAGTACGTGGTCTAGATCATCATACCGAGGATCCACCCAAAATCCCCTACAACACAAGACCGGACTACCCCTTACTGGATAGCCCAAATAAGTTCACCCCACGGTTGGGATCAGCAACCGCCACACAGCCGAAATATTAAGGAACATCTAGACAGGGATGACCTTACCCTAATTGGTTGCTAGCCACTTAGCCTTGTGCGCACCTCCCCTATTTTAGCCATTCTCGGTTGATGAGGTCGAGGCTATGCATTGCCTTTTAGCACACATTCACTTAGAACGCTCATCATCTTCATGACGATGTTCATAAAGCATTCGTCCATACAAGTCCGTTCCAGGTTCGAACGGAACCGAAGACACTATTCCTACTAATCCATTTTAGAATCACCCTCAGGATTAGTAGCGATTAGCCCTTGCACTTAACTGCTCCATCTTCGACTCCCATCTCTTGTCTTCCTCGCGAAAACGTTCAAACCGGATCGAAGTGGTTTTCGGGAAATAAATCTCGATTCCGACCTCTTCGAAACGATCAACGCATTGACCAATATTGATAGTCGGTTATTTAACTATCAAATAACATTTACAAACAATCATTAAGCCATAATAATTTTCCAAATTATTTATTACCCTCAAAATATCTTCGCAAAATATGTTTCCACTTTTCAACCTTTTGAAAACAGTTTCAAACCACCCTTCTCTCACGGTATAAATTTCCCAACAATTTATTTATTTCCACTGAAAACAACCAAGTCCAAAAACTTTAGTTTATTAAACAATTTAAATCACTTTATCCTAAATTATACTTTAAAACATTTAAATTAAACTACTTAAACACTTTATCCAAAATATGTAATTTAAAAATAATTACAATAAAACTACTTTATAAAATATAAAACTAAAAACTAAATTTTAAAATAAGAATTACGAAATCCTATACAAGTTTTTATAAAACTTTACCCAAACTATCTTTAAAATAAAATTTCTTTATAAAATATTAATTATTATCCTTTTAAAACATAATACCCGTTAACCTTTAAATAATTACTACTAAAATAAATTTAAAAAATATATACCTTGAAATTTAAAACATTTAAAAATAATAAATTTTCTAAAACATCTCCTTAAAACAAATTTTTAAAGCCTTTATCTTATACATGAAAGTCTCCTTTAAAATACATTTGGCTTTCCAGGGAAATATACTTCCCATTTCCATACCTTTAAAAATAAACCACTATTTATTTTTAAAACAAAATACCTATTCCTTTATAAATTCTCATCGTGAATTTATACTTTCAAATATTCACAGATATCTTGTTTCACCTTATAAACCTAGTTTATAAATCTCATAGTATCATCTTTCTTTAAACCATTGTTTCAATTACTAAATCAATCTTCAAATTGATTTTTCAAAATTAACAGCATTTAAAATAAATTTCTTTTCGTATCCAAAATTATTTCAAAACTCATTAATTTCCGATTTAACTTCTTTACCTGATTTAAAATCTTATTTAAACTAAAAATACAAATGTCATACTTTCCAAATCTCTTCTTTATCTTTCCAAACAAATTTAAACCTTAAATTTTAAAAATAAATTTCTTTACTCCTTTAAATATTATCAGTTGAATTCATTTATTCAAAATACCTCTTTTCCTATACTTTGGATTTATTTGTTACAATTTAAAAATTAACTTTTATTCTTCCAAATCATTTTCATTAACCAAATTCCTTATAATTATTTTATTTAAAATTACCTCTTTATTTACTTTAAAAATCCAAACTTCATATATATATATATATTAATTGTCAAAATTCCAATATATATATTTAACCAAGCCATAGTATTCAATAAATTCCAATTCCCATTATGATTGATATAATTCATCACAGATCATCACATAATCATATCGCTAAATATATAAAATATATTCAAACGTTCTGAGGAATCCAGTTGGATCCCTCCAACTTGTTTTTCCCTGCATCCACAGATGTTTGCAAAATATAATAATACCAATTCCACTTCGAGATGGAATATCGCGATATATGGGATCATATTATCTCATCCACTATTATGCGGCGCATAGGGTCTCATCGTCTATATAATGCAGCAATCAATCACTCAAATATATATATTACTATATAATATACCACATCCAATAAATTCAATCATTCAACCAAATATTTTAAATTTTACTATTTAAATTTAAATAATACCCAGATGAGTGAGATTAACTCACCTTAGATTTTGTAAATTTGCAATCCGAACCACATCAGCTTGATTCTCCATGATTTTTGACCTTGTATAAATGTTTATACAATTTATTAATATTCGAAATAATCGAACAAATTAATTTCCTTTTGATGGATTTAATTAATTAACACTTTTAATATATATTTTCAAATAGATTAGTTAAGTAAAAAACAAGTATTTACGTATATTTTTTTAATTTTGAAACCACACACACAGATATATATATATATATGCTTATAAAAAACCTAACTTTTATATAACTTCTATATTTTCCAAAATCCATAAAAAAATTCCGGTTTAAACACTTTTCTCTTACTGCATGTATACACACACATACATATGTCTATGAGTCCTTTAATTTAAAATTAGTTGTTTGTTATGTCCTACAGTATGTATATATTTCTAATTTGTTAATTTCTTGAAAATCCAAAAATCATTTTTATGTAAATATATCTTCTACTTCTCAAATCTGTAAATATAACAGTACTCATCTTTTTTTCTTTTTTTATGAACATCAATAGTAATAATAACTTAGGTTTAATAAATTATTGGAAAAATCAAAAACAACAAACCACAACTCGACGACCAGAATACCGTCGATCAACCACAATATCGCCAACACAAACCATGCCTTGCGACCAACAGAAAGAACACCCTCCACCTCCTATTCGAGCAAGCCGTGCTCTACAGCTCACTAATAAACACGAAACCACCTCGAGCGAATCCTTAAATCACGAATCCAGCTTCCACGAAACTCTCGAACCTTACGAGCCCAAAATTGAGTAGCAATCATCGCCTCGACGAAGACACCAAACCTAACAATCGCGAGCTCCTTACCACCATTCTCATCCTTTACTGCATTCATCGCTCTTAGTTCGAACGAAGCAGAAATCATTCACCGATGAATTAGAATCTCGGCTTTAATTTTATTTGAAAACAAATAGGCAGTCGTACTATTATTTAGGGTTGAATGATTGATTTAGAAAATAAAAAGAAGGGCGTGGCTCAGATTCGAATTGATGAAGAAGGAAATTGTTCCACCATCTTTAATTTGTTCTATCCTTTTATTCTTTCCTTTATGGTTAATATATATATATATATATATATATATATATATATATCTATGTGTGTGTGTGTGTAAGATAAGGATATCTGTACGCTTTTTAATGAAATAGTAGACACATGTAGTTAAGAATAAAACGCGTCCAATTTGTTTATAGTATGTGAATTTATAAAATTTAATTTAATTTAAATTCAAATCGTCTCGATTCCGTAATTCACAATCTCGATCTCCTATCGAGGCATGCCGCTAGGCATTTATAATGTTAAACCCCTATTTCGAAAGCAATGGAAAAGGTTTCAAGTCCTAATTTGATCGTATGGAGAAAATAGCTTTTTGAACCCAGTATACATTAAGTTTTCGATATAAATCCAGCGCGTTTATCTATCGTACGACCATACGATCACTACAAACACTACAAAAATTAAAATCCGATAATAATACAATATTACGGATCCAATGGAACTGGTTTCATCGAATTCCGAGACTGTGCCTCGGAAGCTATTTTTAAATTCAATTTGAACTACATATTTTTAAAACTGAACAAAACACTTTCAAATTCAATGTTAAAAGTTCTATTACCCTCAGAATGATCAATATGAATTTTCTAAGCCTGTAAAATATTTTTAACAAGCTTAGAATTCCAGATTCAACATTTGTTCCAATCTAATCATTAAATTTAATATTTAAATTATCAAATAAATAGCGATATTTGAAGTTTAAGTTAGAAACTAACCTTTAAATATTTAAAATCAATTAAATATTTAAATTTCAAATATTTAAAAAATCTGGGTCGTCGCACACTAAATCTCGATATAGTGGGTACAGTGTAGTTCATATAAGTTTTAAGTAAATATAGTAGGTCATATATCACCAAAGCTTGCTTTATAGGGTATGGTGAGAACTATATGAGACCCGTTATTAAGGATGTGGCTCAGGGTCAATGGTACAATCAGGTATTGACTTTATTTATTTTAGATCCTCGATGGTAGTCACTGGATCACGACAGACGTCCACTGCAGACTCTACTCATCAACAATGATAGAAATAATCACACACATTATTTGAGCCATATCGTTTTGTTATTGACTTATATTACGATATCTACGTCACCAACATTTTTGTGTTGGGGTATCTTTACCATAGTACATTGTTACGTGTTAGTCACATTATGTTTGTTGTGCTGACTCATTGACTGTAGGTAAAGAATAGGTAGATGTATATGATTAGTAATATAACCTTTGTTTTACCATGTTCACTTATGTATATATTGGTTTCATATACAGTATTTTGAGATTATTTCCCCTCACTCCATGCTTTAAGCTTGACCTGAGTTTAATCTCTGTTTATTTTGTGACAACTCTTGGGTACTTATTGAGTAGATTGAGAGACAGATAGCTTTTGGGGATTGCTCACGATCATATTACTTTAGATCAGTGTAAGATGATGATGTTCTATTATACAATTAGATGTATATTTTCCAGTACATGAAAAATCTATATTTATATGTACGAGACATGTATTATTCAGATGTTGTATTCGGTACTTCTTGTGTATGGATTCAATGTATTCTAATGTTACTATTTCTATCAGTTACTTCTACATTACTATGTATTATATATGTATATCATGTTTTTGTCATGTATCTTTGCATACTATATATTCTCACTAAATGTAAGATACTGTTGTTACATTGTAGTTAAATTAAATTAAATTAATAATAAAATTTGAATTAATGTGGTATGGCCTGTCTGTTCGGTCGATGAAAATTCTATCGGATTAGAAAACCGTCAAACGAATTTTGAAATAAAATTTATAACGCAAGCGCACGGTGTACAATGTAGCACGCGGCGAATACGGGTCGATCTGTAGGGAATTGATGATTTTAAAATTCTACTCAATCAAATTATACCAAAGTCGAAGAGGATTTGTTAACTAGAAATTATGAGGCTAACACTAGAAAATGTGATTCAAAAATTATTAGACTAAAGAAACAATTTAGAGGCAAATCCACTCTCAAATTTTTGTAAATCAACAAACACATAATTTATGATCTCTAACTTTGATGTTAAGTGAAATATTCATTGCATTTATCATAAGCATGGTTTATTTATGTTAATAGTTGACATAACTCAAACCATCAAACTATAATACAACAATTATACCACTTACAAATTCTCATGAAAAAAGAAGCCAAAGCAAAAACTATTTTAAGTACGATCTATTTACTATTGTAACTAGTAACATAGATCATCAAATTTCATTTTTACTTTCATTTCATAATCAAAAATTAATTAGTAAATGTTGATGTAAATTGTGTTTATGTTGAATAAGAATAGCTCATTTGCATAAGCAATATAAGCTATCAAACCCACTTGTATAAACTTACATCAAAATTCACATTCATGAAGCATAAACAAAGAGATCATAAATCATAAAAAATGTTGAAATTACATAAAGTTAGAGAGCTTCATCACCCCTAAATTGAAGGGGTTTAGCTACTCATTTGTGGCATTGAAGCAACACAAATAAATTTCAACATTGAAAAGAAAAGAGAATAGAAAATAAGCAAAGAAAGCAAAAGAGATTAGCTACTAACTACTTGCATAAATGTAAATCTAAGCTATGAACATAAAGAAGAAGAGAGCATAGAAATAAGCATTAACAATAAAACAAAGAAAAACATGTAGAAAAGAGAGAAGAAAGATGCTTGGAAGCCATTTTTATTTCATAGAACATTGAGCTTACACTTTGATTTCTTAATTTCCTAAGTAAAATGAAAGAGTAGATGATAGTTTCATATACATAAGAGGGCTATATATACATGCATAAAACCCTAATTCAATTTTTAGGGGGCTACCAAAAATGCCCTTTAGGAAGTGTGGCCAACAAGTAACCATTAACCACTAATTAATCCATCATTTGTTTTGCATGAAGCTTTAACCTCCACTTAGTTGTCCATTAGCTCCAAATTGTACTTTTAGGTAAGTGGGTGGGGTCCTCCATGTTCATGGCTTGAATCATTTCCCTCTTCTTTCCTTTGTATTCATTTGTGCATGCATATATCTTCATATAAGCTTCTTCCATATGCATCCAAATTCCTATAAAAATTGTCAAAAAATATCCAAGTAAAAATTCTTCTATTGACACATGCACAACCGTTTTGCCCCTGAATGAAGAGGAAAATATGATGGTTGGAAATAATTGAATTTTGGTTTTAAACATGTTAAAATGCCCAAATATGATGATTATTTAAATAAAAAGAGATAAAATATGGATGTAAATATATGCACAATTACGTGCATATCAAATACCCCTACACTTAACTTTTTATTCGTCCTCGAAAAAAGGAAAACTAAGATAAATCCGTTTTCGTAGGGAGCACGATTGCATTGAGCGTATGCAACAAGCCGTTAAACCTCTGGGTGTCCCCAGTAGGACGAGTGTTGTCTCGTGAGGGTTTTCAGCGGATACTACCCACAAAATCCAAATGCAGGATGAAAATATTTACAAAATGCAAGATTTATTTACAAAGAGATGAATGCGAGTTTTTGGAAATATTTACAAATGAAGGATTTATTTTCAAATTGACACGAATAAGTTAAATACAAGTTTTGGTCGTTGTCTTGAAAATTTTTACTCGTCAAAATTTCCAATAAAAATCAAGTTGTTATAACAGATAGACCACAGTTTATCTAGTTGTTTTGGTTGATAACATAATGTAACTATGAAATGAATCCTTAGTTGATTATCAAAGTTTGTTAAAGTGGTATTTTCATTTCTTTTCAATAGCAAGTTAAATCAAACAAGTTAAACTAGTGCTTGGATTTCAATTGCTTGCTCTCTCATTATTTGCAAGAAAACTTACACACCTAGCTCAGGTAAACTGAGGCCAGATATACCACCCATGCACTGCCTTTCAGGCTTATGTGAGGGGCGTACAGAGCATGGCGAGTGCACACACTTTCGTGCATACACCTATCGACCGTAGGTGGTTTTTATTAAATCTGTTCTTCTTTTTTTACATGTTTTCCATACATGCATAACCGTGAGGACTTTTAAATGAGTATGAAAGCACATAATCAAAAATTCCAAGTAATTCACCCATGCATAACCGTGAGGACTTTTAAATGAGAGTGAATACTTTGGATGTTATTTTATATATATATATATATATATATATATATATATATATATCTTTTTGTTAAAGGAGAGAGTTTTGCAAAATCATCTTAGCACCATTTAACTTAGAAGACAAAACTGTTATATCCTTTACTTTAAATTTACCACTTTTTAAACAAAGATTTTCAATTAGAACATACTTCATAATTAGCATAGATGAACCTTCCTATATACTAGTTAAACCATTGTTATTTGTAATCAAACTTCATTTTTATTTTTATTTTAAGACAAATAAATTTTCAAAAATTTCAATTTATTAACCAAAACTTATACTTATCCCATTGTGTTTCTTCAAAAATAAATCAAAATGGTTAAAAGAAAATGTTTTTGAGATTTAGGAGTTTTGAGATTTTTTTTTGAAGAAAATGAAAATTCAAAAAAAAATGCCATGAAAAACTAAAAAAAAATGAAAATGAGACTCCCCCCACACTTAATTTTGACTGTGTCCCCATAGTCGATGCATGATATAATAGTGTAACAAGGAAAAATATGTACATATTTACAAAAGAGGGTTAACATTGTTACTAGACGTAGCTTGGCTCATGAAGGATCATGAGCTCCTCCTCTTGGTTACTGGGCAATTCCAAGAAGGGTTTTAAACGATGACCATTGACTTTGAAAATTGATCCATCCTTTGGGTTTTCTATTTCTATGGCACCATGTGGAAAAATAGTTCGTACCACAAATGGTCCAGTCCACCTTGATTTAAGTTTCCCAGGGAATAAATGAAGTCTCGAGTCATATAAAAGAACTTTCTGGTTAGGCAAAAACGTTTTCCTTAGGATTAACTTGTCATGAAAAACTTTGGTTCTTTCTTTGTAAATTTTCTCATTTTCATACGCGTCGTTCCTAAGTTCTTCGAGTTTTTGAGTTGTAGTTTTCGATTTTCGCCAGCTTTTTCAAGATCAAAGTTTAAGTTTTTTATTGCCCACAACGCTTTGTGTTCAGTTTCAACGGGTAAATCGCAAGCTTTACCGTAAACTAAACGAAATGGGGACATCCCAAGGTTAGTTTTAAAAGCAGTACGGTAAGCCCAAAGCGCGTCGGTCAATTTCTGAAACCAATCTTTTAGATTTTTATTGACAGTTTTCTCGAAGATTTGTTTTATTTGTCGATTTGAAACTTCAACTTGGCCACAAGTCTGAGGATGATACGGAGTGGATAGCTTGTGGGTTATCGAGTATTTTTTTCATTAAAGTTTCAAAAGAACGGTTGCAAAAATGGGTTCCGTTATCACTGATTATTGTGCGAGGTGTGCCGAACCTCGAAAAGATATTTTCTTTGAGAAATTTCACAACAATTCTATGGTCATTGGTTTTGCAAGGAACGGCTTCGACCCATTTTGAAACGTAATCGACAGTGAGAAGGATATACAAGTTTCCAAAAGAATTTGGAAAAGGTCCCATAAAGTCAATACCCCATACATCAAAGATTTCGATCTTAAGAATGGGGTTTAAAGGCATCATATCTCGTCGAGAAATTCGTCCAAGCATTTGACATCGATCACAAGTTTTACAAAATTCAAACGAGTCTTTGAAAAGAGAAGGCCAATAGAAACCACACTGAAGCACTTTTTCCACAGTTTTTTGAGGACCGAAATGTCCACCGCACGCTTGATTATGGCAAAACGAAAGAACACTCCTTATTTCATTATCCGAAATGCAACGTCAGATGATTTGGTTAGGATAATATTTGAACAAGTATGGATCGTCCCAATAGAAGTATTTCACCTGGGACATAAATTTGCATTTGTCCTGTTTGGACTAAGATGAGGGAGTTTGTTTAGTGACTAAGTAGTTCACTATATCAGCGTACCATGGATCGATCGAAATTAAAAGAAGTTGTTCATGGGGGAAGTTTTCATTGATTGGCAAAGGAGATGGTGCGTTCGAAAGACGAGATAAGTGATCGGCTATGACATTATCGGATCCTTTTTTGTCTTTGATTGTAAGGTCAAATTCTTGAAGTAAAAGGATCCAACGAATCAAACGGGATTTAGCATCCTTTTTAGCGAAGAGATATCGAAGCTCAGAATGGTCAGTGTAGACCGTAATGTGTGAACCTATCAATTAAGGTCGAAACTTTTCAAGCGCAAAAACGACAGCTAGAAGCTCTTTTTCAGTTGTTGTGTAGTTGAGTTGAGCGTCGTTCAAGGTCATACTCGCGTAGTAAATGAAATGAAGGATCTTGTTGATGCGTTGTCCCAAGACAGCACCAACGGCAAAGTTTGAAGCATCGCACAGTATTTCGAAAGGAAGATCCCAATTGAGTGCGCAAATGATTGGGGCAGAAATGAGTTAGCTCTTAAGACGTTCAAAAGAAGAGATACAATCAGAGTTAAAATCGAAAGGAACGTCTTTTCCAAGAAGGGTCGTCAAAGGACGGGCGATTTTGCTAAAGTCTTTCACAAAGCGACGGTAAAAGCCAACATGTCCTAGAAATGATCGAATGTCCTTAACGGATTTGGGAATGGGTAGATTTGCAATGACATCGATTTTTGCTTTCTACTTCAATGCCTTTATTCGAGATGATATGTCCAAGGACTATGCCTTGTTTAACCATAAAGTGGCATTTTTCCCAATTCAAAGTCAAATGTTTTTCTCTACATCGATTTAGAACCAACTCGAGATGATGTAAACATTGGGAAAAAGAATCGACAAAGATTGAGAAATCGTCCATGAAAACTTCTTGAAAGCGTTCTATCGTGTCGGAAAAGATTCCAACCATGCATCGTTGGAAAGTCGCAGGAGCGTTACATAGTCCGAATGGCATACGTCGATAAGAGAAGGTACCGAATGGACATGTGAAAGTTGTTTTCTCTTGATCTTCGGGAGCAATTGGAATTTGGTTATAGCCAGAATAACCATCAAGGAAACAGTAAAATTCGTGGCCGGCTAAACGTTCGAGCATTTGGTCAATGAACGGAAGAGGAAAGTGATCTTTACGTGTTGCGGCATTTAGTTTTTGGTAGTCAATGCAAACACGCCAACCCGTTTGAGTACGAGTTGGAATAAGCTCGTTTGAATTGTTCTTGACTACGGTTAGCCCGGACTTTTTCGGTACAACATGAATTGGGCTAACCCATGAACTATCGGAGATTGGGTAAATGATTCCGTTGTCAAGAAGTTTAAGAATTTCATCACGTACCGCATCTTTCATTTTTGGATTAAGCCTTCGTTGCACGTCACGAACAGGCTTGGCATCATCGATTAAATGGATGCGATGTTGAACCAGAGCGGGACTAATTCCTTTTATATCGGAAATCGACCATCCTATTGCTTTCTTATTTTTCGAAAGGACAGAGAGAAGAGAAACTTCTTGGTCAAGAGAAAGATTGTTAGAAATGATGACAGGACAGGTTTCATTTTCACCTAAGTATGCGTACTTAAGGTGGTCGGGAAGCGGTTTGAGGTCCAACTTTGGAATTTTTTCGATCAAAGAATTGGGTTGAGATTCGGACTCAACTGGAAGAGATTCAAAAGGAAGAGTGTATTCAATATCGTTGGGAATTTTGTGAAACAATTTTTCATACTCGGCCTCCACATTCATCGTTAAGATCAAGTGTTTCGTTTTCAACATTTTCGTGAATAACACTAACTTCCAACGTTTGGTCACAAGGTTCATTCGATTGGCTTTCAAGATTGAAAATATTAAGATCCAAAGTCATGTTTCCAAAAGAGATTTTCATTGATCCGTTACGACAATTGATTAAGGCATTTGATGTGGCTAAGAATGGTCGGCCTAAAATCAACGGAATTTGAATCGAGGGATTCGTCACAGGTTGTGTTTCGAGAACGATAAAGTCAACGGGGAATATAAATTGCCCTACTCGAATGAGTATGTCTTCAATTTCTCCCACGGGCTTCTTAATGGAACGATCGGCAAATTGAAGCGTAACTTTCGTGGGTTTGAGCTCACCTAAGCCTAATTGTTCGTACACGGAGTATGGAATCAAGTTGACACTCGCGCCTAAGTCTATCAAACATTTGTTAATTGTCTTGTCTCCAATTGTACACGAAATCGTAGGGCAGCCAGGATCTTTATATTTAACGGGCATGGATTGGGACAAGACTTCACTCAAACTGGCGGCTAAGAAGACTTTTTTGGGCACTTGAGTATGTCGCTTTTGGGTGCATAAGTCCTTAAGAAATTTTGCGTAAGTGGGGACTTGTTGCACGATGTCAAGAAGTGGGATGTTAAACTTCACTTGTTTAAAAATTTCCATCATCTTTTCCATTTGGTCCGAGTGTTTCTTTGGTCGAAGACGATGTGGAAATGGAACACGATACTCGGTAGGCAGGTATACTCGAGTAGAAGAAGAAGAATTTTGATTGTCGTTCGATTCAACGTTTGGCTCCACGTTCTGTTCTGAGTCGTTCGTTGTTTTAGAAGCTTCGAGAAAAGTTTCCGATAAATCATTTGGATTAACGACTTGATTATTGATTTGTTTACCAGAACGGAGAGTTGTGATAGCATTCAACTGGGTGACGTTGCTATCTTGAACAACATGGGCTTGATTTGAATTTGTGTTTTGATTTCTGGGATTTGGAAGGGGCTGGCTTGGGAATGTTCCACATTCACGTTCACTTACAGACGTGGCTAATTGACTCATTTGCATTTCAAGTTTTGCAATCGATTGGTTTGTGTTTTGCATATATGAAGTCAATAAATTTTGCAAATTGTTGTTTGATTGAAGGCTTTGAGTAGTTGCCTTAGCCAACGTTTCAAGAGTTTTCTCAAGCGAAGTTAAACGTTTATCGTCTTGTGGAGGATGAGCAGAATTTGTTGGAAAATTTGGTTGTTGTGGTTGATTATGAGACGGGCCCGTAAAGTTTGGTTGAAAATTATTGGGCTGAAAGGGAGGATTCGAAGCATTATTCGGAAATGCTTGAAAATTAGGATGAATCGTATTCGTGTTGGGATTGTTTTGGCTCCACGCAAAATTCGGATGATTTCTCCAACCAGGGTTGTACGTTGGAGAAAACGGGTCGTTTTTGGTTTTATTGAAAGCATTGATTTGTTCGACGGAATTAGGACACTGATCGGCTATATGATTAGGATCGTTGCATTTATAACACATTGGTTGGGAAGCTTGGTTCGTTTGATTCGATGAGAAAACGTTATCAAATTTTTTAATCATTGCATCGATCTTAGCCTCCAAAGCAACTGAAGATCCTATCGAGTGTGCACTCGATCGTGAGTATATTGATTTTTCGTTCGAGCGTTCCCATTGGGACGACTTTTCAGCGAGGTTTTCAAGAAATTGCCAAGCATCGTCATGATGTTGGGCAAGAAAATTGCCTTGGCACATTGATTCGAGCATGGTTCGTGAGCTGTTTTCGAGTCCATCGTAAAAGATTTGGCAAATCGTCCATTTTTCAAAGTTATGGTGTGGACATTTTATCAAAAGCTCTTTGAATCTTTCAAAATATTTTCCAAATGGTTCACCCTTTAATTGATGAAAATTTACAGTTTCGTTTCGAATTCTACTTGTTTTTTCCAAGGGCTAGAACTTTTTTAAGAAAGCTTTTACAAATTCTTTCCACGTTTTAATTGAGTTCGAAGGTAAGCTGTACAACCATTTTTCAGCGTAATCCGTAAGAGCAAATGGGATTAATCGAAGTTTGATTCCGTCATCAGAAAGTTGTTGGAGTTTACTGGTTGCACAAACTTGTTCGAATTTAGTCAAAAAGATGTATGGATCATCGTGCTCGAAATTGCCAAATTTTGGAAGCGTGGCAATATGGTTCGAATGGATTTCGAAATGGTTACCGTAGGGGAGGGTAACGTGATGCAAGATGGAATAGAAACTCTATCGGGAAAGATTCTATCCATGTAACAACCCTGTATTTTCTGATTATTGTAATTGTATATTTTAATTATTTTAATTTAAATTCCTAGTTTAAAAACTTTATTTTATTTATTAAAATGAATATATTTTGTTAATTGAAATATAAATGTTGATTTTGATGTGGATTAGAATTTCAAACATGCATAAATTGAATATTTCCAGAAAATGTGAATTTTGGTCAATCTGGTCAAACTTTTACTTTTAAATTTTAAAAGTTTGAAAATTTTAATTTTTTCTTTTATTATGAAAGTAAATAAAATTTCAAGAACACTGCTTTTCGTTTCGTTGAAATCCGAATAATATTGTGAAAGGTATGCTTTTTACAAAATTGGGTGTAAATTGTTTTATTTAACACTAGTTTTTATTTTAAATTATATAAATAATCTTTTTAATTGTCATATATTATTCTAAATTGTATTGTATGTTATGTTACATATATTTTTACCTTTTGAATATTTTAAAGTGATGTTTGAGTTTGTCCAAAGCTCATTGAATTTATTTTCTATTTTTAAAGGTTAGTTTCCATTTTTCTGCTATTTTCTTCATCTAAACTATATTTAAATTAAAATTTATTTATTTACTTTTGTGATTTCCTTTTTATTTTGTTTTCTTATCTTTATTTATAAATACTTTTAAGTGCATAAAAATTTTTCCAAGTTCATTGCACTTATTTTTCATATTTTCAAGACTAGTTGCAAATTTTGCTGTTTTATTTAATTAAACTATATATAATTAATAATTAATTAATTTATTTTTGTTTATTTACTATATTTTCGTATTTTAACTGAATTTATATATGTTTTTCAGTTATATAAAAATTTAAAAAGAAATAATGAATTTATGAAGAGTTTGAGATCTTTTGTATGCTTAGTCCTTTTGCATTCCGACCTTTCACTTTCCAAACTCCATTCATCAATGCTTTGGCCGTACCCTACTCCATCTTTCGGCCACATTCCTCACTCTTTCTCACGAAAATTTTATCATCTTTCTTGAGAAAAAAACTCATGGCCATTTGTTTTACAAAAATTTGGTAAATTCTATCATCTTTCTTCTTGTTTTTATGATTTTCCTATTGATTTTTGCATTGATCCTTCTTGTGTTTTGCTAGGCCTAGCCTCTACCACCACCACTACCATCCTCTCCACCATCATCTCCAGCAGCTCATAAGCCTCTCCTCTGACCAAGACAGTAGCCATGACCATCCGTTGATGTTGCACCACAAAATTTGCACAAAAGTTCCACCAAACTAGCCTAGTCAAACCCTTAAGGCCATAGCCTTCATTTTTAACCTAAACCACCTCCATGGCCGCCACCACCAGTCCCTCCACCACCTCTGGCCGCCACTCCATCCACCACCTGATCATCCTCTTGCATGACCAAGCCCAAGACATGGTAGGCCGAACCTATAGTTGCACCAAAAATCCACTTAATTGCCTTGACTTTTGTATTTCTCATGTCACAACTTCCACTCCTTCATATCCAAGTTAGGCCGAGCCATATGAACCCATATTGACCCAAACCTGAGCCATGTTGGCATCTAGGCTGAGCCTAGTATGATGAGAGCAAGCCCATTTGATCATGTGACAAGCTTATGTTGTCGTGTGCAAGTCTTTTGCTTCTAAGGTTTGGTCATCTCTCTTGTTTTGCAACTGTTCTGCAAACTAAAGTTGTTGATTATATTTGTATGTCGATATCTATGTTTGTGCTTATGTATATTATATTTTGTGTTTTCTACAAGGGTCTCCATCAATTCAAATCAAATCGTGCTTGTCGTGCCTTTGGAATCGCTCTTGTGTGTGTTGTTTGTCTCTAGCTTCGTAAAAGGTGAGTCTTTCTCACTCTGACATTTATACTTATGAAATAGTGAATTGATGACAAGTGTTTAGTAATATAAAATGTTATGCAAGTTAATGATGATCATATGATATGCTATTCCATGTTGTTACCATGTTAAAACTGTTAATTATAACCCGACATGTGATATATGACATTATATTGTGACACTGACATTGTTTATATTGTTTATGCATATATTCACACTAGAAGTTCCCTGTTAGAATAGAATCACTATGGGTTGAAATGATACACAACCAAACGGACTTTAGATTAGGGAAAAATCGTTATGGGCTGAAATGATAGGCCTGAGCTATTTTTATTGTATTTTATTTGACTTGGGATTGCGGGTTTGAAATGATAGAACCCGGGTTTTTTTTGTAAACTGCGGATTGAAATGATATATATCTGTATCACTTAACCTAGGTTAGAAAATTATATACATACCCCGTGGTATATTTTTAAATGATTTTTATTAAAATATGTATTTTTAAAAGTATGAAATTTTGATTTAAAAATATATATTTTTTGGTTTTAAGAAAATTAAATATTAAGTCTTGAAATTGTGAATTTGAGTACGTAAATGTGAAATAATTGAGATTTTAGACTTTAAATTTTATTTTAAAATGTAAATAAATAATGGAAATTAAATTTAAAGTTTTAAAATTATATTTGAAGTAAAATTTTAAGTTTTATTTAATTTATATGTTAATAAATAGTGAATTTTGACTTAATAAATGAATGGAGTTTTTAAATTGAATATTTGATCTAAAAATTTTGTTGTGTTAAATCATATGTTAAAATGATTTTAAATGTGAAATTTTGAAGTCTAGAAATATGAATTTTAAGTTATAATAAAAATTTGGAGTTTATTATTATTTTCGAAAAGCTAAAATGAAATCTGGAATTTTATAGCATTTTCAAAATGTTGTAGTCTTTTGACAGCATTTTTAAATGCTATTGTTTTGAATCTAACAATGTTTGAAATGACTAAATATCTATTATGACATTTTATAAATGCCGTTATTCTTGAAGTAAACCATTTTTGGAAGCTATAATCTACGATAGCACTTTATAAATGCTGTCGTTGCTATAATTTGACAATATTTGAAACGTTATAGATTTTAACACTGTTTGAGTTATATTTTAAAAGTGTTAAATGTTTAACTTTTGGAAATTGATTAGTTGTGAAATTTAAGAAGTTTTGAATGTATTTTAATATTTAATTTTGAATTTTTAAGGAATTTAAATTTGAATTTGAATTTTAAATAAAGTTTACTTGGTTATGTGTTAAACGGAATGAGATGTAATGAGATAAATGAATTTTTGAATGGAATTTTGAAATGTATTTTGTAATGATGTTTGAAATAATAAATGAATGAAATATTTGATTTTTAAATGATATTTAAATTTGAATATTTGGATTTGAATTCAAAAAATGATTTGATTATGAAGTTTTGAAAGGATGTATTATTTTAATGATTTTGAAATGATTGGAAATGGTTTGATCTTTATTTTAGCAAAGAATGTGAATGTGGAATGATATTTGATTTTGATTTATTTGATAAAGGAATATTGAAGTTTATATTTGTATGAAAAGATATTTGGTTTAAACTGTAATGTAAGTTTATTTAAATAATATCGGATTTATGAAATGAATATTTCAAAACTAAGTAATAATGAAACTAGATTTGAGATATATGAAATTATAAAAAAAATTAGTTTTGAAATGCGGGATATGAAAGCTTTGAAATATATTAAAAATTGAATAGTTTAATTTGTGGATCAAATCTATATTTGAAATTGATATGATTTGAAATAGTTATTGGCAAATTTAATTGAAACTGATGGTTTGAATTGAATTAAGTTGGAAATTGAAAATTTTGGTTTCATGGAATAAATTTGTAAAGTGTAAAGAATTAAAAGATTGATTTCAAATGAAAGATTTCGGAATGTTATAATTTTCAAAGTGTAATGATTTCAAGCATTTTGGTTTCGGAAAAGTTATATTTTGAAAGTATTATGAATTTTTTTAAGGTGAATATATGTTTGAAATGGAAATGATAAACTATTTGATTTAAATATAGTTTTGAAATAAAAATGGTTTAGGTTTCGAAGTGTAAACTATTTTGAAAGGAATATAGTTTTGAAATGAAATGATTTGATCCTTTTGAAGTATAAACTATTTTGAAATGACCACGGCGTTATAATAACGTTTGGTTGTTAAAGAGACCGGGATCGTAAGTTGTCATACTCTCTGCCAACTCCGAAAACCACTTTAACAACCGTGTACGCGGTGGAGATTCCAGAATGAAGTAGGATGGTGGCGACGTTCTTGAGGTATATTACGTGGACCCAACTCCCGTGAGTTGGCATAAGGTGGTTAAAACAGGAGCGATCTCGGGCCAAAGGAGGTAGCACCTCTGGTCGGACACATTCCTTCGATACTATACTCTTACTGGTGATTGATTAGATGGCCATCCTCCGATTTTGATTGGGAGTGTGTTCCGAGGTGGGCGTATGTGGCTGCTGCGTTACCACCAGCCCGTATGCATACTTGGTATATCTACCCTGGCATTGCCTTGTGTGCCGTGTCACCTACCGTACCGAGCCTTTACTACGAGTTTGTTTTTCTCCCGTAGCCCATGTGGTATCCTCTGACAGTCATCCGGAGTGGAGATGGAATGATATTGGATGGACTACTGGGACTATTATGTGTGATGGGTGATATGGGTAGCCCGGAACGCTATTTAAAAGTATGTTTATTTTACTGTAGACGTTATTATAGTAGCGCAATATTACTACATAGTAAATAGTTTAACGGATCCTTAAAGGATGGGTGATCCCAAGCATCCTTTAAGTTACTGATGCATTTTTGTTACTGTTCACTTGAGTTTATTTACAGTTCATAAGTATTTATGTCCTGACTCGAGTGTTTTGTATTTTGCTTTACGACTCGAGTCGGATTGAGTGAGTTAGCATTCAAGATTCACCTTCGGAGTTGGAGCTTTCCTTGAAGATCCAGCCATCTATTTTGCTTTCTGTATCCAGTGATTTCAGTGATGTATTCTGATTTGTACCTGATGTATCTTGTTACTTTTTGTTGTATCATGTTTAACTCTGATGTATCTTATTTTTATATAGTAGCTTCATGAACTACTATTTCTTTTAAATTCCGCTGCATTATTAAATACTCTGTGTCTGTGATATGTGATTATGTATTTACTGTATATTCCGAGATTTGCCAAATTTTATTTACAATGCGGTATTTTGAGCAATTCAAGTCCGACATGTGCGGATGTGAATGGTTTAAAATATCGGGTCGTTACAATCCATAAGAGTTCGAGGGGCATTTTCGTTCGCCATTTCAGGAGGATCGTTTGTTCGAGTTAAACGGTTTGTAGAAGGGTCGCGAGTCCAATGATTCGTTGTTGTGTCACGAGTCCAAGTACTCATGCACAAGTGAAAGTCGAGAAGAGAAAGGAGTTAGAACTGAGTTTAGGGAGCGAAAGAAGATTTGAAAACGTTTTTTTTTTTGAATATTTTTTTTACAAGGGAGAAAACTATTTAACAAGTGAGATTTATTTTCAAAAGAAAAGTTTAATTTTTATTTTGTTTTTGGTTTTTCAAATTTTTTTTATATGTTTTTGGTTTTGTATTTTTTTTGTTTTTTGAATTTTCAAATATTTACCAAAAAGATTTTTTTTCTTAAGAAAATGGAAACTGATTTTTGTTTTTCAAATTTTTTTTCTTTTTTTTTGAAAAGATTATATTTTTTTTGATTTTTGAATATTTTCAAAGGAAAGAAGGAAAAGGATTTTTTTTGAATGAAAATCAAGTTAAAATTTACAATTTTTTTTTTTTTTTGGATTTTGGATTTTTTAATTT
Source organism: Allium cepa (assembly GCA_030765085.1). Taxonomy (NCBI): domain Eukaryota; kingdom Viridiplantae; phylum Streptophyta; class Magnoliopsida; order Asparagales; family Amaryllidaceae; genus Allium; species Allium cepa. The sequence continues at coordinate 306,496,082 of CM060929.1, forward strand.
TTTTTTTTAAATATGCATGAACTAATGCAACTAAATGAATGCAAAGGACTTAATTACAATATTCTGTCCTTAGTAGCTCCTAACCCAAAATTGTATAATCACACTTTGTCTTAAATCAACAAAAATATTTCTCAGCCAGGTAACGGACAGGAGTTATCGGTGCACCACGAATCACCGTAGCAATGCAGCCGAAGGTTTAAGTACCTTCAAAGGAACAACCAGTATAATATTTACGTATCACCGTAATTTTTATAACTAGTTATTACTCTGACGTAGCCTAGACACCAAGAAATAAAATCGTTCAAATGAAACAATTGTGAAGATACAATTAAGCCCTAAGTGAGCTCGTGACACCCTTAGGTCCAACGTCTAACCTTTATTATTAGTCAGATTCTACGATGAAATGCGTTTGTGGGCTAAGCAAAGGGTGATGAAATCCCTCACCTTATGTGAATTGGGGTATTGCCCTTAGAAAAGAAAATAGGATGAGATGAATGCAAAACAAGAAATTAAACGTGTATTAACAATGCAACTAAAATGAAGTTTGTTTTTGGTTTTTTGGATTTTGATTTTTTTTTAATGCAAATGCAAGCAACCAACAATGCGAATAAAGATGGAAGCACAATACCAGAGCGTGCAGATTATTTTAGCAATTTTTTTTTTTAGCGACGATTTTTCTTAGCAAAGCAAAGCAGTTTATTTGTTGGCAAACACTTTTCCCTTTTGAATTTCTGCTTTGGCAACCTGAAATGAAGAACAAGATATATTTACAATTTTTTTTTATATATCGAACGAAATAAAACAAAGGAAAATAACACAACTGTTTGAAATCAAAGGAAACAAAACAAAAGATTTTCAAACAAAACTTATTTTTTTTTTGTATATCAAAGGAGAAACTAAACAAAGTAAAATCATAACCATTGCAACAAAAGAACCAAAACAAAACAAATTTTTCTATGACATTTTTTTTTGGTAGAAATTAAGCAAAACAATAAAAAACAAAAGAAGACACACTAAAATCAAACACTCACAAGCCCCAAAAAATTCAAAATCTTCACTAAACAAACTTCTTTTTCTTTTTTTTCTTTTTTGGAAAGGAAACTTAAAAGTAGCGTTTTACTTTAAAAAAAAGGGAAAAAGAAGGCCAAAACAAATGGAAAATCAAAATAATAAGCAAATGAAGGAAAGACTTGAATGTTATTTTTATTTTTATTTAATTAAGAAGATATAATAATTAAGGGAAAACCAAAGGATTAACATAAATCGCAGCAATTTTATCAACACAGTCCATCAAGCAAGGCCCAAGACCGCGAGCGACCTCTTCTTTCAGATAAAAGAAATTTGTTCAATCGAATCACACTCAACTTCGTAAAACATAAATTCAATTTGCCAAATTCGTTCGATAGAAGTTTATTTTCAAATTCGTAAATCAAAGACTTCTCAAATCAATCAACACAGAAACAAAAACTAGAGAATTGGTAGAGGTCGGCGATTTATTTTTTATTTTATTTTTTTGTGTGCCGGCGTTGTATTTTCAAGCGATGGGGAAGGTTGTCGGCAATGTTCGCGATTTGAGGAGGATGTTCAATTTGGGTGCGGCTGTTGTTTGATTCGAGTTTGAGCAGAGGAGGTGGTTCGACTGGGTGTTCGATTTGTTTTGTGATACGGTTTGGGTTTGTAGTGTTGCTGGTAAGGGGAGGTCGTAGCTTGTTTGGGTGGTGGATCTGAATGTTGCAGAGGAGTGGTAGGAGAATGGGTGGTAGTGAGGAGGTGAAAGACAGTGTTCAGGGTTGTTGAAACAGTGAGACAGAAGTGTTGGTGGGAATGTTTTCAGGTGCAGTTTGTGTATGTAAATGGTGAAGTGGTGAAGTGGTGGTCGCGAGTTGTTCAGGGGCGAATCACGATGAAGTTGCAGGATGCGATCGATAGCAGTTTGAAAATGCCAAGAACTTGTTCAGGTGATTCTCAGGTACAGTTTGCTTGATGAAGGACGAGGTTGAAGATAGGAGCACTTGTGGGTGATGGAGAATGTGGTTGCTGTTGTGGGTAGTTGGAAGGAGTATCAGGAAGATGTGTGGGTTGTAGTGTGGTGAGGAGATGTGACACCCCACCTCTATACCCACGCTAGCCAAGAACATTACGGTGAATGCTGTCGACTAGCACGGAGAATAAGGCTGTTGAGGAGCGACCATCCGTGTAATTTCTTTGCGCGAGCACCGATATGTCAGATAATATAACATGCATTCTATTTCAAGAGGAAATCCGACATACCGACACAAACTCAAAGCTACTACACGGTGGCTATATAAATCCTTCGGAAAACAAATATAGAAATATGCATAACACAAATCAGTCACAGACAATTCATATCACAAAGGCGGAATAAGATATGAATATTACACTAGAAAGTGTACATCAGAGTAGTGGTCTAAAAAGATCCACAATATCACAAAAGAATAGTTACACGAACTACACAAAAGAATAAGTATACATTAAGGAGTCTATATCTCAAATGTATACAACAAAATAACTACTAATCTAAGTAGTTAACCCAAAAGCAAGAGAAATCAATCCCAAAGGGAGAAGTCAAGCAGAAGCACCTGTGACATCTCGGTCTGACCCGAGTATTATTTAAGAAGAAAATAATAAACGGATCAGTCTAGCTATAAATATCAGGAGAAGTGATATATAATAAGAGATATGACATAAACATATAATAATCACAATGCCAAGCTGTGATAAATAAGTAATTGAAAATCAACAAGAGATTAATCAGTTTCACAATAATCTACTCAAGATAAAAAGAAATGTCATACTCCTAATTTCATTCACCAAGCCACAATAATTGACATATATATCAATGCCCATCGTAAAAGTTGGTGAAACATAAATTCCAGAAATCAACACACGAAATCCAGAAATCACAAGGAAAGGATCAACGACGTCGTACAGCGGGACATCCGATGAACCAAATCACAACCAAAGGGAACAACGACGTCGTACAGCGGGACGTCCGATGAACCAAACCACAAAGACATAGCACGATGCTAGTCTAGAACCTAAAATGATCGTCACGATCAAAGAGAAATGTCGATTACAGTAAGCTAGTAAATATATGAGCTTAGCTTCATGTCCCATAACCACTAGCTTAACTTAAATATTTACGAACAAATTGTAGATCTCCACTAGAAAATTGTCACAAGAGATTCAGTCGAACACGTCCAAGAATTAACCGACGAAGTAAACGCAAGCGTTTCATACCACTCGTTTTACTAAGCCGTTTAATTAGATTTCTCATACGAGTGAGGTAAATGTTTGTATATACTAATAGATTGGAAAACGGTTTTATAAACGAATTTGGTATTAAAATAGTATTGAAATCGTTTGAGGAAAGAGCTTTGATATTTACTACTAGTATAGAAAACCTTTATATTTTTAAAGTGACAAATCACAAAGAAGATTGTAGGAACAATCAATCACAAAGATTCACATTCGAGAACGTGAATAAAATCCAATGAAATCGATATAAAATCCATCGAAGTGAATATATCTAAAATTCCCAAAGAAAAAGTCATCAAAGTCGATAATAAATGACAACAACAAAAGGGAGACAACACGAATCGATTAAAGTTGGATATTCAATCCAAAAAGGAAAATTGGACTAAAACAGCAGGTTCAGTCGACTGATCAGAAGTTTCAGTCGACTGACCCTGTATCTGGAAATTTTCCAGGTTCAGGAAACTTTCTATTTCCAGTTTCAGTCGACTGTGCAGAGTTTTTCAGTCAACTGAATCATGCCTGGAAACTCTCGGGTTTCAGGTTCAGTCGACTGAACAGAGTTTTCAGTCGACTGAATCATACTTGGACTGTTTTTCAGCCTTATTCAAATGAAGAGCAAACTCCTCCAAAATGAAACCAGACGAACATTGGCTCTAAGGGTTTATGCCAATCGGCAACCCGGCCCTATATGCTCCTCGGTGCACCACCAAAAACATGATCAAACATCCATAAAAGGATTTCACACAAATTTGACTTAAAAACCCAAAAATTGGAGTATTCACAAAATCAATCCAAAACAAGAGCAAATGCACATGAAGAAGTGTTAGGAATTCATACCCAACAACCAAAGATAATTATAGTCATAGATGTGAGATAAAAATCTCACCTTTGCACTAAAATTTATGAAGATGAAGCTTGAAAGCAAAGAGGAATCAACCACTCTTCAAGTCCAACTCTAGAAGCTTGAATCAAAGCTAAAAAGAAGAACATTTCCTAAGTTAGGTTTAGGAAATTTCTGAAATTCAAAGAGAGAATGAGTTGGAGAAGAAGAAGAGGAAGCTTACCAATGGGTTCTCATGAACTTTGGAGCAAGGAGATGGATTTGCAAAGCAAGCTAGGGCTTAGGAATTTCTGTTTCCCATTCTCTTCCTCCATTTTTGCTTGAGCTTGAGTGTTAGGAAAATAGAAGAGAAGTGAATGAAGAGGGGAGTGTTGGAACAGAGTTAAGTGACTAATTGGCTCAGCCCAACCAAAGCCCTAAGCGGGAAAAAGTAGCAAAAGTCAACTTTCTCCAAACATATCGAAGCTTATACTCAAAAAGGTCGCAAACGGCATTTTGAACTCAATGGAGGTGGTCTCGAGTCCTAATTCGACCGTATGCAAAAAGTAGGCTTTCGGTCCAAAATCCGACGAACGATAAAATATTTAAATAAATATTTAAATATAAAATCGATAAATATGCGGGTTGTTACAGACTCCCCTCCTTAAAGAAATTGCATCCTCGCAATAAGTAAGAAGGAAATATATGAAGTAACAACCATAGAAGCATATTAACACAAAAGAAAATTTGAAATAGGAAGTTCACCATAAAGTGCACAAAAGAGTTAGCAAGAAATCTGGTTAAACTTCAATTTCCACAATAACACCGGGCTCAAGAATGAAAACCGGAATCCCTAAGGCATTCCCGTTGATAAAAGACGTAGGGAACGTCAAGAATAGCAGAAAATTGAGCCGGTGCAACGGCGTAGTACAAAAACGGTAGGCCTGAAAAACTAGAAACTCAAACAATTTGGGACATCAGCGTAGTACAAAAACGGTACGCCCAATGAACCCAAGCAAAGACATCGATGTAGTACAAATGGTACATCAGATGAATCAAATAGCAAAGACATCGATGTAGTACAACGGTACATCCGATGAATCAAAAGCAAAGACATCGATGTAGTACAAACGGTACATCCGATGAATCAAAAGCAAAGACATCGATGTAGTACAAACGGTACATCCAATGAATCAAAAGCAAAGACATCGATGTAGTACAAACGGTACATCCGATGAATCAAAAGCAAAGACATCGATGTAGTACAAACGGTACATCCGATGAATCAAAAGCAAAGACATCGATGTAGTACAAACGGTACATCCGATAAATCAAATAGCAAAGACATCGATGTAGTACAAACGGTACATCCGATGAATCAAAAGCAAAGACATCGATGTAGTACAAACGGTACATCCGATGAATCAAAAGCAAAGACATCGATGTAGTACAAACGGTACATCCGATGAATCAAAAGCAAAGACATCGATGTAGTACAAACGGTACATCCGATGAATCAAATAGCAAAGACATCGATGTAGTACAAACGGTACATCCAATGAATCAAAAGCAAAGACATCGATGTAGTACAAACGGTACATCCGATGAATCAAAAGCAAAGACATCGATGTAGTACAAACGGTACATCCGATGAATCAAATAGCAAAGACATCGATGTAGTACAAACGGTACATCCAATGAATCAAAAGCAAAGACATCGATGTAGTACAAACGGTACATCCGATGAATCAAAAGCAAAGAAATCGATGTAGTACAAACGGTACATCCGATGAATCAAAAGCAAAGACATCGATGTAGTACAAATGGTACATCCGATGAATCAAAAGCAAAGACATCGATGTAGTACAAACGGTACATCCGATGAATCAAATAGCAAAGACATCGATGTAGTACAAACGGTACATCCAATGAATCAAAAGCAAAGACATCGATGTAGTACAACGGTACATCCGATGAATCAAAGGCAAAGACATCGATGTAGTACAAACGGTACATCCGATGAATCAAAAGCAAAGACATCGATGTAGTACAAACGGTACATCCGATGAACCGAAGCCCGAATGATTTCGGAACACCGACGTAGTGCAAAAACGGTACGTCCAATGAACCGAACACGATAAAAGAACATCGGACGCAAGTTCATAAAAGAAATGAGATGAAACTCAATAAAACGAAGTACATCAAAACGCCCGATGAACTTGATAAAAAGATAATTTCATTCGGTCATCAACAAAGAAACAACCCCTTGTTGCTTACGACTAAACGCATTGGCAACACGATTTCCCCTTCGGGAATAAAAAGAATATCAAGATCATAGGAAGCTAGGAACTCGAGTCAACAAGCAGTTCCTTAAGAGAACATAAATATTCCAAAGATTTATGATCGAGATAGAGAACAAATTTCTCATCCTAAAATGATGATGCCAAATTCCAAAAGTAAAAACAATAGCCGCGAACACTAGACCAGGAGTGGCATATCTAGTCTCGATAAGCTATAAAGATTTAGAAGCACAAGTTATAGCACGTTCTCTTTTGCAAGAGAATGGCATTCCAAACTAATAGGTACAAATAGCAAAGTCTTGGTTCCCCTTCAGGAATCACAAGAAGGAATAAGAGTATCGAAAAGAAAGAACTTCTTTTAAAATAATTCTCTTCTCCGAAAAGTTAAAACTTTCAAAATTACATTTTTACAAGTCAATATATCGTGTCTGATTGTCACATCAAAGCGTTTAGGAAATTCCTATCGATAACGTTGATCAAGCGCATCGACCAAAATTCTTAAAGCACTCGACGGGCAATACAATCACAAAATCATCTTTTATAGGATAAATAAATCTCGTAAAAAGTTTTAAGAATATTCTTTGTTCGTTTCAAGAACAAAATCAAATTGCACTTATAATTAAATCTTATGAAAAAGATTTGCAAAATTTTAAATTTCTATTTTCATCCAAAATCAATAAATACAAGAATGGTCTCATCGAAATATTCATAGAATATTCGATTTATAAAATGGATGAAATAAGTTGGACAAATTGAATGACAAAATAAGTCATTCATAAGAATCATAACGAGTGCGGAATGCGGTAAGTGGAATGCTAATTTCCGCAACTCGTAGCAAACGAAAACCGGTGGTAAAGTCAAACTGAAAAGACCTTAACACTACACAAAATATTTCTTAGGTGATAATCCTAAGACAACTCAAAAATACCGAAAAATTTCTCAAACTACATAAATGAGAGAAATAACACTTTCCTTATAAGTGGGCTTAAGGAATAAAATGATGCCATCAAGTTGGAATCAAAATCACAAAGAAAAATAGAAATCTGCTTAACAGATTGAAAATGTCGAAGATGAATAATCCACTCGGAAAAATAGGATATGGGCTTCACAATGATTAAGCCAATCCTTACAGAAAGGTCAATTCCGAAGCCAAAGCAAAAATATCAGCTCGGAAAGAAAAGTCACATAAAACAATCTCGACATCTAAACAAAAGCAAATTGAGTGTTGCGGATCTACCATCCGGATTCGCAATTCTCAATGAAGTCAATAAGCCCAAAATATTCAAAGAAAAGAATCAACAAGTTCTTTTGATATAAAAATAATGAGATGAAACCCATATCAAAAAGAACTCAAATAGAAAGTTCACGAATTAAAACAATGCCATCGAGGATTGAATGAAAATACCTTGACCAAAAGTTGCAGCTTTCCTTCTCACTTGCTTGGAAGCTTAGGACACGAAGATAAAAGATGACCCGAACCTTTGCAATAACGGCAAAAAAGGGGTTTCGGGCACTCCCTTACATGGTGGTCTGTGGAACCACAATTGTAGCATCGTCCACGACTAGAGGTAGGAACATTTGCTACCTGAGTTTGTTGCTTTCCTTTCTTATTAGAATCGGGGCCTTTGAATTTGATAGGCCTCTTCAAGTTATTGTCGAAGTTCTGTTGGGCACGCACAACTTCAACATCACCTTCATTATCGGCCTCTTCAAGACGAAGAGCGATATCAATAAGCTGATCAAATGAAACCTCAAGTTTCAGGAGTAATGGCTTCTTAAGATTCTTATTCAAGCCATAGACAAATCTCTGATTTTTCTTCAATGGGGTATTAATGTACTCAACCCCGTATTTGGACAGAGATTCGAACGATTCGACATAGTCTGTCACAGAAGATTCACCTTGAACAAGGTCTATGAAACGCCGGGGTAAGGTTACTTTTTCAGCCTCCGGCACAAATTTCAATTCGAATCTTCCCCAGAATTGCTCCCAAGTAAGATCCGCCTCAACGATTTCAGAAATTAAAAGCTCATACCAATCCAATGCTCTTTCTTGAAGAATGCTGGAAGCCACTTGGACTCGATGTAGATCAATAAGGTTCATGCGAGAAAAGATGCGATCGCATGATTTGAGCCAAGCTTGAATTTCAATAACACTCTCGGATCCCCTGAATGGCCCTCCACCCAAATCGGTGTAGTCTCTGCACAAGCGTGCAAAACCGGATCTAGGATGAGTAGGCTCTGGATTGGGTCCGGCTGCTTGAGCGTTCTTAACAAGATCTAGAAGCTGCTGGGCAGACATAAATACTCCATCCTGGGGAGTAGCACTAGATTGACCGGCGCTGGGACGGCCTGGTCTAACCATTTCTCTTCTTTAAGAAAAAGAGAAATAAGAGGAAAATGTTATTCTCAAAATAAATATCAAGCAATTCTTGATAGATAAAACAAGGAATCATAAAGAAAATAGGATGAATTGGTACGAAGACCCGAATAAAATCCTAAAGCACAACTCCTAAGAAAGACTTAGGACATGATCCTTGCTAAATTATTCTACATTGTTCCGAAGTTTGGCTCTGATACCAAGCTGTGACGCCCTACCTCTATACCCACGCTAGCCAAGAACATTACGGTGAATGTTGTCGACTAGCACGGAGAATAAGGCTGTTGAGGAGCGACCATCCGTGTAATTTCTTTGCGCGAGCACCGATATGTCAGGTAATATAACATGCATTCTATTTCAAGAGGAAATCCGACATACCGACACAAACTCAAAGCTACTACACGGTGGCTATATAAATCCTTCGGAAAAAAAATATAGAAATATGCATAACACAAATCAGTCACAGACAATTCATATCACAAAGGCGGAATAAGATATGAATATTACACTAGAAAGTGTACATCAGAGTAGTGGTCTAAAAAGATCCACAATATCACAAAAGAATAGTTACACGAACTACACAAAAGAATAAGTATACATTAAGGAGTCTATATCTCAAATGTATACAACAAAATAACTACTAATCTAAGTAGTTAACCCAAAAGCAAGAGAAATCAATCCCAAGGGAGAAGTCAAGCAGAAGCACCTGTGACATCTCGGTCTGACCCGAGTATTATTTAAGAAGAAAATAATAAACGGATCAGTCTAGCTATAAATATCAGGAGAAGTGATATATAATAAGGGATATGACATAAACATATAATAATCACAATGCCAAGCTGTGATAAATAAGTAATTGAAAATCAACAAGAGATTAATCAATTTCACAATAATCTACTCAAGATAAAAAGGAATGTCATACTCCTAATTTCATTCACCAAGCCACAATAATTGACATATATATCAATGCCCATCGTAAAAGTTGGTGAAACATAAATTCCAGAAATCAACACACGAAATCCAGAAATCACAAGGAAAGGATCAACGACGTCGTACAGCGGGACATCCGATGAACCAAATCACAATCGAAGGGAACAACGACGTCGTACAGCGGGACGTCCAATGAACCAAACCACAAAGACATAGCACGATGCTAGTCTAGAACCTAAAATGATCGTCACGATCAAAGGGAAGTGTCGATTACAGTAAGCTAGTGAATATATGAGCTTAGCTTCATGTCCCATAACCACTAGCTTAACTTAAATATTTACGAACAAATTGTAGATCTCCACTAGAAAATTGTCACAAGAGATTCAATCGAACAAGTCCAAGAATTAACCGACGAAGTAAATGCAAGTGTTTCATACCACTCGTTTTACTAAGCCGTTTAATTAGATTTCTCATACGAGTGAGGTAAAGGTTTGTATATACTAATAGATTGGAAAATGGTTTTATAAACGAATTTGGTATTAAAATAGTATTGAAATCGTTTGAGGAAAGAGTTTTGATATTTACTACTAGTATAGAAAACCTTTATATTTTTAAAGTGACAAATCACAAAGAAGATTGTAGGAACAATCAATCACAAAGATTCACATTCGAGAACGTGAATAAAATCCAATGAAATCGATATAAAATCCATCGAAGTGGATATATCTAAAATTCCCAAAGAAAAAGTCATCAAAGTCGATAATAAATGACAACAACAAAAGGGAGACAACACGAATCGATTAAAGTTGGATATTCAATCCAAAAAGGCAAATTGGACTAAAACAGCAGGTTCAGTCGACTGAACAGAAGTTTCAGTCGACTGACCCTGTACCTGGAAATTTTCCAGGTTCAGGAAACTTTCTGTTTCCAGTTTCAGTCGACTGTGCAGAGTTTTTCAGTCGACTGAATCATGCCTGGAAACTCTCGGGTTTCAGGTTCAGTTGACTGAACAGATTTTTCAGTCGACTGAATCATGCCTGGCTGTTTTTCAGCCTTATTCAAATGAAGAGCAAACTCTTCCAAAATGCAACCGGACGAACATTGGCTCTAAGGGTTTATGCCAATCGGCAACCCGGCCCTATATGCTCCTCGGTGCACCACCAAAAACATGATCAAACATCCATAAAAGGATTTCGCACAAATTTGACTTAAAAACCAAAAAATTGGAGTATTCACAAAATCAATCCAAAACAAGAGCAAATGCACATGAAGAAGTGTTAGGAATTCATACCCAACAACCAAAGATAATTATAGTCATAGATGTGAGATAAAAATCTCACCTTTGCACTAAAATTTATGAAGATGAAGCTTGAAAGCAAAGAGGAATCAACCACTCTTTAAGTCCAACTCTAGAAGCTTGAATCAAAGCTAAAAAGAAGAACATTTCCTAAGTTAGGTTTAGGAAATTTCTGAAATTCAAAGAGAGAATGAGTTGGAGAAGAAGAAGAGGAAGCTTACCAATGAGTTCTCATGAACTTTGGAGAAGGAGATGGATTTGCAAAGCAAGCTAGGGCTTAGGAATTTCTATTTCCCATTCTCTTCCTCCATTTTTGCTTGAGCTTGAGTGTTAGGAAAATAGAAGAGAAGTGAATGAAGAGGAGAGTGTTGGAACTGAGTTAAGTGACTAATTGGCTCAGCCCAACCAAAGCCCTAAGCGGGAAAAAGTAGCAAAAATCAACTTTCTCCAAACATATCGAAGCTTATACTCAAAAAGGTCGCAAACGGCATTTTGAACTCAATGGAGGTTGTCTCGAGTCCTAATTCGACCGTATGCAAAAAGTAGGCTTTCGGTCCAAAATCCGACGAACGATAAAATATTTAAATAAAATATTTAAATATAAAATCGATAAATATGCGGGTTGTTACAGGAGAAGTGCTGTTTTGATGTTGGAGATATGAGTTTGTATGATTGGATGTTATGCACTGGACAGTGTAAAACTGTTGATGCAGTTTGATGGGGCAAAACGGTTGAGGTAGAAGAAGCAGCGTTTGGGTTCGCGATGTCGAAGTAGGGGAAAAACTTGTTCAATGTCTTGGATTCGGGTATTTGAGATGCTTGCGTAGTGATTTTGGCAGAAAGTTGGGGTTGTTGTTGTGACAGAGAGAGGGGGGTTGGTGGTCAGAAGTAATGAAATGAGTTTTGGGGTAAGTGATGTGGATTGGGGCAGAGGTGTATGTAAAGTGGTATCAGATATATGTATCAGTGAATATGGTATCAGAGAAATATGGAAGGAGGAGTATATGAGTCGTGAGTGTGGTGGCTGTAGAAATTTGGAAGAAGGAGAAGTGGTGGTGAGAAGGCATTGTTTTGCAGAAGTATGAAAGTGGGAGTGGTATGTGCAGTGAAGTGCACTGATATGCAGTGAGCAGTAAACAGAGAAGTGAAATGAACAGAAAAACAGAAGCAACGGTGAAGGATTTTTTTTTTTTTTGAATGCAGTGTAAAAAAAAGAAATTGATGCTTGTAAATATTGGTAAAAGAAATGAAATAAAAATCGTTTTAGCTTTTCAAATGAAACCGTGAAGTGTTTTTTTTTTTTGAATGCAAATAGAAATATACTAACAACTAAAAACAAAACAAAAAAAAACAAAACAAAAACAATACACAAACAAAAATCACACAAACACACAAAAATTAAAACACACAAAAATCAAACAAAAATAATTCGAAGAATAGAAATTAAAATCTAAACAATTCCCCGGCAACGGGTCCAAAAACTTGTTCGGTCGACGGAAATTCCATCGGATTAGAAAACCGTCGAACGAATTTTGAAATAAAATTTATACCGCAAGCGCACGATGTACAATGTAGCACGCGGCGAATACGGGTCGATCCGCAGGGAATTGATGATTTCAAAATTCTATTCAATCAAATTATACCAAAGTCGAAGAGGATTTGTTAACTAGAAATTATGAGGCTAACACTAGAAAATGTGATTCAAAAATTATTAGACTAAAGAACAATTTAGAGGCAAATCCACTCTCAAATTTTTGTAAATCAACAAACACATAATTTATGATCTCTAACTTTGATGTTAAGTGAAATAATCATTGCATTTATCATAAGTATGGTATATTTATGTTATTAGTTAACATAACTCAAACCATCAAACTATAATACAACAATTATACCACTTACAATTCTTATGAAAAAAGAAGCCAAAGCAAAAACTATTTTAAGTATGATCTATTTACTATTGTAACTAGTAACATAGATCATCAAATTTCATTTTTACTTTCATTTCATAATCAAAAATTAATTAGCAAATGTTGATGTAAATTGTGTTTATGTTGAATAAGAATAGCTCATTTGCATAAGCAATATAAGCTATCAAAACCACTTGTATAAACTTACATCAAAATTCACATTCATGAAGCATAAACAAAGAGATCATAAATCATAAAAAATGTTGAAATTACATAAAGTTAGAGAGCTTCATCACCCCTAAATTGAAGGGGTTTAGCTACTCATTTGTGGCATTGAAGCAACACAAATAAATTTCAACATTGAAAAGAAAAGAGAATAGAAAATAAGCAAAGAAAGCAAAAGAGATTAGCTACAAACTACTTGCATAAATGTAAATCTAAGCTATGAACATAAAGAAGAAGAGAGCATAGAAATAAACATTAACAATAAAACAAAGAAAAACATGTAGAAAAGAGAGAAGAAAGAGGCTTGGAAGCCATTTTTATTTCATAGAACATTGAGCTTACACTTTGATTTCTTAATTTCCTAAGTAAAATGAAAGAGTAGATGATAGTTTCATATACATAATAGGGCTATATATACATGCATAAAACCCTAATTCTATTTTTAGGGGGCTACCAAAAATGCCCTTTAGGAAGTGTGGCCAACAAGTAACCATTAGCCACTAATTAATCCATCATTTGTTTTGCATGAAGCTTTAACCTCCACTTAGTTGTCCATTAGCTCCAAATTGTACTTTTAGTTAAGTGGGTGGGGTCCTCCATGTTCATGGCTTGAATTATTTCCCTCTTCTTTCCTTTGTATTCATTTGTGCATGCATATATCTTCATATAAGCTTCTTCCATATGCATCCAAATTCCTATAAAAATTGTCAAAAAATGTCCAAGTAAAAATTCTTATATTGACACATGCACAAAATGACTGTTTTGCCCCTGAATGAAGAGGAAAATATGATGGTTGGAAATAATTGAATTTTGGTTTTAAACATGTTAAAATTCCCAAATATGATGATTATTTAAATAAAAAGAGATAAAATATGGATGTCAATATATGCACAATTATGTGCATATCACTATCTTTGTGGAACATAAGCTCGGTTACAATCATCCGATGGTGAAATTTATTGGGTTTTCATTAATCGGGTTATTGCATTATCCATCGACCATGAATGTGTCTTCAAGAGCAAGACTAATGCAGTTGGAATATAATGAGCAACGTCGATAAAAAAATAGCGTAAATTTCAATTGTTGAAATTAGCATAATAGATTTGTTATTCAACATGCTCAAGTTATTTCTGATTTACTCACAAAATTACCGCTTGGTATGACTAAGTGTTTTAGTACATATGTGTTCAAACAGAAGAAATCTAAATAATGATTTAGAATAGAATGATTACACATGTTAGCACCTTAGGTATTGGTTTTGATGATAACAACTATAGGACATTATATAAAACATAGATACTAATGTTTATCAATATATATATATATATATATATATATATATATATATACAGTGCAGGATATTAGACAGGTATTGATTAAGAAGACTGTATATTATCAAGACGTTGATATCAAGAGTAGATTCAAGATGCTGATATAAAATTTCAAGAGTTCAAGAACGAAGACACATGAGTATTGAAGAGTTGAAGATTTCAAAATATTGCAAATAAGTCATAGAGTCATAGAATTTCTGTTAAAACCTTGATAGCACTTCCCGACCTCTTTTATCTTCTCTAATTTTGTTTTAAATTGTTTTACCTTAGGAACATCTTCACCATCCTACTTTATTCTGGAATCTCCACCACGTACACAGTTGTTAAAGTTGTTTTCTGTATCGACAGAGAGTATGTCCATATCTGATCCCAGTCTCTTTAACAACCAATCGTTATTATAACCCGTAGTTATAATTTAAAAATGGTATTTATATTTCAAAAATCAAATATCATTTAACAATTCAATATCATTTCAAATCCATTTCAAAATATCCAACTTTTCATATCATTTCAAAACCACATTCATTTTATTCAAATTCATTTTAACTCACGTTTTAAAATAGTTTATATTTCAAATCGAATTACTTCACTTAAATCATTAAAAATGAAGTTATCACATTTAATAATTAAATTATTACATTTTCAAAATTTTAAACTTTTCAAAGTTCATTCATTCACTTAAGTTTATCAAAACAGTGGAAATTCACCTTTCGCAGCATTTAGAAAATGCTACGGAAAGTCACATTCAAAACAGTTCAATTTAACAAAAGACAGCATTTAAAATGTTGTAATAGAGTTACATTAGTTTCAAATAAAACTTAGTTAAATTCAACAAATATAGCACTTACAAAATGCTATAATAGCCTTTAATTAAATTTAGCCATTTTAGTTCATTTATATCAACTACAGCGTTTACAA
Source organism: Allium cepa (assembly GCA_030765085.1). Classification (NCBI taxonomy): domain Eukaryota; kingdom Viridiplantae; phylum Streptophyta; class Magnoliopsida; order Asparagales; family Amaryllidaceae; genus Allium; species Allium cepa. Next base: position 306,511,469 of record CM060929.1, read on the forward strand.
ATGTTGTATTATCATTTACATTAGAAATAATAGCATTTCAAGAATGCAGTTAATTAACTTCAAATATTCAATATAATTTCACAAACAATTATATTTTTATTTAAATCATTTTTAACTTATAAAATAACAAATTTTCGCTTTTAAAACAATCATTCAAATACCCTTATATTCATGATTTTATAAAGTTAAATTTCCATTCAAAAATCAATATTTAATAATAATTCACTTATTAAATTCCAACATTCAATTTTAAATTCATTAATTAAATTTTAACTTAACACTTAAGTTTAAATTTTCAAATATAACTTATTTTCATTTTATTTACTTAACATCAAAAGTCACTTTTTAAATAAAATGCATAAATTCTAATTTAAGTTATATTTTCAAATTTCAACTTAAATATTTATTGATTTAACATTTTAACTTTATTCAAAAATCATTAATATATTATAAAATCATTTTAAATTCATTTTAATCCAATTATCATAAATTTATCAAATTTTCATATTTAATTTAAATTCCAATTATCACTAAATTAAAGTTTCCAAAATCTTACATTTCAAATTTCTAACTTTTCCATAATTTATTTCACTTATAAATTTTCAGAAAATCAATAATACTTTACAAAAATCATTTTTAATTAAGTTTAAATCAAAATATTATAATATTTACATTTCTAAAATACTTAAAAAAAATTTAGAAAAACATATTTTAACTACGGGTCTGTATTTCATTTTCTAGCCTAGGTAAATTGATACGGGTAACATATCATTTCAATCCATAATTTACAAAGAAAACCTGGGTTTTATCATTTCAAACCCGCAGTCCCAAGTAAAATGAAATAATTGAAAATCGTTCAGGCCTATCATTTCAGCCCATAATGGTTTTCCCCTATTCTAAAGTCCGTTCGGGTATGTATCATTTCAACCCATAGTGATTCTAATCTAAAGGAAACATGCAGTGTGATAAACTGATATAAATAATAGAACAGCATAGTATAACAGTAACATATGATATAACATGTGTTTAAGAAAGGGTGAATATCATGTAATCATAGCATAGCAGATATAATATGGTGATGCGTTTTACAGATTCAAATGTGATTGATTTACTAGTTACATAAGCATAAAACTGTCTGGCGAGAACTCAATGGTATAAGCTGGAGACGATAACAAAAGAATTCACAACTCAATGGTATAAGTGGGAGAGCCAAAGATTAATTTTCTTGAATACAATTCAAACAAAACAATATAACAAACATAAGTTTTCAACCCAAAATACGATTATTCAATGTTAGAATTAACTGCATAAAACAAAGCCAAATTCTTTGCACTTGCTTTTGACCTTCCCTAGGCTCAGCCATAGGTTAGAATACATGGCTAAGACATGGTTTTTGGTATGGTTTGGGTCCAAATGGGGTTGTCCTACATGGGTTTGATGGTGGTGCAAAGGTGTGTGAGCTAGAATACACAAAACAAAGCCACTACAAGTGATTTAAAGGCCTAAATAGGCTCGGCCAAAACAATGGTGGGCACGGCCATCTCTGATGGGGTCAGGAGATGACATGGAAGAGGTGTCAGGTCAGGTAGGGTCGGAGATGATGGTGTAGATGGCAGCCAAGGGGGTGTTTGTGGTGGTGGAAGGATTGATGTGCTCGGCTAGGTCATATAGTTGGAGTTTGGAGTATTTTCAAGTGGATCTACCACCTAGGGTGGCTTGGCTTGGGATGGTCAGTGAGAAGGAGCTGGTGGTGATGGGTTCAAGTCTTGGTGGAGATAGCAAGGCTGAAGGAGGAGGCAGGCCGAACCTGAAGAGGAAGAAAGCAAGTGCAAATTCAATATAAACAAGTATAAAAATGAAAAAGAAAAAGAAGATTTGACCAAACTTTTTGACAGGGAGGAGGGCCGAATATTTTTCTCAAGTTAGAGATGATGATTCACGTGAAAATGAAATGAGATAGTGGTCAGCTGAAGAGGGAGGTTATGGCAGCAAAAGTTGAATAAGTGTTAGTTGAAAATGAAGCGGTGCGAATACAAAAAGGCTAAAGTAAATCAAAGGTCATAAACTCTTCAAATAACCATATTTCTTTATGTAATTTTAAATAACTAAAATATATATATAAATCTAGATAAAAATACAAAAATTTAGTAAATAAACAAAAAAAAAAATATCAATTATATATGATTAAATTAAGAAAAAATTGCAAAAATTGCAAACTAGTCTAGAAAATTTGGAAATAAATGGAATAAACTTTGGAAAAATTTTATGTACTTGTAAAAATATTAATAAATAAAGATACAAACACGAAATAAAAATGAATTCACAAAAATAAATAAATAAATTTCAATTAAATATAATTTAAATGAAGAAAATAGCAGGAAAATGGAAACTAGGCTTTAAAAATAGGAAATAAATGCAATAAATTTTGGAAAAATTTTATGATCACTTTAAAAATATTTAGAAATGAAATATTACAAATAAAACAAATTTAAAATAATTTCAAACAAAAATAAAGTCAAATTTAAATTATATTCAAAAATCTAGGGTTGTTACACTCTCCTCTACTCAAATCATTTCGTCCTCGAAAGGAACGGGCAAGGAAAATAAATAGAAACAAGATAGGAAAACAAAATAGTACCTGAAACAAACAATAATGGATTCGAAGCATGAATGCTCTCCTCCCCCAGGTACAATCTTCAATCGTCAGTACTTCACTGTACTTTGACCAGATTAATAGATTTCCTTATGAGCTGCTTCATACCTCTGTCGACAATACGAAGTGTCTTCCTCTGGACAGTCAGATTAGGCTCAATATCCAAACTATCAAGAGCAGAAGGCTGGACAATAAGAGATGGATCCTGAATATCGGCGAAGATGCAAGACATAGAATACATCATGCACTCCAAAAAGCTTCTCGGGAAAATCCAGACGATAAGCCAAAGAGCCAACTCTTTCCACAATGCGGAAAGGACCAGTGAACCTTGGAGAAAGCTTCCCTTTATGACCAAAGCGAATGACATTCCTTAAGGGAGAAACCTTAAGGAACAACTGATCACCTACAACAAATTCCAAATTCCGCCTATGCCTATCAGCATACTTCTTCTGCCTATCCTGAGCAGCTCTCAACCTCTTCTTAATCTCCTCAACTCTCTCAGAAGCTTCCAAAATCACGTCAGGACCAAGAACCAAACGATTACCGAATTCAATCCAATAAGATGGGGATCTACAAGGTCGTCCATATAAAGCAGCAAATGGAGACATTTTGAGACTGGCCTGAACGCAAATATGGAATGAGATAGATAAAAAGATCAAAAATAGACTGAAAAACAGAAGATAAGATTATACCTGATAGCTATTATTGTAGGTGAATTCGGCAAGATGGAGATAATCTTCCCAAGATCCTCCATAATCAAGCACACAAGCACGAAGAAGATCCTCAAGAATCTGATTCACCTTTCCATTTGACCGTCGGTCTGTGGATGGTAAGCAGTGCTCAGATCCAAAAGAGTACCCAGAGATTTCTGAAAAGCTTTCCAAAACTGACTGGTAAAAATAGGGTCACGATCACAAACAATAATGAGAGAAACACCATGGAGACGAATGATCTCTCTCATGTAGATCTCAGATAAGCTAGAAGCAGATCGAGTAGACTTGACCGGAATAAAATGAGTGGACTTGGTCAGTCTGTTAAAAATAACTCAGATACTCTCATTACCCCTCCGGGTCCTCGGTAAACCATTGATGAAATCCATGGAAACCTGTTCCCACTTCCAATTGGGAATCTCAAAGGGCTGCAACAAACCAGGGATCTTCTAGTGATCGGCTTTGACTTGCTGACAAGTCGCACACCGACTAACAAAGATAGAGATAAGAGAAGAAAGAAAGAAAGACTTACATCGATCGCATCGATCTTGACTGGATCAACGAAAACTCCATTGGTAGAGACAATATGCCCGAGATATCGGACTTCATCCTTTCAGAAATGGCATTTTAAAAAAATTAGCCTTCAACTGATGATTTCTGAGAGTCTCTAAAACATATTTCAAATGCGACTCATGCTCTTCCTTGGTCTTAGAGAAGATAAGGATATCACCAACAAAGACTAGCACAAATTTATTAAGCACGTTACGAAAAACATGATTCGTCAAATCAACAAAGAAAGCAGGAGCATTATTCAAACCGAAAGGCATGACTAACCTTTCATAAAAACCATTCTCAGTGTGTAAAGTAGTCTTGGGAATGCTATCCTCGGCAACCCTGAGCCGATGAAAACCAGTGGCAAGATCAATTTGAGAGAAAAATAAGGCACCATAAAGCCGGTCAAACATGTCATTCATACGAGGCATTGGATATCTGTTTTTCATAGTGCGCTTGTTCAGCTCCCTATAATCAACACACATGCGAAGAGAACCATCAGACTTGGTGACAAAAACCACCGCGGCTCTCCATTCAGAAAAACTATGCCAAATTAGACCCTTCGAAGACAAGTCCTCAATTTGCTTTCCCAACTCAACCTTCTCGCGGGGTGCCATTCTTCTAGGAGGAAGAACAACAGGTCAAGCACCAGGAATAAGATCGATCCAAAAATCAATTTCCCGCTTCGGAGGTAAAGAAGTGACTTCACCAAATATGTCGGGATATAATCCAACCATAAGAGTCGAATCAAGATCACTGCGAGAGGAATCCAGAGAATAAATAAAGTTGCCAACAAAATCCTGAGGCATGCAGCACAGAATAATCAACGAATTCCCTTGATCATCAACAAGATGAACAGTCCGGGCTTTACAAGAGATACAAGAATCATGTTTCACTAACCAATCTTGACCAAGAAACATATCAAAAGCATCGAAGCCCAAAACATAAAAATCACCACAAACGCGATGATCAGAATGGAGAAGTTTCACTTGCTTACAAATCCGATTAAGGTTAGCAGGACCCTCGGTAGGATTTGAAACACATAATGGAATAGAAGCATACTCAGGAGATAGGAGATGCTCAAACTTATCACACAAATTAATAGAAATAAAACTATGTGAAGCTCCAGTATCAAACAAAACACAAACAGGATGATGGAATAAAGTAAATGAACTCTGGAGAGTACCTTCGTCATCACTAGGAGCAGGAGCAGGTGGAGGAACATGAGATGATGCAGAAGTGATAGCAAATATACGATAAGGAGTACCCCTCTGCTGGATAGAGCAGTCCTTCTTAAAATGACCAGGCTGTAGACAGATATGGCAAAGATCATGCCTAGCCAACTAAGCTGGTGAAGGAATAGCAACACCGGATAAAGTAGGACAGCTATTGGCATAGTGCCCCTTCTGATCACACCTAAAGAAAGTGATGGAGGAGAGATCAACTGGTTTCCTCTGAGCAGGAGCAGATGATGAAGATCCTAAACCAGAACGCTTCGGCCAATTCTTCTTCTGCTGTTGGAAATTAGGCTTACGCTTCTTGGAATTAGCATAGGAAGACTGAGCACCAGAAACAACATGACCTTTGGATGTAGGATTCTCATAGCGAATAGCCATATCCATATGTTGGGTGAAAGAACCATAAACATGAGAAATGAAGCGCCAGCAATGAATTTCTCATTCTTCTTGAGAGGAGTATCAATCAGGCTAGGACCGAACTTGGAAAGTTCATTGAACTTCCTCTCATACTCAGCAAAAGACATGCTACCCTGGTTAAGATCCATAAACTCACGATAAAGCTGAGATTTCTCGGCTTTTGGCATCCATTTTTCCACAAAAGCCTCCCTAGAAAAGAGATACAGAACAAGCTTAAGATAGATTCAAAATAAAAGGAAAAATAGAAACAAATTCAATATAACATAAAGGGTACATAAACTACTCCCAAGTAATATCAACTTCGACGGTGTTAGCCGTAACGGACTCCCACCAATCTAAAGCAGAATCACGCAACTGCCAAGCTGCTAACTAACGCTTATAGGCATCAGTAATATCAAGACCAGTAAATATCCTCTCAAGACTCTACAACCACTGTAGGATCTAGATTAACCCTAGAGGGGGGTAAATAGGGTTATAGCAAATTTTCTCGATTTAAACACAGAAATAAACTGCAGAAATAAATATGCTGAAAAGTAAATCACACACAAAATTTACCCAGCTTCGGCAACCCCTGCCTACTGCTGCATTCCCAGATTTCTATTAGAATTAAACAGTATCACGCTTACAAACACTCTACTAGACTCGCAGACCCTTTTGCTCCCGCTCACAAACACTCTACTAGACTCGCACACCATGCTCCCGCCTATAGAGTTTCGCTTACTCGCAAACACTGCTCCCGCCTATAGAGCTTTGCAAACTCGCACACCCTGCTCACTGAACTAATTCTAAATAGACAATCTAACACTACCTAAACCTAGGTGGTGATTTACAAATTCTTTGACTCGAAAAGTAAAAAATACGGACTTCAAAAAAAGACGCAAGAGCAAAATTTAAATTAAAACTTGAATACGAATTTTGCTCTCAAATTAAAAACCCTTTTTAAAACACGGCCCTTTATATCAAACCGGCCCAATTGGTTTTCTTCTCTGATCCTTTTCTGTCTTCTATGATGAAGGTTGCGGCCGATCCTTTGTTACAGAAATTAGGGCTTCGGCTCGAATTAGGGCTTTGGCTCTGGATGATTGATACTCCTTGCTCGCGCTCGTTCTCTGATGTTTTTCGACTTGTTCTCTGATGATTCGCGACTTGTTCTCTGATGATCGATTGTTGTTGTCTTTGAGATTGTGAGTTGTTTGCAGCTGCTTCTTTTGATGACCGAGTTCGTTAAATTAGTATGTATTATTTTCGTTTGCTGGTTTGATTGTTTGCCTTTTTCACTTGATTACTCGATGCCAATGATGTGAATTGGGATTCAGTATTTATATGAATTCGTGACACTTGAATTCCTTCGTATCAATTTGATACTTTCCTGATTCTCAATTGCCTGTTGCGCACGTCTTTCCTGATTTTGTGACACCTTGATACACACGGCTTTCCTGATATTTTTTAACTTGATAATCACGGTTTTGAATTGAGAGCGTTCGATCCTTCTTGTATAAAAAGGCAGAAACTTTCCCTTTTTAATTTGCGTTGACTTTTTCAAAGAATACAAATTTGAGTTGATCTGATGCATTTCTGTAACTTGCTTCTTTCACTTCGCTGTTTTGATTCCGTGACCACAACTGCTCTGGATTGTATAACTTGAATTTGTGATTCCATGTATCACTGCACTTCAAGTTTGTGAATTTTTCTGTACTATTGAACTTTGTTCTCTGGCCATCTTCTCTATCACTTGGTACTGCCATGTATTTGCATAGTACCATAGCTTCTTTGTTGCACTCGAGTTAGTTCAAACATGAACTTGTTGTTTGGTTCACTGTGTCACTTAGGTGTACTTCATGTTAGATCGAATTGCACTTATTTGCTTGTACTTGTGTTCTTTATTCATTGGGCTGGCTGTTGCCAAGTTGATATGCTTGTGATGCTTTGTCTCTGGCATTGACATTGACATTTGTGTATATGACCTGGCCAGTTGAATCATTAACTGTTCATACTTGTGATCTTCATTTGGGTTATTGATCGTGTATATTCTCGAGTTGGTTGTGCACTGTTGATTAGTTGATCTGAATTATTTGACTTGTACATGCTGTAGTGTCTGGTCTTTTCATTCATGTCGCAACTGTTTCACTGCAGTTTCATTATGACTGCGACTCCATGACTTGATCTTTGTTGAACTGGTTTTGTTTGGTCAATGCATTTACCTCAAATGTTTCACTCTGATATATATATGCATTTGCCACTGAACTTGATTCATGCAGTCTTCATTAGCTCGTGTGCTTCCAGTGTTGCTGTAACGACCCGCCTTTTTGGACAGTTTAAACCGACGATCAAATACACATGCTGGTTCCAAACCATTAAAAAAAGGCAGATGGTTATTGGGGTAATTAAGAAAAGAAAAGAAATAAAGGAAATGAAACAACACAGAATCTCGCAGCGGAACGATAAAATATAATAGTCAAATAAACAGTTCATGAAGCTGTTTACTATACTTAGACAATTATTTATACAACATTTATCAGAGTTATACATATACAACAGAACAAATAAATAATGCAGCAGACAACATGATGCACAGATAATAATAGTAATAGTATACCAAATCTTCGTCTTCGTCCTCCAAAATAGATCTTCAAAAATCTGAAAACTCAGGACTGACCCGAGCGTAATAAAAAGACAAAACACTCGAGTCAGGACTAAAATATCCATATGAAAGTTAAATCAATCGTAAATAAATATGAGTGTGACGGCGTCAGAGATGTTTACGGGGTTTGACATCTCATATCCAGTGTCAACGTGCGTGCAATAACTTAAGAGATGTTACGGGATTTTCCACCTTTCAAGGATCTGTTAAACTATCTACTAGGTAGTAATGTACGCTAAGTAGATAATGTCTATCAGTAATATGAAGTATCAAAATAGCGTTAAGGCGTTACCATAATCCCCCTTAACACATTTTATATTCCCAAAAGCATATACAAGACCGTAGTTTCCCCAAAACCGGAAGTCGCCAGAGGGCAATCCATATACTCAAGGTACAAACCAAAACGTAGTGGTCGCGAATAGGATAATCAGTATGACAAGGTACATGAGGCGATACCAACTAGGATACTAGTAGTTGCGTGATCCGGACTGATGTTGAGCATAGCAGCTACTACCTCAACACCGCGAAACAACACTCCCAAATCAAGGGGTGCACCCAAATCAAATCACAAATGTAATAGATATGGTATCGAAGAAGTGTGTCCGCTAGAGGTGGCGAACCTCAATGGCCCGGCGCGGCTCCTGTTTTAGTCATGTCAGGGGTCATCCAATATCGTTCTCTTTCTTCAGTCAACGCGTTCACCAAACCATCCATTTCATTCTGGATCAACACTCCACGTATAATAGTTATTAAAGTGGTTTTCGGTATCGACAGAGAGTATGTCCATATCCGATCGCAGTCTCTTTAATAACTACGTATTATTACACTGATGGCTCTTTTATATTTCAAATTGATTCATGATTGATAACAAAATATCATATTCGCTTTAAAATCAAATCCATTTCAAAATCATCATATATTCAAAATTATCAATTTTGTCCGATAAATCAATTTCACTTCAAAATTTGATTCGAAATCAATTTAGGTTATAATCTCTACTTTAACCTAGTTTGTATTTAAACCAAAGGTTTAAATATAAACATTTCCGTCTCTTTAACCAGTTTGAATTTAAGAAAATAGTTTAAATAGTTTAAAATAGTTAAATAATTCAAAATAGTTTAATAGAAAATATTTAAATAGTTTAATCGAAAATAATTTGAATATAAAATGGTTTATATATAAAATAGTTTGGAAAAAATCAAAAATTATTTGATAAATAATTCTAAAGTCAAACCGGTCAACTTCCCAAATTTCCTATCCAAATCAAATCCAAATTCCATTTCGATTTTATCGATTTATTCCAATTTCAACTTGAATAAATTTCTATTCCACGTAAATTTCGATTTCAATTCACAAATTTCTTTAAATTTCAATTCAATTCCAAATTAATTTAAATCTAAATTTCAAATAAATTTTCAATTCCAAACTCAAACTTGAAATATCATTTCATATCAATTTTCTTAGAAATATTCAGAGTTCGATTAAAAGTCCAATCTTTTAAAACAAATCAACTTTCAAAAATTTACACCGTATTTCAATTTTCAATTTAAATCTAAACTTCGATTTTATTTAATAATTTCGTTTACCAAGTTTAAATTCTAACATTTCGAGCTCCAATTCAAAATAATTCAATTTCCATAAATTGGATTTTATTCTTAAAATCAATTCATTTAAATAATTTCAAAACAACTTTTAAAATCATTTAATTTATCCAACTCGGTGTCCGTATATAATTTTCTAACCTATGGCCAAGTGATTAGTTATTACAATTAAATGTCAGGGATGAATATATCATTTAAATCAATCACAGTGTCATATGTATGCATAGCAGGATATATATAAACAAATAAACATCCAAACATTTAAATATCAACCAATAACATCCATCGAAATACATCATCCAATAGGCAATGCAATTCACGGCAATTTCATATTTATCAATGTCAGGTAATTTAATCGCAATTCAATTTAACTGTCAATTTAATTTTTTTAACGGTGAATTCAAATGATAATCAATACGATAATTAAATTTTATCAAACAACAACAAATAAAAATCATAACTATGCAAAATGTCAAATTTAACTAGCATAAAGATATTCAGTACGTTGTGAGCGTTATAAAACACTCACCTTGATTTTAGATTTTAAATCAAATCGAACGACGTTCGATTTAACATAAAATTTTAATGAGCTCCAAACACTTTCGGATCTGCACTGCAGCGCAGCTCTCATCTCCGTGATTCTGGCGCTTCTTCCCCAACGTGAAATTCACGTATGCAAACCCATTAGCCGCCGATCTTCAAGCAATTTTCATGACCACCTCGTCGACTTCCAGAACGATCAGCTAGCGCCACCACGAAGCCCTTCACCAGAGCCACCTACGCGCCAAGTTTCATCCCGTCATTTGCCGTCGTTTGCACGCAATCCAAGAAAATACGTACACACTTCCAAGTCAGATCTGGACAAATCCATGAAAAATTAGCATACATCAACCGTATGCATTTGAAGAGCTCGTCGAGATTTACACTTTTGCTTTTGCAATTTTTCGATTTCGTCGAACGGATTGAGAGATAAGGAAAGAAGATCGGCAATTTCTGGCCATGGAATAGGTGGCGGCCATGATTTAGAATTAGGGTTTCTGGATTAAAATAATAATAAAACTGTCTCGGTTTGCGTGCGTATTTATATAGGTAGGTCCAAAATCATCCGAACTCCAATCGAGACGTGCCACCAGGCGTTTATAAGGTTTTACCCCCATTCCGGACGCAATGGAACTAGTTTCAAGGCCTAATTCGATCATATCTGGAAGATAGCTTTTCGAAGTCGATTATTTTAATTAAATTCGAAATTAAATTTCTACGCGTTTCAAGCTCGCATGGCCAAACGACAAGTCCAATTGCTACGAAAATTGAAATCCTACCATAATTTACTATTACGGATCCGATGAAACAAGTTTCGTCGAAATCCGAGACTGTTTGAAAAATGGCTATTTTAACTCGTCAATTAAATATTAAAATATTCAATTTTCACAAATTTACTTTTAGTTCGATTTTAAAAGTTCTACAACATCATTCTAACTTTAATATGATAAAATAGAATTTTACAAATCATTTTTAATCATATTAAACCCGTTATCCAATTATTCAAATAATTTCAAATATTAAATTATTCAACAAATTACATTAATAATCATTTTCCTTCAATAATCACCTTAAATTTTCTAATTAAAATAGCTAAAAATACGGGTCGTTACAGTTGCCACTTGTTTCATTTGCTTAGCTGAACTTGAGTTGTCTGCTCTATGTTGTCACTTGATCTTGTTGCTGTTGCTATGCAGTTGCTATGCCTTGCTTTGTCTATGTTCTTTGTATTCTGGTCAGTGGTGTTCATTGTAGTTGCACTGCACTTTGATGGATGTTCATTTGTATACATACATTCTTGTATGTATATATGTGTATAGCCACTGCACTCTGTAATCTTGAGTTTGTTTACTTGGTGGCATGCATTTTTTTGTGATCTGCCTTGTTGCTTGGCCTGTCAGATCTCTGTTGCTTACTGTTACTTACTTTGTGCATTGCCTTACTGACTCGATTCATTTCATGTTTGTTGCCACTTTACCTTGTATCACTGCTTCCATTTTGACTTGGTCTTTGTTGAACTTGTCATCTTCACTCTGTTCTCTTCATGCCTGACTTGATGCTGCATACATGTTTGTTGCAGTCCCTTTTTGCTGTTGCTATCCACATTGAACTGTCTTTGATGCACTTTTGATTTGTCAAAGCTCTGCATTTTTCATGTTGCCTTGTGTTGAACCCAGTTTTAAAACTCGGGTTTGACCTTGAGCTCGTGTCGTGATTTTCAATATATTGCATATGAGTTGATTTTTGAGATTTCTTTGTGGTCTTTGGGATTTGCACTTGCACACTTGCTCTTGTTGGCTGCGTACACGAGTTGGCGAGGCAGTGCACACGTGTATGAATGTACACGTGTGTATTGCAGCCACTTATGATTACCTGTCCCTGATAGCGTTATCAAGTGTATATATCTATATGCACGACTTTGTGATGAATTCAAGTGTGAATGATGACGTACAACCCAAATAACTGAGACAAACCATATTTTCAAAAATCGTATTTCATTTTATATTGCAAAAATATTTCTTTTTCAATTTTACTGCGTTAGTGAATATTTTTGCAGATTGCTCAGATGCTGGATTCAAACTGGAATGCAGTTGAAGACAAAATACGAGTGTGAGTGATATGTAGTGAGGTTATAAATGTAAATTGAAATCGTGATGTATTCAAAAATGTATATGTATAGTGAGAGCATGAATTTGTACTATTCAGGATTGTTAATAAATATTTGTTTGAATAAAATTTCTGTTTGAATTCAAAATCTGTGTAACTTGTTCTGTTTGAATTCAAATTCAAATTCTGTGTAATTTATTTTATTCAACAAATATTTATTTAATCTATGAAAAACAAAATAGTACATTACCAAATACATTTAAATGAATATATATGTTTATTATCATCAAACAAAAACATATAAGCGCATATTCAACAATCTCCCCCTTTTGATGATAACAAACATATATTTAAGATTTTGTACTTGTGTTAAATGTATTTGATCAATGATATACTTTAATTGCCCCCCCTATTTAAATGCTTCCTCTCTACATGATGCTCCCTCTATATATATGCATACAAATAGAAATATTCAAATAAGCCTAGATGCATATGGGAAAATTATTTGACCTTTGCTTGATTCTATTTGACAAAATCTTAACTTTTCTCTCCCCCTTTTGTTATCAGCAAAAGAATAATAGTGTTAGTGAAAAATAGAGATTAAGTGATCAATATTAATCCTACATTAAACTCAAATTGAATATAAATAGTAAACTTCAATAAGAATCAAACAAAAACCATAACTACCCTTGTTAGGCGCATATTCCACATTTAGAAATGATGGATATGATGTTCATATAAAATCATACAGTTGAATCTTCTTGTGGCACATTCATATCAGGAATTTGAATATCTACTAATCATGCATAACCGTTAGGACTTTTAAATGAGATTAGTAGTATTCCTATTTAATTTTAAAAATGAAATCAAGTATCTTCTAACCACGCATGACCGTGAGGACTTTTAAATGGGATTAGAATCAACTTGTCTATTAAATCAATTAATTTTGATATGCGTTCCATACATGCATAATCGTAAGGACTTTTAAATGAGCATGGAAGCACATAATCAAAAATCCAAGTAATTCACCCATGCATAACCGTGAGGACTTTTAAATGAGAGTGAATACTTTGGATATTTATTTTTATTTTTTTTTTAAAATGTGACATGAAAAATAAATGATTCCTGATTATAGTACCATATATCGACAAACTATATTGAATATTTGATAAACCATGGTCGATAGAAATAATGATAGATACAGAAATGGTCATGGAATCTTTGCCCAACAAAAAGTTTTATTATTCCTGTTTTAATTCCTAAAGACGTTTTCAAAATATACTCTCTTGAGTAATGTATGTTAAATATCAACACTCATCACCTTTTCAATCACTATTTATCTTTTTGATAATTAGTAGGGAGTCGGATTAGTCAAAATTTGTCATTTAAAATCAAATAAAAATGACTAATCTGAAAATATGGTCAAATAATTATTTTCTCAAAGGGGTTATATGAGAAAAAAAATTCTGCTAAATGAAAAATTATTTCAAGTGAAAAATATGCAAATATTTTCTTTGAAAAACGATGCAGCAAATGAATGTTTCAAAAAATTAATCACGTTACACTAGTAATTTCTCTATCAACTATATTACCAGTGTAATCTGCATCTGAATTTAAATTTCACTCAATATTCACTCGTTGGATGTCAAAGACCAGACTGTGAAATTTCAACAAACTATCTCAGAATGTAATTTGAAATGAAGCCATGTTCACACTCAAACAAATATCATGGTGTTAATTTCAGAAATCATAGGATAAACAATTATATTCATGAGTAATCAACAGTCAATCAACATCATAATTATTTCAAAAACAATTTCTTGAAATCCTTTTTAACACCTTTCACACGAAATTTGAAATCGTGCAAATTTATAAACAATGACCAAAATGTCAAAACCAATATATCTACGTGTAGCATGAGTAGACAGTAATCAATCAACATCATAATTTGACCAAACAGATTAAGTTCAATGATGAAAGGATGGTTGGTCTACTTTTAAGCACAAATCAAAGTAAGAACAAGTCAAAAGAAAAATCATATCAATAAGTCAGAATTAAAGTCATCATCACATTATTATCACAATTTTGGCCGATTTAATTCAGAATATGGTGCAGATTATCACAATTAATATATCGATCAGATAAGTATGCCTTCACCTGTTTTACCTTTACGATAATTTTTCGTGATTGCCCATTGTGATTTTGTCACCTTTATACTAGGCTAAGGAACTTTGCTATGTTGCCCGTTAAGTTTCTGGAACAGCCAAAATCCAGAGAACACCGTTGTTGTTCCTTAGCCTGCCACCACACCTACACGATGAAAGATTTTTGTGACCTATTTCTAGGTCCATGATTGTTAGTGGCAGAAGCATTATGAATAAACAAACCCTTTGGAACTCAAACTTGTTTAGTCCTTTTATTCTTGTTCCAATAGACATGAAATTTGTTTGTAGAATTCTTAGGAATCCAAACTTGTATAAATTTTGTGTTCTTGTTCCTATGACTACTATTTTCAACATGATGTCCAATTATTTCACATCTATCAAAGACACTCTTCCCTTTTGCATTATCCTCAACTTGTGTTTTCCTAAAACCTAGTCCTTTATGCTCTCGCCTTTGTCCATCACAAAGTTTTCGTATTCATTGCTGAATAGGGCTAGACGAGACTCCTTGACTTGAGAAGTTCCTTTGTGTGTCACCTCCAAAGTGTGCCAAATTTCCTGTGCTATTGTACAATGAGAAATTCTATTAAATTCATTTTTATCAAGAGCACATATTCATGGCTTTAGCATTTGTCGTTTTCAATTTCTTATCGTTAGCATCCCACCCATCCTTAGGTTTAGGAATCTCACTATCACCAACGATTATAGTGGGAGGTTTATAGCCAGTTTCAATAATATCCCAAACATCATAATCAACGGAACTAAGGTAAATACTCATCCTAACTTTCCAATAAGCATAGTCATTCCCGTTAAACATGGGTGGCCTAACAATAGATTGCCCCTCAGAAAAAGCACTATTTGATGGATTCATGACTCTAGAGTTAAAGAGAAATACCAGGTTCTGATACCACTTGTAGGATCTAGATTAACCCTAGAGGGGGGGTGAATAGGGTTATAGCAAATTTTCTCGATTTAAACACAGAAATAAACTGCAGAAATAAATATGCTGAAAAGTAAATCACACACAAAATTTACCCAGCTTCGGCAACCCCTGCCAACTGCTGCATTCCCAGATTTCTATTAGAATTAAACAGTATCACGCTTACAAACACTCTACTAGACTCGCAGACCCTTTTTCTCCCGCTCACAAACACTCTACTAGACTCGCACACCCTGCTCCCGCCTATAGAGTTTCACTTACTCGCAAACACTGCAAACACTGCTCCCGCCTATAGAGCTTTGCAAACTCGCACACCCTGCTCACTGAACTAATTCTAAATAGACAATCTAACACTACCTAAACCTAGGTGGTGATTTACAAATTCTTTGACTCGAAAAGTAAAAAATACGGACTTCAAAAAAAGACGCAAGAGCAAAATTTAAATTAAAACTTGAATACGAATTTTGCTCTCAAATTAAAAACCCTTTTTAAAACACGGCCCTTTATATCAAACCGGCCCAATTGGTTTTCTTCTCTGATCCTTTTCTGTCTTCTATTATGAAGGTTGCGGCCGATCCTTTGTTACAGAAATTAGGGCTTCGGCTCGAATTAGGGCTTTGGCTCTGGATGATTGATACTCCTTGCTCGCGCTCGTTCTCTGATGTTTTTCGACTTGTTCTCTGATGATTCGCGACTTGTTCTCTGATGATTGATTGTTGTTGTCTTTGAGATTGTGAGTTGTTTGCAGCTGCTTCTTTTGATGACCGAGTTCGTTAAATTGGTATGTATTATTTTCGTTTGCTGGTTTGATTGTTTGCCTTTTTCACTTGATTACTCGATGCCAATGATGTGAATTGGGATTCAGTATTTATATGAATTCGTGACACTTGAATTCCTTCATATCAATTTGATACTTTCCTGATTCTCAATTGCCTGTTGCGCACGTCTTTCCTGATTTTGTGACACCATGATACACACGGCTTTCCTGATATTTTTTAACTTGATAATCACGTTTTTGAATTGAGAGCGTTTGATCCTTCTTGTATAAAAAGGCAGAAACTTTCCCTTTTTAATTTGCGTTGACTTTTTCAAAGAATACAAATTTGAGTTGATCTGATGCATTTCTGTAACTTGCTTCTTTCACTTCGCTGTTTTGATTCCGTGACCATAACTGCTCTGGATTGTATAACTTGAATTTGTGATTCCATGTATCACTGCACTTCAAGTTTGTGAACTTTTCTGTACTGTTGAACTTTGTTCTCTGGCCATCTTCTCTATCACTTGGTACTGCCATGTATTTGCATAGTACCATAGCTTCTTTGTTGCACTCGAGTTAGTTCAAACATGAACTTGTTGTTTGGTTCACTGTGTCACTTAGGTGTACTTCATGTTAGATCGAATTGCACTTATTTGCTTGTACTTGTGTTCTTTATTCATTGGGCTGGCTATTGCCAAGTTGATATGCTTGTGATGCTTTGTCTCTGGCATTGACATTGACATTTGTGTATATGACCTGGCCAATTGAATCATTAACTGTTCATACTTGTAATCTTAATTTGGGTTATTGATCGTGTATATTCTCAAGTTGGTTGTGCACTGTTGATTAGTTGATCTGAATTATTTGACTTGTACATGCTGTAGTGTCTGGTCTTTTCATTCATGTTGCAACTGTTTCACTGCAGTTTCATTATGACTGCGACTCCATGACTTGATCTTTGTTGAACTGGTTTTGTTTGGTCAATGCATTTACCTCAAATGTTTCACTCTGATATATATATGCATTTGCCACTGAACTTGATTCATGCAGTCTTCATTAGCTCGTGTGCTTCCAGTGTTGCCACTGTGTTTCATTTGCTTAGCTGAACTTGAGTTGTCTGCTCTATGTTGTCACTTGATCTTGTTGTTGTTGCTATGCAGTTGCTATGCCTTGCTTGGTCTCTGTTCTTTGTATTCTGGTCAGTGGTGTTCATTGTAGTTGCACTGCACTTTGATGGCTGTTCATTTGTATACATACATTCTTGTATGTATATATGTGTATAGCCACTGCACTCTGTAATCTTGAGTTTGTTTACTTGGTGGCATGCATTTTTTTGTGATCTGCCTTGTTGCTTGGCCTGTCTGATCTCTGTTGCTTACTGTTACTTACTTTGTGCATTGCCTTACTGACTTGATTCATTTCATGTTTGTTGCCACTTTACCCTGTATCACTGCTTCCATTTTGACTTGGTCTTTGTTGAACTTGTCATCTTCACTCTGTTCTCTTCATGCCTGACTTGATGCTGCATACATGTTTGTTGCAGTCCCTTTTTGCTGTTGCTATCCACATTAAACTGTCTTTGATGCACTTTTGATTTGTCAAAGCTCTACATTTTTCATGTTGCCTTGTGTTGGACCCAGTTTTAAAACTCGGGTTTGACCTTGAGCTCGTGTCGTGATTTTCAATATATTGCATATGAGTTGATTTTTGAGATTTCTTTGTGGTCTTTGGGATTTGCACTTGCACACTTTCTCTTGTTGGCTGCGTACACGAGTTGGCGAGGCAGTGCACACGTGTATGAATGTACACGTGTGTATTGCAGCCACTTATGATTACCTGTCCCTGATAGCGTTATCAAGTGTATATATCTATATGCACGACTTTGTGATGAATTCAAGTGTGAATGATGACGTACAACCCAAATAACTGAGACAAACCATATTTTCAAAAATCGTATTTCATTTTATATTGCAAAAATATTTCTTTTTCAATTTTACTGCGTTAGTGAATATTTTTGCAGATTGCTCAGATGCTGGATTAAAACTGGAATGCAGTTGAAGACAAAATACGAGTGTGAGTGATATGTAGTGAGGTTATAAATGTAAATTGAAATCGTGATGTATTCAAAAATGTATATGTATAGTGAGAGCATGAATTTGTACTATTCAGGATTGTTAATAAATATTTGTTTGAATAAAATTTCTGTTCGAATTCAAAATCTGTGTAACTTGTTCTGTTTGAATTCAAATTCAAATTATGTGTAATTTATTTTATTCAACAAATATTTATTTAATCTATGAAAAACAAAATAGTACATTACCAAATACATTTAAATGAATATATATGTTTATTATCATCAAACAAAAACATATAAGCGCATATTCAACAACCACTCCTGAGCCTCAATGATGCTCTCTGAATCGGTTAATAGGTTTCCACCAAGTTGAGAGAATTCCTTACAGAGAACAGTGAATCGAACAGGAGAAACAGGCTGAGGAGCTGGGGAAATACCATGACCCCTACCTCTGGCATTTCCTCGATTCATCCTGAAAAATATCAAGAATGAATTTAGGACAAGATAAAGATAAGCCAAAGATAAATTAAGATAAGGCAAGAGAATACACTTGGATGAATATCCTAAAGAAAGAAAAAAAATCTATTAAGGTAGATACGAAAGAAAGGAAGTTAGAAAACATTTGAAAATCCTTTAAAACAAGAAAAATTTTGTACATCAAAATATTCTTTTAAATATCTTTTGAAAACATTTTGAAAAATAATTTTATACTTTGAAAATACGTCTCTCACAAAGATATGATTCTGAGGTGGATTTCGCTCATTCCAGGGTAGAAATACCCTATCTCTAATGAGTTTTACTCCATAGAGGCAATGGTTTGCCAAAAACCAAAGCTCTGATACCATGGCATGACCCGCCATTTCGTACCATTCAAATCGACAATAATCTACACACGTCGGACTTGAATGATGCGAAGTAACAGATTCTAAATAAATTTAGAGCAAATGAAAGAATCACAGACATAGAACAATAAGAAAACTTGCAGTGGAATATAAAATAACATAGTAGTTCATGAAGCTACTATAAAAGAGTCTCAACCCAAATACATAATAACAGTCTGAAACAACATAATGGAAATCCCAAATACATAGAAGTTCACTAATACATGAGATAAACTTGAACAGCTGAATATATATATATATATATATATATATAGGCAGAATCTCCATCAAGGACCAGCTCCAAAAAGAGAATCCAAAGCCGTGAATACTCAGGCTGACCCGAGCGTAAAGAAAAATACAAAACACTCGAGTCAGGACAATATATACTTATATAATGTAAACCAACTCAAGTGAACTTAATAAAGAACAAGTAACTTAACGGATGCCTGGGACCATCGATCCTCTAAGGATCCGTTAAACTATTTACTATATAGTAATATTGCGCTATTATAATAATGTCTACAGTATAATAAACGTACTTTTAAATAGCATTACGGGCTACCCATATCACCCTTCACACATAATAGTCCCAGTAGTCCATCCAATATCATGATATCTCCAGATCGAGAGGCTATCGGAGGATACCACACGGGCTACGGTAGAAAAAAAACTCGTAGTAAAGGTTCGATATGGTAGGTGACCCGGCACACAAGGCGATGCCAGGGTAGATATACCAATTACGCACACGGGCTGGTGGTAACGCAGCAACGACATATGCCCACCCCGAACAACACTCCAAAATCAAGGGGTGCACCGAATCGATACAACAGTAATAGAATGGTATCGAAGAAGTGTGTCCGGCCAGAGGTGCCACCTCCTTTGGCCCGAGATCGCCCCTGTTTCGGCCACCTTAAGCCAACTCACGGGAGTCGGGTCCACGTAATTTACCTTAGGAAAATCTTCACCATCCTACTTCATTCTGGAATCTCCACCGCATACATAGTTGTTAAAGTTGTTTTCTGTATCGACAGAGAGTATGTCCATATCCGATCCCAGTCTCTTTAACAACCAATCGTTATTATAACCCGTAGTTATAATTTAAAAATGGTATTTATATTTCAAAATCAAATATCATTTAACAATTCAATATCATTTCAAATCCATTTCAAAATATCCAACTTATCATATCATTTCAAAACCACATTCATTTTGTTCAAATTTAAAATACCATTTCAACTCACATTTTAAAATAGTTTATATTTCAAATCGAATTACTTCATTTAAATCATTAAAAATGACGTTGTCACATTTAATAATTAAATTATTAAATTTTCAAAATTTTAAACTTTTCAAAGTTCATTCATTCACTTAAGTTTATCAAAACAGTGGAAATTCACCTTTCGCGGCATTTACAAAATGCTACGGAAAGTCACATTCAAAACAGTTCAATTTAACAAAAGGCAACATTTAAAATGTTGTAATAGGGTTACATTAGTTTCAAATAAAACTTAGTTAAATTTAACAATTATAGCACTTACAAATTGCTATAATGGCCTTTAATTAAATTTAGCCATTTTTGTTCATTTATATCAACAACAGCATTTACAAATGCTGTAGTGTCATTTACATTGGAAATAATAGCATTTCAAGAATGCAGTTAATTAACTTCAAATATTCAATATAATTTCACAAACAATTATATTTTTATTTAGATCATTGTTAACTTATAAAATAACAAATTTTCACTTCTAAAACAATCATTCAAGTACCCTTATATTCATGATTTTATAAAGATAAATCTCCATTCAAAAATCAATATTTAATAATAATTCAGTTATTAAATTCCAACAGTCAATTTTAAATTCATTAAATTAAATTTTAACTTAACACTTAAGTTTAAATTTTCAAATATAACTTATTTTCATTTTATTTACTTAACTTCAAAAATCACTTTTTAAACAAAATTCATAAATTCTAATTTAATTTATATTTCCAAATTTCAAATTAAATATTCATTCATTTAACATTTTAACTTTATTCAAAAATCACTAATATATTATAAAATCATTTTAAATTCATTTTAAACCAAATTATCATAAATTTAACATATTTTCATATTTAATTTAAATTCCAACTATCACCAAATTAAAGTTTCCAAAATAACTTACATTTCAATTTTCTAACTTTTGAATAAATTATTTCACTTGTGAATTTTCAAAAAATCAATAATACTTTACAAAAATCATTTTTAATTAATTTTAAGTCAAAATATTATAATATTTACATTTCTAAAATATTTTAAATTTTTTTAGAAAAACATATTTTAACTACGGGTTTGTATTTCATTTTCTAGCCTAGGTAAAGTGATACGGTAATATATCATTTCAATCCATAATTTACAAAGAAAACCCGAGTTTTATCATTTCAAACCCACAGTTCCAAGTAAAATGAAATAACTGAAAATCATTTAGGCATGTCATTTCAGCCCATAACTAATTTCCCCTATTCTAAAGTTCGTTCGGGTATGTATCATTTCAACCCATAGTGATTCTAATCTAAAGGGAACTTGTAGTGTGATAAACTGATATAAATAACAGAACAACATATTATAACAGTAACATATGATATAATAGGTGTTTAAGAATGGGTGAAGATCATATAACCATAGCATATCAGATATAATATGGTGGTGCATTTTACCGATTCAAATGTGATCAATTTACTACTTATATAAGCATAAAACTGTCTAGTGAGAATAACTCACTGGTATAAGCTGGAGACGACAACAAATGAATGCACAACTGGGATCCATAACAGCACGATAGCAGGATAAAGATTCGAGTGGGAGAGCCAAAGATTTATTTCCTTAAATACAATTCAAACAAAAAAATATAACAAACATATGTTTTCAACCCAAAATACGATTAAACAATTTTTGAATTAACTGCATAAAACAAAGCCAAAATCTTTGCACTTTCTTTCTACCTTCCCTAGGCTCAGCCATAGGTTAGAATACATGGCAAAGGCATGGTTTTGATCTATTTTGGGTCAAAATGGGGTCGGCCTACGTGGGTTTGATGATGGTGCAAAGGTGTGTGAACTAGAATACGCAAAACAAGGCCACTACAAGTGGTTTCAAGGCCGAAATAGGCTCGGCCAAAACAATGGTGGGCACGGCCATCTCTGGTGGGGTCAGGGTATGACATGGCAAAGGTGTCAGGTCAGGTAAGGCCGGAGATGATTGTGTAGGAGGCGGCCAAGGGGGTGTTTGTGGTGGTGGAAGGATTGATGTGCTCGGCTAGGTCATATAGTTGGAGTTTGGAGTATTTTCATGTGGATCTACCACCTAAGGTGGCTCGGCTTGGGATGGTCAGTGAGGAGGAGGTGGTGGTGATGGGTTTAAATGGTGGTTGTGGCGGCAAGGCTGAAGGAGGAGGCAGGCCGAACCTGAAGAGGAAGAAAGCAAGTGCAAATTCAATATAAACAGGCATAAAAATGAAAAAGAAAAAGAAGATTTTACCAAACTTTTTGACAAGGAGGGAGGTCGAATTTTTTTCTCAAGTAGGAGATGAGGATTCATGTGAAAATGAAATGAGATGGTGGTCGACTGAAGAGGGAGGTTATGGCAGCAAAAGTTGAATAAGTGTTGGTTGAAAATAAACAGGTGCGAATAGAAAAAGGCTAAAGTAAATCAAAGGTCGTAAACTCTTCAAATAACCATATTTCTTTTTGTAATTTTAAATAACTGAAATATGTATATAAATTCAGATATAAATACAAAAATTTAGTAAATAAACAAAAAGAAATAAATAAATATTAATTATATATAATTAAATTAAGAAAAAATTGCAAAAATTGCAAACTAGTCTAGAAAATTTGAAAATAAATGGAATAAACTTTGGAAAATTTTTATGTACTTGAAAAATATTTATAAATAAAGATAAGAACACGAAATAAAAATGCATTCACAAAAATAAATAAATAAATTTTAACTAAATATAATTCAAATGAAGAAAATAGCAGAAAAATGGAAACTAGGCTTTAAAAATAGGAAACAAATGCAATAAATTTTGGAAAAATTTTACGATCACTTAAAAAATGAAATCTTAAAAATAAAACAAATTTAAAATAATTTCAAACAAAAATAAAGTCAAATTTAAATTATATTCAAAAATCTAGGGTTGTTACAGTAAACTCTATCAAATCGTACTCTTATACTCTGTGGTGTGCTTGGTATCCCTGAAATCCAAGTAGGTATGACTATCGCCTGATTAAATCAATTAGATATGCTTAATAGCCCGTAATCAAGTGGCTCTACCCAATGGACGGGATTCTAGTGGGTGTGTGTCGTAGCCTTGAAATCGAGAATGTATTTGCATTTACTAGTTGAAAAGAAATCTATACAAGGAATTGTTCCGAAATGATGTTGAGCTACTCCGAACCATTGTAAAATCTTGTGTGTTCTTTCCTTTTTACTTTTACTCAATTTTCTTTTTTCTGTACTTTGATTTTGTGATTGCTTCTGTGATTGTTAATTTCATCATTCCAAGTAAGATCTTAAAGAAATTGAATAATATTTAACCTTAAGATCCTTATTCCGCTGACTCACATTTGCTACCAGAGCATTGGTTTTCGAGCTATTCATCATCTAATTTTTTAAATGGCTGCCAACATTGGCAATAGTTGTGTTCGTAACACTGTTAATACACTTGTTAGTAATTCATTTCGAAGGAAAACCCACTGTTAGACCTCGACTTTTAATGGTAGTAATTACACATGTTGGTCGTGTAGAATGAAAATTTATTTACTGTCAATTGGTTTAGATACTTGGAATATCACAAAAATTGAATACACTAAACCCGAGACAAATTTCGCAAATTGGACTGCTGAACAAAAAGCTGTTGCACAAAGGTAACTCTAAGGTCATGAATATATTATTTTATTCACTAGATAGAAATGAATTTAATAGAGTATCTATATGTAAGTCTGCATTTAAAATTTGGAGATCTTTGCAAGTTAGACATGAAGGGACAAGGAAGGTCAAACAAACCAAAATTTCCATGTTAACAAACCAATTTCAGTTTTCAAAATGAGTCCAAACTAGTCCATATCTGATATGTACAGTAGATTCTAAGATATAATACACTTACTTATTCACTGGATAAAAGTTGGTCTAAAGATGATCAAGTTAGAAAAATCCTCAATTTACTTATCTCGGAATGAGGTCAAAAGACTCTTGCAATCAAAGAGGCCAACGACATTAACACTCTAAAAACTGAAGAGTTAATTGGCAATTTATTGTCTTTTGAAGCACAAATGTGACGGTCGCTATGCTTTGATACCAAATGAAAATGGTTACTGTGCTATAGGATCGAAATGGCCAACAGTTGTAAACCATGTTAATGTAGTGGCAACGCGATATAAACTAAGTTATCTACTTATGCCGAATATGAGTATAAAAATAACTAGTGGGGAAAATAATAATAACAGTAAAGCAAAATGACACTAGGAATTTTTATTCTGGTTCGAACTCACATTCTACGTCCAGTTCCAGACTCCTTCTAGAATTAAAACTAGCAACCCTCACTTAAACCAGGGGAATAGGTTACACCGCCTCAGCAACCGAATAGGACTTCTACCGCCTAAGCAACCGAATAATTGACTGCCCGAGCAATAGAACAGGACTTTGACCGCCTGAGCAACCGAACAGGACTTTCTTACAAACTGGATTTTAACTTGACTTTGCGTGTTTTGAATAACACAGATTTGCCACTTGTAGTATAACCTTTCTGTAACGATCCCGAATTTTAATCAATTTTAAATTGATAATTAAATTATTTTTGATTTAAAATCGTGAAATTTAATGATAAATTGATTTAAGTTTATCCAAATCCAAATAAAATATGTTATTTATTAAGAAAGAGATAGTTTCTTTTATAAATTATTTTAATTTAATATTTAGTTATTTTTAAAACAATATTTATAATAAAATGTCTTTACATATGAATTCTTATTTTAAATAGAAATTCTCGTTTCAAATTTATTTATAAATAATAGATATGTGTGTTTTGAAAGAAACTATGATTTATAAAATTCGAAAATGAAGTCTTCCAAAAATGTTTAAAATAAAATAAACTTTGTAAATATATATAAGTTTGCACACTTGTAATATGAAACAAGTAAACAAGAAAAATGTAAATATATTCAATAGCTTGCAAAAGAAAGGATAAGCATACATTCAAGTATAGTACAAACAAATGGAAATAGCAAAAAAGTGATAAGCATAAGCATATAAAACAAGGCAATATAAAAGAAAAAAACAAAAGATAAGATTAAAAGATATTCAACTATAAGTATATTGTGTACACTTAAAACAATACCAAGGCAAATGAAATATTGATAAACTATAAAATATAGAACATACACATTAAACAAATTTGTTAAATTATAACAACATAATAAAAAATATATATATACACACATTTATATTCCTAAGTAATAAGGCAAGAATAAAACAAAAGAAAGAAACAAAAAAAATTCATTTAAATATAAGAGCCTGGGGATTAATTCATGCAAAGACAAAATAAAAGTCTACAATACAAACCTGTAAGTACATACATAATTTAAAAAGTATAAGCTAATAAACAAATGGAAAAAAAATGTCTTTAGTCAAGCAAAGCATGATATCAGCCGAGAAAAGGGAATGCAAGCAATTCAGCCATGTTCTTAGTACAACAAAATATTATCACCTGTACAAGCATCATCAGCCATACCTATTTTATTTCAAATTAACTGCCAAAGTTTAAGCAATTCTTAAAATAAATTTTGAAGGCATATATATCTAAATCAAACCATTCTTTTGCATTTTCAAAATCAAACCTAATCTTTGCAAACAAACATCAATCCAAAATATCCAATATTCCTTTGCATTTTAAAATCAAAACGGTTTTACCAAACCAAACTGCAATATTTCAAAAATCATTTTTGAAATCTATAATTCAATTGCATATCCATTTATTCCTTGACTTTTTAAAACCAACCCAGTTTTGCAAACAACTCCAATTTAAATCATTCGGGTAGTAATACCTCTCTTGGAAACTCGAAAATAAACATCGATGATGCTGCAGTCATCACTGAAGTTATTTTCCCAACGACCGAAGTGAGTTCAATGCTTTTATTCTTCCAAAAACATTATACAAATATTTTTAAATCCCACATCTCACCAGATTTCAAATCCAATTCCATAAAATTTTCCGAAATAATATTTCGCCAAAACCTTTAAAAACCACTTCAAATTCAAAGGAATATAAATTTCACAAATTTTCAAATTCCAAATCCTTTCAATCCATATTCCAATATTACCCGGGAATTTCACTTCAATTTATAAATCAAATTTATAATTCACATTTACAAATCCCATTTGTATATGAATTTATTTCTTAGCTTTAAGTTATGGTTTCAATTTCTTATTCAATTTTTTTTACACAACAATGATAATAGTTAAATATTATCACTTCCTAACGACTAAGAAGCCATATATAACTGTAATAATTTACAAAAAATTATTTCTTTTATATACAAAAATAATTTGGGTAAAATTATTTCATTTACCCTATTTTAAAACAATACTATGCCCGTTTATCTTGTTTAAGAGTTTAGAAACCCCAATCGATGGCATGGCGTCCCGTATATCGACCAGAATCCATAAATACTCAACCGGTAAATCGGCACAATATAAAACAATTTTTATGTTCACTAACAAAAACGCGCACATATATATTATTACACTCAAACTCATACTAGAGTACTGCGGACTCTATTGAGTAATCCCCACCAGAGCCAAGGTTCTCGCTTAACCTTCAGCTTTGATACCAAATGTAACAGCCTGATTTTGGAACGCTCGAAAAATCGAACCATTAGAGTTAAAAGAAGGAGAAGGTAGAAGAAGAAAATAGAACAACAGCGGAATATCACAGTCGCAGCAGAATAAATATAATATATAATAATAGCTTTAAAATACAAAGAAATCTGTACATTTATACATAACAACATCAGAGTACAACTCAATTCAACAGCATAATCAATCTCCAAATGTTGGACAGTTATATAAAATTTGTCCACAAAACTGAATAAATAGCGGAGTAATAATCAAGTACGGAAGTACGTCTCGCCATCCAGCTCGTTTCTTGAGCTCCACAGCCATCCATCCAAAATCTGTACTTTATAATACTCGGTCTGACCCGAACATTATAGTCAAATAACACTCGAGTCAGTCTGGAAAACCAGCGTGAGAAAACACACTCAATTGGATTATTAAAGTTTCAAAATCTTTTGAAATAAAAGGTATCTCGTAAGACCACACCACAAATAAACATGCCCGGTTTTTACCTTACGATAACGAAGACATTTCTTGTAAAATTCTCTGATACTATAATAGTGTCTATATACAAATACTTATTCAAATAGCCGAAATTGTTACATTTATTAAATTCCCACTAATAGGTATACAAATAAATCCATAAAGTCACGTAGGGAAAATGGATTTCCATCAATGGCAGGGCTATTGGGGAACCGCCCGTCACAGTACATGGTCTGGATCACTGTACCGAGGATCCAACCTGAATCCCTTGCAACACAAGACCGGACTACCCCTTACTGAATAGCACGAATAAGTTCACCCCTCGTTTGGGATTAGCAACCTCCACACAGCCGAAATATAAAGGAACATCTAGACAGGGTTACCTTACCCAAATTGGTTTCTAGCCACTTAGCCTTATGTGCACCTCCCCTGTTTTAGCCATTCTCGGTTGATGAGGCTCGAGGCAACGCGTTACCTTTTATCACACATTCACTTAGAATGCTCATCGTCCTCCTGACGATGTTCTGAAAGCATTCGTCCATACAACTCCGTTCCGGGTTCGAACGGAATCGAAGACACTATTCCTACTAATCCATTTCAGAATCACCCTCAGGATTAGTAGCGATTAGCCCTTGCACTTCACTGCTCCATCTTCGACTCCCAGCTCTTGTCTTCCTCGCGAAAACGTTCAAACCAGATTGAAGTGGTTTTCGGGAAATAAATCCCGATCCCGACCTCTTCGAAATGATCAACGCATTGACCAATATTGATAGTCGGTTATTTAACTATCAAATAACATTTGCAAACAATCATTGAGCCATAATAATTTGCCAAACTATTTATTACCCTCAAAATATCTTCGCAAAATATGTTTCCACTTTTCAAACTTTTGAAAACAGTTTCAAACCACCCTTCTCTCACGGAATAAATTTCCCAACAATTTATTTATTTCCACTGAAAACAACCAAGTCCAAAAACTTTAATTTTTTAAACAATTTAAATCACTTCATCCTAAATTATACTTTAAAACATTTAAATTAAACTACTTAAACACTTTATCCAAAATATATACTTTAAAAATAATTACAATAAAACTACTTTATAAAATATAAAAATAAAAACTAAATTTTAAAATAAGAATTACGAAATCCTATACAAGTTTTTATAAAACTTTACCCAAACTATCTTTAAAATAAAATTTCTTTATAAAATATTAATTATTATCTTTTTAAAACATAATACCCATTAACCTTTAATTAATTACTACTAAAATAAATTTAAAAAATATTTACCTTGAAATTTTAAACATTTAAAGATAATAAATTTTCTAAAACATCTCCTTAAAACAAATTTTAAAAGCCTTTAGCTTATACATGAAAGTCTCCTTTAAAATACATTTGGCTTTCCCGGAAAATATACATCCCATTTCCATACCTTTAAAAATAAACCACTATTTATTTTTAAAACAAACTACCTATTCCTTTATAAATTCTCATCGTGAATTTAAACTTTCGAATATTCACAGATATCTTGTTTCACCTAATAAACCCAGTTTATAAATCTCATAGTATCATCTTTCTTTAAAACATTGTTTCAATCACTAAATCAATCTTCAAATTGATTTTCAAAATTAACAGCATTTAAAATAAATTTCTTTTCTTATCCAAATTTATTTCAAAACTCATTAATTTCCGATTTAACTTCTTTACCTGATTTAAAATCTTATTTAAACTAAAAATACAAATGTCATACTTTCCAAATTTCGTCTTTATCTTTCAAAAAAAATTTAAACCTTAAATTTTAAAAATAAATTTCTTTACTCCTTTAAATATTATCAGTTGAACTCATTTATTCAAAATATCTCTTTTCCTATACTTTGGATTTATTTGTTACAATTTAAAAATTAACTTTTATTCTTACAAATCATTTTCATTAACCAAATTCCTTATTATTTTATTTAAAATTACCTCTTTATTTACTTTAAAAATCCAAACTTCATATATATATATATATATATATTAATTCTCAAAATTCCAATATATATATTTAACCAAGCCATAGTATTCAATAAATTCCAATTCCCATTACGATTGACATAATTCATCACAGATCATCACATAATCATATCGCTAAATATATAAAATATATTCAAACGTTCTGAGGAATCCAGTTGGATCCCTCCAACTTGTTTTTCCCTGCATCCATAGATGTTTGCAAAATATAATAATACTAATTCCACTTCGAGATGGAATATCGCGATATATGGGATCATATTATCTCATCCGCTATTATGCGGCGCATATGGTCTCATCCTCTATATAATGCAGGAATCAATCACTCAAATATATATTTTACCATATAATATACCACATCCAATAAATTCAATCATTCAATCAAATATTTTAAATTTAACTATTTAAATTTAAATAATACCCAGATGAGTGAGATTAACTCACCCTAGATTTTGTAAATTTGCAATCCGAACCACATCAGCTTGATTCTCCATGATTTTTGACCTTGTATAAATGTTTATACAATTTATTAATATTCGAAATAATCGAACAAATTAATTTCCTTTTAATGGATTTAATTAATTAACACTTTTAATATATATTTTCAAATAGATTAGTTAAGTAAAAACAGGTATTTATGTTTATATATTTTTAATTTTGAAATCACACACACACACACACACATATATATATGCTTATAAAAAATCTAACTTTTATATAACTTTTATATTTTCCAAAATCCACAAAAAAATTCTGGTTTAAACACTTTTCTCTTACTGCATACACACACACACATGTCTATGAGTCCTTTAGTTTAGAATTAGTTGTTTGTTATGTCTTACAGTATGTATATATTTCTATTTTGGTAATTTCTTGAAAATCCAAAAATCATTTTTATGTATATATATCTTCTACTTCTCAAATCTGTAAATATAACAATACTCATCTTTTTTTCTTTTTTTCTGAACATCAATAGTAATAATAACTTAGGTTTAATAAATTATTGGAAAAATCAAAAACAACAAACCTCAACTCGACGACCAGAATACCGCCGATCAACCACAATATCGCCAACACAAACCATGCCTTGCGACCAACAGAAAGAACACCCTCCACCTCCTATTCGAGCAAGCCGTGCTCTGCACCTCACTAATAAACACGAAATCACCTCGCGAAAATCCTTAAATCACGAATCCAGCTTCCATGAAACCCTGAACCTTGCGAGCCCAAAATTGAGCAGCAATCATCGCCTCGACGAAGACACCTAACCAAACAATCGCGAGCTCCTTACCACCATTCTTCTGCTCGACTGCATTCGTCACTCTTAGTTCGAACGAAACAGAAATCGTTCACCGATGAATTAGAATCTCGGCTTTAATTTTATTTGAAAAAAAATAGGTAGTCGTACTATTATTTTGGGTTGAACGATTGATTTAGAAAATAAAAAGGAGGGCGTGGCTCAGATTCGAATTGATGAAGAAGGAAATTGTTCCACCATCTTTAATTCGTTATATCCTTTTCTTCTTTCCTTTATGTTTAATATATATATATATATGTATATATGTATATATAAAAGAAAAGGACATCTGTTCGCTTTTTAAAGAAACAGTAGACACGTGTAGTTAAGAGTAAAACGTGTCCAATTTTTTTTATAGTATGTGAATTTATTAAATTTAATGTAATTTAAATTCAAATTCTCGATTCCGTAATTCACAATCTCGATCTCCTATCGAGGCATGCCGCTAGGCGTTTATAATGTTAAACCCCTATTTCGAAAGCAATGGAAAAGGTATCGAGTCCTAATTTGATCGTATGGAGAAAATAGCTTTTTGAACCAAGTTATACATTAAGTTTTCGATATAAATCCAGCGCGTTTATTTACCGTACGACCAAACGATCACTACAAACACGATCCAATGGAACTGGTTTCGTCGAATTCCGAGACTGTGCCTCGGAAGCTATTTTTAAGTTCAATTTGAACTATATATTTTTAAAACTGAACAAAACACTTTCAAATTCAATGTTAAAAGTTCTATTACCCTCAGAATGATCAATATGAATTTTCTAAGCCTGTAAAATATTTTTAACAAGCTTAGAATTCCAGATTCAACATTTTTTCCCATCCAATCATTAAATTTAATATTTAAATTATTAAATAAATAGCGATATTTGAAGTTCAAGTTAGAAACTAACTTATAAATATTTAAAATCAATTAAATATTTCAATTTCAAATATCTAAAAATTCTGGGTCGTCGCACACTAAATCTCGATATAGTGGGTACAGTGTAGTTCATATAAGTTTTAAGTAAATAGAGTAGGTCATATATCACCAAAGCTTGCTTTATAGGGTATGGTGAGAACTATATGAGACCCATTATTAAGGATGTGGCTCAAGGTCTATGGTACATTCAGGTATTGACTTTATTTATTTTAGACCCTCGATGGTAGTCATTGGATCACGACAGACGTCCACTGCAGACTCTACTCATCAACAATGATAGAAATAATCACACATTTTATTTGAGGCATATCGTTTTGTTATTGACTTATATTACAATATCTACGTCACCAACATTTTTGTGTTGGGGTATCTTTACCATAGTACATTGTTATGTTTTAGTCACATTATGTTTGTTGTGCTGACTCATTGACTGTAGGTAAAGAATTGGTAGATGTATATGATTAGTAATATACCCTTTGTTTTACCATGTTCACTTATGTATATATTGGTTTCATATACAGTATTTTGAGATTATTTCCCCTCACTCCATGCTTTAAGCTTGACCCGAGTTTAATCTCTGTTTATTTTGTGACAACTCTTGGGTACTGATTGAGTAGATTGAGAGACAAATAGCTTTTGGGGATAGCTCACGATTATATTACTTTAGATGAGTGTAAGATGATGACGTTCTATTATACAATTAGATGTATATTTTCCAGTACATGAAAAATCTATATTTATATGTACGAGACATGTATTATTCAGATGTTGTATTCGGTACTCCTTATGTATGGAGTCAATGTGTTCTAATGTTACTATTTCTATCAGTTACTTCTACATTACTATGTCTTATATGTATACCATGTTCTTGTTATGTATCTTTGCATATTATATATTCTCACTAAATGTGAGATACTGTTGTTACATCATAGTTAAATTAAATTAAATTAGTAATAAAATTTGAATTAATTGGTATGGCCTGTCTTTGTGGAACATAGGCTCGGTTACAATCATTCGATGGTGAAATTTATTGGGTTTTCATTAATCGGGTTATTACATTATCCATCGACCATGAATGTGTCTTCAAGAGCAAGACTAATGCAGTTGGAATATAATGAGCAACGTCGATAAAAAAATAGCGTAAATTTCAATTGTTGAAATTAGCATAATAGATTTGTTATTCAACATGCTCAAGTTATTTCAGATTTACTCACAAAATTACCGCTTGGTATGACTTAGTGTTTTAGTACATATGTGTTCAAACGGAAGAAATCTAAATAATGATTTAGAATAGAATGATTGCACATGTTAGTACCTTAGGTATTGGTTTTGATGATAACAACTATAGGACATTATATAAAACATAGATACCAATGTTTATCAATATATATATATAGTGCAGGATATTAGACAGGTATTGATTAAGAAGACTGTATAGTATCAAGATGTTGATATCAAGAGTAGATTCAAGATGCTGATATAAATTTTCAAGAGTTCAAAAACGAAGACACATGAGTATTGAAGAGTTCAAGATTTCAAAATATTGCAAATAAGTCATAGAGTCATAGAATTTCTGTTAAAACCTTGATAGCACTTCCCGACCTCTCTTATCTTCTCTAATTTTGTTTTAAATTGTTTTTCGAATATTCTATTTTTAAATAATCTTTTCAAAATATTTCCAAAAGGATTTCATATACTAGTTTGATTCAATTATTACTAGTTTTCTTTTCTTTTATAGATGCTCTATGTTCTCTCATCACTCTCAAAATCAAGTGCTATTCAAGATTTATAGGGTCAATTATAATCAAGATCGAAGATCTGAGTCTGTAAATGTCATGACCCGCCATTTCGTACCATTCAAATCGACAATAATCCACACATGTCGAACTTGAATGATGCGAAATAACAAATTGTATATAAATTTGGAGCAAATGAAATCAAATACACAGAATCACAGACACAGAACAATCAGGAAACTCACAGCGGAATATAAAATAACATAGTAGTTCATGAAGCTACTATAACAGAGTCTCAACCCAAATGCATAATAACAGTATGAAACAACATAAAAGAAATCCCAAATACATAGAAGTTCACTAATACATGAGATAAACTAGAACAGCTGAAACATAAATAGATACATATATACAGATAGGCAGAATCTCCAACAAGGACCAGCTCCAGAAAGAGAATCCAAAGCTGTGAATACTCAGGCTGACCCGAGTGTAAAGAAAAATACAAAACACTCGAGTTAGGACAATATATACTTATATAATGTAAACCAACTCAAGTGAACTGTAATAAAGAACAAGCAACTTAAAGGATGCTTGAGACCGCCCATCCTCTAAGGATCCGCCAAACTATTTACCATATAGTAATTTTGCGCTATTATAATAATGTCTACAGTAAAATAAACGTACTTTTAAATAGCGTTCTGGGCTACCCATATCACCCTTCACACATAGTAATCCTAGTAGTCCATCCAATATCATGATATCTTCAGATCGGGAGACTATCAGAGGATACCACATGGGCTATGGGAGAAAAACAAACTCGTAGTAAAGGCTTGGTTTGGTAGGTAACACAACACATAAGGAAATGCCAGGGTTGATATACCAATTACGCACACGGGCTGGTGGTAATGCAGCAGCCACATACGCCCACCCGAAACAACAATCCAAAATCAAGTGGTGCACCCAATCGATCACAATAGTAATAGAATGGTATCGAAGAAGTGTGTCTGGCCAAAGGTGCTACCTCTTTTGGCTTGAGATCTCTCCTGTTTTAGCCACCATAAGGGTAACAACCCGGTATTTTCAGCCATTCGCAGCCGCACATGTCGGACTTGAATTGCTCAAAATACCACATTGTAAATAAATTTGGAGAAAATGAAATACAAATCACAGACACAGAACAAACATAATACCTCGTAGTGGAATATAAAATACATAGTAGTTCATGAAGCTACTACGGCAGAGTCTCAAACCAAAAACATAATACAGTCTGAAAACAACATAATAGAAATCCCAAATGCATAGAAGTTCACTGATACATGAGATAAACTAGAATAGCTGAAACAGAAAGTTGATATAAATGTAGATAAGCAGAAACTCCAGCAAAGACCAGCTCCAGAAGGAGAATCCAAAGCTGTGAATACTCAGGCTGACCCAAGCGTAACGTAAAATAAAAAACACTCGAGTCAGGACAATATATACTTATATAATGTAAATCAACTCAAGTGAACTGTAGTAGAAATGCACCATAACTTAAAGGATGCTTGGGATCACCCATCCTTTAAATATCAGTTAAACCATAAATTAAATATATCCCATGGTTAAAATTTCAAAATAGTATTTATACTTCGAAATCAAATATCATTTAAAAATTCAATATCATTCAAAATCCATTGCAAAATATCAAAATATCATATCTTCCAAACCACATTCATTTTTATTTAATTTAAATACCATTTCAAAACACATTTAAAAATAGTTTATATTTCAAAACAAATTGCTTCATTTAAATCATTAAAATGAAGATATTATATTTAATAATTAAATTATTAAATTTCCAAAAGTTTAATCTTTCAAAGTTCATTCATCAACTTAAATTTATTAAAACAATGAAAATTCAACTTTCGTAGCATCTAGAAAATGCTACGGAAAGTCACACTTAAAACAGTTCAATTTAACAAAAGACAACATTTAAAATGCTGTAATAAGGTTCCATTAGTTTCAAATAAACTTAGTTAAATTCAACCATTATAACATTCACAAAAAAAATGCTATAATAGCCTTTAATTAAATTGAGCCATTTGGTTCATTATTATCAACTACAGCATTTACAAATGCTATATTATCCTTTACATTAGAATTAATAGCATTTTAGAAATGTAGTAAATTAACTTCAAATATTCAGTATAATTTCACAAACAATTATATTTTTATTTAAACCATTTTTAACATATAAAATCATATAATTTCACTTTTAAAACAATCATTCAAATACCCTTATATTCATGATTTTATAAAGTTAAATCTCTATTCAAAAATCAAAATTTAATAGTAATTCACTTATTAAATTCCAACATTAAATTTTAAATTTATTATTAAATTTGACTTAACACTTAAGTCTAAATTTTCAAATATAACTTAATTTCATTTTTATTTACTTAACTTAAAATTCACTTTTAAGCCAAATTCACAAATTTCCAATTTTAGTTATATTTCAAAATTTCAACTTAAATATTCATTCATTTCACATTTTAACATAATTCAAAAATCATAAATATATTATAAAATTATTTTAAATTCAATTAGTTCAAAATATCATAAATTTATCATATTTTCATATTTCATTTAAATTCCATTGATCAAAAATTATAATTTCCATAAAAATTACATTTCAGATTTTCTAACTTTACCATTAATTTATTTCACTTATAAATTTTCAGAGAGTCAATAATGCTTTACAAAAATCATTTTTAATCAAATTTAAATCAAAATATTATAATATTTACATTTCTATAATATTTTAAAATTTTAAGAAAAACATATTTTAACAACGGGTCTGTATTTCATTTTTTAGCCTAGGTAAAGTGATACGGGTAATATATCATTTCAACCCGTAATTTACAAAGAAAACCCAGGTTTGATCATTTCAAACCCGCAATCCCAAGTAAATGAAAATAATTGAAAATCATTCAGGCCTATCATTTCAGCCCATAATGATTTTCTCCTATTCTAAAGTCCGTTCGGGTATGTATCATTTCAACCCATAGTGATTCTAATCTAAAAGGAACTTGCACAGTGATAAACTGAAAAAATAATAAAACAGCATAATATAATAGTAACATATGATATAACAGGTGTTTAAGCATGGGTGAACATCATAAAATCATAACATAGCAGGTGTAACATGATAATGTATTTTACCAATTCAAAAGTGGTCAATTTACTAGTTATAAAAGTACATATTGTCTGGTGAGAATAACTCACTGGTTTGAGCTGATGACCCAACGAAAAATTTCACAAATGGGATCTACAAAAGCACAAAAGCACGACACAGATTCGAATGGAGGAGCCAAATGTCAAATTCCTTGGATACACATCAAACAAAACAATATAACAACGATGAGTTTCAAATCAACTACGATCAAAACTACACTAGAATAGACTGCACAGAATCAAATAGAAATGCTCGCACTTGCTTTTAACCTTTACTAGGCTCGGCCACAAGGGGAAATACAAAATAATGGCAGGTGTTTGGCTCAGGTTATGGTGGGTATGGGTCGGCCTAGATGTCATTTGTGATGGTGCCAAAGTGGGTGAAGGGGATAATACACATAAGCATGAATACATGCATTTGGTCATGGATTTGGGCTCGGCCAAGGCCCCAAGTGTCACGGCCAGAGGTGTGGGGTCCACTGTGGTGGTGTGGAAGAGGGTGCTGGAGGTGGTGGAGGCGTGGTAGGTGGCGGCTAGATGGGTGATGAGGTGATGGAAGTGATGTTGTATTCGGCTGGCTAGGAATTCGGGTTCTTTTGAAAAGTTTGTGGATGGGCATCACCAAGGGGGGTCACGGCTTGGGTGAATGGTGAGGAGGAGGTGTTAGTGGTGCTCCATCAGGTGGTGGAGGCGGCTAGGAAGCAAGGTAGCATGGCCAAACCTAAATGGAAGAGCAAGTGCAAACAAAAATCAAAAGGAATAAGCAATATAAGTGAAAAAAAAGATAAAAGAAATAAAAAAAATTTACCAACTTCCCAAGAATGTGATGGCTGAAATTTTTTTCTTAGGAAGGAGAAAAAGAAGATACGTGAAATAAAAATGAATTAGTCAGCAGAAATGTGGGGAGTTATGCCAAAAGAAATGAAGAGTTGTGAGGAAAATGAAGAGGTGGAATTCAAAAAGGCAAAAGGCAATTCAAAAGTCAAAAACTCTTCATATATCCTTATTTAATTTATACAACTTTATATTTATGGAAATAATAATAATCCCAGATAAAATTTCGAAAATCTATCAAAATATAAAAATTTATATAATATTTATTAATTATATAAAGTTAAATTAAGAAAAATAGCTAAAAATAGTGAACTAGACTAGAAAATTTGAAATTAAATAGAATAATTTTTAGAAAATTCATATGAGCTTGTAAAATATTTTTAAACATAAATAATAACATAAAATAAAAATAAATTCACAAAATAAATATATAAATTTTAACAAAATATAATTTAAATGAAGAAAATAGTAGAAAAATAGAAAACGTCCTTTAAAAATAGGAAATAAATATAGTAAATTTTGGAAAACTTTTATTATCACTTTAAAAATATTAAAAGACAAAATATACATAAAATAACATATTAACACATATTAACATAAAATATAACATAGAAAATATGATTTATATGATTTAAAATAGACAAAATTTCAAAATGAAACAAATTATACTCAAAATTGAAATGTACACAACTTTCACAAATTAAATCCGTTTTCAACGAAACGAAAAGCAATATTCAAGTTACTAAATCTATTTTCATAATAAAAGATAAAATTTAAAAATTTAAATATTTAAATTTAAATTTAAAAGTCAAGGTTTGACCAGTTTGAACAGAAATTCATCTTTCAGTAAAATATCCAATTTATACAAGTTTGAAATTGTAATTCACATAATAATCAACACCTACATTTAAAAATGAAATGTTTGAAATAAATCAATTTTAAGATAATTTCAAAATAAAACAAAGTCAAATATTAAAATATATGAAAAATCTAGAGTTGTTACACTATCCTCCACTCGTCCTCGAAAAGGAAGGAAGCGGAGAAACAACAAGAAAGAACAATAGGTTGGAAGACATCCTGAAAGAAGGTAGGGAAAAAGTAGCTAGGAGGGAAAGCAGGTTGAAAGACATGGATGAACCATTATTTTAATTTTTTTTATATTTGACATGTTAAACATTTAATATGATAATTAGTTATTTGATTCAAATTTGATAGTTCGAAGTAAACAATATTTAAGACATTTTAAATCATGATTAGAATATCCTTTACACAATACTTTACCAAAATACTTTTATAACTCGATGTCTTAACAAGTTTACTTTTGTTCCTGTAGACTCTGGCTATGCGTTGAACAGGCGCAAAGCTAGAATTCTCCAAGTACTTAGTAGACCTGTTTCAACACTGAGTGAAAATACTAAAAAAATAGGTATGAGAAGTTCTGCTCAAAATCCAATGTCAAATGATGGTA
This sequence comes from Allium cepa, assembly GCA_030765085.1. Lineage (NCBI taxonomy): Eukaryota > Viridiplantae > Streptophyta > Magnoliopsida > Asparagales > Amaryllidaceae > Allium > Allium cepa. The sequence goes on from CM060929.1 coordinate 306,550,582, forward strand.
GTACGATAGCAGTGGCCCGCTGCTGATCCAGTATTTACGAAATGGACACAACACTTTCTAGAAGATCCTTCTACCTTCCGGATTCCAGAAAAATATCATAGCCAGTTCGTAAATAAGGGACCATTGACCCCTGCTGCAGTGGTACGCTGCTGATTCAATGATTTACGCAATGGGTGCACTTCCTTCCCGGAAGATCCATAAACAACAGATCCCAGGATCGAAAGCGCCTTCATTGGGTAAACTAAAGAACCATCTACCCTAAAAAAAATCGAGGAACTCATGAGTTTAAATCCGGACAACCATATCAGTTCGAATCCATTTCTGAATTCACCCAAGTCCATTAGGGTTTCTCGGTCGAATCCATTCCTGGATTCCCCAAGTCCATCTGGGTCGAAGCATATCACTATAATTCTTTCGTAGGGTACTTCCCATACCTCTTACATCAAAATATAATATACCATATATAGTAGGCCTTCAAAATCATAGCTTCAAATATTGCACTTATATAAATTCCATTGTATATAAGATTTCATTTTCAAATCGAATACTTTCCAAAATCAATAGTATATCAAATCATACTTATATAAACTTAGATTATATAAGATTTTAATTTACAAATTGAGTACCTTTTCAATTCAACATTTTCAAATCAACTTCATACTTATACAAATCCATTTTATATAAGTTCGATAACTCCAAAATCAAGTATTTAGTAAAAGAAGGTTCTCAATTTTAATTTGTTTCAATAACATTTCAGTTTCAAAATCATATATGATTTTGCCAAATCATTTCTTCTAAATTACATATACTCTGTTTCAAAGTTTCTTAAAACAATAGATTTAGAAAATAATCCAAATTTCAAAATCAACAAAAATTTAGGTCAAACAAATTCATTTCCATTTCAAACATATATTCACTTTCAAAAATCATAATACTTTCAAAGTTATAAATCTTTCGAAACCAAAATACTTGAAATAATTATACTTTGAAAATCATAACTTTTCTAAATCATACATTTGAAATCATAAAACATCCCTTTAATTCTGTACATTTCACAAATTTATTCAATTTAAACCCAAGTCTACAAGTTCCAGCTTTATTCAATTCAAACCATCAGTTTCAATTCACTTTAGTTTTCCAACAAAACCATTTCAAATATTATCAAATTTCAAATAAAGATTTGATTCGCAAAATAAACTATTCAATCTTTAATATATTTCAGAGCTTAAATGTACCGTATTCCAAAACTAAATTTTATAATTTCATATATCTCAAATTTCACTTCATTATTACTTAGTTTTGACATATTCATTTCATAAATCCATCATTTTTAATTAAACTCAAATTACAAGTAAACCAAATATCCTTTCATACAAATATAAACTTTAAATTTCATTTATCAAAATCAGTTATCATTCCTGATTCACATTCTTTATCAAATAAAGATTATATCATTTAAAGCCTCATTATCAAATCATTATTTGAATTCAATTTCAAATATTTAAATTTAAATATCATCTAAAAAAATATGTCGTTCAATTATTATTTAAATATTATTGCAAAATAAATTTCAAAATTCCATTCAAAAATTCATTTATCTCATACATTTCATTCCATTTAACACATAACCAAGTAAACCTTATTTAAATTCAAATTAAATTTAAATTCCTTAAAATTCAAATTTAAATATTGAATTATATTCAAAACTCCTTAATTTTCACAAGTAATCAATTCCAAAATTAAATCATTTAACCTTTTAAAACATAACTCAACAGTGTTAAAATCTATAACATTACGAAACATTGTCAAATTATAACAATGACGGCATTTAAAAGTGATATCATAACGTATAGTTTCCGAAAAAGTTTAGTTCAAGAATAACAGCATTTATAATATGCCATAACAGATATTTAGTTAATTCGAACAAAGTTAAATTCGAAAACAATAGTATTTTAAAGTGTTGTCGTAAAACTATAGCATTTTAGAAATGCTATTAATAAAATTCCATATTTTATTATAACTTTTGAAAAAACAATACAACTTCAATTTTAGAAAATTTTAAACTTATAAATCGTATTTCTAGACTTCAAAATTTCACATTTAAACAATTTTTAACATATGATTTATCACAATAAAATTTTAAATCAAATATTCAATTTAAAACTCACTTTCATTTGTTAAGTCAAAATTCACTGTTTTTCTTAACTTATAAATTTAACAAAACTCAACATTTTACTTCAAATATCTTTTCAAAACTATATTTCGTACCAGTATAATTCAAAATAGTCTTATTTATTTCACTCCACAACAGATTCAAACTTATTTAAATCATATTACTTTATACATTAATCATACCAAACTAAACTTATACTTTATCAAATACCTTATACCATACAAAATTTCTTAGCTTTGAAAAGTTAACCTTGATTTGGAAGTGCTCGAACCTTCAAAATAGTCGAAGAAATCATATTTTCAATCCAAGAGTTGGAAATCACCAACAAATTAGTAAATCGATTCCAATAGGCAAGGTTATACCAAAACAAATCTGAATCTCGTGGATTGAACACTGGCTTATTTTAAATCATTTCAATTATATATATACACACACATATATCTTCGAATATCAAACCACACTTCGAAATCGGAAATCAAAATTTGGTTTCATAAAATCACTCGCATAGCAAAGCTACTAGAGTGGCCTCTTCCCTACTCAGAAACTCGAAAATCAATGTCAATGATGCGTGTATTCATCACCGAAATTATTTTCCAGCGACATAAGTGGGTTCTGGACTTTTATTTCTTGAAACTTCTTTGAAATCTCTTTGACATCATTGGAATTCATTCAAATACAATTGAAACATTTCTTATTTGGAAATATATCTTTAAATCATAATATTATTATATATTTTCCAAAATCTTAAAAACCCATTTCAAAACACCAGAGTTCGATTCCTCGAAATTCAAATTCAAACCCTTCATTTATAAATCATTTTTATATAAATCACATTTTCTTATAAATTTCAAAAATTTCAAATCTTTTCAAAACTTCAAATTTCCATTTTCCAAAGGTAAAAATCCTTATTGAAAACATTTCACTTTTACATACAAAATAGGGTCATCCTTGTCAAATTAATAATTTCGATGTATGCACAAATTCAAAATACAATCAAACACAAATTTCCAAAGAATGATTCAAGGTTAGATTTCAAGCAATACGGAGATTCGAATTTAGAGGAACTCTAATCAAATAGAAGTCTGTTTCGAAGATAAGCTCGAACGAAGATAAGATAATTTTATTACCAAATAGAAGATGATAAGCCTATATAAATTGCGGGCGACCTTAACCGGTCAACCGTGACTTCAATAATATAATCAATTCGGAAATCTAAGGCAAATCGACATTCGATCGCCAGAGATAGAATTTGGGTAGAGTAGGAGATGGATAGCATCGAAAATCGAGGATACAGGAATCTCCGGTGAATTAATGCCAATTATAAAGGATTTTCACCCCTTTACAAATCATTTAAAGATTTGCGAAATCACCGATCTTTATAGAGGTCATTCCAAAGTGGAGTTATGAAATGCTCCAAAATCAAAATGGATAGAATGGAGAAGACAATACTGGATTTCAGAACAAGTGGGAGCGTTCCAAAGTTCAAGGAATCCTAATCGATAAGATTCCTAACCAAGAGATTTCTAACAAGATGGATACTGAAGGGATGAAGTTTTGAAAATCTTGGTTTCAAAATAAGAAAATTTTTATACGAAAATAATCTTTGAAAATCCTTTAAAAATCATTTGGAAATTATTTTATACTTCCAAAGTACGTTATCTCACAAGAAAGGATTCCGAGATTGATTTCACTCATTCTAGGGTATTTCTACCCTATCTCTAATGAGTTTTTGCTCCACAAGCTATGGTTTGCCTAAAACCAAAGCTCTGATACCAAATGTAACAACCCGGTATTTTCAGCCATTCGCAGCCGCACATGTCGGACTTGAATTGCTCAAAATACCGCATTGTAAATAAATTTGGAGCAAATGAAATACAAATCACAGACACAGAACAAACAGAATACCTCGCAGCGGAATATAAAATACATAGTAGTTCATGAAGCTATGACGGCAGAGTCTCAAACCAAAAACATAATACAGTCTGAAAACAACATAATAGAAATCCCAAATACATAAAATATCACTAATACATGAGATAAACTAGAATAGCTGAAACAGAAAGTAGATATAAATGTAGATGAGCAGAAACTCCAGCAAAGACCAGCTCCAAAAAGAGAATCCAAAGCTGTGAATACTCAGGCTGACCTGAGCATAAAGTAAAACAAAAAACACTCGAGTCAGGACAATATATACTTATATAATGTAAATCAACTCAAGTGAACTGTAGTAGAAATGCACCATAACTTAAATGATGCTTCGGATCGCCCATCCTTTAAAGATCAGTTAAACCGTAAATTAAATACATCTCATGGTTAAAATTTCAAAATAGTATTTATACTTCGAAATCAAATATTATTTAAAAATTCAAAATCCATTTCAAAATATCAAAATATCATATCTTCCAAACCACATTCATTTTTATTTAATTTAAATACCATTTCAAAACGCATTTCAAAGTAGTTAATATTTCGAAACAAATTGCTTCATTTAAATCATTAAAATGAAGATATTAAATTTAATAACTAAATTATTAAATTTTCAAAATTTTAATCTTTCAAAGTTCATTCATCCACTAAATTTATTAAAACAATGAAAATTCAACTTTCGCAGCATTTAGAAAATGCTACGGAAAGTCACACTTAAAACAGTTCAATTTAACAAAAGACAACATATAAAATGTTGTAATAGGGTTCCATTAGTTTCAAATAAACTTAGTTAAATTCAACCATTATAACATTCACAAAAAAATGATACAATAGCCTTTAATTAAATTGAGCCATTTGGTTCATTATTATCAACTACAGCATTTACAAATGCTATATTATCCTTTACATTAGAATTAATAGTATTTTAGAAATGTAGTAAATTAACTTCAAATATTCAGTATAATTTCACAAACAATTATATTTTTATTTAAACCATTTTTAACTTATAAAATCATATAATTTCACTTTTAAAACAATCATTCAAATACCCTTATATTCATGATTTTATAAAGTTAAATCTCTATTAAAAAATCAAAATTTAATAGTAATTCACTTATTAAATTCCAACATTAAATTTTAAATTCATTAAATTAAATTTAACTTAACATTTAAGTTTAAATTTCCAAATATAACTTAATTTCATTTTTATTTACTTAACTTAAAATTCACTTTTAAGCCAAATTCACAAATTTCCAATTTTAGTTATATTTCAAAATTTCAACTTAAATATTCATTCATTTCACATTTTAACATAATTCCAAAATCATTAATATATTATAAAATTATTTTAAATTCATTTAATTCAAAATATCATAAATTTATCATATTTTCATATTTAATTTAAATTCCATTTATCACAAAATTATAATTTCCAAAAAACCTACATTTCAGATTTTCTAACTTTACCATTAATTTATTTCACTTATAAATTTTCAGAGAGTCAATAATGCTTTACAAAAATCATTTTAATCAAATATAAATCAAAATATTATAATATTTACATTTCTAAATTATTTTAAAATTTTAAGAAAAACATATTTTAACAACGGGTCTGTATTTCATTTTCTAGCCCAGGTAAAGTGACACGGGTAATATATCATTTCAACTCGTTATTTACAAAGAAAACAAGGGTTTGATCATTTCAAACCCGCAATCCTAAGTAAATGAAAATAATTGAAAATCACTCAGCCCTATCATTTCAGCCCATAAAGATTTTCTCCTATTCTAAAGTCCGTTCGGGTATGTATCATTTCAACCCATAGTGATTCTAATCTAAAATGAACTTGCAGAGTGATAAACTGAAAAAATAATTGAACAACATAATATAACAGTAACATATGATATAATAGGTGTTTAAGCATGGGTGAACATCATAAAATCATAACATAGCAGGCGTAACATGATAATGTATTTCACAGATTCAAAAGTGGTCAATTTACTAGTTATAAAAGTACATATTGTCTGGTGAGAATAACTCACTGGTTTGAGCTGATGACCCAATGAAAATTTTCACAAATGGGATCTACACAAGCAAAAAATCATGACACAGATTCGAATGGAGGAGCCAAATGTCAAATTTCTTGGATACACATCAAACAAAACAATATAACAACGATGAGTTTCAAATCAACTACGATCAAAACTACACTAGAATAGACTGCACAGAATCAAATAGAAATGCTTGCACTTGCTTTTAATCTTTACTATGCTCAGCCATAAGGGGAAATACAAAATAATGGCAGGTGTTTGGCTCAGGTTATGGTGGGTATGGGTCGGCCTAGATGTCATTTGTGATGGTGCTAAAGTGGGTGAAGGGAATAATACACATAAGCATGAATACATTCATTTGGTCATGGATTTGGGATCGGCCAAGGCCCAAAGTGTTACGGCCAGAGGTGTGGGGTCCACTGTGGTGGTGTGGACGAGGGTGCTGGAGGTGGTAGAGGCGTGGTAGGTGGAGGCTAGAGGGGTGGTAAGGTGATGGAAGTGATGTTGTGCTCGACTAGGCTAGGAATTCGGGTTCTTTTGAAAAGTTTGTGGATGGGCATCACCAAGGGGTGTCACGTCTTGGGTGGCTGGTGAGGAGGAGGTGTTAGTGGTGTGCCATTAGGCAGTGGAGGTGGCTAGGAAGCAAGGTAGCATGGCCGAACCTAAATGGAAGAGCAAGTGCAAACAAAAATCAAAAGGAATAAGCAATATAAGTGGAAAAAAAAAGATAAAAGAAATAAAAAAATTTACCAACTTCCCAAGCATGTGATGGCCGAAATTTTTTTCTTACGAAGGAGTAAAGGAAGAAACGTGAAATGAAAATGAATTAGTCAGCTGAAATGTGGGGAGTTATGCCAAAAGAAATGAAGAGTTGTGAGGAAAATGAAGAGGTGAAATTCAAAAAGGCAAAAGGCAATTCAAAAGTCAAAAACTCTTCATATATCCTTATTTAATTTATATAACTTTATATTTCTGGAAATAATAATAATCGCAGATAAAATTTTGAAAATTTATCAAAATATAAAAATTTATATAATATTTATTAATTATATAAAGTTTAATTAAGAAAAATAGCTAAAAATAGTGAACTAGACTAGAAAATTTGAAATTAAATAGAATAATTTTTAGAATATTCATATGAGCTTGTAAAATATTTTTAAACATAAATAATAACATAAAATTAAAATACATTCACAAAATAAATATATAAAGTTTAACTAAATATAATTTAAATGAAGAAAATAGCAGAAAAATAGAAAACGTCCTTTAAAAATGGGAAATAAATATAGTAAATTTTGGAAAATTTTTATTATCACTTTAAAAATATTAAAAGACAAAATATACATAAAATAACATATTAAAATAAAATATAACATAGAAAATATGATTTATATAATTTAAAATAGACAAAATTTCAAAATAAAACAAATTATACTCAAAATTGAAATGTACACAACTTTCACAAATTAAATCCGTTTTCAATGAAACGAAAAGCAGTATTCAAGTTACTAAATCTATTTTCATAATAAAAGATAAAATTTAAGAATTTAAATATTTAAATTTAAAAGTCAAGGTTTGACCAGTTTGAACAGAAATTCATCTTTCAGTAAAATATCCAATTTATACTGGTTTGAAATTAAAATTCACATAATAATCAACACCTACATTTAAAAATGAAATGTTTGAAATAAAATAATTTTAAGATAATTTCAAAATAAGACAAAGTCAAGTATTAAAATATAAGAAAAATATAGGGTTGTTACATTAAGCCAACTCACGGGAGTCGGGTCCACGTAGTGTACCTTAGGAACGTCATCACCATCCTACTTCATTCTGGAATCTCCACCGCATACACAGTTGTTAAAGTGGTTTTTGGTATCGACAGAGAGTACGTCCATATCCGATCCCGGTCTCTTTAACAACCAATCGTCATTATAACCCGTAGTTATAATTTAAAAATGGTATTTATATTTCAAAAATCAAATATCATTTAACAATTCAATATCATTTCAAATCCATTTCAAAATATCCAACTTATCATATCATTTCAAAACCACATTCATTTTATTCAAATTTAAAATACCATTTTAACTCACATTTTAAAATAGATTATATTTCAAATCGAATTACTTCACTTAAATCATTAAAAATGAAGTTATCACATTTAATAATTAAATCATTAAATTTTCAAAATTTTAAACTTTTCAAAGTACATTCATTCACTTAAGTTTATCAAAACAGTGGAAATTCACCTTTCGCAGCATTTAGAAAATGCTACGGAAAGTCACATTCAAAACAGTTCAATTTAACAAAAGACAGCATTTAAAATGCTGTAATAGGGTAACATTAGTTTCAAATAAAACTTAGTTAAACTCAACAAATATAGCACTTACAAAATGCTATAATAGCCTTTAATTAAATTTAGCCATTTTAGTTCATTTATATCAACTACAACATTTACAAATGTTGTATTATCATTTACATTAGAAATAATATCATTTCAAGAATGTAGTTAATTAACTTCAAATATTCAATATAATTTCACAAACAATTATATTTTTGTTTAAATCATTTTTTACTTATAAAATAACAAATTTTCACTTTTAAAACAATCATTCAAATACCCTTATATTCATGATTTTATAAAGTTAAATTTCCATTCAAAAATCAATATTTAATAATAATTCACTTATTAAATTCCAACATTCAATTTTAAATTCATTAAATTAAATTTTAACTTAACACTTAAGTTTAAATTTTCAAATATAACTTATTTTCATTTTATTTACTTAACTTCAAAATTCACTTTTTAAATAAAATTCATAAATTCTAATTTAAGTTATATTTTCAATTTTCAACTTAAATATTCATTCATTTAACATTTTAACCTTATTCAAAAATCATTAATATATTATAAAATCATTTTAAATTCATTTTAATCCAATTATCATAAATTTATCAAATTTTCATATTTAATTTAAATTCCAATTATCACCAAATTAAAGTTTCCAAAATAACTTACATTTCAATTTTCTAAATTTTCCATAATTTATTTCACTTATAAATTTTCAGAAAATCAACGATACATTACAAAAATCATTTTTAATTAATTTTAAATCAAAATATTATAATATTTACATTTCTAAAATATTTTAAATTTTTTTAGAAAAACATATTTTAACTACAGGTTTGCATTTCATTTTCTAGCCTAGGTAAAGTGATACGGTAATATATCATTTCAACCCATAATTTACAAAGAAAACCTGGGTTTTATCATTTCAAACCCACAGTCCCAAGTAAAATGAAATAATTGAAAATCGTGCAGGCCTATCATTTCATCCCATAATGGTTTTCCCCTATTCTAAAGTCCGTTCGGGTATGTATCATTTCAACCCATAGTGATTCTAATCTAAAGGGAACTTGCAGTGTGATAAACTGATATAAATAATAGAACAACATAATATAAGAGTAACATAAGATATAACAGGTGTTTAAGAAAGGGTGAACATCATATAATCATAGCATAGAAGATATAATATGGTGATGCGTTTTGTAGATTCAAATGTGATTGATTTACTAGTTACATAAGCATAAAACTATTTGGTGAGAACTCAATGGTATAAGCTGGAGACGATAACAAATGAATGCACAACTCAATGGTATAAGTGGGAGAGCCAAAGATTAATTTTCTTGAATACAATTCAAACAAAACAATATAACAAACATAAGTTTTCAACCCAAAATACGATTATTCAATGTTAGAGTTAACTGCATAAAACAAAGCCAAATTCTTTGCACTTGCTTTTGACCTTCCCTAGGCTCAGCCATAGGTTAGAATACATGGCTAAGACATGGTTTTTGATCTGGTTTGGGTCCAAATGGGGTCGGCCTACATGGGTTTGATGATGGTGCAAAGGTGTGTGAGTTAGAATACACAAAACAAGGCCACTACAAGTGGTTTAAAGGCCTAAATAGGCTCGGCCGAAACAATGGTGGGCACGACCATCTCTGATGGGGTCAGGAGATGACATGGCAGAGGTGTCAGGTTAGGTAGGGCCGGAGATGATGGTGTAGGTGGCGGCCAAGGGGGTGTTTGTGGTGGTGGAAGGATTGATGTGCTCGGCTAGGTCATATAGTTTGAGTTTGGAGTATTTTCATGTGGATCTACCACCTAGGGTGGCTCGGCTTGGGATGGTCAGTGAGGAGGAGGTGGCGGCGATCAGTTCAAGTCTTGGTGGAGGTAACAAGGCTGAAGGAGGAGGCAGGCCGAACCTGAAGAGGAAGAAAGCAAGTGCAAATTCAATATAAACAAGTATAAAAAAGAAAAAGAGGATTTGACCAAATACTTTGACAAGGAGGAGGGCCGAATATTTTTCTCAAGTTAGAGATGAGGATTCACGTGAAAATGAAATGATATAGTGGTCAGATGAAGAGGGAGGTTATGGCAGCAAAAGTTGAATAAGTGTTGGTTGAAAATGAAGAGGTGTGAATACAAAAAGGCTAAAGTAAATCAAAGGTCATAAACTCTTCAAATAACCATATTTCTTTATGTAATTTTATATAACTAAAATATATATATAAATCCAGATAAAAATACAAAAATTTAGTAAATAAACAAAAATAAATAAATAGATATCAATTATATATAATTAAATTCAGAAAAAATTGCAAAAATTGCAAACTAGTCTAGAAAATTTGAAAATAAATGGAACAAACTTTGGAAAAAATTTATGTACTTGTAAAAATATTTATAAATAAAGATAAGAACATGAAATAAAAATGAATTCACAAAAATAAATAAATAAATTTTAATTAAATATAATTTAGATGAAGAAAATAGCAGAAAATGGAAACTAGGCTTTAAAAATAGGAAATAAATGCAATAAATTTTGGAAAATTTTTATGATCAGTTTAAAAATATTTAGAAATGAAATCTTACAAATAAAACAAATTTAAAATAATTTCAAACAAAAATAAAGTCAAATTTAAATTATATTCAAAAATCTAGGGTTTTTACACTCTCCCCTACTCAAATCTTTTCGTCCTCGAAAGGAACGGACAAGGAAAATAAAGAGAAACAAGATATAAAAAAAATAGTACCTGAAACGAATAATTCTGGATTCGAAGCACGAATGCTCTTCTCCGTTTCCCAGGTACAATCTTCAATCGTCAGTACTCCACTGTACTTTTGACCAGATTAATAGATTTCCTTCTGAGCTGCTTCATACCTCTGTCGACAATACGAAGTGGCTTCCTCTGGACAGTCAGATTAGGCTCAATATCCAAACTATCAAGAGCAGAAGGCTGGACAATAAGAGATGGATCATGAATATCGGCGAAGATGCAAGACATAGAATACATCATGCACTCCAGAAAGCTTCTCGGGAAAATCCAGACGATAAGCCAAAGAGCCAACTCTTTCCACAATGCGGAAAGGACCAGTGAACCTTGGAGAAAGCTTCCTTTTATGACCAAAGCGAATGACATTCTTTAAGAGAGAAACCTTAAGGAACAACTGATCACCTACAGCAAATTCCAAACTCCGCCTATGCCTATCAGCATACTACTTCTGTCTATCCTGAGCGGCTCTCAACTTCTTCTTAATCTCCTCAACTCTCTCAGAAGCTTCCAAAATCACATCAGGACCAAGAACCAAACGATTACTGAATTCAATCCAACAAGATGGGGATCTACAAGGTCGTCCATATAAAGCAGCAAATGGAGACATTTTGAGACTGGCCTGAATGCAAATATGGAATGAGATAGATAAAAAGATCAAAAATAGACTGAAAAACAGAAGATAAGATTATACCTGATAGCTATTATTGTAGGTGAATTCGACAAGATGGAGATAATCTTCGCAAGATCCTCCATAATCAAGCACACAAGCATGAAGAAGATCCTCAAGATTTTGATTCACCTTTCCATTTGACTGTCGGTCTGTGGATGGTAAGCAGTGCCCAGATTCAAAAAAGTACCCAGAGATTTCTGAAAAGATTTCCAAAACTGACTGGTAAAAATAGGGTCACGATCACAAACAATAATGAGAGTAACACCATGGAGAAGAATGATCTCTCTCATGTAGATCTCAGATAAGCTAGAAGCAGATCGAGTAGACTTGACCGGAATAAAATGATCGAACTTGGTCAGTCTGTCAAAAATAACTCAGATACTCTCATTACCCCTCCGGGTCCTCAGTAAACCATTGATGAAATCCATGGAAACCTGTTCCCACTTCCAATTGGGAATCTCAAAGGGCTGCAACAAACCAGGGATCATCTAGTGATCGGCTTGACTTGCTGGCAAGTCGCACACCGACTAACAAAGATAGAGATAAGAGAAGGAAGAAAGAAAGACTTACATTAATCGCATCGATCTTGACTGGATCAACAAAAACTCCATTGCTAGAGACAATATCCCCGAGATATCGGAATTCATCCTCTCAGAAATGACATTTAAAAAAATTTAGCCTTCAACTGATGATTTCTGAGAGTCTCTAGAACATATTTCAAATGTGAATCATGCTCTTCCTTGGTCTTAGAGAAGACAAGGATATCACCAACAAAGACTAGCAAAAATTTATTAAGCACGTCACGAAAAACATGATTCGTCAAATCAACAAAGAAAGCAGGAGCATTAGTCAAACCGAAAGGCATGACTAACCTTTCATAAAAACCATTCTCAGTGTGTAAAGTAGTCTTGGGAATGCTATCCTCGGCAACCCTGAGCCGATGAAAACCAGTGGCAAGATCAAGCTGAGAGAAAAATATGGCACCATAAAGCTAATCAAACATGTCATTGATACGAGGCATTGGATATCTGTTTTTCATAGTGAGCTTGTTCAGCTCCCTATAATCAACACACATGCGAAGAGAACCATCAGACTTGGTGACAAAAACCACCGCGGCTCTCCATTCAGAAAAACTAGGCCAAATTAGACCCTTCGAAGATAAGTCCTCAATTTGCTTTCCCAACTCAACCTTCTCGCGTGGTGCCATTCTTCTAGGAGGAAGAACAACAGATCGAGCACCAGGAATAAGATCAATCCGAAAATCAATTTCCCGCTTTGGAGGTAAAGAAGTGACTTCACCAAATATGTCGGGATATAATCCAACCATAAGAGTCGAATCAAGATCACTGGGAGAGGAATCCAGAGAATAAACAAAGTTGCCATCAAAATCCTGAGGCATGCAGCACTGAATAATTAAGGAATTCCCTTTATCATCGACAAGATAAACAGTCCGGGCTTTACAAGAGATAGGAGCATCATGATTCACTAATGAATCCTGACCAAGAAACATATCAAAAGCATCGAAGCCCAAAACATAAAAATCACCACAAACGCGATGATCAGAATGGAGAAGTTTCACTTGCTTACAGATCCGATTAAGGTTAGCAGGACCCCCAATAGGATTTGAAACACATAATGGAATAGAAGCATACTCAGGAGATAGGAGATGCTCAAACTTATCACACAAATTAACAGAAATAAAACTGTGTGAAGCTCCAGTATCAAACAAAACACGAACAGGATGATGTAATAAAGTAAATGAACTCTGGAGAGTACCTTCGTCATCACTAGGAGCAGGAGCAGGTGGAGGAACATGAGATGATGCAGAAGTGACAGCAAATACACCAGAAGGAGTACCCCTATGCTGGATAGGACAGTCCTTCTTAAAATGACCAGGCTGTAGACAGATATGGCAAAGATCATGCCTAGCCAACTAAGCTGGTGGAGGAATAGCAACACCATATAAAGTAGGACAGCTATTGACATAGTGCTCCTTCTGATCACACCTAAAGAAAGTGATGGAGGAGAGATCAACTGGTTTCCTCTGAGCAGGAGCAGATGATGAAGATCCTAAACCAGAACGCTTCGGCCAATTCTTCTTCTGTTGTTGGAAATTAGGCTTACTCTTCTTGGAATTAGCAGAGGAAGACTGAGCACCAGAAACAACACGACCTTTGGATGTGGGATTCTCATAGCAAATAGCCATATCCATATGTTGGGTAAAAGAACCATAAACATGAGAAATGAAGCGCCAGCAATGAATTTCTCATTCTTCTTGAGAGGAGTATCAATCAGGCTAGGACCGAACTTGGAAAGTTCGTTGAACTTCCTCTCATACTCAGCAAAAGACGTGCTACCCTAGTTAAGATCCATAAACTCACGATAAAGCTGAGATTTCCCGTCTTTTGGCATCCATTTTGCCACAAAAGCCTCCCTGGAAAAGAGATACAGAACAAGCTTAAGATAGATTCAAAAGAAAAGGAAAAATAGAAACAAATTCAAGATAACACAAAGGGTACCTAAACTACTCCCAAGTAATATCAGCTTCGACGGTGTTAGCCATAACGGACTCCCACCAATCTAAAGCAGAATCAGCAACTGCCAACCTTAGGAACATCTTCACCATTCTACTTCATTCTGGAATCTCCATCGCGTACACAGTTGTTAAAGTTGTTTTCTGTATCGACAGAGAGTATGTCCATATCCGATCCCAGTCTCTTTTACAACCAATCGTTATTATAACCCGTAGTTATAATTTAAAAATGGTATTTATATTTCAAAATCAAATATCTTTTAACAATTCAATATCATTTCAAATCCATTTCAAAATATCCAACTTATCATATCATTTCAAAACCACATTCATTTTTTTCAAATTTAAAATACCATTTCAACTCACATTTTAAAATAGTTTATATTTCAAATCGAATTACTTCATTTAAATCATTAAAAATGAAGTTGTTACATTTAATAATTAAATTATTAAATTTACAAAATTTTAAACTTTTCAAAGTTCATTCATTTACTTAAGTTTATCAAAACAGTGGAAATTCACCTTTCATGGCATTTAGAAAATGCTACGGAAAGTCACATTCAAAACAATTCAATTTAACAAAAGACAGCATTTAAAATGCTGTAATAGGGTTACATCAGTTTCAAATAAAACTTAGTCAAATTCAACAATTATAGCACTTACAAAATGCTACAATAGCCTTTAATTAAATTTATCCATTTTAGTTCATTTATATCAACTACAGCATTTACAAATGCAGTATTGTCATTTACATCGAAAATAATAGCATTTCAAGAATGCAGTTAATTAACTTCAATTATTCAATATAATTTCACAAACAATTATATTTTTATTCAAATCATTTTTAACTTATAAAATAACAAATTTTCACTTCTAAAACATTCATTCAAGTACCCTTATATTCATGATTTTATAAAGTTAAATTTCCATTCAAAAATCAATATTTAATAATAATTCACTTATTAAATTCCAACAGTCAATTTTAAATTCATTAAATTAAATTTTAACTTAACACTTAAGTTTAAATTTTCAAATATAACTTATTTTCATTTTATTTACTTAACTTCAAAATTCACTTTTTAAACAAAATTCATAAATTCTAATTTAAGTTATATTTCCAATTTTCGACTTAAATATTCATTCATTTAACATTTTAACTTTATTCAAAAATCATTAATATATTATAAAATCATTTTAAATTCATTTGAAACCAAATTATCATAAATTTATCATATTTTCATATTTAATTTAAATTCCAATTATCACCAAATTAAAGTTTCCAAAATAACTTACATTTCAATTTTCTAACTTTTCCATAATTTATTTCACTTATAAATTTTCAGAAAATCAACGATACATTACAAAAATAATTTTTAATTAATTTTAAATCAAAATACATTTCTAAAATTTTTTAAAATTTTTTAGAAAAACATATTTTAACTACGGGTTTGCATTTCATTTTCTAGCCTAGGTAAAGTGATACGGTAATATATCATTTCAACCCATAATTTACAAAGAAAACCCGGGTTTTATCATTTCAAACGCACAGTCCCAAGTAAAATGAAATAATTGAAAATCGTGCAGGCCTATCATTTCAACCCATAATGGTTTTCCCCTATTCTAAAGTCCGTTCGGGTATGTATCATTTCAACCCATAGTGATTCTAATCTAAAGGGAACTTGCAGTGTGATAAACTGATATAAATAATAGAACAACATAATATAACAGTAACATATGATATAGCAGGTTTTTAAGCAAGGGTGAACATCATATAACCATAGCATAGCAGATATAGTATGGTGATGCATTTTGCAGATTCAAATGTGATCGATTTACTAGTTATATAAGCATAAAACTGTCCAGTGAGAATAACTCACTGGTATAAGCAGGAGACGACAACAAATGAATGCACAACTGGGATCCATAATAGCACGATAGCACGATAAAGATTCGAGTTGGAGAGACAAAGATTTATTTCCTTGAATACAATTCAAACAAAAAAATATAACAAACATAAGTTTTCAACCCAAAATACGATTAAGCAATGTTTGAATTAACTGCATAAAACAAAGCCAAAATCTTTGCACTTGCTTTCTACCTTCCCTGGGCTCGGCCATATGTTAAAATACATGGCAAAGGCATGGTTTTTGATCTAGTTTGGGTCCAAATGGGGTCGGCCTACATGGGTTTGATGATGGTGCAAAGGTGTGTGAGCTAGAATACGCAAAACAAGGCCACTACAAGTGGTTTCAAGGCCTAAATAGGCTCGGCCAAAACAATGGTGGGCACGGCCATCTCTGGTGGGGTCGGGGTATGACATGGCAGAGGTGTCAGGTCAGGTAAGGTCGGAGATGATGGTGTAGGAGGCGGCCAAGGGGGTGTTTGTGGTGGTGGAAGGATTGATGTGCTCAGCTAGGTCATATAGTTGGAGTTTGGAGTATTTTCATGTGGATCTACCGCCAAGGGTGGCTCGGCTTGGGATGGTGAGTGAGGAGGAGGAGGTTGTGGTGATAGGTTCAAGTGGTGGTTGTGGTGGAAAGGCTAAAGGAGGAGGCAGGCCGAACCTGAAGAGGAAGAAAGCAAGTGCAAAATCAATATAAACAAGCATAAACATGGAAAAGAAAAAGAAGATTTTACCAAACTTTTTGACAAGGAGGGAGGTCGAATTTTTTTCTCAAGTAGGAGATGAGGATTCATGTGAAAATGAAATGAGATGGTGGTCGGCTGAAGAGGGAGGTTATGGCAGCAAAAGTTGAATAAGTGTTGGTTGAAAATAAAGAGGTGCGAATAGAAAAAGGCTAAAGTAAATCAAAGGTCGTAAACTCTTCAAATAACCATATTTCTTTTTGTAATTTTAAATAACTGAAATATGTATATAAATTCAGATATAAATACAAAAATTTAGTAAATAAACATAAAGAAATAAATAAATATTAATTATATATTATTAAATTAAGAAAAAATAGCAAAAATTGCAAACTAGTCTAGAAAATTTGAAAATAAATGGAATAAACTTTGAAAATTTTTTATGTACTTGAAAAATATTTATAAATGAAGATAAGAACACAAAATAAAAATGCATTCACAAAAATAAATAAACAAATTTTAATTAAATATAATTTAAATGAAGAAAATAGTAGAAAAATGGAAACTAGGCTTTAAAAATAGGAAACAAATGCAATAAATTTTGAAAAAATTTTGTGATCACTTTTAAAATATTAAGAAATGAAATCTTACAAATAAAAAAAATTAAAACAATTTCAAATAAAAATAAAGTCAAATTTAAATTATATTCAAAAATCTAGGGTTGTTACAGTAAACTCTATCAAATCGTACTCTTATACTCTGTGGTGTGCTTGGTATCCCTGAAATCCAAGTAGGTATGACTGTAGCCTAATTAAATCAATTAGATATGCTTAATAGCCCGTAATCAAGTGGTTCTACCCAATGGACGGGATTCTAGTAGGTTTGTCTCGTAGCCTTGAAATCGAGAATGTATTTGCATTTACTAGTTGAAAAGAAATCTATACAAGAAATTGTGTCGAAATGGACGTTGAGCAACTCCGAACCATTGTAAAATCTTGTGTGTTCTTTCCTTTTTACTTTTAATCAATTTACTTTTATCTGTACATAGATTTTGTGATTGCTTTTGTGATTGTTAATTTCATCATTCCAAGTAAGATCTTAAAGAAATTGAATAATATTTAACCTTAAGATCTCTTATTCCGCTGACTCACATTTGCTATCAGAGAATTGGTTTTCGAGGTATTCATCATCTATTGAAATTATTTAAATGGCTACCAACATTGGCAATAGTTCTGTTCGTAACACTGATAATACACTTGTTAGTAATTCATTTCGAAGGGCAACCCACTGTTAGACCTCGACTTTTAATGGTAGTAATTACACATGTTGGTCGTGTAGAATGAAAATTTATTTACCATCAATTAGTTTAGATACATGGAATATCACAAAAATTGAGTACACTAAACCCGAGACAAATTTCGCAAATTGAACTGCTGACCAAAAAGCTGTTGCACAAAGGTAACTCTAAGGTCATGAATATATTATTTTATTCACTAGATAGAAATGAATTTAATAGAGTATCCATATGTAAGTCTGCATTTAAAATTTGGAGATCTTTCAAGTTAGACATGAAGGGACAAGGAAGGTCAAACATACCAAAATTTCCATGTTAACAAACCAATTTCAGTTTTCAAAATGAGTCCAAACGAGTCCATATCTGATATGTACAGTAGATTCTAAGATATAATACACTTACTTATTCACTAGGTTGTTCTAAAGATGATCAAGTTAGAAAAATCCTCAATTTACTTATTTCGGAATGAGGTCAAAAGACTCTTGCAATCAAAGAGGCTAACGACATTAACACTCTAAAAACTAAAGAGTTAATTGGCAATTTATTGTCTTTTGAAGCACAAATGTGACGGTCTCTATGCTTTGATACCAAATGAAAATGGATGCTGTGCTATAGGATCGAAATGGCCAATAGTTGTAAACCATGTTAATGTAGTGGCAATGCGATATAAACTAAGTTATCTACTTATGCCGAATATGAGTATAAAAAAACTAGTGGGGAAAATAATAATAACAGTAAAGCAAAACGACACTAGGAATTTTTATTCTTCTTCGAACTCACGTTCTACGTCCAGTCCCAGACTCCTTCTAGAATTAAACTAGCAACCCTCACTTAAGCCAGAGGAATAGGTTACACCGCCTCAGCAACCGAATAGGACTTCTACCGCCTAAGCAACCGAATAGTTGACTGCCCGAGCAATAGAACAGGACTTTGACCGGCTGAGCAACCGAACAGGACTTTCTTACAAACTGGATTTTAACTTGACTTTGTGTGTTTTGAATAACACAGATTTGTCACTTGTAGTATAACCTTTCCGTAACGATGCCGAATTTTAATCAATTTTAAATTGATAATTAAATTATTTTTGATTTAAAATTGTGAAATTTAATGATAAATTGATTTGAGTTTATCCAAATCCAAATAAAATATGTTATTTATTTAGAAAGAGATAGTTTCTTTTATAAATTATTTTAATTTAATATTGAGTTATTTTTAAAACAATATTTATAATAAAATGTCTTTACATATGAATTCTTATTTTAAATAGAAATTGTCGTTTCAAATTTATTTATAAATAATAGATATGTGTGTTTTGAAAGAAACTATGATTTATAGAATTCGAAAATGAAGTCTTTCAAAAATGTTTAAAATAAAATAAACTTTGTAAATATATATAAGTATGCACACTTGTAATATGAAACAAGTAAACAAGACAAATGTAAATATATTCAATAGCTTGCAAAAGAAAGGATAAGCATACATTCAAGTATAATACAAACAAATGGAAATAGAAAAAAAGTGATATGCATAAGCATATAAAACAAGGCAATATAAAAGCAAAAACAAAAGATAAGATTAAAAGATATTCAACTATAAGTATGTTGTGTACACTTAAAACAATACCAAGGCAAATGAAATATTGATAAACTATAAAATATAAAACATACACATTAAACAAATTTGTTAAATTATAACAACATAATAAAATATATATATATTTATATTCCTAAGTAATAAGGCAAGAATAAAACAAAAGAAAGAAACAAAAAAAAATCATTTAAATATAAGAGCCTGGGGATTAAATCATGCAAAGACAAAACAAATGTCTACAATACAAACCTGTAAGTACATACATAATTTAAAAAGTATAAGCTAGTAAACAAATGAAAAAAAAATGTATTTAGTCAAGCAAAGCATGATATCAGCCGAGAAAAGGGAATGCAAGCAATTCAGCCATGTTCTTAGTACAACAAAATATTATCACCTGTACAAGCATCATCAGCCATACCTATTGTATTGTACAAATATTATAGTCAACCTGAACAAAGAAATAACATATTAACCTGTACAACAATATAATATCCTGTAACTTCTTTCTACATATACCAACTTCTTCTTATCTTAGTTCATTCAGTAAAAACATAGCAAAGCATAGTCGAAATTTAAAACTTCAATCTTAAACTTGAGGCAAGCTTCAAATTCAAAGCTGAAAGCATTTCCATTGCTATAAACTGAAGCTTTATACAACAACAAGCAAGAAGATTACGGGGGAAAATCAAACCAAACAACTTCTCAGTTTTTAAAGTTCAAAGCTTTTCAAATAAAAAAAAAGTGCTCTGTCATTCTCAAGCAAAGGTGAGCAACACTTTTTAATAACTTAAGTTTTAACTATAGTTGCATGTAAATATCTAAAAGTATGTTTGTGTGAATATTCATATGTGCATTGCTCTGTGTATGGTGAAAATGGATATCTTCTTATTGATAACCAGTAAAATTTACCTCTGTTAAATTTTCAAGCTCATGCCTTACTTCCAAAAATAATTTCTACTTGATTTCCTTAATGTTTGGACTCAGGACCAAAACAAAAGATGTATGTTTGATCATGAACTAGTTTTAAAAAAATTATTTAAGTTAAACTACTTTGGTTTGCCTCTAGGAATCAAAGAACCGAGCAAGCTTTAATTTTTGTCAAAATTCGAACTCCTTAAAACATGAATTCAGATACGCAGACTGAATGCTTACACTTAATCTTGGTTTTTAAAACAAAGATTTAGATTTTTAGAATAAAGATTGGAGAGGAATTTGGGTTTGTCTGAAAATCTTTGTTTTGAGTATTTCCGATGATCTCGAGATCGAGGGAGGTCGGGGCTCTTGGAGATGTTAGAGGGATGATCGGAGATGGTGGGAAAAATGGTGGAAGCGACGGTAGGTCCCGATGGTGGCGATGGGAGGTTGATGAAGTTTGGCGACCTAGTTTTTACTGGGTCGAATGGATTGGCCACCACGGCGCGTGTGGTTGATCGAGTGTGGTGGGTTTTGGTATGGTGATAGCTGGGTGGTTGATGGAGTCGAGGCCGGAGTTGCAGCTCTTCCGGTGGTCGGAGCATGGAGGACGACGTGTTGACTGGTTTTGGAGGTGTGGATATTCATGTTTCCAGGTTTCGTTTTTTTTACATACTCGATCACGAATTCGAAGTGATAGCGGCGAAATGGTGATCGGTGATGGATTTGTAGGTGATCGTTGACATGTTCAACGATGCGGTGTCGCCTGGAGGCGATCAACGGTGGCGTGCACGTGTACGGCCAGGCATTTGTGCCCGGTGTTGGGTTCGTGTGTGAGACTCGGGAAAGACTTGAGTTATTCGAGTACGTTACTCAGAGCAGCGGGAGGAAGACTCGAAGCAAGTTGGGTTGTCTCGAGACAGTAGTGGTTACAGGTTTTAGACAACCTGGAAGCAAATTTTTTTTTAAAGCAAATTCAAATGAACTTTAATTTGTAAACTAGATTTAACAAAGCTTAAATCCAGGTTGAAGTTGAATTCAAGTTTGTTTTTGAATTCAAATTTGGAATGAAAGTTTAAAATAATTAAAGGTGGATTTCAGGTTTAAAAAAAAATTGACTGGTTTCAGATTTTAAATTTAATTTAAAATTTGAAACCAGGATTTTAATAGTGGTTTAAATTCAAAGATACAGTATAGATTCAAATGAAATTTTTGAATCTTAAGGTTTTAAAATGGATATGGATTTTTAAATCAGAGTTTAAAAAAATCAAGTTTTTAAAAATAAGTTAAAACCAAAGTTTAAAAATCAAAGATAAATGGATGGATTCAAGTTTCTTTGAATTCAAATTTGGGATTTAAATCACTTTTCCAATCTGAATGTTTTAAACAAGTTCAAATCAAATAGCCTTTTAAAAGTAAATAGTTTTCAAATAAATATTTGAATTGAATTTTTATAAAGTTCTTTTATAAAAAGGATTTTTGAATGAAAAGTTAAAACTTGAATTTTTTCAAGATAAAATAAAATGTAATTCAAAAGCTTAATTTTAAAATAAAAATGAAGTAATTGAGTTTAAAGGCTTTTCCCTTATATAAGCTTCCTATGAAAGGAAAAATAAAATAAAATAAAATAAATGTTCTTTACATTTATTTTAAGGTTTATAAATTGATATTGAATTTGATTAATATTTTAGTTAGTTAATCAATTTGAATCTTAAATTCAAAATGGAACTTAAATTTAAATTTAAGAGTGTAATGTTTAAAATACACTTAAATGATAATGAAATCATTAATAAAGCAATTAATTAATCGAGATTGGATAATTAATAAATAATTAACTTAAATTGGAAAAAAATTAGATTAATCAGGATTAAATAATTAATTTATCTTGTTTATAAATGATTATTAAATACTTGACCTTAAATACTTATGAATGACTGTATCGTATGAAATGTCTTGAATTGATTGTCCTATCTGATCTGTGATATTTTGTTCTATGAATTGAGCCATATAATTTATTCATTTATTGATGATACATCTGCATATTATCTGTGAATCTGTGAATGGGCGATGAGCGTTATAGTTTATATCGGTTATCCACTATATTTCTGTGTTTTAATCTGAAATGATTGAAATGATGTTGCACTATTGTGTTAAACCCCTGGACCATACCATACACACACAAATATGGATTTCACAAGGAAATCGATTAAGTCACAGATTTTTGAAAATGGTTTTAAATTTGAATATTTTTTTTATTCAAATGTTTTGGAAATGGATTGGGTTTAAAGTGAAAAGCTTTTGAAATGGAATTTCAAAGAAAATTTATTCTGAATAACTTAATAAAGTATGAAGTTTAAATAATTCAATTTAAACTTAAATACAAGATTTGAAGTTAGATTCTATGATTCGAAACTAGGGATTAAAGATGTTATACCAGTTATATATGGGTTAAACTATTTTAAACGTATTGATTGGGAATTTGAATTTAAATTTAAATTCAAGGGCTTTAACTCGTGTAAATATAATTGGATTTTTCTAAAACGAAAACTGTTGTTTTCAAATAATAAAAGCTTTCACATAAGAAATGAACTTCCGATTTGTGTTAAAGGGATTTCAAGTTAAAAATGAAATGACTTTTCCAAGTTATAAAAATGGTTTGAAAGCGATAAGTTAAATCTTTGATTTAAAGATTTAATGAGTTAATCTAATTAAATGGAAATTGTTTTGAAATCCGTGAATGAATCTTTGTGAAATTGGGTGAACTTTGTGAATTGAAATCTTTTGTTTAAAGATTTGAAATGGTAATTTGTTTAACCATTTAAAGAAAGTTTTGTGTAATAAGTTGTGACTTAATTGAAATCCCATATCCATATGTTTTAAATGTTGCGCTCACTATTCGGTTCAACCGGGAGAGGACCTTTGTGTCGTATAACCCATTCCGAATATGTAATTCGTCGTTATGGATAGCATTTGAAGACCTGTGGTGAAGACCAGGTATTTGCAAGAACGATAGGATGACCTATCGATTGTCTCTGCACTGAGTTGCTCTGGTATAGAGATTTCCTAAGTGATGGGAAGTCCGATCGGGATTGTGAATACTCGGATTGCAAGGGCTTCTTCGGAAGTGCCTTCGGTTCTGTTCTAAATCCAGAACAGACTTGTATAGAATGTATGTCTGACATTACATTTTGAGATATAAAGCAGATTTCTTTCAAATACATTTCCGTTGGTGGCGGAGAATTTATTCCCTTAGCTTAACACCCTTAGAGGTTATGTAGTTGAAGGTTATCAGCAATATATTCCCAACTTGGTAATGTGGCATACTGAGTGATGCTGATCATTTGTTGATCAAAACGTGGCTTTTGTAAAAAGCGTAGCTTTGTGGACGAGATTTCGTCGAGCCTCACAAACCGGTAATAGTCGAAACAGGAATTGTGCGGCAAGGTTTCAGGGGTAGCTTCCCTAGGGTATGACCATTCCTTCTGGAAAAGGGTAGTGTCATGGTATGGAGCCTAGATACTTACTCATGTGGACACACTATATTTATTTCTGTGTGGTTGTTAATTTAGAGGCGCCTCGTATAAAGGTCCCAAAGGACCGGGGGTGGCATATCTGAGGTTTTGTATATTCTCCGGGAAGAGGGGTAGCCGGCCTTGTTTGGCAGAGATCCGGTTTGGTTCTCGGGACGTCCTTCCAAAGGCGTTTCCATGTGGCAATGGGAAGTTCCTTGGCCTGACTATTTGTTGGAAATCCATTCTTCAAATACGTACCCTGTACGGTTTTAGTTGTATTACCTGCCATCTACTTATGGTGGTGCCCCACTGTTTGGATGGTAGCTATAGTAGGCATAGTTCGAAATGTCTATGTTGGCTAAGATTTATATTCTACTTTCGAAACGTTTTCTCCACTTTGCACATATAGTAATAATATCAAAGGAATTTGTGTATCAAGCATATTTGACTATCATAAGGAGAAATCTCCTCCTATTCTGTGTTTGCATTGTGTGTGTGTGCAGGAGGCCTTATGGTAGTCTCATTTTCTAAAAGCATTGCGAATCTAATTTAAAATTTTCTTGCTATTTGTTTTTAAAAGATAAACTGTTTTGGTTATTCACACCAGTCCCATGACTGATCTAGAGTTTATTGTTTCTTTCCTAAACTGTGGATGCTCAAAAATTTTCTACACGAGCAGTCTAGAGTTGGGTTTTTCAGATAGTTAGTAGATTATCTGGAGCTAGTTCAGTCTTTGGATACGGACTGCACTTGCTTATCTTTGTGCATCGTGATGTTGGATCGAGCTGTTGTTGATGGAGTTCTCTTTTGAAGACTATCTTAGAGTTATTTATTCCGCTGCTAGTGTTATCTATTTTTCTTTTCCGCTGCTATTTTATTGTATCATATCTCTGATGTATATTGATATCTGTTGATCATTGTATCAGATATTGTATCAATGTGGTATATCAATGTATTATTCTTTTATTTTGCTATGTTGTTTACTTAATTGTGTTATAAGCTCTGGCGACTCGGATTTGAACGGTCGAATCTACGACATTCGAGTACGATAAAACGTATGGATGTCGATTTTCGAGCGCGAAAAATTCGTATCGTCACACTTTCTATAATCTTATCCTCAAGAACGATGTGTGTAGTTGTGTGTATATGAAGATTAGGATGTTTCAAATTGCTTTTAGAAATATAGAATTGTGATTGTAAGCAATGAATATATGAATTCTAGAAAGTAGTTAATTAAGACAATATGATTCAAGTACAAGCAAGTAAGCATAGTTATTTGATCTTGAAATTCATGCATATATATACTAGTTAAGAAGTTGCAACTGCTGGTGAATAGATCTCTACAAACAGCAATGACTGCAACTATTCACGTAGGAGAACGCTGTTCACGAAAGAAAGTGTCTATTCAGAAAATATCAGTTGGAAAAATTCAATCGACTGAATTTATTAATTAAGCCTTCTGAATTGAATTAAATCGAAGACATCAAGGAAATAGCTAAGTTTAGCCTGTTTCAACCAGATGAATAAACTTATTCCGCCGGTTGAATATTGTGAAAAATAAATTTGTTTCAACATTCAACCATCTGAATGGAGGCATTCAGCCAGTTGAGCTCAGCTTGTAACAAAAATTATCATAGCTCATTTAGTTATAGCACTTGCCTTTTGAACTAGTGACCTGGGTTTGAGCCCCGCTCCATGCATTTTTTGAAAACTTGATTTTGATTAAAATATGCATTGCAAGTTTATTTGAATGTGAATGATGATCCTTGAGGAAAGATGTTTACGAAGCACTAAACTAGACTTTGTATACATATTTGATGACACTTGATAAAATATATAAATATATGAACCATACTTTAAGTCGTTAGGTCCGGATGTTGTCGTAGTCATAGATTCGTGAATTGTTGCTTCATGTCAGCAATCGAAACCAATGATCCAACATTCTTCCCCTTTTTGATGATGACAACTCCATTTGCTACGGACGAATCTTCCACAAGCTTTGTTGACTTATCTGCCCCTGAATATATTCTTGGAATTGTGCTATAGATTTCTCCCTCTGAATCTATGTTATATATTCCTGTAAATAATTAATCTTTCCACTCCCTTAATCTATGCTTGCATCATTTATTTCTGTAAATAGTGTTGGAGCAATATCTTTCTTCCACTTTTGTCATCGACAAAAAGGAGAGTTTATATGATGACATAAATTATATTCCACATAAGTGTTAACGTAGAACAATATAAAATAAATACTACTTATAATGTAAGGTATCGGAAAAATTCAACATTTAAAGCATGCGATACCCAAGGTTCTTATAATTTCCTAATTTTTAGGAAACCATACCCATTTGGGCGTGTTAAACATTTATAGATATAGTTTTCATCACAAATCACATTCTTATAAAAGTTGCTAAATAAAGTTGTTTATCATGATTAATCACATTACCTGGAATCCATATCTTAATACTATTAGTGATTAACTTAGTACTTGAAAAATAATTTGTACCATTTCTAAACAAAGTATTATTATAATTGTAAGTGGTTTTAGAACTATCTTTGTTACTAGTACTATCGTTAAAAAAATAGTACAAGAATGCATATCTAGTACTATTTTTACTTTTAGCTTGTTTATAGCCTAAACCGCTTTTATCATTGTGAGCTTTAGAATTTGTAACTAAGGAGAATAAGTTATCTTTACCTTTGTTAAAATTTATGATTTTGTATTTATTCTTTCAAAATTTTCCTTAAATCACAAACTTCTTTTTGAAAAATATTATTATTAACCTTTAAAATCTTACATTCTTTAGATAATTCTAAATTCTTTTTAAATAAAGATTCCTCCTCTTTTTCAAGAGACAAAAATAAAGAACTAGAATTGTTTGAAGAATTTTCCAAAAATGTATTTTTATTTTTCGAAACTTTAATTTCCTCCAAAGATTAGTGTTTTTCTCTTCTAACTGCTTAATTTCATTTTGTAGGAAATCCTTTTGTAAAACAAGTTCTTCTATCGTATTTTCAAAACATTTAGTTTGTTTTATTAAAAATATATTTTCCACTTTTAAATTGGAAATTTCTTGCTCACGATCTTTAACTTAGCTAAAGAAAATCCATTAACTTTATTCAAAGTTTTACAATCATTTAATAGTTCATCATGTGATAACAAAAGATCCTTATATAAAGAATCTAAGCATATCGATTGTGATCTGAGTTTAGCCATGAAGCATTTGCATGTTTGCTCCTTTGATTCTTCTTTATTTCTCTTCCACTTCCTGTTGCCTTGACTAGATCTCTTCAGGGCCATTTATTCTAGGATGTTGTTACGATCTCCAAAATCATAGGCTCTGATACCAATTGACAGTAGCTATGCTCTGATACCAAATGAAAATGGCTGCTATGCTATAGGATCGGAATGGCCAACAGTTGTAAACATTTTAAATGTAGTGGCAATGCAATATAAACTAAGTTATCTACTTATGCTGAATATGAGTATAAAAATAACTAGTATGAAAAATAATAATAGCAGTAAAGTAAAATGACACAAGGAATTTTTATAATGGTTTGAACTCCCATTCTATGTCCAGTCCCAGACTCCTTCTGGAACTAAAACTAGCAACCCTTACTTAACCCGGAGGAATAGGTTTACACCGCTTGAGTAACTAAACAGGACTTCTATCGTCTAAGCAACGGAATAGGACTTGACCGCCTGAGCAACCGAATAGGACTTTGACCGTACGAGCAACCGAACAGGACTTTCTTACAAACTGGATTTCAACTTGACTTTGTGTGTTCTGAATAACACGGACCTGTCACTTGTAGTACACCCTTTCTATAATCTTAGCCTCAAGTATGATATGTGTAGTCGTGTGTATATGAAGATTAAGAAGTTTCAAATTACTTTTAAAAATATAGAACTGTGATTGTAAGAATTGAATGTATGAATTCTAGAAAGTAATTAATTTAGAAAATATGTTTCAAGTATAAGCAAGTAAGTATAGTTATATGATCTTGAAATTCATGCATATATAGTAGTTAAGAAGTTGCAACTACTGGTGAAATGATCTCTGCGAACAGCAGTGGCTGCAACTCTTTACGTAGGAGAAGGTTGTTCACGAAAG
Organism: Allium cepa; assembly: GCA_030765085.1. Classification (NCBI taxonomy): domain Eukaryota; kingdom Viridiplantae; phylum Streptophyta; class Magnoliopsida; order Asparagales; family Amaryllidaceae; genus Allium; species Allium cepa. Next base: position 306,579,063 of record CM060929.1, read on the forward strand.
AAAGTGTCTATTCAGAAAATATCAGTTGGAAAAATTCAGCTGGCTGAATTTATTAATTAAGCCTTTCGAATTGAATTAAATCGAAGATAGCATGGAAATAGGCTAATTTTAGTCTGATTCAGCTAGCTGGGTAAACTTACTCAGCCGGCCGAATATTGTGCAACAATAAATCTGTTTCAGCATTCAACCGTCTGAATTAAGGCATTCAGCCAGTTGAATTCAACCTGTAACAAAAATTATCATAGCTCATTTGGTTAGAGCACTTGCCTTCTGAACTAGTGACCCAGGTTTGAGCCTTGCTCCATGCATTTTTTGATAACTTGATTTTGATTAAAATATGCATGCAAGTTTATTTGAATGTGAATGTTGATTTTTGAGGAAAGATGTTAACAAAACACTAAACTAGACTCTATATACATATTTGATGACTCTTGAGAAAATATATAACTAACCATACTTTGAGTCGTTAAGTTCGGATGTTGTCATAGTAATAAGTTCATGAATTGTTGTTTCATGTCAGCAATCAAAACCTATGATCCAACAAAATGCAGGGCATGAGAGAAAGCACAGCAATAGAGAAGTAATCTATAATTTTTAATGTAATGATGGATAATCTAGATTCAAACAACGATGAAGATGAAGAAAATTCTTCATGATACGGAATTTTAGAAAATTTCTAAAATATACGAAAGTGAACAATTTCAAAAGAAATGACAACAAAAATCAAGGAAGCAAAAACGAAAATGACATTAGATGTTATAACTGCGATGATCCTGGTCATTTAAAATGAGACTGTCCACATTCCGATAAACTAGAAACTACACCAAACACTTATTCATCTAGAAAATAGAGAAGAGCCTATACTACAACATTAGATGACTTAGATACATCCTCAAGTGATAATGAATCAGATATAGAAATTGCTAACATGTGCTTCACAGCAATACATAATTCCAAACAAAATGGTGAAATGGATCAAAAAAAGGTACGTGTTTGATATATCAAAAGTTTTTTAATTTCTTAAATGAATATTTCTTTTCTTTTGGTTGCTTTATTGGTTGTTAGGAATATCCTATAGATTTATATTAGTTGAATATCGTGTGATTGTATTTTAAATATTTTAACAATATAATAGTAATGTAAAATATTTAAAAATATTTTTTAAATTATTTTTTGAAAATAGAATAACTATAAATGGATTGGTATAATACAATAGGAAATAGTTAAACAAAAATCATTTTTGAAAAATTCAATCAATATGTTACATACCCCATAAGCATATGTCGAAATATGCAGACATAATTTGAATTTCCCTCCACCTTTTCACCAATTCCTATATTCTAAAAAGTTGCCTTTTGACCAGAGAACATGTCCTTTGATTCTCTGTTTACTTACTCTATCCCCATCCATTCATTTCTCACTTTCTTTTTAAAATTCAAAAATAATGAACTCACTTATCTCTTCAAACTATTCTTCAATGGCATCCTCAAGCAATATTAAGGCAACCATGAGGCTTTCTAAGAAAATAAAAGAATATCTTTTCAATGTTCAGGAAGCCATTCAAAACTACATAGAGTACTTTTAGAAAGTCTTTCCCAAAAGATTTGCTATTTTTGAAGATTTTCCTACTTATGATCTTTTTAATCTTTGTATGCAAAATGAAATTCTTGGTTTAGTTGATGCTTCTCAAAATGATTTTGTTTGTTATCCAAAGTTAGTAGAGATGTTTTATGCAAATTTAAAAGGAAAGTTTTATGATGGTAGAAAAGGAAAGTTTGGAGAACTGTCGAAGAGACATAAATTTTTTTAAATTGTGAACTTTTGGGTTACATTCTTGGATGCAAAACTAGTGGAATAGACCTTTTATCATTTCAAATTGATTTTCAAATTCATAAAGTATTTCATGACATTGTCGAAAGTGATGATGATTTTGGTTTCAAAAATAAAAGCTTGCGTCCAAAAGCAAGAATTTTATGCCTTATTTTGTAAAAAAGTATCACTCCTAGAATGGGTAATTATAATAACCCAACTCAAAAAGTTTCCAAAGCCCTTATTGTCGATACAACATAAATTGGTCTCAAGTTATTTCAGATCAACTTTTTCCTAAGAATCTTTCTAAACATGAAAACACACTATTTCATGGTGTGTATATTACTCGTGTTTTCAATTGTTTTGGTGTTGACGCAAAAAAAAATTGATAAGGCCAACTTTTCACTTATGCATATTTCACCCTTTTTCAAGCCTTATGAAATGCTTGTGGAAAAGGAACAAAGGTTGGCTTGGAAGAGGAGCATGAAATAAGAGAAGAGGGGAAGAGGAAGGAGATGAAATGGAAGTCGAGGAGGAAGAAAAAGAAGAGAAGGAGGATACTTCTTTTGAAAGTATCAATATGCCACCAAATCTATCCAACAAAGATCTTCTCAAAAATTAAGAGAAGATTGTGCATAACTGATGGAAGCTTGAGAAATCATTTTCAAAGAAACTTACTTTAGTTTCCAACAAAAGGGATAAATTCTTTAGAAATATTATCTGCAAGCTTGGTGGTCCTCTATCATCTACATCCGTATCATTCTATTTGTTTAAGCTATCTTGTATTTGGATTTTCTAGTTTTACTTTATGTTGAATCTTATGTATCTTTTCACCTCTTTGTATTTTATGTAATCCCTATCTAATTATTAATAAAAAATTATTTCCCCTTGCCGTTATACATTATTTATCGTCTCTGAAAAATGTAAAAGTATAATAGTTTAAGCTAAATACATTAAAATATCAAAACAAAGTTGGTTTGAAAATTTCTGCATATATGTCGACATGCCCTAGTCATGTATGTCGACATACAATGGCAACTTTTCAAAAGATTTAATTTTGCAAATTGAATAGAAAGAAAATGTCTATTCATTTCTAACGAATTTCCACCCCTTTAAATATCTGTTGAGACCATAGAAACATTATTTTCTATTATCTTTCTTCTTAATTTGCATTCCTGGACTCTAAAACCAAATAATGGCTTTTGCTATCCAAAAAATAATCGAAAACCTCGAAAAAACTCTTGAATCATTCAAGAACTTTCTTACTTTCATCTTAAGAAATCAGAGGCATTTAGAATTATGTCAAATGTAGATGATTAAGGAGCAAAAATGGAATTTCGATGCGATTTGATGGATGATTTCTACCTTGAACAAAGAAGAACGAACTACTAATCCAGAGTGTACCATCAACAAAGAAGATGAAGGTTGGGACGCTATCAAAGCAGATTCAATCCTTGGCATTGGTGGATGGGTTGAAGTTCCCCGAAATCTTAGTTTAAATAAATTTGGTTGTATATAACTAATAATGCTTATTTTGATTTGTGTGGATTTGTTTGAATTTTATGTGACATAAAATTTGTTTGATTGGATGAATATTTGGATTGATTATTTTGTTTTACATATCACTTATTGTTTGTATACGATCTTTCTCTCAATCATCATATATAATTCATATACAGATTGATGAGTACTTTATTTAGGAAAGTTAGAGTTAGGATTATAGTAGAAGTTAGTGTTAGAGCTATAAATTTAGTTAATCAAATTTTTTTTTTTGATGACAAAGAGGGAGAAATATACAAAATCAAGGCATAGATTACGGGGGTGTTCTGTAACTCAAGGGGAATTATAATATATTTTATATGCAGGGATAACATCATCAAAAGGGGGAGAATATTAGTACATTAGGTATTAGTTTTGATGATAACAACTATAGGACATTGTATAAAATATAGATATTGATGTTTTATCAAGATATATATATATATATATAGCATATGATATTAGACGAGTATTGATTAAGAAGACTGTACTGTATCAAGATGCTGATATAAAGTTTCAAGAGTTCAAGAATGAAGACTCATGGGAATTTAAAAGTATAAGATTCCATGATATTCTAGATAAGTTATAGAATTTATGTCAAAACTTTGATAGAACTTTCCTGATCTCTCTTTCCTTCTCTAATTTTGTTTTAAATATTTTTTTCAAATATTATATTTTTGAAATAATCTTTTCAAAATATTTCTAACATTATTTTCAAATCACTTATACTTTTAAAAAATTATTTTAGTGTTTTTATGTTTATATATGTTGAATTATTGTTTATACTCCAACAATTTTTAACTATATTGATTTTATATATTATTTACATTATATTAAATATTCTTATTAAATCTTTCAAAATTATTTTGTAAAGTTTTGTTAAGTTTTAATATGATTAAAATATATATAAACTATGTTTAAATGTTTGTACAAAGTTTCAAAATATTTTACAAAACTTAATATTTTGAAAACAAATTTTATTAAGCAATTATTCAAAATACAAAGGGATATATCGACATATACTCTACAAGTATGTTGACATACTAGCCGTATTTTTTCAAATTCCAATTTGAATGGAAGTGTCTTTTCGTTGTATCTCTTTTCAAATAGACATGACCGTTGTTTCCCTATACATACCCGTCTTCCAAACGAATTTTCGTAAATTAATTTCTTACTTTTCTCTCTTCTATTCTCTTTTTTTGATATCTAAAGCAATTTCTATGAAACTCTAATGAAATTCAGCCAGAATCAAATTCAATCATTACTAGTTTGATTCTCTTTCATATACTCTCTAATTTCTCCCATTTCTCTCAAAATCAAGTGCTATTCAAGAGTTATAGGATTAATTATAATCAAGATCGAAGATCTGAGTCTGTAAACTCTATCAAATCATACTCTTACACTCTATGGTGTGCTTGGTATCCTCGAAATCCAAGTAGGTGAGATTACAGCCCGATTAAATCAATTTGGTGAACTTAGTTGCCCGTAAATCTAGTGGGTGTGCTTATGGCCAGGAAATCAAGTGGCTCTACACAGAGGCCGAAATTTTGGAGGGCTCGTCTTGTAGCCTTGAAATTGAGACTGTATTTGCATTTACTAGTTAGAAAGAAATCTGTACAAGGAATTGTATGGGACTGGATGTTTGGTAACTCCGAACCAGCATAAAATCCTGGTGTACTACATTTACTTTTTTCTTTTATGGCATTTACTTTTTTCGGTACTTTGATTTTGTGATTTTTAATTTCATTATTTCAAATAAAATCTTAAAGAATTTGAACAATATTTATATAATCCATTAAACACTATTTACCCTTCCTTCCTTTGCGTTAGTTTAGCCTTAAGATCCCTATTCCGCTGAATCAAAACACATAAGAATCAAATTTTCTAGAAGTCAATCGGAGTAACATAGAGTTTATGGGTTTTCGGATATGATCCAAGAAATGGATTGCATGTATCATTCTATAAGAATAAGAAATAAATGAGTATTTTGATAGAAATATCAAATAGTTTGATTTTCAATCAAAATACAAACGAAGCGTATGTTCACAAAAAAGAACCACTAAAAGGGTATATAGATATTTCTAGAGTATAAATAAACAACATACCACTTATTGTTAATGATGTACTTATGTTAAAATCAGTAGTAGTTTAGTTGTTTTACACTCGATATTGGATTTGTAAATTATATCTCTTATAATAAGTATAGAAGGTATTGATAACATCCTAAACAATATGCAAAGACACTTAATTAAAATGTTTAATATGGAACATGCAATATGGATTCGTTATGTATTGATAAAAGGAATTATCATACATGTTATATCATCTACAATATCATATTTTTGCTTATATATTTAATACATGAAGCAAATATCAAATCCAAGTCAAGATCACTAGAGGGTAGTTATGTAACAACCCAAAATTTAACCCATAATGATTAATTAACGAATTAATTAAATGATAAAATAACATTGTCAAATTTTCATAATTAAGTCACGGAAGTTGCACCATTGTGTCCATGGTAATTTTCTGGTCAATTTTCATATATAGAACGTCATAATCCGAGCTAAAATGAACAAGATACGAATTAAACAAGAATAAGAGAAAATCGAGAAAAAAAATATAAATAAAATATATTGTGGGGGTCGACCTAGAGATCAACCATCCCACTGCTTAGGTCTACCAGCCAGTCGACCTGGCTATATGTGCGGTCGACCTGTAGGTCAATCTGCGTCGGTAATTGAACAAAGGAATTATTCCTTCGTTCCAGTAACGTTCAAACACCTCATTTTGCATTCCTTTATTTGCTTTGGTATTCAGCCTATGATGTGGTTGCATCATATTCAATCCCCAAATCCAATGGTCTGGGATCCACTTCTACCCTTATAAATAAGACTATAGGCCTAGCACTTTTTCACATTCTAGATTTTCTTCGCTTGGGTTCACCTATTTACGAAGGACCCTAAAAGGAATAATTTTCAACAGAGAGAATCTTTTTAATAAAAATATTTTAATACACTCAGGTGGTTCCGGGAAGACTAAAAGGGAAGAGCTTAGGACCACAGGTGAATGATTGTAATTATTTTGATTTTTATGCAATCTACAATAATAGGGTTTCCAATAGTTGTAGTTTTTCTACGATTTTGGAAACACCTTTTTGTCAATTGTTTTCAGTTTTAGATTTATCTTCACTCTATTTCTTTTTAGCTTTTCTTTTCAGTTATTTTAGCTAATTTCTATTAATTATAGCTTTTTCGTTAATTACAATTATTTACAGTATTTTAAATTTATTTATTGTTATTATGTGTTATTTACATCTTTTTCATACGCTTTGGATTTTCTTCCATTTTCAGTTTTCTTTTGTTTCTACTTCTTCTTCGCGTATGGATTAGAATGGATTAAACACAAATATGGATTAAAATTATAAGAATGCTGAAATAACAAAAGATAAGATATAAAATGAAACGACTGTAATTAGAAATGGAATTGGACTGAAATTGTGATGTAAATATTAGAATCGGACTAAATTAAAGAAATTGGTCTAGCTATAACTTAGAATTATAATTAAAAGAGTAAAAGATGAAATAAGCTTATTTTCACACTTAGACCTTGGGTTCAATAATAAGCATGATTATAACGTAGGCTGTAATAAGAAAACAGAACAGAATGAGGCTTATTTTAAGACATAGGATAAATTAATAAGCATAGATAAAAATAATAATAAAGGCTTATTTAAATAATTTATCTATGTTAATAAGCAAAGAAGTAAAGTAGGACCTGTACCAGATAGCATTTCTCTATTATTTTTCATAGATACGGTGTTTCACATAATCCTAAAGTGAGACGAGGGCACGCTTATGCTAATAATGGTAGTAATTGGTCAACAAGTAGAAGTCCAAATCATGAGGATTTGGGCAATGGAGCGCAACTTGATATTGTTTGGATGGCGGGCCAGTACCAATAGAATTTTTTCTATTATTTTTATGGACACAGTGTTTCACATAATCCTGAAGTGAGATAAGAGGCACGCTTATGCTGGAGCTTGAGGTAATAAGAAGACCCAATAGTTGGAACAACAGGTAACACGAGCTTAGTGGTGGTCACGTGTGCGACTTTCATTGATGGCTAATAAATCGTTATGAGTTCCAAGCGCTTAGTATGTGTGCCTTTCGTAGGCACCATTGCCTTCTATGTGGGGAGCTATATGTTAGTCCGTGAAATGATGGTTTTGATGACAACAACCTTAGAATAGATTATAAAATATAAATACTAACATTGTAAGTTTAGATATATATGTATATGTAGGATTTAACCATGCAGGTACTAATAAAGAAGACTGTACAGTATAGAGATTCAAGATATCAAGATAGAAGACTCATGAGTATCAATATCATCAAGAGTTCAAGATTTCAAAGTAAAGTATTTTTTATTATTAGAAATTTTGTTAAAGCTCATAGAAAAGCATTGACATCTTTAAATCCAATTTATTCGTGAAATGGAATCAACTTAGAGCCTCTTAAAGGGATGGAACCCTAAGTAGGATGGAACCTACGAAAAATCTAGTGGAACATTGTTTTGTATCCGCTAACTTTTTATTCAAAATGATTTTTCAAAATTATATCCTATTTTCAAAATGTTTTCAAAAACATTCCTTTGAAAGATTCAAAACCCTCTATCCTGATTTTAAATAATTCTAGCGTCAAAATTGTCTTTAATTTCAAAGTCAAATTACTCCTGATTTTAAACTATCATTTAATATAATATATTTAACTTTCAAATACTTATACTTAGATTTAAAATATAAAATCGGAGTTAAATTCTATATATATATATATCTTATTCTCTATATTTACTTATGAATTTTAACTATATTCAAGTATATTTATAAAGTTTAAATTAATTTTAATATAAGATAAAGTTTATTTTCAAAGAAAATCAAAACATCAAAAAATACTTTGGGATGTCGACATGTCTATATACCCCATGTCCACATGGTGTCAGTTGAGTTCAAAATTTAAATTTCAAAAGAAGTGTCTATTCGCCATAACTCTTCACGAATGGACATGGCTGTTGTTCTTCTATAAATAGGGGTTAGTTTCAACGAATTTTACATCATATTTTTTGGTTTTTCGCTCCTCTTCTTCTTTCACTTTTCTTAATACATATTCTTATCATTACTCTGCCGAAATCAACATTGAATCGAACTCGATTACTTCTAGTTTGCTTCTCTATCACTCTCTCTACAAGATTCTCAGTGCTATTCAGAGTTATAGACTTCTTTGTATTCTATTAAGCAAGAAAAGGTGTGATTGTAGCCTTGAAAATCAACCAAGAAAGAAAAAGTGTGACTGTAGCCTTGGTAAATCAATTGGGTAAAATTGTGGCCTAGAAATCAAGTATCTCTACCCAGAGGATCGAAATTCTGGAGGGTGTACCTCGTAGCCTTGAAACCGAGGGTGTAATTGTACAATTGCTTTTGAAAGGAAATCCATACTTGTGTTGCGGGACTGGATGTAGGGTAACTTCGAACCAGTATAAGATCCAGTGTGTTCTTTCCTTTACTGCTTTTATTTTATTTCTCCAACTGTGTTTGTTTCTGTGATCATATTTGTGTCCGTATATTTCATACATCGGTGTCTAAGTTAACATAAATCCAACTATGTTTGTTTTAGTAATTCTGTTAATCCTAGCCTTAAGATCCGTAATCCGCATTTCTCACAATTAGTATCAGAGCAAGGTTTTCTAAGCTTCATAATCTGATTTTTGAAAAAGTTTTTAAAATGGCTATATTTGTTAGTACTAGTTTAGAAGCATTCAAACCATCATCGTTTCTTGAGTCTGCACATAATCAATATTCAAATTCAAGTTGTCTACCAAGATTGTTTGATGTGCAGGAATCATGCTTTATGGGTGTTGAGGAATCAATCCACAACGGACAAATTGTGCAGATCAGAAAGAACAAGTGGATACTTGATAGTGGGTGTTCTAGACACATGACTGGCAATCCAGATAGACTGAATGATATAATATACAAAGACGGAGGATTGGTTAACTTTGGAGACAATTCAAAAGGATATGTGATTGGCATCGGCAAAGTCGGTAATTATGAAACTCCTATTATTACTAATGTTTCGCTAGTTAAGAATCTGAAACATAATCTGCTAAGTATAAGTCAACTATGTAATAAAGGATATAAAATTAAATTTGAAAAAGTTAAATGTCACATTGAAGATAATAATTCAACCATTATATTTGAGGGAGTCAGGAAAAAGAATATTTATATTCTTAGTACGAAAGTTTCAAATGATAACATGTGTTTGTTGGCAAAAACAAGTGATCCTTGGATTTGGCACAAGATATTTGGTCATTTGAATTTCAAACTCTTATCTAGACTGTCAAAACATGATCTAGTAAGAGGTCTCCCTAAAATGAATTTTAAAGTATATAGTTTATGTGATTCTTGTCAATTAGAAAAACTTAGAAAAAGTTCTTTTAAGTTAAAAGATATGATTTCTACTTCAAAACCTCTTGAATTACTTCATCTTGATTTATTTGGTCCATCTCAATTTCTATAAATAAATTATAGTAAATATGTCTTCGTAATTGTAGATGATTATTCTAGATTTACATGGACAATATTCTTGAAACATAAAAGTGATACTTTTGAATGTTTTAAGACGTTCTCAAAATGAATTCAAAATCAATTTTCTCTAAAAATTATAACTATTCGAAGTGATCACGGTGGTGAATTTGAAAATGAGAAGTTTGAGGAATTCTGCAATAAAAAGGGAATAACTCACAATTTTTCAATTCCGAGAACTCCACAACAAAACGGAGTAGTAGAACGTAAAAATAGGATGATTCAAGAGTGTGCGAGAACTATGCTTATAGATAGTAATTTACCAAAGAATTTTTGGACAGAAGTAGGTGCTACCGCCTGCTATATTTTTGAATAGAATTTTAATTAGACCTCTAACTGATAAGACATCTTATGAACATCTTTATTTAAAGAAACCTAAGTATCTTATTTCAAAAAATTTGGAAGTAAATGCTTTATTTTAAATACAAAAGATAATTTTGATAAATTTGATCCTAAATCCGACAATGGTATCTTTATCGCATATTCTAATAGAAATAAAGCGTACAGAGCATTTAATTTAAAAACTAATTCCATTGAAGAAACAATGCATGTTTCATTTGATGAAAATTTCAAAAATTTTGAAGATACAAATGATGAAGAGGATTTAATCACTCAAAATCAAGAATCAATTGAAACTAATAATGAAATTAATCATCCTAATAAAAGGACTAAACTTTTAAATGATCATCCTATAGAAAATATACTGGGAGATATGCAATCTGTTGTTAAAACTAGAAATCAACTAAGTCAAATGAGTAATGTAGCTTTTATATCAACTATTGAACCCAAAAATCCAAAAGAAGCATGAATTGATGATTCGTGGATTTTGGCTATGCAAGAAGAATTAAATCAATTTACTAGAAATGATGTTTGGGAACTTGTTCCTAGACCAGAAAATAAAACTATAATTGAAACTAAACGGGTTTATAAAAATAAAATAAATGAACAAGGAGAGGTAGTTAGAAATAAAGCTCGATTAGTCGCTCAAGGTTATTGTCAAGAAGAAGGAATAGATTTTGATGAAACTTTTGCTCCCATAGCAAGATTAGAAGCCATTAGGATTCTATTTGCTTTCGCAAATCATAATAATTTCAAATTATTTCAAATGGATGTTAGAAGTGCCTTTTTAAATGGATTTGTAAAAGAATAAGTATATGTTGAGCAACCACCACTTTTTGGAAATGATAAATTACCAAATCATGTTTACAAGCTTAAAAGGCATTATATGGTCTAAAACAAGCTCCTAGAGCATGGTATGATATACCAAGATCTTATTTATTGAAATCAAATTTTGAAATTGGTAAAGTAGATAATACTCTTTTTATTAAAAGAAATAAAGATGATATTCAACTAGTACAAGTTTATGTAGACGATATCATTTTTGGTTCAACTAATTTTGAAATGAATAAAGAATTTTCTGAAATAATGACAAAAGAATTTGAGATGAGACATATGGGCGAATTAAATTTATTTTTAGGATCACAAATAAAACAATTAGATAATAGTATCTTTATTAGTCAAGAAAAATATGCTAAAGATCTAATTAGTAAATTTGGTTTGACTACTGCAAGTGGAAAACCCACTCTCATGGCAACCAATGAGTACCTTAGTAAAGAAGATCTCTCGAAAGATGTAGATCAAAAACTATATAGAGGAATGATTGGATCACTACTCTATATTACTGCCAGTAGACCTGATATCATGCATAGTGTTTGTCTCTATGCTAGATATCAATCCCAACCTAAAGAGATCCACTTAAAAGCAATAAAACGAATCATAAGATATGTTAAACATACATCCGATTATGGTTTATTCTATCCTAAAAATGATTCTTTTGACTTAATATCTTACTGTGATGCTGACTATGCTGGTTGTAAATCAGATCGAAAAAGTACAAGTGTGACTTGTCACTTTTTGAGGCATTCTCTGATTTCTTGGCTTAGTAAAAAGAAAAACACAGTTTCTTTATCAACAATTGAAGCGGAGTATATTTCCGCTGCTTTGGATTGTTCTCAAGTAATATATATGCAACAAACCTTAAAAGATTTTGGTTTAAAATTTTCAAAATCTCCAATTTATTGTGACAGTACAAATGCAATAAATTTATCCAAAAATACTACTCAACATGCTCGAACTAAACATATTGATATCAGACATCATTTTCTCAGAGATAATATAAGCAAGGAACTAGTTACTCTTGAGTATATCAATTCTGAGAATCAAATTGCTGATATTTTAACAAAACCCTTAAATGAATCAATATTTACTAAATTAAGAAGAGAATTAGGTATTTGTTCTATAACTGAAATATAAAATATAAATAGCAAGTATAATTAATAATTAATATTAAAATCATTCAAAGAGTTAAAATAAAAAGGACCATGTCGACATCCCCCATATACCCATGTCGACATGCAACGTTTTTAAATTTTGAATTTTCCCACCAAAATTCAAAAAATTTAGTTATATATTCTTCTCTATTTCGATTTTTTGTTCATTCTCTCTGTTTTCTCTTTAATCTATCTTCTGAAATAAATAAAATAATGGCCTCCTCTTCCAAATCAAACATAAAATCAACCTTTTCATTCCCCCTCTCCTACATCGGGTCCATTTCAAAGTACTACTCTCGCTCGAGTGACTAAAATGGAGGAATCTATGAAGGATGTACTTCAGATGATGACTGAAATTCAAGTGACTCAACTTCGTATGGCAAAGGAACAGGAAAGGAAAGGCAAGATTCTTAGGAATTTGCAAAAATTCCTAATGGATAACCAGGCCAACCCTATCTTGATTGATGAAGACTCTTCACTCAATCAAGAACAAGAAGCCAGCGAGGAAGAAGAAGAACCCATGGAAGAAGCGCACGAGGAGGATGATGACCAAGTCGTGTGTGTTGGAGAAGTGTGTTTTGACAAGAATGGGAATCTTGTCGAACAACGTGGAAACTTCTGTTTTCACTATCCAAACTGTTCGATTCATATATCTCCTATGTTTTATAACGCACAATAGCTTCTTTTCTTTCTTCTCCATTGTTGTTTGTGTTTCTTTATGTTTTCTAAACTTTCATGTATATACAACTTCATACGTAATAAACAACTCGTGTTCTTATATGTGTTTTAATTATAAATATTATTGTGAATTCTTACTTAGGATACTTGATAGTTTAGGACTATGCTTTAGTATTAGATTTAAGTGATGATTACTTATGATAACACTATTATTATAATCACATGTCACAATGTATTAGTTATATAGTTTGGAGTTATATAATTATATAGTTTGAAGTTCTATAGTTTACATTTAGTTTTTTGTTGATGACAAAGGGGGAGAAATATAAAATAGGGTAATTAGGCATAGATTAAGAGGGAGTTATTAATTTTAGGGAGAGTTATTAGGATAGAAGTAAAAATTTATAAACAAAGGTTGTCATCATCAAAATGGGGGAGATTGTTAGTCCGTGAAATGAAGGTTTTGATGACAATGACGTTAGAATAGATTATAAAATATAAATACTAACATTATAAGTTTAGATATATATGTATATGCAGGATTTAACCATGCAGGTACTAAGAAAGAAGACTATATAGTATAGAGATTCAAGATATCAAGATAGAAGACTCATGAGTATCAAGATTATCAAGAGTTTAAGATTTCAAAGTAAAGTATTTTTTATTATTAGGAATTTTCTTAAAACTCATAGAAAAGCACTAGCGTATTAAAATCCAATTTATTCGTGGAATGGAATCAACTTCGAGCCTGTTAAAGGGATGGAACCCTAAGTAGGATGGAATCTACAAAAAATCTAGTGGAACATTGTTTTGTATCCGCTAACTTTTTATTCAAAATGATTTTTCAAAATTATATCCTGTTTTCAGAATGTTTTCAAAAACTTTCTTTTTAAAAGAATCAAAACCCTCTATCCTGATTTTAAATAATTTTAGCCTCAAAATTATCTTTAATTTCAAAGTCAAATTACTCCTGATTTTAAACTATCTTTTAATATAATGTATTTAACTTTCAAATATTAGTACTTAGATTTAAAATATAAAATTAGAGTTAAATTATATATATATATATAATATTCTCTATATTTACTTATGAATTTTAACTATATTCAAGTATATTTATAAGTTTAAATTAGTTTTAATATAAGATAAAAGTTATTTTCAAAGAAAATCAAAACATCAAAAAATGCTTTGGGATGTCGACATGCCAATATACCCCATGTCGACATGGTGTCAGTTGAGTTTAAAATTTAAATTTCAAAGAAGTGTCTATTCGCCATAACTCTTCACGAACGGACATGGCTGTTGTTCTTCTATAAATAGGGGTTAGTTTCAACGAATTTTACATCAGATTTTCTGGTTTTTCACTCCTCTTCTTCTTCCACTTTTATTAATACATATTCTTATCATTGCTCTGCCGAAACCAATATTGAATCGAACATGATTACTTCTAGTTTGATTCTCTATCACTCTCTCTACAAGGTTCTTAATGCTATTCGGTGTTATATACTTCTTTTTAATCTATTAAGCCAGAAAAGGTGTGATTGTAGCCTTGAAAATCGATCAAGAAAGAAAAGTGTGATTGTAGCCTTGGTAAATCAATTGGGTAAAATTATGGCCCGAAAATCAAGTATCTCTACCCAGAGGATCGAAATTCTAGAGGGTGTACCTCGTAGCCTTGAAACCGAGGGTGTAATTGTACAATTGCTTTTGAAAGGAAATCCGTACTTGTGTTGCAGGACTTGATGTAGGGTAACTCCAAATCAGTATAAAATCCGGTGTGTTCTTTCCTTTACTGCTTTTATTTTATTTCTCCATCTGTGTTTGTTTCTGTGATCATATATGTGTCTGTATATTGCACACATCGGTGTCTAAATTAACATAAATCGAAAAAGATTTAGTAATTCTTTATTATAACTATTCATCCCCCCTCTAGTGTTAATCCTAGCCTTAAGATCCGTAATCCGCATTTCTCACACTATATAACATCCAGTCCACAATAAATACTTTGTGTATCTCTCGTAAACACCTTTGTACTTTGTGCGTCTTTTGTAGATGTCATTACCTTATGTGTAGGGAGTTATATAGCATCTAGTCCGCAGTAAGGTATATGGAGTAGCAGGTCGATCATAGGGTAGAATTAGGATTTCAACCTAATTATAGGATTAGGAATTCAGTCATATCAAAATTTCTAACAAAGACAGGTTCAAACAATCATAGTTATCCAACCGTACTAATTTAGCAATAGTTAAATCATATTTATTTCCAGCTTTATCTTTCTTTCTATTTCCTTTATTTCCTTATATGACTAAACTGTTGCAAAGTATATTATCTTTAGTTTGCTTAAATATGCTAGTCATTACTATCTTTCACTAGACTTTTAATCTGACCACTCCTCTATTTTCCCTTTTTCCTCACATAGGAAATCAGGGGCACGGGTGGTAGACTGTGGATTCCTTAAGAATCCTTTGGCGGAGATTCCAACATGTATTCCTTTTCTTCATTTCCAATTTTTAGTTCTTTTGTTGTACTAGCACTATTTGTGGTATGTTTTTTACTCTGATTTTATTGAGACTATGGTTTTTAGTTTTGTAAGACATGTATGGGTATTTTGACATATGATGTATTTGGTATTTGGTGACTTATTTGGTTTTTAAAGTAATTATGAAGTTTTGTTCTGAATAAATTACCATCTTAATTGTTTCTGCTATTTTTATCTATTTTTTTATTATGAATCTTAATCTCTGCTAGCTTTGGTTATACCTACCACGCACCACACCTTTTATTGTGTCCTTTTTAATGTATTAAGGGGTGTGGGGTGTTTCACTTGGTATCAAAGCCTAAGGTTATAGGATTCCTAAAAATTTGTTTTAGAAATAAAGTATTTTCCAAAAAAACTTGTTTTTAAAAGTACTTTTAGAAAAAAACTCTTAGAAATAGTTTTCAAGTATATAAGAGTTTTTATAAAAATCCCCTCAAAGTCCAGTTCAACCTTACTTCGATTCTTTCAAACCTATGTTTCCTTTTCTTTGCATAATATGGCAGACTGGAGGCGTAGAGCTACGGTACCAAAGGTACATGGGAAAGTGCCCAATACAACACCGGTAGGTGGAATCCCTTTAGTCCACTTACACCAGTCGATTTTACTAAGCTATGCAAAGACTTTGCTAGTATACGAGGCGAAATGTTCTCTGGAATAGAGGATTCCTTATCGATCCAAGCTAGGTTGGAGGATATGGAGCGAAGGTTTAAGCTTTTAGATTTGAAGGACCGACAGAGACTTCATCCTACATCAGGGCATCTGAAGGGAGATCTTAAAGAAGTTCCTAGATTAGAAAGATCTAAGGAACCATGGTGGAAGGAGGATAAGGACAGGAGGAAAGGAGGAGGAACTCAGAAGCGGGTTAAGAAAAGTGGGAAATGTCATAGTTGAGGGTTGGTTGGGTATTACGCAAAGTACTATAAGAATAAAATGATGAAGAGGAGGTGTTTCAACTATGGGTAGCCTGATCATGTTAGTAAAACTTGTCCTTAGAGGACGAGGCAGAGAGCAGGCGCACCTACATTGCAAGTACAGGCTTTGGAGGAAGCACCTTATAGTAGTGGACCAGAACAAGGTAGGAAAGTCTCTATAAAAGTTTTGATCTCTATTTCGGATTTTCCCACTCATATTTTTTTTGATTCTGTAGCATCACACTCTTTTATCTCTAGTTCTCTAGTAAATTGTTTGCACGTAGACATCTCTTTAGTAATGGACCCCATTATTATTTCAAACCTCATAGGAGGATCCACACACTTGTCTATGGTTTGTACAGGTTTGAAAAATTTTATCCTTGGCGTAGAGTTTGATTACAGCGCCTATGTGTTGGGATATTCGTGGTATGGGAAGATTTCGGAGATGTATTGGCTATCCGCATATAGAGCTATATTAAATTGTGAGAGGAGAGTAGTTAGACTAAGGACATGCAGTACTAGGACTCTCGAGGTTTCTTGCGACCTGCAAGGGTAAGTTACATTGAGCTTCCTTTATTTCCTCGATTCTTCACCATCAGAGTTAGATTCAACTCATGCCATCAGAGATTTTTCAGACGTCTTCGAGGAGGTTAGGGGACTGCCCTCTAAGAGAGAGATTAACTTAAGGATTTATTTGACTGATAATGTTAGACCAGTGGCATTACCTGTTAGTCACATGGCACCTAGGGAGATGATGGAATTGAGCAAGTAAATCCGTGAGCTTTTGAAGAAGGGTTTCATAAGAAGGAACATATTGGAGTGGGGAGCGTCAGTCTTCTTTACTACTAAGGCGGATGGTTCTCTTCGACTTTGCGTGGACTATAGGGAATTAAATAAGCTCACAAAGAAGAACCGTTATCCACTCCATAGGATAGATGATCTTTTGGACCAACTAGTTGGCTCTTTAATATTATCTTATCTTAACTTAGCCATGGGATTCCGTCAGCTTAGGGTCGCCGATGACAGCATTGATAAGACTTCATTTAGGATTGTAGATGGATTTTATGAGTGGTTGGTTATGCCTTTTGGGATAACCAATGCCCCAGCCTATTTTGTAGATTTGATGAGCCATGTTTTTAGAAATGTCCTAAATAAGTTCATGTTGGTATTCATAGACGTCATTTTTTTCAAAAGTATAGAAGAGCATGTTACTCATCTGGAGGAGGTTCTTCGTACACTTTGCTTTCATCAGTTGAGAGCAAAGTTCTTGAAGTATCAATTTTGGAGTAAGTCAACGCATGGAAAGAGTTTGATAAATGGTTTTGTACATCTAGTTTTGGATTGTGGAAATCCAAAATGTTGTAGGCAAAGATTGGAGATGTACAATAGATGCAGTGGATAAGAAAAGAAGAAAGCCCTTGTATAGATAATTTGAGAAATTATAATTGCTTCAGATAAGTGGAATTAATAGAAATGCCTTAGGATAAATATAAGCATAGAAGAGGAATAGGAATAAAAGACTTTAGTAAGGAAATAAGATTTCCAAGGTTTAGGCAGGATAGTCCTAGGGTAGTAAATAAGAAAATCCACTTTAAGTCTAGCTCAATAAAATATAATTGTTAGAATAGAAATATTTTCTTTTAGAAAATAAATATAGGGTTTTTGGAAATTTTCATGAATTTTAAATTGGTTTTTATATG
The DNA here is from genome assembly GCA_030765085.1 of Allium cepa. Taxonomy (NCBI): domain Eukaryota; kingdom Viridiplantae; phylum Streptophyta; class Magnoliopsida; order Asparagales; family Amaryllidaceae; genus Allium; species Allium cepa. The sequence goes on from CM060929.1 coordinate 306,597,209, forward strand.
GTAAATTTTTTTTGAAAAGTGGGAATCTTTTTGAAGAATTATAACTTTCTAATTTCTTTGTAGATAAGAAAATATTTTAAATATTAAAACCGATGGTGTATTAAGTATGAGAGACATAGGTTACTACATTTATTAATAAATGTTTTTTGGGAATATAAAGGGAGCATAGACTATAAAACTACTGTTATAGTAGGTGACTCCCAAAGTGCATGTTTTTACGTAGTATATGAGATTTACTAGTATTTATTTAAATCCATATATTAGTATTTTTAGATTGTAGTAATGGTGTTTTACGCAACATCTGTTTAACCCAAATAAAAATGTATCTAAAAAAGATAACTTCTAATAATAGAAATAAAGTGATTTGTAAAGTACACTTATTATTTTAACAAGGATAAGAAAATATTTTCTCGTTATGGATATATTAAAACAGTTTTGAAGATGAGTTTTTCTATAATGAAATTTTTTGTTGTAAGTTAGATATTAGAAAATGTCAATCATAAGAGAATATAAATTAAGCTTACTTTAATCTATTGGAATGAAAAGGATAATGATATAATTTTCTATGGAAGCAATAAAAATGTTTTGTGAAGTTATAAGGAATATGTGGAAGAGATATACAAGGTATGGGAAGCACCATATTTTGTATAGCCTATTTCAAAAAATATAAAATAAGTTCTTTGTAATTTCACGTAAACATGAAATCCTCTTTTAAAAGGTTCATAGAAGATTTTAGCATTAATGATTTCTCATTAGAGAAAGTAGTTCCAATGCATTAAAGTATAAGAGCTTGAGATGTAATAAGACGATGGCTTGAAAATACATAAGGACATTTTAAAAGTATCTGAAAGAAAAATGGTTTGGTGAAAAAGTAAATAAGGTTTTGAAAGTGAAGAACTTAACAGCGGTTAAATTAAAAAAAATTCAATTTTTGTGGAAAGCTTTAAAGGTCTTTAAAAGAAAGGGAGGAATAAATTTTGGACTTAGAATTTGAAAGTTTTCCCCTCTAGGTTTGGGAAATAATGTAAATTTGAAAAGATGTAAGGCTGCAAATATAGAAACATAAAATGTTAAGCAACCGAGTATTTTTGAATTTAAGAAGAACTTAAAGATAACACTTTTAAGAACAAAGATTTTGGATTTGAAAATTTATTTGCCTTAGTTTTTGAAATGAGAGGATAAATACTAAACCAAACTCTTAAAAGTGGAATAGACAGGAATCATTCCCTAAGGAGTGGTGAAAAAGGTGTAAGGATGTAAAGAAGATAGCAGTAATTACTTTTGGAAGTAATAATAGAGTTTCCTGTAAAGCATATAGGCACTAGTGGGAACCTAGAAATGTTCATTTATGTGAGTAGGTTAAGGAAGAATAGTAAAGTGAAATTAGTAAGATTGTAAAGCACACATGATTGAGGACGTGTATTTTTGATTTTGAAGAAACTTGGGAAAAGCATCTTCCTTTAGTGGAATTCTCACATGATAGAAGTTTTCAAGCTAGCATTAGAGTGGCACTTTCAAAGCTCTTTATAAAAGGCCGCGCAAGTCGCTTTCGTGTTGGATAGAGTCTATAGAGGTTAAAAAGATTCGAAGTAGACTAAATTTGATTTGGAAAAAATTCGTATATCATATTAACATTTCTTTGATTGTAATTTTTCGAATTTTTTATTTTCCATCTTTAGTTTTGAATAGGTTCTTTCCTTTATTATCCTTTGGGAGGGTAGAACTTAGGACTGAACCTACAGATTGTAAGATTTGATGTAAACATGTTATTAGAACATGCTATGAATGATGGATGCTAGTGATTGCAAGTATTTTCTAGTGGATACTAATGGATGCATATACTAATATTAGACACTATTATCTCTTAGGGATCGGCCTAACAAGGACACTAGAGCATATGCATATGGATGTGTACGCATTTTTATTTTATATTCCATGATTGCTATAAATGTATAATTTTCACACGATTATTGCATTTGGATGATGTTTGTAGCATGCATATAAAACTATCAGTTATCATTAGGGAATTGGCATCCATTTGGATACATGGTACGGACAAAATTGCATAAAAGAAGATCAACTGAATTAGTGGACTGCCTAATCTTCTTCATTAGTTAGGGACATTAACACTACACAAATTGCATAAGTATCATAAATTGCATTAGAAAAACTTAAGGACAATGGATGAATGGTTGATGGTTGAGTGGTTGGTTGTAGAATTTGGATGAAAACATCGTGTTCATTCTTTATCCTTAAAGATTTCAGGGGTGAAATCCCTTAAGGAGGGAGAATGTAACAGCCCAAAATTTAACCCATAAAAATTAATTAATGAATTAATTAAATGATAAAATAACTTTGTGAAATTATCAGAATTAAGTCACGGAAGTTGCACCATTGTGTCTGTGGAAATTTTCTAGTCAATTTCCATATATAGAACGTCAGAATCCGCGGTGAATGAACAAGATACGAATTAAACAAGAATAAGAGAAAATCAAAAGAAAAAAAATATTGGAGGGGGTCGACCTAGAGGTCAACCATCGCACCGCCTAGGTCGACTGGCCGGTCAACCTGGCTATATGGGCGGTCGACCTGTAGGTCGACCCACCTCTAAATTGAATAAAGGAATTATCCCTTCATTCCAGTAACGTTCAAACACCTCATTTTGCATTCTTTTGTTTAATCTGGTCCTTCCGTTCTTCCATCCGATGGCTCTTATTTTGCCTATGACGTGGTTGCATCCTATTAAATTTTCAAATCCAATGGTCTGAGATCCACTTCTACCCATATAAACAAGACCCTAGGCGTAACAATTTTTCTCATTCCAGATTTTCTCCGCTTTGGTTCACCTTTTCAGGAAGGACCCTAAAAGGAATAATTTTCCAAGGAGAGAATCTTTTTAATAAAAATAGTTCAATACCCTTATGTGGATCTGGAAAGACCAAAAGGGAAGTGCTTAGGATCACATGTGACTGATTGTAATTATTTAGATTTTTAAGCAATATAAACTAATATGCTTTCCAATAGTTGTAGTTTTTCTACGATTTTGGTAACACCTTTTTATTAGTTATTTTCAGTTATAGATTTATTTTCACTCTATTTCTTTTAAGCTATTCTTTTCAATTATTTTTAGCTAATTTCTATTAATTATAGCTTTTCTGTTTAATTACATTTATTTACAGTATTTTAAATTTATTTACTGCTATTTATACGTTATTTACATCTTTTTCACACGCTTTGGATTTTCTTCTATTTTCAGTTTTCTTTTGTTTCTCCTTCTTCTTCACAAATAGATTAGAATGGATTAAATGCAAATATGGATTAAAATTATAAGAATACTAAAATAATGGAAGATAAGATGTAAAATGAATGAGTGTAATATGAAATGGAATTGGACTAAAATTATGATGCAAATATTAGTATTGGGCTAAATTAAAGAAATTGGTCTAATTATAACTTAGAATTATAACTAAAAGGAGTAAAAGATGAAATAAGCTTATTTTCACACTTAAACCTTGTGTTAAGTAATAAGCATGATTATAATGTTGGTTAAATAAGAAAATAGAACAGAAAGAGGCTTATTTTAAGACTTAGGATAAATTAATAAGCATGGATAGTAAGAACAATAATAAAGGCTTATTTGAATAATTTTTCTATGTTAATAAGCAAAGAAGTAAAGTAGTTACTGTAATAAATAGCATTTTCTTATTATTTCTATAGACACGGTGTTTCACATAATCCTGAAGTGAGACGAGAGGAATGCTTATGCTAATAATGGTAGCAATTGGTCAATAAGTAGAAGTCCAAATCATGGGGATTTGGGAAAAGGGGCACAACTAGATATTGTTTGGATGACGGACCAGTACCAACAGCATTTTCCCTATTATTTCTATAGACACGGTGTTTCACATAATCCTGAAGTGAGACGAGGGGCACGCTTATGCTGGAGCTTGAGGTAATAAGAAGACCCAATAGGTGGAACAACAAGTAACGCGAGCTTAATGTTGGTAACACGTGCGACTTCCAATGATGGCTTATAAATCATTATGAGTTCCATGCGCTTAGTATGTGTGCCTTTCGTAGGCACCATTGCCTTCTATGTAGGGAGCTATATAACATCTAGTCCACAATAAATACTTTATGTATCTTTCATAGACACCATTGTACTTTGTGCGCCTTTTGTAGAGGCCATTTCCTTATGTGTAGGGAGTTATATAGCGTCTAGTCCGCAGTAAGGTCTATGGAGTAGCAGGCCGATCAAAGATTAGAATTAGGATTTCAGCCTAATTGTAGGATTAGGATTCCGCCTAATCAAAGCAGCTAACAAAGATAAGTGCAAACAATCAAAGTATCTAGCAATAGTAAAATTGTATTTATTTCCAGCTCTATCTTTCTTTCTATTTCCTTTTATAACTAGAAGTGTTGCAAAGTTTATTATCTTTAGTTTGCTTAAATATGCTAGTAATTACTATCATTCAACAGATTTTTAGTCTGACCCACTCCCTTATAGTCTCCTTTTCCCCCATAGGAAGTCAGAGGCAATGGCGGTAGACTGCATATTCTTAGAGACTCCTTTGGCAGAGATTCTAGCATGTATTCCTTTTCCTCATTTCCAATTTTTAGTTCTTTTGTTGTACTAGCACTATTTGAGGGATGTTTTTTAATCTGATTTTATTGAGACTATGGTTTTTAATTTTGTAAGACATGTATGGGTATTTTGGCATATGATGTATTTGGTATTTGGTGACTTATTTGGCTTTTAAATTAATCACTAAGTTTTTTTCTAAATAAGTTATTATCTTAATTATTTTCACTATTTTTATCTATTTTTGTCTTGTGAATCTTAGTTTCTACTAGCATTAGTTATACCTACAACGCACTACACCTTTTACTGTGTCCTTTTGGATGTACTAAGGGACGTGGGGTGTTTAAAGTTTAGAGTACCCTCAATATTTGAGAAATACAAGAGAATTTTTTATATAAACAATGAAATCCTTATGATGGAGCATTCAGACTCAAATTTCATAAGTGGTATTAAGTATAATATGTCAATATCCAATTCATGTTCAAATCTTACAAAAGAAACTTTAAATTGGAATTTTCCAAAGAAAACATGTGGCTGACTCAATGAAAAGGCTATGTATCGCCTTAAATATCACCATCATAAAAAGAAATGCATATATATATAATTATAACCGAGCCGGGGGTAATTCCGAGCAGAGTTAGAGGCATGCCCAAAGGACAATTCTGTAATTTACTATAAATTATCAACTCTTGTAACCCCATGTAAAATCAACCATAACTAATAAATAAATTAAGTAAATTAAATTAAATAAGGTAGGTTTAAAATGTAAATTTTATAAAATTTTAAATTTCACCATGATAGTTATTCATTATATTTGTCGTGAAATTCTGATCTGTTTCCATATACAATATGTCGAAAATGGAGTTCATATGAAGAAGTTATGAACACTTGAAGTTTTCCATTTAAATTAATTTAGTTGAATTCAAATTCAAATAAGAAATTAAATTTAAAGGTTGAATTTCAAAAATTAACACCAGAACTATTTGGGGTTAAGTAAACATTGAGTTAAACAGTTAATGATATAATTAAGGAATAAAATAATCAGGGAACGAAAATAAACAAAACGCTCCCGAAACAATGGAGCGGTCGACCAATGCGACCCAACCGGTCAACCCCTAGTGGTCGATCGGTCTATGGGGGCGGTCGACTGTTTTAAATAGTTGTAACAAGCGTTTCTTTGTGGTTAAATGCTCCTGATTTGTCCATTTTTCATCTAGCTTCATCCTATGGTTCTAGCGCATTTCAACTCCTTTGAATAGGAACCCTACGCTCTACACTTTTTATTCATAAATATTTGTAGAATTCCATGGAGCTCTGCCATTTTATCTCTTTATTAGATTCAAAAAATCAATTAGGAATTCAGGTAAGGATTCTTACTCTTTTTTGATTAATTATTTAAATCTATCCTCTTCTCCTCCAACCTCTCTTAATCTAAAAAAATTATATATATCAATCCCTCGTCGTGTATATATATCAAAAGAAGTAGATCTAAGAAAGAGCAGCTTTGGCATTGCAAATCCATCCAAGTAAAGCTAAGGATCATTTGTTAGTGGAAACCTTAGTTCTTTTATTTCAGTAATTGATTGGTGTATAATGGATTTGAGCATGTCTTAAGGATTTTGGGATTGCGAAAACAAAACAAGATAAAATCCCCAATATTCCCTTTTATTTTGAAATGTCTATTCTAGATGGAGATTGCTAATTATTTATATAAAGTTGATGGAATTTATACTGTTCCTACAATATTTGATAATTTCATAGTCTATTCCACTTCTTCCCCTTCTTTGATTCAAATTATGAGTTTTCAATAATAAAATATGGGTGTAGATCACGAATCATATTCGTAGTGTACACCACTTATTCCACACGAAAATTAAATGAAATTCCATCATTTATTTCTTTAAGAGGGGTCGAGTAGAATATGAAGTGAGAATTGAATTCGTACTGTTTAGGTCATTCCACTAGTTTGATGTAATAAATTGACTTTTTATTTCTATTTACAAGCCTATTTATTGTAGTTTTGGATATGAATATTTAATCCTTGTTATGGATATCAGAATTCTTTGTTATGGGAATTGTGAGTTTCAAGGAAAAGACTAGTATTAATATTATGGTTAAAGGAATTGACGTTTAACGCTGGTTTAGGGCGTATGAATCGCACGTTTAGAAGTTTACTGGGTAACGAGTATATATATATATATATACACATATATATGTATGTATGTATGTATATGTATGTATGCATAATAAACGTATAGTTATAGCGTATACTTGAGGAGTTAATTAGGAAGTAAAATTCTTATAAATTTCCCGCAGGAAAGTATTTAATAGTTTAAGGCGTAATAATGAAGATTCTTTATGAGGCCTTAAGTATGAAACAATGAGATGAGTATTATATATAGAGAGTTTATAAATTATGGCTAAGTTATAGGGATGCAACGGTCAAAAGGCATATAGAAGCTTGCCCAGCTAATCTGGCTACCAATGGTGTGACTTTGGAGCTTATGTAAGACATTACATATCATAATTATTTATGATGACGTGAGGTTAGTCCCAAATTCTGTAGGATAAACTTGCATAGCTAATCTAAATACCAGTTTGTAACACCCCACATTTTTGGTAACATTATTTAGGATATTTAGTTAGTTAAATAAAATAAACTAATGTGTTGATTAGGGGATTGAGATTTGATTTAATTAAGGGGTAGCCGTGCCACTTAAACAATGAATCAAAAGAAGGGTTTAACATGAAATAGGTTAGGGGTAAAACCGTAAAGAGGCCATTCTTATATTTATTCCCTTAGGCCATGTATCTCTGCACGTTCATTTCATTTCTTAAAAATTTTAAACTAAGGCAGACCACCATTAACAAGAGAAAGAAGAAGAAGATTAAGAAAAGTTAAGAAAGAAGCTTAAGCAAATCAAATCCATTTACATCTCATCTCTATAATCTCTAAATCTAAGGTGAATAATATTTACATCTCAAATTTTTACTGTCTTCGGTTTTAAGATGAATTTCGAATACTTTACATTGATTTGCCATATTTTTTAAATGATGGAATGATTATATATACTTGTTGATGAATTATGGTTGTTCATATTGAATTTATGATATGTTCTAAGGTAAAAACCCTATTAAATGACATCCAAATACCTTAGAATTTTTATAAAGATCATAAAAATTATTTTGGAGATAGGTTTCAGTTTTCAAAATTTTCAGAATTTATTTGGAATTTATGTGAATTTTCTAATAAAGAAAATGTTAATTTGGATTGCAAATTATTTACAGTTAAATAATAAAATAGTTGGGTCTAAAAATTTTATATGCCGGAAAACATATTAAAAGAAATTTTCTAGAATTTTTGTTGAATTTTCCGAAGAATTTAAAGGTTATATAAAATTATTTAAGGTATGAGACTTAAATGTTTTATATAATTAAAAGAGACGACGGGGATTTTGTAAATTAATTTAAATTGTTAAACCTGGAAAGTCGGAAGCATTATTGGAAAAGTACAATGGCAATCAATCAGATTTAGACAAACAAGGTAGGTTAGGTACAAAAGAAATAGTTTTAAAGTACAAATAAATATGTTTTACACTGTTTCGACGCTTTCGACACTAGGTTCCATCTCCTTACCTTCGCTTCCGACATTGTTGAAACTAATGCATATGGTATCAGTTAACTAGTACGTAGTGAATTGGATGTAGGCATATGGTATAGAGTCAAAAACAGGGGTTCCAAAGGGGTTGAGGCATTACTCTGCTTTTAAAAGAAAATGCGCCTGCTTGCTTTCAACTGAGTAGCATTCGACTTAGTTCGCTTTCGACTGGGTCAAATGGTTTTAAAAGTAATGGTTTTGATTGGGCTATGCCTTTGATTTTAATTGATTGCTTTCAACTGAACCGAAGCCTTTAGTTGCCGCTTCCTACCTTTTGACACAGATGGTTTCCAATTGGTTATTTTGTTTTCTAAAAACCTGGCCACCTCTCCATTGCTTTCGAAGTGATGGTTTCGACACTATCACCTATTTAGGTAATGGTTTCAAGCAGATGCTTTCGACTTAAATGTTTTAACGACCTTTTTCTATGTTTTAAGTAAAACCAAAATAGGTTACGAAAGAGATAGTTTCAAATGGTTTTAAAAATGATGCTTTCATGCTCTACTTGAAGGCATAATCCAAATGGCTTCGACCGAGATGACTTTCAAAGGTTTCGAAGGAGTAAATTTTCGAATGGTTTCGAAAGGTTTCTACATATTTTAAATTGAACGAAAAGTACTTTTGAAAGGATTGATTTTTGACCGTTTCGAAAGGTTTTAATGAATGACTTCGAAAGGGTTGCTTCCCTAGGGTTTCAAAAGGATTGAAAGGGAAGATTTTCCTACGTTTTCGAATGGAAATATTTAAAGGTTTTAAAGAGGTATTTCTAATGTTTTTAAGCTTTCAAAGCAAAGGATTTTAATGGTTTCGAAAGGATTACTTTCAATGATTTTGAAGGGGTTACTTCAAGGGTTTTGAAAGGGTTATTTAATGGTTTTAAACAAAGGTTTCGAATGTATTATATAGGCAATGTAGCCTAAGTATTTTCAACTTTAAAAGCATTTTAGCTTGTTTTGAAGGATAGTCAATCCTCATTAAAATTCATCAATATTATTTTGAGTAAATTATACATAACATGGCAAAATAGCTTGGAGTAAAGCTAAGAATATATTTTCCTTGTAAAGGTATGATTTAAAAGGTAAATTATTTTGAAAAGGTTTTCAAGTATAAAGATAAAAGGTAGCTAACCCTAAGAAAATGATTCGAAAAGATAGTACATTTTGACCTGGACAGTTAGTCCAGTTTGCGAGCAGTCAGCCCAGTTTTATGGACAAATAGTCCATTTATTAGCATAACGGACCTTGCTATTATGTTCCGGGCAGATAGGCCATGTTCTACTATTGGATAGATAGTCCATTAGTTTTTTGATTGTAGCTTAACGGATTTAGCTATTATTATCATTATTATATTAGTTTGACTAAAGAGTTTGGTTGTAGAAAAGGATTTGCAAAATATATGTTTTGAAAAGAATGTTAGTGAGGGAATACCCGTTCCGCTAAGCGATGTGGTCTCATTTAATATCAGTAAACAGAGATGTAACAGAATTATTCACACCGTGCTTTATGTTTGACTAAAAGTTTTTGTTTCCCCTTATGCTCTTAAGTACTCAAAAAAAATTGAGTAAGCTGAGGGTTAAGTTTTTCAAGTTTAGAAATTTTAACGAATAAAACTTCCAAAGACGAGCAGATGGCTAATGCATAGCTAATTAAGAGTTACAGAATGTTTTGTTTATTTCCAATGTGTATTAACTATGATATGACTATATTGCTTTGATCAACCATAGGGGCATCGTCATACACCGCTCTTGGCCTATTTTTATAAAGGTTATAATTAATCTCTACCTAGGAAACAATATAGGATTATGTAACTTCGATATGAATTTGTTTTGAAATGTAATCAATAAAATAGTTTTTTTGGAAATCTGTGATTGCATTCATATTCAAGTTCTTATGATATTATGGATACTATTATCATTACTGTATTTTGTCATGAAGTTAATACTATGGATGACTGCAACATTTGTCGTGCTTAACTTTTGGCCTCCAGATACGGGATGTTACAACTTGGTATTAGAGCATAGGTTTATGAAAAGCTTTAAACTAAAAATGTATTTTAAAACATAATCCTAAGGAATTAGAGTAATATTGGGGTATGGGATAATGTTATAGTAACATACTTGTATTTGCAATATATAAGTATGCAATTTATCTCTAGTCTTCTATCTTTGTTAGGTTATTTTTCTGTATCTCATGTGGTTTGAATACAGATATAGAAGGTAGAAGAGGAAGAATTAAGCTCATGCGAGAGGGCACCGATGGGAATGCCAGGCATAATGTGAGAAGAGGTCAAGGTCAGGCACAAGCAGAGAATACGGGCGTTGGAGTCCGGTAAGTTGGAATTAAAGCCGTGTATCAATTTTTCAGGAATATGGTGCAGGCGGATGTTGCAGCTGGAGTGTTAGAGGGAAATACTGCATGAGCAGAGGTTTCAGAAGTTCAGGTAGTTAACAGTTAAGCTTAGCTGAGTGGAGATTACAATAAGCTTGGAGGGAAGCCGTTTGTTGGAACGGAAGATGCCATTAAGGTAGAGAATTGGTTGCTGCATTGTGAGAGAATCTTTGCAGACTTGGGGCTTAATGATGAGCAAAAGAAAAGGTTGGCATCGAGGCAGCTTCATGGAGCAGCTTTGTTCTTGTGGAATAGTGTGACTACGGCAGTGGATGAGGAGACTATGACCTGGGAAGATTTCAAGGGAAGGTTCCAGGAGAGGTCCATGTCTGCAATGGAGAGGCTCATGTCTGCAATGGCACAGTCACCTCTGATTAGAAAGTTTGTTGAATTAGAGCAGGGAGAGATGTCTGTTCTGGAGTATAATACGATGTTTGAGGAGTTGGCCAGATATAGGTATGCTTCGGTGGATACAGTTATGAAGAGGAATGAGAAGTTTATCGAGGGTCAAAGCCTAAGTTAGCTAGGGCTACATTACCTCATATTAGAGATCCTTCTGATTTTGTAGTTGATATTGCCTTAAGTCATGAGGAGTTGCTTGATTCTCTAGAGAAGAGAAAGACTAAAGAAGTCCAGGTCGGGCTGGGTCAGAAGAGGAAGTTCATTCCTAAGAATGGTGCTCAGAATGGTGGAGCCGCTAAGAAGGAGAAGTTTGAGATTGTCTTTTTCAAGTGCGACAAAAGGGACACTTTGCCAATGAGTGTCGTGATGGAAAGGCAAAGGAGGTGGCAGCGAAGAAGAATGTCAGGTGTTTCAACTATGAGCAGATAGGCCACTATAAGAGCCAATGCAAGGAGCCCGCTAATGATAGAAAGGGCAAGGTGTATGCATTGGAGCTTGCTATTACGAACCCACTAGCTCAGGAGAAGGGAAAGTCAGTTTTGGGAGGTACGCTTCATATTCATGGTATAACTGTCAGCGTTCTATTTTATACTAGTGCGTCACATTCTTTTATATCTAGATGTTTGATAGATAAGCTCATCCTAGAACCCACATATTTAGTTACTTCCTAACGGGTAGTGAATCTAACGGGAGGGTATGCAACTCTAGGGTTGAGGTATGACCAGTTAGAGTTTTAATTATTAGGTCATGCTTATTTTATAGTTTGCATGTATTTGATTTTGTGGGCTTCGAAATCATTCTTGGTATGGATTGGTTAAGTGAGTACGATGGTAGGATATTTTGTCAGGATAGAAAAATATCGCTTAGACGCCCAGATTGTAGTAACAGGATTATTTATACCTTAGAAGGTTCTTACTGTGAGATGTATGCCTTGTTGGGCGCTATGGAATTGGATGATGAGGTGAGTTGAGTTTTCATGGTTAGGGAATTCGTGGATGTTTTTGAGCCTGTAGTTGGATTTCCACCGAGATGAGCCATTGAGTTCAGATAGATTTGGTTCTGGGAGCAGAACTAGTGAGTAGGCCTCCAAGCAGGATGACCCCTTCAGAAATGAGGGAGTTGAAAGTGCAGTTGGTGGATTTAGAAGGCAAGAGTTTAATTAGGCCAAGTAGTTCACCTTGGAGAGCAACTATCGCGTTTGCTAAGGAGCCGGATGGATCATTAAGGCTATGTATCGATTATCATAAGTTGAATGAGATGACGATAAAGCATCGATATAAATTGTCAAGGATTGACAATTTGTTCAACCAGTTGAATGGAGCCAAGGTATTTTCGTAGTTAGATTTGGCGAGAGGTTTCCATCAGCTCAGAGTAGTAGAGGATAGTATACCTTTGACGGCGTTTAGGACCAGATATGGATCGTACGAATGTTTAGTTATGCTGTTCAGACTGACTAATGCGCCAACTTTCTTTGTGGATTTAATGAACTGAGTTTTTCGAGAGCACTTGCATAGGTTCATATTGACTTTTATAGATGATATCTTTGTATATTCTAAGGATGAAAGAGAGAATGAGGTTCATCTTAGAGTAGTGCTTCAGACGCAAATGCAGCATCAGCTAAAAGCGAAAATTTTGAAGTTTCGTTTTTGAAAGAAAGAAGTGAAGTTTCTTAGTCATGTAGTCTTAGAGGATGGGTTGTCAGTAGATCCGATTAAGACTGAAGCGGTAAATAGTTGGAAGAGACCCAAGACAGTGACAGAGATAAAAAGTTTCCTTGGGTTGGTTGGTCATTATCAAAGGTTCATTAAGGATTTTTCGCGGATAGTAGCATCGATGACCAAGCTGACAAGAAAGGATGTGAAGTTTGTGTGGACCAATAAGTATGAGGAAGGATTTCGAAGTTTGAAACACTTATTGACCCATACCCCTGTCTTGGTTGTTCTGAGAAGGAATCGGGATTTGGTGGTTTATACCGATGCGTGTGGAACAGGATTAGGAGCTATTCTAATGCAGGGAAGTAAAGTGTTAGCCTATGCTTCTAGATAGCTTTGACCACACGAGGTCAGAATTCTGACGCATGATTTAGAATTGCCTTCAGTAATTTTTGCATTGAAGGTGTGGAGACATAACCTTTTAGGAGAGAGGTTTTAGTAATATGTGAATCATAAGTCGTTGAAGTATTTGTCCTTTTAGAAGAAATTGAATATGGGCAGCGGAGATGATTAGAGTTTATTGTCGCTTATGATTTTGGGATTGAGTACACACCAGGAAAAGGCATCAAGGTTACGGATGCGCTTAGCGGGAAACATCAGAATTAGGCCTGTCAGAACTGACCTTATCCCAGATATCCAACCCATTAACCCGTTTAATCTTCATTCTGTTTTTGACCCAACCCGTTGCAACTAACAAAGTAAAACTCCAGAGCAACCCAACCCACTTGCCTATTCATCCCTAATATCTCACCAAATCACGATAGAAAAAAGGATAGAAGTAAAGGAGGTGATTTCTCTACCTTCGTTTGACAACCCTAACTTCAAAAAGGCTAAGATCCATTATTTACATGCTCGGCAACCGTATTTAGGGTAAAGGGATCACGCAAAATAGGATAGAGGCATGGCAGCAGCCATAGGTGATTTCGCAGTAGCATCGCCGATGGGTGAGCTGGTGCAACAAAAAAATGCTAATGGCGACAGCGTTATTCGGGAGTGTAAGAAATTAATTTGGTATTTTTAACAAGTAGGTATTATTGATGTTAAATTAGCTTTTATTTGTAATTTTCAGTATCATTTTTCCTATAAGTTGTTGATTAAATTTCTCCAATTAGTTGTCGGTTAAGATGTTGAAAATAGTGGCTATTTTATGACTTAGGACGTATGATTTTAAAGGTTTATTGATTTGAGACATCACATGTTTCTTGTCAAACGGATTTTATGTCTGAGACAAAGGTTTTACGTAAATAAAACGAAATGCTTCTTGTCAAACGGATTTGCAAATAATGAGTTAACAATCATATGATTTTCTACAACCAAGTTCATTGAACCTGATAGCTTATATATCTAATATAATATATAGAACTAATTTTGGGTTAAGAGTAGCTGATTATATATTTTATCCTAGGTGAACTGGTTAAAACAATTCCAAGATGTGAAACCTCACTTGGACGGTGCTACACTGTCCGAGTTTTGCATTGCACTGTCCCATGATTTTTTGCACGAAACCTTATCTATTTCATTTGAAAAAAATAGCAAATAGCTTAACATGGCTTTACTTAACTCAAATCACAAAAATAAACCATAAATTTTGATAATTAATTTGTTTCAACTTTTCAACTTTACAAACTTGCCTGTAGAGTAACATGTTACCTGCTAGTAGGCCTGTCAATGGTACGGGTTTCGGTCTGAGCCCGGCCCGAACCTGCCCTATTTATGCTGGTATGGGTTTTTCCTTTTACTACCCAAGCCTGACTCAGGCGCGATCCGGATCAGGTAAGGTTTTATCAAAACTTGGTCCGGTTAGGGCCTGACCTGACTATTAGTTTTTCGTCATATCAAAACATGAGTGCGTATGTTATTTATTTAAAATTTTGTTTGTTTACATGTAGATGTTTTTGTAAACTTTTTTATGTGCTTGACTACATCACCATCCAATTTATATGTTTACATTGTTGGTATACAGATTTTACCAAATTTGCAGTTTTAAAATATGGTTTTAACATAAATATTCTGAGTTAGGTACATAGTTATTACCCAGCGGACTTAAAAAGCCCTACAGGACGGACTTGGATATTGGGTTGAAATACCCTGCGGGTTCGAGCCGAGCCCGGGTTTTAATTACTGTAATTGGACTCAGATTTGGGTTCTATAATACCCGGACCTAACCCTGCCCATTTGTAATGACCCATAAACTTTTAATAATTAATTGTTAAATTGGTAAAATTTTGGTAATTTAATGTGAAGAAAAATAAACTTTGTAATAAAATAAGGAAGGAATGTTAAAGTGGAAATGCATATTTTATTCATTAGGTAATATAAAAGAATATCTGAATGAATTTATTGGAGGATTCAATGATAATAAATGAACACATTTAACAAATTCAATATAATGAAGAACAACTGTTAACACAAAGGAAATAAATTAATTAAATACATCATGTCATTGCTTGATTTCTCGCCTTTTTCTACATGGCCTCTTTATTTCTTGCTTTAGCCATACAAACTTTTTTCTAGCCATGTATTTCTCATTTGCAAATCATGTACAAGAAGATTTAATTCCCATTTCAAAACTCCTCATTTTCATTTGCATTTAAGAATAAGACATATATACGTTTCTTTCTCCTTAACTTATGCCTTTTCTGTTTCTTTGCATTTACTCTCACTTTGCTTGCCATCCAAACCATCTATGTATCAACCCAAAAATTTTAATAAATGTTTTATTTATTTAATTTAGATAATTTGTTTTTTTAATATAAATTTTGGTGTGGATTATAATTCCATACATGAATTAATAGAATATTTTCCAGAAATATGAATTGTATCAATATGGTCAAACTTTGACTTTTAAATTTAAAATTTTAAAAGTTTAAAAAATTTTAATTTTATCTTTTATTTTGAAAGTAAATAAAATTTTAAGAATACTACTTTTCGTTTCGTTGAAATCTGATTTACAATGTGAAAGTTATGCCTTTTTGACTATTGTGTGTAATTTGCTGTATTTAACAAAATTGTTTACTCTAAATTATATAAATAATATTTTATTTAGTCATGTAATGTTCTAATTTATGTTTTCAGGGGTAAAATAACTTGTTTTTTTTACATATTTTGGTTTTAAAACGTTTTTAAAAGTGTAATTGGCATTTTTCAGTGTTAGTTGTATTTTGTTTACAATTTCTAATTTCCAACTTCAATTAATTTAAGAAATTCTTTATTTATTTCATATTTTTCTTAAGAACTTATTTTATTCTTTTATTTTAAAATTTGGGTTTTATTTTAAAACAAAAGGTTGAACTTTTAATCACCCAAATTTTACAAATATAAACAAATGTCTATAATTCCTGTTTTGGTTAAAGTCTAACATTAATTGAAATTTTAAATTTTTAATCCTAAATTCCTAATATTTTATAATAACTGAATATATTCGTAACAACGTTTTATTTCATTTTTTGTTCTTTTAAAAAAAATGGATTATATACCTTTTAAAATTAAATAATTAATACTTTACTTATATACATCCATTTAAGTAATAATTTTTTTTGTAAATGGTAAATGAATAAAAAGGATGTAAGCAAATCATATGTTATTATAATTTTAAAAGTTATAGTGTACAAATAATCTATTTAATTGCACCTTTAATTGTACGTTTAAAGTGTACGTTCATATCCGTTTGGCTGATTTATTTGACGCTATAAAAGTACATTATTTTCTTTTGCATGTTTACTTAATGAATAAGTAACGACTAAAATTGAAATAAGTACGCGCTCATTCTTTCCTTAACTTTGCTATTTGAAAAATAAATATTCGTGCATTTTAGGTGGGGGGGAGGGGAATTCAACCGTGACTTGCCATTTACATATAAAGATATCCCGCTTTCCTTTACTTTAATTTGTTTAGTAAGTATGAAATCTTTGATTTCCCCCAACGTTCAAAATTTATTGCTTACCATTTTTCTTCCCCTTGATCAACGCAACCACAAACAAATAAGCTACTCGCGTGCGTGTTCCTTGCCGTTCAAACATATTTATTTCTTGCATTTAACAAACGCAGTTATCTCCTAAATCAAACATTACTTGCAAATTCCTCCTGACAGTTTCAAAGTGAATTATTTCCTGCCGTTTGTCCAAGCAATCAATACTAGTTTTCATTTATACGCTCAACCTTGTACGCAAATAATTTTCACCACCTTCCCATTGTATAAATATTTCTTACATTTTAATCAACGCATTTACTTCCTAATAAATTTTAAACGTGTATAAAATGTTTGCCTAAGATTTCTTGCAGTTTCCTTTTGCTAAATTCACGCAATCAATACCATTGTAAATATTGGCTCAAATCTTTCTTGCCTATATTCTCTCACCTAAATCAGTGCATTTTTTTCCCCTAATAACGTAAAGAAAACATGGTATCAATCAAAGATTTGCTTGCCTTTTTTTAATTTGTTTTCACACGTATAAAATTTTTGGCCAAAAGTTTGCCTTGATTTTTGCACCCTCTCTCATATTTATAAGCAATGAAAACTTCTCCTTATAAATACTCAAGCACATCACAAATATTTCTTGCATCTCATTTTGCTTCATCCTTCATCTTCCTTCTATTTGCATGAGCTTTTGGGCTATCAGGTAATGGTGCATGTTTTTCGTACTATATTATCTTTTGCTCTTATTTCTGCTTCACGCTTGTTCCACTGGCTCACATGAATGCTCGACCACCTACAGCGCTCCACCCCACCGCAGCTGCACCACCTCTCCTCTGACATGCAGTGGCCAAGCCATGTAGCAAATATGAACAAACATTTGAGGATATAAAACGCTTGCATCACCTCTGTATTCATTACAGCCTCTTGACTTAAAAAGAAAGAAAAAAGAGGAAGATTTCCCCTACCGTGCATGCATGCTTTTATGACATGAGCGTGGACAGGGAAGGGTACGTAGGGAGTTGGGGGAGTTGTGTGGTGAAGTAGTCGAGCAAATTTGGTCCAATTATCCTTTATTTAATCCCGCTCCAATTTTATTTTATTTAAAATTTTCTTTGTTCGTAATTGAAGTCGCCTACTCAGTTTATTTATTTATCTTGTTTCAAGATTGAAATCAGTTTATCTCATCTTCCAATATTTGATCGTGCTTTCTATACACTGTTTCCAGTGTTATTATCCTAGTTTTGTGTCTAATCTTCAGCAGCATAGAGGTGAGTATTTCTCACTCGACAAACGTACTTATAGATCTGTAAATTATTAACAAGTGAAATTCTAGAATGATTTTATTTTATACCTTAATAGCCGGTGATAAATTAATGATGTTTAAAAAAACCTGTTATTAAATTTACCCATCATCAGTTATATTTTATACTATTATATTATGATGTTATACCATTTATTTATTTACTGTTTATCACTGCAAGTCCCCTGTAGAATAGAATCGTTACGGGCTGAAATGATAGGCTTGAACGATATTTGTTATTATTTATTTATTTATTTATTTATTATTTAACTTGGGATTGCAGGTTTGAAATGATAGAACCCAGATTTTATTTGTAAATTACGGATTGAAATGATATATTATCCGTATCACTTGACCTAGGTTAGAGAATATTATACAGACCCGTGATTATATATATATATATTTTCTGAAAATATTAAATATTTTTAAATTAGAATGTTATAATATTTTGTTTAAAAATTTGATTTAAAAATGATTCTTATAAGTATAGTGATATTGTACAAATTAAAAATGTAAATAAAAGAATGTTCAGAACTTAAAGTATAAATTTATTCTTGTAAATTTTGATTTGTAAAATAAAACGGAATTCAAGTTAAGAAATAAGTTACGATGTTTTGGCTAAAATTTGAATAAGTAAATAAACAAAGGGTTAAGTTGTCTATGAATTAAATAGTTAAATAAAGTGAATACTTAAAAAATGGAAGTTGAAATATAACCAAATTTAGAATGTAAAGTGGTTTAGGAATAAAGGTAAGTTAAGAAATTGATTAGAAATTTAGTTTATTTTTGAAGTGCTAATTGAGCTTTATTATTAAGTAAAATTTATAGATAATTTTTCACTTGATTTTAATAAGTAAAGTATAGAGAAGTTAGATATATATTTGAAAATTTTACTTTAAAATAATCATAAATTATTGAGTAATTTAAATGACTATGCAAAGGTGGAAATTATGATTATATAAGCTAAATTGTTTTAATTTAAGGTTTAATTATTGTTGAAATTATATTGAAGTCTAAAATTTAATTTACTCAAATCTGTTGTAAAGGATATTACCGCACTGCGCAAGTACTGTAGTTGATACAAATGAACTAAGGCTAAATCTTTGGGATTTATATTCGATTTTATAAGAATTATAACTTCACTTTTAAATAGTTTTAAATGTAGTATTTTGATTGAAACATAAAACTATTTTGAATTCTTTATCACCACGGGTAATAATAACGTTGGTTGTTAAAGAGACCGGGATCGGATATGGGCATACTCTTTGTCGATACCGAAAATCACTTTGACAACCGTGTACACGTGGAGATTCCAGAATGAAGTAGGATGGTGGTGACGTTTCCTTTGAGGTAAATATGTGGACCCGACTCCCGTGAGTTGGCATAAGGTGGCTAAAACAGGAGCGATTCTTGGATTAATAAGGTAGCACATTTGATCGAACGCACTTCTTCGTATGCCATTTTATTACTTTGTGATTGTTTGGTGTGCACCTTTGATTTGCGAGTGTTGTTCGAGGTGGGCGGTAGTAGCAGCTACGCGTTACCACCGGTCCGGATGCGTAATTGGTATATCTACCTTGGCATTGCCTAGTGTGCCGTGTCACCTACCATAGCGAGCCTTGTACGAGTTTCGTTTTCTCCCGTAGCCCGTGTGGTGTCCTCTGGTGGCTTCCCGATAAGGAGGGACTATGATATTGGATGGACTACTGGGACTATTACGTGTTAAGGGGAATATTGGGTCACTCCTTAGCGCTATTTAAAAGTAAGTTTACTTTAATGTAGACACTATTATAATAGCGAAGTATTACTACATAGTAAATAGTTTAACGGATCCTTAGAGGATGGGCGGTCCCAAGAGTATTTGTGTTCATTTCTTACGCTTGGGTCAGCCTGAGTTTCAGTTCGGACTTCATCCCCGGAGCTAGAACTTCTGCAGATCATCTCTCTTTTCAAGCTGCTGTCAAGTTTCTGTTCAGTTCTTATTTTAGCTTTTGTAATCGAGACAATTGATATTGGGATTTTTTTTCCTGTGGTTGATTCAAATTATATTTTGGTTTTAAAGATTATGTAAGAATTTCTTATTTTGAGACTATTGATAGTGGCTTCATGAACCACTAAGTTATTTTTAAATTCCGCTGCGAGTACTCTGATTTCTGTGTCTGTGATTCTGTGATTATTTGTTTACTGTATATTCTAAAATTTGCCAAATTTTATTTACAACGCGATATTTTGAACAATTCAAGTCCGACATGTGCAGATGCGAATGGTTGAAACTACCGGGTCTTTACACCATTGATAGACCTACCTGCTAGTAATGGCCAGGTAGGGTATTTCTCACTTCAGTGCTAGTATCTATAAATGTTTTTGGAGTAGAACTTCTATCAATGTGCAATATAAATATACACTGTTCACAATTCACAAATTTAATATCCGTTAACTTTCGTTAAAGTTTTTTTTGGATGATTATTGGGTATGATTTACATACAAACGTAATGGAGCAAGTACTCCTTACATCATCTAAAAAGGACTCCTTCATTACACTGTCAGAGCATCTCCAACAGTACGGAGTGCAAAAATTGGATTTTCCGCAGTCCGAAATGTTGGAGACCTCATTTCTCCAACAAAAATGAGACCAGGCGCCTGTTGAAAAGGCACCTGGTCTTCAAGCGCATGTTCAACAGGCGCATGATGCAAGCGCATATAACAGGCGCAAACCCCTTTTCCCCTTCATTTCCACCTCTTTCACCCTCTTTTCAGTTAATTTTTTTATTTTACTTTGCGTCCAAATGCCGCCCTGTCCGGTCAAAACTGGAAGACGGACCGTTCGATAGGCGACGGATGCCAATATCAGACCTGCTCATGTCCCTCCTGATGCTACCATGAATCCAAACGATCTACGATCCTTGCATGACTTGCCCCTATTGTTTCGCATCGACTTACTACAGCTATAGCGATGCCACAGGTATGCGTTTATTTCTTTATTGCTTGATGAACAATCGTGCAACTATATATGTATGATAATTGTTGTTTTATTTTAACATTAAATAATCATATATTTAGGTTCGTCACATAACGATGCGATGTAATTGGTATGGACGTATGTCTGAGTATTTCGATCAGTTACCATAGCTGATTTTGGATAGGCTACATGCTTCACCTTTTGGTGAATTTCTAGATTTATCTAGATTTTCATACGTAGATTGCTGCCTGGTAGAGGCCCTCACCGAAAGATGGTGGCCTACCACTCACACATTTCATTTCCCTGATTTTGAGCTAGGACAAACTCCTCTAGATTTTTATATGCTCACTGGCATAGAGGTTGGTCGACCTGACCATCTTCCTGTTCCATTTGATAGTTCATTTGAGGTGTTCGAGTCATTTTCAGCTTATTTACCGGTTTTGGCCGATAAGGAGGTTAGAGAAGGAGCTGTTACTCTCACTTGTCTACAACGTTATATAGTAGAGTCATGGCCGTTGAGGATATGCACACTTCGGTAATTCGTGCCTTCATATTATATCTTTTTGGATCTACATTTTTTTGTAACAATAAGGGTATTATTAGGCTTGGCTTTTTGGCTGGATTAGTATATGTGGATGGACTGCATATATATGATTATAATACTGCTATTATTGGATATTTGTACGTAGCATTGAATACTTATGCGCTTCGGTAGTCCAGACAGATGTATGGATTTAGTACATTCTTTCATTTTGGTACTACGAGTATATTGCCAATATACACCTCCGACTTATTGTATAGGCGAATGCCTCACCTTATATTTACTTTCCTAGATTGCGTCGTTGGGGTCCTTCTATGAGTTTGTCTCGTGTTGCATAAGGGGTGCACAATGAGCTGATAGAGGCTAGATAGCAGATGGATATGAGGCGGCGCGGTAACATTATCGTTCGTCCATGGGATCAGTACTTACAGTTCCTAGAGCCGGGTCCTGATCATCCACTCACTTTTCAGTTTTCCACGTCACGACGCAGGGTTTGCTTTCAGATTCCTGCATGTCCGTTCATATGGTACTTATAGGAGCCCTATTGGCTATAGTGGTAATGTACAGTTCGCATTTCATCATATCATCGGTTAGCAGAACCATGTAATATTATTGATGAACCGAAAATATTAACCTATTTAGTCGGTTAACCAACCATGCCCACCCCTAGATTTGGATATGGCCCCGTAGCAGTCCCGGATTTGGATAAAATGATTTAGGGAGATCGTGGAACGTTAGTGAATTTGGAATGAATTCGAAATTGGATATCGACTCATAACAGTCATAGATTTCGCTAATGATCGGAGTGATCAAGGAATTTGATTGGTAGCGGATTGGATCCTGGATTGGATAATACGGCTATCAATGGATTATGGACTTTAAATGTTAGAATTATAGCAATTCAAAACACGCCTTCCTACCGCAAGACATGTTTTGGTGGGCAAAGTGTAAACCCACCTTTTGGCAAGGCAGTACATAGGAATATTTAACCTAACAGACTTCAATGTTATCAAGGCTAATGAGAGCAAAGCGACGATCGTAGGACCCGAAGGTAAAGTACTAATGGTTATACGAAGCCAGAGTTGTATGGAGTTGGTAGATAGAAAATGCAGGATACTAGAAATGTGAAACATAGCTTGGATCGGCAACTTTTATTGGTTTGGAAAGTTATGGATGGATCGGCATGTTTTAATGAAGAGGGATCGGTATGCGCATAATACATGAAGGAGGGAACAACATATCTTCATAGAGTAGGAGGGGTCGGCGTACTTCATAGAGGATGGGTCGGCAAACTCCACAAAGGGAATATCGGCATAGTCAGTGGAAAGAAGAGTCAACATAGATGAAGTTATGGAGTGATCGGCATAAGTAATCGTGCTTAGATTGGAATAGTATATTAGAACATGAGGGATCAGCATAGCATTATGGAAGAAGGTGGGATCAGCATGGTGTTATGGAAGAGAAGGGATCAGCGTAGCAATATGGAAGAAGGTGGGAATGGCATGCTGTTATGGAAGAGGAGCGATCGACGTAGCATTATGGAAGAAGGTGGGATCAACACGGTGTTATGGAAGAGGGGGTATTGGCATGGAGGAAACATAAGAAAGCTCGGCAAAGGAATCGGTCGGCATATCAGGATAAACCAAGGGGATCTGTATATCTGGATAAGCTAAGGATGGATCAGTATACTTCATTGGCTTAGAAAGGTGAATGGATCGGTATTTCAGATGGATCATCATACTCTTACTCGTAAAGAAGGGGTCAGCATGGTTGGTTGCATTGGATCGTCAGTGGATAGGGGTCGGCGTTCATCAATGCTCAAGTACATTCTTGTATTCAACAATCAATAACACGAGCTCCCTTATTCCAAATAATGTGAAATTTGGGGACTAAACATATTTCATCATGAAGAATCAATTATAGGAATCGCTACCTAGACACAAACTAAGGAAAGGTTCGGTATCAATCCCTCCTCATAGGGATTTGGCCCTAATGGCCCCTATGGTGGGCCAATATGGATAAGGAGGTCTTATAGCCGAACTTTCACCTTTAAATACAACATGCATTGCTTCAAAAAAGGGGGCTTCATTCTACTTCTCTTCATCTTCTACCTAGGCTATACTCTGCCCTTTTTATTCTTGAATTTCATGGGTATAAGCTAAATAGAAGGAAAATATTTTGAGTGGGCGTTGGTCGGAGTTAACCGAACCACAATAAATCAGTGTCCCTATATACTTGCTTTCTGGTTGTTTTAATTTTGTTCTTAATTTATTTCTCTTCATATTTCTGTGATTGGATTGGATATTGGTGCTTTCACATAATTGGGTGTTGGTGGTCAATTTTGATGCCAATAATATATATATATATATATATATATATATATATATAGTGGTCATAAAAGTTAGAAAAAAATATAAAGAGTTTATTTGGAAAGTTAATTATTTTGAAGAAGACATAAGGAATGGATCTAAATCATATATGTACAAGTGTGCGTGTATGAATGGTGCATTTGAATATGTACGTGCACACTTGGCACAATGTTGTAAGAAGTAGTTGAGCTGTCGAAAGCTTGTAGTTGCGATTCAGTAGCTAAACGAACGAAGATGGAATCATGGAAAAGTAAATTATGATTGAGTACTTTAGGGAATTGATTCGGATACTAGAGTAAAAAACACTGAACAACGATAATGAGGCTAGGTCGACATAACGTAGATTGTAGGTGGCTTGTTGGAGAGGTGGTAAGGAGACAACGAGTGAACTAGAGCCAGAAGGTGCTCCAAAGTGCGCTTTAATTCGCTTGTTTGATAACCAATTGGTGGACCGGTAGGTGCCAATCAGTCCATTGGTTCGTGTCCCAAGTGGGTAACTCAAATAGATCTAAAGCATTTTACTCCGGAGTAATTTTACTTTCATCCGAGTGACTTTGGGTATACTTCGTGATAATAGTAAGGTGCCTTAGCGTGGAGTTCCGATAATAAGAAAATGATGTTATATTGGGTTCGTTAAGGATACACGTGTGCACTATATGATACTATATAACTTCGATGTTCCTTCATGTTCCCAATGGCATATTATACAAGACAAGCTCGTCGTCCTCATTTGTTGGGACAAAATGCGTATTTTATTAGAAGTCCATAATGACCAAAAAAGGGATATGATGACGATCATCTATGATTGGACTAGATGTCACTAAAGCTTGATGTACAATATACAGTGTGGTTCATATAGGATGATGATCGTCTGCGAGTGAACTAGATGTCACTATGTAACAGCTCGATTTTCCAATGCCCGAAAAATCGAACCACTAGAGTTAAAAGAAGGAGAAGGTAGAAGAAGAAAATAGAACATCCGAATCTCATAGCCGTAGCAGAATAAATACAATATGTAACAATAGCTTTAAAATACAAAGAAATCTATACTGATTTGTACATTACATCATCAGAGTACAACTCAATTCAACAACATAATCAATCTCCAAATGTTGGATAGTTATATAAAATTTGTCCACAAAACTAAATATACAGCGGAGTAATAATCAAGTACGGAAGTACGTCTCGCCAACCAGCTCGTTTTCTGAGCTCCACGGTAGTTCATTCAAAATCTGTACTCTATAATACTCGGTCTGACCCGAGCATTATAGTTAAATAATACCCGAGTCATTCTTGAAAACCAATGTGAGAAAACACACTCAATTGGGTTATTAAAGTTTCAAAATCCTTTGAATCAAAGGTATCTCGTAAGACCACGCAACAAATAAACATGCTAGGTTTGTACCTTACGATAACCAAAATATTTCTTATAAAATCCTCCGATATTATAATAGTGTCTATATACAAATATTTATTCAAATAGCCTAAATTGTTACATTTATTAAATTTCAGCTAATAGGTATACAAACAAAACCATAAAGGCACGTAGGGAAAATGGATTTCCATCAATGGCAGGGCAACTGGGGTACCGTCCATCACAGTACGTGGTCTAGATCACCGTACCGAGGATCCACCCTAAATCCCCTACAACGAAAGACCGGACTACCCCTTACTGGATAGCATGAATAAGTTTACCCCACGGTTCGGATCAGCAACTGCCACACGGCCGAAATATAAAGGAACATCTAGACAGTGGTGACCTTACCCTAATTGGTTGCTAGCCACTTAGCATTGTGCGCACCTCCCCTCTTTTAGCCATTCTCAGTTGATGAGTTTGAGGCTATGCATTACCTTTTAGCACATATTCACTTAGAATTCTCATCGTCCTCCTGACGATGTTCTAAAAGTATTCGTCCATACAAGTCTGTTCCGGGTTCGAACGGAACCAAAGACACTATCCTACTAAATCCATTTCGGAATCACCCGCAGTATTGGTAGCGATTAGCTCTTGCACTTCACTGGTCAATCTTCGACTCGTAGCTCTTGTCTTCCTCACGAAAACGTTCAAATCGGATCGAAGTGGTTTTTGACAAATAAATCCCGATCTTGGTCTCTTCGAAACGATCGACGCAATTGCCAATGTTGATAATCGGTTATTTAACTATCAAATAACATTCATAAACAGTCATCAAGCCATAATAATTTCCTAAATTATTTATTACCCTCAAAATATCTTCGCAAAATATATTTCCACTTGTCAACCTTTTGAAAACAGTTTCAAACCACTCTTCTCTCATGGAATAAATTTCCCAACAATTTATTTATTTCCACTGAAAACAACCAAGTCCCAAAACTTTAGATTTTTAAACTATTTAAATCACTTTATTCTAAATTATACTTTAAAACATTTAAATTAAACTACTTAAACACTTTATCCAAAATATATACCTTAAAATTAATTACAATAAAAGTACTTTATAAAATATAAAACTAATTTTAAAATAAAAGTTTTGCCAAACTAAATTTTAAAATAAGAATTACGAAATTCTATACAAGTTTTTAAATAAAACTGTACCTAAACAATCTTTAAAATAAACTTTCTTTATAAAATATTAATAATTATCTTTTTAAAACATAATACCAATTAACCTTTAAATAATTACTACTAAAATAAATTTGAAAAATATTTAATTTAAAATTTAAAACATTTAAAAATAATAAATTTTCTAAAACATCTCCTTAAAACAAATTTTTATAGCCTTTAGCTTATACATAAAAGTCTCCTTTAAAAACACTTGGCTTTCTAGGGAAATACACTTCCCATTTCCATTCCTTTAAAGATAAACCACTATTTATTTTTCATACAAACTACCCATTCCTTTATAAATTCCCATCGTGAATTTGTACTTCTAAATATCCACAGATATCTTGTTTCACCTTATAAACCCAGTTTATAAATCCTATAGTCTCATCTTTCTTTAAAATACAGTTTCAATCACTAAATCAATCTTCAAATTGATTTTTCAAAATTAACTCCATTTAAAATAAATTTCTTTTCATGTCCAAATTTATTTCAAAACTCATTATTTTTAGATTTAACTTCTTTACCCTGATTTAAAATCTTATTTAAACTAAAAATATAAATTTCATACTTTCCAAATTTCTTCTTTATCTTTACCAAACAAATTTAAACATTAAATTTTAAAAATAAATTTCTTTACTCCTTTAAATATTATCACTTAAATTCATTTTTTCAAAATATCTCTTTTCCCATACTTTGGATTTTTTTTGTTACAATTTAAAATTAACTTTTATTCTTCCAAATCATTTTCATTAACCATATTCCTTATAATTATTTTATTTAAAATTACCTTTTTATTTACTTTAAAATCCAAACTTCATATATATATATATATATATATATATATATATATATATATTAATTCTCAAAATTCCAATATATATATTTAACCAAGCCAGAGTATTCAATAAATTCCAATGTCCATTACAATCAATATAATTCATCATAGATCATCACATAATCATATCGCTGAATATATAAAATAAATTCAAACATTCTGAGGAATCCAGTTGGATCCCACCAACCTATTTTTCCCTGCATCCATAGATGTTAGCACAATATAATAATATCAATTCCACTACGAGGTGAAATATCGCGGTATATAGGATCATATTATCTCATCCGCTATTATGCGGCGCACAGGGTCTCATCCGCTATATAATGCGGGAATCAATCACTCCAATATATACATTACTATATAATATACCACATCCAATAAATTCAATCATTCAATCAAATATTTTATGTACAACTATTTAAATTTAAATAATACCCAAATGAGTGAGATTAACTCACCTTAGATTTTATAAATTTATAATCTGCACCACACCAGCTTGATTCTCCATGATTTTTGACCTTGTATAATTATTTATACAATTTATTAATATTCAAAACAATTGGACAAATTAATTTCCTTTTAACAGATTAAATTAATTAACACTTATAATATATATTTTCAAATAGATTAGTTAAGTAAAAATAGGTATATATGTATATTTATTTTTGATTTTGAAACTACACACACACGCACATATATATATATGCTTATAAAAATTCTAATTTTTATATAACTTCTACCTTTTCCAAAATCAATAAAAAAAATCAGGTTTAAACATTTTTTTCTTACTGCGTATATATACATATATTTCTATAAGCCGTTTAATTTAAAATAAGCTGTTTCTTATGTCTTACAGTATATATATATTTCTGTTTTGGTATTTCCCTGAAAATCCAAAAATCCTTTCTATGAATATATATATCTTCTGCTTCTCAAATCTGTAAATATAACAATACACTTCTTTTTTTTTCCTTTTTTTTCTTGAACATCAATAGTAATTATAACTTAGGTTTAATAAATTATCGAAAAAATCAAAAACAACAAACCTCAACTCGACGACCAGAATTGTGCTGATCAATCACAATATCGCCAACACAAACCATGACTTGCAACCAACAGAAAGAACACCCTCCACCTCCTATTCGAGCAAGCCGAACTCTACGCCTCACTGACGAACACGAAATCACCTCGCGTGAATCCTTAAATCATGAACCCAGCTTCCACGAAACCCTCGAACCTAGCGAGCCTAAAATCGAGCGGCAATCATCGCCTCAACGAAGAAGCCGAACCCCACAATCGCGAGCTCCTTGTCACCATTCTCCTCCTTGACAGCATTCGCCGCTCTAAATTCAAAAGTAACCGAAATCGTTCCCCTAATGAATTAGAATCTCGGCTTCGATTTGATTTGAAAACGAACAGTCAACCTTATTATTATTATTATTTAGGGTTGAATGATTGATTTAGAAAATAAAAAGGAGGGCATGGCTCAGATTCAAATTGAAGAAGAAGGAAATTGTTCTGCCATCTTTAATTTATTCTATCCTTTTCTTCTTTCCTTTATCGTTAAATATATATATATATATATATATATAAGAAGAGGACATCTGTTCGATTTTAAAGAAATAGTAGTAATGTTTTGTTAAGAAGAAAACGTGTCCAATTTGTCCATAGTATGTGAATTTATAAAATTTAATTTAATTTAAATTCAAATCGTCTCGATTCCGCAACTCACGATCTCGATCTCCTATCGAGGCATGCCGCTAGGTTTTTATAATGTAAACCCTTATTCCGAATGCAATGGAAAAGGTTTCGAGTCCTAATTCGATCGTGTGGAGAAAATAGCTTTATGAACCCAGTTATATATTAAATTTTTGATATAAATCCAGCACGTTTATCTACCGTACAGCCAAATGATCACTACAAACACTACGAAAATTAAAATCCGATAATAATACGATATTACGGATTCAATGGAACTAGTTTCGTTGAATTCCGAGATTGTGCCTCGGAAGGCTATTTTTAAATTCAATTTAAACTATATGTTTTTAAAACTAAACAAAACACTTACAAATTCAATGTTAAAAGTTCAATTACCTTCAGAATAATCAATATGAATTTTCTAAGCCTTTAAAATAATTTTAACAAGCTTAGAATTCCATATTCAACGTTTTTCCCAATACAATCATTAAATTTAATATTTAAATTATCAAATAAATAGCGATATTTGAAATTCAAGTTAGAAACTAACTTTTAAATATTTAAAATCAATTAAATATTCCAATTTCAAATATCTAAAAATTCTAGGTTGTCTTTCCACCCCCTTAAAATAATTTTGTCTCCGAAATTGCTAGTTAAGAAGAATGGTCCACAACCCGATAACTGTTTTCCTCAAAACCAACAGTTTTCCAACAACATCCCCAAAAAAATCTTTTTATTAAGGGCACAATCACTCTTACTAACTTTCTAAACTCATCCATAACTTCCAATAATATTATTTACTCATCAATTCAAATTTAAATTTAGAATCAAAAATCAAATTTTAAATTATCCAAGTTTTCTAAAAAAAATAACTCCCTAAATTTTTGAAATTTTTTGCCAACGTCTTCTTTGTGCGGCTGGCTCGGTACAACTACAAAATGCCTCTACGGGCCCCCAAATTCAAAAGAAAACAAAAATCCAAGTGGCTAGACCAGAAAAACACAAAATTTCATATAGAAATTTAAATATATTCCTTTTGTAGAGTAATTTCAATTTATCTTCAAAAAATCAAAAATCCCAATTCCCTTTTGCTTTTTAATACCTAAATAGCCTACTTAGCAATAACATCCAATCACAGTTTTCAAAATCATTTTATACATTTCTTTACAAAAGTTTTCATATCTATTCCATTCACATCTGTATGATGCACATATATTTTCAGTGCACAATACCCAATTCGATCGCTCACTCGATCATGCAATTTCACTTCCAAACTAGTATCATCCACCTGACTTCCTAGTGCGAACTCAAATCAGGTTTCTTGATCAGAAACCGTCATTCTCCTTGCATAGCCACAAACTATGATAGAGAATTTCCAAAATCAATCAAAAATCTATATCCAGAGTTCGCTGTCAAAAATCGAGTGAAAAATTCCAACTCGGATCGGTATAACTACCTCGAAATTCTATGCTCGAATCTAGATCAAATCGCTATGCGAACAAAATAATATACGTACGTCTTACATATTTATATCCATTTATTATTAACTACATCAACTCTCTTTTATTCACATTCATTTGATTTCTATCTACTTATTCACAATTTTTCCATTTCACAACTTTCAATTTTAATCTTCATTCAATTACTCACTTAGAATAATTTTTTTCAATACCAAATTTACTGAAGAATTTCACCATTCCTTCTTAAGTATAATATATATGTTTTATATACCTCTTATAACTATTTTTAATTCATCACATTTGTTAATCTATACTTTTACTCAAATTTTCATTTTCAAAATCATTTGAATTTAATTTCTCTTTCGTCTTAAATATTGAATTTATTTACATTATCTCAACCCTTACTTAATTAACCATTCCTCTAATTAGTTCCACTTACTAATTTATTCCCATCTCAAACCATTTTTTTATTTAAAACTTTTATTATTTTAGTTCACTTGGAACTAGTTCTACAACTTCACTCTACTCAATTAAATTTTAAATTTTAATATTAAGTTCTCAATTTCTTTCAGTTACAACCAAATAAATCTCCAAATCTCAATACTTTTATTCATATTTCCATTTTCAATTCCACTTGAATTAAATTTTCCTTCCTTCCACCCATTTATTCCCAAACAAAATTAATATTTCATTTTGTACAACAAGATTCAAATCAAATCTCATTCCAAAACATTTTCTTACCTACTTAAATTAGTCTGTTTACTCAATAATTTTATTCCACTTCTTTATTTTATTTAGTCAAATCTTGACTAACTTCCATTATGTAATGACCCAGAAATTTCGATCCCGAAATTTCCGGATAGTTGGTGAAAAGAAGAAAGAGAAAGAAGAAAGAGATAGAAGAAGAACAGAAAGAAACACACAATCTCACATTCACAGCGGATAAAATATAATATCACATAAATAATAGTTTTACAAGAAGAACTATATCATTACACTTATATCTTTATACAGCAGAGTTACATCAATACACAACACTGGACAGTTTAAATTCTAAATCAATATGCTTTGATGCTTAAAATTTTTAAAAACCAAATAAAATTAAATCATTTCAAAAAAAACAGGATTCAAACTATTAGAATTTAGATTATATCCTGGTTTAAACTTAGTTCAGTTCTTAGTTTACATTTAAACTTTTCCTTTTTAAAACTAAAATAACAGAACAGGTTCTGTTTTATTTTAAAACCTGGAACAAAACATTACTTGTGCCACTCCTAAATTCAATTCAAATTCTATTTGATTTTAAAAATTATTCAATTTTAATTATAATTCCAAATTAGATCGGGTCAGACCGAGTATTACAGATTTTCAGGTAAGGACGTTCTGGAGCTCAGGAGGCAAGCTGGATGGCAGTAACGTATGGAGAGTTTCACTATGTTATTATATATATATCTGAGACATGTTAAATTATATCTGTCTAATGTTGTATAAAATTGTTGTAACTCTGATATATCGATGTAAAATGGATAGATACAGTTTTCTTTGGTATAATTATTATTATTGATATTATATTTATCCGCTGCGAATGTGAGATTGTGTTTTTCTTTCTGTCCTTCTTCTATCTCTTTTCTTCTTTTCTCTATCTATCTGGAATTTTCGGGATTGGAATTTCCGGGTCGTTACATTTGTATATATATATATTAAAGTGTAATTTGACAAGTACAGTTTCCTTTGTATAACTATTATTTATGTGATATTATATTTTATCCGCTGCGAATGTGAGACTCTGGGCTTGGTTTTCTGTTTCTTCTTCTTCTATCTCTTCTTCTTTTACTAACTATCTGGAAGTTTCTGGATTGAAATTTTCGGGTCGTTACAAATGTAACGCCACGGAAATTCCGATACCGAAATTTCCAGATAGTTAGTGAAAAGAAGAAAGAGATAGAAGAAGAACAGAAAAGAAACACACAATCTCACATTCGCAACGGATAAAATATAATATCACATAAATAATAGTTTTACAAGAAGAACTATATCATTACACTTATATCTTTATACATCAGAGTTACATCAATACACAACACTGGACAGTTTAAGACAACATGTCCTAACTATACAATAATATATCACAGTGATAAAATACTCCATACGTTCCAGCCATCCAGCTCGCCTTCTGAGCTCCAGAACGTCCCTACATGAAAATCTATAATACTCGGTCTGACCCGAGCATTACATCAAAGTAACACCCGGGTCAGGCTGGAAACCAGCGTGAGTAAACTCATCTAACAAGGAATATCCCAAAAACATACAGCTTATATAAACCCGGGTAATTTATCAATTTACAACTTCACAAGTTGTTATAGATATCACCTATTTCACACATCAATTTCTAAGTATCAAAACTTAGGTTAAATGATCCAATTTACTTAAATCATACGAAACCAACTTATTGATTTCACATATCAATCTATAAAGAATCGAAGTGGTTTCGGGTAATAACTAATACCCGACTCCGGTCTCTTCGAATCCAGTGTCATCCCAACTTAAATTATTTAAGTGAAATACGATTTAACTTTAAATACCAGATGTCATAGTAACTCATCATCAATAGATAACCATATCATCATAGTCTAAATCAAACATGTCATATCACATAGCGTCACGAACTACTTATTAGGGATATCAATTTATCAAAGGGGTTCCAATATCATTCTATTATCCCTTAATAAATTCCTCAAATTAATTTACCCTTAACCAAATACAGTAATTAACTTTTTAATTACCTCGTTAATTAATTATTAATCATAATTATTAATTACCCTTGATTAATAACATCCCGAATTTAACTACCCTTAATTACTTCATTGAATAAATTAATCCCTAATTTATTCTCTAATTAATCTTTGGATAAATCCCATTTGGTAATCAACTACCCTTACTTACTTTATTTTCAAAAATTAATTATCCTTAATTAATTATCTCAATTAATCCCCTGATTAATTACATACGAATTTAATCCCAATTACTTTCATCATCAACATCTTTAATTAAATCCAGTAATTACCATTAATTACTTCCTTAAGTAATTACATTTCCATTAGTTACATTGAGTAATTATTCATCAATCATCAAGTGTTTAAATTAATTAAACTTAATTAATTAATCCGGGTCAGACCGAGTATTACAGAATTTCAGGTAAGGACGTTCTGGAGCTCAGGAGGCGTGCTGGATTGCAGAGACGTATGGAGGGTTTCCACTGTGATATTGAACTATCTGGAGATGATTGTTTTGCCCAGTGTATATGAATATGTGTAACTCTGATATATATTTAAACGTAAATTCACAGGTATAGTTTTCTTTGTATAACTGATATCTTATTTGATATTATATTTGATCCGCTGCAAATGTGAGGTTTCTGTGACTGGTTTTCTCTATTCTTCTTCTTTCTCTTTCTTCTTTCATTAACTATCTTGAATTTTCGGGATCGAAATTTCCAGGTTGTTACATTTGAATTTAAAACTTACAGTTTTAGATTTAAAATCTGGAAAGGTGGGTTGAGTTTCAGTTTTTAAAATAAATGGAAATTTTTAAATTTAAAATGATTTAAACAATTTGGTTTGTTTAAATGTATTTTTAAATTGATTTAAAAGTTAAATTAAAACCGGGATTTAAATTCTTTAAACTATTTTATAAAGTGGATATTTCTTTTAACATATGAGAAAAAGGGGTTTGAATTATTTGTTTAAAAACCTTATTTAAGCTAAATTTGTATCTTAAGTTTAAAATGAAATTTAAATAGAATTTAAAGTAAATTTGGAAACAAATTGTTTCAAGTACTTTGATTAAGTAAGAAAAGTTATCTTGAAGATAAATAAATTTAATGATTGGATTCCTTTAAATTATTAAGTTAATTTTAATGGGTAATTAATTATTTAATTAATTAATGTTAGGATAATTAATTAATTAATTAATTAAGAATTTTTAAATTAATTAAGGTTTAATATTAATTAATTAAGGTTAATTAATTTGTAGTTAAGAGTTATTAATTAAATCTTAATTAATGATTAAGAATTAATTAATCAAGCGATTAAGGATTAATTAAGTTGTAGTTAACACTTAATTAATTTAATAATTAAAGATTAATAAATTGATAATTAAATATTAATTAATTTGTAATTAACGATAGTTAATCAGAGTTAATTTCTTAATAATGTAATTAAAAATTGTTAATGAAGGACATTAATTAAGATTATTAAACAGTTAATGAATGTGATTAATTTTTAATAATTAATTAGATTAAATAATAATAATCACTTGTAAAATTGTTTTTGTTTAATTACATAATGGTAGTAATTAATGAATTAATTACTTAATGTAATTAATTAGGCTAATGTGATTAATTTAGATTAATTAATTAAGTTTAATTAATTTAAACACTTGATGATTGATGAATAATTACTTAATGTAATTAATGGAAATGTAATTACTTAAGGAAGTAATTAATGGTAATTACTGGATGTAATTAAAGATGTTGATGATGAAAGTAATTGGGATTAAATTCGTATGTAATTAATCAGGGGATTAATTGAGATAATTAATTAAGGATAATTAATTTTTGAAAATAAAGTAAGTAAGGGTAGTTGATTACCGAATGGGATTTATCCAAAGATTAATTAGAGAATAAATTAGGGATTAATTTATTCAATGAAGTAATTAAGGGTTGTTAAATTCGGTATGTTATTAATCAAGGGTGATTAATAATTATGATTAATAATTAATTAACGAGGTAATTAAAAAGTTAATTACTGTATTTGGTTAAGGGTAAATTAATTTGAGGAATTTATTAAGGGATAATAGAATGATATTGGAACCGCTTTGATAAATTTGATATCTCTAATAAGTAGTTCGTGACGCTATGTGATATGACATGTTTGATTTAGACTATGATGATATGGTTATCTATTGATGATGAGTTACTATGGCACATTACATGCAATTCAAATTAGTTCCTAATATTCAATTACCAATTTTATTTAATTACAAATGCTAATTCTTTTTCTATCCACAATTTTATTTCCATCTTAACTTTTAATTTAATTACACTCCCACTAATTTTAAACTTCCTTAAGTTTCCAACTTATTTAAATTCCATTAACATTTTAAATTAACTTCCATAGTTTAAGCAATTCTTAAATATTTCAAAATAAATTTTGAAGGCATATATATATATATATATATATATATATATATATATATATATCTAAATCAAACCATTCTTTTGCATTTTCAAAATCAAACCCAATCTTCGCAAACAAACATCAATCCAAAATATTCGAAATAATATTTCTCCAAAACCTTTAAAAACCATTTCAAATTCAAAGGAATTTAAATTTCACAAATTTTCAAATTCCAAATCCTTTCAATACATATTCAAATATTACCCTGGAATTTCATTTCAATTTATAAATCACATTTACAATTCGCATTTACAAATCCCATTTGTATATGAATTTATTTCTTAGCTTTAAGTTATGATTTCAATTTCTTATTCAGTTTTTTTTACACATCAATGATAATACTTAAATAGTATCACTTCCTAACGACAAAGCAGCCATATATAACTATAATAATTTATGGAAAATTATTTCTTTTATATACAAAAATAATTTGGGTAAAAATTATTTCATTTACGAAAGAAAGTGTCTATTCAGAAAATATCAGTTGGAAAAATTCAGCTGGCTGAATTTATTAATTAAGCCTTCTAAATTGAATTAAATCGAAGATAGCACGGAAATAGGCTAATTTTAGTCTGATTCAGCTAGCTGAGTAAACTTATTCAGGCGGCTGAATATTATGAAACAATAAATTTGTTTCAGCATTCAGCCTCTGAATGAAGGCATTCAGCCAGCTGAATTCAACCTATAACAAAAATTATCGTAGGTTATTTGGTTAGAGCACTTTCCTTCTGAGCTAGTGACCTAGGTTCGAGCCTTGCTCCATGCATTTTTTGAAAACTTGATTTTGATTAAAATATGCATGCAAGTTTATTTGAATGTGAATGATGATTCTTGAGGAAAGATGTTAACAAAACACTAAACTAGACTCTATATACATAATTGATGACTCCTGATAAAATATATAACTATACGAACCACACTTTGAGTCATTAAGTCTGGATGTTGTCGTAGTAATAGATCCATGAATTGTTGTTTCATGTCAGCAATCAAAACCTATGATCCAACAAAATGCAGGGCATGAGCGAAAGCAAAGCAATAGAGAAGTAATCTATAATTTTTAATGTAATGATGGATAATCTAGATTCAAACAGCGATGAAGATGAAGAAAATTCTTCATGGTAGGGAATTTTATAAAATTTCTAAAATATAGGAAGATGAACAATTTAAAAAGAAATGACATTAAAAACCAAGGAAACAAAAACGAAAATGACATTAGATGTTATAACTGCGACGATCCTGGTCATTTAAAGCAAGACTGTCCACATTTCGATAAACTAGAAACTACATCAAACACTTATTCATCTAGAAAATAGAGAAGAGCCTATACTACAACATTAGATGACTCAGATACATCCTCAAGTGATAATGAATCAGATATAGAAATTGCTAGCATGTGCTTCACAGCAATACATAATTCCAAACAAAATGGTGAAATGGATCAAAAAGTGTTTAATGTATCAATTTTTTTTTTAATTTCTTGAATGAATATTTCTTTTCTTTTGGTTGCTTTATGGGTTGTTAGGAATATCCTATAGATTAATATTAGTTGAATATCGTGTGATTGTATTTTAAATAATTTAACAATATAATAGTAATATAAAAAATTAAAAATTATTTTTAAAATTATTTTTTGAAAACAGAATAACTATAAATGGATTGGTATAATACAATAGGAAATAGTTAAACAGAAATCATTTTTCAAAAATTCAATCAATATGTTACATACCCACAAGCATATGTCGAAATATGCAGACATAATTTGAATTTCCCTCCACCTTTTCACCAATTCCTATGTTCTGAAAAGTTGCCTTTTGACCAGAGAACATGTCCTATGAATCTTTGTTTACTTACTCTATCACATCCATTCATTTCTCACTTTCTTTTTAAAATTCAAAAATAATGAACTCTCTTATCTCTTCAAACTATTCTTCAATGGCATCCTCAAGCAATATTAAGGCAACCATAAGGCTTTCTAAGAAAATAAAAGAATATCTTTTCAATGTTCAGGAAGCCATTCAAACCTATATAGAGTATTTTTGGAAAGTCTTTCTCGAAAGATTTGCTATTTTTGAAGATTTTCCTACTTATGATCTTTTCAATCATTGTTTGCAAAATGGAATTCTTGGTTTAGTTGATGCTTCTTAAAATGATTTTGTTCGTTATCCAAAGTTAGTAAATATGTTTTACGCAAATTTAAAAGGAAAGTTTTATGATGGTAGAAAAGGAAAGTTTGGAGTACTATCAAAGAGACACAATTTTTTTTAAATTGTGAGCTTTTGGGTTACATTCTTGGATGCAAAACTAGTGGAATGGACCTTTCATTGTTTCAAATTGATTTTCAAATTCATAAATTATTTCATTATATTATCGAAAGTGATGATGATTTTGGGTTCAAAAATAAAAGCTTGCTTCCAAAAGCTAGAATTTTATGCCTTATTTTATAATAAAGTATCACTCCTAGAACGGGTAATTATAATAACCCGATTTAAAAGGTTTCCAAAGCTCTTTTCTCAATTAATTATCGATATAACATAAATTGGTCTCAAGTTATTTCAGATGAACTTTTTCCTAAGAATCTTTCTAAACATGAAAACACGCTATTTCATGGTGTGTATCTTACTCGTGTTTTTAATTGTTTTGGTGTTGACCTTAAAGAAGAGGAAATAATTTCTCAAAAAAATTTGATAAGGCCAACATTTCACTTATGCATATTTTACCCTTTTTCGAGCCTTATGAAATGCTTATGGAAAAGGAACAAAGGTTGGCTTGGAAGAAGAGCAAGAAATAAGAGAAGAGGGGGAGAGGTAGGAGATGAAATGGAAGTCGAGGAGGAAGAAAAAGAAGAGAAGGAGGATACTTCTTTGGAAAGTATCAATATGCCACCAAATCCAGCCAACAAAGATCTTCTCAAAAATCAAGAGAAGATCGTGCACAACTGATGGAAGCTTGAGAAATCATTTTCAAAGAAACTTACTTCAATTTCCAAAAAAATTGATAAATTCTTTAGAAAGATCATCTGCAAGCTTGATGGTCCTCTATCATCTACATCCGTATCATTCTATTTGTTTAAGCTATCTTGTATTTGGATTTTCTAGTTTTACTTTATGTTGAATCTTATGTATTTTTTCACCTCTTTGTATTTTATGTAATCCCTATCTAAGTATTAATGAAAATTTATTTCCCCTTGACGTTATGCATTGTTTATCGTCTCTGAAAAACGTAAAAGTATAATAGTGTAAGCTAAATACGTTAAAATGTCAAAAGAAAGTTGGTTGAAAATTTCTGCATACAATGGTAACTTTTCAAAAGATTTAATTTTGCAAATTGCATAGAAAGAAAATGTCTATTCATTTCCAACTAATTTCCAGCCCTTTAAATATCTATTGATACCAGAGAATCATTATTTTCTATTATCTTTCTTCTTAATTTGCATTCCTGAACTCTAAAACCAAATAATGGCTTTTACTATCCAAAAAATAATCGAAAACCTCGAACAAACTCTTGAATCATTCAAGAACTTTTTTACATTCATCTTAAGAAACCAGAGGCATTTAGATTTGTCAAACTTAGACGATTAAGGAGCAAAAATGAAATTTCGATGTGATTCGATGGATGATTTCTACCTTGAACAAAGAAGAACGGACTACTAATCCAGAGTGTACCATCGATAAAGAAGATGAAGATTGGGACGCTATCAAAGCAGATCCAATCCTTGGCATTGGTGGATGGGTTGAAGTTCTTCAAAATCTTAGTTTAAATAAATTTGATTGTATATATATAATAATGCTTATTTTGGTTTGCATTTGATTGGTTTTGATTCGTGTGGATTTGTTTGAATGTTGAGTGACATAAAATCTGTTTGATTGGATGAATATTTGGATTGATTATTTTGATTTACATATCACTTATTATTTGTATGCGATCTTTCTCAGACAATCATCATAAATAATTCATATACAGATTGATTAGTACTTTATTTAGGAAAGTTAGAGTTAGGATTATAGTAGAAGTTAGTGTTAGAGCTATAATTTTAGTTAATCATTTTTTTAATGACAAAGAGGGAGAAATATATAAAATCAACGCATAGAATAAGGGGGTGTTTTGTAACTCAAGGGGAGTTATAATATATTTTATATGCAGAGTTAACATCATCAAAAGGGGGAGATTGTTAGTACATTAGGTATTACTTTTGATGATAGCAACTATAGGACATTATATAAAATATAGATATTAATGTTTTATCAAGATATATATATATATATATATATATATAAAGCATAGGATATTAGACAAGTATTGATTAAGAAGACTGTACGGCATCGAGATGCTGATATCAAGAGTAGATTCAAGATGCTGATATAAAGTTTCAAGAGTTCAAAAGTGAAGACTCATGAGTATTGAGAAGTTCAAGATTTCATGATATTCCAGATAAGTTATAGAATTTATGTCAAAACTTTGATAGAACTTTCCTAATCTCTCTTCCTTCTCGAGTTTTGTTTTAAGTAATTTTTCAAATATTATATTTTTAAAATAATCTTTTCAAAATATTTCTAACATTATTTTCAAATCACTTATACTTTTAAAAAATTATTTTTGTGTTTTTATGTTTATATATGTTGAATTATTGTTTATACTCCAACAATTTATAACTATATTGATTTTATATATTATTTACATTATATCAAATATTCTTATTAAATCTTTCAAAATTACTTTGTAAAGTTTTATTAAGTTTTAATATGATTAAAATATATATAAACTATGTTTAAATGTTTGTACAAAGTTTCAGAATATTTTACAAAACTTAATATTTTGAAAACAAATTTTATTAAGTAATTGTTCAAAATACAAAGGGATATGTCGACATATACTCTACAAGTATGTTGACATACTAGCCGTATTTTTTCAAATTCCAATTTGGATGGAAGTGTCTTTTCGTTGTATCTCTTTCCGAATGGACATGACCATTGTTTC
The DNA here is from genome assembly GCA_030765085.1 of Allium cepa. Classification (NCBI taxonomy): domain Eukaryota; kingdom Viridiplantae; phylum Streptophyta; class Magnoliopsida; order Asparagales; family Amaryllidaceae; genus Allium; species Allium cepa. The sequence goes on from CM060929.1 coordinate 306,637,823, forward strand.
CCTATACATACCCGTCTTCCAAACGAATTTTCATCAACTAATTTCTTACTTTTCTCTCTTCTTTTCTCTTTTTTTGATTTCTAAAGAAATTTCTATGAAACTCTAACGAAATTCAACTAGAATCAAATTCAATCATTACTAGTTTGATTCTCTTTCATATACTCCCTAATTTCTCCCATATCTCTTAAAATCAAGTGCTATTCAAGAGTTATAGGATTAATTATAATCAAGATCAAAGATCTAAGTTTGTAAACTCTATCAAATCATACTCTTACACTCTATGGTGTGCTTGGTATCCCCGAAATCCAAGTAGGTGAGATTACAGCTCGATTAAATCAATTTGGTGAACTTACTTGCCCGTAAATCTAGTGGGTGTGCTTATGGCCAGGAAATCAAGTGGCTCTACACAGAGGTCAGAATTTTGGAGGGTACCTGTTGTAGCCTTGAAATCGAGATTGTATTTGCATTTGCTAGTTGAAAATTAATCCGTACAAGGAATTGTACAGTACTGGATGTATGGTAACTCCGAACCAGCTTAAAATCCTGGTGTACTGCATTTACTTTTTCTTTTATTGCATTTACTTTTTTCGATACTTTGATTTTGTGATTTTTAATTTCATTATTCTGAATGAAATCTTAAAGAATTTGAATAATATTTATATAATCCATTAAACACTATTTACCCTTCTTCCTTTGCGTTAGTTTAGCCTTAAGATCCCTATTCCGAATAAATCACAACACATAACAATCAAATTTTCTGGAAGTCAATCAGAGGAACATTGAGTTTATGGGTTTTCGAATCCAAGAAATGGATCGCATGTATCATTCTATAAGAATAAGAACTAAATGAGTATTTTGATAGAAATATCAAATAGTTTGATTTTCAATCAAAAGATAGACGATGCGTATGTTCACAAGAAAGAACCAATAGAAGGGTATATAGATATTTCTAGAGTATAAATAAACAGCATACCACTTATTGTTAATGATGTACTTATGTTAAAATCAATAGTAGTTTAGTTGTTTAAGACTCGATATTGGATTTGTAAATAATATCTCTTATAATAAGTATAAAAGGTATTGATAATATCCTAAGCAATATGCAAAGACGCTTAATTAAAATGTTTAATATGGAACATGCAATATGGATTCATTACGTATTGATAAAAGGAATTATCATACATGTTTTATCATCTACAATATCATATTTTTGCTTATATATTTGATACATGAAGCATACATCAAATCCAAGTCAAGATCACTAGATGATAGTTTTGTAACAACCCAAAATTTAACCCATAATAATTAATTAAAGAATTAATTAAATGATAAAATAACTTTGTCAAATTATCATAATTAAGCCATGGAAGTTGCGCCATTGTGTCCATGGTAATTTTCTGGTCAATTTTGATATATAGAACGTTAGAACCCGAGCTAAAATGAACAAGATACGAATTAAACAAGAATAAGAGAAAATTGAGGAAAAAAAATATAAATAAAATATATTGTGGGCGTCGACCAAGAGATCGACCATCCCACTGCCTAAATCTACCGGCCAGTCGACCTGGCTATATGGCGGTCGACCTGCAGGTCGACCCGCCTCCGCAATTGAACGAAGGAATTATTCCTTCATTCCAGTAACGTTCAAACACCTCATTTTGCATTCCTTTGTTTACTTTGGTCCTTCCGTGCGTCCATCTGATGGCTCCTATTCAGCCTATGATGTGGTTGCATCATATTCAATCCCAAAATCTAATGGTCTGGGATCCACTTCTACCCCTATAAATAAGACCATAGGCCTAGCACTTTTCTCATTCTAGATTTTCTTCACTTGGGTTCACCTTTTTCGAAGGACCCTAAATGGAATAATTTTCCATGGAGAGATCTTTTTAATAAAAATATTTTAATACCCTCAGGTTGTTCCAGGAAGACCAAAAGGGAAGAGCTTAGGACCACAGGTGAGTGATTGTAAATATTGAGATTTTTATGCTATCTAAAATAATAGGGTTTCCAATAGTTGTAGATTTTCTACGATTTTGGAAACACCTTTTTGTCAGTTGTGTTCAGTTTTAGATTTATTTTCACTCTATTTCTTTTTAGCTATTCTTTTCAGCTATTTTAGCTAATTTCTATTAATTATAGCTTTTCCGTTTAATTACAGTTATTTACAATATTTGAAATTTATTTATTGTTATTTATGTGTTATTTACATCTTTTTCATACACTTTGGATTTTCTTCCATTTTCAGTTTTCTTTTGTTTCTACTTCTTCTTTGCATATGGATTAGAATGGATTAAACACGAATATGGATTAAAATTATGAGAATGCTGAAATAACTAAAGATAAGATGTAAGATGAAACGACTGGAATAAGAAATGGAATTTGACTGAAATTGTGATGTAAATATTAGAATCAGACTAAATTAAAGAAATTGGTCTAGTTATAACTTAGAATTATAACTAAAAGAGTAAAAGACGAAATAAGCTTATTTTCGCACTTAGACCTTGGATTCAGTAATAAGCATGATTATAACGTAGGTTGTAATAAGAAAACAGAACAGAATGAGGCTTATTTTAAGACATAGGATAAATTAATGAGCATAAATAGTAAAAACAATAATAAAGGCTTATTTAAATAATTTATCTATGTTAATAAGCGAAGAAGTATAGTAGGACCTGTACCAAATATCATTTCTCTATTATTTTTTTATAGATATCGTGTTTCACATAATGCTGAAGTGAGACGAGGGCACGCTTATGCTAATAATGGTAGTAATTGGTCAATAAGTAGAAGTTCAAATCATGAGGATTTGGACAATGGGGCACAACATGACATTGTTTGGATGACGAGCCAGTATCAATAGCATTTTTCCTATTATTTATATGGACACGGTGTTTCACATAATCCTGAAGTGAGACGAGGGGCACACTTATGCTGGAGCTCTAGGTAATAAGAAGACCCAATAGTTCGAACAACAGGTAATGCGAGCTTAGTGGTGGTCACGTGTGCGACTTTCATTGATAGCTCATAAATCGTTATGAGTTCCAAGCGCTTAGTATGTGCGCCTTTCGTAGGCACCATTGCCTTTTATGTAGGGAGCTATATGTCGTCCAGTCCACAATAAATACTTTGTGTATCTCTCATAGACACCATTGTACTTTGTGCATCTTCGTAGATGTCATTACCTTATATGTAGGGAGTTATATAGCGTCTAGTCCGTAGTAAGGTCTACGGAGTCGCAGGTCGATCACAGGGTAGAATTAGGATTTCAACCTAATTGTAGGATTAGGAATTCATCCATATTAAAGTTTCTAACAAAGGCAAGTTCAAACAATCAAAGTTATCCAATCGTATTAAGTTAGCAATAGTTAAATCGTATTTATTTCCAGCTTTATCTTTCTTTCTATTTCCTTTATTTCCTTTTATAACTAAACTGTTGCAAAATATATTATCTTTACTTTGCTTAAATATGCTAGTCATTACTATCTTTCACTAGACTTTTAGTCTTACCCACTCCTCTATTTTCCCCTTTTCCTCCCATAAGAAATCAGGGGCCAGGGCGGTAGACTATAGATTCTTGAAGAATCCTTTGGCGGAGATTCCAACATGTATTCCTTTTCTTCATTTTCAATTTTTAGTTCTTTTCTTGTACTGGCACTATTTGTGGTATGTTTTGTAATCTGATTTTATTGGGACTATGGTTTTTAATTTTGTAAGACATGTATGGGTATTTTGACATATGATGTATTTGGTATTTGGTGACTTATTTGGTTTCTAAAGTAATTATGAAGTTTTGTTCTAAATAAGTTATTATCTTAATTGTTTCCGCTATTTTTATCTATTTTTTTTCTTGTGAATCTTAATCTCTGCTAGCTTTGGTTATACCTACAATGCACCACACCTTTTATTGTGTCCTTTTTAATGTACTAAGGGGTGTGGGGGTGTTTCACTTGGTATCAAAGCCTAAGGTTACAGGATTCCTAAAAATTTGTTTTAGAAATGAAGTATTTTCTAAAATAACTTGTTTTTAGAAGTATTTTAGAAAAATAAACTCTTATAAATAGTTTTCAAGAATAAAAGAGTTTTTATAAAAATCCCCTCAAAGTCCAGTTCAACCTTACTTCGATTCTTTCAAACCTAAGTTTCCTTTTCTTTTTATAATATGGCTGACTGGATGCGTAGAGCTACAGTACCAGAGGTGCATGAGCAAGTGCCAAATACAGCACCGGTAGGTGGAAATCCCTTTAGTCCACTTACACCAGTCGATTTTTCTATGCTATGCGAACACTTTGCTATTATGTTAGGTGAAATGTTTTCTGGCATAGAGGATTCCTTATCGATCCAAGCTAGGTTGGAGGATATGGAGCGAAGGTTTAAGCAATTAGATTTGAAGAACTGACAGAGAGTTCATCCTACATCATGGCAACTGAAAGGAGAGCTTAAAGAAGTTCCTGGATTAGAAAGCTCTAAGGAACCATGGTGGAAGGAAGATAAGGACAGGAGGAAAGGAGGAGGAACTCAGAAGCGGATCAAGAAAAGTGGGAAATGTCATAGTTGAGGATTGGTTGGGCATTACGCAAAGGACTATAAGAATAAAATGATGAAGGGGAGGTGTTTCAACTATCGGTAGCCTGATCATGTTAGTAAAGCTTGTCCATAGAGGACGAGGCAGAGAGCAGGCGCACCTACATTGCAAGTATAGGCTTTGGATGCAACACCTTATAGTAGTGGACCAGACGAGGTAGGAAAGTCTCTATAAAAGGTTTTGATCTCTATTTTGGATTTTCCCATTCATATTCTTTTCGATTCTGTAGCATCACACTCTTTTATCTCTAGTTATCTGGTAATTTGCTTGTTCGTAGACATCTCTTTAGTAATGGACCCCATTATTGTTTCAAACCCCATAGGAGGATCGGCACACTTGTCTATGGTTTGTAGGGGTTTGAAATTTTTTCCTTGGCATAGAGTTGGATTATGGCACCTATGTATTGGGATATTCGTGGTATGGGAAGATTTGGAGATGGATTGGCTATCTGCATATGGAGCTATATTAAATTGTGTGAGGAGAGTCGTTAGACTAGGGAATGCAGTAGTAGGACTCTCGAGGTTTCTTGCGACCCGCAAGGGTAAGTTACGTTGAGCTACCTTTGTTCCCTTGATTCATCACCATCAAAGCTGGATTCAATTCCTGTCGTCAGAGATTTTTCAGACGTCATCGAGGAGGTTAGGGGGCTACCCTCTAAGATAGAGATTAACTTATGGATTTATTTGACTGATAATCTTAGACCAGTGGCATTACCCGTTAGGCACATGGCACCTAGGGAGATGATGGAATTGAGCAAGTAAATCCGTGAGCTTTTGGAGAAGGGTTTCATAAGAAGGAGCATATCGGAGTGGGGAGCGTCAGTCTTCTTTGTTACTAAGGTGGATGGCTCTCTTCGACTTTGCGTGGACTATAGGGAATTAAATAAGCTCACAAAGAAGAACCGTTATCCACTCCCTAGGATAGATGATCTTTTTGGCCAACTAGTTGGCTCTTTAATATTCTCTTAGCTTGATTTAGCCACGAGATTCCATCAGCTTAGGGTCGCCGATGACAGCATTGATAAGATCATGTTTATGACTGTAGACGGATTTTATGAGTGGTTGGTTATTCCTTTTGGGATAACCAATGCCCCGGCCTATTTTGTAGACTTGACGAGCCATGTTTTTAGATATGTCCTAAATAAGTCATGGTGGTATTCGTAGACGGCATTTTTTTCAAAAGTATGGAAGAGCATGTTATTCATCTGGAGGAGGTTCTTCGTACATTTTACTTTCACCAGTTGAGAGCAAAATTCTTGCAGTGTCAATTTTGGAGTATGTCAACACATGGAAAGAGTTTGATAAATGGTTTTGTACATCTACTTTTGAATTGTGGAAATCCAAAATGTTGTAGGCAAAGATTGGAGACATACAATAGATGCAGTGGATAAGAAAAGAAGAAAGCCCTTGTGTACATAATTTTAGAAATTATTATTGCTTCAAATAAGTGGAATTAATAGAAATGCCTTAGGATAAATATAAGCATAGAAGAGGAATATGAATAAAAGACTTTAGTAAGGAAATGAGATTTCCATGGTTTAGGGAGGATACACCTAGGGTAGTAAATAGGAAAATCAACTTTATGTCTAGCTCGGTAAATATAATTGTTAGAATTGAAATATTTTGTTTAAGAAAATAAATATGGGGTTTATGGAAATTTTCATGAAATTTAAATTGGTTTTTATATGGTATAAATTTTTTGAAAAGGTTGATTCTCTTTGAAGAATTATAACTTGCTAATTTCTTTGTAGATAAGCAAAGATTTTAAATATAAAAACCTACGGTGTATTAAGTATGGGAAGCATAGGTTACTACATTTATTAATAAATGTTTTCGTGGAATATAAAGGGAGCATAGACTGTAACGCTACTGTTATAGTAGGTGACTCCCAAAGTGCATGTTTTTACGTAGTATGTGAGATTTACTAGTATTTATTTAAATCCATATGTTAGTATTTTTAGGTTGTAGTAATGGTGTTTTACGCGACATCTGTTTTAACCCAACAGAAATGTATTAAAGAAAAAGATAATTTCCATGAATAGAAATAAAGTGATTTGTAAAGTACACTTATTATTTTAACAAGTATAAGAAAATGTTTTCTAGTTATGGATATATTAAAACAGTTTTGAAGATGAGTTTTTCTATAATAAAAAAATTTGTTGTAAGTTAGATATTAGAAAATGTCAATCATAAGAGAGTATAAATTAAGCATACTTTTATCTATTGGAATGAAAAGGATAATGGTATAATTTTCTACGAAACCAATAAAAATGTTTTCTGAAGTTATAAGGAATATGTGAAAGAGATATTCAAGGTATGGGAAGCACCATATTTTGTATAGCCTATTTTAAAAAAAATATAAAATAAGTTCCTTATAATTTCACATAAACATGAAACCCTCTTTTAAAAGGTTCATAGAAGATTTTAGCATTAATTATTTCTCATTATAGAAAGTAGTTCCAACGCATTAAAGTATGAGAGCGTGAGGTGTAATAAGAAGATGGCTTGTAAACACGTAAGGACATTTGAAAAGTATCTGAAAGAAAAATGGTTTGGTGAAAAAGTAAGTAAGTTCTTGAAAGCGAAGAACTTAATAGTGGTTAAATTTTAAAAAAATTCAATTTTTATGGAAAGCTATAAAGGTCTCTAAAAGAAAGCGAGGAATAAGTTTTGGACTTAGAATTTGAAAGTTTCCCCTCTAGGTTTGAGAAATAATGTAAATTTGAAAAGATGTAAGGATGCAAATATAGAAACATAAAGCAACCGAGTATTTTTGAATTTAAGAAGAACTTAAAGATAACACTTTTAAGAACAAAGATTTTGGATTTGAAAATTTATAAGCCTTAGTTTTTGAAATGAGAGGATAAATACTAAACCAAACTCTTAAAAGTGGAATAGATAGGAATCATTCCCTAGGGAGTGGCGAAAAAGGTGTAAGGCTATAAAGGAGATAGCAGTAATTACTTTTGGAAGTAATAATAAAGTTTTCCACAAAGCATATAGGGCACTAGTGGGAACCTAGAAATGTTGATTCATGTGAGTAGGTTAAGGAAGAACAGTAAAGTGAAATTAGTAAGATTATAAGGCACACATGATTGAGGACGTGTAGAATAAACTTGGGATAAGCATCTTCCTTTAGTGGAATTCTCACATGATAGAAGTTTTCAAGCTAGCATTAGAGTGGAACTTTCAAAGCTCTTTATAGAAGACCGCACAAGTCGTTTTCGTGTTGGATAGAGTCTACAGAGGTTAAAAAGATTCATAGTAGACTAAATTTGATTTGGAGAAAATTCGTATCTCATATCCACATTTCTTTGATAGTAATTTTTTGAATTTTCTATTTTCCATCCTTAGTTTTGAATAGGTTCTTACCTTTATGATCCTTTGGGAGGGTAGAACTTAGGACTGAACCTATGGATTGTAGGATTTGATGTAAACATGTTATTAGCACATGTTATGAACAATGGATGTTAGTGATTGCATGTATTTTCTAGTGGATACTAATGGATGCATATACTAATATTAGACTCTATTATCTCTTAGGGATCAGCCTAATTAGGACACTAGAGCATATGCATATGGATGTGTACGCATTTTTATTTTATATTCCATGGTTGCTATAAATGGATGATTTTCACATGACTGTTGCTTTTGGATGATGTTTGTAGCATGCATATAGAACTATCAGTTATCATTAGGGAATTGGCATTCATTTGGATACATGGTACGGACAAAATTGCATAAAAGGAGGTCAACTGAATCAGTTGACCGCCTAATCTTCTGCATTGGTTAGGGACATTAACACTCCACTAATTGCATAACTATCATAAATTGCATTAGAAAAAGTTAAGGACAATGGATGAATGGTTGATGGTTGAGTGGTTGGTTGTAGAATTTAGATGAAAACATCTTGTTCGTTCTTTTATCCTTAGAGATTTCAGGGACGAAATCTCTTAAGGAGGGAGAATATAACAACCCAAAATTTAACCCATAACAATTAATTAATGGATTAATTAAATGATAAAATAACTTTATGAAATTATCAGAATTAAGTCATGGAAGTTGCACCATTGTTCCGTGGTAATTTTCTAGTCAATTTCCGTATATAGAACGTCAGAATCCGAGGTGAATGAACAAGATACGAATTAAACAAGAATAAGAGAAAATCGAAAGAAAAAAATAAAATAAAATATATTGGGGGGGTCGGCCTAGAGGTCAACCATCCCACCGCCTAGGTCGACCGGCCGATCAACCTGGCTATACGGGCGGTCGACCTCTAGGTCAATCCGCCTCTACAATTGAACAATGGAATTTACTGTTTAATTAGCTAATTTCTATTATTTATAGCTTTTCCGTTTAATTACAGTTATTTACAGCATTTTTAATTTATTTACTGTTATTTATGCGTTATTTACATCTTTTACATACGCTTTGGATTTTCTTCTATTTTCAGTTTTCTTTTGTTTCTCCTTTTTCTTCGCGTACAGATTAGAATGGACTAAATGCAAATATGGATTAAAATTATAGGAATGCTGAAATAATGGAAGATAAGATGTAAAATGAACGAGTATAATAAGAAATGGAATTAGACTGAAATTGTGATGTAAATATTAGAATTGGACTAAATTAAAGAAATTGGTCTAATTATAACTTATAATTATAACTAAAAAGAGTAAAAGATGAAATAAGCTTATTTTCACACTTAAACCTTGTGTTAAGTAATAAGAATGATTATAATGTAGGTTAAAATAAGAAAATAGAACAGAAAGACGCTTATTTTAAGACTTAGGATAAATTAATAAGCACAGATAGTAAGAACAGCAATAAAGGCTTATTTGAATAATTTGTCTATGTTAATAAGTAAAGAAGTAAAGTAGGACCTGTACTAAATAGCATTTTCTTATTATTTCTATAGACACGGTGTTTCACATAATCTTGAAGTGAGACGAGGCGAATGCTTATGCTAATAATGGTAGCAATTGGTCAATAAGTAGATGTCCAAATCATGGGGATTTGGGAAAAGGGGCACACCTAGATATTGTTTGGATGACGGACCAGTACCAACAGCATTTCCCCTATTATTTCTATAGACATGGTGTTTCACATAATCCTGAAGTGAGACGAGGGGCACGCTTATGCTGGAGCTTGAGGTAATAAGAAGACCTAATAGGTGGAACAACAAGTAACGTGAGCTTAATGTTGGTAACACGTGAGACTTCCAATGATGGCTTATAAATCATTTTGAGTTCCATGCGCTTAGTATGTGTGCCTTTCGTACGCACCATTGCCTTCTATATAGGGAGCTGTATAACATCTAGTCCACAATAAATACTTTATGCATCTTTCGTAGACACCATTGTACTTTGTGCGTCTTTTGTAGAGGCCATTTCCTTATGTGTAGGGAGTTATATAGCGTCTAGTCCGCAGTAAGGTCTATGGAGTAGCAGGCCGATCAAAAAGTAGAATTAGGATTTCAGTCTAATTATAGGATTAGGATTCAGCCTAATCAAAGCAGCTAACAAAGATAAGTGCAAACAATCAAAGTTATCCAATCGTATTAATTTAGCAATAGTAAAATCGTATTTATTTCCAGCTCTATCTTTCTTTCTATTTCCTTTTATAACTAGAAGTGTTGCAAAGTTTATTATCTTTAGTTTGCTTAAATATGCTAGTGATTAATATCATTCAATAGACTTTTAGTCTGGCCCACTCCTTTATATTCACCTTTTCCCCCATAGGAAGTCAGAGGCAATGGCGGTAGACTGCATATTCTTAGAGACTCCTTTGGCAGGGATTCTAGCATGTATTCCTTTTCTTCATTTTCAATTTTTAGCTCTTTTGTTGTACTAGCACTATTTGAGGGACGTTTTGTTATCTGATTTTATTGAGACTATGGTTTTTTATTTTGAAAGACTGTGTGGGTATTTTGACATATGATGTATTTGGTATTTGGTGACTTATTTGGTTTTCAAAGTAATTATGAAGTTTTGCTCTAAATAAGTTATTATCTTAATTATTTTCGCTCTTTTATCTATTTTTGTCTTATGAATCTTAGTTTCTACTAGCATTAGTTATACCTACAACGCACTACACCTTATAGTGTGTCCTTTTGGATGTACTAAGGGGCGTGGGGTGTTTAAAATTTAGAGTATCCTCAAATATTTGAGAAGTACTAGAGAATTTTTTATATAAACAATGAAATCCTTATGAAGTAGCATTCAGACTCAAATTTCATAAGTGGTAGTAAGTAAGATATGTTAATATCCAATTCATGTTCAAATCTTACAAAAGAAACTTTAAATTGGAAATGTTCCAAAGGAAACATTGTGGTTGACTCATTGAAAAAGCTATGTATCGCCTTAAATAGCACCATCATAAAAGAAATGCATATATATATATATATATTAAATTATAACTGAGCCGGGGGTACTTCCTGGCAGAGTTAGAGGTATGCCCTAAGGACAATTCTATAATTTACTATAAATTATCAACTCTTGTAACCCCATGTAAAATCAGCCATAACTAAAAAATAAATTAAGTAAATTAAATTAAATAAGGTAGGGTTAAAATTTAAATTTTATAAAATTTTAAATTTCACCATGATAGTTATTCGTTATATTCGTCCTGAAATTCTGATCTGCTTCCATATATAATATGTCGAAAATGGTGTTCATACGAAGAAGTTATGAATGCTTGAAGTTTTCCGATTTAAATTATTTTAATCAAATTCAAATTCAAATAAGAAATTAAATTTAAAGGTTGAATTTCAATAATTAATAGTAGAACTACTTGGGGTTAAGTAAACATTGAGTTAAACAGTTAATGATAAAACATTAATTAAGGAATAAAATAATCAGGTAACGAAAATAAATAAAACGCTCCCGAAATAGTGGAGCGATCGAACAATGCGACCCAACCGGTCGACCCCTAGCGGTCGATCGGTCTATAGGGGCAGTCGACTGCTATAAATAGTTGTAACTAGGGTTTCTTTGAGGTTAAATGCTCGTGATTCGTCCATTTTTCATCTAGCTTCATCCTATGGTTCTGGTGCATTTCAACTCCTTTAAATAGGACCCTACGCTCTACACTTTCTATACATAAATATTTGGAGAATTCCATGGACCTCTGCCATTTTATCTCTTCATTAGATTCAAAAAATTAATTAGGAATTCAAGTAAGGATTCTTACTCTTTTTTGATTAATTAGTTAAATCTATCCTCTTCTCCTCCAACGCCTCTTAATCTACAAAAATTATATATATCAATCCCTCGCCGCGTATATATATCAAAAGAAGTAGATCTGGGAAAGAGCTGCTTTGGCATTGCAAATCCATCCAAGAAAAGCTAAGGATAATTTGTTAGTGGAAACCTCAGTATTTTTATTTCAGTAATTGATTAGTGTATAATGGGTTTAAGTATGTCTTAAGGATTTTGTGATTGCTAAAACAAAACAAGATAAAATCCCCAACATTCCCTTTTATTTTGAAATTTCTATTCTAGATGGAGATTCTTAATTATTTATATAAAGTTGATGGAATTTATACTGTTCCTACAATATTTGATAATTTCATAGTCCATTCCACTTCTTTCCCTTCTTTGATTCAATTTATGAGTTTTCAATAATAAAATAAGGGTGTAGATCACAAATCATATTCGTAGTTTACACCATTATTCCACCCAAAAATTAAATGAAATTCCATCATTTATTTCTTTAAGAGGAGTCGAATAGAATATGAAGTTAGAATTGAATTCCTACTGTTTAGGTCATTCCACTAGTTTGATGTAATAAATTGAGTTTTTATTTCTATTTACAAGCCTATTTATTGTAGTTTTGGATATGAATATTTAATCCTTGTTATGGATATCAGAATTCCTTGTTATGGATATCGGAAATTTCAAGGAAAAAACTTGTATTAATATTATGGTTAAAGGAATTGACATTTAACGCTAGTTTAGGGCGTACGAATCAAACGTTTAGAAGTTTATTGGGTAACAAAATATATATACATATATACATATATATATATATGTATGTATGTATGTATGTATGTATATGTATGTATGTATATGTATGCGTATGTATGCATAATAAACGTATAGTTATAGCGTATGCTTAAGTAGTTAATTAGGTAGTAAAATTGTTATAAATTCCTCCTTAGGAAAGTATTTAATATTTTAAGGCGTAATAATGAAGATTCTTTATGAGGCCTTTAGTATGAAACAATGAGATGAGTATTATATGTAGAGAGTTTATAAATTATGGCTAAGTTATAGGGATGCAACGTTCAAAAGGCATATAGAAGCTTGCCCGGCTAATCTGGCTACCAATGGTGTGACTTTGGAGCATATGTAAGACATCACCTATCATAATTATTTATGATGACGTGTGGTTAGTCCCAAATTCTGTAGGATAAACTTGCCCAGCTAATCTAAATACCAGTTTGTGACACCCCACATTTTTGGTAACTTTATTTAGGATATTTAATTAGTTAAATAAAATAAACTAATGTGTTGATTAGGGGATTGAGGTTTGATTTAATTAAGGGGTAGCCGTGCCATTTAAACAATGAATCAAAAGAACAGTTTAACAAGAAATAGGTTAGGGGTAAAACCGAAAAGAGGTCATTCTTATATTTATTCCCTTAGGCCGTGTATCTCTACACGTTCATTTCATTTCTTATAATTTTTAAACTAAGGCCGACCACCATTAAAAGAGAAAGAAGAAGAAGATTAAGAAAAGCTAAGAAAGAAGCTTAAGCAAATCAAATCCATTTACATCTCATCTCTATAATCTCTAAAGCTAAGGTGAATAATGTTTACATCTCAAAATTTTGTTGCCTTTGGTTTTAAGACGAATTTTTAATATTTTACATTGATTTGCCATATTTTTTAAATGATGGAATGATTATATATACTTGTTGATGAATTATGGTTGTTCATATTGAATTTATGATATGTTCTAACGTAAAAACCCTATTAAATGACATCCAGATGCATTACGAATTTTTATAAAGATCATAAAAATTATTTTGGAGATAGGTTTCAGTTTTCAAAATTTTCAGAATTTATATGGAATTTATGTGAATTTTATAATAAAGAAAATGTTAATTTGGATTGCAAATTATTTACAGTTAAATAATAAAAGAATTGGGTCTAAAAATTTTATATGCCAGAAAACATATTAAAAGATATTTTCTAGAATTTTTGTTGAATTTTCCAAAGAATTTTAACAGTTATATAAAATTATTTAAGGTATGAGACTCAAATGTTTTATATAATTAAAAGAGACGAAGGGGCTTTTGTAAATTAATTTAAATTGTTAAATCTAGAAAGTCGACAGCACTTCTCAAAAAGTACAATGGTAATCAATCAGATTTAGACAAACAAGGCAGGTTAGGTACAAAAGAAATAGTTTGAAAGTACAAATAAATATGTTTTACACTATTTCGACGCTTTCGACAGTAGGTTCCTTCTCCTTACCTTCGCTTGCGACACTATTGCAACCAATGCACATGGTATCAGTTAACTAGTATGTAGTGAATTGGATGTAGGCAGAAGGTATAAAGTCGAAAACAGGGGTTCCAAAGGGGGTTGAGGCATTACTTTGCTTTTAAAAGAAAATGCGCCTGCTTGCTTTCAACTAAGTAGCATTTGACTGGGTCAAATGGTTTTAAAAGTAATGGTTTTGATTGGGCTATGCCTTTGATTTTAATTGATTGCTTTCAACTGAATCGAAGCCTTTAGTTGCCGCTTCCTACCTTTTGACACAGATGGTTTCAAAATGGTTGTTTTGTTTCTAAAAACCTGGTCACCTATCCATTGCTTTCAAAGTGATGGTTTCGACACTATCACTTATTTAGGTAATGGTTTCGAAGCAGATGCTTTCGACTTAAATGTTTTAAAGACCTTTTTCTATATTTGAAGTAAAACCAAAATAGGTTTCGAAAGAAATAGTTTTAAATGGTTTTAAAAATGATGCTTTCATGCTCTACTTGAAGGCATAATCCAAAAGGTTTCGACCGAGACGATTTTCAAAGGTTTCGAAGGAATAAATTTTCGAATGGTTTTGAAAGGTTTCGACATATTTAAATTGAACCAAAAGCACTTTTGAAAGGATTGATTTTTGACCGTTTCAAAAGGTTTTAATGAATGGCTTCGAAAGGGGTGGTTCCCTAGGGTTTCGAAAGGATTGAAAGGAAAGGTTTTCCAACGATTTCGAATGGCAATATTTAAAAGTTTTAAAAAGGGTTCCTAATTTTTTGAAGATTTCAAAGCAAAGGCTTTTAATGGTTTCGAAAGGGTTACTTTCAATGATTTTGAAGGGGTTACCTTCAAGGGTTTTCGAAAGGATTGTTTAATGGTTTTAAACAAAGGTTTCGAATGTATTAAATAGGCAATGTAGCCTAAGTATTTTCAACTTTAAAAGAATTTCAGCTTGTTTTGAAGGATAGTCAATCCTCATTAAAATTCATCAATATTATTTTGAGTAAATTATACATAACATGGTAAAATAGCTTAGAGTAAAGCTAAGAATATATTTTCCTTGTAAAGGTATGATTTAAAAGGTAAATTATTTTGAAAAGGTTTTCAAGGATAAAGATAAAAGGTAGTTAACCCTAAGAAAATGATTCGACCAGATAGTCCATTTTGACCTAGACAGTTACTCTAGTTTGCGGGTAGTCGGCCCAGTTTTATGGACAGATAATCCATTTGTTAGCATAAAGGACATTGCTATTATGTTCCAGGCACATAGTCCATGTTCGACAAATGGATAGATAGTCCATTAGTTATCTGATTATAGCTTAACGGATTTAGCTATTATTATCATTATTTTATTAGTTTGACTAAAGAGTTTGGTTGTAGAAAAGGATTTACAAAATATATGTTTTGAAAAGAATATTAGTGAGGTAATACCCATTCCGCTAAGCGGTGTGGTCTCACTTAATATCAGTAAACAGAGATGTAACGGAATTATTCACACTACGCTTTATGTTTGACTAAAAGTTTTTGTTTCCCCTTATACTCTCAAGAACTCAAAATTTATTTGAGTAAGTTGAGAGTTAAGTTTTTCAAGTTTAGAAATTTTAATGAATAAAACTTCCGAAGATGAGCAGATGGCTGACGCATAGCTAATTAGGAGTTATAGATTGTTTTGTTTATTTCCACTGTGTATTAACTCAGATATGACTATATTGCTTTGATCAACCAAGGGGGCATCATCATACGCCGCTCTTGGCCTATTTTTATAAAGATTATAATTAATCTTTACCTAGGAAACAATATAGGATTATGTAACTTCGATATGAATTTGTTTTGAAATCTAACCAATAAAATATTATTTTTTGGAAATCTGTGATTGTGTTCATATTCAAATTCTTCTGATATTATGGATACCATTATCATTACTGTATTTTTTCACCAGAAGTTAATACTATGGATGACTACAACATATGTAGTGCTTAACTTTTGCCCTCGAGATACAGGATGTTACAACATGGTATCAGAGCATAGGTTTATGAAAACTTTAAACTAAAAATGTTTTTTAAAACATAATCCTAAGGAATTAGAGTAAGATTGGGGTATAGGATAATGCTATAGTAACATACTTGTATTTGCAATATATAAGTACGCAATTTATCTCTAGTCTTCTATCTTTGTTAGGTTACTTTTTGTATCTCATGTGGTTTGAATACAAATATAGAAGGTAGAAGAGGAAGAATTAAGCTCAGAGGGGAGGGCACCGATGGGTATGCTAGGCATAATGTGAGAAGAGGTCAAGGTCAGGCACAAGCAGAGAATACGGGCGTTGGAGTCCCGTAAGTTGGAATTAAAGCCATGTATCAATTTTTTAGGAATATGGTGCAGGCGAAAGTTGCAGCTGGAGTGTTAGAAGGAAATACTGCATGAGCAGAGGTTTCAGAAGTTTCGGTAGTTAACAGTTATGCTTAGCTGCGTGGAGATTACACCAAGCTTGGAGGGAAGCCGTTTGTTGGAACGGAAGATGCCATTAAAATAGAGAATTTGTTGCTGCATTGTGAAAGAATCTTTGCAGATTTGGGGCTCAACGATGAGCAAAAGAAAAGGTTGGCATTGAGGCCGCTTCAGGGAGCAGCTATGTTCTTGTGGAATAGTGTGACTATGGAAGTGGATGAGGAGACTATGACCTGGGAAGATTTCAAGGGAAGGTTCCCGGAGAGGTTCATGTCTGCAATGGCACAGTCACCTCTGATTAGAAAGTTTGCTGAATTAGAGCAAGGAGAGATGTCTGTTCTGGAGTATACTAGGACGTTTGAGGAGTTGGCCAGATATAGGTATGCTTCAGTGGATACAGTTATGAAGAGGAATGAGAAGTTTATCGGGGGTTGAAGCCTAAGTTAGCTACGCCTACATTACCTCATATTAGAGATCCTTCTGATTTTGTAGTTGAGATTACCTTAAGTCATGAGGAGTTTCTTTATTCTCTAGAGTAGATACGGCTAAAGAAGTCCAGGCCGAGCTGGGTCAGAAGAGGAAGTGATTTCCTAAGAACGGCGCTCAGAAGGGTGGAGCAGCTAAGATGGAGAAGTTTGAGATTGTCTGTTTCAAGTGCGACAAAAGGGAAACTTGCCAATGAGTGTCGTGCTAGAAAGGCAAAGGAGGTGGCAGGGAAGAAGAATGTCAGGTGTTTTGACTATGACCAGATAGGCCACAATAAGAGCCAATGCAAGGAGCCCACTAAGGATAGAAAGGGCAAGGTGTATGCATTGGAGCTTACAATTTCGACGCCACCAGCTCAGGAGAAGGGAAAGTCAGTTTTGGAAGGTACGCTTCAGATTCATGGTATGACTATTAGCATTCTATTTGATACTGGTGCATCACATTCTTTTATATCTAGATGTTTGATAGATAAGCTCATCTTAGAACCCACATATTTAGTTACTTCCTAATGGGTAGCGAATCTAACAGGAGGGTATGCAACTCTAGGTTTGAGGTATGACCAGTTAGAGCTTGACTTATTAGGTCATGCTTTTTTTATAGTTTGCATTTATTTGATTTTGTGGGCTTCAAAATCATTCTTGGTATGGATTGGTTAAGTGAGTACGATGGTAGAATATTTTGTCAGGATAGAAAAATATCGCTTAGACGCCCAGATTATAGTAACAGGATTGTTTATACCTTAGAAGGTTCTTGCTTTGAGATGTATGCCTTGTTGGGCGCTATGGAATTGGATGATGAGCTGAGTTGAGTTTTCGTGGTTAGGGAATTCGTGGATGTTTTTGAGCCTGTAGTTGGATTGCCACCGAGATGAGCCATTGAGTTTCAGATAGATTTGGTTCCGGGAGCAGAACTAGTGAGTAGGCCACCAAGCAGGATGACCCCTTCAGAGATGAGGGAGTTGAAAGTGCAGTTGGTGGATTTAGAAGGCAAGAGTTTTATCAGGCCGAGTAGTTCACCTTCGAGAGCAGCTATCATTTGCTAAGGAGCCGGATGGATCGTTAAGTTATGTATCGGTTATCATAAGTTGAATGAGATGACGATAAAGAATCGATATACATTGTCGAGGATTGACAATTTTTTCAACTAGTTGAGTGGAGCCAAGGCAATTTCGTAGTTAGATTTGGCGAGAGGTTTCCATCAGCTCAGAGTAGTAGAGGATTTAATGACTAATGCGCCAATTTTCTTTGTGGATTTAATGAACCGAGTTTTTCGAGAGCACTTGGATAGGTTCATATTGACTTTTATAGATGATATCTTGGTATATTCTAAGGATGAAAGAGAGCATGAGGTTCATCTTAGAGTGGAGCTTGAGACGCTAAGGCAGCATCAGCTGAAAGCAAAATTTTTAGAGTTTCATTTTTGGAAGAAAGAAGTGAAATTCCTTAGTTATGTAGTCTTAGATGACGGGTTGTCAGTAGATCCAATTAAGACTGAAGTGGTAAATAGTTGGAAGAGACCCGAGACAGTGATAGAGATAAAAAGTTTCCTTGGGTTGGCTGGTTATTATCGAAGGTTCATTAAGGATTTTTCACGGATAGCAGCATCGATGACCAAGCTGACAGGAAAGGATGTAAAATTTGTGTGGACTAATAAGTATGAGGAAGCATTTCGAAGTTTGAAACACTTATTGAACCATACACCTATCTTGGTTATTCCAAGAGGGAATCGGGATTTGGTGGTTTATACCTAAGCGTGTGGAACAAGATTAGGAGCTATGCTAATGCAGGGAAGTAAAGTGTTTGCCTACGCTTCTTGACAGCTTTGACCACAGGAGGTCAGAAATCTGACGCGTGATTTAGAATTGCCTTCAGTAATTTTTGCATTGAAGGTGTGGAGACATAACCTTTTAGGAGAGTGGTTTGAGTAATATACAAATCAAAGGTCATTGAAGTATTTGTTCTTTCAGAACAAATTAAACATGAGCAACGGGGGTGATTAGAGTTTATTGTCACTTATGATTTTGGGATTGAGTACACACCAGGAAAATGCATCAAGGTTACGGATGCGCTTAGTAGGAAACATCAGATTTAGGCCTGTCAGAACTAATCTTAACCCACTTACCCAACCCACTAACCCGTTTAATCTTCTTTCTGTTTTTGACCCAACCCGTTTGCATCTAACAAAGTAAAACTCCAGAGCAACCCAACCCACTTACCTATCTAGCCCTAATATCTCACCAGATCATAAAAGAAAAAAGATAGAAGTAAAGGAGGTGATTTCTCTACCTTCGTTCGACAACCATAACTTCGAAAAGGATAAGGTCCATCATTTATATGCTCGGCAACCCTAACTAGGATAAAAGGATGACGCAAAATAGGATAGAGGCATCGGCAGCAGCCGTAGGTGATTTCACAGTATCATCACCGATAGGTGAGCTAGCGCATCAAAAAAGGCCAATGGCAACAGCGTTATTCGAGAGTGTAAGAAATTAATTTGGTATTTTTAACAAATAGGTATTATTTATTAAATTAGCTTTTATTTGCAATTTTCAGTATCATTTTTCCTATTAGTTGTTGATTAATCCTATTAGTTGTTGGTTAAGATGTTGAAAATAGTGGCTAGTTTATGATTTAGAACGTATGATTTTAAGGGTTTATTGATTTGAGACATCACATATTTCTTGTCAAATGGATTATATGTCTGAGACAAAGGTTTTACGCAAATAAAGCGAAATGCTTCTTGTCAAACGGATTTGCAGATAATGAGTTAACAATCGTATGGTTTTCTACAACCAAGTTCATTGAACCTGGTAGCTTATATATCTAATATAATATACAGAACTACTTTTGGGTTAAAAGTAGCTGATTATGTATTTTATCCTAGGAGAACTGGTTAAAACAATTCCAAGATGTGAAACTTCACTTGGATGGTGCTGCACTATCCGAGTTTTGCATTGCACTGTCCCATGATTTTTTGCGCGAAACCTCATCTGTTTCATTCGAAAAAAATAACAAATACAATAACATGGCTTTACTTAATTCAAATCACAAAAATAAACCATAAATTTTAACAACAAATTTGTTTCATCTTTTCAACTTTACAAACTTGCCTATAGAGTAACATTTTACCTGCTAGTAGGCCTGTCAATGGTACGGGTTTCGGTCTGAGCCCAGCCCAAACATGTCCTATTTATGCGGGTATGGGTTTTTCCTTTTACTACCCAAGCCTAACTCAGGCCTGATCCGGATCGGGTACGGTTTTATCAAAACCTGGTCTGGTTAGGGCCCGACCCGACTATTAGTTTTTCGTCGTATCAAAACATGAGTGTATATTATTTATTTAAAATTTTGTATGTTTACATGTAGATGTTTTTGCAAACTTTTTTACGTGCTTGACTACATCACCATCTAATTTATATGTTTACATTATTGGTGTACAGATTTTACCAAAGTTGTAGTTTTAAAATATGGTTTTAACATAAATATTTTGAGTTAGGTACATAGTTATTACCCAGCAGGCTTAAAAAGCCCGACAGGACGGGCTCGGATATTGCATTGAAATACCCTACGGGTTCGAGCCGAGCTCGGGTCTTAGTTATTGTAATTGGACTCAGATCTAGGTTCTATAATGCCCAGACCGAACCCTACCCAATGATAGACCTACCTGCTAGTAATGGCCAGGTATGGTATTTCTCACTTCAGTGCTAGTAGCCATAAATGTTTTCGGAGTAGAACTTCCATCAATGTGCAATATAAATATACACTGTTTCATAATTCACGAATTTAATTTCCTTTAACTTTCGATAAAGGTTTTTTTGACGATTATTGGGTATGATTTACATATAAATGTAATGGAGCAACTACTCCTTACATCACCTAGAATGGACTCCTTCATTACACTGTCAGAGCATCTTCAATAGTACGGAGTGCGAAAATTGGATTTTCCGCACTCCGAAATGTTGGAGGCCTCATTTCTCCAACAGAAATTAGGCCAGGCGCCTGTTGAACAAGCACCTGGTCTTCAAGCGCCAGATGCTAGCGCATATAACAGGCACAAACCCCTCCTTCTCCTTCATTTCCACCTCTTTCACCCTCTTTTCAGTTAATTTTTTATTTTACTTTGCGTCCAAATGCCGGCCTGTCAGGTCAAAACTAGAAGACGGACCGTTTGATATGTGACAGATGCCAATATCGAACCTGCTCATGTCCCTCTTGATGCTACCATGACTCCAAACGATCTATGATCCTTGCATGACTTGCCCCTACTGTTTCGCATCGACTTACTACAGCTATAGCGACGCCACAGGTATGCATTTATTTCTTTATTGATTGACGAACAATCGTGTAACTGTATATGTATGATAATTGTTGTTTTATTTAAACATTAAAAATCATATATTTAGGTTCGTCACATAGTGATGTGATGTAATTGGTATGCGTATATGTCTGAGTATTTTGATCAGTTACCACATCTGGTTTTGATAAGCTACATGTGTCACCTTTGGTGAATTTCTAGATTTAACTAGATTTTCATATGTAGATTGCTGCTTGGTAGAGGCCCTCACCGAGAGATGGTGGCCTACCACTCACACATTTCATTTCCCTGGTTTTGAGCTAGGACTGACTCCTTTAGATTTTTATATGCTCACTGGCATAGAGGTTGGTCGACCGGACCATCTCCATGTTCCATTTGATAGTTCATTTGAGGTGTTTGAGTCATTTTCAGCTTATTTACCGGCTTTGGCTGGTAAGGAGGTTAGAGAAGGAGCTGTTACTCTCACTTGTCTGCAGTAATATATAGTAGAGTCATGGCCGTTGGGGATATGCACACTTCGGTAATCTGTGCCTTCATATTATACCTTTTTGGATCTACATTTTTTAGTGACAATAAGGGTACATTAGGCTTGGATTTTTCGCTGGATTAGTAGATGTGGATGGACTGCATATATATGATTATAGTACTGCTATTATTGGATATTTGTACGTAGCATTGGATACTTATGCGCTTCGGCAATCTAAACAGATGTATGGATTTTGGTACATTCTTCCATTTGGGTACTACGAGTATACTGCCAATATACACCCCTAACTTATTGTAAAGGCGAATGCCACACCTTATATTTACTTTCCAAGATTGTGTCGTCGGGGTCCTTCTATACGTTTGTCTCATGTTGCATAAGGGATGCACAATGAGCTAATAAAGGCTAGACAGCAGATGGATATGCGGCGCCGCGGTAACATTATCGTTCGTCTATGGGATCGGTACTTATAGTTCCTAGAGCCCGGTCCTGATCATCCACTCACTTTTTAGTTTTCCATGTCACGACGTAGGGTTTGCTTTCAGATTCTTGCATGTCCGTTCATATGGTACTTATAGGAGCCCTGTTGGCTATAGTTGTAACGTATAGTTTGCATTCCATCAGATCCGCTACCGTGGGATGATATATATGCTAATATTAGGGTTGAACCAGCTTATATTCTTGTGATGAGGGGTGTGGGATGGGTGGATGGTGAGCCTTTTACAGTTCTAGGAGACTTTGATTCATATTGGGCTCGAGTAGGCCCACGTGCTTACACGTTGTCTGATTATATTCGGGGTTTGAACTCCTATCATATTGGTCCGCATACCTCTTCTGGTAGAGCTCCATTACCGCCTGTCACCTTTAAGCCTACATCGTCTTAGTACATGCAGCCTCCTACTTTCGACCCCCCCTCCCTCATTTGTTTAGAGCGTATGATGTACATGCTCGGGTGGTAGAGTATCACTTGTAGTATCCTACAGATGACGCTATTACGGGTGTACCATCTGCTGAATGTATCAGCCTCATCAGGTTTGTACGAATTTTAAATTTTCTTTAAATTACCTGTCATTTTATTCTCCACCTATGTATAATTTTTCCTGTGCACATATCAGTTTTCTCGGTACATGGATTATGATAGACGGATGATTGCTGCATTTGAGCGTATGATGCTCGATTATACACAGATGATGTATCAGAGTTAGTAGACTGCGGTCCAGCAGCAGCAGACTCAGTATGATGCTTAGATATAGGGATTACATGCCCAGATTCAGCAGCTTTAGTAGCAGTTCCATGCCGGACCTGAGCCTCACGACTTTGATGACGTCAACGATGATAGTGATGACGATAGTGGAGATGATGAGGAGATTGATAATGGTTTCGATCACATAGATTAATGTGCTACATATAGATACGCATTACAACAGGTTTTTGCATACTATGTTGGTGATGATATCGCTATTATATGTGATTGTCTATATGTTATGGCATTGTGTCGATTATATTTTATGTTGAGTATGGAATTGTGTTGATTATAATTTATGCTTGTTTATTATTAAACGTATATGAAGTTAAAATGTTGAAGTAACAAACACAGTTGTGTTTTTTGTCAAAAAGTTTATGGATGTTTGAAACATGGACGTTAATCTCATGCTTCATTTTTTTTGATGCGGATTACGACCTCTTTATTTAAGATAAAGTGTTATATTAAAATGTCACAAAATTTAAAAGTTTGGTAAATTCAATCAATATCTAACATAATATTTTTGGCTACAGAATTGAAACTGTTAGTAATTGTTTATACAAACTGATCAGATGTGCGACGATGAGGAGATAATGGAAACTCAGTTTTGGGACACTATTGCTGAACTTTACAATTGCAATGTTCATTGTACCATTAGATGTATGAAGTTAGAGTTGAGGACTTATTATGGGAACTTCTGCAATGCCTCTACGTGGTATAGTACGGTTATCAATAAGGTTATATATGAAAATTTGTTTAAACCAACTCGTTCCACGTTTGAAGGTCGTTACTTTCTCAATTATCACAGCACATTCATTGGACATGAGGCTTATATCTTACATCGAAATTGGCTAGAACGATTTAGATATTCATAATTTGAATGTATTATTGTTGGGTGTATTATTGTTGAGTGTATTATTATTTCTGGACATGCATATTTATTATTGGCTTGTTTGTGAGTAATTTCACTTTCTATTGTACTGTCAAATCAAAATACAATGCTCCTATTTAAACATAAATAATTTTTAGCATTCACATGCTTCAATATATATATAAGAGCTTTTCTTCTCAAACACACAATTCAGTTCTCCGCTCCTTCAATCTTCTAATCCTCATATCAATGCCTTCCTGGTCATCATCTATTGACTCTTATTTCGGTTACGTTCCAACGGAAAGAGAACACACTGACGAAGATTGGAATATCAATTACCAAGGCCAGCATTACGAGGACGTCGCTTGTGAATTCTCAAATCTTGACCAACTCACACTTCAAGAAGAAGTTCAACCTCTGTATGAACGTATGGTTGTCTAACTTGTACACGAACAGTTGGTTCATCAACAACCACAAGAACAGGAGGTTGATCAAGTACCAAATTTGCAACCTTTGGTTGAACAAGAGGTTGACTCTTACGTAGTATGTTGCCACTATTGTTATAAGGTTGAAGTTGTGGTTAGAGCTGATGGCGAAGATATTGGTCGTTGAATCCTGTTGTGTCCTTTCTGGCTTAAAGGGTGCAATTATACAGAATGGGTTGATGAATGGCTATGCCTAAGGGCCATAACATATGCCAATGGGCTGAAACGAGAAATAAGATGTCTCAGAAATGTGTTGCAAAACTTACAATTCGACCGTAACCAGTAGTTTCTTAGTGTCAGTTCTAAGTCCTAGTTAAGGTATTTTTGTTGGTTGTATTATTGTAGAGTGTATTATTGTTGACTTTTTTTTTATGTATTATCGTTGACTCTATTAATATTTGGGTGTTTTAGTAGCATTGTCTTGTTTCTTTCTGTATTATTGCCGTGCAAATTTTTAACTATACTATTGTTTGTTGGTGGCATAAAGTTGTTAAGAACATGGCTACAGTTGTATGATGGGACGAGACACTGCATCAACAGTCAATAGTGTATGGAGGAGACGTGACACTGGACCAACATGCAATAGTATGTAGATGGGACAAGATACTACATCGATCAAATCTCCTTGTTGGCTTGTGAGGACGTGGCTATAGTGTTTAGATGGGACGAGACCCTGCAAACGTGAAATAAATGGAATCTACTTTATAGATAGTGATTGAATTGAATTAATGCTACCAGCCACCTAGTCATGATTGTTTGTTTTGTTACGAAATCCAGCATGTGATTTAAGCTATAAAAAGCTTGTTAGATACTAGAAGTATAATTGCTCATTCTTATTTCATACAATTTCAGATATAACAAATGGCTGCCAAAGATTATATTTTTTTTGATGATAGCGACGACGAATTTGATGAAATGATGGAAGATCATTTTTGTGACGAAAAGGAACTAATAAGTATGGCTGCACTACAGGTTGTTCAATCGAGCGTGCAATATAGTGGATCAGCTGTTGGTCGTCGATATAAAAATCATAGACATTCATGGCACAATGACAGACTGATGGAAGACTACTTTGTTCCAAATCCTACTTAGACAGATGCTGATTTTAGAAGAAGATTCCACATGCGGCGACCTCTGTTTCTTAGAATCCTATAATGTATCAAGCGGCATGATAAATATTTTATCTTCAAACCTAATGCATCTCGTACAATGGGATCGACTGGAATTCAAAAAATGACAGCTGCACTTAGAATGCTTGCATATGCAGGACTGGCAGACGCGCTTGATGAAAATTTGGAAGTGGCGAAAGCACGATATTAGAGTGTTTAGAGCAACTCTGTCAAGCTATCATAGATATTTAGGGTGATCAACAGTTATGCAGACTGAACGAGGCGGATATAGCAATGTTATTAAATATGCATCGTAGTAGAGGTTGGCCTGGAATGTTAGGCAGTATAGACTGCATGCATTGAAAGTGAAAGAATTGTCCAAAGGCTTATGCTGGAGCTTATCGGGGTAAGTCTCGTAGTTCCACTATTATTTTGGAAGCCATAGCATCGTATGACTTATGGATATTGCATGCATTTTTGGAATGTCAGGTTTGAACAGTGATCTTAACGTAGTCGAATGATCTACATTGTTCAATGATTTAGCAAACGTTAGATCAACTTCTTGTACCTTTACTTTAGGAGGTAACACATGCGATCATAGATATTATCTTAGCGATGGTATATATCCTAAATGGAGTACCATTGTCAAGAAATTCCTAACCCACAAAATAATAAACAATCAAAGTTTACAGCGGTGAAAGAAGGTCAGAGGTAGGACGTTGAACGAGCATTTGGGTTCTTCAATGTAGATTTTCCATAGTCAGTAATCCATGCAGACTTTGGTCACCAGCTAAAATGACCAAAATAATATACATTTGTGTTATTTTACATAATATAATTATAGAGGATGAAAGAGACATGGAAGAAGATTACTTTTACGAGGGTGCTCCAACACCACTGCCTATTTGGCGCAACAATATGATTGGAAACGCACAAGAACTTGAGTTTCATGTAGAAAGCCAAATGTCCTACCCTAGTGTTCAACTGCATCGAAGACTGCAAAATGATTTCATAGATCATCTTTGGAACTTTTCTGGAAATCAGTGAAACTATATTTATGTTGTTACTTTTTCTACTGTTGTTTATGGTGTTGTTACTTATTATTGTTATTGTAATCTATTTATGTCTAGTTAATGTAATGTTGTGATAATCTTTTTTCAACGTAATGCAATTTCAATGAAGATACATATATTAACAATTGCTTGCATTCATAATACAATACAATTAACGATAATTAAAAGATACAAAGTTTGTAGAAAAAATGAAACATTTAATGACCCTCTTCAAGCCTACGTCTCATAATTTCTCTCCTTCTTTGCTCCGTATACTCCAGTAGTTCTACAGACATGTGCGACGTATCCATGAACATTATTGCATCTTCATCTCTTTTCCGGTTTCCAGCAAGAAATTGATCTACTCTTGACAACTTTTGTTGCTGCTGAATTGCTCGAGTTTCCATAGCCCGGTTAATTCTATCTTCAGATTCAAGTAGGAGTTTTTTAATTTCTACCTGATTCGCTCAAACAATCTGCTTCTTTTTTGCCACTTTTGCTCCCTATGGCCTAACAAAATGATCTTCGGTAGGGGTTGGGTCTTCTTCTGATCATAAACCGTAGCTTCCTAGCGATTCCCTAGGACTAGAGCTTTCTCCTACTCTAGGCGTTTTACGACGACCACTGCCTGATTGGACTTGTTGAACGGTTTTCTGAAGCGATGGTTCCAATTTATCGTGCTCGACCAATATGTTATAAACATGCATGAAATGATAAAAATGTGGTGCTCTGTTACTATCAGGTTATAGATTTGTTTGAACAACTTGTTTGCAGTCATTCTTTATAGTAAAAAACGCTAGTATAATTAGAGAACTATGATAAAAAGTAGAACAATGAAATTATACTAAATCTTACCAAATGCATTTCGTTTCCAAATCCACTAGGATTCATTTGTTTTAGCTTGAAAATTTGAGAATCGAATGTTTGCGTTTGACGATTGATTTTTCCATAACGACCTTTGATTGAAGATAACGTTCTTTTCCGATCGATGTTCTTCCAATTGTAGCAATTGGTAATTTTTCCCCAAAATGTCTCACTACTTTGATCGACCCCTCGAATAGGATCGACTGAGAGTGCACAGTAAATGTAGCAAAAATCGTAGTCTTCCGCATCACTCCAACTTTCATTAGTTACCTCTCCTCCAATTGGAACCATAACGTCTTGTAAGTCGTAATCTTCAAAACTAGACCTTGTAGCATTGACGTCGAAATCGGAGTACGCGTTCAGTTGTGATAAGTGAGAGTAAAAAATTAGGATGGATGAAGGAAATTGGTTATGAATGAAAGAAGATGAGGGGAGTTGTATTTGAAGGTGGAGTATGGCTGTTGGAGAGAGGCGTTGGGGGAGGGGAATTAAAGACACCTGTTATACAGGCGCCTAGAAAACAGACGCCTATTCAACAGGCGTCTGGTATCTAGGCGTCTTTTTAACAGGCACCTCATATGATCTGAGATACCCAACCTTTCGGCCCCGATTTCCACACTATCCAACAATGTACATGCTGTTGGAGTTGTTTTTTGGTGCGGATTTTAGATTTTTGGATCAGTTGGAGATGCTCTCACGATTATTGCTTTCAAGTTTCAAGAAATCTTCTACCTACACTTTAACAACCAACTTATAAAATAACATTATAACATTTAACATTCGAATCATGAAATTATTCATACAAATATCAAATACTAAAAAGAGGAACAAAATATGATGTTCCACTTATTTTTATCAAATTGATCAAACTTATAGGTACTTGTATCTAAAAGCATACTTACTAAAGATTTATCTGTCCAAATGTACTAGCAAAACATATAGCAAGTAATGCAACATTGGGTGAAAGGTGACACTTACACTTATATTTTGGCTAACTATCTTTTCTAGTATCATGGATAAAAAAAATCCAAGAAGTGCATACTTTGACACAAAAAACTATCATTGACAACATAACTTTCTATTACAAAACATTGTATTTTTCTATTAAGTAACAGGCAACCTACAATTTGCTTGCATATTCCAACTCATTGTATTTTTGACCAAGTTTAAAGTACGAGCACAATTTTTCAAAAGATTTAAATTGAATGTCCGGGTACTCTGTTCCTTTTCAATTTTTGAAGTCCGGATAATGTTAGCTCAAAATTCAAAGATTATAAATTCAGTCACTAGTTTGCGTCATATGTTGATAGTTGGTTATTAATTCAATATGTTGAAAATCTTGGTCACATGTTGATGAGTTCAATGTGTTGTGCACTAACTTTCTTTTAGTTAAGTCTAGATAATACATACACTATGTTTGAACAAACAATATGTAACTCCCACCTTTTCGCACGGTTTAAATCTATGATAAACCACACACGTCCGATTTAAACCATACAGAAGGGCGGATTGTTATGGGGTAAATAAGAAAAAGCAGGGAAAGAAAAAACAAAATGGAATCTTGCAGTGGAACGATAAAATATAATAATCAAATAAACAGTTCATGAAGCTGTTTTACAAAACATTTGATTATACTTATACGATATATCAGAGTTACACATACCAGAGAGCATTAATAATGCAGCGGAATACAATAGTATAGTGGAATAATATAATAGATAATAGTAATACACTCTTCGTCTTCATCCTCTAGAAATAAAGTTTTCGAATCCTGAAATGCTCAGACTGACCCGAGCGAATTGAAAAGACAAAACACTCGAGTCAGAACTAAAAGATCTTATGTAAGTTAAATCAACAATAAACAATATGAGTGGAACAGTGTTAGAGATGTTTACTGGATTTCACATCTCCTATCCAGTTTCTAAAGTGAGTACAGTAACTCGAAAGATGCTTGGGATTCACATCTCCTAAGGATCCGTTAAACTATTTACTATGTAGTAATATTTGCTATTATAATAATGTCTATTAGTAAAATAAACTTACTTTTAAATAGCGTTAAGGCTTCACATTTTCCACCTTGACACGTGATAGTGCCAATAGTCTATACAGTACCGTAATACCTGCTGATCGGGAGGCTACCAGAGGATACTCCATAGGTACGACACAAATCAAACTCGTATAAGGCATGCTAGGGTAGGTGACACGACACTACTAGGCAATGCCAGCGTAGATATACCAATTACGCACACGGAGTGGTGGTAACGCGTAGCAGCTACTACCGCCCACCTCGAGCCACACCCGCAAATCAAAAATCAAAAATGGCCACTGAATCAATCCAAAAGTCAAAGTATAATATTGAAGGGACATGTCCGATAAGAGGGACTACCTCCTTGGCCAGAGATCGCTCCTATTTTAGCCACCTTATGCCAACTCACGGGAGTCGGGTCCATGTATTTACCTCAAAGGAAACACCGCCACCATCCTACTTCATTCTAAAATCTCCACCGCGTATACGGTTGTTAAAGTGGTTTTCGGAGTTGGCAGAGAGTATGACAACTTCCGATCCCGATCTTTTCAACAATCAAACGTTATTATAGCACAACGGTCATTTCAAAATAATTTATACTACAAAACCAGGATATAATATTCATTTCAAAACCACATAAATACGATATCATTTTCGTTTTAAAACCAAATCAATATGATATCCTTTTTAAAATTATAGTATTCAAAGTTATAAAATTTCGAAACCAAAGACTTAAAACTATAACACTTCCAAAACGTAATACTTTGAAATTTATAACTTTGAAACATAACTTTCAATACTTTATTGGTTCAAATATTAAATTACTTTATATAATAAAATTGCTTCTTAAATTCCACAAATCAATTCCAAATACAGATTTGAACCCCCAATAAACCATTTCAATTTCCATAATTTCAAAGCTTTAAATATTCCACCATTTCAAAACTAATTCTTTGATAATTCCATATATATATATATATATCGAATTTAATTACTATTATTTAGATTTGGAATGTTAACTAAATAAACCCAATATAATTTAAGAGAAACTTTTAAAACTTCAATTAACTGGATATTCTTTCAACTTATTTAACTTGATATATTCATTTAAATCAACTTTATATTCATTTAAATCATTCTAAATCAAAATCCAGTTGTAAAATCACACCCGTTAAAATCTCAATTTTATTAAAATATCAAATCAACTTTATTCGAGTATAAACCTTAAATAATTTAATTCACATCAATTTCCTATTTATCTTCCAACCTCAGTTTTATTTAAGCCATTATAACTATATATACAATATAATTTAAACAGCTACTTAACCATATTATGTAAAACCAATCAAAGTTTATTATTCACTTATTTTACATTTTAAAGCAAACTTATACATAGCTAAAATCAATTATAAAATAAATTTACATAACATCTAAAATCAATATTTATATAACCCATGTATTTATTTACAAAGCCATAGAATCATTTAAAATATTTATATATATATATATAGACCACGGCGTCTGTATCAAATTTTCTATCCTATGGTCAAGTGATACGGATATTTATCATTTCAATCCGTAATTAAAAATAAAAATATGATTATATATCATTTCATACCGCAATCCCGAATGAAATAAAGTGCATAACAATTTGCAGTTTAAAACAATATAAAATACAATATCCATTCATCTAAAATCAATCATCAACCATTTATTACAATCATCATCCAATTTAACAATAACATCAATATAGAGCATATAATACATAACAGGTAATTACTGACAGTTTATATTCAAAAATAAATTAAACAATCTATCTAACTGGCAGTTTATATGCAATAATAAATTAAATAAGAATTTAATTTAATAAACTAAATTAGCCTGAGATGATGATTTAAAATATGCCAAACAATCATAAATAAATTTCAAATCACATCAAATATCAATTTAACACACATAAGAAATTTTAGAAATTGTGAGTGGGTTAAAATACTCACCTTTTGAATTTAAATTGAATTTAAATCCAATTTAAACCCAAAATTCAAACAGCCTCAGAATCCATCCAAACCAGTGCCAAATCGTCATGAATTTCAATACGATCTTAGCGGAGAAAACCATGAACGGACCACGTATACAAAAGTTATCGACATTAGAAGTCATACGATTTAAATTAGAAGAATAAATAAATAAATAAAAATCTGACCAAAATTCTTTTACCGCGCACTATCTTCCCAGAGAAACCCTAATCTCCACTTCTACATTGCATTCGAACAAACGGGCCGCTGCCTTAATTGCCAAAACCATTGCGTCGCCCAATGCCAAGTGTCAGATCAGAGCCCGACGCTGTCTCCAATAGGTCAGGCCGACCAGACAGTGTGATCGCGTGCGCCTCTCAATGGCTGAAACCAACTCCGTCGCCGATGACTTCTATTGCCGGGCACGGCGAATTTCAGCGCCTACACCCTAAACTACCCACATTGATCTCCACCGCTTGACAACCTCTACGAGTCCCTGCTTCCCGATTGACGCCAGAATCAACATCCACCATTGGATCAATACCCATTCATACGAACGACCGAGACAAAATCAGCCAATTCCGGCTACCCAAAAGCCCAGTTCGATAAACGAATCACATATCTGACCTGCACTCGTCAAGAGCTTCAGATCCATGTAAAATTTAATATTGTTTGTAGAGTTTGAATTTTTGGCTTTGGATTTGATTTGGAATTGCAACTGGAAATTTTGATTGTCTGCCATTGAAATGAGAAATAGGAGCTATTGGAATTGTATGTACGAAAAAATGAATATAAGAGATAGGCTAGGGTTTATAACAAGGTATAAATAGGCAAGGCCGAAAATAGATCGATGGATCAGATTGATAAACGTGCTGAACGATAAATGGCCCGAAAAGCCCGTTCTGACTCCGGAATGAAATTGGGTCAACCCATATATCAAAATAGATGTTTTAAAATATGTTAAACTCGATGGAACAAGTTTCAAGTCCAAATTCCATCATATGAAGAAGTTATGCTAAAATCAAAATTTTCCAAATTGATTTCGATTTCATCGATTTCAAGGCATTTCGAGTCTGTACGATTAAACGACAAGTCTAATCGCTACAAAACTTGAAATCCCAAAATAATTCACCGTTATGGATCCGATGAAACTGGTTTCGTCGAAATCCGAGTTATTGGCCAAAATGGCTATTTTTACACTAATTAAATAAATAATTAATTAATTAATTAAATCAAATTTTCAATTACAATTCTAAAATTGACAATTCTTATCATTTTTATGTTTCCAAATCGTTCACACTAATTTGACAAATTTAGATGTCAATTTAAAGTTAATTACTTTATCAAATTTCAGTGTTAACCTCAATTTATTGAATTCAGAATTTATAAGCAAAATTCCCAAAATTTCCATTTAATTAAATTACCAATAATTATTCCATTCATTATTGTAAAATAGATGGATTTAACATTGAATTCAAAACTATTACATAATTTTCTCATATTCCATCTTTATTTGAAATAACGTAATATTTAGATGTTTCAATTTCATTTAACTGTAATTAATCCAATTATTGAATTTTTACATTTCAATTAAATAAATAAAATCTTGATTTCCATTCTTTAAATCAACCAATTCATATTATGAATAGAATTGACATTATTTCGAATTATTTCCTTAATTTATACTAATATAACCTTGAATTAAGATTCATTGCAATTGATGACAAACTCTGATTACATGGAGTAAATAAATTGTTACTTTATAATAATTGTTGCCACCAACTCCTACTCATATTTATATAAGTTATCATTTCTAAAAAATTACATTCAGAAGGTTAAATTTATTCAATTACTATTTATTATTATTACTTCATTGATTAATTCAATATTTACATTTGTTTTCTTATATTAAATTTGTTACCAAATATTCCTATTTACAATCAATTAAAACCCTGCAATTGTTTCAATCAAATGGGATTGCACTGAATTAATTATTTATCAACTTGCAATAACGTTATTACTTTAATCTATGTCCAATTACAATCAATATTCTCAATAAATTTATTTACATGGTCTCATGCTTTCTGTTACACCAATTACTACCTATCCATAAATTTACGTTTCTATTTTAATTTACATTTACACTTTCCGTTATTATTACATTAATTATCATTTAAGTGCATTTAATTATCTTTATTTGAAATTTGTGAATTAACTGGTAGCAACCCTTTATAATACTGGTATGTTCATTCTTCACAAACAATTTCTATCTATCATATTATTTCACACATTCATACAATAATTACATTTGTTTTTATTATATTCCATTTATAACTAAGTCATAACATTTAAATTATTTTATTTAATTGGCATGTTCATTCAAGTTCATTAATTATTAACTTGCATTAACATATTTCCAAATATTACCTTAATTTACATTCAATTACTATTTATTATTATTGATTCATTAATTAATTCACTATTTACCTTTGTTTTCTTATATTCAATTCTTAGCCCAGTATACGAATTTACATTACTTCAATTAATCGTAATTTCATTTCAATTTCTAAGACTTAGCCTTAATTTCCATGATTACATTTCATTTTTAACATTTGCTTCATTATAAATTATAAAAAATTTATTTCTTTCTAAATTTAGTTACAAAAATCTTATTCATTTAACTAATTTTAATCATTGAAATTTATGGGTCGTTATACATTATTAACAGTGCTATGGTTTTGTAACAAAGAAAAAAACGATTGAAACCATAGTTGTTGACTTTATTATAAGAAGAATAAGTGGCTAAAAAATCATTAAGACACTGGATTTCTATTTAAAACCTTTTACTGGTTAACAGTTGCAAAATAATACAGTTTAGTGGAAATCGAGTTCACTTGTATGAATTTTTTTAAAAGAAAAAGGTTCCTATAATTTCGTGCCAACAAATGTAAACTGCTACTACTATTAGTGATTGATAAGTGCTCGTCAACAAATTCAACCTCAAGACTAATTTTAATAGGGCTTGAATAGAGTAAATCTATTTATGTTGTCACTTATAGTAAGTTTTAGATTTGTAGTATGTAATTGAAACTCAAAAAATCATAGAAAATAATTCTAACTCCCTGTCTATCGTAAATTGTAAATGAATAGGAAAATGACATCCTTACTTGAATGGTAACTCCATTCCTTTGTCCCTTTCTTGAAGAAATTGGATCAAGTCTATGTGTTAAAGCATCATTGTTTTGTTTATTTAAAGTTTAGTATGATGTCATTTGTATTGAATTGAGAAATTTAAAACTTTATTCAACTTATTCAATTAATATTTTACCAAAGAATAAGTGATCCGATTCCGGTAGAGAATTAACTATAAATGAATGTTATAATGAATTTGAAGTTATTTCATTATATAAATTATTAATAATGGTATACTATATAGTATATATACAACTGATACTAGTTAACAGATATATATGAGAACTTAACCCATGTTTCACTCAATATTCAGTGGATCCAACAACCCATGCATTAATGTAGATTTTGACAAGTTAGTTTTAGACGGTAGGCTTTTATTTTACCTGGGTTGCTTTTGTTTTCATTTTTCTTATTTTTTATTGATTGTTGTGGATTGTTTGTGTCATTTTGGGATTATAAGGCCGTGGTTAAGGGCTTCGGGCCTATTAAGTGCTTCGGGACTATTAGGGACTATATGATTATGCTTAAATTTTGTAGAACTTACATATTTTCTATTTTTGATGTCGTAATATGTAATTGTACTATGCAGGACCTTAAAATACTTTTTGGTTTTCACTATCCAGTTCAGTTTTTAATTTTGTTAAGCAGAATTTTGTTGTTTTCATGTACAACTAATCCAATTTTTCATTTTTTGAGCAGTTTTTGTTAAATGGTGCAGGATTGATAATATATTGGTGTAGTTTTTTATGTCGGTGTATACTGTTTACAACTTATGTAGTAGTTTTTTGTTAAATAGGTTCAGTCGGGTTAACCCTTTTACTGAATGGGTTAGTTCGGGTCGGATCGGGTCGGGTCAACCTATTTATTAAATGGGTCAAATGGGTTGGGTTTGTTTATGTCTTGAATGGGCCGGGTTAAATTCTACTCGACCCATTTATAATCCAATCCGACCTGTTTGACAGGTCTTAGATTCAAAATGCAGTATTAGCGACGATTGATGAGCGAAAAGATTCGAATGCATTAGTAGATTGTAGAGTGTAGTGGAGATCCGATGCTGGATCTAGTGGAGATACAGCTGTATTATCTTGTTTGGAAGTTCAACCAATGATGATCGAAAGGATTGCTTCTAAACAGACAAAGTATCCGGTGTTAGCTAAACAGATAAGGAAGTTAAAGGGTAGAACAAGAGTGATGACTTGAAAGATTTCAGTCATGACCAAAATGGATGGTTGAGAAAGAAATGAAGATTATGTGTTCCAAGTATAGGAACATAAGAAACGATGTCTTGGAGGAATACCCTCATTCGAAGTTCTCTATGCATCCAGGAGGTCCTAAGATGTATAAGGATATGAAGAGGAGTTTCTTCTGGGATTGTATGAAGCGGGATATTGGTTTGTGTGTAAAATAGTGCTTGATTTGCCAATAGGCAAAGGCCAAACACCAAAAGCCAAATGGGTTGCTTCAGCCACTAGATATTCAAGTATGGAAGTGAGATTCTATTTCCATGGATCTTATAGATAGGTTGCCAAGGTCGAACAAGGGAAATGATAGTATATGGGTCAGAGTGGACATGTTGACCAAGAGTGCGCATTTCATTCCAGTTAAGTCAACCAGAACGGCACCTGTTTTGCAAAGTTGTTAATGAAGAGTGTGGTTAGACTGCGTGGAATTCCTAGTAGCATGGTTACTAATAGAGATTCTTTATTCATTAGCGAGTTTTGAAAGAGTCTATAGGAAGTTTTGAAAACCAAGCTCAAGATGAGTACCGCTTACCATCTGGAGACAGATGGGCAAATAGAAAGAGTTAACAAAATCTTAGAAGATTTGTTAAGAGCTTGTGTTCTAGATTTCGGAGGATCATGGAAAGACCATCTGCATTTAGTCGAGTTTTGTATAACAACAGTTATCAGACTAGTATTGGGATAGCACATTTTGAAGCTTTGAATGGAAGGCCATGCAAATCTCTCGTATGTTGGTTAGAGGCTGGGGGTAGGTTGGTTCTTGATCCAGATTTGGTTAGAGGGGCCCGTATGGAAAATTTGTGGGCACTCATAGTTTAGGAGGGGAACAATAAACTCCAGGTCAACCATGAGACTGGTGTGAGCAAACAAAAACAGTTTATCTTTAAACAAAAGCAAAAAAAGAATTTAAAAGAAATCCACAATGCTTTTTGGAAAATGAAACTACCATAAGGCCTCCCTGCACGCACACCATGCAATCGCACACTTGGAGGAGATTTCTCCTTATGATAGTCAAACATGCTTGATACGCAAAATTCTTTTTATATTATTATTTGTCCATGGCACAACTCAGTGTAGAGACATTCGACGGGTAATCCTTTCGTTCTTGAAAATACCAGATCTTCACCACCGGTCTTCAAATGCGATCCATAATGTCGTATCATTATTCGGAATGGGTTTTATGACACAAAGTCCTCTCCCGGCTAAACCGAATAATGAGCGCTTAATTTTAAAACCATATGGATATATGGGATCTTAGTTAAGTCACAACTTAAAGCCCAAAACCTTTCTTCAAATCGTTTAAACAAATTACCATTTTCAATCTTTTTAACAAAAAGATTCACTTCACAAAGTTCACCAATCTTTCACAAAGATTTATTCATAGCATCAAAACTATTTACAATTAAATATTTTATACAAAAGATACACCTTTAAAATCCTTATATTCTAGAAACAAACTCACTATCTTTAGCAAAGATTTATTTATAGCTTTCACAACAATTTCCCTTTCAAATTGGATTAACTCATTCAATCTTTAAATCAAAGACTCAATTCATAACTTTGAAAACCATTTCCAAAGATTCATTCATAACTTGGAAAACCCTTTTAACAAAACCGGAAGTTTTTTCTTTATATAAAAGCCATTATCATTTGAGAACAAAGAATTTTCATTTCGGGAAGAATCCATTTACATTTCCTCAAGTTAAAACCCTTCATGTATAAATTTGGGTTAAATTCAAATTGCCAAAATAATATTTTTAAAACAGTTTAAAACCCATATAAAATTTTTATATAACTTGTACAACCTTTTTAACTACAATTTCCAAACATATATTCATATAACTCTACTTCAAATCTTTAATTCAAATTCTAATCAATCTTTTTAAATTTCAAAATTCTAACAAGTTATTCAAAGTAAAAACTCCGTTTCAAAAGCTTTTCATATTTAACCTAATTCCATTTCCAAAACCATTTGGATTCAAAATTCAACTTTTAAACAACTAATATTTAAATTCAAATTATTTGTGACTTAACCGATTCCTCATGCAATCCATATTTGTGCGTGTATGTTGTAG
The DNA here is from genome assembly GCA_030765085.1 of Allium cepa. Taxonomy (NCBI): domain Eukaryota; kingdom Viridiplantae; phylum Streptophyta; class Magnoliopsida; order Asparagales; family Amaryllidaceae; genus Allium; species Allium cepa. Next base: position 306,675,794 of record CM060929.1, read on the forward strand.
CCTAAGGGTTTTACATAATAGTGCAACATCATCAATCATTATAGATTCAAGCACAGTAATATTGATAAGCGGTATAATCTTATAACGCTTATCTTCATTCACAGATTCATCGATAGTAATATAAATTTATTACAGATAAATTAATTACATTCATCACAGCTCAAATCAAAATAATTCATATCACAAAGTATCACACATAAGGGATATCAAACAATTCAAAGCATTCATACAGTTTAAACATCCATAAGACAGATTAATTAATCATCTGATTAATTGAAACCAGATTAATCACCAGTCTAGGTTAATTAACATTAATTAATTACAAATTATTTTAATTAATTAACCTTTAATAATTAATTAACCTTAAAACATTAATTAATCATAATTAATTAATAAGTTAACCTTTAATCATCAAATAATTAACTTTTTAATTATGCAATTATCCTTTAATTAATTATCCTTAATTAATTACATTAATTAAATTAACCTTAAGTTAATTACATAATTAATTAACCCTTAATTAATTATCATTTAATTTGTTATCCGTAATTAATAATTAATTATCTTAATTATAAATTAATAAATCCTAAATTACTAAATTAATTTTCTTTAATTATTAATTAATTAACTTATAATCAATATTTATTAATTCTTAATTCATTCCTTAATCATTAATTACTCTTAATTATTAATTAATTTAATTAACCACCTTGATTAATTACCCTTTAGTTAATCAAATTTATTAATTATTCACATTAATTAATAAATCTTTAAGTAATTAAATAATTAATTCTTAATTATTAATTAACCGCTTTTTAATTATTAAATGATTAACCTCTAATCACTTAATTATTAACTTGTACTTACCTACATTAATTATCTTTTAATTAATCACATTAGGTAATTAGCCTTTAATTTATTAAGACCTTAATTAATTTAAAAGATAAACCACTTATCTTCATTAATTACTTAATTTCATTATTACACTTTGAAAACACTTGGGGCTTTAAATAAAAGTTATTTTAAACCCAAATCAACAAATTTCAAAAACAGCTAATTTTTAAAATTATACCTTTAAATCCATAGATTAATTTAAATCTTTAAGTTAATTAGCAATTTTTGAAAACATTTGATCTTTCAATTTACCTTTAAAACTTGTTTAAAGAAAACTTGTTTTATGATAAATCCTGAAATAAATTTTTCCTTCGCATTTTAAAAATCTGATAACATATTGAGCAACCAGGACCAAATGATCACAAACCTGAACACTTCCCCAAGCCAACCTCATGATCATCGCGAACACAATTTGCTTCGGGAAAAATGCACAAACTTCTCGAGTCAAACACAAGATTTTTGCTTCTTCCCAACCTTAACATCGCCAGATATTCAAAGGTGCAGCGTGCACGTGCACGCAAGCCCGACACCCTTTTGACCATCTTCGCCAACACTCTAAGGTCGATGACACTCACTATCAAACACGACCACACGATCATCATCACAAAGCCTAAATCAAAGTAGAGCTACTCAGGTCAAAACAGAAACAAAGCCAACGCCTGAAACATCCTCGAACCGCCAACTCCGACCACTGGACCCTCTGGAACTCCGGCCACACATTACCGACCTTCCACGCTACCATTTTACCAAGCTCGGTGAAGCTCGATCACCTCGAAACACCGCAACAACGAAATTTCCCTAAACCCTAGATCGACCAGTCGCCGCCACAGTGGGAAATAAATTAACTTAGTATTTTTGCCGAGATCTCCGATCGCCATTCTTGCTTCAACAAAAACCCCGATCACCCCAAGACCTCCGGCCATTGGAAATAGCCCAAAACTCATTTCCTGTTCAATCAAAGATTTCTCACGATTTACTATATTTAAAGTCATGATTTTTATCTTAAAAAACTTAACTCTTGAAGACAATTCAGATTATAATCCTAAATTTACCATTTTATCATATTGAAATTTCGATATATATAAATTTTTACTGTAAATCATTGTTTATAATATTTACTAAGTATTTCTGCTTATAGTTATTTTTAAAAATGAAATTGTACGGTTATCATCATTTCCTCTTCAAAGTTCTTAGTCTAATATTGATTTTACAAAGAGACTGAATTTTTAGACTTAAATTTGGAACCCTGAAACCAAGAACAGGGACCTGTACATGAATATCCAGACACGCAAATTCAACTCTTGCATATTTATATGCGTATACAAACATATTTGCATCCATTCGAGCATTCCGCTATCATACAATCAAGAATTTATCAATGACAGATCAAGATATATAGATATATATATAGGGTTACGAGTTTACTCACAGTTTTGAAAACAGAGCAGAATTTTGAAGTCTAGAAGATGATCTTGAACCCATTGATTTGATCTGAAACTTGAAATTTAAGATGATCTGGCATTGGTCAAGTTGAAGACTTTTTTGATAAAATTTGAATTAACTTGCATGCTTTAGTTTTAAGTTGATCTTTGAATATCTTGATGTATTTTTTGGTCTAAAGCTTGATATTTGATTTAATTTTTTTAAGCTTTGTTTGATCTGCTACTTAATTTAGCTTGAGCTGATCCAGGTACATTGCTTACTTTGATCAGCTTTTACTTTCAGATTTGATTTTTTGGTTTTAATTTAGAAAGAAGGGCGAAGAAAGAATATTAAAAAGTGAATCAAATAGCTTGATTTATTTTCTTTTTTCAATACATGTTTATGTAATTCAATTTTCAAAAGAAAAGAAAAGAAAAGACTTTGCCATTTATCTATTATATTTACACTTGTTAATACAATTTCTCTTAATCCTACACTTGTTAAAATATAATTTTTATGTTTAAAAGCCTCTTTTAAATAATTTTTTACTATTTGTCTTAAACCCTATGTAGTTAATATTTAGGATTCATATTTTTATCTTTTGTTTATTAATGTTATGTACTTATCTCTTGCTTAACTCATTAATTTCAAGAGATAAAAATATATTAATTTTAAATCATAACTTCCAATATATATGTTTATATACACATATTAAAATTAGAAAACACATTTTTATTAATTTTAAAAATGTAGAGCATTTAAAACCAACTTATTTGAAAATGTTTATCTTATTAATTTCAAAGATATGTACAAATTAAAGCTTGGTATTTATTCTTGTTTTAAAATTTTAAATTCAAGTTATTATTCTTTTTAAATGAATGAAGTTTCATATCTATACATTTTCTATTATATAAACTTATATAACTTTTTAAGGAAAATGTTTTAAAACTTAATTTCTATAATAAATCCAATTTATTTATAAATATTTACATTTTGAATTTTCTAAAATCAAAATTTTATTTACAATTTAACTTTAGATCTATATATAGTCATAAATATATTTATTCAAAATTTTCAAATTAATCCATAATCAAATTTATAATTAATATAATATTATTCAAAATATTTTTATAAATTTCCAATTAGAAATTCTATTTAAATTAAAAATCCATTTATATACATATATATAAATAAACAACATATATCTTTATTTATTTTGGAAAAACTCAATTTAATTCACAATTTAAACCCTAAATTTATATTAATTATCAATTCAAATTCGACTCAAAAACCGGGAATGCTACAGAATTCTCCTTTAGGAAAATTTTGTCCCGGTAATTTGCTAAATAGGGAGACAACAAAGAACAGATGGAGCATATTCCACCAGATCAAACTGTTCTGCATTTGGCTTACCAAATCAGAATATCAATAAACACGAGATCGAACTTATTCGATACTTCACAAGGTACTTGGGTTATCCAGTCTACAAAATATGCAGGGCATTGGTTAGTTCGAAGGGATAACTAACCATTTTGTAGAATATAATGGGACCCCAAAGAATAGACAAACAGATACAATTCAATTTAGTTTCATATTTCATTAATCAACTCATTCAAATTTAAATTTCAAATTCATTAAAGTTAAAACGAAAAGATTAACAAAAACTGATGATTAGAATAGGAATTTAGAATCTGTTCTACAACGATTCCTAGGGCCACCACACCACCAAATCTTCTTCTCTAAGTTGCCACGAAGTAATCAAAGAGTTGAGAAGAGATTGATAGAGAAAGTTGTCCCTTGTTGTTGCAGCATATTAACCATTTGTAGTGGTACACCCCAGTCCCCTACCTCATCCTCTTCTTGCCCTCATACTCACTATCAATGGATAGTAAAGGAATTTACTGAGGCATTCGGACGGATACCTTAGGGATACTCATTCTAGGGCATTTATATCCCTATCTCTAATGAGTCACCTAATGTGTTTTACTCCTGAGCTAATGTTCTTACTCAACTTTCAGCTCTGATGCCAAGTGTAACAGTCCAAAATCCGGCGTCTGAAAATCGACATCCATACTTCACTAGTATTCGAATGTCGTAGATTCAGACGTCGAACTCCAGTTCGGATGGAGCTTATAACACATTAAGTTCAACAACATGGCGGAAGAAAAATGAATGACTTTATTGATATACAACATTTGATACATCAATGATACGAAGAATATCAATATCTATCAGAGATACAACATAACAGCAGAAGAAATAACAGTGGAACAATACCACCAATCTAATCTTCCAAAGGATAGAAAGAAAAGATAGAATTCAGAACTGCATCTCCAATGCCAAAACTCCAAAGATCTCCAAGCCATAAGCTCGAACCATCATCATGTTGAATTTAAGCAAATTAGGCAACTGATGAACAAAATGCAATTGCCAAACACAAAGCTGGATGACATCGAATCTACACCTAGTTTTTGATTATCTGAAAATCCCAACTCTAGACTGCCCGTGTGGAAAATTTGTGGGCACCTAGAGTTTAGGAAGGGAACAATAAACTCCAGGTCAGTCATGGGACAGGTGTGAGCAAACAAAAATAGTTTATCTTTGAACAAAAGCAAAAAAGAATTTAAAATAAATCCGCAATGCTTTTTGGAAAATGAAACTACCATAAGGCCTCCCGGCAAACACACCATGTAATCGCACACTTATGGGAGATTTCTCCTTATGATAGTCAAACATGCTTGATACGCAAAATTCTTTTGATATTATTGTTAGTGCATAGTGTAGAAAATCTTTCGAAAGTATAATATTAATCTTAGCCAGCATACGTACCATTATAGTATGCCTACTATTGCTACCATGTTAGATGGCAGGTTCTACAACTAAAACCTTACAAGGCGCGTATTGTTGATTGGATTTTCAACAAATGGTCAGGTTAAGGAACTTCCTTACCAAATGGGGCGCCTCTGGAAGGACGCCCCCAAAGAACCAAACCAGATCTCTGCCAAGACAAGGATGGGTTACATTTGTAACTAGGTAACACCTATAAGTAGGGGTGGGCGCGGTCGATTAATCGCACAAATTGGTTAATTTTTGCGGTTAACCTAAAATAATATGCGGTTCGGTTAACCGATATTCGGTTAATCGATGTTGGTAGTATTGACCGAACCGCAAAATTTAAACCGCGGTTAACTGGTCACATAGAACGGTTAACCGACTATTATTCGTAGTTAAATGGTTAATCGATTAATCGGTAAAGTTAGAACGGTAAACCGATTGATTGTTTGCAATTTTGAAATGTTTGCATAGCTCAGCCATCATACACTTAGCTCGAAAATAAATAATGATATAGAAAATTTACAATATTATGTATAATCAATTCCCAAACTTGAACATTATAATATATATTACACATTATAATGAAGACCCGCCATCAGCCATCATACACTTAGCTCGTAAATAATGATCTAGAAGATTTGTCAGTTCATTGCAAATACAAATTATACAATAATGATCTAGAAAATAATGCAACAATGCTGCCTGCATCTAAAATAAAGTCACCATACACTTAAACCTCTTTGTGTGTATAAACCTCAGTCCTCAGTTCATTGCAAATACAAATTATACAATAATGACCTAGAAAATAATGCAACAATGCTGCATGCAGCTAAAATAAAGTCACCATACACTTAAACCTCAGTTCATCACAAGAACTTTCTTCTCCATCCTCGTATTCTTCGACATTTTCTGAAAATTAAATAATAAGAACTTATCAATTTGTAGATAACGCTGAAGAGTATGAACAAATTAAGCCATACATTATACAATGCAGCATACAATGCATAATTGAATAGTGTTTAAGAAAAACCTGCCGATATTTGAATAGTGGTAATTATATGCATATGCAGGTTTCAATACTTGCATGCAATTGAAGTAGAAGATGCAGGTTTTCAATACTTGCATGCAATTGAAGTAGAAGATGCAGGTTTTCAATATTATATGCATATGCAGGTTTTCAATACAATGCAATGTTTAAGAAATTTCAACTACCAACTCAAACTAGAAGTAGAAGATGCATGCAATTGAAGTATATTATGAGATAATTTATGTAAACTAAGTAACTAACTAACTGCTAATGTATTTATACTAAGTAACTAACTGCTAATGTAAACTAAATAACTAACTAACTGCTAATGTATTAACCACTTTATAAAAAGGTGGATTCGTCCATTTGTTCTACAGATGCTAATAATATATGCAAAATGCAAATGCAATACGTTACCCCAGGGTACGTACTGCCTTTTGCTCATTTGTACTGCCAAAGTTGTTGAGTTGGTCATATGTCCAAACAACTTATGGTCTAAAACAAGAAAAAACTCTTTGTGAGCACAAAAGCCAAACTGAAATTTGTCAGAGGAAAGTTGGTTCACTGGTCGCAAAATGGAGCATTAAGAAAATGGAGCATTAAGAATGGATTGAGCACATTCATTTGAGTTACTACCTTCTTCCACTGTGCACCGTATATACAGTTAGGAAACTATGTATGAAATCCAAATGTTACTTACAACTTGCTTTCCATTCCATTGAATCAGTGGGTGTTGTTGCTAGAACCGAAAACTAGTAGTTATCCTTAAAAATTACAAAAAAGTTGGTTGTTTGTGAACCAAAACAATAATTGGACCAAAGTATAGGATGACATAAGCATAACTGCAAACATAGCACCGCTGCCATAAAAGATGCAAAACAAAAATTAAAGCACTAGGGCCAAAAGGAAGTAAATATTTATCAACCAACACCGCTGCCATTAAGACTGGACATGGTATGGTAAACATCAACTTTATATAATTAATAAGCGCATGTTCCATTGTAAGCGCATGCTCCAATTGATATATAAGTAGTAGTTGTTGAAATGAGGAAATCTTAAATTTGGTTCCATATAGCACCACCTATCACAGACAACCATAGCACCATCTTCACAACTCACTTCCTCACATTTCCTCACTTGCCGAACCATCCAGCTTCAAGGTTCATCACTGTCCCTAAAACCCTCTCCTTGACCATACATCATAACTGTGCCATCCAACAGTGCCCCGTTTCACTGTCTAACTCAGGATAAACTACTACATCAACTACTGTCGTATTCAACCATCAACTGCCTCAACACAACAACCATTCTCCTGCAAACTGTGCACAGACCAAACTCGGACTGTGCATAACACAATCCTGCCTCTGACTCTAACATCACAATCCCTACAATACTTCTCTGCAATAAGTCAATAACACTTCTCCATTCACCATTTCACCATACCAATCACTCGACCGTTCCACTTTTCCATACCACATCCTCAACCATTCCACTTTTCCATCTACAAAAACCATCCACAAACCAGCCCCTTCATTTCCAAAATTCACTCTACATCACTCGGTAATACCATCCAAACCAACAGTTCAACAAACATCCACTGACCAGTTTTCTAACATTATTCACATTCACCAACATCTATATGCTTATAGAGATGTGTACGAAAAGCAAGGTTAGAAAAAGGAAAAATAAACAATGATATATTAACCCAAAATTTTGAACAATAAAGCACGGTAAAAACGAAAATATAATAATGGTTGAAAGAGGTAGATGCACTAAAAATATCAAAAATTGTTTTGAACAACTTTGGACCTAGGGGGAAATCAAACAAATAGATAAATAACAACTTACGATTGATCAACAAAACAAAAACTATATATTCACAAACAATTAAAAATCAGGAAAGAAAAAAAAAACAATCATGTCAAGACAAGGAAAGCATTGAGAAGTCAAGAAAAAATTGAATGACTTACAAACTTATCATGTCAAGCAAAAAAAAAAAATTACCCAAAAATAATGAAATTACGGTAGTAAAATAAGAAAGATATATAAAATTATGCTAATTATAGAAGAATTAAACCACAATCATATAATGAAGCTATTGAAAAACTCAATAAAATGATTAAAGAATTAATCCATAATCTTTAATAATGGTTGTAATAAGTTCACAAAAATTTTTTATTGGAGGTAAAGTTTCAAAAATGATTTTATTATATATTGATATTGAATGAGATCACAAATTCGAATCTCACAAATGCTAGAAGCTAACATTTATTTCCGCTTGAAAAATCAAATGTATAAACGAGGTTAGAGTTTGAATCTTCGTTTCACCAAATTTACGTTATTTTCTTTGTACTTTTCAACTTAAATGTCTTTTAAAATAATATGAAAAAATAAATTTTCAACTTAAATGTCTTTGTACATCTCTATAAGCATTCACCAACATCATATTTGATCCACCGCCTACTACCCTGAACTTCACATCCACCAACAACTTCGGTTCTACTGTTTCACTTCCACCCATCCACCCCATAACTGCACAAATACAATCAAGCCTCAAAACTGCACAAACTTCTCCACTTACACACTGACAAACAGTTCCACACTTCTAACCATCAAAAACACTTCAATTACATCCAGCCACAAACTGTACCACCATCAATTCTTCCTCCCACTATCTTTACTGTCTGTCACACCAATCCTAAAGTTCTACTTTATTTTTCTATTCTGCAAAACCCCATTTTCAAATATAATTTCCAAACCCCCTTTTCAATATAATTTCCGAACCATTCAGTTTATATGATATGTATAACAGTATTACAGATTTTTTTCATAGTGAAAAGGCAAGTCTTATTTGTATCATAGAATTCTCTTCAAACAAGAATTGGTTTGTCACTAAGAACTCTTTCTTGCATAAGATAAGTTATGTACATAAGAAAATACGATATTTCAAAGCTTTAAAGATCCATTAAATTATATACAGATATATCAGCATAAATGTCCCAAAAATTTGATCAAAAAACATTATCAATGCTATATCAGTATAACATTATCAGCATAAATGCTAAATTAAATTAGCAATATAGCAAAAATTACATATTTACAGGAAATACTATATACAAATAGCATTATTTTACAGCAAATATTATATAGATATAAAACTTTTTTTTTTCAATGTAAAAGATTTGTCTTGCGTTTTGGCCAAAAAAAAAACAAATCCTAAACTATATCCTTTTGGTTTTTTTTCTTGCTTCAGTGCTTCTGCTAATTGATTATTGGACATATGATGAGCACAAGTTCTCTGTTAGGTAATTCGATGTTCTCTGTTAGGTAATATTATGTCTCTCTGCATCAATATAATATATGTTGGAAGAGCAAACTTTCATTTAACCATTACACATTATATACAGATTAATTTACCAAAAAAATAAAAAATAAATACAAACAGATCAATAAATAATCTCAGAAAAGAAAACATGCAAGTGTAAATCTATGTAAAAGAACCAAGAAGCAACCAAATCACGATTGGAAGTGGAACGATGCAAAGTGAAAACCGAACTCACATTTTTTCCCTTCCTGCTAGTATTAACCATTGTTGAAATGGGCAATCTATGGATCTAGTGAGCAAGGATTGAAGAGCAAGGTGGCACTCGGTGCGGCGGATTGGATTATCATGATTGTGATTCTGAATCTTTGATAAGAACGAAAATTAAATGGTTAAGCAAGGCACTCGGCACGGCGAATTGTTGTGAGTGAATGAAATTGAATACGGAGTAGTGACTACTGTATAGCAGCGGAGGAAACTAGGGTTATACAAGCACGCAGTCGCACGAAAGAAATGGGTCGGGTAGCAATTGTTGGGTAGGCCCGATAATTTGAAATATATATTCGGTTAACAGTTAACCGATAAATAACCGCGGTTAACCTTTAACCGAACCGATTTTGGTCGGTTAACATCGGTCGGTCAACCTAAAGTTCGGTTAACCAATTTATTCGGTTAAAGCGGTTCGATTAAGATCGGTTCGGTCGGTTAAGTCGGTTCGGTCAGTTAAATGCCCACCCCTACCTACAAGTAAGCCATCCCCGGTCGTTATCGACCTTTATCCCGGGATTAACCAACAAATAGCAATAATCACACAGTTAAATATCTAGGCTCATATCATGATACCACTTTTTATCCAGAAGGAAATGGACACAACTTAGGGGCATGACCCCTAATAACCATGCCGCAACGTTCCTGTTTCGACCATTTTTGGGTTGTGAGGTCCAACGAGGTCTCGTCTATAAAGCTACGCTTTTCACCAAAGCCATGCTTCGATCAACATATGATCAGCAGCACTTCGTACGCCACATTACCAAATTGGAAATATATTACTAGTAACCTCAACTACATAACCTCTGAGCTCGTACGTCTCAGAGAAGGGTGTTAAACTATGAGAATAAATTCTCCGCTACCAAAAAGAAATGTATTTGTTAGAAACCAGCTTTACATCTCAAAGTGTAACGTCAGACATACATCCATACAAGTCTGTTCCGAGTTCGAACAGAACCGAAGGCACTTCATAAAGAAGCCCTTACAATCCGAGTATTCACAATCCCAATCGGACTCCCCTTCACATGTGGAGATCTCCATACCAGCGCGACTCAGTGTAGAGACATTCGATGAGTAATCCTTTCGTTCTTGAAAATAGCTGGTCTTCACCACCGGTCTTCAAATGCTATCCATAACGTCGTATCATTATTCGTAATGGCTTTTATGGCACAAAGTCCTCTCCCGGCTAAACCGAATAATGTGCGCTTAATTCTAAAACCATATGGATATATGGGATCTTAGTTAAGTCACAACTTAAAGCCAAAAACCTTTGTTCAAATGGTTTAGACAAATTACCACTTTCAATCTTTTTAACAAAAAGATTCATTTCACAAAGTTCACCAATCTTTCACAAAGATTTATTCATAGCTTTAAAACTATTTACAATTCAAATCTTTTATACAAAGATACACGTTTAAGATCCTCTTATTCTGAAAACAAATTCACTAATCTTTAACAAAGATTCATGTATAGCTTTCAAAACAATTTCCCTTTTAAATTGGATTAACTCATTCAATCTTTAAATAAAAGGCTCAATTCATAACTTTGAAAACAATTTCCAAAGATTCATTCATAACTTGGAAAACCCTTTTAACAAAAACGAGAGTTTTTTTTCTTTATACAAAAGCTATTATCATTTGAGCACAAAGAGTTTTCATTTCGGGAAGAATCCAATTACGTTTACTCAAGTTAAAACCCTTCAAGTATAAATTTGGATTGAATTCAAATTCCCAAAATAATATTTTTAAAACAGTTTAAAACCCATATAAAAACTTTATATAACTTGTAAAACCATTTTAATTATAATTTCCAAACATATATGCATAGGACTGAACTTCAAATCTTTAATTCAAATTCAAATCAATCTTTTTAAATTTCAAAATTCTAACAAGTTATTCAAAATAAAAACCCAATTTCAAAAGCTTTTCGTACTTAACCTAATTCCATTTCCAAAACCATTTGGATTCAAAATCCAACTTTTAAACAAATAATATTTAAATTCAAAATATTTGTGATTTAACCGATTCCTCATGCAATCCATATATGTGTGTGTATGGTGTAGTGCAGGGGTTTTACACAATAGTGCAACATCATCAATCATTACAGATTTAAGCATAGCAATATCGATAAGCAGTATAATCTTATAACGCTTATCTTCATTCACAGATTCACAGATAATAATATAAATTTGTCACAGATAAATTAATTACATTCATCACAGCACAAATCAAGATAATTCATATCGCAAAGTATCACACATCAGGGATATCAAACAATTCATAGCATTCCATACAGTTTAAACATCCATAAGTCAGATTAATTAATCATCTGATTAATTGAAACCAGATTAATCACCAATCTAGGTTAATTAGCATTAATTAATCACAAATTATTTTAGTTAATTAACCTCTAATAATTAATTAACCTTAAAACATTAATTAGTCTTAATTAATAAATAAGTTAACCTTTAATCATCAAATAATTAACTTTTTAATTATGTAATTATCCTTTAATTAATCATCCTTAATTAACTGCATTAATTAAATTAACCTTAAGTTAATTACATAATTAATTAACCCTCAATTAATTATCATTTAATTTATTATCCTTAATTAATAATTAATTATCATAATTATAAATTAATAAATCCTAAATTATTAATTAATTATCCCTTAATTATTATTTAATCCTTAATTATTAATTAATTAACTTATAATAAGTATTTAATTTACATTAATTCATTCCTTAGTCATTAATTAATCTTAATTATTAATTAATTTAATTAATCACCTTGATCACTTACCCTTTAATTAATCAAAGTTATTAATTAACCACATTAATTAATTAATCATTAAGTAATTAAACAATTAATCCTTAATTATTAATTAACAAATTAAACTCCTTTTAATTATTAAATTATTAACCTCTAGTCACTTAATTAATTAACTTTTAATTACCCACATTAATTATCTTTTAATTAATAACATTAGGTAATTAGCCTTTAGTTTATTAAGACATTAATTAATTTAAAAGATAAACCACTTATCTTCATTACTTACTTAATTTCATTATTACACTTTGAAATCACTAGGGGTTTTAAATAAAAAGTTCTTTTTAACCCAAATCAACAAATTTCAAAAATAGTTAATTTTTAAAATTTAACCTTTAAACCCATAGATTAACTTAAACCTTTAAGTTAATTAACAATTTTTGAAAGTATTTGATCCTTAAATTTACCTTTAAAAGTTGTTTAAAGATAACTTGTTTTACGATAAATCCTGAAATAAAATTTTCCTTCACATTTTAAAAATCTGATGACATATTGATCAACCTTAGCCAAATGATCATAAACCCGAACACTTCCCCGAGCCAACCTCTTGATCCTCGCGAATACAATTTGCTTTGGGACAAACTATCAAACTTCTCAAGTCAAACACGAGATTTCTGCTTCTTCTCAACCTTAACGTTGCCATATATTCAAAGGTGCAACGTGCACGTGCACGTGCACGCAAGCCCGACACCCCTCCGACCATCTTCGCAACACTCTAAGGTCACCGGCGTCCCTCGCTATCAAACATGACCACCCGATCATCATCACAAAGCCTAAACCAAACTCGAGCTGCTCAGTTCAAAATTGGAACAAAACCTATGCTTGAAACATCCTCGAACCGCCGACGCCGACCACCGGACCCTCTGGAACTCCGGCCACACATTACCGACTTTCCACGCTACCATTTTACTGAGCCCGGTGAAGCTCGATCACCCAGAAATGCCACAGTAATGAAATTTTCCAACCTCGACTTCCAACCCAATTAAACCCAAGATCGACCAATCATCATCACCAGGTGAGAAATAAATTCACCTGATATTTTTCCCGAGATCTCTGATCGCCATTCTTGCTTCGACAAAAACCCCGATCACCCCGAGACCACCGGCCACTGGAAATAGCCCGAAACTTATTTCCCGTTCAATAAAAGATTTCTCACAATTTACTATATTAAAAATCATGATTTTCATCTTAAAATTCTTAACCCTTGAAGACAATTCAGATTATAATCCTAAATTTACCAATTTATCATATTGAAATTTCGATATATATAAGTTTTTATTGTAAATCCTTGTTTTTGAAATATTTACTAAGTATTTCTGCTTGCAGTTATTTTTAAAATGAAATTGTATGGTTATCATCATTTCCTCTTCAAAGTTCTTAGTCTAATATTGATTTTACAAAGAGATTTTGAATTTTTAAACTTAAATTTGGAACCCTGAAACCAAGAACAGGGACCTGTACATGAATATCCAGACATGCAAATTCAGCTCTTGCATATTTATATGCATATATAAACATATTTGCATCCATTTAAGCATTCCACTATCGCACAATCAAGAATTTATCAATGACATATCAAGATGTATAGATATATATAGGGTTACGAGTTTACTCACAGTTTTGAAAACAGAGCAGAATTTTGAAGTCTGGAAGATGATCTTGAACGCTTTGATCTGATCTGAAACTTGAAGTTTAAGATGATCTGGCATTGATCAAGTTGAAGACTGCTTTGATAAAATTTGAACTAACTTGCATGCTTTAGTTTTAAGTTATCTTTATCTGGAAGTAGATTTTGGTCTGGAGCTTGATATTTGATTTTGTTTTTTCAAGCTTTGTTTGATCTGCTGCTTAATTTAGTTTGAGCTGATCTAGGTTGATTGCTTACTTTGATCAGGTTTTACTTTCAGATTTGATTTTTGTTTTTTAATTTAGAAAGAAGGATGAAGAAATAATATTGAGAAGTGAAGAAAAAAGGTTGGTTTATCTTCTTTTTTCAATATATGTTTATGTAATTCAATTTTCAAAAAAGAAAAGAAATGACTTTGCCACTTGTCTATTGTATTAACACTTGTTAATACAATTTCTCTTAATCCTACACTTGTTAAAATATAAACATTTTATGTTTAAAACACTCTTTTAAATAATTTTATACAATTTGTTTTAAACCCTATGTTATTAATATTTAGGATTTATATTTTTATCTTTTGTTTATTAATGTTATGTACTAATCTCTTGCTTAACTCATTAATTTCAAAAGATAAAAATATATTAATTTTAAATCATAACTTCCAATATATATTCATATACACATGTTAAAATTAGAAAACACATTTTTTATTAAATTTAAAAATATAGAGTATTTGAATCCAACTTAATTAAAAATGTTTATCTTATTAATTTCAAAGATATGTATAAATTAAAGCTTGGTATTTATTCTTGTTTTAAATTTTTAAATTCAAGTTATTGTTCTTTTTAAGTGAATGAAGTTTTTTATTTATACATTTTCTATTATTTAAACTTATATAACTTTTTAAGGAAAAAGTTTTAAAACCTAATTTCTATAATAAATCCAATTTATTTATAAATATTTATATTTTGAATTTTCCAAAATCCAAATTTTATTTACAATTTAACTTTCAATCTATATATATTCATAAATATATTTATTCAAAATTTTCAAATTAATCCACAATCAAATTTATAATTAATATATTATTCAAAATATTTTTTCCAAATTTCCAATTTGAACTTCTATTTAAATTAAAAGTCCATTTATATACGTATATAAATAAACAACACATATCTTTATTTATTTTGGAAAAGCTCAATTTAATTCACAATTTTAACCCAAATTCTGGATTAATTATCAATTCAAATTTGACTCAAAAACCAGGAACGTTACAAGCTTTTTGTAAATTGATTTATATTGTTAAATATAAAAAGTCTACAGCGCTTTTGGAAAAGAATAATGACAGCCAATCAATTTGGATAAACAAGACAGGTTAGGTACAAAAGAAATAGTTTTATAGTACAAATAAACATGTTTTGCACTGTTTCAACGCTTTCCACTCCAGGTTCCGTCTCCTTACCTTCGCTTCCGACACAGTCAAAACCAATGCACATGGTATCAATTAACTAGTACATAGTGAATTGGATTTAGGAGAAAGGTATAGAGTCAAAACCAGGGGTTCCAAAGGGGTTGAGACATTACTTTTCTTTTAAAAGAATATATGTCTGTTGTCTTTCAACTAATTAGCATTCGACTTGGTTAGCTTTCGACTGGCTCAAATGGTTTTAAAAGGAATGGCTTCGATTAGGTTGTGCTTTTGATTTAAATTGATTGCTTTCGACTGAGTCGAAGCCTTTAGCTGCCGCTTCCTACCTTTAGACCCAGATGGTTTCGAAAGGGTTGTTTTGTTTTCTAAAAACCCGACCAGCTGTCCAATGCTTTCGAAGAGATGGTTTCGACACCATCACTTCTTTACTTAGGAAACGGTTTGGAATAGATGCTTTTGACTTAAATGTTTTAAAGACCTTTTTCTATGATTGAAGTAAAACCCAAATTGGTTTGGAAAGAGATAGTTTTAAATGGTTTTGAAACGGATGTGTTCATAATCTACTTGAAGGCATAATCCCAATGGTTTCGACCGATATGATTTTTAAAGGTTTCGAAGGAGTAAATTTTCGAATGGTTTTGGAAGGTTTATACATGTTTTAAATTGAACTCAAAGTGCTTTTGAAAGAATTGAATTTTGACTGTTTCCAAAGGTTTTAAAAGATGGCTTCAAAAGGGTTGGTTCCCCTGACTTTCAAAAGGGTGTTTCCCTAGGGTTTGAAAGGATTGAAATGAAAGTTTACTTATGTTTTCGAAAGGCAATACTTAATGTTTTTAAAGAGGAATGTCTAATGTCTTGAAGCTTTCGAAGGAAAGCTTTTAATTTGTTTCGAAAGGGTTACTTTCAGTGGTTTCGAAGTGGTTACCTTCAAGGGTTTCAAAAGGGTTGTTTAAAGATTTTAAGAAAAGGTTTGGAATGTATTAAATAGACAATATAACCTAAGTATTTTCACATTAAAAAGGGTTTATTTGGTTCTGAAGGATAGTCGATCCGCATTAAAATTCATCAAATTTTTTTTGAGTAAAGTAGATATAACATGGCAAAATAGCTTGGAGTAAAGCTAAGAAAATATTTTCCTTGCAAAGGTATGAATTAGAAGGTTAAATCATTTTGAAAAGGTTTTCAAGGAAAAAGATGAAGGGTAGTTAACCCAAAGAAATTGATTTTGACGGATTGTCCATTTTGACCCGGACATTTAACCCAGTTTGCGGGCAGTCACACAAGTTTTATGGACAGACAGTCCATTTGTTAGCATAACGGACCTTGCTATTATGTTTCAGACAGATAGTCCAATTTCTACTATTGGACAGATAGTCTATTGGTCATCTGATTATAGCTTAATGGACATAGCTATTATTATCATTATTATATCAGTTTGATTACAAGTTTGGTTGTACGAAAGGATTTGCAAAATATATGTTTTGAAAGGGATATTAGTGAGGGAAAACCTGTTCCGCTAAGCGGCGTGGTCTCACTTAATATCAGTAAACAAAGATGTAGCAGAATTATTCGCACCAGGCTTTATGTTTGACTCGATGTTTTTGTTTCCCTTATACTCTCGAGTACTCAAAATTTATTTGAATAGGATGAGGTTTAACATTTAAAGGTTTAGAAATTTTAGCAAATAAATCTTCCAAAGACGAGCAGATGGTTGACCCATAGCTAATTAGGAGTTACAAATTATTTTGTTTATTTCCTCTGTGTATTAAGTCAGATATGAACGTCACTCTTGGCATATTTTTTAATGATTATAATTAATCTTTACCTGGAAAATGATATGGGATTATGTAATTGGATATGAATTTGTTTTGAATTATAATCAGTAAAAAAAAATTTGGAAATTTGTGACTTTATTCATATTCAAGTGTTTCTGATATTATGGATACCATTATTACCGTATTTTGTCACCAGAAGTTAATACTATAAATAACTGCAGAATCTGTAGTGCTTAACTTTTGGCCTCAAGATACGGGATGTTACACAATTTCTATGAATAGCAAGACTAATGTGAGACATCATTATGATTACATGTCATAATACAAAGGGCCTGCTTCGGGGTCTTGAGGTATCAGCTTTTAGGCCTGCCTCTTTTCCCCTAATAGAGCAGTAAATGGTCAAGGGCTAGTTATTGGCACGATTGATGGTATCTAGATAGGGGTTCGCTTTGGGATAAGGTGTTATGGCTAATTGAGGGTCCTTCTTCCCATAAAGAAGTATTAAGTGGTTCAACAGATTGCATGCAATATCAGCTAGACAGTTACCACTGAGGAGTCCATCTTAGGAATAGGTATTAAATGATACAGTCAATTGAGGCCATAAATGACCAGAGTCTGTTTATTTTCCAATAAACGATATTAAGTGGCTTGGATATTATATCTCGCATCAATAGATATTTATGACATGGGATTTGGGTCATGAGATTTAGAATCCTACTTCGAGAATGGAAGGTAATAAGTGTTGATTGAGGGCCCCCTCATTTCTTATAAGAAGAATTAAATGGTTATATACATACATACATACATACATATGTATATACATATACATACGTAGGTAAGACATATTCTTATTTTGAAATATACCGCCCAAGTACTGAAATAGTAAGATTCAAGGTTTTTATCCACCAAACATTTGTTGTTCCGACCCCCTCCTCATTACAACATATATTAAGAACAGCGTAATGATGGCAATGATGCTTAAAGATGAGGTAGCCAAAGCTTATGGCAGCTATTATTTTCTTTTATTGATGTTTTATTTATGCCCATGTATTTGTGAATAAATTATGTAACAGACATATTTGTCAACTGGATGATGTTTCTGTATTATGACAATTTAATGATTTTGAAATAAATGGTTACAGTTTGCTATTAATTTTATTCCATCCATTGTGAGTTCTAAAAATGCAATTATAGCTCTGTATTGTCATTTCTTTCTAACCAACACCATCTTTAAAATGGATCTAAGTTTCTATGGGCCATTTCTACAACGGAAATTAGGCATGTTTTGAAAAGGGTTGTTACAACTCTATAATCAATTCACATTTATAATAAAGGCACTTTTTCTGTTGTATAATTGTTATAATATGTTATAAATAACGTAAATGTTTAATAAAATTTATTTAATTGAAAATCCATAAATGGTTTGTTTTTGATACTAAATATAAATAGTTGTAATCATAGGTATTGTATCATGGTATAATAAATAACTCATTTATACATTCCTAGTCGAGATGCATCGAGATAGGGTATCGATGCATCTGGTTAGACTAGAGTACATAACGATCTCTAAATGTTGGGAGTGTATCACTCATGACTGTTGGGGCACCAGGATGTTACGTACTCATAGTTATTGACAGAATGACTCACTTGATAGTTTTCCGTTGGTTAATATAACTAAGTCAAATAGAAAATATCAATATGATTAATTTGCATAATTCTTTCGACCGAAGAATACTATTTATCCTCAATACGAAAGCTACGCTTGATTATAGTCGAATCATGGCACGATGAGTGACTATAGGGTGGTCGACTAGAAGAATATGAAGTGAAATACTATTCAAGAGAGGAACCGTCTCCTCAGTTGTACGGTGTTAATATCATGGTCAATTAAAGTCAACTCAAAGTCAAAATCTTTATCTAGAATAATTAGGTTAGTGATAATTGTTATTATTGAACCAAATACTTTGTATTCGAACTATAGAGTTGAATATGGAAGACAGTGAAATTTTGACCATTACCAAATTCAATAAGTGCAAAGTGATATTGTTTTTACGAAGAGAATTGGTGTAAATGATTGTCACTACTAGGCAATGCTTAATGAAAAAAATTGGATTATATCGAAACCAAGCAAGCGATGTATTTGGTCAAAATGTCACAACACTTGCTAAATGACATGTGAACATTAATAATCAGATAGTTCGATATTGATCGTAGATCGAATTTAACCTAAGAGTCACACAATTGAAACGTTGTGTACTCCTTTGACCGTATGATTTATTTAATTTGTAATTGCCCTAAATCAATTAAATTATTTTATATTTATAAAATATTAATTATAAAATTTTATTTGATGTGTTAAAAAATATTAATAAATATATTATGATAGTAATAAATATATTAATCGATATATGATATTGATATATGTAAGGCACCTAATTTTTTATAACATTATTCAGGAGATTTAATTAGATGAATAAAATAAAATAATGTAAATGTTAAGTGATAAGGGGGTTGAGATTAGAATAAATATAATAAGGCCTACTTGCTTAAATAATTAAATAGGTTTAAGAATGGGTTATAAGCTAATTAACTTACATAAGGGTATACTGGGTATTGATCATGCATAACCCTTACCCTTATATATTTTTGTTCCCGCCATTTTATTTCCCATTCACGTCATTTTGAAAATGCAACTCAAAAACAAAAATTGGAACCGACCAATAAAAGAAGAGAAATCAAAGTAAAGCTAGGGATTCAAGCTTAGGGGAATCTAATCTCAATCCAATCTCCTTATCTTAATCAAGGTGAATAATAATTCCATCTTTATTTTGTTTTATAAACATAGTTTTTAGATTTAAAGGTAGATTTGTTTTTGTGATGATTTGGATGATGATATGCTTGAATTACAATTTTTTGACTTAAACAAGAATGCTTAAAAAAGATTATACATGATTTTAAGGAAAAATTGATTTATGTTGATGTTTAAATGCCATGGAAAATTTTTATGTTATGTAAAACATGATTTGGGAGTTTGGTTTTGATTTTGATAATTTTCCAAGCTATGGAAAGATTATTATGAATTTCCAAAGGAATATATGGTTAATTGGGTTAATAAATTTATTTTGAAAAATAAATTGAGAATTTGGATCTTAAATTTTGATATGTTAGATAACATTAAAAAAATGAATTTCTGGAATTTTTAGGAATATTCCTAAGTGATTTTCTATGCAAATTAAATTATCTTAGAAGAGGGACTTCTTTGCAATATTGGTTTCACTTAATGGAAGGGCTTATTTGTTAACTTAACTTTGGTTTAGATCTGAAATTAGCGGTCGTTATTTTAGCAAAGAATATTAAAAGTGAAGGAAACCAATCTAGTGTTTACGCGTGGAAGGTTAGTTAGAAAGTGTTTGTTTTAGTTAGTATTAAATCACGTTTACCCAGAAAAGTTAGTTCCACCTTCTTTAGAAGCACCTTTCGACCTAGAGTTTCCGCCTTCAATCAAGTCGAAACCCACTCAACTGAAACCAATACACATGGTATCACTTAGTTGGTGTGTAGTGGATTGGAGAAAGGCGAAAGGTAGGGTGTTGAAACATGGATCCTGATGGGGTAAGTACAATGTTTTGTTTTCTAAAAGAAAAGTGCTTGCTTGATTCTTTACATGCTTTCGAAAGGATTGAGACCGATGCTTTCGAAAGTGACTTTTAACTAGCCTTCGAAAGAGAGTTACCGCCTTATTAATTGAAGAAGTAGCTTTCAGAGGAGCTACTTAGTTTTTCAAAATTTAAGTGTTCTAAAGGGATAGTTTCGACCAAGTTGAAACCCTTCTGCCGCTTTACCTTTCGAAGGCACTGAAGGTATCGTTGGTTTTGGAAGGTAACCCATGTTTTAAAAATATAAGCCACTTCATATAGCTTTCAAAGGGGATGGGGGTTTTGAAGGCATTGGTTCGAGAGGGGTTTCGAAGCCAACCTTCAAGTATTTTACCTAAATGACTTATGCTTACGAAAGGATGGTGTCGACGCCATCAAGTTTTCCTCAAGACTTTAAAGGATAAATAATGGTTTCGAAACAAATACTTTCGTTTATATTCACTTGACCCAAATAATATTTAAGTATAAACCCTATGGTTTTGAAAGGGGGACTTTCAATGATTTTAGAAGGGTCACTTCCAATGGTTTCAAAAGGGGAACTTTCAATGATCACGGAAGGGTCACTTACAATGATTTCGAAAGGAGTGCTTTCATTGATTCCAAAGGTATGCTTCTAAGTGTTATTAAGTAATACTTTATTATATTTGAAAGGTTTCGAAAGGGATGTTTTAAAGTGTTTCGAGAGGAAGGGGTCTAATATTTTGAAAAGAGATTTATATGCTTTCAAAGAAGGTCATCCAATGAAGTCTAAAGAAGGGGTTTAAAGGTTTCGACAGCCTTAGTTTTCAAAGCAAACAACCCAATCTCATTTTTGGAAGAAAACCATGGCATAAACACATAAAGTGTTTTGAAAAAGGAGTTTTTGAAGAAGTTTTCTTTGATTATAAGGTTAGAAGGATTTAACCTAGTTATTATGTATGCTTCTTCATATATGTGTGTGTGTGTGTGTGTGTGTGTATTCACATTGCAATGGACCCATAACTGAATTTTAGCAAAGGGCAGAATAGCCAGCTAGGTTGACCTAGTAGTGAATATAAATTAACTCCTAAATGAATAGAACGCATCCATGAGGTCTGGAAGACCAGAATATAGGATGTTAAAATATTAAATAAAGATATTGGAATGGGCCAATAGGTTCTCAGTAAGCCTATGAAAACCGTGTATAGGAAAAGATATTGGCAGAGGCCAAAAAAATCATAGTTAGCCTATAAAAACTACATATAAATGAAGATGTCCAAAAGATAGGTTTATAGTAAGCCCATGAAAACTATGATTTGATACTAGCAGGTGCCAGTATGTTTGTAGCTAGCCCATGAATACTATATCCGAATTAAGATATTGACAGATGTCAATAGGTTCCTAGTCAGTCCATGTAAACTAGGATAGGAAAGGGAAGGTATTGGAGTTACCAATAAGTTCCTAGTCAACCTATGAAAAATAGGATAAGGGCAAAGACATTGGAGTCACAAATAGGTTCATAGTGATCTCATGAAAACTATGTAATTGGATAGGGAGTCCTAAAATATTTTACCGGTTACTAGTCAGCCCATGAAAATTAATAAGTTAATAGTAATCCTAGAAACTATAATTAAGACAGATAGCCAGAATGAATGGGGATGGATAATCCAAAATTGATTCATGCGATTTGCATATCATAATATTATATTGTTTTGTATTGTTTTAACCATTAGGGATGCAAGAGCATAGTACATGGTTATGAGAAGCGTTTTAGGATATTAGTGAGAGGAAAACCCGTTCCGCTAAGCAGTATGGTCTCACTAGATATCTAAATGATTTGAGATGGTAGATTATTATTCATTCCAGACTTTATGTCTGACTCGAAGTTTATGCTTTTCCTTTAAACTCTCGAGTACTCAATTGATTTTGAATAATTTGAGAGTTGAGGTTTTCAGGTACCTAACTAGTCGAATAAAGCTTCCGGAGATGCGTGGAGGGAATGATAGCTATATAAAGTTCTCTTTTATTTGATTCCGCTGCGTTATTTGTAATGGAAAAGTTGTTATATGGCTGTATATGCTCTGATCATCCAAGGGGGTATCTTTGTGTGTCGCCCTTGGCGTATGTTGTAACAAATATATTTTCTCTGAACGTGGTTTATGATTATGGGATTACGTAATGAATTGGGAATGTTTTAAAATGGAATGTGACCTTGTTTGAAGTTTTAAATTTTTTCCATATTCATGTGTTTCTGTGTATCAATGAATCTAACACCGTAGTATTTGGTCGTCAAGGATTACTTACTATGGATGACTGCAGCATCCGTAGCGGTATGCTTTCGGCTTCTAAGTAGGGGGATGTTATAGGTTGGTATCAGAGCATAGGTTTATGAAACTCTAAAAGGAAAATCAAACCTTAATGCTTTTTTGAAACATAATGCAATGAATTAGAAATACGATTGGGGTTTGGGATAACGCTATAGTAACGTACTTGTATTTATATAGTTATGTAAATATAAGTACGTATTTCCCTCTTTCTTAGACCATTCTTCCGTATCTTACTAAGGCTTGGATGCAGATTTATGAGAAAGAAGATATGGAAGCAGGAAACGGCAGAGGAAATCTCGGTGAAGGAAGACCACAACAAATGGAAATGCTCGACCTAATATAAGGAGGAACCAAGGTCGACAGGCTAATGCTAACCAAACTACTAATGCCAATGTGGGTACTGGAAATCCACTAGTAGATATAGGGGCAATTTATCGGTTCTTCGTCAATATGGTGCAAGCCGAAGCTTCTGCTGGAGTAGCTAGAAATGTTGGAGGAGCTAATCTTGTGGCTCTAGTTGGGTATAACTATGCTAAGTTAAGAAGGGATAGCACCAGTCTGGGTGGAAAGCCGTTTATAGGAGCGGAGGATGCTATTGAGGTATAGAACTAGCTATTGCATTATGAGCATATCCATGCTGATCTAGGTTTGGATGACGAATAGAAGAGATGGTTGGCCTCTAAACAGTTGCAGGGGTTAGCACTTCATTGGCGGAATAGTGTGGCTACTAAAGTTTTAGAGGAAGAGTTGACTTGGGCTGAGTTCAAAAGGAGATTTGAACAAAGGTTTTTATCTGAAGTTGCTAAGTCAGTACTGATGAGAAATTTTATGGATCTAGTTCAAAGGGAGATGTCAGTTATCGAGTATGCCACTAGGTTTGATGAGATGTCTCGATATGGCTATGCTATTGTTGACATTAACATCAGAAGGAATGAGAGGTTCATTTGGGGTTTGAGAGCTGAGCTTGCTAGAATGACCATGACACATATCTTTGATCCTTGTAATGTGGTGGTGGAGATGGCAATTCACCATGAGGAGAAGCTTGCATTTTGTGCTAGAGAGAAGCCAATGGAAACCCATGGTACTCAGGAAAAGAAAAAAAAGTTCTTTAAGAAGAAGTGAGCCCAGAAGGGATATGCTAGCAAGAAGGAAATGGATGATTTAGTTTGCTACAAGTGTGACTAGAAGGGTTATTATGCAAATGAGTGTCGGTCAGGAAAGGGAAAGAAGGCTGCAGACAAGTAGAATGTGAAGTGCTTTAACTGTGGTCATGTTGGGCATTATAAAAACCAGTGTCCAGAGCCAGTCAGGGCAAACAAGGGGAAGGTTTTTGTTGTTGGATCATCTGTTAAGCCAATTACAGCTGATAAAGGAAAGACTGTGATGGAACGTACGTTTTTGATTCAGAGTATACTATTTAGGATACTATTTGATACCGGTGCATCACATTCATTTATATCTCGGTGTTTAGTTGATAGGATGTGCTAAGAACCCACATACCTTGTTACTTCCTTAAGGGTTGCGAATCCAATAAGAGAGTACGCAACTCTGGGATGAGATGTAACTAGGTAGAACATGATTTGTTAGGTCATATATTAGCATGCAGTTTGTATGTTTTCGATTGTGTAGATTTCAGAATCATTTTGGGTACAGATTAGTTGAGGAGATACGAGGCTAGGATATTTTACCAGGATGGGGAGATATCATTGGGACACCTAGATATTCATAACCGAAATATACTCTTAGTGGAGAATATTGACTGAAATAGTTAGTGCTTTGTTTAGTGCAATGGAAGTGGGAGAAGAACTAAGTCAGGTTCGTAGAGCAAAAGAGTTTGTAGATGTTTTTGAGGCAGTCACATGACTATCACCGAAATGAGCTGTTGAGTTTTGGATATATATTGTGCCAGGAGCTCGATTTATGAGTAGACCGCCTAGCAAAATGACACCTACTAAGATGAAGGAATCGAATGTGCAGCCGGTGGATTTGAAAGGAAGGAATTTTATTTGATCAAGCAGTTGCTCTTGGCGTATGTTGTAACAAATATATTTTCTCTAAACGTGGTTTACAATTGTAAGATTATGTAATGAACTGGAAATGTTTTGAAATGGAATGTGATCTTATTTGAAGTTTTAAAATTTGTAACGACCCAAAATTTTGGTCGCTGAGTTTGAACATTTAATCTATTTTAAATGTTGAATGTGGATTTTAGATCGATTTTCAAATATGGAGATTTGGGTTGAATCAATAAAATAGTTCAAATTTCAAATATGGCAATTTAATTGAATTTGGATAAATAGTAATTTAATATTTGAAATTGGGATAAAAATGAGAATCAGGGAATAAATGGATATGAAAATGGTTTCTAAAATTTGTTCATATCCAATTGGTTTTAATTTATAGGTATTTGACCTTTGGATGGAATCAAAAGTCGATAAATTAAAACTGGAATTTATATTAATTTATTAATCGAATTTAATATATATTTTGTAATAATGTAAATAATCAGATTTTTTTAAATTGAATCAGGATGATTTCTAATGTGAATATAAATTCTATATGACCTATAATTAAGTTAGTAAAATTTTAGAAGTGAAAGTTTTAAATGATTTTGATGATTTTGAAAATCGCTCGAATTAAATCGACGAGTTAAAATATCCTTCCGGGGCGCAGTCTCGGAATTCGATGAAACCAGTTCCATTGGATCTGTAATAGTTAGTTATTATCGGATTTCAAATTTTGTAACGTTTGGAGTTACCGTTTTTTCGTATGGATGAGAAACGCGTTGAAATTAAAATCGAAAATTGAATATTTAAACTCGATTCAAAAAGCTATCTTCCACATATGATTGAATTGGACACCAAACACGTTCCATTGTGTTCGGAATGCGGGTAAAACCTTATAAACGCCAGACGGCATGTGTTGTTTGGAGTTCGTTCAAAAAGCCTGTTAAAATTAGATATAATATTAAAATAATTAACAAAATTCTATATATATATATATATATATGATTAAACATCGAGCCAAGTATTTTTTTTCCACGGCCGCCACCATAGCTATGAATAGCCAATCACCTAGCATCTTCTCCCTCATTTTTCTTTTCATCCATGCAATAATTTTGAAAACTTCCAACTACATTATTGAAGAGCTCGCCGAGCTTCATCCATCTAACGGTAGATCTTAGGTATCATCTTTGTTTAGAGCCGAAAAGAGGCCATGAAGGTGGGCCGTTCGATGACGATTTTCGAGTTGATGGAGGGCTCGAGTTAGACGGGGTCAAGGGTGGAGGTAGGGTTTGCGAAGGTCGTTTGAACGGCAGCGCCTGATCGAGTTTTAGATGAGGGTGGTGGGTGCGGCATCGACCTTTGACGAGGACGTGTTGGGTTCGGCTATCTCCTATATGCATTTGAGAAGAAGAGTTTTTTAGCAGCCGAGATTTCTTAATTCAAACGTGCAGCCATGATTTTTTTCTGGTATAATAATAATTAAATGAAAGAAATTGTTTACATAATTTATATACAAACATTAAAAACTCATGTATCATTCATGCATGGTTAGATTTCGTCCAAAAAGGAAGGCCGGAACCACAGCGAGGAGCTCTACGCTCCAATATAGATCTGGGAATGATTAGAGCTCGTCAAAATTTTAGATTAAAGTGAATGCGGTCAATTTAATTTAAAATTGGAACGTCCGTTTACAAAAACTTAAAGTGAGTTAATCTCACTCACATCTGGATGACTAGTTAATTTAAAATAGTTTAAATTTTAAATTTTTGATTGATTGAATGAATGTGACATTATATATAGTAGTATATATATATATATTGGAGTAATTGATATTCCCGCATTATATAACGGACGAGACCCTTTGGCTCCGCATAATAGCGGATGACCCTTCATGCCACGTAATCCCCCTCGAAGTGGGATTTGGTATTTTATTGTTGTGCTAACATCTATGGATGCAGGAAAATAGGTTGGAGGGATCCAACTGGATTCCTCAAAATATTGTAATTATTTTTCATACCTGTGATATGTTATGTGATATCATGTGACAGATTTAATTGGAAATTAAGTTATTGGATGCTATGGTTTGGATGAATATAAATTCGGTATTTTAAAATATAGAATAGAATGGAGTATTACAAGTTCGTCTCTTAGTAATGGCGGTCTCTTAAAATTTGTTTCTGAATTCTTTGTCGTTTTTTCAAGATCCTCATAGAAAATCTTCTCTATCCTCTGGAATATCCAATCTACCTTAGCGTTATCTTATTCCTGCTTCTTACGCTCAAGTTGTTAAGAAGAATCGTTCACCTCAGAATCAAGAGTAGTCTCGCAAATCTAAAACGAGGTGGATTGATTCCAAGATGGGCAGATCTTTTGTTTCAGATGTGGGGATCTCGGTCACCTTGCAAAAAATTATCGCGATCCTATAAGATGTTTTGATTATGGTTCTTTTGGGCATAAGATGAAAGATTGCGATAAATATTTGGTTTCTGATATTTTCTCGAATTCGATCTCTAAACCTAATTCCAATTGGATTAACCATGGAATTCTTTTCGCCTTAAAATTCTTGAAGCTGAAAGGAATTTTGATTGAAGTCCATTGGTTTAACAAAGATATAGGAATTAAATACCTGGATGAATTATTGTATCATTTTAATATCATCAATGAACCAAACATAGGTAAAGGTTACAAGGAAAGATTTGGTAACCATAAAGATTATTTTGGCAAGACAGAAGATGGTTTTGTCACAGATCAGATTGTAACCAACAATTCAATCTTTCGAGAACAAGGCAACTTCACTCCAAAACTGGTAAACCACGGGTTCCAATTTGCTTTGAAATATTTGTTACTAAGGGGTTTATTGATATATCATCTCTGGTATAAGAAAAATGAAGGTCTCGTTCATTTGGATGAATTGTTCTATCATTTTGAAATTATAAGTGAACCGAATATTGGTAAAGGAGGTAACAAAAAGGAAATCATAGTCATCTCTGAAAATTTGAACTTTAATTCTGATTCTTTGGAGATTGTTTCAGTAAGTCCTTCCAACTCAATCTGTCTTAATTTTAATGATGATTATCAGGGCTTTGACCCCATTCTTCTTGATCCTGATGTTTCATATTGCAATGGTTCTCCTTGTCTTAAGTCTTCTTTGAAAGGATTTCTTAATGTCGAAAAACAGGGCAATGATTTTTCTTTTGTTCATAAGAAATGTTGTAAATTTAAGAATCATGTGAAGGATAACTTTGAGATTGATATCTTTAACAAGTTTGATTGTTTGACTTCGAGTTCAGATGAGGATTTTATTGTTGATAGTATAGTTGTTGAAGGGGATTAGTTGGATACTGTTGAGCAATTAATTCCTAAGCATATAGATATATTGAGAGATTCAGTATCATTAGTTGATAGAGGTGTTGACTTAAATTCTCTTGATAGCAGCTGTTCGTGTGTAGTGAAGATGGACTGGTCAGTTGATCTAGATGAAGTGGACTTTGATTTTTTTGGTGCTAGATTCAAGGGCAGTAGGTAATTCTGATGAAGAACAGAACTTTGATATTAAGTGCTTTGTTGCTCGGTCGATCTTTGATAAGTCAAATTGTTTTGATGAGGTGTTAGATTCATTCAATGCTATTGAGATTCGGTCTTCGGCGATGGTGATTAACTCTGGGTTTTTTCATCAGGATTTTTTATCTATTAGTTCCTTTATTTTGGAAAATTTTGATTCGAACGAGCAATATTTTTCTACTAATTTTTCTTCGTTTGATGATTTTCCACTGGAGTGTATATCCGATTTCGAAGTAGACGAAGTTTTGTTTGACGAAGAGGCGTTTGTTCACTTTGACTTGTTATTGAAGGTTATAGAAGATTTGTTTTCATCTTTAAATAGGTCTTCTTCAGATATGCACAAGGTATAGAGGATATACATGCCTGTATATCTGATTCTATGGTAGCTATCGTTGAAGATAAGCAATACCTTTTCTCTGAACATTTGTGCGAGAATTATGAGGGGGGCCGCGAGCATGGTTTTTCTCCGGTTTTGGCTTCAGGTTTCATTGATTCTTCTCTGTGTGCAAGTGTGGTTTTAGGAGATAATGTGGTCAAGGGTTTAGAATCTTTATTGAAAAAAGTAAAGAGTAGGAAAGTTGTAGCAGCTAGTGGTTCCGTTCGTCGAAGTGCCAGGATCCGTAACTGTTAGTTATAGACTATGGTGAGTCTCCTGGTTCGAATGTCAAATTTGACACTTCGAATCCAGGCTCAGTTATGTGCTCTGTTTTGGGTAGCACGTATTCCACTTATGCATTAGGTAGCCTTTCGTCTGCTGAGTTTAGTCAGCTAGCTTTCGACACTTCTTTTATTTTTTTTGGATGTAGAGATAGATATGGATTTTATTAGACGTAAGGAATTAGAGAGGGCTAGTACTGTTAGTCTATGAGGATCATTAGTTGGAACATTAGAGGCTTAAATGACTTAAATAAATGTGATAAGGTTAGGGTATTCTTTAAAGACTATTCCATTGATATTGCACTTATTCAGGATACTAAAATTAACTGTCCTGGTAATCGTTTTTTTAGAAGATTAGGCGGTAATCACTTTAGAAATTGGGTTTTTCTTCCTTCTGTGGGTACTTCAGGGGAATTAATGATAGGTTGGCATGATAATTACTTTAAATTACTTCAATCTATTGTTAAAGAGCATTCCCTTCATGTTATACTTATTAATCTTTCTGATAACTCTTTTTTAAATATTTCAAATGTTTACGGACCTAATTCTAAAATTAATTGGAGAATTTTATGGAATGAATGCCTAGAGTTTAGATCCTTTTCACTGGATTCTTAGATTTTGGAGGGTGATTTTAATGTTACGCGTTTCATTGGTGAGCGTTATCCTAGGGAAGGGGATTACTTTGCACTGGAGGAATTCGATCAATTTATTATTAATTCTAATTTGATTGAAATTCCCCTTTCTAATAGAGATTTTACTTGGAATAACGCAAGAGAGTCTCCATCCATGGCTCTTCTCGATTGATTTTTTTGTTAGTGATGAAATCGTAGACAAATTCCCAATCTGTAGATTCAATGGTTTACCTTATACATACTCCGATCATTGTCCAATTATACGTACTTGTGAATACCATAGAGTTATTATTAACAATTTTAAATTTGAAAAGACGTGGCTTTTGGAATCTAACTTTGTGAATCTAGTTAAAGGTAAGTGGGTTTCTTTGAGTTTCCACAATATTAGAAATAAGGAAAATTCTGCAAAAGCTTTCGTGTCAAACCTTAGGGATCTTAGGATTTTTCTTTAAAACTAAAACAAAAATGTTTTTGGCAATCTAAAAATTAAAAAAGAAAATATTCTTAATGAAATGCTTAAAATTAATAGGATAGAAGAATCTAGATCTCTAAATATAGGTGAGCGTAATGTTCTTGCTAATTTAAAAGATGAATTACATTCTATTTTAGAAAAGGAAGAGGTTATGTAGATACAGCGATCCAGAATTCAATAGGTCAACGAAAGCGATAATAATACCAAAAATTTTCATAATATAGCTAATGGTAGAAAATGTAGTAATACAATTAACTCTATATTGTTAATAATATAGAGTTAGTTGATCAAAGAGATCTTAACAAGGCTTCTACGGACTATTATAAGGATATCTTTGGTTCTAAAATCAAACATAGAATTAATGTTAGATGGATAGATCTGTATCCGTCTGATTCTATTATTGATTTATCAGAGTTAGATAATCCTTTTACTGAAGAAGAAACTGGAAAAGCAATAAATGACATGCCAAGTGATGAATCCCCAAGACCTGACGGATTTCCTATTTTATTTTATAATACTTTTTTGGACGTTTTAAAATTTGACTTAGTTAATATGTTTAATGATTTTTACAATGGTAATTTGCAATTAGGGAGATTTAACTTCGCAAACGTTACTTTGTTACACAAAAAAGTAGGAGCTAAAAACTTAAAATATTTTAGACCTATTTCTTTGATTAACTGTTCAGTTAAAATCATTTCAAAAGTTCTAGTTAATAGACTTAGTGAAAGAATGAATGAATTAATCGATTGTTCACAATCGGCTTTTATTAAGGGAGAAATATCACTGATGGAGTGGCAGATGTTCAAGAATATATTAATTACTGTTGTAAGAATAACATAACTTGTGCGATGTTAAAACTTGATTTTGCTAAAGCTTTTGATTTAATAGATTGGGATTTTCTTGTTGATATTTTTCATTCTAGAGGTTCTTTTCATAGATGGATCAATTGGATTTTGACTTTGTTTAGAACTGGAAACTCTAGTATTATGGTTAATGGTATATTAGGTAATAGAATTTAATCTAAGAGAGGTTTAAGGCAAGGGGATCCCTTATCACCTTTATTATTTAACTTAGCTGCTGATGTTTTTGCTAAAAATTTTAAAAGAACAGTGGATAATGGATCTCTTGGACGTGTAGGCAATGAAATTTCGCATAATGGTTTATCGGTTCTTCAATTTGCGGATGATACTTTACTTTTTTCTTCCCATCTTCCATGTCACATCATTACCCTTAAGTTTATCCTTTACAGTTTTGAACTTTTGTCCGGTTTAAAAATAAATTTTGACAAAAGTTCTGTGTTAGTTTTAAATGAATTTGATAAAGTTGAAAACTTAGTTGCTAATACTCTTAATTGCAAAATTATGAACTTTCCTTTTGATTACCTCGGTTTTGTGATTAGACCCACCAAACTCAAGCATGACGACTGGATTATTATCATTGATAAAATTAAAAATAAGATTTCTAACTGGAATGGGAGATTTCTACCTAGAGCAGGTAGACTAGTCTTAATAAATTCGGTTTTATCAGCTCTTCCAATTTATTGGATGTCCTTACATTTGTTCCCGGATTGGGTTATTGATAAAATTGATAAGATTAGAAGAGATTTCTTATGGAGTTGCAGAAACTCTAATAATAATATTAAATGTTTAGTAAATTGGGAAACCGTCTGTAAGGCCAAAAAGGAAGGTGGTTTAGGTGTTATTAATTTACGTAATTTGAATTTGTCTCTGTTAGGTAAATGGCTTTGGAAGTTCAAAGATATCAATGATAACACTATTTGGAAAGAGATCATTTCTAAATATTAATATAACGGAAATAGCAATTTATATCAAATTGCTTCTCCAGCCACTCATAAAATATCTAACTTTTGGAAAAACATTTTAAAATGTAATGAGATATTTAATTTAGGAATAAACACAATTGTTCATTCAGGTAATGGTACTTCGTTTTGGCATGACCGTTGGATTTCAATCTTGCCTCTTAAGATAGAATTTAAGGATCTGTATGGAATTTGTAACTTTAAGTATGCTTTAATCATCGAAGTTTATTCTCCTGAAAATGATCCTCCTTGGAATTTCAATTTTAAAAAAAATTTAGTTGATTCAACTTTTAGACAACTTTCTTTGCTTTATGGAAGATTAAATCTTTATAATATTGATAAGGATAATGATTTTATTAGTTGGGAATGGGATAAAAGTAAGAAATATACTTCTAATTCTTTCTACAGATTCATTAATTTTTTGGGTATAATAAATAACTCATTTAAATATATGTGGAAATCTAATGCTCCTCCCAAATCTAAAATTCACAT
Organism: Allium cepa; assembly: GCA_030765085.1. NCBI lineage: Eukaryota > Viridiplantae > Streptophyta > Magnoliopsida > Asparagales > Amaryllidaceae > Allium > Allium cepa. The sequence continues at coordinate 306,708,802 of CM060929.1, forward strand.
GTGGTTAATTCTTCATGGAAAACTTAATACAATTGAATTTTTAAAGAGAAAAAATATTCAAAATGATAAAAAAAATGTTATTACTGTAATATGTATCTTGAGGACATTAATCATATATACTTTAATTGTATGGATTCTAATTACATTCTAGTTAATACTCTTAAAAAATTTAACTTTAATATAACAACTAAAATTTCAGATTATGAATTCTACTGGAATAATTATAGATTCAAGTTTAAAATGAATATTAGATTTTTACTACACACTTTATTCATTATTGTTAGTTGGTTTATTAGGTTTGGAAGAAATCAAAGAATTTTTAATAATAATAATTGTCATTTAAACAAATTGATTTTTTACAATTTCTTCTTTTTATTTTAATTGGATCTCTAACCCCAAATATAATTTAGCTAAAAATATCCTTTTTAAAAGGTATCTTAATAAGTTTAATCATAATATTAATTTTTTTAAACTCAACAATAATTTTTTTAACATCAATAATAGTATTATTAATATTTTCTCTAATTTAGATGATGATATCACTTCTAATCATAACTTACTTATGATTAAAGGTTCATAAGATAGAACCATCTCAATAATTTGTACTAGCCTCTATTTGATATTTGTTTTTAGGTATTTTATTTATACTGTTTTTGTCCAATTTGTCTTATTCAGGTTTTTATTTCCTTCCTTTTAAATACATATTTATTATATAAATATACATATATATGTATCATTCTAATTTTTGCTTTAGTCATTTTCCAGTCATAGGTATGGGAGATAGGATATCAGGTTCATTTAGTAGGTTTTCATATCATCAGATTGCTGGACATCAGAGGGTGGAGAGGTTACTAGAGCAGAGTATCTTCATCCAGGAGGATATATTCTTCAGTTTGGTACGCCTTTCCATTGTTTAGAGGCTTCAGAGTGGCTTCTCTTTCAGTAGATCCACTTCAGTGCAGATGCTTATTCACTAGAGCAGAGTATCCTCATCCAAGAGGAAATATTCTTCAGTTTGGTACCCTTTTCTACTGTTCAGATGCTTCAGAGCAGTTTCTCTTTTCAACCGTCCACTTCAATGCAGATGCTTATTCAACTCTTCTGATTCAGTTGGTTGGAGCTTCCTCATTAGTCTGGGACGTCTTCTAGTAGCTTCTGTTTTTACTCTAGTTTTTTAAGTACTTCTAACACCTTAATATCGGGTGGTGGCCATGCCGGAACTCGATATCAGGTTGTGATGGGTAGTGGCCTTGCCGGAACTCATCTTAGGAGTACCTGAGATTTGATGCATATGTTTTTGGTTTTTGTTACCTGCCATGCATGTTGGCAGCACCATTTATTCGTGATATATATATATATATATATATATATATATATATGCATGTGTACTCTCCTCTGTTCGTAGAGGATCACACATTTTTCTCAAAAAAACTTATAGAATAGAATGAATTGTTTTTTTAAAGGAAATGAAATGAAAATTTTTAAGTAAATAATTATTTGGAAATTGGATAAATCAAGTAAAAAATTTAAAGGGAATTTAAACCAGGATATCAGTTTGAAATTGATTAAGTGCTTTGGAAACTGTGATTTAAAAGGGAACGAGGAATGGAAATTTGTAAACTGGGTTTATAAATGAAGTGTATATTTATCAGTGGATAAATTTGGAAGTATAGATTCCAGTGGGAATTTATAAGAAAAGCTGCAATTCATTTTAAAAATAAAAAGGTGATTTTATTTTTAAAAGTTGGAAAATATATTTTCCTGGGAAACTAAGTATATTTTTAAAAAAAAGATTTCAAAGTATAAACTAGAAGTTTAAAAACGTTTCTTAAATATGTTTTTAGAAATTTATTATTTTAATTATTTTTAAGTGAAAAGTAAATATTTATTTAAGTTAATTGTGGTAGTTATATATTTTAAAAGGTAAATTAGTATTATGATTTATAAAAGTGAATTTTAACATAAAAATTTGATATAATAACTTTATTTTATTTTTTTAAAAGGGAAATTTTGGTTTAAGTTTTACTCAGAAACTCTTATAGAATTTCCTAAGTATTATTTTATTTAAGTAATTTTAGTAGTCTTAATGATATATTTTTGAAAGTGATTATAAGGAGATGGAAATGTGTTTGAAAAATAAAAGTGATTTTATTTTTAAAGTATTGAAAGAAATTTATGGGATTGGAACATAAATTAAATTGGGATAAATCGAGCAGGATTTATAAAGGATTATATGGGTTATATTGAAATGGAAAGTGTATTTCCCTAAAAAGCCAAGTATATTTTCAAAGGAGATTTTTATGTATAAGTTTAAGGTTTTAAAAATTATTTTAAAAGAATGTTTAGAGAAATTTATTATTTTAAATTGTTTTATAATTTTAAAGTAAATCTTATTCAATTTAATTTTAGTAGTAATTGTTTTAAAGGCTAAACTAGTATTATGTTATTAAAAGAAAATTTTCTAATATTTATACTTTATATAAAAAAATTATTTTAAATAGTTGTGGCTTAAGTTTTACTTGGAAATTATTATATAATTTCATAATTATTATTTTAAGCAAAGTAATTTAAGTAGTTTTATTTTTAAATGTTTTAAGTATATATTTTGTTGGGTAAAGTGATTTAAATTATAAAAAATTCTAATTTTTATAAGACTGGGTGTTTTTCAGTGGGAATAAAATAATTAGATGAATTGATTGTTTATTTGATAGTTAAATAACCGACTATCAAATTTGGGCCCAAATATAACTTTGGAAATACCTAGAAGAGGTATAAGAATTATATGATATAGTTACCATTCGAGGTGCTATAATATAGGTATAAACTCATTCGTTCTTCTAGGACGTTTATAAGAAAATCCGTCCACTAACGGTTAGGAGGTGATCTCTGATCATATATTCATCTGTGTATTTCCTAAAGAACCGAGGCTGAGTTTAACGGGAAATAGCGAACGTTGTTTCGAAGTGATCGGGATCAAATTTGAGATCCAGAAACCGCTGATGGAGCAGTAAAGTGCAAGGGCTAATCGCTACTAATCTTGAGGGTGATTCCAAAATGGATGTAGTAGGAGTAGTGCCTTCGGTTCCTTTCGGACCAGGAATGGACTTGTATGGGTGAATGATATCGAGACATCGTAAGATGGACGATGAGCATTCTAAATGAGATGTGTTCTAAAAAGGTGACTCACAGCCTCAAGCCTCATCAACCGGGAATGACTGAAAATCAGGGATTATGCAGCAAGGCTAAGTGGCTAGCAAACAATTAGGGTAAGGTCATCCTTGTCTAGATGTCCCTTTTACTCGGCTGCGTGGGCAGTTGCCGATCCCAACCGTAGGGTGATCCTATTACGGCTATCCAGTAAAGGGTAGTCCGGTCTTTTGTTGTAGAGGATTAAGGTGGATCCTTGGTATGCTGATCTAGACTAGGTACCGTGACAGGTGGTACCCCAATGCCTAGTCATTAGTTGGAAATTCATTCTTCCTAAGTGCCTTTACGGTTTTGACTACAGAACCTAGTAATTGCTGGAATTTAATGAATGCTACAATTTTGGCTATTTGATTTAAGTATTTGTACTTAGACACTATTATAATATCATAGGATTTTGACAAGAAATGTTTTGGCTATCGTAAGGTAAAAACGCAACATGTTTATTTATGGCGCGTTCTTACTCGATACCATTGATTTCAAAGGATTTTGAAACTTTAATAATTAAGTTGAGTGTATTTTCTCACGCTGGTTTTCCAGACTGACTTGAGTGTTATTTTATTATAATGCTCGGGTCAGACCGAGTATTATAAATATAGGATAAGAAGTGTAGGATCGATTTCACCCTAGAGGGGGGGGTAAATAGGGTGACAGTATTAATTATAAAAATTTATTGCGGAAGCTTTTAAATAATTTCAACATAGATCACAAAATAATAACAGCACAGATAGTAGAATAATAAAATGTAGAAATAGAATTACACAGAATCTACCTAGCTTCGGCAAAACCCTGCCTACGTGCTGCCCCCAAGGTTTCTACTAGAAATTAAGTAGTCACACGCTTACACACGTAAACTCGCAACACCTGCTACTGACTAACCAAACTCTACGCTTAAAACCCAGCCACAACTCAGCCACTGAGTTGCGAATTCTCAAACTATGCCACGTAATTTGTCCCCTACACGACTAATGATTACAATGGTTTAAAATTTAAAAACAAAATTAAAAAGTAATTTAAAAACAAAAGACAAAAAACAAAAAACCCAAATTAAAATAAAAAAGGTCATCCCTCTTGTTATTTTATATGGACCGTCTCCCTTTTAATTTCTTCGGCTCGTTCCCCTTTTTGAGATAGTGGCTGCGCTCATTCTTCTCTTCATAAATTAGGGTTTTCTGTTAATTCGTTGATGCGTTTACAAATGCTCGATTCAACTTGATTTCCTTGCTTTGCAGTTGATCGTCTCTAGAGATGCTTTCGGCCGCTTGATTGAGTTCGTCTCTGCTTTGATTCGGGTACGTGATTTTTACGTTCGATTTCTGGTTTTTAATGCTTGAACTCGATAATTTTGGAACTGCCGATGATGTTGCTTATATATAATTCGATGCCCTTAAATTTTTGTTCATATCCATTTGATTGAATTCGTCACTTGAGTATTCTCAGCCATTTGATTTTGTTTTAATGCTTTGGATATGTTCTGACTTGATCATATCGTATATTTCCTTTACTTCACTATCACGGTTTTAGTTTGAAACCATTCGATCCTTCCTTGATAGTTACGGTAGTAACTTTCCTATTTTATTTTGGATTTGAATTTTTCAATTTGTACACACACTTGATTTCTGACTTGGTCAACTTCGATTTTGATTTGGCTTCCATTTTTCTGATGACTTCGGCCTTGACACTGATCGTGTTTACTTCGGCCATTTTGATTTCTTAAAATGCTGGATATTGATCGAACTGTGCACTCGATTTTGTGATGAAAAGTATAAGTACTGGTCTTGTTTGACTTTTGCCATGCTATTCACTATCTCTGGTAGCACTTTCGACCTTGTTCGATTTTACTTGTTGTTTCCGGCCATTATGTCTTTACTGCCATGTGTATACATACACCTATGTATGTATATATGTGTTGTATTTGTAATGTTCACTGTGATTCGCTCGAGTTGCTTCAATGTGATGTTTACACTGCTGCATATCACTACATTTCCATCACTGCACTTTTTATTAGCATATCAGATTATACTTGCTGTTGCAGTTCCATCTGGTTTGGTATCGTCTCGAACTTGATACTGTCTGGCACTTCAATGTTTGAAATGCTTATAAACATGGATTCTTTACGTACTTGTCTCTGTTTCGAGTCTGATACTTTTTGAACTTTGCATCTGTTAGCTTGTAGTTCATGTGTTCACACTGATTATGTGCACTGTGTTGGTATTGATTTCTTTCATATTGATGTTGAGCCACTTACTGGCTCTCTATCTTTGATGTTGAGGCCTGTATTTTGATGTTCTGGTTTGAGGCTGCATATATGAGTCTTGCTTACAATAGAATTGAGTTGTACTATTGCCTTTGTTCTCGAGTATGATACTTGCACTTGTCCTGTCCACTGTCCTTTTTCATATTGATCAAGCATTTGTCACTTGAGACTGTATTGTCATGTTGCATTGATGATGCTCTGACCATTTTATTGCATTTGGATTTGTTTTTCAAATTACACCTGAGTTGAATCTAGCTTGTAGCTCGGTTGACCTTGTGCTGAAAGTTGTGACATTATTTTATTGCACTTGAGTTGAATCCTGTATATTGGATTTAACCTGTGCTTACTTGTCCTTGTAAATCAATCAAGTGTATATTTTGGTGTACATGGCCTTGTGGCATATACAGTGATGCACTGTGTATGTCACAAGTTGTTCGTGTATGATGGATTCAAAATTAAATGATGACGAACAACCCAAATAACTGAGGCAAATATTATTTTCAAAAATTCACATTTTATTTTATACTGCAAAGATATTTCCTTTTCAATTTTACTGCGTCAATATTTATATTTGCAGATTGCTCAGATGCTAGAATCAATTTGGAATGAAGTTAAAGAAAAAAATACTTGAGTGAATGAGTGATATGTAGTGAGGTCAGATGTAAAAGTTAAATTGAGTGAATGAATTTGTATTGTAATCAAAGTTGTATATGTATAGTGAGAGCTTGAATTTGTACTATTCAAAATTGTAATAAATATTGTTTGAATAAAATTTCTGTTTGAATTCAAATTCTATGTTATTTATTTTTATTCAGCAAATATTTATTTAGTCTATAAAAAATAAAATAATACATTACCAAATACATTTACCCGAATATATATATGTTTATTATCATCAAACAAAAATCATATAATAGCATATTAAATAATCTCTCCCTTTTGATGATAACAAACATATATTTAAGATTTTGAATATGTTAAATGTATTTGATCATAGATATACACTAATTGCTCCCCCTATTTAAATGCCTCCTTTCTACACAAAGCTCCCCCTACATATATGCATACAAATAAAAATATGCAAATGAACCTAGATGCAAATGGAAAATTATTTGACATTTGCTTAATTTTATTTGATTTTGATTTTATTTGACAAAATCTTAACTTTTCTCTCCCCCTTTTGTTATCAGCAAAAGAGTAATAGTGTTAGAGAATATAGCGATAAAATGATCGATATTAATCCAACATTAAAACTCAATTGAATATAAATATTAAACTTCAATAAAAAATCAAACAAAAATCATAAATATTTTGTTAGGCGCATATTCCACTTTTGGAATGATGGAGATTATGTCATCATATAAAACCATACGGTTGCATCTACTTGTGGTAGATTTATATCAGGAATTTGAATATCTACTAATTGTGCATAACCGTTTGGACTTTTAAATGAGATTAGTAGTATTCAAATTTAATTTTAAAAATGAATTCAAGTCTCTTCTAATCACGCATAACTGTGGAGAGTTTTAAATGGGATTAGAATCAACTTGTTTATTTAATAAATCAATTTCGATATGCGTTTCATACATGCATAACCGTGAGGACTTTTAAATGAGCATGAAAGCACATAACAAATTCCAAGTAATTCACCCATGCATAACCCTGAGGACTTTTAAATGAGAGTGAATACTTTGGATTTTATTTTATAAAATGAAAAACGAATGATTCCTGTTCAAAGTACCACATATCGACAAACTATATTGAATTTTTGATGAGCGATGGTCGATAGAAATATGATAGAAATAGAAATGGTCATGGAATCTTTACCTAACAAAAAGTTTTTATAACTCTTGTTTGAATTCCTAAGGAAATTTTCCAAATATACTATCTTGAGTAATGTATGATAAATATCAACACTCATCACTTTTTCAATCACTATTTATCATTTCGATAATTATTACGGACTCAGACTAGTCGAAATTGTCATTTAAAATCAAATTATAAAATAATTATAAAATCAATTTTTGAAAATATGGTCAAAAATCATTTTCTCGAAGGGTTTATATAAGGAAAAATTTCTGCTATTTGAAAATTTAAATTTAAAAATATGTGGATATTTCCAAAAAAAACGGTGCAGTTACTAAAAATCACGTTCAACTAGTAAGTTTTCTGTCAACTAGATTACCAGTATGATCTGCATCTGAATTTCTCTTTCACTCCAAAATATCTCTAATTAAATTTGATAGACCAGACCATGAGGTGTGCATAAAAAAATCGAACTCAATTTTTAACCGTATTTTAAATGACATTCTCTTGAATTTGGATCGAACCCGTGCAAATAATCAGAAATCGTGGATATAGAGTTAGCCGTATTAAAACCAAATGTATTATCATCCAACAAAACACTATTTTTAATCTAAACTTATATACATGAAGTAATTCAAAGAATCTAGAGAATTTTATAGTGTTTTTGGCATAAGAATATAATTGGCCAACAATTTTGAATAAGTCAGAATCTAAATCATCATCTTTTCATCATCTCATTATTGGTTGATTTAATTCAGAATATGGTGCAGTATCACATTTAATATATCGTTCAAATAACTATACCTTTACCTGTTTTACCTTTACGATATTTTTCATTGTTGTTTGTTGTGATTCTGTCACCTTTATACTAGGCTAAGAAACTTTGCTTTGTCACCCGTTGTGTTTCTGGAACAGCCAAAATCCAGAGAACACTGTTGTTGTTCCTTAGCCTGCCACCATACCTACACAATGAAAGATTTTTATGACCTATTTGTTTTTATAGGTCCATGATTATTAATGGCAGAATATTTTGAAAGATAATTTTGTGGAGACCCAAAACTATTTATATATGTTCCTTTCGGCACCCAGATTTGTTTAATTTTGAGAGGTTCTATATTTGTGCCTTTTGGAACCCAGATTGGTATAGTTTTCATGTGTTTGGGTCTATACCAACAACTATTTTGAGTGTGCCCAAATTCACTACAAATTGAGCACACTGAATTGACTTGATTAAATTCATTTCTAGCTTTTCCAGTTCGATTATATCCAAGTCCTTGTCTAACTATATTAACAGTTTGTTTTCCTAATAGCATATTCAACGATTTTTCACTTTTTGAAAATTTATCTAAAGTCGTTGACAGTTGTTGGACTTGTGTCTTGAGCGATTCATTTTCGTTTAACAATTTGTGCACTTTTTAATAGAATTTTCTCTCCTAGTATTTTCACTCTCTTTCAAAATTAGAATCTCATTCTCAACTGATTTTATATTAATTTCTGATTTTTTAATTTCCTCTTCGAATTTTGGACACTTATCACACTTAAGGATCCTACTTTGATAGGTTTTAACTAATTGGTCAAGTTGTTTATTTAAATATATCAAAGTATCTTTTTGTGATTCAAGTTTGGTATACTTCTCCCTAAGTCGTTCAAAACAGCCATTTACTTCGTGGAAATATATAAGTAATTTTGAATGAGTAAGTTTTGATACCTCACTTGGCTCATCTCATCACTGTCAGTTATTTCACCATGAATACACATGTCTGTTTTTCATTCTCACTGCTAGCACTTCGATTATCTCCATCACTTGTATTCCATGTGGCTGCAAAACTTCTCCTTTTTGATTTCTTTTCAAAGTCCTGTCGATTTTTAGGACAATTGGGTTTGATGTGTCCGGGTTGTTTGCATTTATGACAGATGATCTTTTGTTCTTCTGGATTGTCCAATACTTTATTTATTCTGCTTTTCAATTTTCGATTTAGAGCTGGACTTCCGTATTTGTAATTCCACCTTTTGACTTTCTTTATTATCAGCTCCATGTAAGGACCTGATTCTTCGTCTTCCGAAAATTCAACATCGATACTCACTTTATCGACTGCTGAGAAATCGAATGCCGAAAAACCGAACACTTAGGGTTTTAAGAAAAAGAAAAAGACAGAAAAGATAAGAAGATAGAAAATAGAGAGAAAAGGAAATAGAAAATAGAACGGAACAGAAAACAACAGAACAACATCAGAATCTCACAATTCGCAGCGGAACAACATATAATAATAAATGAATAATCTTTAAACAAAGAACTATATCAGTTATTACATTTTATACATTACATTTCATTACATCATTACATCAGAATGTACAACATCATACAACAACAAACAGCGGAAAAAGAAATACTATACATAATAATACGCCATGCCATCCATCTTGCCTCCAGCAACTCTAGAGTATCCAGAATATCTTGATAAACCTAACTCTTGACTGCCCGTGTGGAAATTGGTGGGCACCCAGAGTTTAGGAAGGAAAACAATAAACTCCGAGTCAGTCATGTGACTGGTGTGAGAACTCAAAACAGTTTATTTATCTTTAAAAATCAAAATAGAGGAATATTTTTAAAGTCAATTCGCAATGCTTTTAAAAATGAGACTACCATAAGGCCTCCTGCACACACACACAATGCAAACGCAGAATCGGAGGAGATTTCTCCTTATGGTAGTCAAAGATGCTTGATACGCATTTAAAAGAACATTTTATATTATTACTAGTGCATAGTGTAGGAAAATTCATTTTGAAAATAAAGATATAAATCTTAGCCAACATAGACATTTCGAACTATGCCTACTATAGCTACCATGTTCAATAGCGGGTTACCGCCACATTCCATAGCAGGTTATACAACTAAAACCGTACAAGGCTCGTATTTGAAGAATGGATTTTCCAACAAATGGTCAGGCCAAGGAACTTCCCATTGCCACATGGAAACGCCTCTGGAAGGACGCCCCGAGAACCACCGTTCTCTACTAAACAAAGCCGGGAATCCCTTTTCCCAAGGAATATTACAAACCCTCAGATATGCCACCCCCGGTCCTTTGGAACCTTTAAACGAGCGCTCGTCACCATCATCACACAATCATAAAGTGTTTTCAACATGAGTAAGTATCCGGGCTCCATACCATGATACTACCCTTTTCCAGAAGGAATGGTCATCCCTAGGGAAGCGATCCCTGAAAACCTTGCCGCACAATTCCTGTTTCGACCATTACCGGTTTGTGAGGCTCGACGAAGTCACGTCCACAAAAACATACTTTATACAAAAGCCATGCTTTGGGTCAACACATGATCATAGAAATGATCACCAAGATAGGCGATCAAATAAACGATCCTATCACAAATAATCAACACAATGATCATTTCACAGCAACACTCAGCATGTCACATTACCAAATTGGGAATATATCGCTGATAACCTTCAACTACATAACCTCTGAGCTCGTACGTCTCAGAGAAGGGTGTTAAGCTAAAAGAATAAATTCTCCGCCACCAATAGAAATATATTTGAAAGAAATCGGCTTTATATCTCAATTTGTAATGTCAGACATACAATCCATACAAGTCTGTTCTGGGTTCGAACAGAACCGAAGGCACTTACAAAGAAGTCCTTGCAATCCGGATAACCTCTAATCACGTTCGGACTTCCCATCACATAGGGAGTCTCTATACCGTAGCTACTCGGTGCAAAGACAATCGACGAGTTGTCCTTTCGCTTTCAAAAAGATCTGGTCTTCAACACCGGTCTTCAAATGCAATTCATAACGACGTATCACATATTCGGAATGGGTTATACGACCCCATGGTCCTTTCCCGGTTAACCCGAATAGTGAGCGCTTATTCAAAAATAAGTGTGGCAATCAAATTCAAACAAATCACATCAATTACCCAAATGGGAAATATTGATAGTCGGTTATTGAACTATCAATGGATATGCACAACATCAGCAGATTCCAAATAATTTTCCAAATTATTTATTTTCCAAAATATCTTTACAAGATACATTATTTTCAATACTTCAAAAATAAATCAATATTTATTTTTAAACAAGTTCCCCTTTCTTTTATAAATTCCTTAGTGAATTTATATTCCAAAATATCCATGCATATACGATTTCAATTTATCATTTCAATTTTATATTCAAAAAGATAAATTCTCAAAATATTCCCTTTATATCGGAAAACAATTCCATACTTATTTAATAAGTAATTCACGAACCTATTTATTTTCAACACTTGGAAAATATTCAATATACTTAAATCGAGATTAAGTATATATTTCATTCTTTAAGGAAATCATTCTCTTAAACATATTTATTTGGGCCAAAACGGATGTTGCGTAAAACATCGTTACGACAACCCAAAATCACTGGTATAGGGATTCGAAATTAAAATAGATATATAAATCCCAATACTATACAAAACATTTCCTTTCGGAAATCATTTACTATAACAACAGTGTTATAGTCCACCATTTCCTTTTATTTCTCGAAAACGTCTATTTCAACAATAGATGTTGAAATCTATGGTTTCGAATCTCAACATATTTTAAAACATCGTTAGATCGTTTTAATCCAATTTAAAATATCACATTCTAAACGTTTCTTTAACATATTATTCACTATTCAAAAACGTGAATATACTACGTTAACAAATTTCATCCTTTTATTCATTTTATTTCAAAGGATTATTCACAGTCAAAAACGTGAATATAACTCCATTAATAGGTTTCAGCGATTTACTTATCAAAATAAGCCGTTTGCGAATTTATAAAACAACGTTTATAAATTCCATTTCTATTTGTTTTATAACTACTTCCTTTATAAATTTTCTTTATTAACCTATTCGCTTTATATCTCAATTATGAACCAAAAGTCCATATTATAAGTTAAATACTTATAAAACGATTATTTTACAAAATCGTTCCTTTTAAGACTTTCTAAATTATAAATCTTATAACTTTTAAGATTCATTTATTTATCAAAAATCCATTCTTCAATTAACTTTTCAAATTTTATAAACCTACTGCTTATAAAATTCCATTTACAACTTTACCGTTTATAATTCTATAAAGTTCATTCATTTATAAAATTCATTCACAATTCATTCTAACACTTATAAAAACTCATTTTATAATTCAAATATTTTCATTTACAAATTATCAATTTATAAATCTCTTATATAAATCAATTTATATTATTCTTTTAAAACGTCTTTAATCTCCTTTATCATTTCACCATTTTTATTTATAAAATAATTAAATTTTATAAATCCTATTTTTTCAACTTTGTATAATAAATTCAAAAATCCAATTTAATTATTTTATAAAAACATTAACCCCATATTTCTCAAAAATCATAATTTTTATAACTTTAAAAATTATAACGTTTATTTATTTTAAATGGATCAGTTCCAAAAATATTTTATAAACGTATACTTTCAAAAATCACTTTAAAATCATTTTAAAATCCCAAAATTTGGTTCAATGATGCTACACACCAAATAGTCAATCACAACAACAACGACATCACATATCGTATATGATAGTCCATCAAATATCAAAATATCTGAAATCAAATAAATACTGTTGAGGAATCCAGTTGGATCCCTCCAACCTGTTTTCCTGCATCCACAAACATTAGCACAATACCAATTCCGCTCCAGTACGGAATTATCGCGGTATATGGGATTTAAAATATTATCCGCTTAATAGACGGCGCAATAGGGTCTCATCCGCTATACAAATGCAGGAAATCAATAACTCCAATATATACATATGCCAATATATATATATATTGCTATTATATATAATACCAATTTCACAGTTTATGAAATATTCGCGGTATATGTTTTTACTAAATAACATCCGCTTATTAACGGCGCATAATGTCTATTTTAACAATCAATAGATAACAATCATCATTCAAACATGCATTCAAATATTTTAAATCTAACTATTTAAAATAAAATCGAAACTGATTCGATTGAGTGAGAAGTTCTTACCTTGATTTCAATTTCGTTTTAGCGATTTATTTCGAATAAAATTAAACGCGCGTTTAATTTTACCCGAAATTCTCACTAACTCCAAACGACTCCAATCCAACTCCATCGCGTAGTGCTCGTCCAAACGATTCCAACGCAACTGGTTTTGCGCGTTTTCGACCTCGTATGAAAAAGTTATGAATTTTATAAGTTACACGATTTTTATTTATATAAATTACACAAAACTTTATAATTTTTTTAACCTATCCCATTCTCAGCCCTTGGATCTGCATTCTGAAATCTTGGCCGTTCCAAATGCTTCTCCCCTCCACGTTCATTACACAACAAACAAACCCATAGAGCCGCCCCCTTTGATCCAATTAACGCGACCACTTCGTTGACTTTAGTGACGATCAGCAACTCCCATTCACTCCGCCATCACACGAGCCATCATCGGTCAGAGGAGCAAGGAGCTCGGCCCACCCTATCATCAGAAAACACGTGCGCAACCGGCCCCCTTCCACCTCGATTTGCCGCCAATTCGTCATGCCATTGACGATCATAACCGTTGGATATCACGTACTCACCACCCTCTACAATTTGTTAGTTGACACTTTTTGCTAATACTTGATGGATTGAGAGAAAATTGGAGGAGAAGGTTATCAACTTTCGGCCATTGATGAAAGTGAACGGCGGCTGGTTAATAGAAATTAGGGTTTTATAAATTTTCTTAATTTTTTGTGAATTTAAGGCCTATTTATAGGAAAATCGATCGACACTATTCATTCCGGAAATTCCGAACTCCGATTTACGCGCCGTAACCAGCGTTTCTAGGGTTTACCCCGCGTTCCGGACACAATGGAACAGGTTTCGGAAGCTAATTCGGACATCTGTGCGAGTTATGGCTATAAACGTTCAATTTGAATTAAACCGATTTAAACGATTTCCTAGGCGTTTTAATTTGTACCGGACAAACGGTAAATCCAATTGACATGAAATTTGAAACCTTACAATAATATCACATTACGGATCCGATGAAACTGGTTTCGTCAAAATCCGAGACTGTTTAAAAAATGGCTATTTTAACTCGCCAAATTAATATTAAAAATAATTTCGATGCGTTTCGAGCTGCCACGATCAAACGACAACTCCGATTGCTACGAAAATTGAAATCCGGTAATAACTAACTATTACGGATCCAATGGAACTGATTTCGTCCAATTCTGAGACTGTTTAAAAATTGACTATTTTCACTAGTCGATTTAAATATTAAAATATTCAATTTTCACAAATTAACTTTTAATTCGATTTTAAAAGTTCTAAAATATCATTCTAACTTCAACATCATAAAATAAAATTTTACAAATCATTTACAATCATATTTAACACAATTTTCAATTATTTCCATAATTTAACGTATTAAATTATTGATTTAATTATTCAATTAAATCCAATTATTCAAATAAAAATTTATTTGACTTATAAATTCACTTATTAATATTTAAAATTAATTAAATATTAAAATTTTAATTAATAAAAAATTCTGGGTCGTTACAATCTTCCCCCCTTAAAAGAATTTCGTCCTCGAAATTAACAAGTAAGAAAAGTTACAGAATTTATTAGCTTTCCAAAATCCATAGTTAAATTTCTTACCATACTTTACTAAGTTTTCAAATCATACTTAGTTATCTTTTCAAAAACAACTACTATTGTTTAAATTTCAACTCCAAATCAAAGTTAAAGTTTTCAAAACTTTCCAATTTTCTTAAATTTTTCTAACGCCTTAAATTTCCGGAAAAATTCGCCATAGTCTCCTTTGCGCGGCTCGATCCGAAAAAAAAATGACAGTATATATATCACAAATATACATCTCATCAAGTAATGAGGCATCCCGAAGGGAAAAAGTATAAAAGTACGATATGTAATCCGAGATATGTACCTTATATTTTATTAGCGAGCATATACGGCTAATATAGCGCGAAAGCGAGCTCCAAATGCGAAGCAAACGCGATCCGCACCTACTAAACACTCAACAAACAACATGAGAACATGCATATATGAAAATAATCTCAATATACATCATATATCTCCATATGCTAACATAGCAAATGTAGTAAAAGCAACAAATGCAAACATCAACCAACTATCATCCAACTAACACCCATAACCAATAAATATTCATTCATATTCTCATAATATTCAATGAAATAGGTTTTCAATTTAATCACATTTGATTCATTAATAGTGGATGTTCTTACTAACATTCATTTTCAATTAGTTTATATTCACTAATTCATATTCAAGTTGGTTCACTTTCAAATCAAATTCAATTCTATTTGAGATTCACTTAACTTCCAATTGAATTCCAATTACTTTAGCTTCCAATTTCATTAACTCAATTTCATTAACACTTAATGAATTATATACAATCAACTAACAACCATATAACAAACAATGTATATCAATTGCAACCAAATTCCTTTGCTTATCAATTGGTTTAATTAAATTGATTTACATTCAAACTTTCAACTTTCAATAACATTAAATTTTAATGAATTAACACTTATATCCATTATTTCATATCAACTATTTACATTTAATTGATTAATATTCAATCCATTCATTCAATTCAATTACAAAAGTTGAATTTCATTACATAACTCAAGTTCATATCTATCACTTAACTTTATTAATTTACTTTGATACGAATATCAACTTCATTCAACATCTCTTAAGTTATATTCATATAGTTTCACTTCTTATATATATAAGTTTATTTCACAATTGTAATTCACTTTAATTATAATTCAATTCTTATAATTCTTTACTTATACAATTATTCTTTTATTTAGATTATTCAAACAACTTAACAATCAACTTATATACACTTTAATAATTCTGAAAAATTATTTTCTTTATAAATAAAATATAATCAAGGTAAAATTATTTCATTTACCCAATTTAAAACAATATCGTGTCGGTTTATCTTGTTTAAGAGTTTAGAAACCCCTATCTACGATAGTTAGTTAGACTACATCGACTGGAATCTATAAACAATCAACTGATAAGTCAACAAAATACAAAATAATTTATATTCACTAACAAATACGCTCTCATAGCTATTATTACACTCAAACTCATTCTAGAGTACTACTGACTCTATCTCTAATGAGTAATACCCAACAGAACCATGGTTGTCGCTTAACCATATGCTCTGATACCAGATGTAAGGACCCGATTCTTCGTCTTCCGAAAATTCAACATCGATACTCACTTTATCGACTGTTGAGAAATCGAATGCCGAAAAACCGAACACTTAGCGTTTTAAGAAAAAGAAAACGACAGAAAAGATAAGAAGATAGAAAATAGAGAGAAAAGGAAATAGAAAATAGAACGGAACAGAAAACAACAGAACAACATCAGAATCTCACAATTCGCAGCGGAACAACATATAATAATAAATGAATAATCTTTAAACAAAGAACTATATCAGTTATTACATTTTATACATTACATTTCATTACATCATTACATCAAAGTGTACAACATCATACAACAACAAACAGCGGAAAAAGAAATACTATACATAATAATACGCCATGCCGTCCATCTTGCCTCCAGCAACTCCAGAATATCAAGAATATCCTGATAAACCTAACTCTTGACTGCCCGTGTGGAAATTGGTGGGCACCCAGAGTTTAGGAAGGAAAACAATAAACTCCGAGTCAGTCATGTGACTGGTGTGAGAACTCAAAACAGTTTATTTATCTTTAAAAATCAAAATAGAGGAATATTTTTAAAGTCAATTCGCAATGCTTTTAAAAATGAGACAACCATAAGGCCTCCCGCACACACACACAATGCAAACGCAGAATCGGAGGAGATTTCTCCTTATGATAGTCAAAGATGCTTGATACGCATTTAAAAGAATATTTTATATTATTACTAGTGCATAGTGTAGGAAAATTCATTTCGAAAATAAAGATATAAATCTTAGCCAACATAGACATTTCGAACTATGCCTACTATAGCTACCATGTTCAATAGCGGGTTACCGCCACATTCCATAGCAGGTTATACAACTAAAACCGTACAAGGCTCATATTTGAAGAATGGATTTTCCAACAAATGGTCAGGCCAAGGAACTTCCCATTGCCACATGGAAACGCCTCTGGAAGGACGCCCCGAGAACCACCGTTCTCTGCTAAACAAAGCCGGGAATCCCTTTTCCCAAGGAATATTACAAACCCTCAGATATGCCACCCCCGGTCCTTTGGAACCTTTAAACGAGCGCTCGTCACCATCATCACACAATCATAAAGTGTTTTCAACATGAGTAAGTATCTGGGCTCCATACCATGATACTACCCTTTTCCAGAAGGAATGGTCATACCCTAGGGAAGCGATCCCTGAAAACCTTGCCGCACAATTCCTGTTTCGACCATTACCGGTTTGTGAGGCTCGACGAAGTCACGTCCACAAAAACATACTTTATACAAAAGCCATGCTTTGGGTCAACAAATGATCATAGAAATGATCACCAAGATAGACGATCAAATAAACGATCCTATCACAAATAATCAACACAATGATCATTTCACAGCAACACTCAGCATGTCACATTACCAAATTGGGAATATATCGCTGATAACCTTCAACTACATAACCTCTGAGCTCGTACGTCTCAGAGAAGGGTGTTAAGCTAAAAGAATAAATTCTCCGCCACCAACAGAAATATATTTGAAAGAAATCGGCTTTATATCTCAATTTGTAATGTCAGACATACAATCCATACAAGTCTGTTCTGGGTTCGAACAGAACCGAAGGCACTTACAAAGAAGTCCTTGCAATTCGGATAATCGCTAATCACGTCCGGACTTCTCATCACATAGGGAGTATCTATACCGTAGCTACTCGGTGCAAAGACAATCGACGAGTTGTCCTTTCGCTTTCAAAAAGATCCGGTCTTCAACACCGGTCTTCAAATGCAATTCATAACGACGTATCACATATTCGGAATGGGTTATACGACCCCATGGTCCTTTCCCGGTTAACCCGAATAGTGAGCGCTTATTCAAAAATAAGTGTGGCATTCAAATTCAAACAAATCACATCAATTACCCATTCAAAGGGAAATATTGATAGTCGGTTATTGAACTATCAATGGATATGCACAACATCAGCAGATTCCAAATAATTTTCCAAATTATTTATTTTCCAAAATATCTTTACAAGATATATTATTTTCAATACTTCAAAAATAAATCAATATTTATTTTTAAACAAGTTCCCCTTTCTTTTATAAATTCCTTAGTGAATTTATATTCCAAAATATCCATGCATATACGATTTCAATTTATCATTTCAATTTTATCTTCAAAAAGATAAATTCTCAAAATATTTCCTTTATATCGGAAAACAATTCCATACTTATTTAATAAGTAATTCACGAACCTATTTATTTTCAACACTTGGAAAATATTCAATATACTTAAATCAAGATTAAGTATATATTTCATTCTTTAAGGAAATCATTCTCTTAAACATATTTATTTGGGCCAAAACGGATGTTGCGTAAAACATCGTTACGACAACTCAAAATCACTAGTATAGGGATTCGAAATTAAAATAGATATATAAATCCCAATACTATACAAAACATTTCCTTTCGAAAATCATTTACTATAACAACAGTGTTATAGTCCACCATTTCCTTTTATTTCTCGAAAACGTCTATTTCAACAATAGATGTTGAAATCTATGGTTTCGAATCTCAACATATTTTAAAACATCGTTAGATCGTTTTAATCCAATTTAAAATATCACATTCTGAACGTTTTCTTTAACATATTATTCACTATTCAAAAACGTGAATATACTACGTTAACAAATTTCATCCTTTTATTCATTTTATTTCAAAGGATTATTCACAGTCAAAAACGTGAATATAACTCCATTAATAGGTTTCAGCAATTTACTTATCAAAATAAGCCGTTTGCGAATTTATAAAACAACGTTTATAAATTCCATTTCTATTTGTTTTATAACTACTTCCTTTATAAATTTTCTTTATTAACCTATTCACTTTATATCTCAATTATGAACCAAAAGTCCATATTATAAGTTAAATACTTATAAAACGATTATTTTACAAAATCGTTCCTTTTAAGACTTTCTAAATTATAAATCTTATAACTTATAAGATTCATTTATTTTTCAAAAATCCATTCTTCAATTAACTTTTCAAATTTTATAAACCTACTGCTTATAAAATTCCATTTATAACTTTACCGTTTATAATTCTATAAATTTCATTCATTTATAAAATTCATTCACAATTCATTCTAACACTTATAAAAACTCGTTTTATAATTCAAATATTTTCATTTACAAATTATCAATTTATAAATCTCTTATATAAATCAATTTATATTATTCTTTTAAAACGTCTTTAATCTCCTTTATAATTTCACCATTTTTATTTATAAAATAATTAAATTTTATAAATCCTATTTTTTCAACTTTGTATAATAAATTCAAAAATCCAATTTAATTATTTTATAAAAACATTAACCCCATATTTTTCAAAAATCATAATTTTTATAACTTTAAAAATTATAACGTTTATTTATTTAAAATGGATCAGTTCCAAAAATATTTTATAAACGTATACTTTCAAAAATCACTTTAAAATCATTTTAAAATCCCAAAATTTGGTTCAATGATGCTACACACCAAATAGTCAATCACGACAACAACGACATCATATATCGTATATGATAGTCCATCAAATATCAAAATATCTGAAATCAAATAAATACTGTTGAGGAATCCAGTTGGATCCCTCCAACCTGTTTTCCTGCATCCACAAACATTAGCACAATACCAATTCCGCTCCAGTACGGAATTATCGCGGTATATGGGATTTAAAATATTATCCGCTTAATAGACGGTGCAATAGGGTCTCATCCGCTATACAAATGCGGGAAATCAATAACTCCAATATATACATATGCCAATATATATATATATATATATATATATATATATATATATATATTGCTATTATATATAATACCAATTTCACTGTTTATGAAATATTCGCGGTATATTTTTTTACTAAATAACATCCGCTTACTAACGGCGCATAATGTCTATTTTAACAATCAATAGATAACAATCATCATTCAAACATGCATTCAAATATTTTAAATATAACTATTTAAAATAAAATCGAAACTGATTCGATTGAGTGAGAAGTTCTCACCTTGATTTCAATTTCGTTTTAGCGATTTATTTCGAATAAAATTAAACGCGCATTTAATTTTACCCGAAATTCTCACTAACTCCAAACGACTCCAATCCAACTCCATCGCGTAGTGCTCGTCCATACGATTCCAACGCAACTGGTTTCACGCGTTTTCGACCTCGTATGAAAAAGTTATGAATTTTATAAGTTACACGATTTTTATTTATATAAATTACACAAAACTTTATAATTTTTTTAACCTATCCCATTCTCAGCCCTTGGATCTGCATTCTGAAATCTTGGCCATTCCAAATGCTTCTACCCTCCACGTTCATTACACAACAAACAAACCCATAGAGCCGCCCCCTTTGATCCAATTAACCCGACCACTTCGTTGACTTTAGTGACGATCAGCAACTCCCATTCACTCCGCCATCACACGAGCCATCATCGGTCAGAGGAGTAAGGAGCTCGGCCCCCCTATCATCCGAAAACGCGTGCGCAACCGGCCCCCTTCCACCTCGATTTTCCGCCAATTCGTCATGCCATTGACGATCATAACCGTTGGATATCACGTACTCACCACCCTCTACAATTTGTTAGTTGACACTTTTTGCTAATACTTGATGGATTAAGAGAAAATTGGAGGAGAAGGTTATCAACTTTCGGCCATTGATGAAAGTGAACGGCGGCTGGTTAATAGAAATTAGGGTTTTATAAATTTTCTTATTTTTTTGTGAATTTAAGGCCTATTTATAGGAAAATCGATCGACACTATTCATTCCGGAAATTCCGAACTCCGATTTACGCGCCGTAACCAGCGTTTCTAGGATTTACCCCGCATTCCGGACACAATGGAATAGGTTTCAGAAGCTAATTCGGACATCTGTGTGAGTTATGGCTATAAACGTTCAATTTGAATTAAACCGATTTAAACGATTTCCTAGGCGTTTTAATTTGTACCGGACAAACGGTAAATCCAATTGACACGAAATTTGGAACCTTACAATAATATCAAATTATGGATCAGATGAAACGGGTTTCGTCGAAATCCGAGACTGTTTAAAAAATGGCTATTTTAACTCGCCAAATTAATATTAAAAATAATTTCGATGCGTTTCGAGCTGCCACGATCAAACGACAACTCCGATTGCTACGAAAATTGAAATCCGGTAATAACTAACTATTACGGATCCAATGGAACTGGTTTCGTCCAATTCTGAGACTGTTCAAAAATTGACTATTTTCACTAGTCGATTTAAATATTAAAATATTCAATTTTCACAAATTAACTTTTAATTCGATTTTAAAAGTTCTAAAATATCATTCTAACTTCAACATGATAAAATAAAATTTTACAAATCATTTACAATCATATTTAACTCAATTTTTAATTATTTCCATAATTTAACGTATTAAATTATTGATTTAATTATTCAATTAAATCCAATTATTCAAATAAAAATTTATTTGACTTATAAATTCACTTATTAATATTTAAAATTAATTAAATATTAAAATTTTAATTAATAAAAAATTCTGGGTCGTTACACTCCAATTCTGTTACTCCTTCATCGTCCTCATCACCATCACTTTCTATTGTTTCTTTAAGAGCTATTGATTTGTATACAATATTGGAAAGTCGTCCATACATCTCTTTGACATTTTCTTACTTCGCCATTGTGAAATTCTCGTATTCGCTACTTAGCATGGCAAGGCGAGATTCTTTGACTTAAGATGTTCCTTCGTGAGTTAGTTCGAGCGTGTGCCATATTTCCTGCACAATTAGACAATGTGAGACACGATTAAATTCAAATTGATCTAATGAACAGATAATAGAATTCATAGCTTTAGCATTAGCATTTTGTAATTTATTTTCTAGCTCTGTCCATTAATCCATCAGTTTATCTATTTCTTGATTGTCTACAATTATAGTTGGTGCTCTATAACCTGTCTCAATAATGTTCCAAGCATCAATGGTTGTTAGAAAAATTTTCATTCTATTTTTCCAATAGGCATATTCACCATTGAACATTGGTGTTCTAACTATGGACTGACCCTCAGCAAAAGCATTATTAAAAGAAGCTATTTTAAAATTTAACTTTTTAAAACAAAATTGATTTTTGAAAAAAAATCAAATTTTTAAAACAAAAAAAACAGCTTTTATTCCTAGCTCTGATGCCACTTATATGATCGATTTCACCCTTGAGAGGGGGTGAATAGGGTGACAGTACTAATTATAAAAATTTATTGTGGAAGCTTTTAAAATAATTTCAACACAGATCATAGAATAATAACAGCACAGATGGTAGAATAATAAAATGCAGAAATAGAATGACACAGAATTTACCCAGCTTCGGCAAAATCCTACCTGCGTGCTGCCCCCAAGGTTTCTACTAGAAATTAGGTAGTCACATGCTTACACATGTAAACTCACGACTGACTAACCAAACTCTACGCTTAAAACCCTGCCACAACTGAGCCACTGAGTTGCGAATTCTCAAACTACGCCACGTGGTTTTTCCCCTACACGACTAGTGATTACAACGGTTTAAAATTTAAAAACAAATTAAAAAAGTAATTTAAAAATAAAAGACAAAAAAACAAAAAACCCTAATTAAAATAAAAAAGGTCGGCCCTCTTGTTATTTTATATGGACCGTCTCCCTTTTAATTTCTTCGGCCCGTTCCCCTTTTTGAGAAAATGGCTACGCTCATTCTTCTCTTCAAAAATTAGGGTTTTTCATTAATTCGTTGATGCCGATTACAAATGCTCGATTCAACTTGATTTCCTTGCTTTGTAGTTGATCCTCTCTTGAGATGCTTTCGGCCGCTTGATTGAGTTCTTCACTGCTTTGATTCAGGTACGTGATTTTTTCGTTTGAGTTCTGGTTTTTAATGCTTGAACTCGATAATTTTGGAACTGCCGATGATGTTGCTTATATATAATTAGATGCCCTTGAATTTTTGTTCGTATCCATTTGATTGAATTCGTCACTTGAATATTCTCGGCCATTTGATTTTGTTTTAATGCTTTGGATATGTTCTGACTTGTTCATATCGTATATTTCCTTTACTTCACTATCACGGTTTTAGTTTGAAACCGTTCGATCCTTCCTTGATCGTTACGGTAGTAACTTTCCTATTTTATTTTGGATTTGATTTTTGACTTTTTCAATTTGTACACACGCTTGATTTCTCACTTGGTCAACTTCGATTTTGATTTGACTACCATTTTTCTGATGACTTCGGCCTTGACACTGATCGTGTTTACTTCGGCCATTTTGATTTCTTAAAATGCTGGATATTGATTGAACTGTACACTCGATTTTGTGATGAAAAGTATAAGTATTGGTCTTGTTCGACTTTTGCCATGATATTCACTATCTCTGGTAGCACTTTCGACCTTGTTCGATTTTACTTGCTGTTTCTGGCCATTATGTCTTTACTGCCGTGTGTATACATACACCTATGTATGCATATATGTGTTGTATTTGTAATATTCACTGTGATTCGCTCGAGTTGCTTCAATGTGATGTTTACACTACTACATATCACTGCATTTCCATCACTCCACTATTTAATTGCATATCAGATTATACTTGCTGTTGCAGTTCCATCTGGTTTGGTATTGTCTCGAACTTGATACTGTCTGGCACTTCAATGTTTGAAATGCTTATAAACTTGGATTCTTTGTGTACTTGTCTCTGTTTCGAGTCTGATACTTTTTGAAGTTTGCATCTGTTAGCTTGTAGTTCATGTGTTCACATTGATTATGTGCACTGTGTTGGTATTTATTTCTTTCATATTGATGTTGAGCCACTTACTGGTTCTCTATCTTTGATGTTGAGGCCTGTATTTTGATGTTCTGGTTTGAGGCTGCATATATGAGTCTTGCTTACAGTAGAATTGAGTTGTACTATTGCCTTTGTTCTCGAGTATGATACTTGCACTTGTCCTGTCCACTGCCCTTTTTCATATTGATCAAGAATTTTCACTTGAGACTGTATTGTCATGTTGCATTGATGATGCTCTGACCATTTTATTGCATTTGGATTTGTTTTTCGAATTAAACCTTAGTTGAATCCAGCTTGTAGCTCGGATTTGACCTTGTGTTGAAAGTTGTGACATTATTTTATTGCACTTGAGTTGAATCATGTATATTGGATTTGACCTGTACTCACTTGTCCCTGTAAATCAATCAAGTGTATATTTTGGTGTGCACGGCCTTGTGGCATATGCAGTGATACACTGTGTATGTCACAAGTTGTTCGTGTATGATGGATTCAAAATTAAATGATGACGCACAACCCAAATAACTGAGGCAAATATTATTTTCAAAAATTCACATTTTATTTTATACTGCAAAAATATTTCCTTTTCAATTTTACTGCATCAATATTTATATTTGCAGATTGCTCAGATGCAAGAATCAATTTGGAATGAAGTTAAAGAAAAAAAATACTTGAGTGAATGAGTGATATATAGTGAGGTCAGATGTAAAAGTTAAATTGAGTGAATGAATTTGTATTGTAATCAAAGTTGTATATGTATAGTGAGAGCTTGAATTTGTACTATTCAAAATTGTAATAAATATTTGTTTGAATAAAATTTCTGTTTGAATACAAATATTTGGATATGTGTAATAATTTTTGTTTGAATACAAATTTTGATATAAAAGAAATAATTTTTTGAAATCATTACATATATATATATGGATGTTTGGTTGTTAATATTATAATCAAATAAGAATCTAAAATTTTAAATGGTCTATATTTATAACCAAATAGATTTATGTAATTATGAAATAATACAACGGAACATAACCAAAATTTAATTTAAAACAAAATTTAAATCTCGGAAATTTAGGAAAATGTTTTTAAATGAATTTGAACAACAAAATAGTATGGGAATTTTAAATCTTGGAAATTTTTGAAGTGTTTTCCAAAGTGCTTGAAGGAAATAATGTAGTACTATTTTAGGAAATAAAGAAGCACTAAACTTACTTCAGTCACTAGAAAATATTCCTGATGATGATGTTTTGGTAAAACCAAGTTATTTTGAAATCAAGAGGTTTGATTTGATATACCAAGAGGGTATGTGTTATTTATGATTTCGAAATGGTTTTGATATAAAACCGGGTAAATGAATTCTAGGAATTCTATTTAAAATATGTGAAAAGTCAAAGGGAAATCAATGTTTAATTTATAAAGTGATGTTGAGAAAGGAAATGAAAATGTATGTGTTATTTATGATTTCGAAATGGTTTTGATATAAAACCGATTAAATGAATTCAAGGAATTCTATTTAAAATATGTGAAAAGTCAAAGGGAAATCAGTGTTTAATTTATAAAGTGATGTTGAGAAAGGAAATGAAAATTTTAACCCTGGAATTAAAATTTACCTTGAGTAAATTAAAGTGAATATGGTAAGTTGGAATTTAACTTAAGATAAGTTAAATAAAATTGAAATTGGAATTGAATTAAATTGGATATAAGGTTGAAGTGTAAAATGATTATATAATTGTAGGTTATAATTATTTAATGAAATTTATACCCTTAAGCTATTAAGTGTTATATATATAATCTAGAGTTGTGATTATAAGATGTAAATTGACTCAAGTGAGCAATATAAGATTTTAACTAAATAAGTTATGAACTTATGAATAGGAAAATGAAAAGTTTAAAAATTTTAATTCTAAATGAATATGAATTGTATTAAGATAAAATAAAATATAAAATGTGAATGGGCTAAAGTAAGTAAACAAGTTTTTGAACTTATAAATTGGGAGATAAAAATTTAAGTTGGATTGAATTGAATTTAACTTTAATTAAATAAATTTGAGTTGAACCTGGATTGAGATGAAATCCAAATTCAGATGAGCTATAAATAATATTGAATGAGGAATTAAATTCTTATTTAAATTTGTAAAAGAAATGGTATGGATTCGAGTTGGTTAAATAAAATTTAGTTGAACTTGAATTAAATTGAAATAGAATTGATTTGAAAGGAAATTTATTTTAACTGAAATGATATTGAATAAAACTTGTTTGGATAATGAAACTGAAATGCAAGAGTAAGGATTTAAATTTATAATTGATTATAGAATATGGAGATTTGGATTGTGAATAATTCAGAATGGTATGAAATTAATATATTTGGGTTGGAATTAATTTAAAATGGTTATAAGCTTGAGTAATTGTTATTTGCTTGAATAATAGCAAACTTGCATAGAAATTTGTATGTCTATCGTAAATTAAGTAAATGAATTGAATATAGTGAACTTGGTTGTAAATCATTTCGTGTGCAAGAAAATGATATATGGATTTATGAAGGGAATTAAAAATAGTAGTGAAACCTTATGATTTCTTATAATATATGATTAACTTGGTTATGAAGTTTATTGTTTAGGTTATGAGGGTTTGTGTTAGGCTGGTAGGGTAAGTGGAATATTGTTAAAATTTCATGATTTTGAAAACTTATGTGCTTGTTTGAGTAAATACAGGTACGGGAGGCAATCGAATAGAGTTTGGAGCGCATAAATCCATATATAATAAGTCGCTTGCTTAATAACGCTAATATGAGGTACGCCTACGCAATAAATTAAAAATGATATTATATTGTTATATATTTATTTTTTAACCGTATGGGTCGATGTATATATTTTTATGAAATTTGTGATATTGTAAAACGCTCTCCGTACAACTGAGATGCTATCAAAAAATTTCGAAAATTTAAGGAGTTGGAAATTTGTTGAAATTTTGGTTAACTAGAAGGTTAATTTTTAAATGATGTAAGAAATCTAATTTTTTGAGCTAGAAATGATGACTAATGGTTTTGCATTAAACTAAGTGGTTCTTGAGAAGCGAATGAAAATTCTAATTAAGTGGGTTTTTGGGTAAGTTAATGGGTTTGGGAGCATTTTTCCTACCTTAACAAATTTCAGAGATGAAATTTTTATAAGGGAGAGAAGAATGTGATGACCCGAAATTTTGGTCGCTAAGTTTGAACATTTATTCTATTTTAAATGTTGAATGTGGATTTTAAATTGATTTTGAAATATGGAGATTTGGGTTGAATAAATAAAATGAGTTAAAATTTCAAATATGGTAATTTAATTAAATTTGGATAAATAGTAATTTAATATTTGAAATTGGGATAAAAATGAGAATCTGGGAATAAATGGATATGAAAAAGGTTTCTAAAATTTATTCAAGTCTAGTTGGATTTAAATTACAGGTATTTGACCTTTGGATGGAATCAAAAGTCGGTAAGTTAAAACTGGAATTTATATTAATTTATTAATGGAATTTAATATGTACGGTAATAATGTAAATAATTAGATTTTGATTTAAATTGAATCGGAATGATTTCTAATGTGAATATAAATTCTCTATGTCCTATAACTAAGTTAGTAAAATTTTAAAAGTGAATGTTTTAAATGATTTCGACGATTTTGAAAATCGCTTGAATTAAATCGACGGGCTAAAATAGCCTTTCGGGGCACAGTCTCGGAATTCGATGAAACTTGTTTCATTGGATCTATAATAGTTAATTATTATCGGATTTCAAATTTCGTCACGCTTGGAATTAAGTTTATCCGTACGAGTGAGAAACGCGTTGAAATTAAAATCGAAAATTGAATATTTAAACTCGATTCAAAGAAGTATCTTTCACATATGGTTGAATTGGGCTCTGAAACATATTCCATTATGTTCGGAATATGGGTAAAACCTTATAACCACCAAGCAGTACGTGTTGTTTGGAGTTCGTTCAAAAAGCCAGTTAAAATTTGATATAGTATTAAAATAATTAACAAAATTATATATATATATATATATATATATATATGATTAAACAGTGAGCCTAGGGTGTTTTTTTTTCACATCCGCCACCATAGCTATGAATGGCCGATATGCTAACATCTTCTCCCTCGTTTTTCTTTTCATCCACGCAATAATTTTGAAAACTTCCAACTGCATTATTGAAGAGCTCACCGAGCTTCATCCATCTAATGGTAGATCTTGGGTATCGTCTTCTTTTTGAGCCAAAAGAGGCCATGAAGGTGGATTGTTCGATCATGATTTTTGAGTTGATGGAGGGATCGAGTTCGACGGGGTTAATGGCGGAGGTACGGTTTGTGAAGGGCGTTCAAATGGCTGCACCTGATCGAGTTTTAGACGAGGGTAGTGGGTGTGGCATCGGCCTTCGACGAGGCCATGTTGGGTTCGGCTATCTCCTGTATGCATTTGAGAAGAAGAGTTTTTTAGCGGCCGAGATTTCTTAATTCAAACGTGTGACCACGATTTTGTTCTGGTATAATAATAATTAAATAAAAGAAATTGTTTATATAATTTATAAACAAACTTTAAAAACTCGTATCTCATTCATGCATGGTCATATTTCGTCGAAACAGGAAGCACCGGAACCGCAGCGAGGAGCTCTACGCTGCAGTACAGACCTGGGAATGATTGGAGCTCGTGAAAATTTTAGATTAAATCGAAGGCGGTCGATTTAATTTAAAATTGGAACGTTCTTCAACGAAAATTCAAAGTGAGTTAATCTCACTCACATCTGGATGGCTAGTTAATTTAAAATAGTTTAAATTTTAAATTTTTGATTGATTGAATATATATCGAAGTGATTGATATACCCGCATTATATAGAGGATGAGACCATATGCACCCCGCATAATAGCGGATGACCCTTTATACTGCAATATTGCCCTTCAAGTGGGATTTGTTATTTTACTGTTGTGCTAACATCTGTGGATGTAGGGAAACGGGTTGGAGGGATCCAACTAGATTCCTCAAAATATTGTAATTATATTTCATATCTGTGATATGTTATGTGATATCCTGTGATAGATTTAATTGGAAATTAAGTTATTGGATGTTATGGTTTGGATGAATATAAATCCGGTATTTTAAAATATAGAAAAGGAATGAATTTTTTTAAAGGAAATGAAAAGAAATTTTATAATTAAATAATTATTGGGAAACTGGATAAATCGAGTAATAAATTTAAAGCGAATTTAAATTTGGATATTAGTTTGAAATTGATTAAGTGTTTTGGAAACTGTGATTTAAAAGGAAATGAGAAATGGAAATTTGTAAACTGGTTTATAAATGAAGTGGAATATTTATTAGTGGATAAATTTGGAAGTATAGATTCCGATGGGAATTTATAAGAAAAGTTGAAATTCATTTTAAAAATAAAAGGCTGATTTTATTATTAAAAGTTGGGAAATATGTTTTCCTGGGAAAATAAGAATATTTTTAAAGAAAAGATTTCAAAGTATAAACTAGAAGTTTAAAATGTTTTTTTTTTAGAATTTTTTTAGGAATTTATTATTTTAACATTTTTAAGTAAAAAGTAAATATTTATTTAAGTTAATTATGGTAGTTAATTATTTTTAAAGGTAAATTAGTATTATGATTTATAAAAGGGAATTTTAACATAAATATTTGATATATTAACTTTATTTTAAAAAAAGGGAAATTTTGATTTAAGTTTTGCTCAGAAACTCTTATAGAATTTCTTAAGTATTATTTTATTTAAGTAATTTTAGTAGCCTTAATGTAAATAATTTAAGTATATATTTTTAAAAGTGATTATAAGGAGATGGAAATGTGTTTTAAAAATAAAAATGGTTTTATTTTTAAAGTGTTGAAAGAAATTTACGGGATTGTAACGTAAATTAAATTGGGATAAATCAAGCAGGATTTATAAAGGATTATATGGATTATATTGAAATGGAAAGTGTATTTCCCTGAAAAGGCAAGTATATGTTCAAAGGAGATTTTTATGTATAAGTCTAAGGTTTTAAAATTTGTTTTAAAAGAATGTTTAGAGAAATTTATTATTTTAAATTGTTTTAGAATTTTAAAGTAAATCTTATTCAAATTAATTTTAGTAGTAATTATTTTAAAGGTTAAACTAGTATTACGTTCTTAAAAGAAAATTTTCTAATATTTATACTTTATATAAAACTTTTATTTTAAATAGTTTTGGCTTTAGTTTTAATTGGAAATTATTATAGAATTTCATAACTATTATTTTGAGTAAAGTGATTTAAGTAATTTTATTTTTAAATGTTTTAAGTATATATTTTTCGGGTAAAGTGACTTAAATTATAAAAAACAATCTAATTTTTATAAGGCTGGGTGTTTTCAATGGAAATAAAACAATTGGAAGAATTGATTGTTTATTTGATAGTTAAACAACCGATTATCAAATTTGGACCCAAATATAACTTTGGAAATATCAAGAAGAGGTATGAGAATTATATGGTACAGTTACCATTCGAGGTGCTATAATGTACGTATAAACTCGTTCGTTCTTCTAGGATGTTTATAAGAAAACCGTCCACTAATGGTTAGGAGGTGATCTCTGATCTTATATTCCTCTGTGTATTTCCTAAAGAACCGGGGTTGAGTTTACTGGGAAATAGCGAACATTGTTTCGAAGAAACCGAAATTGAATTTGAGATCCAAAAACCACTTCGATCCTACGAGTACGTTTTCGTGATGAAGAAAAGAGCTTGGAGTTGAAGATGGAGTATTTAAGTGCAAGGGCTAATCGCTACTAATCCTGAGGGTGAATCCAAATTGGATGTAGTAGGAGTAGTGCCTTCGGTTCCATTCAGACCCGGAACGGACTTGTATGGATGAATGCTATCAGAATATCGTCAGGAGGACGATGAGCATTCTAAGTAAGATGTGTTCTAAAAAGATAACGCATGGCCTCGAGCCACATAAACCGAGAATGAATGAAAATCAGGGGTTATGCAGCAGGGCTAAGTGGCTAGCCACCAATTAGGGTAAGGTCATCCCATTCTAGATGTCCCTTTTTTTGGCTATGTGGGCGGTTGCTGATCCCGACCGTAGGATGATCTTATTCGAGCTATCTAGTTAGGGGTAGTCCGGTCTTGTGTTACAGAGGATCAGGGTGGATCCTCATTATGCTGATCTAGATCAGGTACCATGACAGGTACTACTCCATTGCCTAGTCATTAGTTGGAAATCCATTCTCCCTACGTGCCTTTACGGTTTTGATTGTGAAACCTAGTAATTGCTGGAACTTAGTGAATGTCATAATTTTGGCTATTTGATTTCAGTATTTGTACTTAGGCACTATTATAATATCAGAGGATTTTGATAAGAAATGTTTTGGCTATCATAAGGTAAAAACCCGACATGTTCGTTTGTGGCGCGGTCTTATGAAATACCATTGATTTCAAAGGACTTTGGAACTTTAATAATTAAGTTGAGTGTATTTTCTCACGCTGGTTTTCCAGATCGACTCGGGTGTTAGTTTATTATAATGCTCGGCTCAGACCGAGTACAATAAATAAAGGGTAGGATGTAGTGGAGCTCAGGAGATAGGCTGGATTGCGAGACGTATCACACGTACTTGAAGTATATTCCACTATGCAGTCGGAGCTGTATAGTCAGATTTTATGAGGACATGTTAATATAACTATCCGGTAATTATTTGATTGTGATGTACTCTGATGATGTAATGTATAAAATAGATATAATTTTTTTTGTGTAAAGATCGGTTGTTATCTATTATATTTTATTCCGCTGCGATTGTGAGATTCTATTATTGTCACGACCCGAACTCGATGTCCGACAAACAACATCAAATTCGTTTCGCGGGAGCTTGCAACACCATTAAATGATAAATAACACAGCGGAAATAAAAGATGGTATCACTGATATAACATGAATACAATATCTGATACATCAATTTGATACAATGATAATCATCAACATCAGAGAATATACAACATAGAATACAGCGGAACACGATACAATATGAAATAAGTCTTCTCAGAATATAATACTGCAACTCTGATCCAAAAAGCACCAAAGACAAAGCTCCAAAACTCCTATCTTGATTCACCATCAAGTCTAGAACTAAGCAAGTCTCGTCCATATCCAAAAACTAAACTAGCTCCAGATAATCCACTGAACCTAACTATCTGAAAAACCAAACTCTAGACTGCCCGTGTAGAAAAATTTTGAGCACCCAGAGTTTAGGAAAGAAACAATAAACTCTGGATCAGTCGTGGGACTGGTGTGAGCAAACAAAAATAGTTTATCTTTAAAAACAAACAACGAAATATTTTAAAATAGATTCGCAATGCTTTTTAGAAATGAGACTACCATAAGGCCTCCCGCACACACACACAATGCAAACGCAGAATCGGAGGAGATTTCTCCTTATGATAGTGAAAGATGCTTGATACGCATTAAAAAGAAACATTTGATATTATTACTTGTGCATAGTGTGTGAAAAATCATTTCGAAAGTAAAGATATAAATCTTAGCCAACATAGACATTTCGAACTATGTCTACTATAGCTACCATCCAAACAGTGGGGCGCCACCATAAGTAGATGGCAGGTAATAAAACTAATACCGTACAAGGCTCGTATTGGATGAATGGATTTTTCCAACAAATGGTCAGGCCAAGGAACTTCCCATTTCCACATGGAAACGCCTCTGGAAGGACGCCCCGAGAACCCAACTAGATCTCTGCCAAACAAGGCCGGCTACCCCCCTTCCCGGGGAATAAGAAACCTCAGATATACCACTCCCGGTCCTTTGGGACCTTTAAACGAGAGCTCTCTAACCAACATCACACAATGATAAATAAAGTGTTTCAACATGAGTAAGTATCTGGGCTCCATACCATGATACTACCCTTTTCCAAAAGGAATGGTCATACCCTAGGGAAGCTATCCCTGAAAACCTTGCCGCACAATTCCTGTTTCGACCATTACCGGTTTGTGAGGCTCGACGAAGTCTCGTCCACAAAGCCACGCTTTATACAAAAGCTGTGCTTTGGGTCAACAAATGATCATAGAAATGATCACAAAGATAAAAGATCAAACAAATGATCGTATCACAAATGATCAACACAATGATCATTTCATAGCAACACTTAGCATGTCACATTACCAAATTGGGAATATATCGCTGATAACCATCAACTACATAACCTCTGAGCTCGTACGTCTCAGAGAAGGGTGTTAAGCTAAAAGAATAAATTCTCCGCCACCAACAGAAATATATTTGAAAGAAATCGGCTTTATATCTCAATTTGTAATGTCAGACATACTATCCATACAAGTCTGTTCCGGGCTTGAACAGAACCGAAGGCACTTACAAAGAAGTCCTTGAAATCCGGATATCCACAATCCTGATCGGATTCCCCATCACATATGGAGAACTCTATACCGGAGCAACTCGGTGCAGAGTCAATCGACAGGTCATCCTATCGCTATCGCAAATACCCGGTCTTCAACACCGGTCTTCAAATGCTATCCATAACGACGTATCACATACTCGGAATGGGTTATACGACCCAAAGGTCCTTTCCCGGCTAACCCGAATAGTGAGCGCAAAATTTAAAACATATGGATATGGGATTTCGATTAAGTCACAACTTAATAATTCCAAACTTCCTTCAAATGGTTTAAACCAATTTCCATTTCAAATCTTTATTAGTTATTCAAAAATAACTTTTATTCTTAAAACAGCTTTTCAAAATCTTTTCCACATTAAAACTTAATTTATTTCCAAAAATGTTTGAATTAAAAATTCAAATTCAAACTTATTTAAAAATCTGTGACTTAACCGATTTCCTCGTGAAATCCATATTTGTGTGTGTATAGTGTGGTCCAGGGATTTTACACAATAGTGCACAACATCAATCATCACAAATATATCAATATCGATAAGCGGTATAACCAATAACGCTTATCTTCCTTCACAGTTTCACGGATAAAATAAATTTATCAATCACGAAGATTCATCATTACAATTCGATGTGGGTTTCGGATAACCAACTGGAATCTGATTCCCTGTCGCATCGAAATTCAAATGTCGTATACAGGTCAAGGGTTTACAGAATAAAATTACCAATCATAATCCAGCACAGGGTAAATCAAATCTCACACATCACAATTTCAAAACAGAAATATCAATTCATTTTACAACAAATCAGATATCCTACATAATCCATAAGTAATCATCTTTAATTCTTATTGTGATAAATGCAATTAAAAATAATTTCTTGGGAATTAATTACTTAGCCCTGTATAATCAATCGTTAATTCATTATCAATTAATTACATACTTCATTTCAAATTAGTTAATTAACCAATAAATTCTTAATCAATCATTAAGTCTTAATTACTTAATTCCTTTATTCACTCTATAAATTAATTACTTCATAATCAATTTATTTAACCTTGATTAACTATTCTTTAACCATAAATTAATAACTTTAATTATTAATTTATTTGCCATTAACTACTTAGTT
Source organism: Allium cepa (assembly GCA_030765085.1). Lineage (NCBI taxonomy): Eukaryota > Viridiplantae > Streptophyta > Magnoliopsida > Asparagales > Amaryllidaceae > Allium > Allium cepa. The sequence continues at coordinate 306,743,677 of CM060929.1, forward strand.
AATCAATTATTAGTTCTTAATTAAATTCCTTTATTAATTAACTTGAGTAGTTAATTACAATTTACTTATCACTTAAACACAAATTAATTCAAACTCTAATTGTAATTAAAATGAAATTATTCTTATTACTTTCTAAAATAATTACTTAATATTAATTATTCACTAATTAACATTTTCAGAGAAATCTCCTTTAAACTTTGAAAATCAATTTAATACTAACTACAACTTTAAGTGTTAATCAATTTCATATTTAACTTAATTACTTGATTAAAAATAATAATAAGATGTTAAAAACTTTGTTGAAGCATTAACTAAAATAATGAAAACTTGTTTAAATTTCTTGACTTTAACTGTTAAACTCTTTACTAAGTTTCAATGTTTAAAACTTGTAGAAAACAAGTTGTCCAAATTCACACCTTTACAACATACTATCTCCGTTTGACCCAAAAACCCTAGATTTCCCAGTTTACTCGAGATTCCTTCCCAATTCCCCGAGTCGTTCTTCCCTCCCTGTCGCGTCCTCCTCCTTCTTCTTCTTTTCTTTCATTTTTTTTTTATTCTAACCTGAAGCTACAAGATGCTCGCTCAAACCCAAAACAAAACAAAAACTCGAGCCAAAGCACCTCGTGCTCGAGCATTCTTTCGAGTTTTCCCCCCCTCGGTCAAACTTCCTGACACCGATCAACGTCGTGCATGTGCACACGGTCCTCCACCACCTTCGGTCGAGTCGCCACCCACCATCAAGTCACTGACCATCTCCACTTTCGATCTCAACCACCAAAAACCCAAAACTATTTCGAAATCAAAACTGAGCTCATCGGTTCCCACCAGAAACCCAATCATCTCCAGTAGATCGCCTCGCACCCCCACGTCACGTCACTGGCGATCATGAAACTCCGTCCACGGCTGCTTCGATGACTCATGAAGCCTCTCCCCCTGGTCCGATCCCACTCGACACCTCGACCATTATGCATGAGCGAAAAATGCATACGCCATTTCCACCGTCTTTAAACCCTAAAAACGCTTCGTCCCCTCAATCCTTGCAATAGATATTTTTTTCAACATTTTTCCTAAAATCAACCATGGCCGAGCAAGCTTCAAGCAGAATTTCATGAGCAAGTATTCATTCGATCATCAGGAAATTGGAAAAAACAAATTTTTGTTTAAATATGAACTGTTCATACCATACTACACTAAAAATTTCCACCTTTGCTTTAAAAATCTTAATTTTCAGTGTGGATTCAAGATATGAAATTGAATTAACAGTTCGTGACATTCGAATTCAACATATGATTTTATATTGTACTGTAAAACAAACTTCTCACCTGATATACTTCACTAACATGTCTATAACAAACTTATTTTACTTAATTATATTTATTTATGTTTATTATCTTCCTATCTTGAGTTCAAACATGTTTTGTTTGAAATTTACAATCTATAAGAGAATGCCTGTAGAAAACTTGATTTCTTAATCAAGATCTTTAACCTGTCAGTAAAACAGAGATATGTGTGTAACAGACGTGCACACTTATACCTTCACATATATGTACATACTTGTATGCATTCAAACAAATTTACATACAATACAAACATTTTTTTCTGCTTCAACAATTTAAAAATCAGATTGAGGGGTTTGCTCACCAGTATATGATGAACAGAGGAATAAACTTGTTTTGATATCTTGCTTTCAAGTTGAATCTGTTTTATTTTCGGCCCCTTTTTTTCTTTAGTTTTTCTTTGCTTTCCTTTTGCTTCAGAATTTGGTTTTAAATCTGAATCTGAAGTTGATGATATTGTTGTTTCCAGGTTGAACTTGCTTTGCCTTTCTTTCTTTTTTCCAGAAAATGGTTTGAACTAACTAAAGGCAATATGCATGTATACAAGGAGGTGTGCAGGGTGATGTATATTTGTACAAGTTTGATATGAAAAAAAATCTAATTCGGCTGGGGTGATATTATTTGTACTGAGGAGATGGGCATTAAATGCTCATGCTTCCCTCCTTGTTAACATGCAACCGTTTTTTTTATTGTTATGAGTACAAACTTGTTTTTATCTTTTCTTTTCTTTTTTACATTTTTAGTTGTTGAGTTTGTCTTCAGGTTTGTTTTTGCATATGCATGTACTCGGCTAGTGATTTTGTATTATGCTGAGAAGATATTGTTTTGTGCTTGGTATTAAATGCAATGGTCCTTTCTTGTTTACAAGCTTACTTTGTACATGCTTGTACAGTTCATTAATTTACTTGCTTTGTACTCGGCTGATATGATTTCAAGACTTGCTTTGTTTATGTCGAGGTATTTTGTTTTACTCTCCTATGCTATGTATTTTTTATGTATGTATTTATATTTGTATGTTATTTCTTTATGTTTGCATTTGTTTGTTTTCATATTTGTTTTACTGAGATACTTTTAGTACTGTTTTTTAAGTGTACATACTTATATACATTTGTTTTATTAACATGTTATTTGATTTTTTTTTCTTACTTTATGTTTCATATGTTCTTATCTTTTTATTGTTCACACTTGAGTAAATCGTATTGTTTTGTAATTTATCTTCTAATTATATTTCTAACATAAGTATAAGTATTACATTCACAACGTACATTTTATTTTATATTTTTTTCTCTTAAGATTGATAAGTAGTTTTATTCTATTTTGTTTTAAACTTTTTATTTATAATTCAATTCAATTCATTCGCTTTGAGTTTCAAATCAATTTCAAAAACAAATAAATATAAATTTCTTATTAAATTTGAAAAATTCAACCAAATCCATAATTTAATCTAAAATTCAATTAAATTATAAATTGAAATTCGTCTTTAAAACTGGGATCGTTACAGACTTCCCCCCTTAAAAGGAATTTCGTCCTGGAAATTCGCCAGAGAGAGATAACAAAGATAGATAAAAGATAGAGGAATATCCTTCCAGATTAAACTGGATATCAATTCTACATTTGGCTCACCAAATCAGAATTATCAACAATAGATGTGAGAACAACTCAATCAACTACGAAAAATTGGGTTTCCTGATCTACAAAGTATACATGGGTATTAGTTAGTTCGAATGGATAACTAACCGTTCGTAGAATATATCGAAACCCAATGAAATAGATAGAAATAGATTCGATTACGATTTCAGATTCAAGATTTAACTCATTTACGATTTGCTGAGAAATACAACTAAGGATAGTTCTAGTGTCGAACAAAATTCGAACAATTTAATCGTAAACGAGAAGATTACCTTATAAAATTTCTTTTCCTAAATCAGCTTGTTGAGGTTGAAGAATCGTCTCTGATTGCATACACTTTCTTTACTAAAGTTTGCTCCTTGGCTGGACAATTTTTGATCCTATGTCCCGGCTTGCGACATTTATAGCATCCTGTAGATTCCTGATCCGGCCTTATAAATGGCTCTCTCAATCCTGGCTTCCAATCATTCTTGCATTTATCCGAGTAGTGACCTTTCTCCAAGCAATTGAGACAAGTAACATCCTTCTTTTTCTTCTGTATACTCTTCTTTCCTTTGTTTTTCCTCGATTTCTTTCCGCCAAACTTCCTTTTTCTCCAATTCAGATTACTTGTATCCCCATTCTCCTCCGGATCTTTTTGCTTTTCCAGAGTATCATATCTATATCCCATATCAATTAATTGAGAAAAAGATTCCTTGACGTGAGTAGTCATCCGTTCCTGAAACTCCTTGTTCATTCCCCGAATAAACTTTTCATTCTTCCTTAACGGTGTATTCACCAATTCTGGACCAAATCGAGATAATTCAATAAATTTGTTTAAGTATTCCTCAAACGATAAACTCCCTTGCTCTAAATCCATAAACTCCTGATACACTCTAGAGATACCAGCAGATGACATATATCGCTGCTCAAACACTTCCTTGAAATGACTCCAAGTAAATTCATCTGCCGACTCATCCACGGCAACAGTTTCCCACCAAACTAAAGCCTCTTCCTGGAGTTGCCATGAAGCTATCAACCGCATTTGATCATCTTTTAATTTTAGTCCTTTGAAAATTTTTTCACACGATCGAATCCATGCTTGTGCTTCGATAACGGTTTCTTTGCCAGTGAACGGCTTTCCACCAAGTCTAGAAAACTTTTGATATAAATCAGCCAAATTCAATTGAGATTGAATAGGAATATCTGTCGTTGCAGGGTTTTGACCAGCTAAAGTAGTACTTTCCTATCTCCTATTTCGTCCTCTTCTTCCACTCATTCTTACTATCTGTAAATAGTAAGAAATCTGATTTAGGCATTCGGACGAAATATCTTAGATAATAACAACAGATAAAGAAAATAGATTAAGAAATTTGGATTTTAGTTCCACTAGTTGTACTCATTCTAGGGTATACTTCACCCTATCTCTAATGAGCCATCTAAGGTGTTACACTCCGTAGCTAAAGTTCTTACTCAACCTTCAGCTCTGATACCAATTTGTCACGACCCGAACTCGATGTCCGATAAACAACATCAAATTCGTTTCGTGGGAGCTTGCAACACCATTAAATGATAAATAACACAGCGGAAATAAAAGATGATATCACTGATATAACATGAATACAATATCTGATACATCAATTTGATACAATGATAATCATCAACATCAGAGAATATACAACATAGAATACAGCGGAACACGATACAATATGAAATAAGTCTTCTCAGAATATAATACTGCAACTCTGATCCAAAAAGCACCAAAGACAAAGCTCCAAAACTCCTATCTTGATTCACCATCAAGTCTAGAACTAAGCAAGTCTCGTCCATATCCAAAAACTGAACTAGCACCAAATAATCCACTGAACCTAACTATGTGAAAAAACCAAACTCTAGACTGCCCGTGTAGAAAAATTTTGAGCACCCAGAGTTTAGGAAAGAAACACTAAACTATGGATCAGTCGTGGGACTGGTGTGAGCAAACAAAAATAGTTTATCTTTAAAAACAAACAAAGAAATATTTTAAAATAGATTCGCAATGCTTTTTAGAAATGAGACTACCATAAGGCCTCCCGCACACACACACACAATGCAAACGCAGAATCGGAGGAGATTTCTCCTTATGATAGTCAAAGATGCTTGATACGCATTAAAAAGAAACATTTGATATTATTACTAGTGCATAGTGTATGAAAAATCATTTCGAAAGTAAAGATATAAATCTTAGCCAACATAGACATTTCGAACTATGTCTACTATAGCTACCTTCCAAACAGTGGGGCGCCACCATAAGTAGATGGCAGGTAATACAACTAATACCGTACAAGGCTCGTATTGGATGAATGGATTTTTCCAACAAATGGTCAGGCCAAGGAACTTCCCATTGCCACATGGAAACGCCTCTGGAAGGATGCCCCGAGAACCCAACTGGATCTCTGCCAAACAAGGCCGGCTACCCCCCTTCCCGGGGAATAAGAAACCTCAGATATACCACTCCCGGTCCTTTGGGACCTTTAAACGAGAGCTCTCTAACCAACATCACACAATGATAAATAAAGTGTTTCAACATGAGTAAGTATCTGGGATCCATACCATGATACTACCCTTTTCCAGAAAGAATGGTCATACCCTAGGGAAGCTATCCTTGAAAACCTTGCCGCACAATTCCTGTTTCGACCATTACCGGTTTGTGAGGCTCGACGAAGTCTCGTCCACAAAGCCACACTTTATACAAAAGCTGTGCTTTGGGTCAACAAATGATCATAGAAATGATCACAAAGATAAAAGATCAAACAAATGATCATATCACAAATGATCAACACAATGATCATTTCACAGCAACGCTCAGCATGTCACATTACCAAATTGGGAATATATCGCTGATAACCATCAACTACATAACCTCTGAGCTTGTACGTCTCAAAGAAGGGTGTTAAGCTAAAAGAATAAATTCTCCGCCACCAACAGAAATATATTTGAAAGAAATCGGCTTTATATCTCAATTTGTAATGTCAGACATACTATCCATACAAGCCTGTTCCGGGCTTGAACAGAACCGAAGGCACTTACAAAGAAGTCCTTGCAATCCGGATATCCACAATCCTGATCGGATTCCCCATCACATATGGAGAACTCTATACCGGAGCAACTCGGTGCAGAGTCTATCGACGGGTCATCCTATCGCTCTCGCAAATACCCGGTCTTCAACACCGGTCTTCAAATGCTATCCATAACGACGTATCACATACTCGGAATGGGTTATACGACCCAAAGGTCCTTTCCCGGCTAACCCGAATAGTGAGCGCAAAATTTAAAACATATGGATATGGGATTTCGATTAAGTCACAACTTAATAATTCCAAACTTCCTTCAAATGGTTTAAACCAATTTCCATTTCAAATCTTTATTAGTTATTCAAAAATAACTTTTATTCTTAAAACAGCTTTTCAAAATCTTTTCCACATTAAAACTTAATTTATTTCCAAAAATATTTGAATTAAAAATTCAAATTCAAACTTATTTAAAAATCTGTGACTTAACCGATTTCCTCGTGAAATCCATATTTGTGTGTGTATAGTGTGGTCCAGGGATTTTACACAATAGTGCACAACATCAATCATCACAAATATATCAATATCGATAAGCGGTATAACCAATAACGCTTATCTTCCTTCACAGTTTCACAGATAAAATAAATTTATCAATCACGAAGATTCATCATTACAATTCGATGTGGGTTTTGGATAACCAACTGGAATCTGATTCCCTATTGCATCGAAATTCAAATGTCGTATACAGGTCAAGGGTTTACAGAATAAAATTACCAATCATAATCCAGCACAGGGTAAATCAAATCTCACACATCACAATTTCAAAACAGAAATATCAATTCATTTTACAACAAATCAGATATCCTACATAATCCATAAGTAATCATCTTTAATTCTTATTGTGATAAATTCAATTAAAAATAATTTCTTGGGAATTAATTACTTAGCCCTGTATAATCAATCGTTAATTCATTATCAATTAATTACATACTTCATTTCAAATTAGTTAATTAACCAATAAATTCTTAATCAATCATTAAGTCTTAATTACTTAATTCCTTTATTCACTCTATAAATTAATTACTTCATAATCAATTTATTTAACCTTGATTAACTATTCTTTAACCATAAATTAATAACTTTAATTATTAATTTATTTGCTATTAACTACTTAGTTAATCAATTATTAGTTCTTAATTAAATTCCTTTATTAATTAACTTGAGTAGTTAATTACAATTTACTTATCACTTAAACACAAATTAATTCAAACTCTAATTGTAATTAAAATGAAATTATTCTTATTACTTTCTAAAATAATTACTTAATATTAATTATTCACTAATTAACATTTTCAGAGAAATCTCCTTTAAACTTTGAAAATCAATTTAATACTAACTACAACTTTAAGTGTTAATCAATTTCATATTTAACTTAATTACTTGATTAAAAATAATAATTAGATGTTAAAACTTTGTTGAAGCATTGACTAAAATAATGAAAACTTGTTTAAATTTCTTGACTTTAACTGTTAAACTCTTTACTAAGTTTCAATGTTTAAAACTTGTAGAAAACAAGTTGTCCAAATTCACACCTTCACAACATACTATCACTGTTTGACCCAAAAACCCTAGATTACCCAGTTTACTTGAGATTCCTTCCCAATTCCCCGAGCCGTTCTTCCCTCCCTGTCGCGTCCTCCTCCTTCTTCTTCTTTTCTTTAATTTTTTTTTATTCTAACCTGAAGCTACAAGATGCTCGCTCAAACCCAAAACAAAACAAAAACTCGAGCCAAAGCACCTCGTGCTCGAGCATTCTTTTGAGTTTTCCCCCCTCGGTCAAACTTCCTGACACCGATCAACGTCGTGCACGTGCACACGGTCCTCCGCCACCTTCGGTCGAGTCGCCACCCACCATCAAGTCACTGACCATCTCCACTTTCGATCTCAACCACCAAAAACCCAAAACTATTTCGAAATCAAAATCGAGCTCATCGGTTCCCACCAGAAACCCAGTCATCTCCAGTAGATCGCCTCGCACCCCCACGTCACGTCACTGGCGATCATGAAACTCCATCCACGGCTGCTTCGATGACTCATGAAGCCTCTCCCCCTGGTCCGATCCCACTTGACACCTCGACCAATGTGCACGAGCGAAAAATGAATACGCCATTTCCACCATCTTTAAACCCTAAAAACGCTTCGTCCCCTCAATCCTTGCAATAGATATTTTTTTCAACATTTGTCCTAAAATCAACCATGGTCGAGCAAGCTTCAAGCAGAATTTCATGAGCAAGTATTCATTCGATCATCAGGAAATGGGAAAAAACAAATTTTTGTTTAAATATGAACTGTTCATAGCATACTACACTAAAAATTTCCACCTTTGCTTTAAAAATCTTCAATTTCAGTGTGGATTCAAGATATGAAATTGAATTAACAGTTCGTGACATTCGAATTCAACATATGATTTTATATTGTACTGTAAAACAAACTTCTCACGTGATATACTTCACTAACATGTCTAAAACAAACTTATTTTACTTAAGTATATTTATTTATGTTTATTATCTTCCTATCTTGAGTTCAAACATGTTTTGTTTGAAATTTACAATCTATAAGAGAATGCCTGTAGAAAACTTGATTTCTTAATCAAGATCTTTAACCTGTCAGTAAAACAGAGATATGCCTGTGTAACAGACGTGCACACTTATACCTACACATATATGTACATACTTGTATGCATTCAAACAAATTTACATACAATACAAACATTTTTTTCAGCTTCAACAATTTAAAAATCAGATTGAGGGGTTTGCTCACCAGTATATGAAGAACAAAGGAATAAACTTGTTTTGATATCTTGCTTTCAAGTTGAATCTGTTTTGTTTTCTGCCCCTTTTTTTCTTTAGTTTTTCTTTGCTTTCCTTTTGCTTCAGAATTTGGTTTTAAATCTGAATCTGAAGTTGATGATATTGTTGTTTCCAGGTTGAACTTGCTTTGCCTTTTTTTCCTTTTTCCAGAAAATGGTTTGAACTAACTAAAGGCAATATGCATGTATACCAGGAGGTCTGCAGGGTGATGTATATTTGTACAAGTTTGATATGAAAAAAAATCTCATTTCGGCCGGGGTGATATTATTTGTACTGAGGAGATGGGCATTAAATGCTCATGCTTCCCTCCTTGTTAACATGCAACCGTTTTTTTTTTATTGTTATGAGTACAAACTTGTTTTTATCTTTTCTTTTTTACATTTTTAGTTGTTGAGTTTGTCTTCAGGTTTTTTTTGCATATGCATGTACTCGGCTAGTGATTTTGTATTATGCTGAGAAGATATTGTTTTGTGCTTGGTATTAAATGCAATGGTCCTTTCTTGTTTACAAGCTTACTTTGTACATGCTTGTACAGTTCATTATTTTACTTGCTTTGTACTCTGCTAATATGATTTCAAGACTTGCTTTGTTTATGTCTAGGTATTTTGTTTTACTCTCCTATGCTATGTATTTTTTATGTATGTATTTATATTTGTATGTTATTTCTTTATGTTTGCATTTGTTTGTTTTCATATTTGTTTTACTGAGATACTTTTAGTACTGTTTTTTAAGTGTACATACTTATATACATTTGTTTTATTAACATGTTGTTTGATTTTTTTTTTCTTACTTTGTGTTTCATATGTTCTTATCTTTTTATTGTTCACACTTGAGTAAATCGTATTGTTTTGTAATTTATCTTCTAATTATATTTCTAGCATAAGTATTACATTCACAACGTACATTTTATTTTATATTTTTTTTCTTAAGATTGATAAGTAGTTTTATTCTATTTTGTTTTAAACTTTTTATTTATAATTCAATTCAATTCATTCGCTTTGAGTTTCAAATCAATTTCAAAAACAAATAAATATAAATTTCTTATTAAATTTGAAAAATTCAACCAAATCCATAATTTAATCTAAAATTCAATTAAATTATAAATTGAAATTCGTCTTTAAAACTGGGATCGTTACAATTATTGCTTTTGTTCCTTATCTTCTTCCACCTCCTTCTTTCTTTCCCTCAGAAATATGCCTTTTCCGGCACTCGATCGTCGGCATAATATACAGTGGTGTATTTGTGTCAATTTTGAAGGGTGCGACATCACAAAAATTTTCCATATTCATGTGTTTCTATATATCAATGAATCTAACATAGCCGTATTTAGTCGTCGAGGATAAATAACTATGGATGACTGCAGCATTGTTGCCGTTAGTTTTGGGCCTACAAGTATGGGGATGTTACAAGATGCATTCAAATTGGATTAAATGCGATAAATATTGTATGAGTTTAAAGTGGGTTTAAAGTCGATGTAGGGAACATGAATTTTATCCCTAACCTTACCATGGAATGGGTGGCTATAACATAGGAGAATATGTTGGGTTTGAAAGGAGAAGAGGCAGAGAACGAGTAAGAGAAAAAAGGGATCTTGATCCCACTTTATCTCTCTAGTCTCTCACTTATAAAAGCTTTATAACCCTCATTATACCATTATTTTTTGGAGCCTCCACCCATTGCTTTGTTGGCTCAAATCATCATCTTCTCTCCACCATTTCCATGCTCAAATCAAATATATTAAAAGTTACCCGATAGCGAGTGGTTAATAATTTGAAACTAGCACCTTTAGGTTGGAATAGGATTAAAAAAAGCTTGTATCTTCGTTTCAATATGTATTCAATAGGGCTTAGTGAAGGTATGTCTCTAATTTACAGATATAAACTAACGCTATATTTTATATTATATGAGGTTTAGATCAATAGGTGATGATTCAAGTATATCGATATATCATCACACTTTTTATGGTTGTATATCTATGTGTTTATATAATTTATAATAAATAAAAATAATTTATGCAACATGTACATACCTTAATACTCACGTCATGATTAAAAAATGATTTTTTAATTTAAAACTAATTTAATATATAATTTAATACATATAAGTTTCATATTTTAAATGTTAAATATTACATTATACAAATTATCTTTTAAATTTGCTGTATAAATAATTTTAGACCTAAAAAAATTATGGCATAAAAATAAATTTTAATATATATATTATTTATATCAAATAAATTATTAATATTAATAAGTATATCATATAAAATAGGTTTTAAATTTATAAAATTAATTTCATGGTTAATATCTTTCGGTAGTGGAAAAACTTTATTATTTTGTTATATAGCTTAAATATTTATATATATTTGCATAATTTAAAATTGATTTTAAATTATAGTATATACATTTGGAAAATGTTTAAATATCAAAATATTGTTTCAATTTTTTATAAAACGTTAAAACGCAACATTTTATTTTTGAATTTTTTTTAAATTTTAGTAATTTTCGAATGAAAAGTTAATTCTAATAAATATTAAAAAGAATTATTTTATTGTAAGCATTATATTATATGTGTGTGTAAGTATATAATATATTTATTACATTTTTTTATGTTTTAATATATATACATATTTATGCACGTATAATTATTAGTAGATTATTTATTAGCATATATATATATGTATTATATGTTTAATAAAAAATTAAGTTTTTTGGATTTTATAATAAATTAAATAATTAAAATTTAAAATTTTATTTAAAATGATTTTACATTTATTTACATTCATATACATATATGTATATATTGTAAATTTCCTATATACATATTATTTAAAATTAAATATAGATATAAAGATATAATATTTATGATACTCTTCAATGGACCACTATCTCCAGAACCCTTGCCAAAATGAAGTCCCCCCCCCCCCCCCACTTTGCCTCATGGATCTACACATGCATCTCTTCAGCCCACTTTTCACTGAAACTCAATGGTAATACTGTTGGCTACTTCAAGAGTAAGCAAGGAATCAGACAGGGTTGCCCTATGTCCTCTTACATTTTCATTCTGGTCATGGAGGTGCTCACTGCTATGATCAATCATGAAATATCATGCAAAAGAATTCTTACCTACCCCAAGTGCAAAGATCCCCTAATTTCCTCCCTGATGTTTGCCGATGACCTTATTGTTTTCACCAAGCCTACTATTCAATCTATTAGCAACTTAATGAAAAGTCTCTATGCTTTTCACAAATTCAGTGGGCTTGCTATTAATCTTGACAAGTCCTTAATAAAAATTGCTGGAATCGATGCTGCTGCAGTCCTGTCCCTTGCTAATGTATGTCACCTGCCCCTTGCACCTGACAATATCTCATACCTTGGGATCCCTATGAGCTCCACCAAAGTCACTACATCTCAGTGCATGAAACTCTATGACAAGATTACACATACCATGAAAGCTTGGGCTAGCAGGTTTTTAACACACGCAGGAAGACTCACCATTATAAAATCTGTCATATTCTCTTTTCACTACATATTGGTCCAGAACTTTCATTCTACCCAAAAAGCTCATCCACATGATTAGGAAGGCCATGTGTAACTTTCTCTGGTTTGGTAGCATTCATTCTAATAAGCTCAAACCTCTAAACTTTTGTAAAGTTGAAACCAAGAAAAGCATGGGTGGCCTAGGGATCATTAACATATGAAAATGGAATTATGCTGCATTTAGTATGCATTTCGATAATCTGCTTAATTCTAAAAACAACATCTGGGTGTCATGGACGCAAAAGCATCGTCTCAAAAGCAGACAGTTTTGGTGTATGGACATCGTGCAAGGCAGCACTTGGACTTAGAGATCCATCCTTAATCTACGGTCTATGTTGCTACCACATATACAGCACATTGCTTCTCCTGGTGGCACTGTGAGCTTCTGGAATGATCCCTGGGCAAGACATGGTCTCATTCTTAGCAAAACTATGACATACAACCAAATTCTTCAAACTGGAATACCAATGGATGCCAAGGCCAAGAACTTTATATGTAATGGTGTCATCTCATTGTCGTTCTCCAGCAACCAATTCACACGTCAACTGTGGCAGGAGATCAGCAGGCAACAGTACCCTAGTATCTCATGTGACAGAGTGTTGTGGTCTCCTGATCTTGTCGAACACTCCATCTCCAAGATATATGACTGTGTTTCCCACGCTACGACCACACCCTGGTTTGCTTGGGAAAAAAGAGTATGGGATCGTCACTGTAAACAAAATGACAACTTTCTTCTCTGGAAGGTCCTCAGGAATGCCATGAATTTCAAAGACAAACTCCTTTGCATTGGCATGGTGTCTGATGCAACCTGTTGTTTCTGTGATGAAGAAACCGAGACTAATGTTCATCTTTTCTTCAGTTGCAAGGTTATTCATACGTTATGGAACAGGGTATCTACTTTACTAGGTCATGGAAACAGATCTAGGGATAGCAATAGTGAGTGGTGCTTTCTATTCAGTGCCACTAGATGGAAGAATGATTCTGGAACAATGTTGCTTCTTGTCCTCAAAAAATTCATTCGAGTTATTTGGAGGGAAAGAAATGATAGAGTTTTCAATGGCAAGAGCAAAACCGAAATTGAATTGTGGAATCGGTTGATGGGCTCCATCAAAGATGGTGTAAGAAATTGCACGTTTGAGTTTTCCAGCAGTATCAATAGCTTTTGGGAATAACTGTGGACATGTTGACACAGTGTTGTTTTGCTTATTTGTAATCTTTACTTTTTTCCTTCCTGTTGCTCCATAGATTTGTTTCGGTGCAACCTATCTTTATTGTGATCGCAATAAACTGGTTAGGGCCAGTCAAACCCGCTTAGCTTTGCTAAAAAAAATATAGATATATATATAATACTTCATATATACGATTTAAAGCACATAAGCATATATTTTGATGGTATATTTGTATACTAGGGGGCTAACATGTCTGTTGTGGTATAAATCCCAACACTTATACACGGACGTATCGAACCTTACATGGATTTCTATGCTACACACGCATATATATATGTATTTGTGTGTGTGTATGTATATGTATATGTATGTATATGTATATGTGTATGTATATGTATATGTATGTATATGTATATGTATATGTATATGTATATGTATATGTATATGTATATGTATATGTATATGTATATGTATGTGTATGTGTATGTGTATATGTATATGTATATGTAAATGTATGTGCATGTATGTATGTATGAATGTATGTATGTATGTGTGTATGTATGTATATGTGTGTGTGATCCATATATGTATGTATATAATAGAATATTATTTACATAATATAAAACAACATAAATTTAAAAAAATTATGATTTTTTTAAAAGAAAATTAGAAATGTTCTAGACAAATTAGACTTTATAGGCCTAATAAAGGTCTATAATGGTAAAAAGAAATTGAAAATCATTAATTTCTTTCATTGCGGGCTAGCCCAGTTTCAACAATTCCAAGTATTAAGAAAACAAGTCATTGTTATATAATAACAATGTAATAATAAGAGCTTAGTAGAGATTGAGAAACATACTCTAAATAGTTCCACATGGTAAAGGTAGCTTATCAACATTGGAGAGAGTTGATTGACAAAGTAGATAATTAAAACAACATGGTAGATTCATCCATGAAGGGTCTAAGTTCTCACAAAACTAATCGAAAGGATAGGATTGAGAATCCATAATTGAATCCAAGTTCAAGTAGAAGATTGATAATGTTAGGGGTATGCCTAGAGGCAATTACGTAATTGTTACATATTGTAAAGATAAAGTGCTTAGCGGTTCTATAGAATGGAGGTGCAAAAAGTTACAGCGGGGATAAAATGGAGAAATAGAAAAAAGTAGTAAAGGTGCAGATTGCTTCATTAGATTCAAAAACCAAGTATTTAAGATTGATTAAATCTCATTATCACATCACTTATGTAGGAAAATGAAATATTGTTTAATCTTAAATAGCAAAACCAAAGAATGTCATAATTTAGGAAGACTAGATTTGGTGACTACAATACATTTATGACTTAAATTGAGCACTTACGCCTAAAAATTAGGTCTTTCCGTAACTTTGTTGATTTGTTTAAAAGAAAACTAATATAATTAACCTTTGTATGTTATAACGTTGCTAAATTAGGTGCTAAATAATCTTGATTTAGTGGATGTAGTAGAAAATAGCTAGGCTTAAAGCAGATATACTGTTTAATAGCACTTAATTGAAATAGCATAGTGGATGGAGAATGTTATGCGCTATAGTGGGGATTTTGTGGGGCTTTAGCAGGGTTTTAACTACACATGTTATGTATATCTAATTTGATACCAATCTTGTTTGAGACAAAAGGTGATTTCTGTCTATTATATATCTATATAATATGCTATATATTAACTAATTTAATTAAAAGTATATTTGATAGAAAATTCATAAATAATATGTTTTATGATATTAGTTACAATGCATTGCAACCTTGAGTGATTTATCTTAATAAAATAAACATACCGTTTTAAATATTTCTAGTCAAGATGTATCGAGACTGAATATCGCATCATCCATTAAGACTACAATGTGTAACACTCTCCAAATGTTGGGTGGTCTACTAATCATGGCTGCTAGGGGCACCAAGGGGTTATGTACTGGTAATTATTGGGTAATTATGGAGTAACTCAAGCGATAGTTTTTTATCGGTTAATATAACTAAGGTCAAACAGAAAATATCGATGTGACAAAATTAAATATTCCTTTTGACTTAGGAATAATATCGATCTTCAATGTAGAAGTTATGCTTTGATTATAGTTAAGTCCTGGCACAAGATTCATCGAACGACTATAGTTGGATTTAGTAGAAGCATTGGAAGTGAAACAGGATTGAAGAGAGGATTCATCTCTTCAATAGTATGAGGTTAGTATCATGGTCAACAAAAGTTAACCAAAAGTCAAAGTCACTGGCCAGAGCAGTTTGGTTAATAATAATAGTTGTTAATGAACTAAGGACTTCGTGTTTGGACTATAAAGTTGAATATGGATGATATTCAAATTTTGACCCTTACCAAATTTCATATTGTTCTGACGAAGTGAATTGATGTAAATAATTATCACTATGGGGTACGCTTAATAAAGTAAAACTGCATTGTAACGAACTTGGGTAAGCGATAAATTTGGCCATAATGTCAAACCACCTGTTGAGTGACGTGTGAACAATATTTGAATTGTTCGATATTAATCGCTGATCAAATTTACATCAAATAGCCACACAACCGAAACGATGAATACTCCTTTATCACCTGATTTAATTAATTTGTAGTTATTATAAATTGAATAAATTAATTAATATTTATGAAATACTAATTATAAAGTTTTATGTTTATTATGTTGAACAATGTTATACAGTGTATTTGTAGTAGTTACAAATATACTTATCGTTATACGATATCGGTACATGTTTAAATTTGGATTTAAATGCAGCAAACATCATTGAGCTCAGAATTATTTTTTGAGGCCAAAAGAGGGTTGTGGAATTTCAGCTATGATGCTTACATAGGGGGTGGCCATACATGATGTGGCATGGTGAATTTGAATGGAAAGAGGAGTGGAAATGGTAAGGGAGATATTAGGAATTATGATCCACTTTTCACTCTCATATCTCTCTTTAAATAAGCCACTCTCTATCCACTCCTTTTAGACTTTTTACTCCTCCTCTTACCATCATATTTTGGCAAGAAATAACCCATTCAAATCTCCAAAATATCCCAGCAAAAATAACATCAAAATCTTTGATTTGATCATCGGTGGTAAAGCGATTCAGAAGCCAACAACTCGAGAACATGGAATTTGATCCAAGGAGCCATTTCATCTTTTCAAACTGTGATATCTAGCATTTATGAGAGGTATGCTTTAGATTTACTAATATTTTAAATTGCTTAAGTTAATCAATTGATCATATGTTAGCTGGATAGATCATATCATGAATTAGTATATTGCCCGATTGCCATATAACGTTGGTTACCTATATGTGCGTGTGCATGCGTGTAAATTTTTTTAGATAGCAACTCATTGATCTCGGCCTAATGATAGCGAAAAAAGTTAATTTTTTTATTATTAAAATATTATTATTAAATGATTTTACTAATTCAATCTAATATAATATTAATTCACATGATATATGTTTTTAATTTTTTTTAAATTTTGTAGAATCGTCAAAACCATTCAAAAAACAATAATTTTATAAATATTTAAATATTTTAATTATTATTTGATTTAATATTAGTTATACAAACAAAACAAATTTATAAATAACATAATATTGTGTAAAAAATTCATATGGTATAAAATATGCTTTTTGATTTCAGAAATATTTTTATATTTATTTATTCACTATAAAATCCGCATGGATTTAACGTTTAAAGTATATTTTATTTAAAAATCATTAAACCCAAAAAAATATAAATTTTTTATCCCATGATCAAAATTAAATATGTTTATTTAATATGAAAATATTTATATATATATACTAGTTAATTAAACAGCTATTTTCATATTATATATATATATATATTAAAAAATTAATTTTTATTTTAGTAATATATGATAATATTTAAAATAATTTTGAAATTTAATTTTATTATGCACATACACACACACATATTTCATAAACAAGTTATATGTAAATAATTTATAACCAATATTTTATAATAAATATATAATTAAATTTGCACTTACATACACAAATATATGTATGTATGTGTATATTTATGTATGTATGTGCATTTATATAATAATAATGATGCACATATGCATATTTAGAAATACATTAGTATATATAAGAGGGTAACATGTCTGTTGCAATGTAAATCTCAATATTTATATACGGGCATCTCAAACCATGTGTACGTTGCTTGTTACATGTTCATGCACACATATATGTATTAATGATAAGCATATATGATATATAATAAAAATTATATAAAATAAATCTTATTTATAAAATTCAACTAAAATAGTGATTTTATTTAAAAGAAAATTTTGAAATGATCTAAATCGATTAGACTGCATATGCCCATTAAAGATCTAATAATGGATTTTTTTTGAAACTTGCCCAATTACTCCACTGGTGCCTGGCCCTAGTCCAATAGATTATAAATATGTTGTTGTATTGAGTAATATCGAGATAGAAGACAACGAATCCATGATTAGAACCAAGGTCGTGTATGGAAATTTTCAATTTCTTGTTATCATCTCTACTCAATTCAACTTTGTTATTTACTTTCCTGTTTTCACCACCAAAATTAATGAAAGCACTAGTATTTACACACAAATCCTCAATATCCAAACATAGATTTCGATCTAGATAATGTAGAGAATAAAAATGAAGAAATAGAAAAATTAAAATGAGTAAGAAAGCAAAGAACATAAAGTTTATAGTGGTTCGGCTATCTCCGGCCTACGTCCACTTTGAATCAATCATTTTATTCCCTTTGTGCTGTAATTACAGTTATAAGCCTTTGAAATCGGTAAATAAAATGATGGAGTTTCGCCTAGAAAAGAAGAAGGTCTCTTTTTAGTTGCCATAGATTTTCTATTTATAGGTGTAAATCTAAAAATATCATCCCCAAAACCTGGAATACCTCTTCTCATGCATAGATGAGCCTACCAGATCGATCTGGAGTCGTTTGTGATTGGTCTCGATCAATCCAAGTACAATTTGTACCGATCCTAAACAATCACGCTGAGATCGGTCATAAACATTCTTGAGGGCATAAGGAAGTTTTTGTGAAAATTTCATAACATTTGGGTCCATGGTTTGAGAGTTATGATCGATCCAAATTTGTCTTTTTCAATGTATGCTGGCAGCTTTATATCCATGAAACAGTGTGTATCCATCATTTTGGCTCCATCTATTCGTATCCATTGCCTTCGTATCGACCGATAACCACGCTGTTCATATTGATCTAAGTCCCGCATTCCAACTTGATCACTTTTTTAACCAATAAGAACACGATGTGGACCCAAAATTGCCTCATAAATCTCTCAATCAACTCCTTCCAAGTGCCAATTGACCACTCTCCAGTTGTCTGAACAATAATGCTACTATATCCGTCAAATACAATGGGAAGCACAACGCTATGACTTCCTTCGATGCCTCCAGTACTTCCATTTGTCTCATGTACCTTATC
This sequence comes from Allium cepa, assembly GCA_030765085.1. Classification (NCBI taxonomy): domain Eukaryota; kingdom Viridiplantae; phylum Streptophyta; class Magnoliopsida; order Asparagales; family Amaryllidaceae; genus Allium; species Allium cepa. Next base: position 306,762,736 of record CM060929.1, read on the forward strand.
AAGTGAACAGCGGAATCCACTATCCCATCATACATCTCTAGCATTGGTAGTTTAAAGTCTGGTAGATTCCTAGCTTGCATGATCGTAAGAGTAAAGGGGCTTCTACTCACATCCTCCAAATCTCTATTCACCCATCCTCCTCTCATAGCCTGTCTAATCATGTCTGCTAACCTGTCGTTGTCATTAAATGGTAGTCTCTGTCTGCAATCTCCAACCTGCTCCCCGATTCTACGAGGGAATCCTGAACATGTCCTTCTGGACAAGCATCCATATCCCAATCAACGCCAAACTACACAGCGCTGCTTGGAACCCATCTTGGAATTGAGCCAACATGATTCGGGAGCGTGCCCCATAGCTCAGGGACTATTCCGGATGGTCCTACTCTATCCTAAATCATGGTTGCTCCATTCTTCTGATCCTGATTTCGAACTGTCTCTGCCGCCACTCCAGCTTCACGATCCCTATTTCCATCATTTCCTATAGTTACGTTCTCTTGATTTTGCACTCCAGCTTGTCCAAATTGTCGGAGTAGGTTCTGCATCATCTCCTCCTGTGTTTTCAGCATCCCTTCCTACACAGAATCCATCATCATCTCCATCTCATCTTTGGTGATGAAAATTGAGGTCTGATTAGCTCCTGAAGAGGCCTCCTGACTTCCTTCATGCTGACTCCTTTCCATTCTCCGTCTCCTTGTTGATTGCTTATCCATTGCTTCCCAAAATTGATCCTTTAGCTTTCCAAATCCGAATTCCAATCCGGTATAGCGGGTGCTAGTCCTTCTCAGTTAAAGCACCAAAGTGTTTGTGCCAAAATTGATCACAAACTTCAAAAGTAATGAAAGCACCAGTGTTTACAAACAAATCCTCAATATCCAAACATAGATCACAGATCCAGATCTTGTAGAGAATAAAAATGAAGAAACAGAAAAATTAAAATGAGTAAGAAAGCAAAGAACACAAGGTTTATAGTGGTTCAGCTATCTCCGACCTACGTCCACTTTAAATCAATCCTTTTATTCCTTTTATATTGTAATTACAGTTACAAGCCTTTGAAATCCTTAAACATAATGATAGAGTTTCGCTTAGAAAAGAAGAAGAAGATCCCTTTTTAGTTGCTATAGATCTGCAACATATAGGTGTAGATCTGAAAATATCCGCCCCAAAACCTGGATAACCTCTTCTCATGCGCAGGTGGGCCCACCATATCGATCCTAGGTCGCTTGAGATTGATCCTGATCGATCCAAGTACAATTCACATCGATCCAAAAATGGTCCAATCAAGCTGAGATCAATCATGAACATTCTTGAGGGTATAAGGAAGCTTCTATGAAAATTTCATAACATTTGGATCCATAGTTTGAGAGTTATGATCGATCCAAGTTTGTTTTTTCAATGTATGCTGGCAGCTTCATATCCATGAAATAGTGCATATCCATCATTTTGGCTCCATCCATTTGTATATATTGCCTTCGTATCGACCAATATCCATGTTGTTCATGTCGATCTAAGTCCCGCATTCCACCTTGATTACTTTGTTCTAACCGATACGAACACGACCAACACGTAGTATGTCTTCGAATCCATCCAATGCTACCACCTTTCATATCCATCCTTTGCATCCCTTCTTTGTATCCATCCTTTAGCGCGTCCTTCATATCGATCAACAATTGACTGATACAAAATGCACGTCTAGTGATCACTGCTTCATTCTTCGTAACGATCCCTGCCTTGATCGATACAAAGTGTGCTACTATGTCTCTACCATGTCCACCCAATCGATGCGCATTGCATCGATATGAAAGCCATCGATCCGAAGTATGTTACCATGCCCATCTTGATCGATACGAAATTATTGATACGAACCAGTTTTCCATGAACCTTTATCCATCCATAACTTGAGCATATGAACTCCGTTTGACCTGAAATTTGAAATGTACCTTCTCCAAGCCTTGTTCATTATTCCCAATCGATCGTACCTTAATTTAGCTTGGTCCAATTTTGACGGTATTCATCATAGCCGTGTTTCCAATCGATCTTCAACCCTGATATCCATCCTTTTTCACCCAGTTTATTGATATCCCGGCCTTGTGTAAAAGGTGGTGTAACATTTCCTACTCTAAAAAGATCTATTGGCTTCACTATTATGCTACACTGAAAATTTTATCAATTTGACTTATTTGTGCCAGTTCATTTTTTTCCACATGCAGCTTCCATTACATTTTATTTTTCACTCTTTTCTTAATTATTATTTTGAACAAATAAACTACCGGCTTCAAAGAGAAATAGTTTCATTGTAAGTAAAAGAAAAAAATGTATGATTTAGCATTGAAGTTTAGATATTGTACCTAAGGTGTATGAGCATGACGAGTCTTCAAATCTAACCCATTATTATTTTTCTTTCCATCACGCTTTGTAAAAAGTACAATGTCAGATGTACACCTAGTAATTCATAAGCACATATTCATTAATATAACAAATTAACTATAACTTATTGTCACGAACAAATTGATAAACTCTTCTACTCTTGTCGCCAAGCTAGTAAGTTGGTTTTTCAATGCACTCACTTTTTCTTAATACTTAAATAAATACCCATTTCAGATGGTACAGCATCAAAACCGAGTCCTCTCACTTTTCCCTAATGTTCATTATCAAAAACCTTTGACACTTCGTCTTCACTTAACGATGTCATTCCCTGAGAGCTCTGAATGTTAGTACCATGCTCTATTATCTTAGCCTATAAATAAAAAAAGAACCAATATTAAGAAATAAAATAATACTAAATTAACAACACCCTACTATTAGTTACAATCATGAACAAGTACATCAAAACTAGAGTAATGAAAAGTCATGTTTAAGATATTATTCATCTATTTTAATTGATGTTATGTTATGAGGAAAAGTTACAAAAATAATATAATAATACGCTTACAATGGAATGGACAACAACAGAATTCGGTGTATCTCGATTCTTGTGAAGGGAATGCTTCTCCGTGAAAAATTGACGCAGCGGATTAATCAAACAAAACTTCAATCGATGAAATGTAGCAATCGGTGAGTTGAAGATACCAAAATGCCCAAGTTCGTTGATCCAAAGATACCGAACTCTAGCTATCTCAAACACGTTGATAGCGCACTATACCGTGTTCTAAGATCTACGATTCTTCGCACGTTGATCTAGCGCACTAGATTCCGTGAATCGGCTTCTACGATCGTTGAATCGAGCGCACTCGATTAACCGAAAGAGGAGATAGGAGATTACACTCAACTACCAATTGGTATGAAAGCACAAAGCTAACAAAAGAGAATTTTTATTCAAAAATCAACCGCCCCAAATGTACAACACACGCCCCTATTTATAGAGTTTTCGACCCAGTCCCTAAGTCGGCAACCGACCTACGACTCAACTTAAGTCGTGACCGACTTAACACAAAGCGACTCAACCCCCTTTTCCATACAGCACATGCAACGACTCAAATATGGCCGACTTAACCAAGTACGACCTAACATACAACATACGACTCAACTTATTTACATACATGACCGACTCAAGTTATTGCCGACTCAACATCTTACCGACCTACGACTCATTTATGCTGCAACTTACCGACTTATCTTAAGTCATAGCTCGTTAGCTCGGCACAACTGTCCCTCTGGTCTCCAATTAGCTCGGTCCCGACTCAGCCCTTCTTCATTCACTCGCACCCTTTCCATACATGATTCCTTAGGTCGGAAACGACTTATAGGTGAATCGTTGAGTCGTGTACGACTCATCAAGCTCCGATACCAATTCAGTCGTAACTTCTTCCCCAGTGGTCTGTTAGGTCGGGCCCGATCCAAGCACCTAACCCGTAGCCGACTTAAAGCTTCACTAACTCGTAACTCTTTCTGCTTAGGTCGGAACTGACCTAGCTTAGCCTGTGTTCGACCTAAGCCTTGTGCTTCCATAGGTCGTGCTGCATCATCCTCCCCTGGTTGAGAAAAATTCGTCCTCGAATTTGTAACTTTTTCCTCATCAGACTGTTCATCTCCATAATATGGCACCAGATGCTTAATATTGAATACGTCAGAAGTGTACATATCCTCCGGCAGCTTCAACTTATAAGCATTGTCATTAATTTTCTTCAAAAGTTCAACTGGACCAATTTTCCGCGCTTTCAATTTATTGTACGTTCCCACTGGAAATCGGTCTTTTGTTAACACTGCATAAACCAAATCGCCTTTGTTAAATTCAACATTTCGTCGTTTCAAATCTGCAGACTTCTTATACTTCTCATTCAATTTCTCCAATCGTTCCTGAACGATCTTGTGGCACTCCGTTAAACCTTCAACAAAATCAGCAGCTCGTTTAACTGTCTCTTTCGATTGAGGTACCACTGCTAAGTCCAACGGTCCCCTGGGTAAATTTGAATATACGATCTGAAATGGACTGAATCCCGTGCTACGATTCACTGCATGATTATGGGCAAACTCAGCTTGGCATAATTTCATGTCCCAACTTCTCAAATTATCCTGTACAAGGCATCGCAACAAATTTCCCAATGACCTGTTAACAACTTCTGTCTGTCCATCAGTTTGTGGATGATAAGCACTACTAAATTTCAGCTTCGTTCCCACCATCTTCCACAAACTCAACCAAAAATGACTCAGAAAACGAGTATCTCGATCAGAAACAATAGATTCTGGTAAACCATGCAATCGATATACCTCCTTAAAGAATAATTGTGCCACTCGAACTGCATCCGCTGTCTTCTTGCAGGCAATAAAATGTGCCATCTTCGAAAACCTGTCCACTACAACAAATATCGAATCATTTCCCCTTTGAGTTCGAGGCAAACCCAAAACGAAATCCATGCTAATATCAACCCATGGCTTAGATGGTACTGGTAATGGCATATACAACCCTGCATTCGTTGCTGTTCCCTTTGACACCTGACAAATATGGCATCTCTCCACGAATCTTTCAACCTCTTTTCTCATCGACGGCCAAAAGTAAGACTGTGAAATCAATTGCAAAGTACGATCGCGGCCCACATGCCCTTCCTCGTGTAACTCTTTGACAATTTTCAACCTCAAGCTACAGTCTGGAATACATAACTGATTTCCCTTAAACAGGAAACCATCAACCAACATAAATTCATCGGTACTCCCATCCTTCACTTTCTCAACATATTTCACAAAGTAAGGATCTTCTTCAATCATCTCTGGCAGTAATTCAAACCCCGTCACTTCAACTTTCATTGTCGTTAATAAATGACTCCTCCTACTCAAAGCGTCAGCTACTCGATTTGTCACCCCTGATTTGTGCTTAACGACAAAAGTAAACTGCTGTAAATAAGCAATCCATGATGCATGTCTTGCTGAAATCTTGTCCTGCCCCTGTAAATGCTTCAATGCTTCATGATCAGTGTAAAGAACAAATTCCTTCTGAAATAGATAATGCCTCCAATGCTTAACAGCTTGTACAACAGCATAAAATTCAACGTCATATGTACTGTATCTCATCTTTGCCCCTGACAACTTCTCACTGAAATATGCAATAGGTCTCCCCTGCTGACTCAACACTCCTCCAATCCCAACCTTCGAAGCATCAGTATGCAATTCAAACAATGACTGAAAATTAGGTAGAACAAGAATTGGTGCAGACGTCAACAATTCCTTGATCTTCTCAAAGGCAACCCCCGCTTCTTCTGACCATACAAACTGTTTCCCTTTCATGCAATCAGTCACTGGAGCCATCACGCTACTGAAGTGTGGAATGAACCTTCGGTAGAATGATGCCAATCCATGAAAACTTCTAACTTCAGTGATAGTTCTCGGCTGTGGCCAATTTCTAATAGCTTCAACTTTACTCTGGTCCACTTGGATTCCCTTCTCAGACACAACATATCCCAAAAATAACACACTTCTCGTCATGAACACACATTTCTTTGTGGCTGCATAAAATTGATCCTCACGAAGAATAATCAACACTTCCCTTAAATGTAAAACATGCTCCTCCATACTCCTGCTATATATCAGAATATCATCGAAATAAACCACGACGAACTTCCCAATGAATGGTCTAAAGATTTGATTCATCACCCGCATGAATGTACTAGGTGCATTTGACAAACCAAATGGCATAACCAACCATTCGTACAACCCCTCTCTCGTCTTGAAAGCTGTCTTCCATTCGTCTCCAGGTCTGATTCGAATTTGATGATATCCACTCTTCAAATCAATCTTCGAAAATATAGTTGCCCCACTTAATTGATCTAACAAGTCATCCAACCTCGGCATAGGAAATCTATAACGAACAGTGATCTTATTCAATGCTCTACTGTCTGTGCACATTCTCCATGTTCCATCCTTCTTTGGCACCAACAATGCTGGCACGGCACAAGGACTCAAGCTTTCCTGAACACGTCCCTGTTCCAACAACTCTTCCACTTGCCTTCGTAACTCCTCATGTTCCTTCGGACTCATTCGGTAATGCGGTCGATGTGGTATCACTGCTCCCGGAACAAGATCAATTTGATGTTGAATGTCTCTAAGTGGCGGTAACTCCTTAGGCAACTCCTCTGGAAAGACATCTTCGAATTCTGTCAAAATTGGCTTTACTGCTTCTGGAATTTCAACTTCTTCGCTACTCTCTCTCCCAATCAACAAAAATACTTCAGGTTCCTCTTCAACTTCCTTAACAAACTCTTTCAAAGTCAACAGAGTTTTTAATTCTTCAATCTCCTCTAGCTTGCTCTCCTTCTGCTGTTGCTTCTTAGGAATCAAAGTGATTTTCGTACCCTTGAACATGAAACTGTAACTGTTGGCACGACCATCATGTTGTACTGCTCTATCAAACTGCCACGGTCTGCCCAACAACAAATGACAAACATCCATGTCTACAATGTCACACCAAATTTCATCTTTGTATTTCTTCCCAATAGAAAAATTAACACAAACCCTTCGACACACTTTCACTTCACCACCCTTCCTTAACCATGCTAGCTTGTACGGTTTAGGATGTTTCTCAGTCTTCAAGTTCAACTTCCTCACTGCTTCTGTAGAAATAATATTATCACAACTCCCAGCATCAATAACGAACTTGCAAACTTTTCCCAAAATAGTGCATGTCGACTGAAAAATATTGCTTCTCAACCAACTACAATCCTCCTCTTGTTTTGGTGTAAGACATGACCTCCTCATCATAAGATTACAACCTTCATCTCCCGGCACTTCTTCTTCCTCCTCAACATAAGGTGTATTTGAACATTCTGCCTCCTCACCATCATCCTCCTCAACTTCTGCAACCATTGCTCTCTTCTTCGGCTTCGGACATTCGTTGCTTTTGTGACCCAACTCCTGACAATTATAACACTTGAACCCACTGCTAACCTTCGCCTTCTCAGCCTCCTTCACCACTGGCTTTGAAACAGGTTTAGGAATATTAGAACTTCCACCAACACCCCTTGCTTGATTATTGGAATTAGTAAACACACCGCCTCCACGTCTTCCTTGTTTCTCCCAAGCCAACGCTTTCTGATGTGCCTCTGCAACTGATATAGGATCAAACATATTAACCATATCCTGGATCTGCATTCTCAATCCCCCAATGAATCTAGCAGTTAGCTGTTCTTCCGTTTCCATAATATCATTCCTGGCAATGAGTTGGTAAAATTCATCAGCATAATCACTAACAGACTTTGTCCCTTGCCTCAGATTCTGCAACCTCTGGTACATAAGTGATTGGTAGTTGTAAGGTAAGAAAGTAGATCTCATCAACTTCTTCATCTTATCCCACGATTCTATCTTTGACTTTCCCATTCTCTCCCTGGTTAGTTTAGTTTGCTGCCACCACGCCAAAGCTCTCCCCCTCAACCTAGTAGCAACCAACTTCACCCTTCTATGCTCAGGAACCTCCTTGAAATCAAAGATCTCCTCCACATTAGATAACCAATCGAGAAATTCTTCTGCTACCATTCCGCCTTTAAACTCCGGAATTTCCATCTTCATTCCCGATTCCCATCGTCTATCATCTTCATCATCCCGATAAGAATTTCGAACTTGGTCTCGATCTCGATAATGAATACTAGCCCTATCACCTTCTTCAACAAAATCAAAGGTACGTCTACATCGATCTCGACCATTATCATCCCTTCGTTCATGCATGCTTCTTTGACTATGTCTCTCTTCATCTCTATATGCTTCATTGTCAAATTCACGTTGACTTCGTCTCTCTTCATGTGCATAGTCATGATGATCTCTTCGTGATGATATTGATGTTTCTCTTCTATCTCTACATGAATGTGGTGATACCCTCCTCGCTTCCGTAACCGATGGCGAAACTCGGTTTCCTCCATGGTTCGAGTTTGGTGATCTCCTCCTTTGATTCAAATCATTCATCAATTTCTCCAATTTACCAATGCCTTCATCAAACTTTTCATTAATACGTTGTTCCATAAGCTCGGCTTCTTCTCTACGATACAAAGCTTCAACGTTTTGATGACGATTAGCTCTCCTTGGTGGCATGATTGAAAAAAAAAACTTCTCAAACTTCAACAATTCAAACACAACTTCAAAGCTTTCAACAATACAACAAAAACTTCAAGTTACGGCTCAACAATTTGTCTCGGCCTCCACTTGTCTCGGCAATGTGAAACGGCTCAAGTGAGGTCGGCTCCAATTCAAGCACAAGGCACGGTTCAACACTTCTTTAGCTCGGCTACAAATTCAAACACTTCAAACCTTGGCGCGCAAAAACCCAAGATAGATCCAAACAATTTCCAACTCCTCGATCCAAAATGAAATGAATCAAACACTCTAATGTTGTTACAAATTCAACAAGAACACAATGAACTCCTTCAAACTTCAAAAACTTCAAAAACTTGGCTCCAAGAATCAACTTAGCTATGATTGGCTAAGTATGGCTCTGATACCAATAATGACGCAGCGGATTAATCAAACAAAACTTCAATCGATGAAATGTAGCAATCGGTGAGTTGAAGATACCAAAATGCCCAAGTTCGTTGATCCAAAGATACCGAACTCTAGCTATCTCAAACACGTTGATAGCGCACTATACCGTGTTCTAAGATCTACGATTCTTCGCACGTTGATCTAGCGCACTAGATTCCGTGAATCGGCTTCTACGATCGTTGAATCGAGCGCACTCGATTAACCGAAAGAGGAGATAGGAGATTACACTCAACTACCAATTGGTATGAAAGCACAAAGCTTACAAAAGAGAATTTTTATTCAAAAATCAACCGCCCCAAATGTACAACACACGCCCCTATTTATAGAGTTTTCGACCCAGTCCCTAAGTCGGCAACCGACCTACGACTCAACTTAAGTCGTGACCGACTTAACACAAAGCGACTCAACCCCCTTTTCCATACAGCACATGCAACGACTCAAATATGGCCGACTTAACCAAGTACGACCTAACATACAACATACGACTCAACTTATTTACATACATGACCGACTCAAGTTATTGCCGACTCAACATCTTACCGACCTACGACTCATTTATGCTGCAACTTACCGACTTATCTTAAGTCGTAGCTCGTTAGCTCGGCACAACTGTCCCTCTGGTCTCCAATTAGCTCGGTCCCGACTCAGCCCTTCTTCATTCACTCGCACCCTTTCCATACATGATTCCTTAGGTCGGAAACGACTTATAGGTGAATCGTTGAGTCGTGTACGACTCATCAAGCTCCGATACCAATTCAGTCGTAACTTCTTCCCCAGTGGTCTGTTAGGTCGGGCCCGATCCAAGCACCTAACCCGTAGCCGACTTAAAGCTTCACTAACTCGTAACTCTTTCTGCTTAGGTCGGAACTGACCTAGCTTAGCCTGTGTTCGACCTAAGCCTTGTGCTTCCATAGGTCGTGCTGCATCAAAAATGCTTACATAATATGTTGGGTCAATTCCAAAATAAATCAAGTGTGACACAACATTCCTTAAGGACTACAGGATAACGTTCCTACATTTTAAGCAAGGGAAAATATTTTTTTTGTATGTTCCACCATTTCTACATGCCCATATATGAAATTTCGAACAGCTTCTTTATATTCTACGGTCATTCTACAAAACATAAAGTTATCAATAAACAATCCTATGTATATTATTAACTATGAAACTAATAATCAAAATTAACGAAACGTTTGTAGGTGGACCATGCTCTGTCCATCTTGATAACCCTCTAATGTTTGAACGTAATGGAAAGACGTTATGCTCAACAAATATGCAAGATTTGTTTATACTAAACTATTATAAGTGATGAAAATACCCCTGAATTGGCCCTTTTAACTGTATAACAACAAATATACGAGCCTTTGTCGTGATTCCAGAGTATGTACGATTATGCTTAGAAAAAACATATCATTTTGGTAAATTTTAGAAAATATAAATATTAATGTCTTTGCCCTATGAACTAATAATCAAAAAGAACTTTTTTATAATTCAACATTTAAAATTTTATACTTATTTCAACTTTTAAGCTTTAAAAATATGCTTTTACAAGGAGTTAATTCTTTATTTCAACTTTTTAACTTTTGTATAATTTAACTTTTAAAATTGTAAGCCTAATTTTGAAGTTTTAAGCCTGGCTTTAATTTAATTTTTTTTAAATTTTAAATTCATAATTCATCTATTAAAATTTTAAGCTAACTTTAATTCAACCTTTAAAATTTAATTTTAAATTTTAATCAAATAAAATAGGTTTAATAAAATTAATTAGACTTCTAAGTACAAAAAATGTGAAAAATAAAAAAAATAGCCTGACACATGTAAACTTGAAAACATCGATCACAGCAAAATTGATAGCTAATTCGGTCATAAAAAATTGATTGCAAAATCAGTCACAACAAAATCGATCGTAAGATCGATCATAGAAAAATTGAAAGTACCATAATCGTGTAAACTTAATATATATGAATTATAATCATACCTCGACCATTGTGAAAAGTATGTAGCAAATCGTCGGTAATTCAAACCCTAGCTTTTAAATTTTAGCAATTCAGCGAGCACCAAGTCAATAGGTCAGACAACATGGAAATGGAAGAAAATTAAAGGGGACAATTATACGTAGTAAGAGAAATACTCGATTCGCCTTGCAATTCGAATCCTAGCTTTTCGCTTACAAACTGGAATTCATTTAGGGTTTCGCCTACAAATTGGAATTCTCTTACAAACAAAAGTAATTGAGTTTGTAATTCATGTTTCATGCCCTAATTACGAGAAAGGGAAAGGAATGAAAAGTGAGTTAGCGAGAATAGTGATAAGTGGGATGGGAAAAAGTAGAGGGAAATATTTTAGTATTTCACCGCTCATTGTGAATTTTAGGTGGGATAATATTTAACCAACATTATATATTCTTACCTACTAATTAAATTTACAACATTATATATAGTTAGATTCTGATAACAAGTCATGGAAAGAAAAATTAAATTTACTAGAACACTGATTGAATCCTCTTACAATGTTTAACATAATCGAAGATGATTAGTTAAGGGTGACCTTTGAAGACTATAGGTATTATTATAGATTATTTGTTCAACGTGGTCATTGTGTCGACTCGATGAATTTTATTTACATCGATTAAATATTCACTGTTAGTTTAAATCTTTTTTACTATTTCTTGATATTTGATAAATTATTTAATCCTTTAATTTGTTAAAAATTTAAATCAATGAGAGTTTTAGAAAAATAATTTCCATATTTTAGATATTAGTTAAATTTTAGGAAGTTTATTTTTTCCACCTTTTATGCTTCTTCTATTTTTTTATATAATTGGTAATGGTGAACATTAAAGTATCCAAGCGAAATCTTTTTTGTTCATTCAGATTTTAGTTTGTTATTAACAACGTTTACATGAAAGTGGTTATACAACCACTCAAAATTTATGAGAAAGATAGCTTTAAATAAGTGTTGCTATAAATAAATATTTGCAATGGTCAAAGCTAATAATTTTTTATAGATCTCTATTACAAATCAAAAGGAAATAGTTGTTAAAAATAAGTTTATTACAACTGTTAGTAAAAAAACTGTTGTTCAAAACCTTTATTATAATTGTCTTTTGATGAACGTTGTAAATGAATTATTGTAATAGCTCATTTTCTTATAATAATTAAATGAGTTAAGGAATAGTCCCACATCTTCGGATAAATGTCCAAGTTGGACTTTGTATAATAAGATGCGAAAACTAAAATAATTAGTATGAGTAGGTGAAGCTTCAACCAAAATGGAATGCCTTGCGCTCAAACCAACATAGCATGGAAAAATGGACATTTGAGGCGTCTTGTGGTACTTTGCATTTTTCCATGGGCAATTAGGTTGTGGGTTAGGATTATTTTCAACCTAGATATTTTTAAAAGGGTCGTTTTCTACTCAAAATTGCACTAATGTCATATTACACCGTTGCATCTTTTACTACAAAAAGTCAAAAAATGATCGCATCTCTCGGTTAAAGGGACATAACCTTTCCACTAAACTTGACGTTGGACAGAATGAACACCTCCAAAGCCAATATATGAAGTCCTCAGGAGATGTACGAAATCAACTAAGAGATTCAGAAAAACTACTTACTCATTCTCTCCTCCATTTGTTGTTCTTAATACTATTTTCTCATGCATTTGTCGTTACTCTCCAATTACGACTGCTAATTATAGAGTTTGATCCATTTTATCATGGGAAATATTTTCTCGTAAATCTTCTCCTCTGTAGATGGAGCGATATAGTTTCAAGAAAATAGTGCTCTATTAGACTCGGACATTTCTCGTACACTTATGGACTATCTACATAGTTAGTTTTACTATATTGATTTTATTTTCATATCGAACAAACTATTATTCCGTACCCTTACTTTTTAACAATCTTGTAACAATATTGACTATACATTAATTTCTACAGACGACAATGTCTCAAGATAGCAACCATTCTGCAACAATAGAAACAGTGATAAATAGTCAAAATGGAACAGTGGTTCCCACTACTGTGTTGTCTTATGAAGAAAGACTAGACAAATTCAATGTAATGGACTATAAGCATTGGCGAAAAAAATTCTATTATACTTAACCATACTAGGACTAGCAAAGTTCTTAATGAAAGATGCTCCTAATATGGGTGAATCAGAGAATGATTGAGCTCTGACACAACACAGCGATGCATAGAGAACTCAGGTTTCATGTATAAGAATTAAATTCTCAATGGACTTGACAATAGCATGTAACAATGTATATTATACCATAAGATCTTGAAAGAATTTTCGCTGACCCTATACAAAAAAATACAAAACTGAAGTAGCATGCATGAAAATGTTCGTTGTTGGAAAATTCTTCGATTTCAAGATGGTCGACTGAAAGATTATGATTAGTTAGATTCAGGAAATATAGTTAATCACTCGTGAAATGCCTGATGAAGGAAAGACTCTAAGCAAATACTTTCAGATTGCCATAGTAATTAAGAAACTTCCTAGACCATTGAAAGAATTCAAAAATTACCTAAAGCAGGTATGCATGAAAATGACCGTGGAAGAACTTGTGGTTCACTTAAAAATTGTGGATGATAATAGAAAGATTGAGATAAAGAAAATAATATGGTAGCTAGGGCCAATATTGTGAAGATGATAAGTCCATAAAATAAAACATGAGAATGCTCCTAAGAAGCTAAAGAAATACAAAGACATGTGTCATAATTACGGAAAGAAGGAACACAAAGCACCTGAGTGTCATTGGCTTATGAAAAAGAAGTCTCAAGCAAATATGACTGAATTTGATAAAATCTCAAATGATGTTCCCAAAATTAATCTCAGTGCTGCGGCCTCCGAATGTAACCTGGTTGGAAACTCCAAAGAATGGTTTATTAACACATGAGCAGCTTGACACATATGCATCAGTAAGTGGATGTTTTCAAACAATACACCTACAACTCAAGAAGGACAATTGTTCATGGGAAATTCATTTACATCAAAAAATTGAACGTAAAAGAAAGATCATACTGAAGTTGACTTTTAGAAAAAAAACTCACTTTAAGTTATGTTCTCCATATTCCAAATATCCGCAAAAACTTAATTTCTGGATTTTTACTTAGCAAACATGATTTTAAACTATTATTTGTACCGGATTAATTTTTATTGTTAACAAAAGGAGTTTATATAGGAAGGGGTCATGTGAGTGATGGTTTTTTGAAGGTAAATGTAAGAACTACTAATAATAAAGTTGAACTTTCTACACATATTATTGGAACTTCTACCATATGGCATGCTAAATTAGGCCAATAAATTTTAATACATTTCACATATTGATTAACTTAGATTATATACACAAATGTAAAATAGATTATTGTTATAAATATCAAATTTGTGCTAAAGAAAAATTGATAAGAAGTTCATTTCACCATATTGAAAGAAACATTGAATCTTTAGACTTAACACATACAGATGTATTAGACTTAAAAATGTACCCAACAAGAGGAGGAAAGAGGTATTTTAGAACATTTATGGACGATTGTACATGGTACTATTATGTATACCTTCTTAGAACAAAAGATGAGGCATTTGACCTTATTAAACATTATAAGGCTGAAGTCGAAAATTGACTCAATAAGAAAATTAAAGCCTTAAGGGGTCACAGAGGAGGAGAATATGTACTTTCTTTTGAAGAATTATGTGCCCATCATGGTATTGTACACCTAAGGAAATGATGAATGCCTTGCTTATTTGCTTTGGCCTACTAGATAACTTATAAGGCAAAGCTAAATTGTACGGTAATCACATACTGAATAAGATATCTTGGAGGAAAACATCTACATCTCCATAAAATACTTTGGAAGAATAGACCACCATCGCACAATTACATAAAATTACAGTGGTGTCTTGTCAAAGTAAAGGTCCCTGAACAAAGGTCAAAACTGGACCATAAATAATTGATTATGTATTCAAAGGATATGCGCAAAACAGTATTGCTTATTGGTTCCCAATGCACAAGTCCAACATTGATGATATTCATGAAAATACGATCGTTGAGTTAAGGAATACTTATTTTTTGAATAAGTATACCTTATAAAATAGTCTGTTGAACTCAATGCTCAAAATAGACAAAGGGAAACAGAAAGATCTGATCCGCATGGGGGTAATGAAGAACAAATTATTGACACTATCTAGTAAGGTGACGATCAGCAATAGTTTTAACAACCAAGGAGAAGCAAAAGGCAAAGGATTTCAAAAACCTTTGGACTAGACTTCTATAGTTTTATGTTAGAAAATGAACTTCTAACATACAAACAAGAAAATTTCCTCCCCAGATGTTCCTTACTAGAAGGCCGTTAACTATGAGATTGAGTTCATTATGCAAAATCATAAATGGGAATTATTCACACCTCAAGGATGCAAGATATTGGGTAGTAAATCAATTTCTAAGAGAAAAATAAACTTGATGGCTCAATAGATAAGTATAAGGCACGACTTTTAGGTTTGTGGTTATAATCAAATAGAAGACTAGGACTTCTTTGCCACATACTCAAATATAACAAGAGTAACATCAATTAGAATGCAGATAGCAATCGCATCCATAATAGATTTGGAAATACATAAATGGATATAGAAATGATATTCTTGAATGGGAACCAGAAGAAGAAATATATATGAAACAATGTGAAGGTCTCCTTAAACCAGGAAATGAACATAAGGTATGTAGATTAATAAAATCACTAAAAGGTCTTAAATAAGCATCAAAATAATGACATGAAAAAATAGATAAAATAATGATATCAAATAAGTTTAGTATAAACAAATGTGAAAAATGTGTTTATTCTGAACACACGGACGTAAGGTTTGTCATTATGTGTCTTTATATGGGTAACCTACTTATACTCGAAAGTAGTAAAGAGGTAATAAAAACTACAAAAATATGCTCTCCTCCAGTTTTGACACATAGGATCTGAAATTTTTTGATGTGATCGTTGGAATAAGAATACATATAACCTCCCAAATATATGCGTCATCCCAATCACACTCTATTGGGAAAATACTTGAAAAGTTCAAGAACCATAATTTAATAGTTGAAAAATCACTTGTAGACTTAAACCAAAATTGGTCAACAATAGCGGTGATTGTATTTACTAGCTTGAGTACTCTCGTATACTAAGCAGCATCATGTACATCATAAACTGTAGTAGACCTTATATAGCATATGATGTAAGTAAACTTAGCAAATATACGAGCAACCAAGGAAAGAATCATTAAAAAGGCATCATTCAAGTACTGAGATACCCGAAGTATACACCTAGTCATGAATTACATTATTCCAGGTATCCGTTTGTAGTAAATGGGTGTGATGCAAACTGGATAACTTGCTTGAAAGACATGAAAGCCGTAAGTGTGTGTGTGTGTCTATATATATATATGTGTGTGTGTGTGTGTGTGTGTGTGTGTGTGTTCACTCTAGCAAATAAAGCAGTGTCTTAGAAATCCTCTAAACAAACTTGTATATCAAGATCTATGGTTGAATTAGAATTCATTGCCTTAGAAAAAACCGCAAAAGAAGCAGAGTGGCTTCAAGATTTTTTAGAAGATATCCCATGTTAGGATAAACCCATGCCTCCAATAAGAATACATTGTGATAAGCAATCAACTATTGGAAGAGTCAATAGTAAACTTTATAATGGAAAGTCTAGACATATTCGTCGTAGACACAAAACTATTAAAAAGCCTCTCTCTAACAGGGTTTACACCGATGACTATTTAAGGTCAAAAGATAACATTGTCGATCCACTAACAACCTGCTTGCCTACAGAGACAGTTAATATCTTATCGATAGGAATGAGCTTAATGAAAATCGGTATGGGTCGAGTAATATGAAATTATCTACTAAATAAAAATTTGTAAAACAATAGTTTAAATTAAAATGCTCTAATGTACAGTGCAGTAGAGATTTTATGTTGGTTCGTACTTCTCATCCTATGATTAGTCCTAGGCTCCTTCTGAAATCTAACAAAAACTAATTAAGGTGCCAAACAGATGCCTAATGATCTCCAACGGGTCTTCGACTACAAAAGTAGTAAAAGTTTGACTTCGTGTGTTCTATATAACACATATGAGTCGATAGAGTACACCCTTCCTATAATCTTCTTTATAAGTGGTATATCGTGTATATGTGGAAGAATGGAAGTAACTGATCACTTAAATAATACTTCCTGAATGGTTAAGAAATCAATATTGCGAAAGAAATCAATTTAACACAAGAATAGATTTCAAGAGATTACGACAAAAAGCAAATGTAAATAATATGTGTTGTTTTTTATTCTTGAAATAAAGTGCAATATATAATGACTAAAGAGTGTATGCATTCATGAGAAGTAGCTACCATCAGGAATAAGTGCAACTATTCATAGAAGGAAATTTCCTTTAATTTGAGGAATAAGAACCTTTATAAATTTGAAAAAAATATGATAGTTAAAAGCAACTAATCAATAGGTAGTGTATTGGTCAATCGACTGGTAGTGTACCAGTCATTTGACTGGTTATAGTCGAAATAGTAAGCTTTCAAACAAATGAAAACAGTGCATTTTTGCCTCTTTTTAGTTGACTAAAACTGTGGGACCAGTCGACTAGTTGAGCTATCAGTCGACTGTTTCTATGGTTTTAATTGAATAGTTATATTGTCTTATAAAAATTTAAATGCCTAAGTATATCAGTCGATTGAACAAGTTTGATCAATCGATTGATATTCTATTAGTCGACTGTTTGAGTGGTTTTAGTCGACGAATTCTATGTGTTTCTGTTTCCTTATAATAAAATGCAACTTTGATAGTTTGTGTGTGTATACCACTTTGACGAGAATTTAATAATCATATATTACTATACACAAAACAGTATGATTAATGTAACTTTGTTTGTCATCTTCGTCTTGTTCTCATCGTTTTTATCATCTTCTTCTTGTCTTCATCCTTGTATCTATTTCTTATGTGGTCTAATAAAACATTATGATATATTTTCCAACAAGGTCGAGTGTATATAAAAATGTCATATGTAGTTGTCTCTATCAAAATATCAAAATATGAGGTTCTAGCATTCTCGCCGTTTTTGATGACGACAACTATAAAAGTTATAAAATAAATTTTTATGAAAAAATAGTTCTCTCCTTACTATATAACCCTCCTATTGATATAATCGTATAGTTTTTCCCCCTTTATCATCGATAAAAAGGAAAAATGTAACAATTTAGTCAATTAGTCAAAAATAATTTTCTTGAAATGCTTATAATTCACTTAATAACACTGGTAATTTCTTGATAATTTTCTAATACAAGGAAAGAATAATTTTAAACGTGTGATATTATATATTTTAGCACTATCTGATATAGGATTTTTTGAATTTAAATTCTACCTTCTAAATTTTTTCAAGAAATCTGTAATTATTAGCCAATTTCAAAAATATTTTTAATAAAATAAACATAAAGTTGGCTGATGATAGGTACATGAAAATCATTTATACAATATTAAGCATAGTTATACTTTTTAAAATTATTTGTTTCTTTCAAAAAATATTTTTGTTTTCCTTAAAACAATTTCACACTCATGAGGAAAATGTTTTAAATATATCTAGCGCTTTTGAAAGCAATGTCTTGTATAAAAAGTATATCTAATTTATTATTTCAAAAATATTACTTCATGATAATCTAAAATTTAAATTACTAACCCCAAACTGCTAATAAAGAAAAAGATGAGTTAGATATAATGAATTTGTTGCAGTTTCATTATCCATAAATTTTTCGTTTTTCATCATATGTACGGAACATTTGCTATTCAAAATCCATCACACATTTTGCCTTTCTTGGGTACTTGCAAAAGATATTTTCTATATTTTGGTACCCAATTCCTACGTAAGGGTCTGGAGGGTTAGATCGAAGGTAGTCATACCCATGAGGGTTTGGAGTTCCCTTTAAGAATAAAATAATAATTTTATGTACAGTAGATATAAAAGTTTCTATATGCTTATTTCTAATGAGAAAATTGTTAATCTTTGGAACCCATTTGTTAGCAGATTTATCACTTTTAGTAATAAGTTTTGGTTGACTAACTTCCTTTTCATTTTTAAAACTAGTAATCGTAAACTAAAATGTTTAAGACTGGTTTTGATTTACTTATATTTTAAAACCTAATCCATTTTTATTTGTAAAAGATTGTGAGTTATTTATGATTTTAGATAAATTCTCTCTTTCTTCATTAAAATTTAAAACATTTATAGACAGAATTTCAAAAATATTTCTGACCTCTTTTATCTCTATACTAAGTGAATCGGTATTAGAGCTTAAATTACAATTCTCCTCTGCTAATTTAACATTTTTATTTTTATAAATATTAACTTCACTACTTAAGATAGTGATTTGAGATGTTAAATTAATGCAAGATTCTTGTGATTTAACTTGTTCTTCCTCTAAAATTATCTTTTCATCTTCTAATAAATATACTTCTAATTTATTTCTATTTAATTTTCATAAGGTTTTTTATATATTCTTTTAAGATCTTTTAATTTATCTAATAGTTTAGAATTGATTACTATAAGACCATCAAACGAAATATCACTTACATCATCGTTCAAAGCATGAAACAAACATTTGCTTGCTCCATATCACTTTCACTTACTAAAGATGAAGATGAATCTGAATCGTCTCATGTAACTTGAAAAGCTTGCATCATCTTCTCGAAGAATCTTTCATTTTTGTCCAAATTTATTGCATTTGCAGCATTTGAGTGATAAAGATGATTTGTTGCCTTTATGGTTTCCAAAACATCTATTCCTCTTGAATTTCAGAAATTTCTTGAAACTTTTGGCTAGAAGTCGAACCCATCATCATCAACATCAGATTCTTCTTCTGCTTGAAATGCTATTGTTTTCCTTTCTTGAGCTTAATCTCTTTTTGTATACAAATTCACTTCATATGACATGAGATTTGCTATTAACTCCTAAGTGTTTATAGTAGAAAGATCATTAGCATCTTCATGGCTAAGACTTTTCGTTCCCACTTATCCGTTTAAGTGTTAAGGATTTTTGAAACAATATCAAAATCTGTAAATTTGTCGGCTAGTGCTATTAAAGAGTGTTGAATGTCTTGAAATCAAGAATACATATCGCTAATATTTTCATTTTGCTTCATTCTAAAATCTTAAAATTGGTTTTTCCACATTGAAATTTTACTTCGTTTACCTTTTTCGTCCATTATGAGTTACTTTCAAAGTACTCCAAATTTCATAAGCAGATGTACACGCACTAACTCTATTGAATTCATTTTTATCCAGAGAGCAAAATAGCTTATTTATAGCTTTACTAGTAGCATCTAGTTTTTGGGTGTTTGAGCACTGTGCATAATCAGTGTTAGGAACAGCGTATTACTCTTGTACTCTTTCAAGTGTCATACCCATTATCTTACATATATATTTTCATCCTAGTTGACCAATAAGTTAGCTTAATCCTTTAAATAATAGTGGTCGTGTAGTAGATTGTCCTTCAAAAAAGTAGCAGTGTTTTCCATATTACGTGAATGATATTCTATAAACTTTATTACGATTGTATGAAAACCTTGCTTCGATGCCAAACGAAATTCGTATGGATCGAGTAGTATTAATATTTTAGCAAAATTAAAATATACACAATAATAGCTTAAGTAAAAACGCTCTAAAGTAAAGTGCACCAGAGATTTTTATACTCGTTCGTACTTCCCATCCTATGTCTAGTCCCAAACACCAGGAATTAAGCAATAACCCTACTTGAACACAAAGGAATAGGTATCTTAAAAAACTAACGAGCTTCCAAATAGGACTTCGTGCCTGATGATCCCTAACGAATCTTCAACCACAAAAGTAGTAAAAAGTTGACTTCATGTGTTCTATATAACACAGATGAGTTGATAGAGTACACCCTTCCTGTAATCTTCTTCATAAGTGGTATACTATGTATATGTGGAATAATGAAAGTAACTGATCATGTAAATAATATTCTTAAATGTTTAATTGATCGATGTTGCAAAAGAAAGCCTTTGAATGCAAGAAAAGGTTTTAAGAGATTATGAAAGAAAAGAAAATGTAAATTCTTATGTGTTTTTTTTTAATTCTTGAATTGAAGTGCTGTATATAATGATTGAAGAATTGTATGCATTCATGAGAAGTAGCTACTTTCATAAATAAGTTCAACTCTTCATGGAAAGAAATTTCCTTTCGCATGGGGAATAAGATTCTTCAAAAATTTGAAAAAAAAATTCAACAGCGATAAGTAACCAGTCGACTAGTATTATACCAATCAATCGATTAGTTACATTCGAAAAAGTGAGCTTTCAAATAGATAGAAAATAGTTCATTTATGCCTTCTTTTAGTCGACAGAAACTACAGAACCAGTCGACTGGTTGAGTCATCAGTCGATTGTTTCTATGGTTTTAGTCGACTGGTTATGTTGTCTTATAAAAATTAAAATGCATAAGTATATCAGTCGACTAGACAAGTTTCACCAGTTGGCTGATATTGTATTAGTCAACTATTTGAGTGGTTTTAGTTGGCTGGTTCTGTGTATTTCTGTTTATTTAAAATGGAAATGCAACTTTGATGATTTGTGTGTGCATACATATGGAGTTAAATAGCTTAGCGGTTCTATAGCGGTGGAGGTGCAAAAAGTTACTACAGGGATAAAGCGGGGATATAGCTTAGGTGCAAAAAGTTTCATTAAATATAAAATCAAACATTCAATTTATTCTCATTAACATATCATTTTTGTAGAAAAATAAATATTGTTTAACCTTATATAACAAAATCGTAGATATTATGATTTATGTAGTCCAAATTTGGTGACTACAACAATTTACAACATATATTAAGCATTTATGCCTTAAAAATAGGTACTTACCCTAATTTTCTTAATTTGGTTCAAAAGAAAACTAATCAAAGCAGCTTTTCATATTAATTTTACTAAAGAAGAAGTTAAAAAGTCTTGATTTAGCAGGTGTAGCAGAGAATAGCTATAATGACTCTCCATTTTGACCATCGAAAAGTTACCACTGAAAGTATTCAAAAGTAGAACATCCAATCGCCGAGAAGGTATATTGTTAAAGTAAAAAGAAAAAGAAAACGAAAAAGAACAGGAAGAACAGAATCTCATAGTGGAACGACAACATATAATATAATAAGGCAATAAAAGTTGTCACTCTAAAATACATGGTATATTAGAGCTAAAAACAAACCTCATCAACTTGGACAGTTATAACTTTCTGATCTTACAATTGTCGATAAGTATATAATAATATAGCGAAAAACAAAAATACTATGGCAGATGAACATCCAGCTCTACACTATGGGTTCCGTTCCAATCAACGACAACCTGGAAAAACTCGATCCGACCCGAACATTGTAATAAAATAACACCTGGATCAATCTGGAAAACTATCATAAGAAAACTAAAGTAATGTGGTGAACATATAATAATTCTGTGAGATTATGCCGCTAAACAAGGAACGGGTTATACCTCATAAGAATAATTTCCACAGATGAAAGAATGGAAATAAATTAGAACAAAACCTAAATTTGAATGAATGGTAATAAATAAGATCAAAATCCAAACTTAAAGAATGGACATAAATAACTAAACATCGAGAAGAGCTCCAGTCATTTCTCGATGGAATTAAGGAAACAATTCAAAGGTTTGAATCAATAGCAATAAAAGAAATTTTCCAACAATGACTAGGTGGGTGCTCACCGAAAGTATATGTCTAGACATATACTTGAGAACTACAGTGGCTCTCAGACACATCCAAGTCGGACTTCGCTAACCTTTACTGAGAATTTGAGTATTTCACATCCTAGTGCACATACCACTGAATCCAATCTAGAGTAGATGTTAAGATAGCCTGATGGGAGCAACCCCACTTCCACTCACTCTTTGTTTTTAGTCATTTTCGACAAAGGATATCAACGCTCAAAATGAGCAACAAATCGTCTAAGATTGACAATACACAAAGAAAAAAACTGAATCGATAGTCAATAAATCAATAATCAGGAATAATCAAAATGATTGTATATGGAAATTAAATCTCATCTTGTTACCACTACTCATCGATTTCAACCTTATATTATCGCTCAGTTAAAAATGAAACAGAGCGAGTGAAGGTAGTGTTACCCCTAGGCATTGCCCGGACGACATTTTTGACCTTCGAGGTAGAAATGAGTTTCCATACCTTAATGTTTAGTTCTAAGAGTATGACTTAATTCTTTCCATATAAGCGATATCATTTGTGGAAATTAAATTTCTTATCCTTTCTGCAATCGAATAATTTTTTTTTGAACTTTTAAAATCGAATTTGCGCTTGGTTTTCACATCACAAATATTTGCAAAACACTTTAAAAATACTCTTTAAAAAATATTCCTTTTTAAAGAGCAAATTATATCTCTAAGTGCATTAAGAGAAAGAAGGGTCAAAACAAATGTCATTAAAACACCATTTAGGATAAACCCAAAACAATTTACACTTAGCATTATTTTAAATATTCCTTTTATAAATAAATAAATTAACTTTAAACACCTTTATTAAATCAGTTAATTAACTTTAATCACTTTTATTAATCGGTTAATTAATTATAAAACACTTTTACTAAATTCGATTATTAATTTTAAACACCTTTATTTAAACCAATTAATTAACTTTAAATATCATTTATTAAAATGATTAACTAATCTCAAACACTATATTCAAAAATGATTAATTAACTTTAAAACATAATTATTAAAATAATTAATTAACCTTAAACATCGTTAATAAATGTATTAATTTAATTTATTATAGTTAAATAATAGTTAACAATATATTTAAACCTCTAATTCTTTTAAAATGCGTATTCAATCATTACAAATCCATTTGAAAAGAATTTACAAAATATCTAAGGTAAATAACCTTTATAAAATTAAACAGCATCAATTATCCTGAAAGATAATTAAATCCACTTTATCTTTTATAAATTAAAATGACATTAATTATCTCGAAAGATAATTAATTAAATTTACAATTTCTTTATAAATTTAAAATAGTGTTAGTAATTCCAAAGATAATTAATTAAATTTATAACTCATTTTATAAATTTTTAATGAACACTTGTCTTATATTTTCAAAATTCTTAAATACTTGAAAATATAGTTTAAACATTTTTCAAAGTGCAAATAAATGACCAAATATTTTTTTTTGTAAAAAAATGAGCTTAGGTTCAACACACAACAAGTTTTTTAAAGGGATGATATTTCATAAGTGACGGTACAACGATAATCGTAGTAACGACGCTTACACAACAAACACTACGTCATAAATATTTTCAACCAAACAAAAATATAAGTGACATAAGAATATAAATAAATTAATATTGGCGATAAACCCTTACAGTCTCTCTATAAATGTACCCTGTAAATCACACATATAAGTGTGTATTTCGAAGTGTTCCATAGCAACCAATTCACTACATACACTTCCACTTACTCTTGTTTTTGTCCAATGTAATACAATGGTTATTTATGACTTCCGCTTTTTAAGTAGGAATTTAAAATCCAAACAAATAAGCAAACAACAATATAAACTATCATTCAAGCATTCAGCAGTAATCTATAGCAACAAAGATACCATATATCATATAATTTGTCTAAAGGTGAGTAAACTCACTGCAATTCCAATTCGCGTTTTCATGTTCTAGTTTGGTCTAAAATCGAATGATTTTAGCCCGAAATTCAACTAGCTTCAAATTCAATGAAATCAAATCCAACATGAAGCTAACGTTCCTACGAGTCCGACGCAACTCACCATGTCCAAATCTGACCTCGTATGCAAGAGTTATTGAATTTATAAGATTTCTAATTTAAATAACATATTAATTCACTTAATTACTTAAACAAATATTAATCACTCTTAATATCTTTCTTTGTAAAAACTAATCATTCTCCATTGACTATACACGCACATCCCATCCCCTTGTCCATGCATGCCACTACTTCAACCACAATCAACGAAATCCAAATCCAACAACACCGACGCACTCCTCTCCTCCTTTTCTCTACACCCATCACAATCGTGCTACACTCAATCAAGTTAAGCATAATGCGACCTAGGCAAAGCTTGGTAATAGCCCTAAATGTTGCACTTCCTAAACCTAGGCCGAGCTCCACCAAATTCCGACCACCCATGCTATTTTGCACCACAAACTCGATGGCATCCTTCATTTCGCCAAATTCTGCATACATCTTCTTGAAAATCAAACCCTAGTCTACTGCCTTCATACGATGTCGACCCCAATCACATTCGAGCTTCACCATTACTATATAGAAATGTAGATCCTATCTCCATGAACTCAAAGATCTTTGCTTTACAAATTTTTGATAAGTACTTGGTTTGATTTGAATTTCTGAAGGCTTAAGCCCTTTTTTGTTTATTGGAATTGAAAAGTGAGAGAGTGAGGATGGAAATTGGAAAGGCATAAGGGGAAAAGGAATGATGCAACTAAGTGAATTTATCTAATTTATAAACAAAATCTATGCTTACTTCAACCACAAATTAAACCGAGTTTTCAAGCAACCCATCAAATCACCAAAAAATTATTTTGAAAATTTAAATATTGATTTTGATTTAAAAATCTTTTGAAAATAAATATTTGCAGTACTCCGCTACATAATATTCTGTTCGTGTACATACGCGAAGGAAAAAAATAAAATACGACCATGCACTAAAAGGGGACACGATCGCAAAACAACAATAAAATATGCAGATTATTTTATTCCGTAAAATCACAAAAGTACCATCGTTGCCGTAAAAAACATCGAACGATAATTCGAATATTTTCCAAATTAAAATTATGAAAAATTTCTATAAATTGAATTAAAAATATTAGAATAAAATTCAAGTCATCTTATTATTAGTTGATATCTGTGTTATTTACACGGACCATTTATTATTGTAAATAATTTACAAAATGGGTTCATCATTATTATTTATTAACTAAAAGGAGTTGAATAAGGCTATTAAATCCATTTAATTAATATTAAATTGAGAATTCAAATATTTAAATAACATCTGTATTTGAGTATAAGTTATTTATATTTTTAAACACGTATTATTAATTAAATATTCAAAATTAAAATGATAAAATTCCGAGATGTTACATTCTTCCTCCATAAAAAAATTCGTTCTCGAAATTTTCAAGGAAGAAAATGTCTCAACACCCTTATGGTTTAAAAACAAGTAATTAAAATGAGTTATTAAACTCTTAAGGTTCCTTATATTATGGAAATTTCGGCAGCACCTCCTTTGCGCGGCAAGATCCGAAAAACTACATTCATCACAACTAGCCCAAATCAACCAAAAGGAAACGAAAGCCAAGTGATCTCCTATATCTGAGGCTTAAAATCATTAGCCAATCAAAACATCGATATCTAAATCAACTACGACCCTCATTTGCGTTTGATTTTTATTTTTGCAAGCAACTTATTATTTCGATGCGAATGTAGGTATGCAAGTAATCAAATAGCAATCTCTTGCTTCCCTATACCTATCTTGTACTCATAATCCAAAAGAGAGCTATGCTGACAATAATAATACACAAGCTATTTCTACCATAAGCAATGTCAACATAAATAATATAATAACCATATGCAACAAAAGTACAGAGAGTACTCAGTAATAAAATAATATGCATCCAATCTTTTCAAACGATAAATTTAGACTAAATGCTTGAGATTTATATTCAAATATAATTTCAAATTCCTCCGAGAAGAAATAAATCAAATCCAAAATCAATTATGACAATGAGGTGGCTCCTCCTATCAAAGCATGGTATGACTCTAAAATCAAAACAACACAGAGCATCCAGTAGTATTCTGGTTCCTCTAATAACAACAACTACAGTAAAGAAATATACCTAATGAGACTTTCAAATTGGAAAATCCCCAATCCCCAACTTTAGTCATAATAAAAAATATTTGAAACTCACTTCACAAAAATTCTTTTCAAATGTCATAAAATAATAATACTTCACCAAAGTTTCAAAATAATAATATTATTATTTCTTTTACAAATTCTTTTGAATTTTTTTCAAAAGCACCGGGTTCAAGCCCTAATGAACAACAATTGCATAAACCGTAGTCTATAAAGTCATGCTGTCAATCAATTAAAATTCTATAAAGGAACAAACGAACACTTAACAATATTTAAACTATTAAATGACTAATCAAACAAGATTTATAATTTTTCTTATGTTTACAACTTCCACGATCGTCCAATGATATAGATAATTTGCTAAGCTTCCTATCACGCTCATCAGCCTTTGGTTATTGCCTAGAAGATTACCCAAGTTACCTTAGAACAAAATTGAAAGTCACTTCCTCAAATTTTCCTAAGGCACACAATAAAGCATATTAATATACTTAAGCTCGTATGATGTACAAAAATCATTTGTACGCAATATCCGATCCAACCACTTGCTTGGATACATAGACTTCACTTACAAACTAGCATTGCTCACTCAACCTCCCTAGTGAAGACTATCAGGTTCCTCGATTAGAAATCTCTGTTCTACTTACATAGCCATATACTGGATAGAAAACTTCAGTATCATTCTAGAATCTAAATCAAGTGTTCGCTAGCAAGAATCAAGTGAGAAATCAAATCGGCACTCAATACATCCATGATTTTCAAATGTCAAACATTAAATCGTTGGAAAGGCAAATTGTTAGGTTAAAAAGAAAAAGAATAGGCAAAACAGAATCTCATAGCGAAATGACAACTTATATTATTACAAACACAATAAAAGCTGTCACCCTAAAATACTTAGTATATCGAAGCTAAAAATAAACCCCATCAACCTGGATAGTTATAACTTCCTGACCCTACAATTGGTGATACACATATATAATAATACAATGGAAAATAAAAATTCTACGCAGAGGAACATCTAACTCTACTCCATGAGCTCCATGTCCCACCAATGACAACTTGGAAAAACTCAGTCTGACCCGAGCATTAAAATAAAATAACACCCGGAGCTATCTGGGAAACCAGGGTTAAAAAACTCAAGTAATATGGTGAACATGTAATAATTCTGTAAGAACACGCCACTAAACACGGAATGAGTTATACCTCACAAAAATGTTTTCCATGCATGAAAGAATGGAAATGAATTAGAACAAAACCCAAACTTTACCGATTGGATATAAAAAAGATCAAAATCCAAACTTAAAGAATGGACATAAATAATTAAATATTAAGAAGAGCTCCAGTCACTTCTTTATGCAGTTAATGGAATAATTCAAAGATTTGAATCAATAACAAAGAAAGGAATTTTCCAACAATGACTAGGAGGGTGCACCCCCCTCACATAAAGTATACCACTTGAAATACATTTGAGTACTACAATGGCTCTCGGACACGTTCAAGCAAGACCCTGCCAACCTTTACCGAGAATCTGAGAATTTCACATCTCTGTGTGCATATCACCGAATCCAATCTAGAGTATACGTGAAGATACTCTAATGGAAGCAATCCTACATAGTTTGGCTTTGGCTCGCTCTTTGGTTTTATTTATTTTCGACAAATAAGATGAGCAAAAATCATCTATGATTGACGGTATACAAAGAAGAAAGCCAAATCAATAGCCAATAATATACTAGTGGGAATAATCAAAATGATCGTATATGGAAATTAATTTTATATCCTTACACTTACTCGTCGATTTCAAACCTGTATGATCCCTTGGTTATAAATGAAACAGGGCAGATGAAGGTAGTGTTACTTCTAGGCATTGCCTTGACGACATTTTTGACCTTCGAGATAGAAACCAGTTTCCCTACCTGGATATTTAGTAGTAAGAGTATGACTAAATCCTCTCACGGAAATTAATTTCTTATCCTTTCCATAACCGAATCAGACTTTTTAAACTTAACCGAACCCATGCCTGGTTTCACATCACAAGTATTTGTACGACATTTTAGAAATAGTCTTTAAAAATATTCTATTTTGAAAAGCTAATGATATTTCTAAGTGTTTTAAGAAAAAGAAGGGTCAAAACAAATGTCATTAAAATATCGTTTACTATAAACCCAAAACAATTTATATTTGGCGTTATTTTTAAACATTCCTTTAACAAATGAATCAAGTAACTTTAAACACCTTATTAAATCAGTTAATTAACTGTAATCCCTTTTATTAAATCAGTTAATTAATCTTTAAAACTCTTTTATTAGATCTAATAATTAATTTCAAACCCCTTTATTTAAACCATTTAATTATCTTTAATTATCATTTATTAAAATGATTAACTAATCTTAAACATCGTTATCAAAAATGATTAATTAACTTTAAAATATCATTATTAGATGATTAAGTGACATCATTAATAAATTTTTTAATTAACTTTATTATAGCTAAATAATAATTAAAAATATATTAAACCTCCAATTCTTTTAAAAAACTTATACAGTCCTTTCAACCTATTTGAAAAGAATTTACAAAATATTTAAGATAAATAACCTTTATAAATTTAAACAACATTAATCATCCTGAAAGATAATTAAATCTAATTTATAATCTTTTATAAATATAAAAGGACATTATCTCGGAAGATGATTAATTAAATTTTACAATCTCTTTATAAATTTTAAATAGTGTTAATTATTTCGAAGATAATTAATTAAATTTATAACTCATTTTATAAATTTCTGATCAATACATATCCTTTATTTTAAAAATTGTCAAAACATTTGAAATGTAGTTTAAATAATTTTCAAAATGCAAAAACACGATCAAATATTTTTTTGTAAAAATACAAGCTCAAGTTCAACACACAATAAGGGTTTAAGGGGATGATATTTCATAAGCGACAGTAAAGCGATAATCGTTGTAATGAGACTTACACAATCAAACAGTATGTCATAAATATTTTTAACCAAAAAACAATATAAGTGACATAAGAATATAAGTAAATTAATATTGGCGAGAAACCCCTTAGGCTCCCTCTACAAAAGTCTCATGTAAATCACATGTATGAATGTCTATTTCAAAGTGTTCCACAGTGACTCATTTCTACGTACACTTCGACTTTCTGTTCTTTTTGTCTCCTGCAATACAATGGTTATTTATGTTGTCCACTTTTCAAGTGGAAATTTAAAATCAAAACAAACAACCGAATAACAATATAAACTATAATCCAAGCATTCAGTTGTAATCTATAGCAACACAAATATTATATTTATTTAAAGATGAGTAAAACCATTGAATTTCAGTTGGCGCTTTCGCATTCCGGTTTAGTCTAACATCGAACGTTTTAGGCGGAAATTCAGTTAGCTCCAAATTTAACGAAATTAGTTCTAGCATGAAGCTAACATTTCTATAAGTCCAATGCAACTGACCGCGTTCGAATCCGACCTCGTACGCAAGAGTTATTGAATTTATAAGGTTTCGATTTTAAATAATTAAATTAATTCACTTAATCAAATATTAATCGCCCTAAATATCTTTCTTCCCGAAGCACTAAACACTCTCCATTGCCTGTACATGCTGCCTCATCCCCTAGTGCATGCATGCCACCACTTCACCCACGATCAACAAAATTCAAATCCGATATCACTGACGTACTCCTCTTCTCATCCTCTCTGCGTCGTTCCCAACCATGCTACACTCGATCAAGTCAAACGAAATGCGATTGTGGCAAAGCTCGGCTACAGCTCCAATTGTCGCACTTCTCAAGCCTAGACGGAGCTCCACCAAGCTCCGCACGCCCATGCTATTTTGTACCACAAACTCGATGATATTCTTCATTTCGCCTAATTCCGCCTACATCTCCTTGAAAATCAAACCCTAATTTGCTACCTTCATACGACGTCGACCCCAATCACAACCGAGCTTCACCATACCTAAACAGAAATGTAGATCTGGTCGCCACAGACTCAAAGATCTTTGTTTTACAAATTTTCATTAGGTATTTAGTTTGATTTAAAATTTTGAAACTGGAACTGAAAAGTGGAAGAGCGAGGAGTAAAATTGAAAAAGCACAAGGGTAAGAAAAATGAAACAACTAAGCGAATTTATCTTATTTATAAATAAAATCAATTCTTACTTCAACCACAAACCAAATTTTCAACCAACCCGTCAAATCACCAAAAAGTTATTTTCAAATTTTGAATTGTGATTTTGATTTTAAAGAAATGAAATATTTGCAGTACTCCACTACATATATGGACCGCGAACGATAGAAAAAACGATTTGATCTGCACCAAAAAGCGGTACAATTCCAAAACAACAATAAAATACGCAGATTGCTTTATTTTGAAAAATCACAAATATACCATCGTTTGTCGTAATGTACAACAAACGATAATTCAAATTTTTTCGAATTAAAAATCATGGAAAATTTCTATAAATTAAATTAAAAATACTACAATAAAAATCAAGTCGTTTTATTAACAATTGATTTCTTTATTATTTACTCGGACTATTTGTTATTGTAAATAAATTTACAAATTGGATAATTAAAAAAAGTTAAATAAGACCATTAAATCAATTTAATTAGTATTAAATTCACAATTCAAATATTTAAATAACACCTATATTTGAATAAAGTTATTTATATTTTTAAACACCAATTATTAGATATTTAAAATTAATTAAATATTCAAAATTAAAACGATAAAATTTCGAGATTTTACAAAAACAGGATTTAAAGAGAATCCATTGTTTAATAATGCTATATTGAAAAAGTGTAGTGGTCGAAAAGCGTTGCGCATTATAGCGGGGATTTTGTTGCGCTTTTGCGGGCTTTAACTACATAGGTGCAAACCACTTCGAAGATATTTTAACGATCATATACTACTAGACATAAAACATTATGACTAATATAACTTTGTTTGTCATCTTCGCCTTGTCTTTGTCTTTTTTGCCATATTCGTCTTCTCTTCGTCATTGTATCTATTTCCTATGTAGTCTTATAAAACATCATAATAAATTTTCCTACAAGGTTGAGTATATATAAAAATAATTCTTGTGTGGTTGTCACTATCAAAATATCCAACTATGAAGTTCTAATACTTAAGGCCTATAGAATAATCCAAAGTTTTCCTCAACGGAAACCCAATCTAGTTGAATGGAGACCCTAAGATCTTAGTTAAACGGGACAAATAAGTTTAAGATAAACTTAGTAGCACAGTTAACATTCAAAATTTAAATGATCGTTTTTTATTCGAAATTGTACTAACGGTCATGTTAAATTGTCGGTCTCTTGGTACAAATAGTTAGAAAACGATTGCTCTTTTGATTAAAGAGTTGTAATCTTTTCAACCGACATGACTGTTAGATCGAATGAGCGCATCCAAAACTTTCACACACAGGCATCAATTATGAACTTTAAAAAAAAAAACTATATATTTCTTTTCTTCTCCATTATTATTTTTAATACCATTTTCTCTTGAGTTACATTGTTAGTGTGCGATTGCAATTAGAGTTTGGCCTGTTTTGTTTTGTAAAACATTTGCTCGTTGACCTAGAGCATTCGAGAGAAAACATCACTATTTCAAGAAAACAACCCTCTTCTCAACGCAGACGTTCCTCGGACTCGTACTTACCAACAAATCCACCGTCCAATTTAATCTAATCATTTCATCCAGAACAAACATTTGTCAACCTTCAACACCCACACGTAACCAGAATTAAATCTCTCTTACTTCCACCTGCTCAACTCTCCTTCATCCCCTCCACCCTCGTCACGGACAACCATTATCAGATTCTCAACTCGAAAATATGGCTTCTCCAGATACTATCAAAGAAGGAAACGTCATCATCAACGAGAGTCCAGAAGCGCAACCACCACCAGCAAGCACATGGAAATCGACAGTGCTGACCATCTCCAAAAGAGCCGCCATTGTTGGAGCAGCGATGACATCAGCCCCGATATTGCTCCCACCCACGCTGCTGCTCTCTGCAGTTGGGCTAGCGTTCTCGGTTCCTTTTGGGGTTTACTATGCAGGTGTAGCATGCACTGATAAGTTCATGAGGTATTTACTCTTGCCACCTCGAGTAGAGGAAGAGTTTGAAGAAGTAATGGAAGTGGACGATGTGGAAGATGACTTTGCGGATGGAGGAGAGGGATATGTGTCTAATTTGAGCTCTTCTTATGAATCTGCTGTTGATGATCTTACTACTTCCGATGTTGAGGTTAGTAAGAGAGCTGATGATCATTATGCAACCTTCGGTGATAGAAATGATGAGGTATAATGATATAACTATGTTTATACCCTATGTTCTCTTCCTCCATTGAACTACTCTTCCTCTGTGTACAAGCAAATTTTTTTTTTCCCAGTTATAAGAGGCTTCAAATAAATAAAATAACTATTTGAGATGGTAAACAACTTAGAATTTTTTTTTCCTCTCCTTTTGAAACCTAAATCTTGTAATAAAAAAATTCAATTGATTTTCTAAACTTCAGAATTTAAATTTTCTTAAAACTTTTATTTTTCCTTTTCTAAAATTTTACGACCCGTTTGGTTTCATTTTGTATTTTGTGTTTTGTGTTTTCAACTTACACTAAGAAAGAGCAAAAAAATAAGAGAATAAGATTTATAAATCTTAACTATTGCAACGACCAACACGACCAACAGACAACGAAGGAGTTGGATTGTTCTTGCTTTTGTTATCTCTCAAAACACAAAAAACAAAATAAACTTGTTTTCTGTTTTACATATTAATTTCATTTTTCAAAATTATTTGTTTTTCAACAACACATATAACGGACGTGCTTTTGTATAGACGAAAACAAAAAATAAAAAACGACAAGCCAAACGGTGTAAGTTTTGATCTTCTATCAAAAATAATTCTCTCTTCAAAATTTTCCCTTGCCAAATCACAATCGTACCCATTATTCAATTTTTATTTCACCCATTGAGTACCGTCTATGTTTTAAGCTTGAGTTTTATTTGCAGTTCGTGTACATTTTCGAAAGGGTTAACCTATGTAAAACATTACTTTATTAGTTATGATATTGTGACCTTGCAGTTTGAGGTTGTAAGAGATTAGACGAATCCGATCTGTTCTCTTCACTCTTTCTTTCATCCTGTTGGACTGAGGGAATGAGTTGCGCATGCAGATAACCTCGGATCAGGTAGAGACCAGTTAAAAAAAATCCCCATTTATAATTAAAACTTAATTATAACGGTCAATTATTTGCCATTATAATTTATATTTCAAAGCTAAATATTATAACGGCAAACTCTCTGCCGTTATAAAAACCAATTCCCTTTTCAGTTCACTAATAACCGAATCAATCAATCCGAATCAGTCTCAGAACTCCGAATCAGTCTGGAAAAGTGAACAAGTCAAACCAACTTTTCAACTTAACAAGCCTTTGTTGGTTATGCTCTCTTGCTTTAAGAGAACTAACAAAACCACCAGTTATATTTTTTTCGCACTCTTCAAAAAGATGTGAACTTAGCTGAATAAATAGTGTTTAGAAACCATTTTTTTACATAAAATGTTTTTTGCATTTTAATTTTGATAAGTAGATTTCATTTTTGTTGCTGTTATTATTTTATTTCTTACGAATTATTGTTACTGTAAAACTGATTATCTCCACTTTCAAAGCAATGCCAATACAACTAAAGGAGCTTGATTACTTTTTGGAGAAGTTACTGGTCCAATAAGTGGGCATCACAAAAATTACATCTTACCAGCATTCAATACTAGGAATATACATGGAAGATGCACAGTGGTTTATGAGAAAAACAAAGGCTGAGTTTATACATTTTATATATGCTTTATAGGGTTCATCTTACAGCGAAGAGAAGAAAATATGGGAACAATTATATGCTCTAAGGACCATAGTTGGTTATAAAGCTGTCTTGCACTCATCTTTTATCAAAGAACTCCGGGCTTTGTACCTGTTCACTGGAATCCAACCTCCCCTCTCCTTTCAAGATTCTTCAGATATGGCCGAAGTCAATGAAAAGCTGCTGGTCTTGAAATCGGTAGTTGGAATTAAATGAAGTTGAATATGTGTTTATTCTCTTGTAATTATTATCTTTATTTCCTTGCAATATTGGCAACATTTTGAGCCACTCCACTGTCCTGTTCAACTTCTATAATAGTTAGCTTTCAGCTAGTTATTTGAGATCGTTGCAGGTTCAACCTGTATACGATCTTTGACGATAGAAAACAAAATTAATTGTTGCATCGTAAGATTAGGAGATTCTATTCGTACACCATATTGTTTTCCTTACGTCTTAATTTTTTTACTATAAAATATTAGACAAAAATGTCCCTATTTAAGAAAATAAAAAATAAAAGTATAGTACTAAAAAATTCACAAATTCATAGTATAATTAATATATTTATTTTCCATAAATTAACTAAAATTTCTATATATTATCAATTGAATTGAATTTAAATTTCTTTCCCGTGTCAAATTATATTCACACACTTTCAATTAGTATTTATGCAGTTAATTTTTAACATTTTTCGCTTTTAATTAAGTACAAAAATAAATTTTAAATTTATTACTGAAATAAATGCGATTCATAGAGTATTGAATTCTTCACTATCTTTAACTTCAATTAAATCTAGTTTAACTTTAACATAAAAATTTGAAATAATTTAACATTTTAATATTCAGAAATTACATATAAATTAATAAATAAATTTGAATTTCATTTAAGGTGTTTGAATATGAAAATTGAAATTTACAAAAGTGAGTTTGAGAACCTTATTTTAGTTAATCCATGATAAAGAGAAAATTGCTGAGATGACTTCAGAGTTTTGTTTTATCCAAATTGTAATTTATGTTGTATATATATCAACCAAAAAATGGTGTATCATACTTTAGTATTTTAGTAGATTTTTAGATGTATGTACAACTTATGATGCATGAATAGAATTTGCTCATACCATTAGTGCAGGGAGAAAGGCTCCATTTCTGCTGCTTAAGTGGTTAGCTAATCATGAACCCGCACAGTAAGAATGGAAGTAATGATATCAAAATTATTATTAAAATTCATTTTTGTACAACTTGATATCAAAATTGATGGGCTGTCGTATTTTAAGTTGGAAAGTATTTTTCTACGAAACTGTGCTTTACTTGGCTATGATACGTCACGGTGGTTTAAACATGATATTCAATTAATGTTGATGGTAAATTACCGTAGATTTGTAGTTTCTTGCTGAGTGAAAAAATAAGAAAAAATGGTATTATGAAGAACAAAACTTATACCCAAATTTATTAAATTTTATATGATATTAGTAGGTGTATTTTGGATTAGATAGCGCTTGAATTCATCGGTTAAGGTTCTGAGGGTTCTTTAGTTTGATTTTGGATTAGTTTGAGCCCCATGTATTTTACTTGATACCCATAAATCAGTTTAAATTTCAGACTTCATATTTAAGGCAATGTGAAAGATTGTTATCTTGATGAAATGTAAGTAGTCGGCTAAAAATTAGTACTTTAGTTGCACTTATGTATAGTAACATGCCATCGCAAATTTTGCTTCGTGTCTCTTTACTTAACTTTTTCCTTAAGATTCGAGCTGTAAAACTATAAACATATAAAGAAATAATATTAAAAAAATACTAGTACAACTAGGGCCGATAATTGGGCTGGGCCAAGTATTTGGGCTAGGCCAAGTAGACCATCTAATAGGGCAATCCTTCTACCGGGAGTAACATCACGTTAGGAAAAAAAAACCTAAACACAAGACAAGCCGTGGCCTACTCTTCAGATAAATCGCGGTGACATGGCCTACAACGACACCATGATAACAGTTGCTCCAAACTTTGTGCCTATGGGCTAGTGGAAACCACCTCTGCCTCTCTTGTTGCTTAACTGTTTTGAATGATCACTACAAAACAGACTCGGTTTCATGACATCTCCTAGCGATGGCTAAAAAGGTAGCCGTCGTCGGCCGTCGCTAATGCAGTTATAAAGATTTGGCCGAGAGCAGCTTTCATCTCTTCATTTCCTCAAATTTCCCTAAATCAATTTGCTGCCACCTTCAACTCTGCCTCCAACCGCCTCCTGCAGACGCCAACTGCCTCCGGAAGCCACTACCGCCCTCTGGTGCTGCTCCATCCCCTCCTTCTCCGATTTTTCAATTTCTAAGTATAATTTCTAAACCTTAAATTCTAAAAATAATTTGATTATGAGTTTGAGTACGTTAGAATAATTGATATTAGATGAGGGAAATAGTTTATTAGTTGATTTGGGATTCAAATTAAAACCTTTGTTTAGAAAATTAGTTGATTATAGATTTAAAATTGTTGATTTCTATGTATTAGTTGGTGATAATGGGATGTTAGTTGATTTAGGGAAGTTAATAAGTGGTTTGATTATTTAACTTGTAAACAAAAATTAAGGTCGATTTAAAATTCAAAAATTAGTTTGTAATTGTTGATTAACATATGCTTATTGATAAATGTACAGTGTTTGATAAGTGTGTGTTAATGATAAGTTTTAAAGGTTAATATAAAATAGTAAGTTAAAATTACCATATTTGTTTCTCATTATTGTTGTCCATGTCCCTTATTTACCTAGGTTAGTGACATCTAGTGACGGTTAGCGACGGCTAATCTGTTTTAGCTCAGCGACGACTAGTGACGACGTGTGGCGCCTATTACTTGGCTGTTTGACCCAGCTATAGAGCAATAGTTGCAGAAGCTATGATTATGTCTAGACAGGATTCAAGCCAAAAGTGATGTAGAAATATAAGGGTCTGATGCAACTCAATTAGTATGATATGGGCGTGGTTCGCCCTACATGTATGGCTCAGCGTGTTTGAGTGGCCCAGTACATTTAAGTGGATCGAGCTTAATTGTGGTTTGGCCCTAGGAGTGCTAGTTCTTGTGTCATTCGGTCTTGTGGGATGGCATGTCTCGCTCGGTCCACGAGGTCATATTGGTTCATTGTGCATCGCTCGGTCAAGGAGGGAAAGCCAAAGCTGCTTTGGTCGATTGAGGCTTGGCCTTGGTGGATCGACATTGGTGGCTCGACGTATGTGGGTCGGCATCCGTATGCGGTCCGGACACTGTGGTTCGGCTTTGATTATACGGTATATGGTTCGGTATGGATCTGCTTGATCAAGGAGGGCCGGTCATATATGGCTCGCACAGATAGTTAGGCCATGAGGAGAAGGCTGTGGTGGGTCAGTCATGTATGGTTCGGCATGTGTCACTCAGTACCTATGGTTCGATAGCTTGGGCCCAATCCTAGAAGCTCAGATATATGGTTCAAAATGTATAAGAGGAGCCCTACAAATTAAAACAGGGGGATACGGTCGTTGCTTTCGTGCTTCGGGTCGCGTACCTAGTTGCTCCAAGTCATGTAATAGCTCGCTTCAAGTCATCCATGGGAAAACACTGGTTCGGCATTGCGTTGATCAGTGATACAGGTTCGGTGCATCGGGTCGGTACACATGGTTCGGTGAATACGAATTGCCTACTGTGGGCCGAGGTATCTTGGTCATGGGCCTGAATAGGGACTAGCATGTCTTCATCTATAAATAGATCTATAAATAGAGGGGCAGGGGCAAAATTGAAG
Organism: Allium cepa; assembly: GCA_030765085.1. Taxonomy (NCBI): domain Eukaryota; kingdom Viridiplantae; phylum Streptophyta; class Magnoliopsida; order Asparagales; family Amaryllidaceae; genus Allium; species Allium cepa. The sequence goes on from CM060929.1 coordinate 306,801,286, forward strand.
GGACCTTTATTCGAGAATTCCAGAGAGACTCTGCCATTTTGGGCACGTATATGTATTCAAGTATTTGGAAAATCAATAAAGATTATATTCAAAGTGGACTTAGGAAGTTACGTCGAACCACTATAAATCTGGTGTCCTTGTTTTTTGCTGTTGTTTTTGCATTATTGTGATATTCCTCTGTTTTAATTTACCATCTTCATTAATCTCTCTATAAAGTCTATTTAAGGGTGTTAGTAACCAATTTTGGTGCTTTCACTGAGAACAAGCATTCTCAGACTGTTAGGATCTACATCGTCGCTACTGGATTAAAGAAATCCCCCAAAGGAGATCCAAGTTTATTCTCGAAATTTTGCAGATTTTATTCAGAGTTCAGACGGATAAATCTAATGTGGGAAGACCACGTACTAGATCAGCCTCTCATAGGGCGGATGTCAATGAGACCACCAGTGCCCAGCAAGTGGGACCTGGTAACCAACAACCTAATCCAGGTGCAGGTGCCGCCCCTGCCGTAAGCCAATCAGAAGCTGTCACCAGAGAAGAGTTCAATGAGCTGATGAGAGAACTCGTTGAAAGCAGGAGACAGCTTAATGAGCAAATTCAAGCCAACGCCAATCTCATGACCCAGATTACTCAACAATAGCGTCGGAATGCTAAAGGAAGCCCTGCTTCCTACTCATCATCCGACAGCTCTGCTTTGTCGGATGAACATCACAGGCATAGACGCTGTAGAATTGAAACAGCGCAAACAGCTGCAGCAAATCAATCCAACAGGAATGGTCCAGGTTCCTTACCTGGAACCATGGCTCCTCGCCTACACCTAAGAAATCGCACTCAAGTTGGAATGGGAAACTTAAGATCTAGAACACGAGTGGAAGCTGACCTACCGAGTCACCAGGGTCGCAATGAAGCAGGCCCCCACGACACTCATTTGGGAGATCGCCAATCAAGGAGGCACCGGCCAGAACGATCACGCAGGACGGATTCCAACTTGCCACCTCCCATCCGTACCCAGACTTATCAGCTATGGTCAGAGAACTGATAAGGGAAAATAAGGGCTTATCCAACGATGATTGGGGCAGAACTAGGAGCCACACTTCGTTCATAGATGCTATCCTATAGGATGAGTACCCTCGGAAGTTTAGTATGCCGACTATTCCAGCCCATAAAGTGAAGACTGATCACCGACAACATGTAATGAGATATGAGTGGATGATGGACTCGGCCAGGGCAAATGATGCGACTAAATGCAGATGTTTCCCAATAACCTTATCTGGAAACGCTACAATGTGGTTCACCAGGCTTCCTCCACGATCGATCTCCATGTTTCACGAGTCAGCGACGAAATTTGTGGAGCAGTTCAAAATCCATACCACTCGCTCAAAAGACGTGATGTCTCTATCAAGTGTGATCCAGGCCCTAAGGGAAACGTTAAAGGAATATTTGCAAAGATTTCATGATGCCGCTACCAAAGTTAGTAATGATCATGCTATTCTCATGGCCGTGATGCGAGGAGTAGATCCGGATTCAGAGTTTGGTGATTGGCTGGTAGGAAAACCGTCGACCACTTGGAACGTTTTTATTCGAAGGCAAACTAATTCATGAGAAGAGAAAAGGCCAGATGGACCAGGCAAAGTAGTGCACCCGGGCCTAGCAAGGAGGCAGTGCAAAGTAACATTGTAGTAAAGCAATCTGGCGACAACTCTGGAAAGGTCTTGGTCAATGTTCAAAATAAGCCGGAGCAGACTAAAGGATCCGGAGGAGGAAATTCCGGAAGGAAGAGGGAAGCAGGAAAATAAAAACCATGGATCCCAACCTATAACGAATACACTCTTCAAAACACGTCTCTGGAAAATATTTATCTATCAACTTGTAGTACGTTCCAATACCAAGAGTCGTTCCTAAAGAAATCCACTGAGGAACAAAAACAGACCGGGAAGTACCACTAGTTTCACGAGACCTACGGGCACAACACCGAGGAATGTAGACACCTCCATGATGCTATTGAAAAACTGATTCGATAAAAGAAGTTACAGAAGTTTTTTAAGAATCCGCAGGAAGGCGGAGAGTGGACATCCGACCCTAGTCGTAGGCAGGCTCTACATCAACCTGAGGAACCCGCTCGGACCATAGGTAGACTGATCATAAACAAGATAGCCGGTGGGCCCCATCCAGTAGACAAGAGTTAGCAAGAAATGGAACGCGATGCTAATTCCCTAAAGCATGCGGATTTCAAATTCTGTTCGAACTCAAAAGACGGGACTCCAGCGAAACAACAACGAATGATGATGGATGATATAGTATTCAGGAGTAAGGATGCGGATCGGGTGGAGGCACCTACCATTGATCCCATAGTCATCTCAGCTATGATTGGGCAGACGTTTGTAAGAAAGATATTGATTGATTATGGGAGTTTTGTTAATATTATCTTCATAAACCCGTATGACCAAATGAAGATGGAGGCAAAGGATCTGAAATCATCTATAGCCCGCATTCATGGCTTTAATGGTGCAGCCATTGATGCGATATGTTTTTTCGAATTGCCATTTGAGTTAGGAGAAGGTGAACGTAGGAGGGTACAGATCCTACCGTTCATTGTTTTGCATGTTGATTCCCCTTATAATGTGTTTTTGGGCCGACTAGCGCTGGCGGAAAATAGGGCAGCTTTGGCCCCATGGTGTTTAACCTTGAAATTTCCAATGGACAGAGGAGTTGGCATTATGCATGGCGATCAAGCGTCTGGACATGCATATTATGTGGCTGAGCTGATAGAGGCCCAGCTAAGAGAGAAGGGAAAGGTTGTAGACAACTCTGTCTGCATCCATGTTGTTGTAAATTGACAAGTAATGCCCGAGCCTCGGCTCGAGCAGCAGGGTTGGATCTACAGAGACATAGATCCGAGAGACGATGATGAAGAACCAAAGGAGTCTAAAGCAGCACCAGCTGAACTGACGATTGACATTCCAGTCGGCCATGATGACCCATCATGGGTGCTTAAGGTTGGATCACAATTCACCCCCTCGGTGACTGAGGTTCTTACTTATTTTCTTCGAGCGAACCTATATGTTTTCGCTTGGACCCACTTTGATATGTGCTGGGATTTCTCCCACATCTCAAGTCATATGTTGAACATTGACCCAAAGTATGTGCCAGTGAAATAGAATAGGAGTGGAATGAACCTGGAGAGGTCTGTTGCTCTCAGAGAGGAGGTGGACAAACTCAAAGGCAATGGATTCGTCTGTGATGCCCTCTTCCTTGAATGGGTATCTAACCCCGTACTAGTAAGAAAAGCGAATGGGAAATGGATGACCTGTGTTGATTGCTCAGACCTGAACATGGCGTGCTCTAAGGATAGTTTCCCTTTACTTAGAATTGATCAGCTGGTCGACTAAACAGTAGGACACGAATTATTGTCATTCATGGATGCGTATTTAGGGTACAATCAAATCCCGATGCATAGTCCAGATGAGGAACACACTAGTTTTGTCATGGATGTTGGACTGTACTGTTATGTAGTGATGCCCTTAGGGTTGAAGAACGCAGGAGCGACTTATCAACGTTTGGTAAATCGGATGTTTAAAAACCAAATTGATAGAACAATGGAAGTCTATGTGGATGACATGCTCATGAATTCACGGCAGTCAAACGACCACATTCGAGACTTAGGGGAGATATTTGATATACTCAAATACTATTGAATGAAAATCAATCCACTGAAGTGTTCCTTTGGTGTTGTTTCGAGAAAGTTTTTGGGTTTTATTGCCAATGCGCGGGGAATCGAAGCTAACCCAGAAAGGATTCAAGCTATCCGAGGCATACAAGTGCCCAGAAGTATAAAGCAAGTACAATGTTTGAATGGAAAAGTCACCACACTGAGTCGATTCATATCCAGAGCAACGGACAAATGCATTCGTTTCTTCGATGTGATAAGGAAAGGGAAGAGAAATATTAAATGGACGCCGGACTATGAGGATGCATTCCCAACTTTGGTGAGATACTTGGGGAGTCCCCCGATTCTGTCAAAGCCTATAGACCATGAAGAGTTATATGTTTACCTAGCCGTGTCCCAGCATGCCATCAGTACAGCCTTGGTTCATGAGGCGGGTCGAATTCAAAAGCCGATGTACAATGTCAGTAAACGTTTAACGAAGGCAGAATGAACTTATCCTAAGATTGAGAAGCTAGCCTACTGCTTGTTGATTGCATCACGTAAGCTCTGTCCATACTTTCAGGCATACCCGATCAGTGTTTATACTGATCAACTTTGCGATAGGCACCCCAACGACCAGAAACCTCTGGGAGGTTACTCAAGTGGAACTTTGAGTTAAGTCAATTCGATATCATTTACCTGCCATGGAGTACTATTCAAGGACAAGCGCTAGCAGACTTCATTGCAGAATTCACCATATCAAATGAGCTAAGTGGTAGGATGTAATTCCACCCACTCGATGGAAGTTATACGCCGATGGGGCATCCAACGACCGTTGTTCTAGGGCTGGTGTTATTCTTGTAATTCCTGAAAACCGATCAATTTATTATGCTTTGAAACTCGATTTCCGAGCTATGAATAGCGAAGCCGAACACGAAGCATTGATTGCTGGCTTGAAACTTACTAGGGAACTCAAATAAAAATCAGTTGAAATCTTTTGTGTCTCATAATTGGTAGTGTATCAAGTACGGAGAGACTATCAAGCAAAGGGGCAGAGACTTTCGCCATACCTTGCTCGAGCTCAAGAACTGTTAGCAGACTTTGAATATTACAATATTTTGCATATCCCGCATGGACAAAATGGGGAAGCCGATTAATTGGCAAAATTCGTGAGTACTGGTGATGCACAGCAGACGGGCTTAGTCTCAGTCAAAACCTTACATGCCTCGAGCATAAATGAAATGGAAGTAAATTTTGTGTTAAGGACAGAAACTGAAGGGAGTCGTGGATGACTCCATTCAAAGAACACCTGTTACATCAAATTTTGCCTGAGAGAAAGAATGAAAGATGACAAGTCGTCCGCAAAGCCTCACGGTATATAATGCAGGATGGTGTAAAATATCGGAAAGGATTCTCGGTTCTCTTACTTCGAAGCATCGCCCACAATGAGATAAAGCGGGTCTTGAAAGAAGTTCGTAAAGGAGAATGTAGCAACCATACTGGGTGCAGACACTAGCCAAAAAGATACTCCGCTATGGATATTATTGGCCACCCGTTAATCGAGACGTTGTAGACCATGTGAGAAGGTGCGACAAATGTCAAAAGTATGCGAAAATCCCAAGAGCTCCGCCAACGGAATTCACACAAATGGTTAGTCTTTGGCCATTTGCAATATGGGAGATCGATATAATCGGCTCCTTGCCAATCTTCAAAGGTGGCGCAAAATATGCAATTGTTACGGTCGATTATTTCACCAAGTGGGCGGAAGCAGAGCCCTTGGCTACGATCACCACAAAAAAGGTCATTAATTTCGTTGTGCGAAACATTATATACCATTTTGGCCTCCTACGAACTATCATCACGGATAACGGAACTCAATTTGAGAGTATGGAGTTTAAAGAATTCTACCAAAAATATTGCATTGAAAAAAAATTGCGGTAGTCGCTCACCCTAAAGCCAATGGACAAGTTGAAACCGTAAATAAAATAATCAAGTCCGTATTGAAAAAAAGATTTGGAGAAGGCTGGAGGCAAGTGGGTGGATGAGCTTTTGACAGCACTTTGGGCTTACAGAACCACCGACAAGTTCACAACTGGCCACACTCCATACACCTTGGCATACGATACTGAAGTTGTTATACTCGTGGAACTTGAAGTTCCTTCTCACCAGGTGACTCATTATGATCCTAAGACGAATCGGGATATTTTACTAGAATCATTATACATTTTTGATGAGTGACATGAGGAAGCTGATTTAAGGGCAGCTACGTATCGACACTGAGTCGCTCGATATTATAATGAAAAAGTTCGATCGAGAATCTTTGAAGTTGGTGATCTTGTTTTGAAGCGAGTTTTTCCAATCCCATCACATATGAATCCTACATGGGAAGGTCCATATGCCATCAAATGGAAACTTGGGAAAGGGATCTTCAAGCTAGCGACTGTCGATGGCATGGCACTCCCCAGAGCATGGAATAGCGGGCACTTGCGTCGTTATTACACTTAGTCTGTTTCCTTCGCATTAGTAGCAGTTATTTCTAGTGTATGTTTCCTTTTGTAGTTCTTTATTTCCAACATGTAATAAGACAATTCGGCTTGTCCCTATTTTTTATAATCAATAAAGGCTTGAAGCCGTTTTTTGTGAACTATTGATGTCTTATATGTTATTTCCATGATAAAAAATTAAATGGAATTATTCTTTTTGGTGTATGAACGCATATACAAAATTATAAGTCGGTAAACAATTTAGAAAATCACTAAGTCCCCGGAGCGTGGATTAGAGTACTCTGAGTTCCCGAAGTGCGGATTAGAGCATAAACGATTCAAAAAATCTCTAATTCCCAGGAGAGCGATCAAGAGTACTCTGAGTCTCCGAAGTGCAGGCTGGAGTATAATTAAAAAATATCTAAGTCCCCGAAGCGCGGATTAGAGTACTCTGAGTCCCCGGAGGGCGGGCTAGTGTATAAACGATTCAAAAAATCTCTAAGTCCCCGAAGCGCGGACTAGAGTACTTTGAGTCGCTAGAGTGCAGGCTAGAGTATAAAAGATTCAAAAAATCTCTATGTCCCCGAAGCGCGGACTAGAGCATAAACGATTCAAAAAATCTCAAAGTCTCCGGAGCGCGGACTAGAGTACTCTGAGTCTCTGGAGTGCGGGCTAGAGTACAAATGATTCAAAAAATTCTAAGTCCCTGGAGCATAGACTAGAGTACTCTGAGTCCCCAGAGTGCGGACTGGAGTGTAAACGATTCAAAAAATCTCTAAATCCCTAGAGCATGGACTACAGTACTCTGATTCCCCGGAGTGCGGGAAAGAGTATAAATGATCCAAAAAAATTCGAGGTCCCCGTAGCGCGAACTAGAGTACTCTGAGTCCATGGAGTGCGGGCTAGATTATAAACGATTCAAAAAATCTCTAAGTCTCTGGAGCGCAGACTAGAGTACTCTGAGTCCTCGGAGTGCGGACTAGAGTATCGACGATTCGAAAAATCTCTAAGTCCCCGTAGCACGAACTAGAGTACTCTAAGTCCCTGGAGTGTGGGCTGAAGTATAAATGATTCAAAAATTTCTAAGTCCCCGGAGCGCCAACTAGAGTACCCTAAGTCCTCGAAGTTCGAACTAGAGTATAAACGATTCAAAAAATCTCTAAGTCCCCGGAGCGCGGAGTAGAGTACTTTGAGTCCCCGAAGTGCGTGCTAGAGTATAAATGATTCAAAAAATCTCTAATTCCCTGGAGTGCGGACTAGAGTACTATGATTCCCCGAAGTGCGTACTAGAGTATAAACGATTCAAAAAATCTCTAATTCCCTAGAGTGCGGACTAGAGTACTATGATTCCCCGAAGTGCGGATTAGAGCATAAATAATTCAAAATTTTCCAAGTCATTTTGAAGCGGACTGGAGCTTATGCAACCCACAAGATTTCGAATTTCAACTACAAGCTAGACAATAAGCTAAACAATGAAAATCATGGAAGATAAAGAAACAAAATCTTATTTACTAATTCAAAAATTAAGTTTCATTACAACTTTTTTGGAGTTTGGAGCAAAAGTCTATTCACAACGACTATAAAAATAAATAGAAACAACTACATGATTCAGGTTTATTCTTACTGACTGAGGCATGGCCGAATCGCTACCTTTTTGATTTTTTCTGCTTCTTCGGTTTCTCCGAAGGCTCCTCATCCGAGCATTTTCTCTTGGACCCTTTATTTCATAGTGAGGTGGTATCCCAAGAAGGAAGATGGACTTCGAGAGGTGTGGTTCCACCGGGGAGAATAACCTTCAGGGGCCTATTAAGAGGATCATCAAGTTCCACCACCTGAGGTTCATTCTTAACTTCAGCTTTCTTTTTCTCCTCTTCCGCGATTCGCTCCTCCACGATAAGTTTTGAAGTAGGTCCGGAGGCGCCTGTGATCTCAACCTCGTCATGTTCGTCTACAAGCGAGGGATTCTCGGGCTTGTCCTCATCGAGCGCCGTGATTACTTGAGCATCGGGTCCAGGAGTATCCCCAGTGTGAAGTTCTTCCACTATTTTCTCGTCCTTCCCCGTGGCGACATCGCTGCTTGGAGTTGGTTTGGGATCAGAACAGCCTACATGAAGTCATAAAAGACGAATGTTAGAATACATTTATTACCCATCAAAAGTGATGGTTCTTTGGACCCTAGAAGGAAAAATTGCATACCGGCTTACGGCTGACTTTCAACTATTTTGGGAGTCTAACCCTCTGGAATAGAGGATAGAACATGAACATCATGCCCGAGCTTCTCTAGGTCATAGCCAACATGCTGCGAGAAAGGATCGAGTGATGAGCAACCAGCTGGCTAGGTAGAAGGAGGGACTGGAGACTCAGTTCCAGATGGGCCAGCAATGTCGTCCTTCCTCTTTGATGAGGAGGAAACTCTCCGAAGAGAGCTTTTGCCGTAGATAAGTCGGAAGCTCGTTCCCTCGGAGCACTTCCTTTACAAGAGTTTCTACATCAACCTCTTTGGTGCCCAGCTCAACTCTTTTAAATTTTATTAAAGTATCACATGCTTCGACCAATGATTCGAGGTAACCCTCGCCTAGAAAAGGTAGTTCTCGATGCATGAGAACTCGAGCATTATATTCAGCAATAAGCGGATAAAATAAGCATTTAATTTCTTCTCTACCGGCTTCAGCAGCTGCCTCGAGGCAAGAATTAATTTCTGTCAGTGCCATTCTTTTACCCTCCTCATGGGCTGCATCCTTTAATACTTCAGCTTTAGAAATTTCCTCATCAAGTTTTGTCTTTAAGATTCGTGTTGCGACGATTTCATCGCAATATCGTCATGACTCTTCCTGTGCAGCAGTTTTCTCTTCTTTCTCTTTAAGGAGCAGCTCCTCCAGTTCTTTAACTCGTCGAGCGAGGATATCTTTTTCTTTCTGGATGGAGTATTTCTCTAAGGCTAGAACACCACTATGTTGAATTGTCTCGTTAAGTTCTTTTTTGTGAGTGGCTTTCAAACGATTGACTGCCTTGGCTATATCCTTGGCATTTGTCTTTGCAACCTCAAGTTGGGATTTGTACAAGGATAGCTCTTCATCCAGGGCTTTAATGATATCTTTGACATGAATGGCTTCAAGTTTCAAGCGATCAATTTCGTGTTGACGTTCCATAGAAACTTCTGAAATTTTTTTTGCCAAATGATCGAATGCGTCGTGTTGAATATAGACATCATTATTGCAGGCGATGGCGCTTTGTTTGACGTGCTCTGGAATAGGATGAACCGTAGGAAGAAATTTCAATATGTCGAAACATATCTTCGAAAATGTGACCTTAAGCTCGGCTAATTTTTCAGCTTTCGATGGACTGTGTGCGGAGGATGGGGGAGTCTGATTATCTGGAGTCGCAGACTTTATATGGGGCTCACGAGATTGCTTGGTGCTTGACTTGCCAAAGTGTTGGTCATGGGGAGCTTCAAACTGATATCCCTTCTGAGCAGAGTTCTCTCTACTGTGCTCTAAATGAGAGGGAGGATCGTTGGGATACGAGGAATGGTTGTAGGTTTTTCTTCGAGAAGATGACGAATCTCTGGGACGATACCGTTGCCATCCCTGTCTCGACGTTTACCTGATCCCGAATCCCAACTGGAATAGTGGAAGATAAAGGACCCACGAAGACGATCGAAGCCGTGTGTGCGTCCCATATCACCTGCACAGAAAGCAAGTGAAGACGAGTTAGTGGAAAACATGTGATGACTAAAATTCAAGTGTAGGTTGAAGTGTAAGTGTTTGTGTGTGTTCTAGTACTTTCCCCTAATGGATCAGTGTTTTTTGCTTTACTTATTGAAGTTTTCTCTCCTTAATGATGAGCTTGATCGCCTTCATCATTTTTCGTAGGAGAATTGAGTCCTATGTCCCCTGGGTCGTTGAAGCCGTAGTTCAGTAAGTCGTCGAGAATGGTCAGGTCTGATAGACCTTTTAGTGAACCCTCTAAATTGCTGGGAGACAACTCTTTCTCAACTAGAGTAATTGTAACTTTTGAGGTTCCGCCCACGTTTTTCTTTCTTAGTTTGTAGGCTAGAATCGTTTTCCTCTTTGGAGGAGGAGGCGGTTAATCGATGCTGGGCACGTCAGCTACTCGTGCTGAGTCGGGACTTATATTCTCATCAAACGCTCCTGGCACCCCAGAATATTTAATTTCACCTTCTTCAGATGTATCGAGGGCCCCTTTTGTACGGGGCACCGAAGGGCCTACCTGCTCTTTGCCTTTTCCTATAGCGGTTCTGGTTGTAGTGGTGCTAGCCGGGAGGCTAGTTCAACGACCCTTTGCCAATAATCCAAAATTTGAAAGCAATTCATTAGAGATAATAGATTTAAACTCCCGGTCTCTCACAGGGATAGCTCGAATGGCCTCAACGGCCTCAGAATACCTAACGCCTTCGAGTCGTGGGTGGATACCGATGAAAATCAAAGGAAGAGAAAGGATGCACTTCGAGCCCTAGACAAATATTAGTTTAGGAATGAAACTTACTCCCTTCCAGCGATCATCTCGCAAAACGAGGAGGGCAGCGCACGTAAAACCACTCTTGCTTATACTGGAAAATTTTTACTCCATGCCTCTGTCAGGATTTGACATTTGGAATGTGGCTTGAAAAATATGAAGGATGGATTGTTAAACCATCTTTTGAAGTGGTAGATATATAAGATATACCCGGAAGTAGGGAGTCTGAATAAGGTGCTTATGAAGAGAATACAAGTGCCATGAATAAACGCATGACTATTGGTGTGCGGCTATGCCAGAGCAATCCTGATATACCATAACAGTTCATGAAGAAATGAATTGAAAGGTGGCACACTTCTGACCCAACACATGAATTTGTTGCACGTTGTATACCCAGTAGAGGGCACGTGAGATCGATCTTGTCCTAACGGAACTAAAACATAGTCAAAAATGGATTCCACGAATCGAGCACAACCGACGAAGAGCGTCTTCGTTGATTTTTGAAGCTTGTGAATCAATAGGATTATCCATGATAACTGCTCCGTCTATAATGTCAGGAGCCGAGCCTATAACAACAGTAGATGGATCCGGAATACCCTGTGTAGAAGTTGTCGGTGGATTCGAAGTTCTTACTACCTTCTTCTAAAAGCTTGGCTCAGGCTTATCATAAATTATTACAGAGCTTGATCATATAGACATCTTCAATGAGCATTTATAAGGGTCGATACCTGTTTAAACTATACTTGAAAGACAATAGATATCAGGTATAACAATAGTGATATATCCCCTCGTGTTGTGTGAGAACTAGTGCGACGACTCATACGCAAGTCTGATGTGATAGAACTTTAAGTTATTGTCCTCAGAGACCATCATCGATGACCGTCTCCTACAGTTTGTTATATGGTTGATAGTATAGTTTTAGAGTAAAACATTGGCATCATAGAGTGTGGAGACTGTTGTTCGCCTTTGTTGAGTTAAGTTTGCGTTTAAGATCATTCAAGTTATGAGGGAGTTTGTTCAAATTTAGACCTTGGGCTTGTATGTTTTGTTGTTTGTCGTGCTTGGTCCAATACGCTATGATTGACTGTGGAGGTAATTTACCCAAACATGTCTTATGTTCGAGTTAGAGCACTTTTGATTGCCAATGCCAACCCACTCACCCACTACCTCTCCCTAATTACCAAATGGCCTTACTCGGGCTTCTACCGACCTACATCATGTCATCAAACGCCGAACCACCTTCACAATATTTCTCTCCTTCACCTTTCTTAGTACGTACCGACCCACTACCCTAGACTCCTGCCGACTCATAGCAACACACTTAATACCGATCGGCCACACTCCTAAACATGTGTTAACTGACCAAATCTCTCCCTCTCATTTAGGACCGAACGACACTCTCTCTCTAGCACCACTCCCACAAAAATTTACTAACCAATAGACTTCCACTCAAAATACCAACTCAACCTTGTAAGCTCCTTTGGCCGACCAGCTACTATTCGCATATGCCGACCGCTCACCTTAAAGTCACCGAACAGCCTTAGCATGGCATATGCCGAGCTGCTCATTCTCAAAGTTTTGACCAACTTTGTTGCTAAATTACTAACGACTCAACATTACTACGTTGGGCTACCGAACGTCCTCTCTCGGTCGTATGACAAGCAGAATTCTACAAGCTATAGACCAACTCCTATGAATCACTAGGTTTTCTACTTTATCATGTCCCAAACTTCAAAGTCAAAGCTATATCTATTTCTCCTGGTAACTTACCCTTGCTCCATTAAGATCAAACCAAAATCTTAGCCTAAAACATACTCATGTTTCCATCTCATCCCTCTCTTTGCTGAACCCTACTAACTCCCATTTGAGGACTCGTAAGAATCTGCATTTAGGGAAATAAATCGGGTGAGAAATTCATACCTATATGCGAATAATTAAGGCATATGTGAACTATTAGGTTCAAGATGAAGTATGGTTAGTTTCGCTTGTGAATGGAGTTTCAAAGTGGATCGCCTAGCTCTGAAAGGAAGAAGGGTTAATTGATGAGCGAGGCTTGTGGGAAATCAGGTTAGGGGGCTTATGGAGAAAAAATAGAAGTGAACGAAAAAGCACTGAAGTATGGGGCTTTTATATATGTTGGATGGAAGGTGAACGTGCCTTAACCAATAGAACCAGTTGGAGTACATCAGTGGGTCGGAGAGTGAGGGTGCCGAGAGATACTGAGTGAATCGAACAAGCGGTTCGGCGCTCATATGTCAACCAACCCGCAATAAAATAGGATACAATAAAAAATAAGTATAATAATAATAATAAATAAAATAACGAGTAAATGAAAATGAGATTGAAATGAAATGTGTGTATGTATATGCATGTAAAAATAATTAAAGATGATAGTGCAATAGAAAGTTGGATTTCACCTGATAGACGAAAAACCCAGTGTGATTCAACCTTCGAAGGATTATATACATTCATCTTTTGGAAAGTTAAAAATGGATTTCAAGAATCTCTCGGAGACTGAATTGGTACGTTTGGCTGACACGAAGCTTCATCGAAGGCCAAGGAAATAGCAACAGTCAATTATCTTTTTGAATGAGCTAGTTTCTAAAAGCATGAACTACTCACTGGTTCAAAGCGCGTCATGTTGATTCACAAGATGCACTTTGGGAGGCAAATAGTACTCGGCTGCTAGACCCGACTATAGAGCGATAGTTGCAGAAGCTATGGTTTGGCTTGGACGGGATTCAAGCCAAAAGTGATGTAGAAATATGAGGGTCCGGTGCAACTCAATTAGTATGATAGGCGCGTGGTACGGCCTACATGTATGGTTCAGCGTGTTTGAGTAGCCCGATACATTTAAGTGGATCAGCCTTAATTATGGTTCGGCACTAGGAGTTCGATCTTGTGGGGCGGCATGTCTCGCTCGGTCCACGAGTTCATGCGGTTCGTTGTGCATCGCTTGGTCAAGGAAGTAAAGCCAAGGCGACTTTGGTCGATTGGGGATCAGCCTTGGTGGCTCGACCTTAGTGGCTCGACGTATATGGGTCGGCATTCGTATGTGGTCTAGACACTGTGGTTTGGTTTTGGTTGTACGATTTATGGTTCGGTATGGATCTGCTTGGTCAAAGAGGACCGGTCATATATGACTCGACACATATAGTTCAGCCATGATGAGAAGGCTGTGGTGGGTCGGTCATGTATGGCTCGATGTGTGTCACTCAGTACCCATGGTTCGATATCTTGGGCCCAGTCTTAGAATCTCAGCATATCTAGTTCGGAATGTATAAAATTACCATAGGGGGATACGCTCTTTTCTTTCGTGATTCGGGTCGCATACCTAGTTGCTACGAGTCATGTAATAGCTCGCTTCGAGTCATCCATGGGAAAACACAGGTTTGGCATTGCATGGATCAACGATAGATGTTCATGCATCGGGGTCGGTACACATGGTTCGGTGAATACGAATTGCCTACTTTGGGACGAGGTATCTTAGTCATGGGCCAGCATAAGGACTAGCTTGGCTTGGTCAATAAATAGAGGTGTAGGGGTACAGTTGAAGGGACCCTTTTTTGAGAATTCCAAAGAGACTCTGCCATTTTAGACACTCACTTCCTTCCGCTACAACTTATATTCAAGTTGTTTGTTTACGGATTTCTGTATTCAAGTATTTGGAAAATCAATAAAGATTATATTCAAATTGGACGTAGGCAGTTACATCGGATAACTATAAATCTGGTATTCTTGTTTTTCATTGTTGTTATTGCATTCTATTGTGATATTCCTTTGTTTTAATTTAATATTTTCATTAATCTCTCTACAAAAATCTATTTAAGGGTGTTAGTGGCCAATTTTGGTGCCAACATTTTGAGGCTTTTTGATCAAACCAATTGGAAATTCTGTAAAATTGATCATCTTGCATAAATTGTTCTACAAAATACATGATTATGCATGAATTACTCATTGAGGGACAGATCGAGACAAAGAATCATGCATGCTGGTGATTTGTTATCGTGTTAAGTGGTATACACAATTTTTTTAGTGTTCTCCCTCCTCTTTCCTTCTCTCTTGCATAATATTTAGATTATCGGACAAAAATAGGGATGAAAGCAAACTGTGCTCCGTGCATTCGGATTTAATTTTTTTTATTACCATTCTAAAAAATTATTATTAAAATTTATTTTTGTACTTCTTGATATCAAAATTAATGGGCTATCATATTTTAATTTGGAAAGTATTTTTCTACGAAACTGTGCCTTACATAGCAACGATACGCACGGTGGTTTAAACATGATATTCGATTAATGTTGATGGTGATTTACCATAGATTTGTAGTTTCTTGCCGAGCGAAAAAATAATAAAAAATGGTATTATGAAGAAAAAAGTTTATACCCAAATTTATTAAATTTTTCTATGATATTAGTAGGTATTTTTTGAATTAGATAATGCTTGAATTCATCGGTTAAGGTTCTAAGGGTTCTTTAGTTTGATTTTGGATTATTTTTAGCCCCGTGTGTTTTATTTGATCCCCATAAATCAGTTTAAATTTCGGATTTCATGTTTGTGGCAATGTGAAAGAATGTTATCTTGATGAAAAGAAGGTAGTCAGCTAAAAATCAATACTAGTTGTACTTATTTTGCTTCGTGTCTCTTTACTTAACATTTTCCTTAAGATTCGAGCTGCAAAACTATAAACATATGAATAAATAATATAAAAAATACTAGTACAACCAGGGACGATGATTGGGCTAGGCCAAGTAGGCCATCTAAAGGGCAACCTCTATAGGGAGCAACATCATGTTAGGAAAAAAACCCTAAACACAAGACAAGCCGCTACCTACTCTTTAGACAAATCGTGGTGACATGGCTAACAACGACACCATGATAACAGTTCTCCAAACCTTGTGCCTATGGGCTAGTGGAATCCACCTCTGCCTCTCTTGTTGCTTAACTGTTTTGAATGATCACCATAAACAGGCTTGGTTTCGTAACAGATCCTAGCGATGGCTAAAAACGGCCAGCCGTCGCCGGCCGTCGTCGACCGTCACTAATCGCAGTTATACAGGTTTAGCCGACAACAGCTTTCATCACTTCATTTCCCCCAATTACCCTAAATCAATTTGCTGCCACCTTCATCCGTGCCTCCAACCGCCTCCTACCGACGCCAACTGCCTCTAGAAGCCCTTGCCGCCCTCCGGTGCTGCTCCATCCCCTCCTTCTCCACTTTTTAATTTATTGGTATAATTTCTAAACCTTAATTTCTGAAAATAAGTCGATTATGGGTTGTAATATGTTAGAATAATTGATATTAGTTGACAATTTTACTACTTGATTTGAGATTTCAATTAGTAGATTATGGATTTAAAATTGTTGATTACTATGTATTAGTTGATGATAATGGTATGTTAGTTGATTTAGGGAATCTAATAAGTGGTTTGATTATTTAACTTGTAAATAAAAAGTAGAGGTGATGTAAAACTCAAAAATAAGTTTGTAATCGTTGATAAATATATGCTTATTAAAAATGTACAGTGTTTGATACGTGTGTGTTAATTATAAGTTTTATTGGTTAGTATAAAATAGTAAGTTAAAACACCATATATGTTTCCCACTATTGTTGTCCATGTCCCTTATTTACCTAGGTTAGCAACAACTAGTGATGGCTAGCGACGGCTAATTTGTTTCAGCTTAGCGATGGCTAGTGACAGCGTGTGGCGCCATACTTGTTTTAGTTAATTTTCCATGTGTCCACCTAGGCGTCACCACCATCGATATTTTGGTGATGGAGGCGTTGCTTTACTGTGTAGTGGCGACCTAAATAGCGACGGCTGACGATGACCGACGAAGGCCTATGATGCCTTTTAACCGTCGCTAAAACCGCCTTGTTTTGTAGTGGACTATTTGAAGCCTGAAGCTGATAAAAACTGAAAAGGTAATTATTTTTATTTCTATTTTATTAGATTGCTGATATTGGTAAATTATATACATTGTGAGTCATCGTTATTAATAAATCCAAATGGTAATTACATGGGTAAAATGAAAGGCAATTATGTAAACTACTAGTAGGAAGCCCGTGCCGAAGTCACAGGTGTAAACTTTATTTTAGTATAATGCTAAAGGAACCACCATTTCGACTTAGGATGCCTCAATCGACGACTGAAGGTCGCCTTTACCTTTCTATGATGACATAAACCACTGACCAACCTATATGCGGTGGTATAACATCACCAGAGCATGGTGCAGCCAGCGTTCGATTGCCAATCGTGATGCCCTAGCCAAAACGATGGTGCCTTCATCAGCACGATTATTTTATGTATATTTTATGCCACTATTTGTTGCAATGATGAAAAAATTGATCAATGTTATATAAAAAATGCAGAAAATGTAGTTTTGTATATATGGTGTATTTTAAAAATATAACTAATCAAGTGATGTATGGAAAGCTACAGTCTCATTTGTATAACAAAATACTCTTCCCATCACATGCTATCTCAAAGACTCACCGTTCTCTTTTACTAAGCATCGGCTATTTTCTGTAATATGATTAGTCAAAGCTAAGTATTCCTATTGATTTAGAATGTATGCATTCCTCGTTATTCTCGTAGCATCATCTACCCAACTTTCGCAGTCACGTAAGCTTCACTAAATCCATGTCTTCCACTTATTTTTCTTCTCATTCTCAAGATGACGAATAGGTTTGCGAAATTTCATATATATGTTTGTATATAATTTTAAAACTAAAAATAGATCCATTCATTGTTAAATTGATTTCTTTGTAGTAGGATAGGAAAATGCAAATGAGCATACTATTAGTTATTTTACATGTATAAATGCATATGAATTTAAATCATGAACCATTGTAAAATATTATAATCTATTTCATGTAAATATTTACGATGATCAAACATCAAATTATGGCATTTTGTAATAATAATAATTGGAAAATATTAAGAGGTTATTCTTGTATGGTTAGGGAAAGAATTAATTTGCATGGACTACTGGTTAAAAATGCCAGTCACACTTGAAATACATTGGACATTATATCACCCACCGTGTGCTTCACACTATGATTAGTAAAAAAATATCACTACCACAAAACATTGGACATAAAGTTTATTAGATAGTTCTCATTATATATTGTATACAATGATATATGCATAGACATGCATGAGGAAAACAAAGAAGAAACATTTAAGGTAACCCATATTGCCTTATTCGTATCACTATAAATAACAATGCATGCACATATAGTGATTTTGCTTCAGAATTTTTCTAAAAAGCATGCCCTTTTATAAAGGTTTGTAACATATGTAATGACAATAAACTTAAGGTAAAGTTTAATGACTTTAACTTGCATAATTGTAAGCTAATTTCTACCTTTTATGATATTTTTCCTTTTGTTGTTCACTTTTTTTGTGCTCATGCATTTTTAAAATATGAGATGCTAAAATGCATTTGGTAGCCAGCAAAATGCGTAAATAGATTAACTTATAAAAGTGAACCAAAGTGCATTTCGTATTAAATTGATTCAAGTAACAAATCGCAAATAAAGTATTTCAGAATTGCAATACACCAAAGTGTTGAAGATACATAAGATTAAACGAAGCATCTCAAAATAGCGATAAGCATTATCCCTACCAAAGAGAAGACATATCACAAAAGAAGAACCTAACTCATCCTTTTGTTGAGCTCATTGACATAGTCTTCCTATTGTCAGCATCTTCGTCTTCAACATAGCGATTCTCTTCTTTTTGAGTCCTCATAATGGATCCTTCAACTTGAACGGAAACAATAAATTGTTTGCCCCATTGAAGTGCTTGTCAACTGTCATTATCTCGTGAATGAGATCTCCAATTCAGATTATTCTATATTTCCCTAAACCATGTTGGATAAAGGACTTATTAGTTAAAGCAATTGTCTACTTGTTAAGTTTCAATTGCCTCTCTTGTATCAACTCTCTCACACTCTTTAAGTATAACATCCGAACTCAGATAATATCATAATACTGCCAAGATTCATATAGCACACAAATTCTCTAACAAATTCCAAGAATTTGGAATTCATACTTCGCTTTTCCACTCCCACTTACTTCTGCATGTTGAATGGATGGGAAAGCATACATGAGAACTCTTAAAATGTTTACTATATTGCATGGCAAAAAATTTTATGCTTTCTTTGCGATTTCTTTGCTATCGCACTTTAAGTTTGTTACGACGCAACTAAAAAACAGTCACTGCATCAATAATAGCTTAATCATTTGCATGTGAGTATAAAATGCAAAACCTGAAACTACCCGATGAATAAATGCATATCATGATAAAATCAAATATTATAGTATAATTATATACATACCAAAGCATTTATTTACGTAAGTTTTAGAATGATTCCCTAAAAAGAATTTAATATTTAGTGATCACATTATTCTTCATGGATATATGTAAGTAGATTAGCTCTTGGAGGACCTTACATTTGATGAAAGAATGTAATATTGGCTGATGAATCAACCTTGCTATTATTTAAGTTAGAAGGATGGATAAATCTTAGAAAATTCCTAAGTTAATGAAAACTGATCTAGACCTGGAACATTGGATATGAAGAGCCAACATAACCAATATTTCATAGTAAATCAAAATTTCATATTTGACTAAGAAGTAAGAATGAGTTAACAAAAATGTATTAATGGCGGTAGTAGTAGTAATAATATACGCACTTGCATGGAAAAAATCAATTAATTACATAGAAACAACCTATTACATGTAAAACCCTATTGCAATAGAACACAAATTTAGATGATTGATATGAATTCACTATTGGCAAAAACATCTACTTTAACGTAATCAACCTGGAACAGTAAAATGAGAAAAAAAAGACATGTCCACTTGTCAGATAGATTACAATAACTATCAGATTGAACTAAAAATTGGTTTATCTTCTCATTATGTCATCCATTGGCTTAGTTTATGCTTCCACCATTGAGATAAATTTATATTTAATGGTAGTTACATATTTAAACACTTAATATCACTCTCCATATTAAATTACAACAAATTAAAAAAAGCAAATGAATCGACAATTGCACCATTTTTCCAGTTATATATGGTAAATTACAGTGATTTATAAAAAATAAAAGTAAAGTTGATTCAGCTTGTAAATCAATAAATCAGGTTAAAATCGCTATTAGTTTAATTAAAAATATTTACTAAAAATTGATAAAAATGTAAGTAAAAACTAAATTTGAAAATTGAAAAAAATATCAAATAATGCAGTATATATCTTGTTTCGTTAAAAAAATTAAAAAGGAAATACTACAAGAAATTGCATTACTTTGTAATAAAATATGTACAATAACATGTTAAATGAAAGTACCCGATTAAAGGATTGGGAGAAATATGCCTTAAATTGTGAAGCTCGAGCACAGGCATTGGGAAATCATGTCACCTCTTGCACTGAACTTAATCACCTATATAATTGCAAAATTATTTGTAGCTTTTATCCCTTTTCTTTTTTAGGAAGCATAGCAATACAAACGTACCAACTGTGGAAACAAAATCTACTAATTCATATATGGCAGAAGCACAAAATTTTATCTTCATGTTCAGAAAAATCATACTATAATTTCAAAGCGATGCACGGAATAACAAAATTTAGCAAAAGGAAATTATGAAACATGGAAAAAATGGCATGAGCATATTTTCAAATGGGCAAGTATAATTATGTGTATATTTGTTGCTTGATTTATAAAATTCAAAGTATGGCTTGTAACGCAACACTACAATAGCCCTTGTATTTATGGTGTAAAAATATAATGAAATTAATCATGCTATTAAATGATTTATTTAATCTGTTATAAAACAACATGCTTATTAAATGAAAAATCAAAACAAAAATTCCAGTAATAGAAAAAAGAAACAAATTTAGTCACTCGTGTAATTTAACAAAACAGGAAGTATGTAATATAAGAATAATTAATAGGTAATATGATTAATAACACAAATGTTGATGCATTACCAATTAATGTTTAAGCAAAATTTCATCCAAATCATTCCACTTATAAAATTGTTCATTATTAAACAGTTAAATGATGAAAGTAATAATGGAAAAAAAATGTTTTGGTTATAAAAAACCTGGTTCATATATATTTCAACCCAATAAACCGCTAGCGCGACCACCCCTTAACCGTCCTTCATCACCACGCACCGATCCACCACTATTGCACCCTTTAAATCGCCAGCAAAGTTGGATGCTACCGCCTCCTTCACGAACGCTGCACCCAGATCTGCCTGATTTTGCCTCCACTGATAAATTGTAAAAGGATTATGAAACTCTGAAGCTTTTTGGTCAATGGGAGAAGTAATTAAATGGTGAGGCTTCGAAGAACATTCCAGTGCTCAAACACAAGGTCGATTCAAAATTCCAAACTATCTACCGAATCAACTTCCAAATCTGAAACCCTAGGTTTATCCTATGGAATTGGTGGTTTTTAAGCTCCATGGTGATTTCGTGAGGTCATGTCCCTCATTCTCATATATAGCTGCAGCCCTTTTGGATGTGGTGGCTCCTCCACCGTCGGTTTGCTTCTCTAGCAGCTGGTCGGTAGATATTTGCGTCTACTCTCCAAGGGCTTTCTCAGCTCTTGCTCGATTCAAGTTTTTAGATGTTGTTGGGAGTTTCATGGAGATTACTCCGTGCTTCTCGAATGCGTTGTGTTGTTCATTTTATTCTGGGTCGAGGTTTTATTTTGCTGAATCGCCAGAATTTAGGGCTTCCCCTCCTAGCAGATCCGCTTCTCTCGGGAATCGGGATTTCACCACCCGTTTTGTACCGAGGCTGATGTTTGGGGACGCGGTGGGAGGGAAGGTTTCGTATAAGTCTGGAATTTGCTTTGGCTCGTTTGCTGTTGATTGTGTGTGTGTGATTATTCTGGCATCCTTGATGACTGTGGTCTCTCCGCGAGTAACAAACGAGATTTCATCACTCGTTTTGCTCCTCGTCTGACTGTCATTGGGGCAACAGCTGCTGATAGCTCGTTTGGGGCTTCTTTCGCATTTGGGTCTGTTGGCGATGTAGGCTATGACTGTGGTCAAGGGGATAAGGATTTGACCACTTTATCTCCTCGACCAGATCGGCAGCCGGGTGCTTTGCTTGTTTCTGGTTCTGTTTTGTCTGGCAGTTTCTCTTTGCCTTCTACTGTGGCTCCTGATGTGTCGTTACCTGTAGGCGTTGGGCTGTCTTCTTACGTGGTTGTCAAAGATAAGGAGTTTTCCATCTCGCTCAGATCTCCTCTAGTGTTGGCCCATTCTCCTATCCAGTTAGTAAGTGATGCCTTTTGCAGGCAGGTGAGCTTTTCTCCTTCTATTTCCATTTTCGTAGATTAAGCTGGTTTGTCCGTTTTTTTCTGGTTGTTGGCCGATGGTTTTGGTTTTTTGTGCTTGAGCCTTGACACACCTTGGTGTGTGCTCCCTGACATTCCTGTCTCGTCGCAGACTGGTGGTGTGTCAGGTCCCATTTGTTTTGGTTTAATCGACTCGTCTGTCTTTGTCCTCTTGTCTTGCTTCATGTATCAGAGACCTTGGCCTCTGTCTGTTTTGCAGGAATTCCTCTGCCGCATCGTTTGTGTCCATACCAGGCTGCTTGTATGGGTCGATCTGATGGGGTCCTCTTGCAGGGTTCTAGTGATGAGTCTTTCCAAGGTCTATTCTGTGTCGTCAGTGACCTTGCCTATTTTTCGTTTCCCTAGTTTGTCGGGCTACCATTGGCCACTTCGGAGGTTACAACGGGCCTGGAGCGATTGGTTCGGTCAATCTCCCATCTCTGGTCGCATAGCGGTCCCAGTTTCAAACCACTATTCGGACATCCTGGGTTATTGCCAGCCTTCATTGTTCTGCTCTGTTGTTCCCTCTACTTGGTCTGTCCCGCGAACCTTACCTGTTTCGCGGGGCTGTTTTATTAGTGACAGTCCGGCTTTGGTTTGGTTCCCACGGCATCTTGGGAAGCGACTTGTTTGCTCCCCTTCTCTCTTCCGAACCTCTACACTTTTTCCCCGCTACGCTCTCCCCTCCCATTCGTCTCCCTCTCATGTTCCTTCGTCGGTTGCTTCAGTGTTATCTGTTTCTGGTTGCTCCTCTCCCTTTTTTTCCTCCCCCTACTCGGCTCATCCTTGTCCTGCTGTTGACTGGCTTTTACGGCAGAATGGTATGCGCTTGGTACGCCTTCCCTCTCTCTTACGCTTTCCTTCTGATCTTTCGGATCGCTTGGTTCCTTCTGCTTCTCTCTGCTCCTCGGCGTGCTCCCTCCCCTCTTCATCGCGCTCTTTGTCCATTACCATTCCTCTTATGAGTAAGGCAGAAATTGCGCTCCTTAATGAGCGCCTTGATTGCATCTCTAGGAACTCTTCGCCTTCGCTGTTTGGTGCCTCACAGTCTTCTTTGTTAGGGACCGGTGATGAGGTGTCTTCTGAGACACCTCCCCAGCCCTCCTTCACTCCTCCTCGTTCGTCTCGTCGCAGACCGCGTAGAGTCCCGCCTACCCTTCGCACCATCCGCACATGCTCTATAGCGGTGTCTGAGCAGATCGATAGATCTACTCGATATTTGCTGTATCTTGTCTGAGCTCGTTCTGTTTTCCTTTGGTTGTGTCTGGTTTTAGCTCCATCTTTCTTCGTTTACTACTTTCCTCCTCTCCATGTTGAACTTTCTCTTCTGGAATGTCCGCGTTATTGCCAACGATGCGTCTTTATCTAGGCTAAAATGCATCGTCAAGAAGCACTCTATGGGCATGGTCACTCTCCTGGAACCTTTTCTTCAGCCGGTAGGTATAACCAAAACTGTTTTATCCTTAGGTTTTGGCGGTGGCTCTACCAACGTCTCCGGTAAGATTTGGATTTTATGGTCCAATTCCCTTGTGGTTCGCTCCATTTTCGACTCTTCTCAGCTCTTCTCGGTGGCATGTTCGTCTCCTTCTTTCGCTTCGCCCTTTCTTTTCTCGGCGGTATACGCCAAATGCGATCGGACGGAGAGGTTAACTCTTTGGTCCGATATTTTATCCCTCGGTGCTTTGGGTTTTTCTTCCTCTGTGGTTGGCGGTGATTTTAATATCGTCGCTTGCCAAGTGGAAAATTGGGGAGGAGCCGCCATCAACCGTGTTGCGATGGCGGATTTCAACTTGTTCATCGTCAGCTCTGGTCTCTCTGAGCTTCTCTTTGTTGGCTCTGCATTCACCTGGTCGAACAACCAAGAGGGACCGAACCGTATCCTCTCTAGACTAAACCGTGTTTTCGGGACGGAGGATTGGTTTCGCCTACTCTTTTCCTTCTCGATCGTTCATCTGCATCGGTCCTTCTCTGACCATGCTCCTCTGATTGTTCGCTACTCTCCTCTCTCCCTCTCGGGGCCCTCTTCCTTTCGGTTTTAGAGCATGTGGAGATCTCACCACTCTTTTCATCAAGTGGTTGCTAACTCTTGGACCGATCCTATTATTTCCTCTCCCTGTGCTGTCTTCGGTCGTAAGCTTAAGCGTCTTAAGGCTTGCCTTAAGGTGTGGAACGTTCAAGTTTTCAAGAACATCTTCGATCGCGTTCGATTGGCTGAAGAGTCCCTTATCGTAGCTGAATCCTTGTTAGACAAGGACCCGTCCACGGCTAACAAGGAGGCGTAGGATTTTGCCCAATCCATCTTCTCATCGGAACTTCGTATCAAGAATGACCACCTTTGCCAAAAGGCGAGGGTCAAGTGGGTGGTCTCCGGAGATACGAACTCCAAATTTTTCCATTCTTCTATTCGTAAGAAGAATAACCTTCTCACTATCCGTGAGATTTTGCATCCTGATCTACCTGTGGTTTCTTCGCCTGAGGAAGTCAAAGATATCATTCTGTCCCACTTTCAATCCTTTTTGGGCTCTCCGTCTGTCTCGGTTTCCGATCCGGCCCTGTTAGCCTTCATTCCCCGTGTGGTTCTTTCTCAAGATAGTGTCCTTTTAGCGGATCCCCCATCCCAAGGGGAGATCCGTGCTTATGTCTTTGCCCTGAGCAAGGATATTGCCAGTGGCCCTGATGGCTTCAACGGTGCCTTTTTTAGGTGTGCCTGGCCTATTATTCAGGCTGATTTTTGTCTTGCTATTCAATCCTTCTTCTCCGACGGGTCTCTTCCCTCAGGTTGGACTTCCACCAACCTTATTCTCATTCCTAAGTGCGAAAATCCTCGATCTTGCACAGATTTCCGGCCCATCAGCCTTTGCAACTTTTCGAATAAAGTTATGTCTAAGATCCTGGCTTGTCGCTTGACCCCCTTCCTTGAGCGTATTATCTCTCCTTCTCAAGTGGGGTTTGTAAAAGGGCGTTTAATTACTGATAACATCCATCTTGCTCAGGAGCTGATATCCCAGCTTGATCGGAAAGTTAGGGGTTCTAATGTTGTCTTCAGACTGGACATGGCCAAGGTCTATGATCGTATGTCCTGGTTTTTCGTCATCAAGGTCTTGAGGGCTTTCGGGTTTCCAGAACCTCTCATTGACTTGGTGTGGAGGCTCATCTCGAACTGTTGGTTCTCTGTGCTCATTAACGGTTTGGCTAATGGGTATTTCAGGGCGAGGAGGGGTTTGCGTCAAGGAGACCCACTTTTGCCATTTCTTTTTGTGATCGCGGCGGAGGCTTTCATTCGTGGTCTTCAAACCTTTACGATCTACGGTCAGATCCAGCGCTTCGGGATTCCGAGGGGCTGCCCCCTAATCTCTTCCTTATATTTTACTGATGACATTGTCATTTTCTCTAATGGCAGTCGTTCCTCTGTCCGGCGGCTCCTTAGTTTCCTTCATCAATACGAGAGGTCCTCGGGCCAACTCGTTAACCCTTCCAAAAGTTGCTTCGTCCATGCGAAGGAGTTGTCCCCCTCTCGAGCTTCCTGGATCGAGACTATATCAGGGTTCAAGGAAGCTTCCCTTCCTTTACCTTACCTGGGTATTGTCCTGTACCGAGGTAGGAAGCTTAACGCTTTCTTTGATCCCTTGTCTGACAAAGTGAGGGGTAAGATCTTACGCTGGAATGCGTCCCTCCTTTCCCAGGCCGGTACGTTGGTTCTCATTAAGTCAGTTTTAGACTCGATGGGAACCTATGTTTTCGCGGCTATGACCCCTACCTCTTCCTTCTTCCGGCCATATCGGTCTTTGGCCTCGTCCTTCTTCTGGGGTAACAAGGACGACGCCCGTCGCCACCATTGGGTTTCTTGGGACACGGTTTGTCGTCCTAAAAGCAAAGGTGGTTTGGGTCTGCGTAATCCTAAGGACCTTTGTGCGGCATTTGCCTGTAAGTTGTGGTACAGGTTTGGGGCTAACGAATCTTTATGGGCGTCGTTCCTCCGTGCTAAGTACCACAGGCTTGCGGGATCTAATTTCATGGGTTCTCCGTCCTATGCAAGTGAGACCTAGAAGCATATGCAGTCGGTGAAGCCTTTCTCTGACTCTCATGGCGGCTTAACAGGCTAGGATGGCGATTCGTTTTCCATTTTGAAAGCTTGGACTTCGGTTAGAATTCCAAGCCCATTCATCCTTTGTTTTCATTCATTTGGGATTCTCGTATTCCCCCCAAGGTCTCTCTGTTGATGTGGCGTATCTTGTACGATGGGTTGCCACTAGACGAGAATCTCCAAAATATCGGCATCCCCTCCATTTCCCGTTGCAGATGATGTGGCAATGGGGAAACAAAATCCCTGAACCATTGGTTTTTTGATGGTTTCTCAGCCAGAGCGTGCTGGAATTACTTCGGGAACCTTGTTGGTGTTCGAGGTATTGCCAGATCTCCTAATGATCTTCAGAGAACCTGGTAGGCTGGGTTCTCTGGAAAATCACTTCGTTCGATCGTGTTCCTCTTGATTCCCTGTCTGATCTGCTGGCACCTCTGGTGCGCGTGGAATAAAGCAACCTTTGAGAGCTCTCCCATGGATCCTCCGTCCATTATTCGACGTGTTAGGAATGACGTCTTCCTGGCTTTCCGTAGTAGACCTTTCAGGGGACCCATGGGCTCCCGTTCTAAGTGGCTAGTGAGACTTCTATCTATTTCGTGTGTTCTGACTTCCGCTAGACTGGGAGTTGGTTAAATCCATTTGGTGGGGCATTAGCCTTCACCCATCGCTCCTGATCCCCCCTCCCCCACTTTTCTTCTTATGTGTTGCTAGTTTCTCAGGTCCAGGTGTCTTTGGCTTCTTCCCTGGTCCGGAGTTCGCATTGGTTGGCTATGTTTGGTTGGTTCTGAAATTGCTTGGGTTATGGTCATCCTGTTCTGTAGGCTTCTCCCGTGCCCTTCTCCAGTTGCTTGGTTTTGGAGTCGCTTGGTTGGTTTTGGCAGTGTTTGGTTGCTTGGGTTGCTAGTTCTGGTTTTCTTGTCCGTTCGGCGATCCTTTCCCTTTGTTGTGCTTGGTTAGAGCTAGAGTTGCTTGGGTTTTGGTTCCCCTTTTCTGCTTTTAACCTTCTCTGTGGTCTGCTCCATTTGATTTAGTGGGCCCTTGTTTCCTCTTTGGTGCTCTTCTCATCTAGCTTCTGACATCACCATTTGGCAGTGGCCTTGCCGGAGCTTGATGGTGTTGTCAGGTGGGCGGTTTTCTTTGGCTCAGTTTGGAATGGTAGCTCCTCTGGTGGACTGGCCTATACCTATTCGGTTATGGCGGAATTGATGGTTGTGTGGGTGATGCTTCTTTTGCTCTGTTTCTATTGGTACTCCTGGCTTCTATCAATCGGTGGAGCTTGTGGTGAGTTTAGCGGGGCTTTGCTGCGCAGTCTGGGTTTTGGTTCTTTTTCTGTTTTCTTTGGCTCGGTAAGGGATGGTAGCTACTCTGGTGGACTGGCCTATACCTACTCGGTTGTGGCGGGATTGACGGTTGTGCGGGTGGTGTTTCTCTTGCTCTATTTCGGTTGGTTACTCCTGGCTACAGTCAGTCAGCGGAGGATTTTTATTTTTCTTTTCTTCGTTCCTGTTTTGTTCTGTTGTCTATGTTTTTGGGAGGCATATGTTCTCTGTGTGCCTTGCCTCCTTTTGTGAGCCTCCGGAGAAAGGCTTTTTTCTCCTTTTGCAATATATTTATCTTCGTTGTGAAAAAAAAATAAAAATAAAAAAATAAAAAAAGTTATAACAAAAATTAAACATCAAATTGAAAAACTACTTGAAATTTCATTTACACAAACATTTCACATGCGTAAATAAATCAGAAATTAAGAAAACAAAAAATAAGAAAAGAACATAGAGACGTACTTGTAGAAAGAAGAATAAACAACAGTAGGAGGTAAAAGCATAGGAAGAACAAAGGTAAATATGAAATTAAATATTTGCATAATATTAATATGAACTTTTAGATTTTGAGCTTGTCAGATGAGGAGAAAAATGAGAGTAAAGTAGAGAAATACCCTCTTTTGGAGTGATGGAATTATGCATATTGAAGTCATGGACAAATTTTTACAAAGAAGATTGATAACCATGGGAACTGCTCAAATCTGTAGAGGGTGGAGTGGATAACCATGGGCAATCCTAAAATCTATAGATCGTGGGTTAATCAAATCTTAGAGCTTGCGTATAGGAGAGTGGTGCAAAATAATTAACGGTAATGAAGGATGAGGCAACAACGTTACTTTTGTCCTAGCTGGCACTGAAACTATTAGGACTATTTTGAATAATTATAAACAATAATATTACAAAGTTGTAAATTTCAAAAAAATATATTACAAAGCTAATAAAAAGTTTAATTGTTAAAAAAATATTTTCTCATTTTTTTAATTAAATAGTTATAATTTTAATTAAGATTAAGTGTACCGAAATTAATTATTCTTATAAATTTTAAATTTGTATCATGATGTGAGTGGATTTCAAAATGTGCGGGTTGCATATCAAATTTTATCGACTATAATAGTTACACTTGCTTCGATCAATTTTTTTCCTAAGTTGAACTTGATAAAATATTTACAAGGGTTTTGTTATTTGGATGGGTTTTATTATTATTTGAATGGGTTTTGTTATTATGCGAAGTTAATTAAAATATTTGCAATGTTATAATATTAGTTTCAATTTTTTTCTATGTAAAGGGTAACAAAAATGTTGTTTGCCTAGGGCAACCGGTAGGCTAGAACCAGCCCTGAGTACAACGTACAAAATCGGTGAAAAATCTACCGTTTAATTCTAAAAATTTAAACAAAGTATTCGTTATGGTTTTTCAATAATTTCAGCTACACAAATAGGGGTAATATGTTGGACTAAAAATTTATTGCATTGCTAGAAGAAAATAAAATAAAAATACTACATAATGATAATGATGTATTTGTCCTTGAATATTGAATGTGATTTAATGTTTGTGATAATTATATATAGCCACTTAACATGTTGCTAATTTGAGTATTAAACTGAGCAAAATCTTATATTATGAGTATAATTATGCTTTGAGAAATCTTTTCATATCAAGTGGTTTGTCTATCGTAATAAACTAAAATTGTTTTCCAGTGCCTTACCATTATAAAATGTTTAGCATATAAGATTGCGGTGTCAAAGATTATACCACGCTAAATATTGTGTTTTAAAACCAAAACTTAACATTTAATTTATAGCATTAGCAGTCCATTCACATGAAATAATTTTCGTTGGAATAAAGTTTGCATGCGGCTTTTTGATCTCTTTCCAATATTTGCTAAAGCGAACATTTTTTCCTCAATGTTTTCTTCTTTGCTTTACCAACAAAATTTATATAGAAAAACCTATATTTTTGAAAGTTTTACGAGTCATTTATGGTCAACATACACGATCTTAATCTTACTGACCAACATAGCTAAGTATGTAACAACACGTTATATCTTTATCATGTTCACCAATAAGGTTTAATAATTCCAACTTTAATACTTATTTCTCTAATCAATATTATTATCACTAGTATAAATCATTACGTGCATCTAATAACCAAGTGTATTTACTTTTTATTTAATAAAATTTAATAAAGGATGCATTTAATAATTAAATATATTTACTCTTTATTTAAAAAAAATTAATGAGGATGTGTGATATAAGTGCAAAAGCTTTGATGGTCACAACATCTTTATTTCAAACAATTTTGTTGGTGGTGTTAAATGCAAATCGGCAATGGAATTTCATATTTGAATAGTCAGAATTGAATGATGGTGAAGGCTACAAACCGATGATAAGATGATTTTGTTGATGGACGGTTATGAAGGAATACTATCTACAGTATTTTTGAAAATTCAAAAATACATGGTGGAAATCCTACCGATTGATTTTCATATCTAATAGTACATATAAAGATATATTACGTATTGCTTTCTACTTAAGATTTATACATCTTTAACCATTCCGCTATTACGATATACCAGAAGATAATTATGTAAACATTAATAAAATATGCTTTACAACATAAATTTACTCAAGCTAAAATACAGATGAAACACAAATTAAAATAATTTAACTAAGGTTATAGACAAATCTAAGCGCATGAGCCACAGTATACTAGACAGGGATGACTTTTTGCTAAAGCGGGAAAACCATTTGTTTTGGGCTGCATAAAATTCTAGGGCACCACTTGATATTTGTACGCATCACATAGCAGGAAAAAATCACGACTCAAGAGGCGAAAGACACTACCATGCAACATCAAACTCCATCAAACTCAAGTAGCAAGGCTGGCGTAAGGATGGAGTTGCGGTGATAAGTGGAAACTTCAGACTCCAATCTAAAACTCCAATTGACAATCCAGTCATCGATGATCAATCCAATAACCCTAACACTACTTCCTTGTTCTTTCCGAAATCAAGTGGATCCCTAAATTTAAACACGAATGGTTCCAAAAAGTTGAAGATTAAAAATATAATTTAGTGTTTATTTGAACAATGAGATTCTAGTGAATAATGCAATTTTCCTCTGATTTTCTATATTATATATGCTCCAAATATTTCCCATTGAATGCTGCCGCATCTTGCTAAAGGAAAGGAATATCTTGCTCTATCATTTGATCTTTGTATGATTTTTCATGTTACTTGGGATATAGTAAACAATTTGGGTATATTGAACATATTATTACGACTTCTGTTAACAAATATAAAACTCATAAAGTATTATTATCTTTCAAAGCTTATTGCTAGATTGGATTTCATGTAGTTGAACATTTATATACTACCTTCTAATTTGTTAATTTAGAATAAATGTTTAAAAAAATTCCATAGTTATAAAAAGTTTCAATCATATTTAGAAATTAAATTTCGTTAATCTGTTAAACTCTAAGGTCAAAGCATCAAGCAAGCACATGTAGTCCAATAATTATCTTCCTCAACACGAAAGTTGAAAAGGTGTTGTTCTCTAGATTCTAATTTGGCATAAAATGATATATTGATGATTTATTTTGGGATAATTCGTAATTTTTGTATGTTTTAAGTACAATGCAATGAATAATTGTTAGTTGGGGTAATTCATAATACAAGGCAGCAATTGTGCAAGGGATACTATAATCCAGGATAATTCATAATTGTATGTTAGTTTGGAATAATTGTTTATTAGGGTTGATTTAGGATAATTTTTAATATTTTAAGTAATAGTTAATGTAAAATTTATTGATAAATAATTAAATTTGTTTTTCTTAGAAATTTGTAACTAATGTTTTTCTTGTTGAACCAAGGGGTATTTTTTAAAAGGACAAATAATTTAAAAAAATTATTCATTAGGACACGCACAAATAGTTTTCTTCCAAATGATAGGCTCAAAGCCCAATCGCGCGTTAAAACATTTCTCCATTTCCTTCATTCGTCTTCTTATTCGATTTTCAAATCCACACTCTTCTTCACGACAGAAAATAGAAATTAAGAAAAAATGCAAACAAAAACACAGAAAAATCGCTACCTCCATTTCAATCGCATACGTCAGGCAATCTGATATTCGATAAAAACTAATACCCTAGCGCCACATTCTGATTCTCAGCTCGAATTTGGAAATAAAGAATCTCAGTCTGAGAATCAAATCGAAATAGAAAGCCTACCACGTGAATTTGATACCCTAGCAGTTGTATCTAATAATCTTTATGAAGCAAATAACCTAGCTGCAGTAGAGAGAATCTGCAAAGTTAACACTATTAAAAAGACCAACGGAAGAAGAAACGCAGCAAAAAAGGGAAAGAAGAACAAAAAAGAAACATGAAGAAAACAGAACAGAAGAAAAAGTAAATGATATTATGAAATGAAGCGTAACAAAACAATTCTAGATTGATTATGATACTATTGAACTTATTTCACAGAAAAATGAAGAAACCATGTAGGAAAAAATAGCTGGTGCCAAACCAACTATACAAGAAGTGCAAAAAAGAGAATTAAGAACGAAGATAAAAATGAGAAAATAATTCTGCAGCAAATTCAACAGGCAACTAATACCATTAAGTTATGAAACTTATACTGTTAAATCATTACATATATTTTAATAATGTTAATATGTTTAACAGGAAAAAGCTCAAACAAATAAGGGAAAACAAATAGCAGTTGAGGAATCTGAAGACGAGCAAGCAAACACGGTAAAATTACAAGCCATGTCACTTATAAAGATTTTCATGTTCAACAAGTAACACCCATAGTTTGTTCGATAGAAGACAAAGCTTAGTTGGTAAAAAAAATAGATTTCATTGCCTTTTGTTAAAAAACTGATACTAATATATTGAAAATATGATACCAAACATCTGTTAGAATTAACGTGATACTTTGTATTTAGAAAAATTAATTTCAGCGTACACATAAAAACTGATACCAACATCCTGCGACAGTGATACCTATAGTCTAATTGTGTGTAGCTGATTCATTTCAGTTTACAAATTATTTCACCATCTTTGTTCCAATAAATAAATTCTTCCAAAATGGTACCCACTATATAATATGTTTTAGTTCATATGTCAATGTTGTAATTTTTCAATAAAATGTTACCTATATTTCACAAAATGATACCCACTGTATAACAAACTGATACCTATATTTCACAAAATGAACCTATTGTTTGTTTAATTGAAGATAAAACTTTGTAATTTTAAAAATAATTTTTCAATAGTGTGTACCAAAACTGATGTAGTTGTATTCATAAAATGATACCCACTATCATTGGTGGAATTTACTACTCCAAAATTGAAATTATTTCTATCACAAATATAGAATGACACTAATGTAACGAAAAACTAATACCTACTATCTAAATTTACGGACATCATACCTTAAAATTGATATATGTTTGTTTGAACCAAACTGATACATACACCTTATAAACATGATACTCACTTTATCTTTCTTTGAACTTTATATTTTTAATTATACAAATTACTTTCATTGTAATTTGTAACAAATTTAACACAAATATAAGTTAAAAATTATACATGCACTACGTTTATTTTAAAGTTATTATGTAGCAATTTTAGAAATATTTCAACCATAATTTTTAAGAAATTGATACCTACATTTAGTAAAAATGATACCAAATTTTTATTAGATAAAAATATCATGTTTATGGAAACTGAAACTGCCATATTATGTTATATTTTTTTTGGTTTCAATGCTATTTGTTTCACTAACAACTTCATATCGCATTTTCATGAAATAGGACGATGATGATTTTGTCAATCCATGTCGTAAAAGAATGCATGCGACATCAAAAGAATCAAACAAGCAGATAGAAAAATCTGAACGTGTTAAGCCAAAAATTGCTTATAGATGTAGCTTATAAGCTATCTTCAAGATAATGAAATTGGTCAAAGAAAAAAATGGATTGACCAAAAAACAATTTGACATCTTAAAAAAGAACCCATTTTACAACTTCTTCAAAGTCATCTATGTAGAAAAAAATAACAATGAAAGAGTGCAAATAGCATCAACACAACTTGGATGCTTTATACAACTTCTACTGTATGGAAACTGATACCTTCGTCTTAGGAGAAGACAAAATGAAGGTCACGGCCAGAGATATAAGCTTGCTGTTTGGTCTGCCATTAATGGAATAAACATAGAACCAACAAAAAAATTGACAAGAAAAAGTATTCCACCAGATTGTAAAGAATTTGAAACTAGAAACTTAGGCACGTTTACTTACATAACAAGAAATGTTGTGGAAATAAGAATAAAACAAGAAATATAAAAAAGGAAAAGGGAAAACAAAGAAGATCTACCTTTGTTGATAACAACGCAAATACTATTGACATTTTTCTTTCTCAACAACCAACAAAAATTAAGATAGGGAATTCTACCCTATTTGATTGATAGTGAAACAATGCATACTGTCTCATGGCCAGAAACAATAGAGAATTTTTTTAGTAAAATTGTCAAAAAGTTTATCTCCAAGCCAAGAAACATGTTTGGATGTTCATGCTTCCATTGGTAAGATGTGTTATGCAAAATATTATTAGTCGAAAAAAATGTTGTATTCAATATTCTTATCTAATTATATCTTTAAATGTTTATAGTATTGCATCATTGAGAAAATGAACCTCATCCAACCTAGAAGGCAACTTGCTGAAGATTTACCTAGATTTACACGACGGGATGTGAGAAAGCTTAAAGACATTGTTGTGAACAATTTTTGAATGATGTAAAAGTTGGCAATGTAAGTTAAAATTAAATCTTACTTACACTAGTCAATATCAGTTTACATTTTATGTTCTCTCTGTCTGTAGTGTCAATTTCAATACTTAGAATAATTTTTTGTCTCTACATAGTATCAGATATGCCTCTTTATAGTATCACCTTAGCTTTTGATTAGTATTAGTTTCAATATGTAGCTTTAAATTTTTGTTTCCATGGTATAAATTTTTCCTCAGCATAGTACATCTTCTCATTTTGCACAGTATCGGTTATAATATACAATATTACTTGGTATCATTTTTAACACTGCACACAATCAATTAGTAAGTGTACATCAATTTCGTTACTATTATATTTTCTTCTATTAAACTAATGACTTATTAATGTCAGTTATAACTTATAAGTTACAACATACTATCATAAAACATTTGCATTTAAATTTAAAACAGAATTGCTATTTCAATTACACATGTAAAAGAAATAAGCATTATTCTTCCACATGAATGCAAGCTACTCCAAACAGCATCAACAAAAGGAGAATCAAGCGACAAAAGAAAAGAGAACCAATGGAAAAAAAGAAAAATTGAAGAAGCTAAACAAAGTACTCAATCTTTTGAAGATCTGTAAGCCTTAATGTTTTGCAAAAGCACATTAAAGATTTGGAAGAAGAAGGTAAGAAAACAAAGAAGCAATTAGACAAAGAAAATAAGTTGAGGATAAAGATAGAAAAAGAAAATTTGAAATTGAAAGAACAGCTGAAAGAACTCAAATCATGATTGGAAGAAAATGAAAAGAAAAATTCAGAAGTTGAACTAGAAAGTAAGCACGTGGAAGATGAACCAACATTCTAAATGAACATGCACATGTAGAAACAGAAATAGAAAAAAAAGAAAAGAAATCCACAACTGAAAACAATGAAGAAGAGAATGAAGACAGAAATGCTGAGACTCATGTAGAAAAATTAACACAACAACTAAAATAAATGAAGATGCATGTTTAAATATGGAAGCCTAAAATGAAGAAAAAACATTCACAACCGAAAAGATTGAAGTCGAAAATCCAGAGTGTCAACAAGAACCTACAAAGTGTCAAGCAAAAATAACAGAAATAGATAGGTACATGATTTTTTATTATTGAAAATAACACTTTTTGATTTAGATTCATGCTTGCTTATATTATAAATAATTCTGAGTCTAAGTTAAAAATAAACCGATACCTAAATGTATTAAAAAATTATACCTACGTTCCGTTTCTTATAACTTGATGGTATTTAGATTGAACTATTTATGTTGACCTTCATTTAGTAGAAAACTGATACCAAAATAATGCAGAATTTATATGTAGTAGACGTTTGATTAGAAATCTAGGAGAAGTTGAAGACATAACTGCTGACACTAATACAGAACATGTTCACCAAACAACTGAAAAAGAAAGTGCATCCATGGAGACTGAAACAGCAGATGAAATGCATGAAAATGTGCTCCAACCAAATGAAGATAAAGCTATGGGCACAAAAGAAAAAAGTGAAGACATGTTGAACAAAACAAATGAAACAATATTGCGAACAAATGAAGATAAAATGGCAATAAAAGAAATAGAAAGGCTCAAAAATTGGAAGAAGGTACCCGTAAAGAGAGCAAAGCTGCACGATACAGTGATGTAGTACTAGGTCTAACACCTCCATCTTTCAATCTCAATATCACACAACAATTGCAAGAGAGAATAATAGAAAAAGACAGAGAAAAAAACCAGCAAAACCTCCTGGTCGGAAAAGGAAACAAACGGTTCAAAAGCCATCTTCTTATGTGAAAACAATAAAAACAAGAGAAAGGAAAAAAAAGCCCCAGCTTTGAATATGGTCAAAGAATGAAAAAAAAAACACCTGGAGAAAATAGAAATGATGAAAAACTGGAAGAAAATGAAAATGATGAAAAAGAAAATGCAGAAGAGTCAATCCCAATGCCAATTCAAGTAATAGAGCCAACACTTTCAAATTTAGGACTAGGACACTACAACAAAACCTTGACATACTTGAATATAGAAAAAAAATACAATCAAAACTTTCTTTGCTATGACATCATCAAAAGAGTAAGTTTACAAACATATATACTAATGCTACACATTAAATTAACATTGTATAATTAATTTGCGCCTTTTTTTTTCTTAAAACAGAGATGTAGCATGGACAGATAAAGACACGATTAAAGGAGGTTGTACAATAATAATAAAAAGTACTACAACAACTTCTTGAAGAAAATGCCATACATGGATTGGTACACACTTTTTTTGCTTAATAATAATGCTACCAATGAAAATAATTACAAAAAAAATTGTCTAATAGCTATTTCCAATGCTATTTATACCAAAACCGATACCTATATATAACAAAAAATGATACATAATTACTATTGGTTATAAAGTGATGGTCTACTAGTTGAATTATTTATTAACTGTCATGTATGACAAAATAGATACCAAAATAGTGCAAAACTAGTTCCTAGTAGCAGTTGATATAAATTCATACTTACTTTTGTTTTCTAGTAGTAGTTGATTTAATACCATGTGCAAAACTGAAACTAATTCAGTGCAAAACTGATACCCAGAAGCCGTTTCATCATATTTCATGCTTAATTATTCTTATAATTTGTATTATACATTACCACTGTTTAAATAAAAGATACTAATTATTATTGAATATTGCTTCACCAATAACAAAAACTTACATTTTCTTGTTGTTAATATAGATAATTGACTGATATTTATTTAATGTGGGTTGAAAGAGTACAACTATGCATTCACAACAATAATGACGATAAATAAAACTTTAGTATGCAATAATATCATAAATGCTATATATATGTTGAATTCTAACTTATTTTTTTATTTAACAACAATTTATAGTTTTCAATGTACATGAAATTATAAAATCTTGAGTGCTGCTTTTCCTTGAACAAATTATGGATGATGAATACCTATATATTTCCTATAGCATTGTGAATACCTTTGGACACTAGTAACTTTGACAACCCAACAATACAATGGAGTCATCTAGATTATAGACGTCCTAGAAGGAATTCTAATGAAAGAAACAACCCCAGTCTAAAGCAGGAAATGATATTCGTATGATATATTTTTGTTATGAAACAAAGTAATTTAATTGAAACAAACCGAACATTAGCTAACTTTGTATTGTTTTGTCTTCAATAGAGAAATAAAATTGAAGAAATGCTGAAAGAACTTCGGAAAAAGAAAAACATACAGGATAAGGAGGTGAAGGCAAACGAAATGCATCGAATACCATGTGCACAACAAGGATTGGACATGTAAGTTTTTTATATTGTTCAAAATGATACCTACCGACAGTTAAACTGACATTGTAAATTTTCTTTTAAACTAATACCTAGATACTGCAAATTACAGAAAAAAACCGATACTCGAAATTACCTACTGATAAGAACTACTGACTGCTAAACTGATACCTAGAAACTAAAAATTACAGAAAAAACTAATACCTAGATATTGAAAATGATACTTGGTGACTACTAAACCGATAGTGCAAATTACAGACAAAAACGAATACTTGATACAAAAAACTGATACTGCAAATATTTTTTTAAACAAGCTCGATTGTGGTATATACGTGATGATATTCATCATATTAATGAACAAAAGTCAAATACCACTCAAAATAGCCCCTAAACAAATGCTGAAATCTAGAGCAAGAATTGCACATGAGATGTTGACTGAAAAGAGCACTGCTGGAGCTTAGCCAAGTTCACGTCAAGTTTGGAAAGATAAATGAACAAATAAAATAGTTTGCAAAAAGTGTTACTACTTTCACATGAACTGATGTACATTTTAGATATTTTGTTATATGTAATTGAATTTAATTTCTGTTTTAATGTTGATACAATCAATGCTTGATATTAGTACAATTTGTTGTACAAGCTATGAACATATTTTTGGTGATGTAAAAATTAGATTTCTTTACTTTCTATCATAGTTTATATTTTGTTAACATATTTTGTTTTAAACAGCATTGATTGTGGAATATATGTCATGATTTACATTGCATCACTGAATAGAAACATGATTCCAAAAAAGATCCAACAATACACCGTTATCAAAACTAGAGCAAAACTAGCAATAGACGTATTGACAGATAGCAAGCACTGTTCGAATGTAACTGATAATCAGTCAAGCAAAGAAGAAGGTGCAAAAATTGAGAATTTTGTGTGTTAAAGTAAATCATTGTGTTATTTCACAATTGAATTTGGTACTTATGAAGTAAGGATGCTCTGTTGCAATTTGGTACTTGTGATGTATTGATGTTCTGTTCTTAAAACAATGCGGATCTTACTTGTAAAAATAATGATGATCTACTGGAATGATTTGTTGTGGTTGATGTTCTTCTTTACCTATTGTTTATATTATAACAAGATTATATGTTGAATGCTATATCATGCAACTATTATTCTACATAATATTCTCAGTTTTTTGATGCAACTACCTGTTGTATAACAATTTTATAAGACTTCATATCATATATCATTACAAAACAGTAACTGGGTATCAGTTCTAATAACTAATAGTACCAGTCTTGCTAAAACCAACACTCAACATACTTTATGAAACAACAATTAGTGCCAGTGTTAATTTTTGGTAACACAAGATATCATTATAATTATTTATTAGTACTAGTGTCAGTCGTATTACGTATTATAATACATGAAACTAATACCAAAAACTAACCAAAACCGATACTAAAATCCTTTGTATCCAATCAAACAAAGATTATCTCCAACCAATAGATAACATGTATCAATTCAATCATCTTCTTCAATCAATTAGACAATGATTATCAGATCCCATATACTATGCTATTAACTTTATTATAAATAAGTAAAATATACAAAATTGAAGAAACCTGATATCACACAATGAAAAATTGATACCATGTTTTACACCAAAAGAAAGCGTAAAATGATAGTAAACAGCTGATACTAACAGTATGCAACAAATATCAAAACAAATGTTTGAAATAAATAAACACCAGAACTAATACTATAAAAACATATAACTAACACTAAAAATAATACTATCATCTATACTAAATAGTCGAAATTAAAATCAATTTGATAATATGTTATACTGAATACAAATTAATAACAAGGTTGAATAACACTAAACCACCAAAACAAGTCACGCATCCACTTATTAATCTGAACTAATTCAAAATGAAAAATCAAATCATATCCTCTTCGAAGCTTGACAATTCCATTTATTATGACCAAACTGTTTGCACTCGCCACATCTATTTTGCTTGTTCTGAAAATATGAAAGTCCTCATTTGCGCTTGATGGATGGTTTACTAGCGCCACGTTTCTCCTTGGTGGCTTGATAACATCTTAAATGCTACCATCAATAATAGCCCAATCATAATTTGCAATAGGATTTATAGCATGGGCATAAGAACATCGATAAACATAAACAATGAAATAATACTCAACAAAATCATATACAGACAACTTAGACTTGTTCATACACTTTATAGCATAAGCATAAGGAAATCTTGTGATTTTACATTGGTTGCAACTACAAACCCGTTTTACAAATCAACATAATGAGAGTGTGGAGATTTCACTTCAAAAGAAAAATCGTAAGATTTGTATACATCCCATCCAAATCCTTCTTCAATCAACTCACCTAAACGTAACTCCATAGAAGGGCAAAGAGTTGTTTTCCACAAACGACACTCTTCTCTCCTTCTAGCCATTTGTTCCATAATCTTAACACGAATACCATCTAAACACAAAGTAATAGGCAATGCTCATTCATCTAAAATACAACTATTAAAACTTTCTGCAACATTCGAACTATATTCACCATAACGTTTCCTTGTAAAAAATAATTCCACCCATTTATCAAAAGGCTTATCCTTTAAAAAATTCACACCAGCAACACCACCAATTCAATAGAATTTAGATTGTGCTCCTTCAAATTCATATAGATTAGAAGCTCTAGAACACATTTTGAATATATCAACGATAGACACATTTGCATTTTTGGCTTTTACCGCTGAAAGAAGATTTTGTTCCATATGCAAATGGCAATAACTATGATAAGCTAAAGGAAAAACATCACGAACACCTTAAAGCAAACATTGGTGTCGATCTGACATAAAAACTAAATTACGATCTTCTTGAAGCATTTGTTTTAAATGATTCAAAAACCATGTCCAATTATCCACATTTTCTAGAGAAACTATACTCATAGCTAAAGGGAAGAAACCTGTAATTGCAAACATAACTAGTAAAAAAAACTAAAACTAATTTTGACCATAAATCTGAAACTATTCATGAAACTGATACTAACATAAAAAAACAGATACCGAAAACCTAATATGACCATCATAAAAATATTGATAACCAGAACATTATGCACATTAATCTTCATTCTAACACAACAAAGTAATGTAAATTAACATATATTATAATACAAATGAAATTCCAATACTACACAACTATATGTGATACCTTATACTAACATACACGAACCTGATACTAACATTATACACGAACTGATACTAATTGCCTGCTAAACAGTATGAAATTATGATACCAAATACAAACTTACAATTCAATACATAGCAAATTCTGATACTAGAAACTTGCTAACTATAAACTACATGTCTTAAAACTGATACCAGCATAATACAAATTATAATAAAAAATACATATTAATGATAATGCCAGCTATTATGATCTCAATACAAATAAATCAAAACTGGAAACAAAGACATACCTTGATCACCATTTTCTGCAGTAGAACCCGTCAAAACACCAAGACGTCCCTTCAAATGAGTAGCATCTAAGAATATCATAGGACGACAATGCTTGAATCTAAGTAAACAGGCACCAAAAGCAATAACCACCCTCTCAAATTCATTACTACATGGATCAACATCCATGTTAACAAAACTATTTGGATTAGACTTCTTCACTGCTTCTTAATACCAACTCAAATCATTACAAGACAAAACATCACTACCATGCAACTCCATTAATACAAGTTGTTTCCCATGATAAATATAACCATAAGACAACTGAAAATTGTATTCTCTTCTAAAATCAACCAAAATATCTTTAGGCTTTTTACAAGGAAAATCACAGATCTCGTCAATAATCAACGATTTAATAAACAAACTAGACATATATGGATTATTCACATTTCTAACATCAGCCCCACAAGAATGATCATCAACCCTATTTCTCATAAAAAACTTCTTCAATTCTCTAGAATCACATGAAGCATGGACTTTGAAATGACAACCACCCTTATATGAAGAGCGAATTTTAGTAACTCTTGTAGCATAATTCTTTACAAATACTAATTCATATCCCTTTTGAATTTGATATGCCATCAAAAATTCTCTAAAATGTTCAGCTCCTCCAAAACAAAAACCAACAAAATCGGAAATGCATAACGTCAACCCTCTCCTCAACATATCTTTTAAATAACATTTACCATTAACAACAACATTTGAACGGAAAGATACAGTAGAAGATGAAGAAGCACGAACATTAGATGAACTTGAAATAGAAGCACCATCAACATATTCCAATTAAGAACTCTTAACCTTAACAGTAAAAATAAAGAAAGAACTTTTCTTGTATTACTGAAAACAAATTGTACTCTAAATATCGGATTCAGTATCAACCATAATAACTTTGTCCATAAGTACATAAGAAATCTGAATAGAAGGAGTTAATTGAAACCAACATCGACATATCTCATTCTTCAAATCATACAATGAGCAATCGATAGAAATCGAGTGCTAAAAGTGTTATTATTCAACACAAATAGATAAAGAAGACTGTTATCACCATTGCCAAACAAAATAAAAATAAAAACATTAGTAAAAGTATGTTCAGTTTAGAACATTAGTTTTTCCATTTCACAAAACTTATACCTACCGTATACAAAACTGCTACCTAGTTGCTGATAAAAAAAAATGATACTAAGAAAAAATAAAAATGATATCCAGAAACTGAACCTAAACTATGATACTTTCCACTCTATCACAACTTTATACAACCCAAGCATTCATACTTTTCCAACCATCCCAACATTAATGTAAGATAAATTAAATTTAAAGCACATTTGAATACAACACTACATAAAGAAATGAATAAAAAAACTGATGGTGCTTTCAAAAGTTGCCATAAAAGAATGAACAAGCAATCAAAAAAACTACATTGCACGTAATTTGTAAAAATGAACATAATTAGAAATCATAATCAAATTTTTTTTAAACTGTAATGAAAAAAATTTAAAAAATATATATTAATATAAGCATACCTAGTTAATACAATTTGAAGAAAAAGGAGATCATAGTAGAAATATGAAAAGAACGACATCAACAAATGCACGTGAGAAAAATTTGATCGGTGAACTACAATTTTCAGATGAACGAAATTGAAATGAACGAACGAGGTTGATCGATATTTTGATTGCGAGAGAGATATTGGATCGTGATAGAAAATTTTGATTAAAAGGAAGAAGAAGAAGAAGAAGAAGAAGCGCACGAAAGTGGGCTGGAAGGAAAATACGATAATTTTTCCTTTAGATAAAATTATTAGTGGGCTGTCCTACATCTAAAAAAACCCCTAAAAATTGTCCTTGAGGAAAGTTTCCTATTCAATCAATTAGTAAAAGAGAATTTTTGCTTTCAATTATTATATGCAAATATTTCAAATAAATTATGACTTACAAATAAGATATCACATTACTTTTTGAATAAGGGCCTTGGTTTACAATTATCTTTAGGTATGAAAACTTCTAAGGCTGCCCAGATACCATATTAGATTTAAGCTAAAATTATGTAGAATCCTTTTTGTCTTTAAATTTCTTTGAATTATGAAAGCTTAAAAGTCATAAAACAACTAATCAAAGGCAACAACTTAGCATAAACACAATAGGTAAAGTAAAAAAAGAAACAACAATGGATTTAAATTTAGTGATTGAAATTTTAAATGATATTACATGCCAATCACAAGAGTAGACTCCTTTTTCTTTGAAGCAGTATAAAAAAAAATAGTTTAGAATAGACAAAAGTTGACCGAACATTAGCAGCAGACCTTAGGCTATCATTGTTGTACCATCGCCAACTATCTCTTATCCACCAACACTGCATCAACATGTACATTTCCTTTTTTACATCTAGAATATCTTATATATTCCCGTCCACAATGTGTGCTACTCTTTATCAAATTCTTCATAATTCCTTAAATATGCATAACTATTTTAACGCCATTTTAAAATTTCACGTGCGCAGCTGGTCGTATCTCGATACTAGCTTGCCACCAATATCGCATATCCTCCATTGTTCCTTTTTCATCAATACATACTGCTGTCATTAAGAATATTGCAGTTGTATACTTTTCTTCCCATATAACTATAAAATTATTGCGTATAAACACAAAGTAGACCATATGGTTGAATATTATATATTTGTGAAGCTATTTATAAATAAGCAGTACAAAATCATTTAGCTCTCCAATTTTATTGGCAATGACATATGATGTAAAAAAAATCCCTAATGACCTTGAGAAAAAACAATACGTTAAGATCAACCATCATACAATAATGACATAGTCTTCCAGAGATTCATAAGCACATTCTATATCAAAAGGGGTACTTTTGAATAAAACTTACTGGTAATCTGTAGAGCTTATATCCACTTCGGCTTTGAAGTAAAAATTGGGATTGTGCATGTTCAAGAGTATTCAATCTCAAATTTACTATATCTTATGACTAATGACTTAAGAGATCAGAGATTTGAGTATACACAAGTTCCATTCCATGTCTTAATTTGTTATCCAAAGATTGAACCGTTACTTCCTCTTCAACATTCATTAAATAACAATGTAGGCAAGCCACTAAGTAGTGGAGCTAGTGCAAGAAATGGAGTAAAAATCTTGAAGAAAAAATAACCAATCCACTCTCAAACTTAGCTACAACAAAGCATGCCCAAGGTCACTGATACATATGCATTTCACCTCCATCTTTCAATTAATAATTAAGCAGTATGCAACATTTTCCATCCTCAAAGTCGAAAAAATCTACCTCACAAACTTGCCACTAGAATAAATTTACATGGTATCAAAATTCCAAAAGTATGTTTGCAAGCTATAGTTTGTGGATTTTATACCATCAAGCTTAGAAAGTTCAAAAATAAACATCTAAATAATCCAATAATCGATAAACAATACTATGTACCTAACTATGCGATTATGTATAGTTTCAAGGAAATTCTATCCCATTAAGCAATCATATATGCTTGTGCGATTAATGGAGGTGACGAAGAGAGATCAAACTGCTACTTGAGTCCTTCAAGAGGATGAAAAGTAAATGCAAACAGAAATGCTCTCTCCAAATCTTTAGTGTCATGCATTTTTTCCATTTTATATCAAGAATCAGACCATGCTGGAAGAATGTGAGAATAGTTTTCAAAGGAACTTTAAAATTATGTTACTAAAGTGACCAAAGAGTGAGATTTAGAAATCAAATGTTGCCTCCACTAGA
Organism: Allium cepa; assembly: GCA_030765085.1. Taxonomy (NCBI): domain Eukaryota; kingdom Viridiplantae; phylum Streptophyta; class Magnoliopsida; order Asparagales; family Amaryllidaceae; genus Allium; species Allium cepa. The sequence continues at coordinate 306,846,037 of CM060929.1, forward strand.
GTTTCAATATTAGCTTGTCTTAGTGATATATTCTTCAATTCATGATTAGCAATACCATGACTTTTTATATGGTTAATATCTAGTTTATCCGTATCTTCTGATAAGGTCTGAAATAAACATGGGAAATAATAGCTACATGGGAAATAAAAGCTAATATTTCCAAGAAATACAATTATCATAAAAATATCTTAAAATGTGGCCTAAGCTTCCAAGTCATCCATATTAAACCCCACTTACCGATTCTTGGTCAATAAAAATAAATAAAATAAACACCATTTACCATAGATTCATAATACACAAACTTCCATTTCATTGTATGGATAGTATGACTCATCTTAATATCGTCATGAGTGTATAATCTTTCATCCCAACAAGTTAGTATTAAACTGGCAAACTTAGCGACATGTCTTCTATGGTAAAATGTTACAAGTAACAAAACACTATTTCAAGCCCACATTGACATGAATGCATAATAGGTAGAAGTAATTTTGAGTAAGCATTTGGACTTTTTTAACTAGATTCTTCATTAGAAAGTTACCTAAGATTTTAGTATGTATAACTATAATTATTGAGCACCAACAAATATCTGAATTCCGGACATTGGTCTCGTAAAGAACTTCTAGTGGTCTATGTTATATGGCTAGTATACCAAAATAGAGAATAATCAATTATAAACTCGTCGCACAAGTTTATAACTCAGATTTCCACTACACCGGAATTCTGTAGAAATTAATATAACAATATGAATGTTGTAAATAAATTACAACAACAGCGTTATACTATTTTTAATAAATAGTATAACCAGAATAACAGGTAGAATATAGAATAATGTAAATAAATATACAATCAGACTAGAATTCTAATCGGATTATGTATGAGGCTCGTCGTAACGATTTCCTTAAGAATTTTATTTCAAAAATTCTCCCAAGATACAACAGATGTATTCTGCTCGAGATTGTAATGAGTATATCACTCCGTGGTTTGAATGTGTAAGAACAGCAGTTAGAAGAGAGAAGATTCGAATCGGAAAATGAGTGAGGAAAGTGATCGGTTTTCCTCCTTATTTATAGTTGATTCATATCCCTTCAAACGGTCGCGTCTGCACCCGTTTGTTCAAATGGTCGCGCCTGCCTGCTATTCGGCCGCGTCTCCTCAGTTGGGCCGCACCTGTTCGTTTGCGCGTGCTTCAGAAGTCGTGTCTCTTCAGTCCCCGCGTCCGTTTTTACCCGCCCGCTGCTTCTCTTCATATTCCAGGCCCAGCCCAGTTTCAGCCGAAGCCCAAAAACTGTTAGACAATGGCCTAGCAAAAGAATGGTCACCCGTACCCGGCCCGGTTCGGTCGGACGGACGGACGGCGGCGGCGCGCGCGCGTGTGTGGTGGTGATGCATGATCTCTCTCCCCACAGCAAAGCATACATTTGGGAGCCCCAGGCCCCCAACCTCCTCATGAGAAAACTATATATAAACCACTATAGCTTTCAATAATTTGGAGATGTGGGACTTTGTATATTTCATTCATCTTATTAAGGAATTCCAACAATCCCCCGCATGAATGATAATATACATATCCCCCACACAAAGCGTAATATCACAGAGTATATATGGAATTTTATGCTTTATCGTGGATAAGTAGATATTTCACTTTGAACTTTCCCTAGTTAAAACTTATCGGATCGACTTGGCTAATCGGTGAAATATTTCATCTTGAACCGTCGGCCTGTATTGTATATCCAGACAATAAGCTTTACGCAGCATTGATTCCCTTCTCATCCAATCTCTTGGTTGTGTTCATTTTGGCCCTGAACAATTTTTGGTTCTACGAGTGTTTTAGAGAATAAAAGCCTTTTAATATTCTCATAGAGCCGACCCAGCTCACACTTACATAGGTGATCGCAACCATTAAGAGTATCCTACATATACCCCACTTGTTATTTCCCAGATATGGTCATTATTAAAGAACAAAGTTTTAACATTTACATACTTCTGTAGGCATGCATTTATATTGTGCACCATAGGAATGGAGTTGGACCAAGTCCAGACAAATGCATTACTTCTTGAGTTACTCATAACTGGTTTTCCTATTGATCCTAGTCCGTGGGATCTCCAGTCGCTAGGATAGGTTTCCGTATAAGGTAACTCTTGTTGGTTTAGGCTTTTAAACTCATTCCCCTCGATGCGCAGTCAACTTTCTCTCTTGATAAACCTTTAGTAAATGGATCCACTAGGTTATCATTTGTTCTCACATAATCTATGGAAATAGTTCCATTTGAGAGTAACTGCCTAACTGTGTTATGGCTTCGACGAATGTGTCGTGACTTTCCATTGTGCACAAAGTTTTGTGCTCTGCTGAGCGCTGCTTGGTTATCGCAGTGTATGCATATGGCGGTACAGGTTTAGGCCAGAATGGAATATCTTCTAAAAAGTGACGAAGCTATTCTGCTTCTTCGCCTGCTTTATCTAATGCAATGAACTCTGATTCCATAGTGGATCGAGCTATGCATGTTTTTTTAGTAGATTTCCATGACACTGCTGCCCCTGCTAGGGTAAAGACATAACCACTCGTTGATTTTGATTCCTCTGAATCTGCAATCTAGTTTGCATCATATATCCTTCTAAGACGGCAGGATATTTTCCATAATGTAAGGAATAGTTAGTGGTATTTTTTAAATATCCAAGCACTCTCATTAGTGCTTTCCAGTGTTCCTTCCATAGATTGCTTGTATACCTGCTCAAGCGACTTACTGCATAATCTATATATGGTCTTGTGCAATTCATGAGATACACGAGACATCCTATTACACGAGAATATTCCAGTTGCATTAAACTCTCATTAGTGTTTTTATGCAGTACTTCTGATGGATTAAAAGGTGTATTTACTCCTTTAATTCCAAAATTTTGAAATTTTTCAATCACTTTTTCTACATAATGTGATTGAGATAACTCAATTCCATTAGGTGTTCTTATTATTTTTATTCCCAAAATAGCATCTGCAACACCCAAGTCTTTCATGTCGAAATTGTTGATCAATATTTTCTTTATGGTCTCAATTACCTGAGTATTTGGACCGAATATTAGCATATCGTCCACATATAGACAGATCATCACATATGATTGTCCAAGTTGTTTATAATAAACACATTTGTCACATTCATTTATACGAAAACCATTTCTCATCATGACACTATCAAATTTTGTGTGCCATTGCTTTGGAGCTTGTTTTAGTCCGTATAATGATTTGACTAATCTACAGACTTTGTTTTCATTTCCATTGAAAATAAATCCCTCAGGTTGCTCCATGTAAATCTCCTCATCGAGATTTCCATTTAAGAATGCTGTTTTTACATCCATGTGATGAATCTCTAGATTATAGATGGATGCAATTGCTATTAGCATTCTTATAGAGGTTATTCGTGTTACCGGCGAATATGTATCAAAAAAGTCTACTCCTTTTTTTTGACGATATCCTTTGGCTACTAATCTGGCTTTATACTTGTCGATAGAGCCATCTGCTTTCATTATCTTCTTGAAAATCCATTTGCAGCTAATTGGTTTTATTGCTGGTGGAATATCAACAATTTCCCAAGTTTCATTACTTAGAATTGAATCAATCTCACTTTGGATTGCTTCTTTTCAACATGAGGACTCAGAAGATGACATTGCTTCCTTGTACGTTTGAGGTTCGTGCTCTAATACATATGTAAAAAAGTCCGAACCAAATATTTTGGAAGTTCTAGCCCTTACGCTTCTTCTTAGTTCAGCATCCTCAATTTCATGATGAGTTTCATCTTCATGCGAATCGTTTGATTCTTCCCTTGTCCTTTTTGGGACATTATTTCCTTCATTCCTTTTGTGCGGAAACACATCTTCAAAGAATGAGGCATCTCTTGATTTCATGATTGTATTTACATGAATATCAGTTGTATCAGACTTGAATATCAAAAATCCGTAGGCACTACTATTTTGGGTTGGCCCAAGATAATAACAATCTACTGTTTTTGGTCCAAGTTTGACTCTCTTGGGAGGCGGAACTGGAACTTTTGCCAAGCACCCCCACACTTTGAGGTATTTAAAGCTTGGTTTGTGTCCTTTCCATATCTCATATGGAATTGTTCCCCTTTTTTTGTGAGGAACTTTGTTTAATATGTGATTAGACATATTTAAGGCTTCCCCCCATAAGTTCGTCGGTAGACTAGAAGTTAAAAGCATGGCAGTAATCATGTCTTTTAACGTTCCGTTCTTTCGCTCGGCTACACCATTTTGTTGTGGTGAATATGGAGCTGTTGTTTGATGAATTATACCATTTTCGGCACAGAACTGTTCAAACGGTGATTCATATTCTCCACCTCGATCAGATCTTAGTATCTTGATCTTTTTATTTAACTGATTTTCTACCTCAGCCTTGTATTTTATAAACGCTGTTATTGCTTCATCTTTACTATTTAAAAGATATACATAGCAATATCGCGTATAATCGTCAATAAAAGTAATGAAATACTTTTTCCCACCTCTTGTAGGTAGTGATTTAAAATCACATAAATCTGTATGTACCAAACCTAATGGTTCGATGCTTCTGTCAATAGATTTAAATGGCTGTTTGACCATTTTTGCTTCTACACATGTCTCACATTTGTAGTTCTTATCTACTTGGAATTTTGGAATTAATCCCAAGTTTGATAATGTTTTCATTTTGCGGAAATTTATGTGTCCCAATCTATCATGCCATAGTAAAATTTCATGCTCAAGCAAGTAAGAAACTTCAATTTTATTAATAGCATGATCAGAATACATATTTTTGTTACCGACAGCGGCTATATTTGCCTTAAATAGGCCATCACATAAATATCCCCTTCCTGTATACATTCATCCTTGGACAGAACCATCTTGTCTGACTCGAACACCATCTTGAATCCCTTCTTTGATAGGACTGCACCAGAGATGAGATTCTTGCGTATGTCTGGAACGTGGAGTACGTTATTCAACTTAACAGTTTTTCCAGAAGTAAACTTGAGGATTACTGTGCCACTGCCTTCGATCATGGAAACTGCAGAATTACCCATGTAGAGTTTTTCTTCGTTATCGAATTTCTGATATGTAGAAAACATGGATTTGTCAGAACAAACATGACGAGTAGCGCCTGTATCTACCTACCATTGGTTAGGATTCTGAACCAGATTGCATTCAGATACCAACGCTGAGAAGTTGGACTCGTCTACTTCCATGTTATCCACTATATTTGCCTCTTTATTGCGTTCCTTCTTGAGTCTGCAATCTCTAGCGGCATGTCCAACTTTTCCACAAACCCAACATTCACCATTAAACTTCTTGGTTCGTTTGTTGTCTTTTGGTTTGTTGTCTTGAGCTTTCCTTTTCTTCTGAAAATTCTTCTTTTTGTTTTTGGTCTTTGACCCTTCAGCCACAAATGCATCCTCGCTTTATTTTGTTATTCCACGGTTATCTGCCTCAATTTTCAATCGGACTATGAGATCCCGTAAAGAGATTTCCTTGTTTTTATGCTTTAGATAATCGCGGTAATCTCTCCATGACGGCGGCAGTTTTCCCATGATGGCTTCAACCAAAAACGATTCTCCAACCATATGACCTTCGGCTTCGAGTTCATGAATGATGATTTGCAATTCATGCAGTTGAGCAGTCACCGGTTTGGAGTCAACCATCTTGTAGTCCATGAATTTGTCTACAATGAATTTCTTAAGACTGGTATTCTGCGTCTTATACTTTGTGGTAAGTGCATTCCAGAGTGCTTTTGATGTCTTTGAAGGATGATATACTTTGTATAGCACCTTGTCGAGACAATTCAGAATATAGTTTCTGCATAAGAAATCGGAATGCTTCCACGTATTCACATCTGCTTCCTTGCTTGGTCCAGGAATCGGTTCGTCCTCGTCGAGGTATTTTTGCAGACCGAGTGTGGTGAGATAAAACAACATCTGATTCTTCCATGTCAAGAAATCATCACCGTCTCCCTTGAGCGGTTCAGGTCTGTTGTGAGTAGTATTCTTTGAAAATTCTACTGTTGCCATCTCTGTTTTAGTAAGAAAACAGTAAAATTCTTAAGATGTTATATGGCTAGTATACCAAAGCAGAGAATAATCAATTATAAACTCGTCGCATAAGTTTATAACTCAGATTTCCACTACACCGGAACTCTGTAGAAATTATTATAACAATATGAATGTTGTAAATAAATTACGACAACAGCGTTATACTATTTTGAATAAATAGTATAACCAGAATAACGGATAGAATATAGAATAATGTATATAAATATACAATCAGACTAGAATTCTAACCGGATTATGTCTGAGGCTCGTCATAACGATTTCCTTAAGAATTTTATTTCAAAATTTCTCCCAAGATACAACAGACGTATTCTGCTCGAGATTGTGATGAGTATATCACTCTGTGGTTTGAATCTATAAGAACAACAGTTAGAAGAAAGAAGATTCGCGTCTGCACCCGTTTGTTCAAACGGTCGCGCCTGTTGCTTTTCATCGCACCTGCCTGCTGTTCGGCCGCGTCTCCTTAGTTGGGCCGCACCTGTTTGCGCGTGCTTCAGAAGTCGTGTCTCTTCAGTCCCCGCGTCCGTTTCTACCCGCCCGCTGCTTCTCTTCATATTCCAGGCCCAGCCCAGTTTCAGCCGAAGCCCAAAAACTGTTAGACAATGGCCTAGCAAAAGAATGGTCACCCGTACCCGGCCCGGTTCGGTCGGACGGACGGCGGCGGCGCGCGCGCATGTGTGTGGTGGTGATGCATGATCTCTCTTCTCACAACGAAGCATACATTTGGGAGCCCCAGGCCCCCAACCTCCTCATGAGAAAACTATATATAAACCACTATAGCTTTCAATAATTTGGAGATGTGAGACTTTGTATATTTCATTCATCTTATTAAGGAATTCCAACAGTCTATATACAATTTTTTTTATCCATAACCGTCTTCACTTATTAAACTATCTTCTATATATTTAATTATATGATACTGAAAAAATTGATCAATATATGCAATCATGTATAAATATGATTTTTTTTAAATCAATGCGATTAAGAATCACCAATAATCAACACAACTAAAAGTATGTTATATTATAACTTGCAATAATAAGTTTAGGTTTAATGTTCGGAGTTGTACGAGATTTGGTAGCTGTAAAGATGGCTAATTTACAAAATACACATGCTATGGTTGTCATTAATAACTAATCTATCAAATTATGGAAGTTCACATTGTAAATTTTATCATCTTGTAATAAAATCTAAGAATAATCAAGTACCATGGTTAGTAATAACATCATTTGATTAATATAATTCAAAGTCATACACCATAATATTTGCAGTGACAGATGCACCATCATTTTTCAAATTCATTAGTTCCTATAAGCTATATAGTTTGTGAATTTCAGTTTGTTACTTTTCAAGTTACAAATTGGACTATTTGTTAATTATTAGTATACAAATCCAACTAAGACAATCTCATTTTATTTCTTTATAAAGACATCATACGGCTACATAATTTTTTTAAAAATCATCAAAAAATAAACCTTGATTGTATAATAACAACCTTGATCAACTTACTGTTGGATTTGGGCTAGCGTGCAGCAGGTTAAATATGTGAATTTCAAATTTTTTATTACTTTGTATCTTATTGGGCCTATAAAATCTAAATTGATTTAGATCTAATCTAAATTAATTTTAATTAAAATCATTATTTTATTTTATTTTTTATTAAAATGATTTTATTTGGTGTTATATATAATATATATGTGCACATGTCACTACAAGAAAGGCTTTGTATAGCGACGGAGCCTAGCGACGACTAGCGACGGCTAAAAAAAGCGGCTGTCGCTAGCCATCGCTATATGCAATATACAGATCCAAGCCGAGAGCAGCAGATTCACTTCACTTGCTCCTCCAAAACCTTCCTTCTTCCCCCAATCCATCGCCCCCCGTCACCGTAGCCGCCGCTCCAGCCTTCAACGCCTCCAAATCACCCAAATTTGTGTCGGTATGCTCCTAATCTCTTGTTTGAATGTAAATTTGATGTTTTTAGGTTTAGTTTAAACACTAATTCAATTATGACTTGTTGTAAAATTGAGATTTGTTGTTAAATTAGGTATTAGTAGTGTTGTTAAATTAGGTATTAGTAGTGTTGTATGTTGATTTGGTAGATTAATTAGTTTATTATCATGAACTTGAATTAAGTATTACATTAATTAGTTTATCATGATCAAGTTGAATAAATGGTTGATGTAGATAATTAGTGTTGGCGATTAACATGGTTAGTTGTTTTAGGTGAAAAAATAGTGTATATTAATGATTAACTTGGTTATTGATAAATTTACATGAAAGTATTTCATAGTTTATGAAATTGATAAATTACAAATTTAAGTTGTTAAGTGAATTTAAATTGACAAATTTTTATTTAATAATTAGTTTTTTTATTGTTTTCTAATTATCTATTTGATAATTAGAATTTGTTGTTCTCTAATTATATTCATTGATAATTCTTATATTTACTCTGTTGATTGAGCAACGGCCATTTTAATAATTTTAGCGATGACTATATTTAATAATTAGTTTTTTATTGTTTTCTAATTATCTATTTGATAATTAGAATTTGTTTTTTTCTAATTATATTCATTGTTATTCTTATATTTACCCTGTTGATTGAGCGACGGCCATTTTAATAATTTTAGCGATGACTAACGACGGCTAGTGACGACAAAAATGCAAAAGGTTGTATATATTGTAAAAAATAAAGTTTGTACAAAAAATAAAAAAATGAATATGAGAACATTAAAATCTGCAAATATCTAATTTATTTAAAAAAAAATAGGAAATGACTTTAAAAACAACTGATATTGTACTAAAATCGATTTTGTAAAGAAATTAAGAAATGAATGTAACAACAACAAATAGTCACATAAAATCTATGTCGTAAAAAAATAAAGAAATGAATATTGAACTAAAATTGTTAATTGAATGTTGAACTAAAATTTAAATACACAAATTTTTGAAATAAAATATAAATAGTTGAAACATTGTCAAAATTTGAAAAGAATAATAATATTTGATAAAATTTAAAGAAATTTTTTTATCCCTTAGATTAGCTTTGGCCCCGTCTGGCAAGTGTTGTATATGACCGTTATATGGATGTTCGTTTTGTAACGGAACGGACATTTATATTCATCTGATACAATATTTTTCGGATTTGTCCATGTATTGGACAAGTTACAAACACAATAAATTAATTACATATTATAAACCATTTCATTTAAACGGTTATAAAATTTCGACAACACTTCCTTCACGTTCCCTGTGTACACGCATTTGTGTACGATATAGTGAACATAAGGGAAGTGCTGCCGAAATTTTGTTGAACCATTTAATCTGAAATGATCTATAAAATGTAATTACATTATTGTGTTTGCAAGGGGAAGTAGGATGACTGACCACCGAAGTGAAACCCAAAATACCAAAAAATAAAAAAATAAAGTGAAGTTTATATTTTGAATTTTTTGGATTAGTCCGCTGTTTTCAAAACGAAACCAAGGTTTACGTTTGATGGACATAATATTCCAGATGAAGCAGCATATCAAGCCGATCTTGAATCAAATACAGAAATAATAATAACTGATGATATTGATGTAGGGCCTTTGAATGATGAATCGAACGTCCTATTTGATGCATTCGAAAGTACCGAAGAAAATGAGATAGAATACGAGACTGAATCTGAATCAGAAAACGATGAAGACTGATCGTTATTGATATAATTGTTATGTGATAGTGATTGAAACATGCGATGTAATAGTAAATTTCTGTAATTGTTCTGTGATGATCATTTAGTTAATTTTTATCCATGTTTTGTACTAGTAAATTTTTATAATTGTTCTATGAAAGTGATTGAAACATGCTATGTAGTAGTGAATTTCTATTATGGTTCTGTGATGATTATTTATATAATTTTTATCCATGTTTTGTGCTAGTAAATTTTTATAATTGTTTCTGTGAAAGTGATTGAAACATGCTATGTAGTAGTGAATTTCTATAATCGTTCTCTGATGATATTGTTTTTCTATAGCAGATATGTCTGGCAGGAGATGGAGTGTAGGTGGTGGTGGCACGCCATCCCCATCTCCCGGTGCAGGTGGTAGTGGCACTGCACCGGACTTACGTCCGATTGCAGAAGTTGCTCCTAGAAGTGCTGGGTAAGTATCAGTTTTATTTAAAGTATATGTTTTAAAATCCACTAAACATGTATATCATAACTTTTGCATTGGCTTTGAGGTGGAACCATCAGATTATATTTTATAGGTTTCGAGAAAGGCATTTCAGAGCTGGATGGATGGTTGTTGGCATCGCTGGGACGACATCCCCTCTCATGTCAAGAACGCTATACAGGCGGATTTACTTGTAAGTAGTAGTTTGAATTTCAGTTGTAAATTAATATAATCTACATAACTTAAAATAATTTTAATTTACAGGCTGCAGTCCGCGTTGACCCTGATGACTTGGACATTTTTCTAAATTACTGGAGCAAACGAATGAGGAAAAATTACAGGGATACATTGTCCAAGGCTAAGAATGTAGGGAAAAAGCCGAACTGGATGGGTGAGGGTGTATGGAATGAATTTCTTCAGCTTTGGAATAGTCCGGCGGTAAAAGTAAGTAAAATATGTTTTCTTTGTTATTTAAGTCTAATATAAATCTCGTAAGATATATGCGTGATAATTTATCTTAATTTGTAGGAGTTATCTGCGCGGAACCGGGCAAACAGGAATAAAAATCCTGCATTGCACCGTGGTGGCTCCAAATCCTTTCAGGAGCACAAGAGAGAGCTGGTAATTAAATTTATAAACTATGTTTACATTTTATTACAATATTTTATAATCAGATTAGCAATAATATTTATATATTTTCAGGCCGTAAGATACAACTGCGAGCCCACTATGGCTGAGCTGTTCAATGCCACGCATGCCGTGGAGAGGACTGACGAAGAGGGCAATGTTTCGTACGAGTGGACGGATGACAAATCACAATCCGTAATGGTAAATTAATTTACTGTTAATAACAATATTTTGTCTTATTTTATTTTCAATATTTTGAAATTCGGTTTTTATCGTGTAAAACAATTGTTTGTAATCGCAGGAGAGGAACGAAGCAGAGCGGGCTCAAGTCGCACAGTCCACTGGTCGGGAAGAGCTTACGTTAGAGGAGGAGCATATTTGGGATGCTATTATTGACCCGCCTTCTCGAACCAGTCGACGGTATAGCTATGGAAATATGGAGGTAAATTTTGACATGTACTAATATATAAATTTACTTATGCATATGAATAGTTAAATAATTTTAATAATATTATATATATATATATGCTAATATATAAATAATTATGAATTATTTTACAGGCGATGAGAATGCAGAGTGCATACAGGAGGTCGCAGCAAGAGGTGGAGATTGCTCAGTTGAGGGCGACAGTGGAAGAAATAAATGATTGGAGGAAGAGTTTCTTTGAGTAACAGCTGGATGAGCGGATTGCGGCTTATTTGTAACAGCATGGGAGGATGCCTGGAGAGGACGGCATCGATGGCGAGGAGTAGGTATGTTTATTTGCTTATAGTTTGGTATATACACATTTTGGTTGGTTTGGTGTATATATATTTCAGGATATTATGTATATATTTTGATGACTTCTAGTTGATGGATTTGGTTGGATATTATGTATATATGTGTCGGGATATTATGTAGAAATTTCGGTTTACTATGTACATATTCTGGTTAATGGATTTGGTTGGATTGAAAATGAGATTTGGTTGGATTTGAAAATGAGATTTGGTTGGATTTTATATTGTTTGAATGTATAGTGATGTTATATGATGGATATATGATGGTTATAGTTGATGAATATAGTGTATAGCGGTTGTTTGGTTGAAGTGTATATGGGTTGTGCAGGTGCACAGAAATTTACCCAAGTTAGCGATGGCCAATTGGTTCAGGTTAGCGACGTCTAGCGACGTCATTTAGACGTTGAAAAACTTTCCATATGGCACATTTGCAGTCGCGAGCCGTCGCTATTTATGTGATGGAGCCATCGCTAAAGCCGTCGTTATACTATTGGACGACGACCAATATAGCGACGGCTTTTAGCGTCGGCTAGCGACGGCTCACGATGGCCGGCGACGGCTAAAAGCCGTCACTATCTGGTTCCGTTCTTGTAGTGTATGTATCATATACACATCTACACGTACATGCACATACAACACATAAAGTGCACGCTTTAACATGCTCATGCTTAAATGTTGAGATTTACACCGCAACGGACATGTTAGCTCCTTCTTATGTATATATGTTGTCTAATTTACATGAATACATATATAAAATGAAATAAATTATATTCATGCAAGATTAAATACACACACACATGTACACATAAAATAATGTAAAAGTCATTTTATATTAATACACACACACACGGAGAGATATAAAAGTAACATTTACAAATATAAATGTTAACAATTTTAAACCCAAATCCAAATTTCAAATTTAAAGCTAGATCTGGAACTGAGAAGATCTTTTAAATTTAAAAATCAAATTTGTTAAAAAATATATTTTCATTAAAATATACATTATTTATGAATTTTTTTATTAAGCATTGATATATATATATATATATATATATATATATGTATGTATATATTAGATTTATATCTAAAATGAGATTATACGATAATTGTGTGTGTATATATTATAATAAATTATATATATATACATATTATTTTACGTCCATAACTATTTTTTCACAAAATCAACCTTTTTTTATTAATTATACCCATATGGTCTTTTCTTAATATAATAACAATATCCGTACAAAAAAAAAATCTTAGTTTTTTTAATGTGAAATGAAATATCAAATAATGTTTGTAAATTTATGTATATTGAAATACACACGCGCATGCGCGCATGCACATACATGCACACACGCGTGCGCGCGTGCGCGCACTCACACACACACACACACACATATATATATATATATTATTTTTAATTATTAAAACTAATTTAAGTTATTATATTAAAAATTATATATATATAATATATAAATATATGTATATATACGTTTTTTAATTTTAGAAAGCGATATATATTAAAATTTAACAACAAAATTATAAATATTTAATGCTAATTTATTTTGATTTAAAAATTCATTTTTATTTAAAACCTTTTTATATCAATTTTTTATTCAAAAAATTAATTTTTTAAATCAAACCGAAAATAATAGATGCATATATCTATATATATATATATATATGGAAAAAAAATTCATAATAATATATGTATATATATCCTAGATCGACAACATACACATATAAGGATTCGTGATATATACAACTAAACTATCCAGATACAACATAATAAATGACAAAGACACACACACAGATATATATATATATATATATATATATATATATATATATATATATATATATGAATTAGAATGTTAGTAAACACCGTAGCTTGTAAAATGCACCTTGAATGATTTGAATAGATTTTGAGTTGGCAATGAAAAAAATCCTAGAATTTTGTGAAGAATAAGAACCTAACACCACCTTTTAGATTTAATTTTATTTTTGTTTTTATATTAGGATTTTCGACCGGACGGCTAAAGCTAATGGCAAAAAAAGGCTAAAAAAAATTAAATCAAATAAGGATGAGTGAAGTATAGACTAAATAGGTATAAGGAAGAGGTAAAAGCAAAACAAAATATGCCCTAGTTTTACCCCTTCCTTCCTAACCAACACAAACAATTTTGAATCACTTATCTCTCCCACTTTTTCATCTTTGGTCGACAAAGAATGAGGCTTAATGGATTTCAAAAAGTCCTAAGCCCATTTAATAATGGAAGAGGTAAAAGCAAAACAAAATATGTCCTAGTTTTACCCCTTCCTTCCTAACCAACACAAACAATTTTGAATCACTTATCTTTCCCACTTTTTCATCTTTGGTCGACCAAGAATGAGGCTTAATGGATTTCAAAAAGTCCTAAGCCCATTTAATAAATAATTGATTTAAATCTAATTTAATTTTCATTCAGTATCATATATATATCAATACATACATATATAACTTTTATGTGCGTACCTAATTAATTAACAATGAGACCCAATGTTTGGGACAAAATTGGTCAATAACCCCAAAAGCCGTGAAAGCACCAGTGTTTACACACAGATCCATAATATTCAAACACAGATCTCAGATCCAGATAAAGTAGAGAATAAAAGTGAAGAAACAGTAAAGCTAAAATGGAAGAAAGCAGGAAAGTACACAAGGTTTATAGTGGTTCGACAATCTGGCCTACGTCCACTTTGAATCAATCCTTTTTATTGCCTTGTATTGTAATTGCAATTACAAGCCTTTAATATCAATCACAAAAATGACAGAGTTTCTGCGTCAAAGAAGGAGAAGATCCACTTTTTAGTTGCAACCAGACTCCTATTTATAAGTGTAGATCTGAAAATATCCGCCCAAAAACCTCAAATACCTCTTCTCTTCCGCAAGTGAGCCCACCAGATCGATCCAGGGCGATTCGAGATCGATGTGTGTTCAATGCCATCGATCCAATAGTGGTCCACGGGCTAGGATCGATCGTGGAGGTTCTGGAGTGCATCAAGAAGCTCTTCTGAAAATTTCATAGCATTTGGACTTATAGATTGTGAGTTATGATCGATACAAGTTGTAGTTTGTGTGAAGGCTGAAGCGTTCGTATCCATGAATTCGTATCCATCCACCCTCCTGCGTTCGTATCCATCAAAATCATATCGATGACATGGCTCAAAAACCTAGGTGAGATCCACTTTCGATGCCCAGTTGACTGCTTCTTCATTCAAACACATTTCCTTCGTATCGGTCGAATGCTGTGCTCTTCGTATCCATCGGACCATAGCCTTTATCCTCCATGCTTCGTATCCATCCACCAGCGCCTGTAGGCTTATTCGTATCCATTAACTATGCCTCTGTTCGCATCCATCGATCCAAGTCCATAGCCTCTATATCGATTAAAGCTTTACCTCTTTGTATCCATCGGTTGCTCCCTTGTTCGTGTCGATCCCAAGTTATGTCCCTTCGTATCGTTCCAAACTTTGATTAATATAAACTGTGCCTTGCCGTAACCAGTCAATCGATGTGCGTTGCATCGATATGAAGTCATCGATTCGAAGCATGTTTCCATTTCCATTCTGATTGATATTGGGTATGTTCCTGATCGGTACGAAAGTATCGATTCGAAGTAGATAGCCGAGCCTGCGTTGATCGATACGAACCACATCGATACGAACAGATTCATGCCGATCGATACGAACCATATCTATACGAACAACTTCCATCGATGTGAACTTATCCATGCCAATTTATACGAATCATATCGATATTCGATGCGAACCATTTCTCACCAATATTGATCCATTCAAACCGAGCATACAAACTCTGATTGACTCTAAATTTGAAATGTAGCCATTCCTAGCCTAGTTCACCATTTCCAATCGATCCCGTCTTGATTGGAGCTCAGTAAAATTTTGGCGATATCGATCATAGCCTTATTTTCAATCGATCTCTAATACTGGTTTCCATCCTTTTTAGCCTATTTGTTGATATCTCGGCATTGACAAAAAGGCGGGATAACATTTGCCCTCTAAAATATGCCTTGTGGTAAGAAGGCGTGTTTTGAATAGCTCTGAATCCAACATCCAAAGTCCATATTCCATTCATAGTCATTCTATTTTATCCATAATCCAATCTAATACTAAGCCATCCTATCTAAGTGCCACGGCTATATCTAAATCTGCGACTGCTACAAGTCGATGTCTAATTCGAAGTCATGTAACCACATCCTTAGCCAATTCCGTAGCTATCTGAACCTGTCAACCGAGCTTTAATCTATTCAATGACCAATAACCAAATCCATAACCTTTCTGGATTGATATCCAAATTCGAGACCACTCTGGGCCCTTTGTCAAATCCAGGACCTAGCCAGGTCCATGTATCCCAAGCCAAAGTAAGAATCTAGGTGTTAATAGACGCATTTTCTGTCGGTTTAGAAAACCGTCGAAAAATTTCAAAATTAAATTTACCGCAAGCGCATGGCATATACTTGTAGTACGTGGCGAATACGGGTCAATCCATAGGGAATTGATGATTTTAAAATTCTATTCAATCAAATTAAACCAAAGTCGATGGAAAGTTAAGCTAAAGAATTAGAAAAATAACTAACTAACTAAAAGAAAAGAGAAACAAATATAAGAGTTAAGTGACAATTTAGGAAATAAATCCATTCTCTAGATCATGTAGTTCAACACATATAAATCATGATCTCTCTTTTATGGTTATTAGTTCTTTAATTGATGTGCTTATCATAAGTATGGAATATTTGTGCTATTGATTAGCCAACATAAGCCATCAAACTATTGTTGAGACACAGCTTCTATGAAGATTTTGATTGCTGACAACAATATAAAGGCAATCGACAAATCAAGACCTTCATATGGTTCTCTAGATTATAGATTGATTATTTGATGTTATAATAGTAATAAACTTGTTAAAATCTATCCTCAAATAAGTCATGCACAAAATATAATCAATATATATATACATTTATAGTAATGTGCACATTTATTGTGCAACTTAACAGAGACCGGTCGACCGGTCCAAAAATGAACGGTCGACCGTTCCTGTTAAATGTGCACAATAAACGTGCACACATGCACATAACGACTATATATTTAAAATCCTGTCTACCGGTCATTTTTTGACCTGTCGACCGTTTTTAAACAGAAAGCAAGTTTTCCAAAAGACACTTCTCTTCTCCAAGAGTTGCATCTCCTACCTTTCACCAATAATCACAACTCTTAATGGCAACTGTTTCACCAAGAGTTACAACTATTTCTTCTTATATATACTCATCTAAATCGTTGATTCAAATATGAATTTATATGATTATTATATGCTTTCTCTGATCTTACTTTCTAACATTCTTGCATTCTAAAAGCACTCATTTAATTAATAGCTTATTGAATCATTGAAACTATTTTATACCTTTTGATTCAATAAGCAATATACCTTCTTTAATCTTCACAAAACATCATTCATATTCTTTGAGGATAAGATTATAGGAAGGGTGTACTACTAGTGACAAATCCGTGTTTTCAAGAACACAAGTTGTCAACAACAATTGTATTTGTTTTTGTTGAAGTCCTCGGTGTTGTAAGAGGCAAGTGTTGAAGTCCTCAGTGTATTAGAGGCGTGAAATCCCGTTCGGCTGTTCGGGTGTTGTAAACCTATTCCTCCGGGTGAAGCGAGGTTGTTAATAGTGAAAATCCAGATAGAAGTCTGGGACTGGACGTAGGACGGTGCTCCGAACCAGTATAAAAATCTCTGGTGTGATTTTTCTATTTTCTATTTACAATGCTATTATCATCTATTTCCGCATTTGTATTGTAATCCATATTACACGATCCGTGTATACTATATTAGCACATATAATTGTATACACACCGCACTTTCAATTGGTATCAGAGCACGGTCATCATATAACCGTAACACAGTTATTTGATATATTCTTGTAATATGGCAAATAACGCAAGTACTAGCACTCAAAACACCACTTACACAGAAGGGCAATCGACACAAAGACCTCCATTTTTCAATGGTCTTAACTACAGTTATTGGGCAACACGTATGTCATTCTTTATGCAATCAAGTAGCTATGATGCTTGGAATGCTACTCAAAGAGAAATAGTAAATTCAACAACTGATTATTCAGAATGGACTGTGGCTGAGAAAACGGCAGCAGCCGTAAATGCAAGAGCAATAAATATGTTGTTCTGTGCATTAGACCAAAATGAATATAACCGTGTTAGTATCTGCACTACTGCATATCAAATTTGGCAAACGCTAAAAATCACTCATGAAGGTACTAACAAGGTTAAACAAGCCAAAATAGCCATGCTGAAAAGTCAATTTCAAAATTTCAAAATGAAACCTAATGAAACAATCAATGACATGTATTCACGGTTTCAAACTATTCACCATGCACTTATTGGGTTAGGACAAAAGTATTCTGATTTTGATGTTGTTTCAACAGTCCTACATTCTCTGACTAATGAATGGGAAGGAAAAGTATTAGCAATTGAAGAAGCTAATGATCTTTCCGTCATGAAGCCAGATGAATTGATAGGAAATTTAATGTCCTATGAAGCAAATTTGCAGGCTAGAAAAGAACAGAAAGAAGAAAAGAAAAATGTAGCATTTCATGTTGAGAAAGATGAAAATGAATCAGATTCTGAAGATGAAGATTTGGCGTTCATTGCTAAAGGTTTCAAAAAATTCCTAAAATATCGAAAAGCCAGTCGCTACAATAAAAGGAAACCGGGATCAAATAAACCATCTTCATCTGCTATAGAATGTTTCAACTGCCATAAAAAGGGACACATGCAGAAGGATTGTCCAGAACAAAAGAAAAAGTCAGAAAATGACAAATTCAAATATAAGAAGGACAAATCAAAGAAACGAGCCTTCTCAGTAACATGGGATGATTCAGAGTCATCTTCATCAGAAAGTGAAAGTGATTCGGAGAATGAACAAGCTAATGTTTGCTTTATGGCAACAGAAGATGAGGTACAAATTCCTACATTTGATGAATTACTTGATATTAATGCTGAATTGATAGTCAAATATAAAGACTTAAAACGTCAATTAAAAGTAGTCAAAGCAGATTTAAGTAGAGCAGAGTTTGAACGAGATATGTTAAAAGATGAGAAGAAAATATTAGAAGAAGAACTTGAAAATATTCAAGAATCATCATCTAATGTTGACTCTCAAATATCTCTTTTGAGTCAAGAAATAGAAGCTCGAAAAGAGAAAAATAATGCTCTCACTACTGAAAATCATGAACTTAAAGCAAAAGTCAAAATTCTAGACCTAGAAAAAGCTAGTTTACAAACAAAGTTTGATGACATTACTCAAAATATTTCTAACTTTAACAAAGGTCGAGAAAATTTGACTAAAATCATTGAAAGTTCACAATCTATTTCAGATAAACAAGGTTTGGGATATAACAAACATGAAACTAAGAAACATCTTAGAAATAAAAGGAAGAAGAAAGTACAAAAAACTGAAGCTAAGAAAAATCTTAGTTTATTATATTTCAAACCAAAACCAGTTGTGAAATTTCAAAAGAGAAATGTCAAGACTATCAAAATATGGGTTCCTAAAACAAATAATAATTTGATTAGGAACAAATACATTCAGCAATTCATGAATAATGTACATTTTAATAACAATTATATATATAAAGGGGATACCGGACCCAAATGGGTTTGGACTCCTAAGACCTAACTCTTAGGACCCTATAAAAAGTGGGTACCATGAACTTAATTCTATTTTTTGCAGGTCCCACTGAAGAAAAGAGGAAAGTGGATATTGGACAGTGGTTGCTCAAAGCATATGACGGGAGACAAGAGCTTATTAACAAATATTAAATACTCAGATGGTGGCTCAGTCACTTTTGGAGACAATTCAAAAGGTTATATCATCGGCAAAGGCAATGTGAGCAATTGCGGTACATCTAACTTACCTCTTATTACTAATGTCATGCTAGTTAGAAATTTAAAACACAATTTACTTAGTATTAGTCAGTTATGTGACAAGGGTTTTATAATTTCCTTTTCAAATAATAAGTGTAGTATTTTAGATAAAGACCATAATTTGGTTTTTGAAGGTTATAGAGACAGAAATATATATATTCTAAATATGAATATTAATCATAATTCAGATATGTGTCTTGTGGCTAATGACAATGATCCATGGCTATGGCACAAACGTTTCTGTCATATAAACTTCAGAACTATTGACAAGCTAGCCAAAAACAATCTAGTTAGAGGACTACCCAAAATGAGTTTTAAAGTTAACAACATTTGTGATGCATGTCAATTAGGAAAATTGACCAAATCATCGTTTAAATCCAAGAAAGTCATATCAACATTACAACCGCTTGAGTTACTGCACATGGATTTATTTGGACCTACTAGAGTTCAATCAATAAATCACAGTCAATATGTGCTTGTAATTGTTGATGATTTCTCTCGTTATACATGGACAATTTTCTTAAAAAATAAAAGTGATACTTTCGATCATTTCAAATATTTCGTCAAAAGAATTCATAAATCAAAAGGGATTAAAGTTAAAAATATAAGAAGTGATCATGGCGGAGAGTTTGAAAATAATGAATTTGAACATTTTTGTACAAAGAAAGGTATATATCATAATTTTTCGTTTCCCAGAACTCCACAACAGAACGGAGTAGTAGAACGAAAGAACCGAACTTTACAAGAATGTGCAAGAACATTATTGAATGGAACCACCTTACCAAAATATTTTTGGGCAGAAGCTGTCGCAACTGCCTGTTATGTTTTAAATCGTGTTTCCATAAGACCTCTTACCAAGAATACTCCTTATGAATTGTTTAACAAAAGAAAGCCCAAAATCTCATACTTCAAAGTTTTTGGTTCCAAGTGCTTTATTTTAAATACGAAAGACCAGCTTGGAAAATTCGATCCAAAAGCCGATGAAGGAATATTTGTCGGTTATTCGGAACGAAGTAAGGCCTATCGGATATTTAATATACGAACCAAAACTATTGAAGAATCACTTCATGTCTCTTTTGATGAAATTTATCAGCATCCTCACACAATATCAGATGATGACGAATCAATAGTCATTGATAATCCAATCATCTCAAATACTGATTCTGACTCAGAAGTAATTATTGAGAATACTCCTCAAATATGTGAATTACAATCACCACCAAGAATATTAAGAGACCATCCGGCCCAAAATATAATAGGTGAAATAACATCACATGTCAGAACAAGGAGTCAACTCAATCAAATGGGTCATGTCGCTTTTCTCTCAAATATCGAACCCAAGAATCCAAAAGAAGCTGCTACAGATGATTACTGGATCATTGCCATGCAGGAAGAACTAAATCAGTTTGAGCGCAATGACGTTTGGGAACTTGTTCCGAGACCAACTGATCAGTCAGTAATTGGTACTAAATGGGTCTATAAAAATAAGGCTGACGAACAAGGAAATATCACCAAAAATAAAGCAAGATTAGTAGCACAAGGATACAATCAGGAAGAAGGTATCGATTATGAAGAAACTTTTGCACCAGTTGCTCGACTAGAAGCTATTAGAATTCTATTATCTTTTGCTTGTCATCATAATTTCAAACTTTATCAGATGGATGTCAAAAGTGCTTTTCTCAATGGATTTATCAAAGAGAATGTCTATGTCGAACAACCTCCTTTATTCGTACATGAAAAATATCCTGACCATGTGTTCAAACTTAAGAAAGCTCTGTATGGCTTAAAACAAGCACCTCGTGCTTGGTATGAACGATTACGTAGCTATCTTATTAATTCAGGATTTGAAATAGGCAAAGTCGATCAAACTTTGTTTATTGAACATTCTCGAAAAGATATTCTGGTTATCCAAATATATGTAGACGATATCATCTTTGGTTCAACAAACGATAAACTCTGCAAGGAATTTGCAAGTATTATGACCAAAGAATTCGAAATGTCTCATATGGGAGAACTATCTTATTTTCTTGGACTTCAAATCAAACAACTTTCAAACGGTATTTTTATCAATCAAGAAAAATACTGTGAAAATCTTATCAAACGCTTCGGATTACAAAATACATCTGGTAAACCAACTCCTATGAGTACAACTACACATCTTGAAAAAGATGAAAGTGGTAAGAATGTTGACCAGAAATTATATCGAAGCATGATTGGTTCTCTTCTTTATCTTACAGCTAGTCGTCCAGATATATTAATGAGTGTTTGTTTATGTGCTCGTTTTCAAGCCGATCCAAAGGAATCACATTTACGAGCAGTGAAACGTATAATTCGTTATCTTAATAATACCAAAGATTTTGGTCTTTTCTATCCAAAAGAATGTCCATTTGAATTAGTATCATATAGTGATGCTGATTTTTGGTGGCTCACGAACGGATAGAAAAAGTACAAGTGGTACGTGCCATTTTATTGGAAAATCACTTATCTCTTGGTTTAGTAAGAAACAGAATTGTGTTTCACTATCAACATGTGAAGCTGAATATATATCAGCGGCTCTCGCTTGTACTCAAGTACTATATATGCAACAGACACTTCAAGATTTTGATATTCATTTATCAAATTCTATTATATACTGTGATAACACAAGTGCTATAAATCTTTCTAAAAATCCAGTGAATCACTCTCGAACTAAACACATTGATATCCGTCATCATTTTCTTCGAGATAATATTGAAAAAGGAAATATATGTCTTGAATATGTTCATACTGACAATCAATTAGCCGATATTTTCACTAAGCCTTTACTTGAATCTAGTTTTATTAAACTACGAAGAGAGCTTGGCTTAGTATCTCGGAAAGATCTAGAATAGAATAAATTATTCACATTCTTAAACTATATGTTTTAATATGATAACAATCTTAAAATTCAGAACTAGAAAACAACTCTAGCTATTTTTAAACCAAAAATTATAAACCTTTGTTTATATTTACGGTCAATTCTATCTACCAAATTTTATCCACAAGTTCTTTTGCAAATTTTTCCTATATAAACTTATGAAAACTACATCTCTAATCATTCCTTTCTTTGCTGAAAATTATACTCACCATAAACAAGCTATCATGGCACACATTTGTGACAAATGCGCACAAGAATCCCATATTTCAATCACAAGCTCGGAGTCGGAGGAGAATTACTCTCCGACTACACCGAAACAGAAACCGGAATGCAATCACTTTTGTTCTCGCACTCCTGGTCATACGCCATCATCTAAACGTGTAAAGAAAGCACTATTTTGCTCTCCGCGCACGAAGGCACAAATCGATGAGATACATCACTACCAAAAGCATCAAATCGACCTACAGAGACAATTGCATTATGGACAAAACCAACTCTATCATGAACAACAACGTACGTCGGCACGTTTATCCGTTTTAGAAAGAATGGCATCGTTCTTCTGCGGATCAAACAGGCACGATGTTCATGAACCAATGCCATACAAGCCATCAACTTCAACAACTCCAAACTCTTGGGATAGAAATTATAATGAGAACGAAGGAGCTCGAAATAACTGGAGTCCATGGGCTAAACGCATTGGAGACAACAAAAAATCTAATGACAACTCTACTTCTCATTAGATTTCCATAATGTATATTGTTTTGTTTTCATATATTGTTTGTAATAACATATATTCTGTAATAATAATATGATATATAATATATACAATCGATTTTTTTCAAAAATTTTGCGAAAACAATCAGTTTTTCAACACAGAGCAAAACCGGTCGACCACCGAAATTTCTACCGGTCGACCAAAAAGGCTCTCGGGTTGAAAACGGTCGACCGGTAAAAATTAGGCGGTCGACCGGTCGAGCATTTTACAGTTTTTTATATACTCCACGTATATATTTTTACCCCCCACTCATTTCTTTCTACTTCCTACTGAAAGCATTCCCAATTTCCAAACCCTAGTTCATATTTCTCAATCTCCAAAACTCCCAAATCCTCATCAATGGCTCCACCACAAAAGAAATCAAAGAAAAGAGCATCTTCAGAATCTTCATCTCTAACTCTCTCTGCCAGAAAGTGGCTTGAAACTCCAGTTGCCGTAACTCGATGGAATCAAATGACAAATTATAAGTTCCATCCGGGCTCATTCATCAAATTCGAAGACTTCACTTCATACGGTATTCGTCGTTTAGCAAACAACTCCAATATTTCTCCTCTCATAGATTTTTCAGATAATAGCATAGAAATTAATCACTTAATGATTAAATTATTCTACGCAAATATGAATTTAGAAGAATATACACCGGATAATCCAAATGGAGTTATTTGGTCGGTAGTTTGCGGCAAACGAATTTATCTTACTCATGATAGAATAGCTTCTATTCTTGGAATACCAAATAGAGGTGAAGAATTTTCATCGACATTTTGTGAAGTATTCACCCGAAATAGCACTAGCCATAAGTTTATAGAAGATAATAGTGACGGCACCAAATCGATTGGGCTACGACCGACAGCAAGGCTATTACATCGTGTCTTGATGCACTCTCTATTTCCTCGATTAGGAAATTATGATGCCGTCTACAAGGAAAATTTCAAGGCTCTTTATGCTATATACGGGGAAATCGAAATCAACTGGGCTCACATGATTTTCGATGAAATTTTAAAAGTAAATAACTCCACTCGACCTCATTTCTTCTATAATGAGTATGTTATGCGCATATTGCTAGCATGTGGAGTAACAGCCCCTGATTCAGCAACATCTACACCAAAATGCATTGAC
Organism: Allium cepa; assembly: GCA_030765085.1. NCBI lineage: Eukaryota > Viridiplantae > Streptophyta > Magnoliopsida > Asparagales > Amaryllidaceae > Allium > Allium cepa. The sequence goes on from CM060929.1 coordinate 306,870,469, forward strand.
TCCACTACCATCAAGCGCATGAAACTTCCTCCTCCCTATGTTCAGATTATGTCATTCGAACAATGGCAACAACGAGGTACACAAGCACAACAAGCTCCATCTTCGCGACCTCGTTCCGGAGAAGTTAGGTTGTTGAAATCTAAGTCGTCTACAAGAGAATCTCTTGAAACCATCGCTCGTAATCAATTCTTACTTGAAGCGAGACTCAAACGTATGGATTCAAAAATTGACAAACGATTCAACAAGGTCAAGTCTTTCTTCAGTGCTATATGGGATGCTATATCATGTAGCACATCTGTCTCTACCCAACATCAAGACCCCGGAAAGCGTCCGGTTCCTCCCACTTTCACTTGGTCAACATCCGAGGAATCTGCTGGTACAAGCGGACAAGGTCATGGAGAGACGTCTAGAGGTGATGACGATGACGATGATGACGATGACGATGATGACGATGATGATGATGATGAAGATGATGAGGAGGAGATTCAGTCGGACTAAAGCTAGTTTGTTTTTTTTTTTTTTTAGTCCTTTAAAAACATTTGTGACACTTGTACTAATTAGTGTCCATCTTTTTTAGTGAACTTTGGCATGTATGGTAGTTTCAAAACATCTTGTGTTTGAATGTGTGTTATGCATTGGTCTTTTTGGTTCATATTCTTTTTTCTTTACTCCTTTTTGTCGATGACAAAGGGGGAGAAAGGTGCTAATAATTGTTTGCAGGGAGAAAGGTGCTAATAATTGTCTGCAGGAAATCACATATTCAGGGGGAGACTCAATACTTTAATTATATATTGTCATCAATCAAAAAGGGGGAGAATGTTGAGACACAGCTTCTATGAAGATTTTGATTGCTGACAACAATATAAAGGCAATCGACAAATCAAGACCTTCATATGGTTCTCTAGATTATAGATTGATTATTTGATGTTATAATAGTAATAAACTTGTTAAAATCTATCCTCAAATAAGTCATGCACAAAATATAATCAATATATATATACATTTATAGTAATGTGCACATTTATTGTGCAACTTAACAGAGACCGGTCGACCGGTCCAAAAATGAACGGTCGACCGTTCCTGTTAAATGTGCACAATAAACGTGCACACATGCACATAACGACTATATATTTAAAATCCTGTCTACCGGTCATTATTTGACCTGTCGACCGTTTTTAAACAGAAAGCAAGTTTTCCAAAAGACGCTTCTCTTCTCCAAGAGTTGCATCTCCTACCTTTCACCAATAATCACAACTCTTAATGGCAACTGTTTCACCAAGAGTTACAACTATTTCTTCTTATATATACTCATCTAAATCGTTGATTCAAATATGAATTTATATGATTATTATATGCTTTCTCTGATCTTACTTTCTAACATTCTTGCATTCTAAAAGCACTCATTTAATTAATAGCTTATTGAATCATTGAAACTATTTTATACCTTTTGATTCAATAAGCAATATACCTTCTTTAATCTTCACAAAACATCATTCATATTCTTTGAGGATAAGATTATAGGAAGGGTGTACTACTAGTGACAAATCCGTGTTTTCAAGAACACAAGTTGTCAACAACAATTGTATTTGTTTTTGTTGAAGTCCTCGGTGTTGTAAGAGGCAAGTGTTGAAGTCCTCAGTGTATTAGAGGCGTGAAATCCCGTTCGGCTGTTCGGGTGTTGTAAACCTGTTCCTCCGGGTGAAGCGAGGTTGTTAATAGTGAAAATCCAGATAGAAGTCTGGGACTGGACGTAGGACGGTGCTCCGAACCAGTATAAAAATCTCTGGTGTGATTTTTCTATTTTCTATTTACAATGCTATTATCATCTATTTCCGCATTTGTATTGTAATCCATATTACACGATCCGTGTATACTATATTAGCACATATAATTGTATACACACCGCACTTTCAACTATAACACTTCCCTTGAAGCACTTTTTAACTTTCATGAAACTTGACAAAGAAAATGAAAATGAAATCTACTTTAAGTATGCCTATTAACTATTGATGAGAAATATATACCATCAAATTTTTACTTCAAACCACTTTCTTTCGCCATAATCATATTTTTATGAAGAGACAATTAGTGTTAGTGATTGTTTAAGCATAGCCTATTTGGTGCCAATAATATAGACTATCAAATTCAAAGCAAAAAAAACTAGTAAATCATTTCTATCATCATTATTAAGCACAAAAAGAGAGCATGAATTAACAAATAGTTGAAGCTACATAATTAGAGAGCTTCATTACTCCCTAAATTGAAGGGATTTAGCCTCTCATATTTGTCATTAAAACAACAAATGTAGCTTGCAACATGAGAGAAAAAGAAAAGGAAAAAGAAAGCAAAATAAAGAAAAACTATTCTATTTGCATGAAAATAAATCTACACTACAACATGAAAGTAAATAAGCATGAAAAGGAAAAGAACATGTATTGAAGTTGCATAAAAAGAATTACATAAAGAGAAATGGCTAAGCAGCCATGAAAAGAAAGAAGAGAGCTGGCTTTTATTTTGAGGCTAAAACTAACTAAAGAGAGACTAAGTAAGAGGATGGTTACATGAAGCATAAAGGGTATATATACATGTGTTAAACCCTAATTCAAATTTTTGGGGAATGCCCAAAATGCCCTTGAGGTAGTGTGGAGGCCAAGTAATCATTAGCTTTTACTAATCATCATTTAAGTGTACATAAAACCATTAACTATATAAGCATGTGCATTAGCCTCTAATTTGTACATGAAGGTATGTGGGTAGGTGGGGTCCTCCATTATCATGCCTTTGAATTATTTCCATCTTCATTTCTTTATCTTCACTCTTGTGCGTGCATATATCATAATGACACCAATTGTAAAATCCACTAAATTTCCTACAAAACAACATAGAAAATTCCAAGTAAATTTTCACAATTTAATAAATGCACAAAAATGACCATTTTCCCCTATATGAAGATGAATATGTGATAATTTGAAAACAATTTGAATTTGGTTTAAACAAGTAAAAATACCCAATACAATCATTTATTTAGTTTAAATCGATTAAATATGGTAGTAAAAATATGCACATTTACGTGCACATCAAATACCCCACACTTACCTTTTTATTCGTCCTCGAATAAAGAAAACTAAGATAAATCCGTTTTCGTAGGGAGCACGATTGCATTGAGCGTATGCAACAAGCCGTCATACCTTTGGGTGTCCCCAGTAGGACGAGTGTTGTCTCGTGAAGATTTTAGCGGATATTACCTACAAAATCCAAATGCATGATGAAAATATTTACAAAATGCAAGATTTATTTACAAAGAAATGGATGCAAAAAAATTTAAAAAATATTTACAAATGAAGGATTTAATTTTAAATTCACACGAATAAGTTACATATAGGTTTTGGCTATTGTCTTGAAAATTTATGTCATTTACTCGTTAAAATTTCCAACAAAAATTAAGTTATCATAACAAATAGACTATAGTTTAACTCGTTGTTTTAGTTAATAACACAGTGTAACTATGAAATGGATCCTTAATTGATTATCTAAGTTTATCAAAGTGGTATTTTGATTTCTTTTCAATAACAAATCAAATCAAATAAGTAAAATAGTGCTAGGATTTCAATTGCCTACTCTCTCATTATTTGCAAGAAAAATAACACACCTAGCTCAGGTAAACTAAGGCCAGATTTATCATCCATGCACTGCCTTTCGGGCTTATGTGAGGGGAGTACAAAGCATGGCGAGTGCACACACTTTAATGATACACCTATCGACCGTATGTGGTTTTATTAAGTCTGTTCTTTTTTTTCATTTTTTTACATGTGTTTCATACATGCATAACCGTGAGGACTTTTAAATGAGTACGAAAGCACATAATCAAATATTCCAAGTAATACACCCATGCATAACCGTGAGGACTTTTAAATGAGAGTGAATACTTTAGATGTTATTATTATTACTTTTTTCAAGAGAGAGAGTTTTGCAAAATCATTTTAGCACCATTTAACTTAGAAGATAAAAAATATATTATATCTTTACTTTAAATCAACCACTTTTTAAAACATAGATTTTCAATTAGGATGTTTTCATAATTAACACGTATGAATCTTCCTATTACTAGTTAAATCATTGTTATTTGTAATCAAACTTCATTTTTATTTTTGTTAAGAAATAAAATTTCAAAAATTTCAATTTAATAAGCCAAAACCATATATTTATCCTATAATGTTTTTTAAAAGAAATCGAAATGCTTAAATTCTTTTTTTTTTGTATTTTAAAATTTTGATTTTTTTGAGTTTTGAAAAGAAAAAAAATGAAAAATTAATCATGAAAACAAAAAAATGAGTCCCCCCACACTTAATTGTAACTGTGTCCCCACAGTCAGCCCAAGTGGAAGGAGTAAAGTAAAAAAAAAAAAAGATGACGTATATTTACATGAAAATGAGTGTTATTTACATGAGATCAGTAAGTATATAGTCAAAAAGTAAATGAATCGGTCTTCCAAAGACCGATTAATTTGTCTCATCAAATGTGCAAGATCCAGCTTAAGCACGAAAACCAAATCGTAAAAGATTTCGAAGTTGATTGTCGATTTTGAAAAACGAATTTTGTTTCATTGAAAATTGAACGAATTGTTTTGTTTTTAATTATTTTTGGGGTTGATATAACAATTGATTGAAATTCACATTTATTTTCACCAAATTGAAATTCAAGTTTATCATTGAAAACTTATTCCAAATTATAGATTTCAAAGTCAAAATGGTGATCGAAATCTTCCTCTTGAGAATTTAACTTCTCGTCATCCAAAAGTCCAAAAAATCCGTGTTCATTAAATTCGTCTTCCTTTGTTGGATTATCAACAACTTTATTACATGTGTCAAGTTCAAAATTCAAAGTTGTTGTATTCAACTTTTCAAAGTCGAGAAAAGGAAGATCGAATTTTAAATTTGGTTTCACACCCTCAAAAGAATTGAAATCTAACTCAATTACCGTGTTTTCAACTACTTCATTAAGATTGTTATTTTCAATTTCAAAAGTTGTTATTTGAAAATCGTCGATTTGGGTAAAAGATAGATTATTATTTGACTCATTACACGTTGGAATTTGATTTTGTTTTCACGTTGTTTATATATATTTCAAACAAGGAATTCGTGTGATCATCATAAATTTTGTTCATTTGCTCAAAAAAATCCAATTTATAGCTATTAACTTGAGAATTTTCAGTTTGGATTTGTTGAGAACAAAAAATTTCACTTGTATCATAATCGATATTATTCCCATTGCCAAAATTATTTGAAAAGTAAATCACATTTTCGATTTGATTTTGAAATTCATATTGGAGCTCAAAAGTGAATTGGCATGGGCTATACTCGAAATCGTTTGAATTTTGAATTGAATTCAAATTTTGATATCCTTGAAAACTTTGACTCGAGTTATCGTAGAAATACGAATTACATAAATCATATATTATTTGATTTTGTTGTGTAGAGCTTCAAGTAGAGATGAAATGTTATTTTCAAGATTTGAGGGTTGCTCGTTATTTTAAAAATTTTGTGTTTCGAAATTTGAATCGTTTAAACAATAGTTGATGTTAAAATATCCATATGAATTTGGAGTGAAATCATATGGATTATATTGATTTTCACAACTATTGTAAAATTCAAGTGAGTGGGGAAACTCGGACATTTTCATGAATTTTTTTGGTTTTTTTCTTTATAAAGCAAAAATATTTACAAATAAAATTTATTTTCAAAAGGAAAATTGATTTTTGTTTTGTTTTTGATTTTTCAATTTTTTTTTGTTTTTTGAAAAGATTTTATATACTTTTTTTTTTAATTTTGTTTTTTCTAGATTTGTTTTGGATTTTTGAAATTTCAAAGGAAAAGGATTTAAAAATTTCAAAGGAAAAGAAATATTTACAATTTTTTTTGGATTTTGTTTTTTTTTGTTTTCTTTTTTAAAATATGCATGAGCTAATGCAACTAAATGAATGCAAGGGTTAATTACAAGTGATTTATCCTAAGTCAATCCAAAATTGTATAATCACAAATTGTCTTAAATCAACAAGATAGTACTCAGCCAAGTAACGGACATGATTTATCGGTGCACCACGAATCACCGTAGCAATGCAGCCGAAGGCTTAAGTACCTTCAAAGGAACAACCACTATAATATTTATGAATCACCGTAATATTTATAAATGGTTATCACTCTGCCGTAGGCACGACACAAAGAAATTAAATTGTTCAAAGAAGACAACTTATCAATATATGATTAAGTGTTATTGATGTCTAACCGTTATTATTGATCAAAATCTAGGATGAAATGGAAAGCAGAAATTAAACATGTATTAACAATGCAACTATGAATGAATTTTTTTTGAATTTTTTTATATAAAACGTAAATTCAAGCTACTAATAATGCAAACCAAATAAAACAATATGCAAGGGTGCAAAATTTTTTATAAGCAATTAATTTTTTTTTGAACCAGTTAAGTAGAGCAAGCTCTTCCAATTTGCTTTGGCAACCTGAAAAAGTAATCAGATTCTATATATATATATATATATAGACACACACACACAAGTGTTTTTTTTTGACACAAATTAAAACAAAACAAAACAATTTGTTTTTTGTTTTTTAGGATAAAGAAAAACGAAACAACAAGAAAGCAATTTTTTTATTTAGAGATAATAAAAAGTCAAATGATAACAAACTAAAACTAAACAAATTAAATTAAAAGAAAACAAACTAAATTAAAAACAAATGCATTCACCATAAAAGCCCGGCCCACGCTCCAAACTAAATAGTTCTCTCGATCAAACAGTACAAACCCACAATCACTTTTCGAAATTAACAATCAAGATAACACAGTAAATCTAAATCTCCTACAATCAATTTTAAAACCCGAAGCTCGTGCTTGTGGTTTTACTCAGACGAGGTGATGAGGCGATGGTGGATTAAAGGCAGGCGATTCGTGGTTTGGAATATGCGATTTAGAAACGATTTAGAAATCGTGATACATGTCTGAAGGCAATGAGTAGCAAATTGCAGCAGAGATGGGTAGCGAATTGCAGCAGAGAGGCTGCGATCTGGTTCTAGAAGGTGGGAAAGAATCAAGTGGTTCGAAGTTGATTTGGATTGCGAATTCGAAGGTGGATGGTCTTCGCGGTGGTAGGATTTGCGGTAAGTTGGGTTGTGTACTGTTGGCTGTGATTTCAGAAGTTTGGGGATGGAATTGGGTTTTGCGGGTGAGGCGATTGGGATGCGAGGTTGCGGTTGATTTTGGTGGTGAAGAGGGTTTGCGTGGTGGTTTTCAGGGAAGTTGATGATGGCAATGCGGTAGATGAAAATGAAATATGGCAGATGTTTATGTACTGCAGTTTGTAAATGTATGGAGTGAAGTTGGATGATGGCCGGTGCACAGCACTGTGATGTTTGGTAAGTGTGTACGTGAGTAGAGGGAACAATTCGGCGTTGTCTTGCCTGAAAACAGTAAGGCAGTAGTGGGAGAAGGTGGTGGCCGAAGGAAAACACTGCAGTGGTGGGAAGATGTTGAGTATGGTAACGAGAATGGTTGCAGGTGATGTAACAACAGAGGCAACAACAGTGATGCTCAGTCCTGGTTTGTGTTTGCGATTGCACTTGGAGGATGCGGTGTTGTCGTCTTTGAGTTCGAAGTTGAGATGCTGCAGTGGGATGTATTTGTAGGGTGGCTGCCTGGTTGAAAGATGATGAAGTTGTGGAGTCGGTAGCGTGGGCAGAGGCAAATTGAAGAAGGTGATGAGGAAGGTAGAGTTGATTCAGGTGATTGCAAAGGTATTTTTTTTTTTGGAAGTGTTGAGGTTGTGATCGTTGACAGGGGACGTATGGGATGATGGTTTGTATTGCTGAATGTTGATGGAGTTATGGTTTTGGTCGAAGCAGAAGGCAAGGGGAATGGTCGGAGAAGAGTTTGACAGGGGTGGTTCCAGTATTTGGTTGTGGAGTTAGTGTGAATGCACAGTATTGGTTTGTGGTTTGGGGTGTGCAGGCTTGTTTGTTTAAGTGGAACGAGTTGTGGTGGTGGTTGAGCAATGTGCCGAGAGTTTGGCTTGTAAGTAGTTGCCGATGAAAAGAAATGAACAATGAAGAAGTTGTTGGTGGAGAGGAATGTTGATGTAACTGTGTAGTGCAGTGGGTAATGAAGAGGTGGTGGTCAGTTTTGGAAGTCGGTTTTGGGAAGTGGTGAGCAGGCAGGTATGTTGGTCTGCAACGTAGAAGTTGTTGAGTGGTTATGCCAAAGGTGGTGGAAGAAGAAGTAGGCAGGCTGATAAAGTGGTGAAGGCCAGTGAAAGGCAGGGTATGCTGTTAAGGTGGTGATGGTGTGCAGACAAAAGATGGTGATGTTTTGGAGGTGTGTTGTTGTGGTTTGCTGTTGATGTATGAAGGTGGCAACTGAAGTGGTTGGAGTTCTGGTGGAGGATCTGGGAGGATATGGTGATGGTTGAAGCTAGTTTGAATGGGAATGGGAATAGGAATGGGCCAGAGACGGTGAAAAGCAAGCAAGTGGAGTTGTGGTTTGGTGGTTGCACGGTGACAGTTTTATAGATGGTCACTGATGAAGGAAGTGGAAATGGTAGTTGTAACAGAGAGTGTAGATGAGTGTTTTATTTTATTTTTAAAGTGCACAGTGCAGTGTAATTTTTTTTTATTGAAGAAAAAGCAATATAAAAAGAAAAGTAAAATGTAAATATAAGTTGCAAATGCACACAAAAATCAAACACACGATAATTTTTTTTTTAAATGCAAACACACAAAACAAACACACAATAAAATCAAATAAAAATAGTTCGAAGAATAGAAAATCAAAATAAAAAAAATTCCCCGACAACGGCGCCAAAAACTTGTTAATCGACAGAAATTCTATGGAGTTAGAAAACCGTCGAAAAATTTCAAAATTAAAATTACCGCAAACGCACGGCGTACACATGTAGTACGTGGCGAATACGGGTCGATGCGCAGGGAATTGATGATTTTAAAATTATATTCAATCAAATTAAACCAAAGTCGATGGAAAGTTAAGATAGAGAATTAGAAAATTAACTAACTAAAAGAAAAGAGAAACAAATATAAGAGCTAAGTGACAATTTAAGGAATAAATCCACTCTCTAGATCATGTAGTTCAATACATATGAAATCATGATCTCTCTTTTATGGTCGTTCGTGCTTTAGTTGATGTGTTTATCGTAAGTATGATATATTTGTGCTATTAATTAGCTAGCATAAGCCGTCAAACTATAACACATCTCTTAAAGCACTTACTAACTTTCATGAAACTTGACAAAGAAAATGAAAATGAAATCTATTTAAGTATGGCCTATTAACTATTGATTAGAAATATAGACCGTCAAATTTTAATTTCAAATCACTTTCTTTTGCCATAATCATATTTTGATGAAGAGACAATTAGTATTAGTGATTGTTTAAGCATAGTCTATTTGGTGTCAACAATATAGGCTATCAAATTCAAAGAAAAAACAACTAGTAAACCATTTCTATCATCATCATTAAGCACAAAAAGAGAGCATGAATTAACAAATAGTTGAAGCTACATAATTAGAAAGCTTCATTACCCCCTAAATTGAAGGGATTTAGCCTCTCATATTTGTTATCAAAACAACAAATGTACCTTACAACATAAGAGAAAAAGAAAAGGAAAAGGAAAGCAAGATAAAGAAAAACTATTCTACTTGCATGAAAAATAAATGTACACTACAACGTGAAAGTAAATAAGCATGAAAAGGTAAAGAACAAGTATTGAAGTTGCATAAAAAAATTACATAAAGAGAAATGGCTAAGTAGTCATGAAAAGAAAGAAGACAACTTGGTTTTATTTTGAGGCTAAAACTAACTAAAGAGAGTCTAAGTAAGAGGATGGTTACATGAAACATAAGGGGTATATATACATGTGTTAAACCCTAATTCATATTTTTGGAGAATGCCCAAAATGCCCTTGAGGTAGTGTGGATGTCAAGTAATCATTAGTTTCTACTAATCATTATTTAAGTGTACATGAAACCATTAACTATATAAGCATGTACATTAGCATCTAATTTGTACATGAAGGTACGTGAGTAAGTGAGGTCCTCCATTATCATGCCTTTGAATTATTTTCATCTTCATTTCTTTATCTTCACTCTTGTGCATGCATATATCATAATGACACCACCTGTAAAATCCACTAAATTTCCTACAAAACAACATAGAAAATTCCAAGTAAATTTTCACAATTTAATAAATGCTCAAAAATGACCATTTTGCCCCTATATGAAGATGAATATGTGACAATTTGAAAACAATTTGAATTTGGTTTAAACAAGTAAAAATACTCAATACGATCATTTATTTAATTTAAATAGATTAAATATGGTGGTAAAAATATGTACGTTTACGTGCACATCACCAGAACCTCTCCGGGTCGCATTGCCCTATTCCGACCCGACTCTCCGGTCGAGGGCTTTTATGTTCTCCGGCCTTGACTTCCCGACCAAGAACTTTTTATATTCTCCAGCCTCGGATCTCCGGCCAAGGACTTTTATATTCTCCGGCCTCAGATCTCCGGCCAAGGACTTTTATATTCTCCGGCCTCGGCTCTCCGGCCAAGGACTTTATATTCTCCGGCCTCGTCTCTCCGGGCAAGGACTTTTATATTCTCTGGCCTCGACTCTTCGGCCAAGGACTTTTATCTGCGATTACTGCCCCATCTCTTCGGTCGGGACCGTAATCGCGAGACCTGTATTATTTATTATATTAATCCAAATCCACTTTATAGAATCCAGTTAACAAACTGAAAGTTCGAACAAAAAGGGAAAACTAAACAAATGTCCGTGCAACCCAAGAAAGAACCAAAGTTTGTAGGAGAGTAAAAAGAAAACAGGATTTCATATACTCGAGTAATATGGTTTGTCACTGTTTAGAGCATGTCTAGGGACCGTCCTCGATCCCATACATATGTAAGCGACTTAGCCTTATTACTTCGAGCACTATTATTTATTCAATGCCACAAATTTATTTAGTTGATGACGAGCCGACAATGCCTAGATCTAGTGTCATCCTCGTTCGTGGTTGGCGGTGGCCGCTCCTGTTCCGCTACCATAACTCGATTCCTTACATATTGTTGCAGATGACCATTCCTTATATGCTCCTCAACAATATCCTTCAAATGTTTGCAGCCACTCGTGTTGTGCCCATTCAGCTCATGGAAATGTAATGTTTTCCCGATGTCCGCTCGTGTTCATAAGGTTCCCTTCTTGCTGGCTTTCAATACTGGAGGCGCCCTGGAGTATCCAAGTAAATCCTTTCTAGAGTTTCAGTTAGATCCATGTGAGAAGAAAACTTTGACTCCCTCCTTCGCCTTTTCGAAGTGCTACTGTTGTCGTTCATTTTTCTTTTTCCTTTATTATCTTTGACTAGGTCCTCCCTAGGTGGACCTCCACCCTTTACTGCATAAGCTTCAGCCTCTCTCCCTTCTCTCTCAGCCTGCGCGTCTTCTTGCCTTGGAAACCTTTCTGCCTCATGGTACAACTCCCGAGATCCCTCGGTGGGTCCCGTTCCAACGATATCTTGAAATTTGAATTATCTATAATTTCAAAACTTCCGCCATCAAAACCATCGATGGATCATGTCGATCCATTCTGAAGCCAACGTCGCATTGAATCCGATTAAGAAATCCTTGAGCGACTCTCCTTTCCATTGTTTCATCGATGTAAAAGTCATCACATTCTTGGGTTAGACTCTGTGGACCCGAAACTGCCTCATAAACCTTTCAATTAGCTATGTCCATGTGCCAATAGAGCCACTTTCCAGTTGTCTGAAACATAATGCTGCAATATCTGTCAAATACAAAGGGAAGCATCATGTCATGACCTCCTCCGATGCCCTTAGCACTTTCATATGCCTCGTGTACATTGTCAAGTGAACAGTAGGATCCGTTCTCCCGTCATACATCTCCAGTGTCGGCAAATATGAAATCTGCGGGTTCCTAGCTTGTTTGATCATGGGAGAAAAAGGACTCCTATTCACATCCTTCAAGTCTCTATTCACCAATCCGCCTCTCATGGCTCGCCTAACCATCTCTGCCAATCTATCGCTGCCACCAAGCTACGGTCCTCGTCCATTGCCTCCGATCTCCCCCTCTCCCCCTCCAAGTTCACGCGGGAATCCTGGATCTGCTCTCCTAGACGAGCATTCATTCCTCTATCAGTGCTATGTTGCTCGGCTCCACCTGGTACTCTGCCCGAGATTGGATCATGCTCTAGGTGAGTGCCCCTAGTTCTGGTGCTGCGTCGGATGGTCCTGGTCCATTCTGAACTCTGGTTGCTCCGTGCTCCCTATCCCTATCTCCAGCTATAGTTGCGTTAACTTGATTCTGCACTCTAACTTGTCCAACTTTAAAGGTTCTGCATCATCTCCTCTTCTCTCTTGAGCATCGTTTCCATCTCGTCTCCGTTGATGAAGATCGACGCCTGATTCGCTCCCGAGGAAGCCTCCTGACTCCCTTAATGCTGACTCCTTTCAGTCCTTTATCTTCTAACTGATTGCCTAACCATGGTCCCTTTTAGATCTGGTCTTTTAGCTTTCTAAATCTGAACTCCGAATCCGGGATAGCGGGTGCTAGTCTTCTTAGTGAAAGCACTAAAATATTTGCACTAAAATTGGTCACAAACCCCAAAAGCCCTTAAAGCACCAGTGTATACACACAGATCCACAATATTTAAACATAGATCTGAGATCCAGATAAAGTAGAAATAGAAATGAAGAAACAATAAAGTTAAAATGGAAGAAAGCAGGAACAAACACAAGGTTTTATAGTGGTTCGACAATCTGGCCTACGTCCACTTTGAATCAATCCTTTTTATTGCCTTTCTACTGTAATTACAATTACAAGCATGTAGTATCAACCATAAGAATGACAGAGTTTCCGTGTCAGAGAAGGAGAAGATCCCCTTTCTAGTTGCCGCCAGACTCCTATTTATAGGTGTAGATCCAAAAATAATTGCCCCCAAAACCTGAAATGCCTCTTCTCTTGCGCAAGTGGGCCCACCAGATCTATCTTGGGCAATTCGATATCGATGCATGTTCAATTCGTATCGATCTAAAAGTGGTCTAATCGGGCTGAGATCGATCATGGAGGTTCTCGAGTGCATCAGGAAGCTCCTCTGAAAATTTCATTCATTTGGAGTTGTAGATTGTGAGTTATGATCGATGCAAGTTGTAGTTTGTGTGAAGGCTGAAGCGTTCGTATCCATCCATCCTCCTGCTTTCGTATCCATCACAATCGTATCGATGACGTGGCTCGGAAGCCCAGGTAGATCCACTTTTGATGCCGAGTTGACTGCTTCTTCATTCAAACATGTTTCCTTCGTATCAATCAAATGTTATGCTCTTCGTATCCATCGAACCATACCCTTTCGCTTCCATGCTTCGTATCCATCCACTAGCGCTTGTGGGCTTATTCATATCCATGAAATGTGCATCTGTTCGCATCCATCGATCCAAGTCCATAGCCTTCGTATCGATCAAAGCTTTACCTCTTAGTATCCATCGGTTGCTCCCTTGTTCGTATCGATCCCATGTTATGTCCCTTCGTATCTATCCAAAATTTGATCGATACAAAGTGTGCCTTGCCCTAACTGTAGGATCTAGATTAACCCTAGAGGGGGGGGGGTGAATAGGGTTATAGCAAATTTTCTCGATTTAAACACAGAAATAAACTGCAGAAATAAATATGCTGAAAAGTAAATCACACACAAAATTTACCCAGCTTCGGCAACCCCTGCCTACTGCTGCATTCACAGATTTCTATTAGAATTAAACAGTATCACGCTTACAACAACTCTACTAGACTCGCAGACCCTTTTGCTCCCGCTCACAAACACTCTACTAGACTCGCACACCCTGCTCCCGCCTATAGAGTTTCGCTCACTCGCAAACACTGCTCCCGCCTATCGAGCTTTGCAAACTCGCACTCCCTGCTCACTGAACTAATTCAAAATAGACAATCTGACACTACCTAACCTAGGTTGTGATTTACTAACTTTTTTGGTTCGTAAAATAAAAAACAATAAATTAAAAACAATAACCCTAAAAAAATATTAGTAAAAGCCTTAAAACAAAAACAAAACCCCCTTTTTATTTTTTAAGGACCGGCCCACTATTCTTTCAACCCGTTCCCTTCTATTTGTTCGTGAGAAAAAGAATGGCGGCTTCGTTCCAGTTAGGGCTTCGTTCCCTTTTGATCCAGTTAGGGCTTCGGCTCTTCGTCGCAATTAGGGCTTCGTTCCTTCGTTGCAATTATGGCTCTGATTTCTTCAATTGGCCTGTGATTTGTTGCCCTAGCTTGCTTGCAGTTGCTCGATCGAGTTTTGATGCTTGTGAATTCGGTATGTGCTGTCTCCTTTTGCTTTTCTAATTTGATACTCGAACTCGATCGATCCAAAATGCCGATGATGATTAGGGTTTTAAATGCGTTCGATTTCCTGAATCTTCGATCGTATATATTTATTTGAATTTGTCAAATATTAATCTCGGCCACTTTATTATTCTTGAACGATGCTGATGATTTCTGACCTTTTCAATTCCTGTATATTCATTGCTTGGTGATCACGGCTATAACTTGGTCAATTATGACTCATACATCATATCCACGGCTTGATTAATTTTGTGGTCACCAGCGATGTTGAAATCATTTGACTTCGGCCACTTAATATTGACCATGGTTCCTCTGTTGCTTCTTTTGGCTTCAGTAATTTTTGAAAAAAAAAATCTTTCTTGATTTTGCTCGGCCTGTACCTCTGTATTTTATACATGTGTATATATATTCTTGAATTTGCACTTGGATTTGAACTACTTCATATGTATGTTTGTTGCTGCCTTGACTTGTTGTTATTTGCATCAGATCTCTGTATATTTCTCTGGTTTGGTTCTCGGCCTATAATATTCATAATGCATTTTGCTTCATGTTTGAGACTGTGCTTGCATTGTTACTTGGTCGACACTTGCATCGTTATCTGTTACATACATGAGATTGACACCGTATTGTCTGCATTTCATATGCTTGCAACCTTGCTACTGCATATTGTTGTATTGGGACTTGTTGTTCATCTGAGCCACTGTTGCCTTATTGCTGTAGCTTTTTGAAGCTTGAGTTTCTGGTCACTGCACTTGTACATATTCACTATCACTTGCATTTTTATCTTAGTACCATAGCTTCTCTGTTCCACTCGAGTTTAGTTGTGCACTTGCATTTGTGTACTGTGTCTTGTTCTCCTGTGGCTTTGGATATTTGCAGTTGGTATTTTGTGCATTTGTGCATTGACCACTTCGACTTGTGTTTTTCACTATTGCATAATTGTTTCTGACCTGTTGCATGCATTGCTATGACTTGTAACTGGATATTGATCATGTATCAATATGCCACTGTCACTGTTTGTACTGTCATTTTTGGTCATGTTGTATTTGGTCTTCATTGTCTTCATGTTGCATTATAATGTTGTCTGGACATTTGGTCTTCATTGACTTCATGTTGCATTATAATGTTGTCTGGACATTTGGTCTTCATGTGAGGTTGTAGCTTTGGTCTTTGTTTGTTTGATCACCTTGCTGTTCCTGTAGTTGGTCACTGATGCAGTTTGAAGCTTTGAACTGTTTGCTTTTGCATTCATTCATTTGTTTATTTAATCATTTGACTGGCTGTTGTAATCGAGCTGTATTCATGTAGTGTATGTTGTACTTTGATCTAGTTGTGTAGTTTGCCACTGTTTGTTCTGACTTGAGCTTGTACCACAGCAAACTGCATGATGATCTTGTGACTTGTATACTGCAGTTTGCTTGCTTCATTGACATCTGATTCACCTGCACCTGTATTTTGTCATAATTGATGGTTCAGTGGTGTTTTCTGAAACTTGCAGTAGTCATTGCAGTATTTGCCATTGTTTGATAAAGTTTGATAATTCGTTAGCATGCTACTGATTTGTCTTTGTTGCCTCTTGCATGTAGTTGGTTGTAACTGTGCACCTGCCCTGTGTTGAACCCAGTTTTGCAGCTCGGGTTTGACCTTGCGCTTGTGTCGTGATTTTAAATATATTGCACGTGCGTTGAACCCGGCTTTGCATTTGGGTTTGACCTGTGCTCACCTGTCCCTGTAGCATTATCAAGTGTATATATCGGTGTGCACGGCCTTGTGGCATATACAGTGATACACTGTGTATGTCACAAGTTGTTCGTGTATGATGAATTCAAATTTAAATGATGACGAACAACCCAAATAACTTAGGCAAATATTATTTTCAAAAAACCATATTTTATTTTTGAATTGCAAAAATATTTCTTTTTCAATTTTACTGCGTTAGTTTATATTTTTGCAGATTGCTCAGATGCTGGATTCAAACCGGAATGCAGTTGAAGACAAAAATACGAGTGTGAGTGATATGTAGTGAGGTTATCAATGTAAATGTGATGTGATTGTAATCAAAAATGTATATGTATAGTGAGAGCATGAATTTGTACTATTCAAGTTTGTAATAAATATTCGTTTGAATAAAATATTCGTTTGAATTCAAAAAAATGTGTAACTTGTTCTGTTTGAATTCAAATTCAAATTCCGTGTAATTTATTTTATTCAACAAATATTTATCTAACCAAATACATACTATACAAAATATTTGTTTGAATAAAATTCCTGTTTGAATTCAAAATCTGTTTAACTTGTTTTGTTTGAATTCAAATTCAAATTCTGTGAAATTTAATTTTATTCAACAAATATTTATTTAAACTATGAAAAAGATAAAATAGTACATTACCAAATAGATTTATATGAATGTATATATGTTTATTATCATCAAACAAAAATCATATAGCACAAAGCGCATATTTAACAATCTCCCCCTTTTGATGATAACAAACATATATTTAAGATTTTGAATATATTAAATGTATTTGATAATTTCATTTGCTCCCCCTATTTGAATGCTTCCTTTATATGTGATACTCCCCCTACATATATGGCTCCCCCTATATATATGCATACAAATAAAAATATGTAAATGAGCCTATATGCAAATTGAAAGTTATTTGACCTTTTCTTGATTCTATTTGACAAAATCTTAACTTTTCTCTCCCCCTTTTGTTATCAGCAAAAGAATAACAGTGTTATAAAAATAGGGATGAAGTGATAGACATGAATCAAACATTTAACTCAATTAAATATAAATATCAAATTTCAATAAAACTCAAACAAAAATCATAATTACCCTTGTCAAACGCATATTCCACTTTCAGAAGTGATGGAGATAGAATCATCAAAAATTCATATAGATATGTCTATTTGTGGTATATTTATTTCTGGAAATTTGAATATCTACTAACCATGCATAACCGTTAGGACTTTTAAATGAGATTAGTAGTATTCCAATTTAATTTTAAAAAATGAAATCAAGTATCTTCTAACCACGCATGACCGTGAGGACTTTTAAATGGGATTAGAATCAACTTGTCTATTAAATCAATTATTTTTAATATGCGTTCCATACATGCATAACCGTGAGGACTTTTAAATGAGCATGGAAGCACATAATCAAAAATCCAAGTAATTCACCCATGCATGACCGTGAGGACTTTTAAATGAGAGTGAATACTTTGGATATTTATTTTTAATTGCTGAATATAAGAAATTGAAGCACAAATAATTTCCTTCACCGATTTAAAGATATTGAAGAACAAATGATTTCCTTTGTAAACTACCACAAATTTACATATTAAATATGATTTTGATGAGTGATGTTCGATAGAAAGATGACAGAAATAGAAATGGTCATGGAATTATTATCCAACAAAAAGTTTTTATAACTCTTGTTATGAAATTCTAAAGAAATTTTTAATTATACTTTCTCGAGTTATAATATATGATAAATATCAACACTTATCTCTTTTTCAATCACTATTTATCTTTTCGATAATCAAAGGGAGTCAGATTAGTCAAACTTGTCATTTAAAATCAAATTAAAAATTATAAAATCAATTTTTCAAAAATAATTAAGCTGTAAATATGGTCAAACATGATTTCTTGAGGGAAGTTTTATAAGAAAATTTTCTGCTATTTGAAAATTATTTCAAGTGAAAAATATGCAGATATTTTCTTTAAAAAAACGATGCAGCAAATAAATGTTTCACAAATTAATCACGTTACACTAATAATTTTTCTATCAACTATATTACCAGTGTAATCCGCATCTGAATTTAAATTTCACTCAATATTCACTTGTTGAATCAAACCATGAGATGTGCACCAAAAATTTCAAAACATCATTCTTTTGAATTTTGAATTTAAGCCGTGTTAACACTCAAAATAAATATCATGATGATAAATTCAGAAACCAGAGGATAAACAATTATTTTCATGAGTAATCAACAGTCAATCAACATCATAATTATTTCAAAAACAATTTCTTAAAATCCTTTTTCTCATGAATTTGAAATCGTGCAAATTTACAAGCAGTGATCAAAATGTCAGAACCAATATATCTACGTGTAGCATGAGTAACCAGCATTTGACAGAACAAATTTATATAAATTAGTTCAAAAATTTAAAATCTGGTTGGTCATCAATTAAGCACAAATTAATGTCATAAATAAGAACAAGTCAAAAAATCATATCAATTAAATCCGAATCAGTCAACCATCATAATTACTCCAAGTAATTCTTATTTAAAGATGGTTAGTCATTATTTTTTAAAAAAAAATCATAGCATCAAAATCATCATCTTTTGTTCATCTCAATATTGGCTGATTTTAATTTAGAGTATGGTGCAGATAATCACATTTAAAAAACAATTACCTGTTTTACCTTTACGATAATTTTTCGTGATTGCCCATTGTGATTCTGTCACCTTTATACTAGGCTAAGGAACTTTGTTTTGTCGCCCGTTGTGCTTCTGGAACAGCCGAAATCCAGAGAACACTGTTGTTGTTCCTTAGCCTGCCTCCACACCTACACGATAAAAGATTTATGTGACCTATTTGTTTTTATAGGTCCATTGTTGTTAGTGGCAGAATATGAAAAATATGTTTTTGGAGATTCAAAACTATTTATACATGTTCCTTTTGGCACCCAAATTTGTTTGACTTTCAAAGATTCTATATTTGTGCCTTTTGGAACCCAAATTGGTATAGTTTTCACGTGTTTGGGTTTATACCAATAATTATTTCGATTATGTCCAAATTCTTTACAGAACGTGCTCATTAAATTGACTTGATTAAATTTTGTGTTCCTATGACTATGATTTTCAACATGATTTCCAATTATTTCAGATCGAGCAGCACTTTTACCTTTATCATCATCTTGTGATTTTCCAAAACCTAGTCCTTTTCTATTGTTAGCAAAAATTTGATTTCCCAATAGCATGTTGAAAGATTTTTCACCTCTTGAAAAGTTATTCAAAGATTTTTCAAGATTTTGGACTTTGGTTTTTAATGTTGTATTTTCAGCGACAAGTGAGGTGCATCGATTTATAAAGTCCTTTTTTCTAGTGTCAATGTTTTCTTTAAGACTCAAGTTTTCTTTTTCAAGATTCTCAGAGTTATTCCTAATTTTTGATAGTTCCGAATCTAAAATTTTACATTGGTTACATTCTAGGTTTTGAATATTTTCAAGTTCAGTTTTTAACCTAAAATTTTCACGAGCAAATTCTCTCCTATCAGATTTCAGTTTTTCAATTTTAGATTCAAGAGTATCCACTACCTTAGTAAGATCAGAACACATAAAAACAAGTTCTTTATAAGAAAACTCACCTGCCTCACTAGATTCGTCGGAGGTTGCTTCTGATTCTGATTTTGCCATGCAACACAAGTTAGCCTCCTCTGGGCTGCTATCCGAAGCTTCCTCTCCTTCTTCATCATCCCAAGTCGCTGCAAATACCTTCTTCGCCTTTTTCTTTTCTTTGTTGTTTTTGAGAAGTGGGCATTTTGGTTTGATGTGGCCAGGCTTGTTGCAGTTATAACATATCAGTTCATTATCGGAATTTTCGGAATCTTTTGACCTATTGCCCTTGGTTTTCTTCTTGCGTGGCTTGAATCTAGACCATCTTCTAAGGTTATTGACAGCCATTGCAAGTTCTTCAATTGGATCTTCTTCATCGCTTTCTTCTTTACTTTTTAAGGCAATCGTCTTCTTCTTTGGTTCGGAGTTGTTGCGTTCTTCCTTTGCTTTTAACTCAAGCTCATATGTCATCAGGTTGCCAATCAACTCCTCCATGCTTAGTTTGCTCAGATCTTTTGATTCTTGGATTGCTGTGACTTTTGCCTCAAAGTTCATTGGTAAAACTCGTAGTATCTTCCGCACAAGCTCTACCTCAGTGAATACCTTCCCAAGCACTCTAGCATTGTATACCAAGGTTGAAAAGCGTCCAAACATATCCTTTATGCTCTCGTCTTTGTCCATCACAAAGTTTTCGTATTCATTGCTGAATAGGGCTAGCCGAGACTCCTTGACTTGAGAAGTTCCTTCGTGTGTCACCTCCAAAGTATGCCATATTTCCTGTGCTGTTGTACAATGAGAAATTCTATTAAATTCATTTTTATCAAGAGCACATATCAAAGCATTCATGGCTTTAGCATTTGTCGTTTTCAATTTCTTATCGTTTGCATCCCACCTATCCTTAGGTTTAGGAATCTCAGTACCACTAACGATTATAGTGGGAGGTTTATAGCCAGTTTCAATAATATCCCAAACATCATAATCAACGGAACTAAGATAAATACTCATCATAACTTTCCAATAAGCATAATCGTTCCCGTTAAACATGGGTGGCCTAGCAATAGATTGCCCCTCAGAAAAAGCATTATTTTGTAGACTCATGACTCTAGAGTTAATATAAATATATATACCGGGCTCTGATACCACTTGTAGGATCTAGATTAACCCTAGAGGGGGGGGGGGGGGTGAATAGGGTTATAGCAAATTTTCTCGATTTAAACACAGAAATAAACTGCAGAAATAAATATGCTGAAAAGTAAATCACACACAAAATTTACCCAGCTTCGGCAACCCCTGCCTACTGCTGCATTCACAGATTTCTATTAGAATTAAACAGTATCACGCTTACAACAACTCTACTAGACTCGCAGACCCTTTTGCTCCCGCTCACAAACACTCTACTAGACTCGCACACCCTGCTCCCGCCTATAGAGTTTCGCTCACTCGCAAACACTGCTCCCGCCTATCGAGCTTTGCAAACTCGCACTCCCTGCTCACTGAACTAATTCAAAATAGACAATCTGACACTACCTAACCTAGGTGGTGATTTACTAACTTTTTTGGTTCGTAAAATAAAAAACAATAAATTAAAAACAATAACCCTAAAAAAATATTAGTAAAAGCCTTAAAACAAAAACAAAACCCCCTTTTTATTTTTTAAGGACCGGCCCACTATTCTTTCAACCCGTTCCCTTCTATTTGTTCGTGAGAAAAAGAATGGCGGCTTCGTTCCAGTTAGGGCTTCGTTCCCTTTTGATCCAGTTAGGGCTTCGGCTCTTCGTCGCAATTAGGGCTTCGTTCCTTCGTTGCAATTATGGCTCTGATTTCTTCAATTGGCCTGTGATTTGTTGCCCTAGCTTGCTTGCAGTTGCTCGATCGAGTTTCGATGCTTGTGAATTCGGTATGTGCTGTCTCCTTTTGCTTTTCTAATTTGATACTCGAACTCGATCGATCCAAAATGCCGATGATGATTAGGGTTTTAAATGCGTTCGATTTCCTGAATCTTCGATCGTATATATTTATTTGAATTTGTCAAATATTAATCTCGGCCACTTTATTATTCTTGAACGATGCTGATGATTTCTGACCTTTTCAATTCCTGTATATTCATTGCTTGGTGATCACGGCTATAACTTGGTCAATTATGACTCATACATCATATCCACGGCTTGATTAATTTTGTGGTCACCAGCGATGTTGAAATCATTTGACTTCGGCCACTTAATATTGACCATGGTTCCTCTGTTGCTTCTTTTGGCTTCAGTAATTTTTGAAAAAAAAAATCTTTCTTGATTTTGCTCGGCCTGTACCTCTGTATTTTATACATGTGTATATATATTCTTGAATTTGCACTTGGATTTGAACTACTTCATATGTATGTTTGTTGCTGCCTTGACTTGTTGTTATTTGCATCAGATCTCTGTATATTTCTCTGGTTTGGTTCTCGGCCTATAGTACTCATAATGCATTTTGCTTCATGTTTGAGACTGTGCTTGCATTGTTACTTGGTCGACACTTGCATCGTTATCTGTTACATACATGAGATTGACACCGTATTGTCTGCATTTCATATGCTTGCAACCTTGCTACTGCATATTGTTGTATTGGGACTTGTTGTTCATCTGAGCCACTGTTGCCTTGTTGCTGTAGCTTTTTGAAGCTTGAGTTTCTGGTCACTGCACTTGTACATATTCACTATCACTTGCATTTTTATCTTAGTACCATAGCTTCTCTGTTCCACTCGAGTTTAGTTGTGCACTTGCATTTGTGTACTGTGTCTTGTTCTCCTGTGGCTTAGGATATTTGCAGTTGGTATTTTGTGCATTTGTGCATTGACCACTTCGACTTGTGTTTTTCACTATTGCATAATTGTTTCTGACCTGTTGCATGCATTGCTATGACTTGTAACTGGATATTGATCATGTATCAATATGCCACTGTCACTGTTTGTACCGTCATTTTTGGTCATGTTGTATTTGGTCTTCATTGTCTTCATGTTGCATTATAATGTTGTCTGGACATTTGGTCTTCATTGACTTCATGTTGCATTATAATGTTGTCTGGACATTTGGTCTTCATGTGAGGTTGTAGCTTTGGTCTTTGTTTGTTTGATCACCTTGCTGTTCCTGTAGTTGGTCACTGATGCAGTTTGAAGCTTTGAACTGTTTGCTTTTGCATTCATTCATTTGTTTATTTAATCATTTGACTGGCTGTTGTAATCGAGCTGTATTCATGTAGTGTATGTTGTACTTTGATCTAGTTGTGTAGTTTGCCACTGTTTGTTCTGACTTGAGCTTGTACCACAGCAAACTGCATGATGATCTTGTGACTTGTATACTGCAGTTTGCTTGCTTCATTGACATCTGATTCACCTGCACCTGTATTTTGTCATAATTGATGGTTCAGTGGTGTTTTCTGAAACTTGCAGTAGTCATTGCAGTATTTGCCATTGTTTGATAAAGTTTGATAATTCGTTAGCATGCTACTGATTTGTCTTTGTTGCCTCTTGCATGTAGTTGGTTGTAACTGTGCACCTGCCCTGTGTTGAACCCAGTTTTGCAGCTCGGGTTTTACCTTGCGCTTGTGTCGTGATTTTAAATATATTGCACGTGCGTTGAACCCGGCTTTGCATTTGGGTTTGACCTGTGCTCACCTGTCCCTGTAGCATTATCAAGTGTATATATCGGTGTGCACGGCCTTGTGGCATATACAGTGATACACTGTGTATGTCACAAGTTGTTCGTGTATGATGAATTCAAATTTAAATGATGACGAACAACCCAAATAACTGAGGCAAATATTATTTTCAAAAAACCATATTTTATTTTTGAATTGCAAAAATATTTCTTTTTCAATTTTACTGCGTTAGTTTATATTTTTGCAGATTGCTCAGATGCTGGATTCAAACCGGAATGCAGTTGAAGACAAAAATACGAGTGTGAGTGATATGTAGTGAGGTTATCAATGTAAATGTGATGTGATTGTAATCAAAAATGTATATGTATAGTGAGAGCATGAATTTGTACTATTCAAGTTTGTAATAAATATTCGTTTGAATAAAATATTCGTTTGAATTCAAAAAACTGTGTAACTTGTTCTGTTTGAATTCAAATTCAAATTCCGTGTAATTTATTTTATTCAACAAATATTTATCTAACCAAATACATACTATACAAAATATTTGTTTGAATAAAATTCCTGTTTGAATTCAAAATCTGTTTAACTTGTTTTTTTTGAATTCAAATTCAAATTCTGTGAAATTTAATTTTATTCAACAAATATTTATTTAAACTATGAAAAAAATAAAATAGTACATTACCAAATACATTTATATGAATGTATATATGTTTATTATCATCAAACAAAAATCATATAGCACAAAGCGCATATTCAACACTAACCATTCAATAGATGTGCATTGCATCGATACGAAGTCATCGATTCGAAGCATGTTTCCATTTTCATTCTAATCGATATTGGGTACGTTCCTGATCGATACGAAATTATCGATTCGAAGTAGATAGTCGAGCCTGCGTTGATCGATACGAACCACATCGATACGAACTGATTCACGCAGATCGATATGAACCGTATCTATGCGAACGACTTCGATCAATGCAAACTGATCCATGCCGATCAATACGAACCATATCGATACGAAGGTATCGATGCGAACCATTTCTCACCAATATTAATCCATCCATATCCCGAGCGTACAAACTCCGATTGGCCCGAAATTTGAAATGAAGCCTTTCCTAGCCTTGTTCATCATTCCCAATCGATCCCGTCTTGATTGGAGCTCGATCAAATTTTATAGATAATCATAGCTTTGCTTCCCATCGATCTCTAATACTGGTTTCCATCCTTTTTAGCCTATTTTTTGATATCCCTGCCTTGACCAAAAGGGGGTATAACACCCAAATACTAAAAATAAAATTAAATAATTAATATTTCACAAATATTAATTAATTAAATTAATTTATAATAATTACAAATTGTTAAATCATATTATATTTCAGAAAAATCATCATCATGGTTATGTGATTCAAATGTGTATATTCTATCAGCGGCTAATATCGACTAATTCGAATATTAATGTTTACACGTCACTTTAACTAATGTGTGATAGTTTAGCAGAATTTATCACTTACATAATTCGGTAAAATCCAATTTTACTATTTAAGCAATCCCAGGTAGTAAGAATTGTTTATACCAATTATGTAACGCCCTACATTTTTGAGTCTACAAATTTTAATATTTAATTTATTTTAATATCCGGATTTAAATTTAAAATATAATAAAATCTATATTTCAAAATTTGACTTAATTTTAAAGACGTATTTTTAATTTAATTTATTAGGAATCTTTTCATAATTTTTAATCTGGAAAATAATTAAATTTTCGTTTGACTTTTTTACAAAAAAAGTTGGTACGTTTGGTTCTTCACAGAATATGTTAACATGTGTATTTTGTTCTTGTTCTGTGATCATCTCACGTTGTTGTATGCAATCGTATTTTTATTACCGTCGTTCGCAGCTCGTACGCAAACATGTTATTGTGTGGCGGGATACCGCAAAATCTAACTTTTTTAAATACACATGTCTTCACTTCATGCATGCATACAATTCATTTTACACATTGTTGAATTCATTTCTCACTGGCACCTAAACACACGTATGAAACTAAATCTACCAATATACACACACTTCACCATACTCTCACACTTCAGTACCTCACTTCACACTACTTTACCATACTCTTTCACTTCTCCTCTATCCCTCTCTTTTCAACCTTGTCCTTGGTCCATGTCCTTGCATATGATTTAGGTTTCCTTAGTTCTTAAGGAATATTAGTCTATACATCTACATTTTCCTTTTTTCTCTTTTGGTCGTCCGTGAGTTAGTGGGAGTGTGCTTAGTCATGTGTATGTGTTTGGGAGAATGCTGGTGGGTTTGTGTTTGAGTTTGCATTCATGAAGGAGGGTAGGTGCGTGAGTTCATAAGAGAACACATGAGAGAGGGGAGAGCACGCATGAGAAGGGAAGAGCATCCATGAGCGGGTGGGGAAGTAAAATGAAAGGAGAGAATGAAGTTACTATTGTTTGCAAAAGCATTTGCAAATTAGCCTAACTAAATGTGTTCATTTGCACATCATTGGAAAGGGGGAAGAAAGATTTGCAAGCACTTGCCTGGGCTAGGAGTTAAGCGAGATTGTTTATAGTTTGGTAATTTAGTTTATTTATGAGTTAATTAATTTAGTTAACTTAGTTTATTAAATACTTAACTAAATGTGTTGAATTTAAAAATGATTAACTCACTCATTTTAAGTCTGTTTGATCCACGAATTTTTGCACTAGGTTCGTATGAACTAGCAAACCACATTGGTATAGTTATTTAACACATTTGTAAAAGTATGAAATATTGATAAAATATTAGTGATTGAATTTAATTAAGGTTAACGTAGTTAAATAATTATATTTCACTATTGACATTTTGTTAGCAGAATAAACCACCGTTCTTCTATACTCAAAATTAATAGATTATATTGGGTATGTGTTGGGCAGAATAAATCTCTATTCTGCTATTTTATTAGTTTATTGGCTATAATGATGTGTTTCCATTTATTATTGGTAATTGATGTGTTTACTATTTATTACTGTTATTGATTGATTGTTTGGTTGTTTGAATTATGCTTGGGTAGTTTATAAGCAATTAATTTCCATATGCATGGGTGGGTAGAAAATATTATAAACGAACACCTTATGATTAGAATTTCGCATTTTGACTATATAGCGTTCGATGAAAATATTTGATTAAGTAATAGTTATAATAAAATATGCGTACTATAATTTTAAAGATGTTTATCTTTAAAGTAAAATGGTTTCTTTCAAAAGAAATAGAAATATTTGGAAGTAAATATTTTGTAGTGATCTATATAAAGGTGTTATATAATATTTGAAAATAAATATTTTTGAAGTGATTTTATATAAAAGAGTTTTATGTAGAAATGGTTTATAAAATGTTTTTTATAAATAAAGAGAGTTTCAAAAACTTCAACCTTTTGAAATTGATTTAAGAGATTTTGGAAGAATAGTGATTGTACAATTGAAAGTATTTGTGAGATATTATTGTTGTGAAATATGAATTTATTAGTGAAAGTATATTTACATTTATTGATTGGATTTTTGGGTATTGTCCATTCAATGGGATATGTCGTCAGTTGGTGTCTAAGATATTTTCTGCTTTTATGCAGTGATTGGCAATTGTCATGATTATATACCCGAGAGGGGTATCGTCCTAAGGGACGTTTATTGTTTTAGTGAACATTTTCCTTCGGCTATATTTACCTTGAGTGGTATTTCCCAATCTATTTTGATACACTTTTATGTATGTATTTTGATAGAAGAATATTTGGGAAATTGGTTTATACAAATTATAAGTCTTGGTTTAAACTCGAACGTATGTTTTGATATAAATGATGTATATATTAGTATTTCAAAAGGATATAAAAGAAAATTGGAATTTAGCTCAAAAAGATTATTTTTAAAAACGATTATATTTTGAATATAATAAAATTAATTAGATTTCAAAAAAACTATATGTGAAGATTAAGCCTAAGTGGTTAGTTTAAGTATTGCATCTTTGTTTGGGCATTGTAGGCTCCTTGAGTCTTCTATTTGTGGTAGGATAAATATGTTGCTTGATTCTGTATATAATTGGATGCCCAATTAGATAGGAGTACATAGGCAGTCATAAGCGGGTAGTGACATAGCCCCAATAATAATATATTTCTGTTATAATATATGTAAATATATAAGTGAATATGCTTTTGCATTTTTCTATTAGTCCCACATCATGGGATATGTTCCATCTCATGCTCCAATGCCTATATATAAAGGAGCCTGTGTAATGTAATTATATGAATCAATCTGATATAACCAATTTCTGAATGAATAAAATATCTCCATTCTTTTACTCTAATGGCTTCTGCTCTTATTTCTTTATAACATATTCTTATTTGTTTATAACACGTTATCAGCACGATCTACAATTGTGATAATTTATTATGAAATCAGATCTATTCTTCTCCAGATCTAATTATAGATCTCAAAACGGTAAGTTATTTTTCTATTATGATTGATCTAATCTTCCAAAATTTTTTTTGTATATCTCATTCCATTCTAGATGTACTTCTTCAGATCTAAATCTATTGTATTATTTTTTAGATTTTATTATACTAGTCTTATAATTTTATATCTTATATAGATCTAAACTTTGAGATCTAATTCTTATTTTGTTGGTTATTATATTTCAGATCTAATTTGTTTGTCGTTGCTATTTTTATAATCATATTATATTGTTGATCTCAATATCATGCTTATTTTTATGTTTTATAGTTCATTTATTTTGGAATGCAAGTTTGAACTTGACAAAATTTGATATTGTTGCTTCAACAAATTTATTGAATTTGATTGCATTTAGTTTGGATATGGATTTGAGAAATCAATCATGATTGGTAAATGAAGTTTTCATTTTGAAAACATTTTGATTTGATTTAGATTTGATTGAAGGCTTTGAAAATTATTTTGATATATGATTTATATTTCCAGAAGAAATATTTTACTGTTTTTTAGAGAAACAAATATAGATAATACGTATCTAGAAGATTTAAGTTTAGATCTAACATTGATTTTGATTTAGCACATCTGAAGTGAATGGAAACATTAATAAAAACTTACATGATAAGCTTAATATCTTTCGATATTTCCTTTTTTTTTTAAAAAGGGAAAAGAAAAATAAAATTTGAGAACCTGTAGATAAAAGGTTGAGTTTCCATAAATCAATGAATTACAAGTTTCCTCAAAATAAAGAACCATAAGTTCTAACTAAAAAAAAAAGAGGATCAGAAAATTTAATCATAAAGAAAAGAAATAAGTTTGAACAACCTGAAGTTGTGCAAAGATTTTTTTTCTAACCAGAAGTTGTATAACTCAAAGTCCAAGACCTGAAGTCTTGAATTATGAAAAGATTTTCTGACAATGTTTTAGAGATTTATTTATATTTATATTGCAAAATCTAACATCCCAGAAGAGATGTTATAGGAATTTTATTTTAAAATTATGTGAAAGGATTGTCTAGTAATACTAACCTGAAGTTAGATCATTTCTTCGAAGATGAAGGAAACTTCATTAATGATGAAAATCTAAGTGCAGTAGTAAATGATATGGTCGAATTGACCAATAATAGCAGCCTGAAGTCTGCTATGTGGATTTTATTTTATTTCAGTTCAATAAATCAGTTTGAAGTTGGTAAAACCCAAGTTTTGATAATCTTTGGGTGTGTTTGCCAAACTATATATTTGAAGAAGTACTTTTTAATATTCTCCAGAAAGAGATAATCCATATGACATACTCTTGAAGAGATGTTTTATGATTTTTATAATTCAAAATCCAAACATCCTAGAAGAGATGTTGTAGAATTATGTCAATTATGTAGAAAAAGATATTGATTATTGATGACATGCCAAAAACAATGCATATAAAGTATCTTTAGAAGTGATATGTACCACTCTAGAAGCGGTGTTTAAGAAATATCCCCAGAAGTGATATTATATCATCGTATAGCACTATAAAAGAATTGCCTATAAAATATTGTCAAATGTGATAATAAATTATCCAAAATTCAATCGTCTATTGTCATGGACCCGTAGCTCCATTAGACAAATAGTGATATGTAACCTTTTACTTTTCAGAACTTACGATGAATCAAATATTATGTGCACAACTATTCTTGAAGAAATATCTTTATATATGCTCCTGAAGAGATAATCTATATGTCGTATCATAATTTTCACTAAAGCTATATAAATACGGTCTTGAACAAATCGTTATGTGCAACCATTATAATTTCTTATTTTTATAACATTTCAAGGGTCCAGAAGATACTCTTATTTATGTTGTAAATATATCTATTTTACGGAACTCTCTAGAGGAGATGTTTATATATAATTATAAGTTAGCATATATTTTCTAATAAACAATCATAATTAATGTTCAATAGTAATATTAGAGATATAATCAAGGAATAACGGTATAATTTTTTTTTAGTAATAACAATAATTTATTCAAAAAAAAAGAATAATGATATTGTATACCAATGTTACACTCCAGAAGTAGTGGTTTTATCTCTTGCATCTTACTTTCAGTTGGTGAATCTAATTTTGTCACTGTATTTAAAGTTTGATATGCCATTTTAAAAGAAATTACAACAAAAATCTCCAACATGGATATTTTATGCTACTGTAAAAGTAGTAATTATGTAATATGTATAAAATAAACGGTGTATATTGATATGGCATTCAAATAGTGCATATATATATAGTGCATACATACATATATATATATATATATATATATATATATATATATATAGAAGAGAAAGGTCACTCCAGAAGTGGTGATACTAATATATCTCTAGAAGAGATTTATAAATTTGAAAATGATAACATATCTCTAGAAGAGATTTATTTATATATTTGGTAATTTTATTAAACCAAATAAGTGTACATAAATTTGATTATAAAGGATCCTAATTTAGCTTAGATTAGATCCTAAAAGTTTGAGAGCTAAGAGGAAATCTGTATCTGTAACATTCCAAGCATCTAGAAGATACTATTATTATTTTTGTTGTAATTTTTTTTACAGAACTCTCAATAGAGATGTGTAGAAATGTCTATACGCAATTAAAATTATTCCTTGATAAGTAATCATAATTAGGTTCAAAACTGATAATTGAGATATAATTGAGGAATAAACTTAACAACTTGAAGTTGTGTGTATATTTTATTCGAACCAGAAGTTCGATATGGTTTCAAACCAAATGTTTTGAAAATTATCATGCTGTTTTGATAGGTTTGCATTGACATTGATTTATAAATAGAAATTAATAGTTTGGATCCTTGTAATAGTTTGTTCTAAAAATCACTAATTCAAATGAGAAAGAATATGAAAATTTTATAATATATATGTGATACGTGGACGCACGTATACATCCATATATGTAAATATTTAGCTAACAACCTGAAGTTTGTTATAAGCTCATCTTATAGATTATGCATAGACATTATTTAGTGATTTAAAATTAAATCAACATAAATGTTGAATGACCTGAAGTCATGTATGTATTCAAATGATCTACACAATAAGTAAATTCCTCCAATTGCTTAGATCAATGAATGAGAACAAACTCTAATAATCAATATCAATTGAATGCATCTTACAAAAGAATTATCCTCCTATTATTAATATGTATGATGTATTTGCTAGTAGAAATATCGTAATGGATCAAAATAAGAATCCAAAGATGATTATTATTTAATGTGACAATGTTTGTCAACATTGAGGGGGAGGATAAAGGGATACAAGTTCATTTTGATCATCAGTGTTAAATATTTAATAAAATATACAATGATGCAAAATATTATCAATATTATCCCTAGTAGACTTTCTCCAATATAGATTTGAATCCCTGAAGGATCAAAATTTGTAAACCACATCTGAAATATGGTTCAAAAGTCAGTTCAAAATATTTTTGGAGTTAGTAATAAAGATGCCAAATAAAGGAGGTGGGTGTTCTTGAAGAAACACTTAAGGATGCTCTGAAAGAGATCCATGACATGATTCTCAAATAACCCTAGAAGTGGGTTAGGTACCTAAAACATGATAATTAAAGAGATCTCAATAAATCATGTCTAGAACTGACAAGAAATAATCATCGATGATAAATTTGTAAATAATAAAGCGCTTATATTTATAAATAGATTAAGAATCTTGAATTAGGGGAAAACATGACTGGCCATCATGAATCCTTTAATAGTAGAGAAATATGGACATGTAGTCCACAAAGTACCGAAAGTACTTGAAATGCTTAATATACCCTGAAGGTATAAATGTGGTTTAAAATCATATTAAATAATGAAAGTATATAAATTCCTGAAGAATATAAATAACTTTCATTGTTATAAACAATGCAAAGAATAAGGAGAGTAAATTTCAACCTACTTTTAAGTATTGTTGTAATGAAAATCTTGATATAACTCAAGATGAGTAGATTACTTCCTACTTTTTAGTAATGTTGTAATGAAATTTTTAATATTCATGAAAAATGTATAGTTGCAATGCGCAAATCTAATTTGATGCGCAAAACTAATTTGAAGCATAAAAATGAAAGCACATGAAGTGTTTTTCATAAAAGTAGCATACAAATGCATAAAATGCAAACCATATTTGGAAGAAACAATCTTAGAAAATTTGATTGTATCAAAGAAAACTATTAATAAATTGTATTATGAATGAGATACATATTTATGGATTCAGAAGTATCTATAACCAATTTAAGTTTTCGAAAGACGAATATGAATTCAGAGGAAAAATTAAAATCAGGGGGAGAATTCAGAAGTATTTTATAATGCACTCTTTTTCCTTAACTAAGATTTTTCCCACTGGGTTTTTATTAGTAAGGTTTTAACGAGGCATTATCTTGATCTAGAAGATTCAAACGTCTTTTCAAGAAATAACATCTCAAATATGTTATTTAAGTTAAATTATATTTTTATCCTTGACTAAGGTTTTTCCCATCGGGTTTTCCTTTGTAAGGTTTTTACTGACGTATTAAATTGATCCAGAAGTATCAAACTCTATCTGATGCAATAAATTATTGAAATATGACATACTATATTGTACTCTTTTTCCTTCACTAAGATTTTTCCCATAGAGTTTTACTTAGTAAGGTTTTAATGAGGCATTAGTTTGATCCAGAAGTATCAAGCTTTATTTAAAGAAATAAGAAAATAAAATATGTCATTGTACTCTTTTTCCTTCACTAAGATTTTTCCCATTGGGTTTTTCTTAGTAAGATTTTAATGAGGCATTATTTTGATCCTGATGTATCAAACTTTTATAACGGATATCATTTTTAGTATGATATTTATGATTTCACAAGTTGCACTCTTTTCCTCGTTCAAGATTTTTTCCCACTGGGTTTTTCTAATAGAGGTTTTTAATGAGGCAACAGACAATATCTATATCAACTGAATGGATGTATGAAAGCAAGATAATAATGATGGGGAGCAATTGTTATGGACGTTTTAAAAGAAACAATTTCTAGCAACCATATGAGCATCCAAGATTTTGAAGACGCATATTCAAGGGGGAGTGTTATAATATATGTAAATATATAAGTGAATATGCTTTTGCGTTTTTCTATTAGTCCCACATCATGGGATATGTTCCATCTCATGCTCCAATGCCTATATATAAAGGAGCCTGTGTAATGTAATTATATGAATCAATCTGATATAACCAATTTCTGAATGAATAAAATATCTCCATTCTTTTACTCTAATGGCTTCTGCTCTTATTTCTTTATAACATATTCTTATTTGTTTATAACAATTTCTTATTTATTGTTTGCTATCATCATGTGTTGTTGTAACTTTCCTTCTTATCATTTTATTCTGCATTGACATGTTTATTGAATTTGCAAGAATAGCTATTGCTATCTCTCTCATCAGAGTTGTGCATTAGTAGATTTATAGTGTTACATTATGGTATGTATTAAAGAACATCTTTGTAACATCCCGGAATTTTGGACAATATAAATTTAATAATCTGGGTTTAAATTTATATTGAATTAATAATTTTGATTAATAAATTTGATTTGATTTAAATAATCTTCTTTATTTAATTATTTAATTTGTGAAATTATTTTTAATGAGTTAATAAATTGTTTTCTATTTAATAAATGTATATGTATCTATATATATTTTAAATAGACAATTTGTTTAGTTAAATTAGTATAGTATAATTTTAATATGTTTTGAAAATAGAAATGGTGATTTATTTTTTGATTTGAGCTTTTCAAAAATATTTAATTAAAATACTATATGATTTTAAATAAGAGATAAATGTTTTAATTAGTTTCAAATTCATTTTTTTTAATTCAAGTTGTATATAAAATTATTTTACAAACCCTTTTATAATTTGTTTTAAAAGTTTCTTTTTCAAAATGATTTAATTGTGTATTGTTTTTCTTTGTTCTTTAGAATTATTTATATTCATAATTATGTATATAAGAATTAATTAACAAGGCTTAATGCTTATTAACTTTAATTAAACATCAATTTAATTCATAAAAACAAGTGTTTGTAAATATTAAAGCTTAAAAGACAAGTGTCTCTATGTTTACAAGTGTCAATATTTCTTTTTCATTTTCTTTTAATTCATTTTCTGAAAATCTACATTCATACCATCTTGCTCTTCATTCATATTCTTTTCTCATCCCTTAATCAAGAAAACCAAATTACATGCTCACATCCATATTCAAATTTGCATCCTCCAAAATTCAAGTCTGCATCTTCCATTTCAAATCTGAAACTTCTCTTTCCCAAAATTGCAAACCTGCACAACAATCTTCTGAAAATTCAAAATGCCTGTAAAACTTTGCTTTCAAACTCCTCTTTCCCCAAAAATATCACCTGCATGCAACCATTTAAAGCCCTGCATTACAATCGGGAAATGCAAGAAAACCCTGTATGTTCTTGCATTTGAGAAACATGCATTCATGAAATCTGGTGAATCAAGTAGAGCCTGCATTTCAATCTTCATCCATTTGAAGCTCTGCATTTCTTTACATCTGCAATTGCAAGTGAGGCCTGCATGCTAAAATAAAATCTGGATGTACTCTGCATTTTAATCTTCATCAATTAACAAGCCTGCATGCATCATTTAAAAGCAAGATAGGGGTCTGCATTCTTGGCATTTGAACTGGAGGTGCTCTGCATAGTTGATTATGCTCTGCATTTTGGCACATAAGGTGAGTAAACTCTCCAATCTCTGATCTATTTTTCTAGTGCTTGTGAGCAACTTTCCCTCCTGAAACCTATTTTCTTGTTAATGCTTGTGAGTAACTTTCTTTATAAATTTAAGGTTTAAAACTGTTGCATGCTAAGATAAATAATGTTCATATAATTAATGCCTACTGTCTGATGTATGAAGTACATATGTATATATGCATGCTGTTTACATTGCTATGATCTGTGTGTTTTCTATTTCTAGATTCTAATTAAATTATTATATCATCAATTTGTCTTTGTTGGATTTTAGAATTTAATTATGATGGTAGGGCAGTTTATAGTTTGGACTCTAGAATTTTATTAAAGTAAAATTCAAATTTTACTTACTGGAATAAATACCAGAGCATAGGAAATTTTATAAGTAAAATATATAAAACATTTCAAATCAATGTTGTAAAAGTAGAACTCAAAACATCAAGTGAATGCATGAAATTTTAAATCAAAAATTAGTATTTATAATACTGTAAACCAAGAACAGTTTAAGTTACAGTATTATATATATTTGACAAACATTGGAATATTGGCATTTGTTTGGATTGAATTTGCTTCTGAAGATGCTGTAACTATCTAAGATTTGTAGGAAAATTTTTAAGTGGATTAAAATTCTATTTTGGGTTTTGTATTTGGGAATTGCAGTAAGAACCATAGTTTACTGGGTTTAAGTGAATTTGGTGCTGCGGCTTCCTCAGTGATTCGAGTTCTATGATTTTGTGGGTATTGGTGGATGGTGAGGTGAAGAAGCTATCACCGGAGTTTGGTCGATGATGTTGGTCGGAGATGAGAGAAATTGGAGTTGACAGGTCTTAGGAAGTTTGGGGTAAGGCTGTTTCAGGTTTGGGGGTTGGTTTTGGGATAGCAGTGTTTTGACTCGGGATGGACTCGGGTTAACTGAAGGGAAACTCGAAGCATATAAGCTTCTGACTCGAAGCAAAATTTATGGTGACTCGAGTATACCATTTTTGTTTCAGACTTTAATAAACAGAGCAGTTCTGTTTTAAGAATTTTTTAAAATAAAGTCTTAAATTAATCTGGAGATTTAAAATCAGAATTTAAACTTGAATCTTAAGTTGAATTCAAATATTTTGAATTCTGATTTTGAATACTTTAAATGCAGTAATTCAAGTTGTTAAAAAAAAAAGAGAGGAACAGAAAAACTGTTTGCAGTTTTTAAAATTGAAAGTGAAAGTTTAAAATGCAAACTCAATTTGGACTTAGGCTTTAAGAACCTGAATTTGAATATGAATTCAAATAAGTTGAATTCTGTTCTTCTGAAATTATTTAATTTCAGGAAAATTCAAAGTTTGATTTTCTTTTTATAAAACAGAAAACTGTTTCTGTTTTTTAAATGTAAGAGGTAGGTTTAAAAATTTTTTAAGTGGAGATTTAAAACTGAGTGTAAGTTTGAAAATTTGAATATGAATTCAAATTTTTAATTGTCTGAAATTTTGAAACCATATTGTGTTTTTAAATTCAAATTTGATTTTAAACTCTCAACTATAAATGCATTGTGTTTTGGCATTTGAATTGTAAGGTTAAATGTTTAAAATTAGGAATTTAAAAATGAATTCAAACCCTGAGTTTTTTTAAATCTATTTTTAAACTTCAGTTTTAAATAAAGATTTAAATTTAAATTGCTTCAAATGATTTACATTTGAATTGAAGGTGTAAATTGTAGAAAGAGTTTTAAAGAATTTAAAACTAAAATGAGAATGGAAGTTATATTTCAATTTTGAAATTTTAAAGTAATTTTTTAATTGATTTGAATTTGATTTGAATTGAAATTTAAATTCTTTACACTTATTAATAATGTAGATGTTTCTTGTAAACATATAAGATTAAGTTTGTATTGTTTTAAAAATCTTATTTTAAATATATTTAAGTCTTAAAGTTTAAAAGAAATGTTAAATGGAATTTAATGTAAATTAAAAAAAAAAAACATTTTGTTTTTAAATGCATAATTTAAATAAGGAATGTTTACCTAAAGATAAAGAAAAGTTTAATGATTTGTAATTCATATAATTATTAAGGTAGTACAAATGGATAATTAATAAAATTAATTAATTAATGAAATGGATAATTAATTAAAGTAATTAAGGGTTTAATTTGATTAATTAAAGTTTAAGATTAATTTTTCTTAGAATAATTAATTTGTAATTAAGAAATCGTTAATTGAATGATATTAGATTTAAAATTTATAATTGAAGATTTATTAATTGAATAAATATGGATAGTTAATTAATTAGGAATAATAAATGAAAGTAATCATGTAGGTAATAAATTTAAAACCACCCAGTTTATTCATCTTAATTGTAGATGCTGGTTGTTATTGAATGTTGTGTGATGGATTGATATATTTGATATGTGATGAGATGTTATGTGATACTTTGTGCTGATCTGCTATATTTATGATGAATATATTGTCATATGAATATGAAACCCCTTGACCCGTAGAATGCCATTTGGATTTCGATGCGACAGGGAGTCGGATTCCAGTCGGTTATCCGAAACCCACATCGAATCATATTAGTTAATCTTTGTGAATGATATTTTACTTTATCTATGAATCTGTGAATATAGATAAGCGTTATGGGTTATACCGCTTGTCGATATGATTGAATCTGTGATAATGGATGTTGTGCACTATTGTGTTGAACCCCTGGACCACACTTATACACACACAAATATGGATTGCACGTGGAAATGGGTTAAGTCACAGATTTTGAAATTGTTTTAAAATTTTGAATTTTTGAATCCAAAATAGTTTTGGAATTAGAATTGAAGCTTTTGAATAAAATGAATTTCAAAAAAATAAAAGTTATTTGAATAACTTGATTAAGTTTTGAAATTTAAATAATTTGATTTAAATTTGAATTCAATATTTGAAGTTGAATTCTATAATTTGGGAACTAGGGTTTAAAAAGTTATCCAACTTATAAATGGATTTATATGGGTTTTTAAACCATTTTAAAAAGTGATGTTTGGAATTTAAATTTAACCCAAGATTCTCAATTTGTATAAATCGGACTTTTCTGAAACGAAAACTGTTGTTTCCAAATAATAGAAGCTTTCATATAAGAAATGGGTTTCCAATATGTGTTAAAAGGAATTCAAGTTTCAAAATGAAAAATGGTTTTCCAAGTTATGAATAAATCTTTGGAACGTGTTTTGAAAGCTATAAATTAAATCTTTAATTTAAAGATTTATCGAGTTAATCCAATTGGAATGGAAGTTGTTTTGAATCTATAGATAGACCTTTATGAAATTTGGTGAAACTTTGTGAAATTAATCTTTTTATTTAAAGATTTAAAAGGGTAATTTGTTTAACCATTTGAAAGAAAAGCTTTGGATTTTTAAGTTGTGACTTAACCGAAATCCCATATCCATATGTTTTTAAATTTTGCGCTCACTATTCGGTTTAGCCGGGAGAGGACCTTTGTGTCATATAGCCCATTCCGAATATGTGATACGTCGTTATGGATAGCATTGAAGACCGGTGGTGAAGACCGGGTATCTGTGAGAACGATAGGATGACCTATCGATTGACTCTGCACTGAGTTGCTCCGGTATAGAGTTCTCCTTAGTGATGGGAAGTCTGATCGGGATCGGGGATACCCGGATTTGCAAGGGCTTCTTCGGAAGTGCCTTCGGTTCTGTTCGAACCCGGAACAGACTTGTATGGTTGTATGTCCGACATTACACTTTGAGATGTTATCTGATTTCTATCAAATACATTTCTGCTTGGTGGCGGAGAATTTATTCTCTCAGCTTAACACCCTTCTCTGAGACGTACGAGCTCAGAGGTTATGTAGTTGATATTTATCAGTGATATTCCCAATTTGGTAATGTGGCATGCTGAGTGCTGCTGTGTGATGATCATTGGTTGATCATTTGTGATATGATCATCTGTTTGATCATTTATCTTTGTGATCATTGCTTTGGTCATCTGTTGACCCAAAGCATGGCTTTGTTGCACAAAGCGTAGCTTTGTGGACGAGACTGCATCAGGACCTCACTCCCCGGAAATGGTCGAAACAGGAAAGATGCGGCAAGGTTATGAGGGTCGCTCCCTTTAGGGTGTGTCATTCCCTTCTCGTAAAGGGTGGTATCAGGTATGGAGCCCTGGTATTTAACCTATGTGGTTGCTCCAATCTCATTTACTGTGTGGTTGTTGCTTTGAGGCGCCTCGGATAAAGGTCCCAAAGGACCGGGGGATGGCATATTCGTGTAGTAGTTACCTAGTTACAGAGGTAACCCGGCCTTGTGTTGGCAGAGATCTAACCGTAACGTTAGTTCTCGGGACGTCCCGCCAGAGGCGATCCCATAGACAGTAGGAAGTTCCTTAGCCTGACCATTTGTTGGAAATCCAATCAAAACAATACGCGCCCTGTACGGTTTTAGTTGTATAACCTGCCATGCAATGTGGCGGTAACCTGCTATTGAACATGGTAGCTATAGTAGGCATACGACGAAATGTCGTATGTTGGCTAGGATTTATATTTTACTTTCGAAATGGTTTTCCACACCTTGCACTTATAGTAATAATAGCAAAGAAATTTTCTCGTATTAATCATATTTGACTATCATAAGGAGAAATCTCCTCCAATTCTGCGTTTGCATTGTGTGTGTGGCGGGAGGCCTTATGGTAGTTTCATTTTCCAAAAGCATTGCGGATTTCAAATTTAAATTCTTTTGTTTGTTTCAAAGACCAAATGCTTTTGTTTGCTCATACCAGTCCCACGACTGACCTGGAGTTTATTATTCCTTTCCTAAACTCTGGGTGCCCACTATTTTCCCACACGGGCAGTCTAGAGTTGGGGTTTTCAGATAATCAATAGTAGGGGTAGATTCGATAGCTTTCAGCCTTAGGATTTGGCAATCGCAATGGGATCGAGTTGCTTCTCTTCATCTTGATTTGGGAGTTCGAGCTATTCTGGATTGGTGCCTTGGAGATGGAGATTTCTGATACTGGAGTTCTTTCTTTGAAGACTATTGAAGTTGTTGTTCCGCTGCTGTGTTATCTTTTCTTTCCGCTGCTATTATTTGTATCTCTGATAATGTTGATATCTATTGTACCATTATGTTGTATCATTCATGTTGTATATTGATATATGCTATTCTTTTTCTTCCGCTGTGTTATTTACTTAATGTGTTATAAGCTCCGGCATGACTCGAATTTCGACGTTTGGATCTGCGGCATTCAAGTACAGTGGAGTACGGATGTCGATTTTCGAACGCTGAAATTTGGATTGTGACATTTTGGTATCAGAGCTGATGGTTAAAACCTTAGCTCAGGAGTATAACACATTAGGTAACTCATTAGAGATAGGGTGAAGTAAACCCTAGAATGAGTATATCTCTAAGATATCCGTTCGAATGCCTCAGTAAATTCTCTTACTATTCACTGATAGTGAGTATGAGTGCGAGAAGAGAACGAGATAGGGGACAGGGGAGTACCACTACAAATGGTCAATACCCTGCAACAGTGGAAACAATTTTCTCTATCAATCTCCTTTGATTCGATTTCGAATTCTTTTGATTGCTTCGTAGCTGCTCCAGAAAGAAGCTTCGGTGTGATGATGGCCATACGTATTGTTGTAGGAAATTCTTACTTCGTATCTTCATCGATTTCTTATCAGCTTTTCGATCTAAACTCTAATGAATTTGAAATTGAAAATATTAAATAAATTGGAAATTTTAAATTAAGTAAATTGGTTAACTAATATGAAGATTTTATGGATAAGAGACAGAGAATTTGGATTCCGGAATCGGAGATTTGAATTTGGTTAAGTTTTTCTCCAAGGAGCTGTAAGTTTGGGAAGCTAGCTCCGAAGTGTTTTGGTTTCTTCTGTGATTGGTAAGATCAGTGTTTGGTTTTCTAGAGTTGAATTGCCAGTTTGGATAACTGGGATTCAGGGTGTTTCACGTATCTCTGAGGGAGTTTGTGTTTGATATTTCTGGTTGTAGAACCAGTAGTTTAGGATGGTTTGTTTGTTGAGTCAGACTCGTTTGTAGTCTGATATTCTGTATAGAATTATTGTTAGGAGCTCTATAGCTTGATAGTATTGGTTGATTGGATTTTATAGGGCGAGTATCCCGATATATATATATACCGGGGAAACTCGTGAATGTTTTATCCAAAATTCTTTTGGATAATTAGATTTATTCTGATTGTGTGAATTGGTTGCTTTGGTTGTTGGCATATGATAACATATGCTGTATTTTAAAATAAAATCTGTAAATAGATTATTAAATTGCCTTTGTTTTAAATTTCGGGGACGAAATTCTTTTAAGGGGGAAGGATTGTAACATCCCGGAATTTTGGACAATATAAATTTAATAATCTGGGTTTAAATTTATATTGAATTAATAATTTTGATTAATAAATTTGATTTGATTTAAATAATCTTCTTTATTTAATTATTTAATTTGTGAAATTATTTTTAATGAGTTAATAAATTGTTTTCTATTTAATAAATGTATATGTATCTATATATATTTTAAATAGACAATTTGTTTAGTTAAATTAGTATAGTATAATTTTAATATGTTTTGAAAATAGAAATGGTGATTTATTTTTTGATTTGAGCTTTTCAAAAATATTTAATTAAAATACTATATGATTTTAAATAAGAGATAAATGTTTTAATTAGTTTCAAATTCATTTTTTTTAATTCAAGTTGTATATAAAATTATTTTACAAACCCTTTTATAATTTGTTTTAAAAGTTTCTTTTTCAAAATGATTTAATTGTGTATTGTTTTTCTTTGTTCTTTAGAATTATTTATATTCATAATTATGTATATAAGAATTAATTAACAAGGCTTAATGCTTATTAACTTTAATTAAACATCAATTTAATTCATAAAAACAAGTGTTTGTAAATATTAAAGCTTAAAAGACAAGTGTCTCTATGTTTACAAGTGTCAATATTTCTTTTTCATTTTCTTTTAATTCGTTTTCTGAAAATCTACATTCATACCATCTTGCTCTTCATTCATATTCTTTTCTCATCCCTTAATCAAGAAAACCAAATTACATGCTCACATCCATATTCAAATTTGCATCCTCCAAAATTCAAGTCTGCATCTTCCATTTCAAATCTGAAACTTCTCTTTCCCAAAATTGCAAACCTGCACAACAATCTTCTGAAAATTCAAAATGCCTGTAAAACTTTGCTTTCAAACTCCTCTTTCCCCAAAAATATCACCTGCATGCAACCATTTAAAGCCCTGCATTACAATCGGGAAATGCAAGAAAACCCTGTATGTTCTTGCATTTGAGAAACATGCATTCATGAAATCTGGTGAATCAAGTAGAGCCTGCATTTCAATCTTCATCCATTTGAAGCTCTGCATTTCTTTACATATGCAATTGCAAGTGAGGCCTGCATGCTAAAATAAAATCTGGATGTACTCTGCATTTTAATCTTCATCAATTAACAAGCCTGCATGCATCATTTAAAAGCAAGATAGGGGTCTGCATTCTTGGCATTTGAACTGGAGGTGCTCTGCATAGTTGATTATGCTCTGCATTTTGGCACATAAGGTGAGTAAACTCTCCAATCTCTGATCTATTTTTCTAGTGCTTGTGAGCAACTTTCCCTCCTGAAACCTATTTTCTTGTTAATGCTTGTGAGTAACTTTCTTTATAAATTTAAGGGTTAAAACTGTTGCATGCTAAGATAAATAATGTTCATATAATTAATGCCTACTGTCTGATGTATGAAGTACATATGTATATATGCATGCTGTTTACATTGCTATGATCTGTGTGTTTTCTATTTCTAGATTCTAATTAAATTATTATATCATCAATTTGTCTTTGTTGGATTTTAGAATTTAATTATGATGGTAGGGCAGTTTATAGTTTGGACTCTAGAATTTTATTAAAGTAAAATTCAAATTTTACTTACTGGAATAAATACCAGAGCATAGGAAATTTTATAAGTAAAATATATAAAACATTTCAAATCAATGTTGTAA
Organism: Allium cepa; assembly: GCA_030765085.1. Taxonomy (NCBI): domain Eukaryota; kingdom Viridiplantae; phylum Streptophyta; class Magnoliopsida; order Asparagales; family Amaryllidaceae; genus Allium; species Allium cepa. The sequence continues at coordinate 306,913,137 of CM060929.1, forward strand.
AAGTAGAACTCAAAACATCAAGTGAATGCATGAAATTTTAAATCAAAAATTAGTATTTATAATACTGTAAACCAAGAACAGTTTAAGTTACAGTATTATATATATTTGACAAACATTGGAATATTGGCATTTGTTTGGATTGAATTTGCTTCTGAAGATGCTGTAACTATCTAAGATTTGTAGGAAAATTTTTAAGTGGATTAAAATTCTATTTTGGGTTTTGTATTTGGGAATTGCAGTAAGAACCATAGTTTACTGGGTTTAAGTGAATTTGGTGCTGCGGCTTCCTCAGTGATTCGAGTTCTATGATTTTGTGGGTATTGGTGGATGGTGAGGTGAAGAAGCTATCACCGGAGTTTGGTCGATGATGTTGGTCGGAGATGAGAGAAATTGGAGTTGACAGGTCTTAGGAAGTTTGGGGTAAGGCTGTTTCAGGTTTGGGGGTTGGTTTTGGGATAGCAGTGTTTTGACTCGGGATGGACTCGGGTTAACTGAAGGGAAACTCGAAGCATATAAGCTTCTGACTCGAAGCAAAATTTATGGTGACTCGAGTATACCATTTTTGTTTCAGACTTTAATAAACAGAGCAGTTCTGTTTTAAGAATTTTTTAAAATAAAGTCTTAAATTAATCTGGAGATTTAAAATCAGAATTTAAACTTGAATCTTAAGTTGAATTCAAATATTTTGAATTCTGATTTTGAATACTTTAAATGCAGTAATTCAAGTTGTTAAAAAAAAAAGAGAGGAACAGAAAAACTGTTTGCAGTTTTTAAAATTGAAAGTGAAAGTTTAAAATGCAAACTCAATTTGGACTTAGGCTTTAAGAACCTGAATTTGAATATGAATTCAAATAAGTTGAATTCTGTTCTTCTGAAATTATTTAATTTCAGGAAAATTCAAAGTTTGATTTTCTTTTTATAAAACAGAAAACTGTTTCTGTTTTTTAAATGTAAGAGGTAGGTTTAAAAAATTTTTAAGTGGAGATTTAAAACTGAGTGTAAGTTTGAAAATTTGAATATGAATTCAAATTTTTAATTGTCTGAAATTTTGAAACCATATTGTGTTTTTAAATTCAAATTTGATTTTAAACTCTCAACTATAAATGCATTGTGTTTTGGCATTTGAATTGTAAGGTTAAATGTTTAAAATTAGGAATTTAAAAATGAATTCAAACTCTGAGTTTTTTTAAATCTATTTTTAAACTTCAGTTTTAAATAAAGATTTAAATTTAAATTGCTTCAAATGATTTACATTTGAATTGAAGGTGTAAATTGTAGAAAGAGTTTTAAAGAATTTAAAACTAAAATGAGAATGGAAGTTATATTTCAATTTTGAAATTTTAAAGTAATTTTTTAATTGATTTGAATTTGATTTGAATTGAAATTTAAATTCTTTACACTTATTAATAATGTAGATGTTTCTTGTAAACATATAAGATTAAGTTTGTATTGTTTTAAAAATCTTATTTTAAATATATTTAAGTCTTAAAGTTTAAAAGAAATGTTAAATGGAATTTAATGTAAATTAAAAAAAAAAAACATTTTGTTTTTAAATGCATAATTTAAATAAGGAATGTTTACCTAAAGATAAAGAAAAGTTTAATGATTTGTAATTCATATAATTATTAAGGTAGTACAAATGGATAATTAATAAAATTAATTAATTAATGAAATGGATAATTAATTAAAGTAATTAAGGGTTTAATTTGATTAATTAAAGTTTAAGATTAATTTTTCTTAGAATAATTAATTTGTAATTAAGAAATCGTTAATTGAATGATATTAGATTTAAAATTTATAATTGAAGATTTATTAATTGAATAAATATGGATAGTTAATTAATTAGGAATAATAAATGAAAGTAATCATGTAGGTAATAAATTTAAAACCACCCAGTTTATTCATCTTAATTGTAGATGCTGGTTGTTATTGAATGTTGTGTGATGGATTGATATATTTGATATGTGATGAGATGTTATGTGATACTTTGTGCTGATCTGCTATATTTATGATGAATATATTGTCATATGAATATGAAACCCCTTGACCCGTAGAATGCCATTTGGATTTCGATGCGACAGGGAGTCGGATTCCAGTCGGTTATCCGAAACCCACATCGAATCATATTAGTTAATCTTTGTGAATGATATTTTACTTTATCTATGAATCTGTGAATATAGATAAGCGTTATGGGTTATACCGCTTGTCGATATGATTGAATCTGTGATAATGGATGTTGTGCACTATTGTGTTGAACCCCTGGACCACACTTATACACACACAAATATGGATTGCACGTGGAAATGGGTTAAGTCACAGATTTTGAAATTGTTTTAAAATTTTGAATTTTTGAATCCAAAATAGTTTTGGAATTAGAATTGAAGCTTTTGAATAAAATGAATTTCAAAAAAATAAAAGTTATTTGAATAACTTGATTAAGTTTTGAAATTTAAATAATTTGATTTAAATTTGAATTCAATATTTGAAGTTGAATTCTATAATTTGGGAACTAGGGTTTAAAAAGTTATCCAACTTATAAATGGATTTATATGGGTTTTTAAACCATTTTAAAAAGTGATGTTTGGAATTTAAATTTAACCCAAGATTCTCAATTTGTATAAATCGGACTTTTCTGAAACGAAAACTGTTGTTTCCAAATAATAGAAGCTTTCATATAAGAAATGGGTTTCCAATATGTGTTAAAAGGAATTCAAGTTTCAAAATGAAAAATGGTTTTCCAAGTTATGAATAAATCTTTGGAACGTGTTTTGAAAGCTATAAATTAAATCTTTAATTTAAAGATTTATCGAGTTAATCCAATTGGAATGGAAGTTGTTTTGAATCTATAGATAGACCTTTATGAAATTTGGTGAAACTTTGTGAAATTAATCTTTTTATTTAAAGATTTAAAAGGGTAATTTGTTTAACCATTTGAAAGAAAAGCTTTGGATTTTTAAGTTGTGACTTAACCGAAATCCCATATCCATATGTTTTTAAATTTTGCACTCACTATTCGGTTTAGCCGGGAGAGGACCTTTGTGTCATATAGCCCATTCCGAATATGTGATACGTCGTTATGGATAGCATTGAAGACCGGTGGTGAAGACCGGGTATCTGTGAGAACGATAGGATGACCTATCGATTGACTCTGCACTGAGTTGCTCCGGTATAGAGTTCTCCTTAGTGATGGGAAGTCCGATCGGGATCGGGGATACCCGGATTTGCAAGGGCTTCTTCGGAAGTGCCTTCGGTTCTGTTCGAACCCGGAACAGACTTGTATGGTTGTATGTCCGACATTACACTTTGAGATGTTATCTGATTTCTATCAAATACATTTCTGCTTGGTGGCGGAGAATTTATTCTCTCAGCTTAACACCCTTCTCTGAGACGTACGAGCTCAGAGGTTATGTAGTTGATATTTATCAGTGATATTCCCAATTTGGTAATGTGGCATGCTGAGTGCTGCTGTGTGATGATCATTGGTTGATCATTTGTGATATGATCATCTGTTTGATCATTTATCTTTGTGATCATTGCTTTGGTCATCTGTTGACCCAAAGCATGGCTTTGTTGCACAAAGCGTAGCTTTGTGGACGAGACTGCATCAGGACCTCACTCCCCGGAAATGGTCGAAACAGGAAAGATGCGGCAAGGTTATGAGGGTCGCTCCCTTTAGGGTGTGTCATTCCCTTCTGGTAAAGGGTGGTATCAGGTATGGAGCCCTGGTATTTAACCTATGTGGTTGCTCCAATCTCATTTACTGTGTGGTTGTTGCTTTGAGGCGCCTCGGATAAAGGTCCCAAAGGACCGGGGGATGGCATATTCGTGTAGTAGTTACCTAGTTACAGAGGTAACCCGGCCTTGTGTTGGCAGAGATCTAACCGTAACGTTAGTTCTCGGGACGTCCCGCCAGAGGCGATCCCATAGACAGTAGGAAGTTCCTTAGCCTGACCATTTGTTGGAAATCCAATCAAAACAATACGCGCCCTGTACGGTTTTAGTTGTATAACCTGCCATGCAATGTGGCGGTAACCTGCTATTGAACATGGTAGCTATAGTAGGCATACGACGAAATGTCGTATGTTGGCTAGGATTTATATTTTACTTTCGAAATGGTTTTCCACACCTTGCACTTATAGTAATAATAGCAAAGAAATTTTCTCGTATTAATCATATTTGACTATCATAAGGAGAAATCTCCTCCAATTCTGCGTTTGCATTGTGTGTGTGGCGGGAGGCCTTATGGTAGTTTCATTTTCCAAAAGCATTGCGGATTTCAAATTTAAATTCTTTTGTTTGTTTCAAAGACCAAATGCTTTTGTTTGCTCATACCAGTCCCACGACTGACCTGGAGTTTATTATTCCTTTCCTAAACTCTGGGTGCCCACTATTTTCCCACACGGGCAGTCTAGAGTTGGGGTTTTCAGATAATCAATAGTAGGGGTAGATTCGATAGCTTTCAGCCTTAGGATTTGGCAATCGCAATGGGATCGAGTTGCTTCTCTTCATCTTGATTTGGGAGTTCGAGCTATTCTGGATTGGTGCCTTGGAGATGGAGATTTCTGATACTGGAGTTCTTTCTTTGAAGACTATTGAAGTTGTTGTTCCGCTGCTGTGTTATCTTTTCTTTCCGCTGCTATTATTTGTATCTCTGATAATGTTGATATCTATTGTACCATTATGTTGTATCATTCATGTTGTATATTGATATATGCTATTCTTTTTCTTCCGCTGTGTTATTTACTTAATGTGTTATAAGCTCCGGCATGACTCGAATTTCGACGTTTGGATCTGCGGCATTCAAGTACAGTGGAGTACGGATGTCGATTTTCGAACGCTGAAATTTGGATTGTGACAATCTTGTAGAATAAATGATTAGAACTCCGATAAGTTATATTATTGAATTTGTATCCTATACATTTAGTAGTATTATATATTTATCAAATGATATTGTATACTAAATTGGTTGTCTTCATTAGTAGTTTTAGAAAGGACAGGATTTCGATGATTTTGACTGGTCCAAAAATCCAGGTCGTTGCTGCTGTCGTCGGAGCTTAGTTTAGATATCTAAGTAAAATTTCATCTATGGTTAGTAAATCAACGTAGGTTGTTAAATGAACTACCTTAATTTGATAAATAAAAATGGATATGATAAGGCATCGAACCTCCGACCGGGGTTATGGGATTTTATTATTTTTGGTGTTCTTAGTTTTTTTTAATTGTTTGGCTTTCATTATAATTTTCCATCCTTGGAATTTTGAAGACGAAATTCTTTTAAGGAGAGAAGAATCTAACGACCCGTATTTTGAGTCTTCGAATTTGAATGTTTAATTTATTTAAATGTTTGGATTTGAAATATAATAAAATCTATGTTTCCAATTTTGACTTTATTTTAATGACATATATTTAGTTAATTTATATGATTTTTTCATAAATTTTAATGTTAAATATAATTGAATTTTCGTCTGATGCTTTTTGAGGTAAACGTCGGTACTTTTGAAACTCCACAAAATTGGTTAACATGTATATTTTATTGTTGTTTTATGATCGTCTTACATTATTGTACATGTTCGTATTTTTATTTCTATCGTTCTTGACTCGTACAGAAATGCATTATTATGTGGTGGGATACCACAAAATCTAACTTTTTCAGATACACATATATCTTCACTTCATGCATGCAAATAATTCATTTTACATGTTGTTCATTTCTCACTGGCACATAAACACACGCATGAAACTAAATCTGCCCATATACACAAACTTCACCGTACCCTCTCACTTCACCATACTCTTTCACTTCTTCTCCAGCCCTCTCATTTTCAACCTTGTCCTTAGCCCATGTCCTTGCACATGCTTTTGTTTTACTGAGCTTTTAAGGAATATTAGCCTATATATGCAAGCATACACAGGCTAATAAAGGGGAGAAGAACATAAATATGTACACATCTACATTTTTCTTCTTTGGTCAGTGTGTGATAGTGGGAGCGTGCTTGGCCATGTGTATGAGCATGGGAGAATTCGAATGCAAGTGGGTGTGTGTTTGCATTCAAGAAGGAGGTAGGTGCGTGAGTTCATAAGAGCATGCCTAAGAGAAGGGAGGGCATGCATGAGAAGGTGAGAGCAAGTATGAGCAGGTGGGGAAGTAATGTGAAAGGAGAGAATGGAGTTAATGTTGTTTACAAAGCAATTTGCAAACTAGCCCACCTAAATGTGTTCATTTGCACGTCGAGGGAGGGGGGATTTGCAAGCACTTGGGCTGGGCTAGGAGTTGGGTGGAATTGTTTATAGTTTAGTAATTTAGTTTGTTTATTTCAGTTTATTTATTAGTTAATTAATTTAGTTAACTTAGTTTATTAAATAGTTATTAAATGTGTTAAATTTAAAAATGAATAACTTAGTCATTTTAAGTCCGTTGATCTACAAATTTTTGGACAGGTTCGTTTGAACTAGTAGAACACATTGGTATTATTGTTTAACACGTTTGGAAAAGTATAGAATATTGATACAATTTTAGTGATTGCATTTAATTTGATTAACGTAGTTAAATAATTATATATCATTAGTGATATTCAATTAGCGGAATAAAACATTCTGCTGTACTTAAAATGAATAGATTATATGGGACATTTATTAGGCAGAATACATCCATGTTCCACTATTATATTAATTTATTGGTTATATTGACGTGTTCGCATTTATTATTGGTTATTGATGTGTTTGCTATTTATTATTGTTAATGATTGATTGCTTGGTTGTTTGAATTGTGCTCAGTCTATTTATGAACAATTAATTTCCTTATGCATGGGTCGGGTAGAAAATAATTATAAGCGAACAACTTGTGATTAAAATTTCATGGTTTGACTATAAGGCATTCGATGAAAATATTTGATTAAGTAATAGTTGTAATAAAAGATGTATATTAAAATTTTAAAGATGTTTATCTTTTAAATGAAATGTTTTCTTTGAAAAATAAATAGAAATATTTGGAAGTAAATATTTTTAAGTGATTTGTATAAAGATGTTTCTAAAATAATTAGAAATAAATATTTTTGAAGTGATTTTATATAAAAATTTATGTTGAAATAGTTTATAAATGTGTTATACAAATAAAGAGAATTTTGAGGACTTAAATCCTGGTTCTTTTGAAATTGATTTCGAAAATATTTTGGAAAGAATAATGATGGTTGATTGAAAGTATTTGTGAGATATTATTATTGTGAAATATGTATTTGTTCTTGAGAGTATATTCATATCTATTGATTTGGATTTTTAGGTATTGTCCATTCAATGGGATCTATCGTCAGTTGGTATCTGTGATTTTTCCTCTTTTATGCAGCGATTGGCAAGTGCCATAATTATATACCGAAGAGGGGTATTGTCCTAAGAGACATTTATTATTCTAGTGAGCATTTGCTTTGGGCGGCATTTACCTTAAGTGGTATTTCCCAATCTATTTTGATACACTTTTATATATGTATTTTAATAGAAGAATATTTGGGAAACTAGTTTATACAACTATAGATTTTGATTTAAACTCAAAAGTATGAATTGATATAAATGACATATATATATATATATATATATATATATATTAATATTAATATTTCAAAAGGATTTGAAAGAAAACCGTAATTTATTTCAAAGAGATTATGTTAGAAAAGGATTATATTTTGAATATAATGGAGTTAATTTGATTTCAGAAAATCTAAATGCGAAGATTAAGCCCAAGTTATTAGTTTGAGTATTGCATCATTGTTTGTTCATCGTAGGCTCCTAGAGTCCTGGTTGCGGTAGGAGAACTACGTTGGATTGATCCCGTATCTAGTTGGGTATCCAATTAGATAAGCGTATGTAGGCAGTCACAAATGGTAGTGATACAACCCCAATAATAATATATCTTTTTTCTATTTATTGTTTGCAAATTATCATGTGTTGTTGTATCTTTTCTACTTATCATTTTATTCCACATTGACATATTATTGAGTTTGCAGAAATGGTCATTGCTACCTCTCGCATCAGAGCTGTGCAGTGGTAGATTTATAGTGTTATATTATGGCATTTATTAAAGCACCCCTTGTAGAATAAATGATTAGAACTCTGATAAGATGTATTATTGAATTTGTACCCTATACATTTAGAAGCATCATATATTTATCAAATGATACTGTGTATTAAATTGGTTGTTTCATTAGTACTTTCAGAACGGATGGTTTTTCAATGATTTTGACTGGTCCAAAAACTCTGGGTCGTTGCAAATTCCTTTCGTCAAAACTATATAACATTAGGACTTATAAAATTTGGTAATGGTTAAAATTCTAATATCATTAGTATTCTACTTGTATTGTCCAAACAAAAAGTTTTTAGCTCAATGATAACAATTATTATTAACTGAAGTACTCTGACCAAGACTTTGACTTTGAGTTGACTTTAGTTGACCGTGACATTAACCTCATACAACTGAGGAGACGATTCTCTATTGAATAGTGTTTCACTTCCGATGCTTCAACGCAATCCAATTATAGTCATTCGATGGACGTCATGACACGATCTAACCATTATCAAACTGGAGTTTCCTTATTGAAGTTTGACTGGTATTCTCAAGTTAAGAGAATTGTGTAATATTATCATGTCGATATTTTCTATTTGATCTTAGTTATATTACGCGGTAGAAAATTATCATGTGATTCATTCCATAGTCACCCCAATAACTATCAGTACATAACTCCTTGGTGCACTTAGCAGCCATGAGTAACACATTGCCCAACTTTTAGAGAGCTTTATATATTCTAGTCTCAACGGATGTATTAATATCTTTTCTTGATACATCTTAATTGAGAATATTTAAAAGGATGTGTTCATTATATTGTGATTAATTACTCATAATTACAACATATTGTAATTACTACCATAAAACAAGCCATCTATGGATTTTCTAATAAATATACTTGAATTAAATAATTAATTAATATAAAAAATTATAACAAGTATATGATAGAAAGAAAAACACCTTTTGTATTGAACAAGATTTTATTATAGAATTAATAATTCACAATAATTTACAGAATCGCCCATAGGGCATACCCCTAACTCTCTTATTTACTAGTAAATTAAGGTGAAATAAGAATAAATGGTGAAATGGAAGATAACTCAGAGATGAGACCCAAATCAATAAAAGATGCTAAGGGTTGGAAAGATGGGTAGTTTGGGAACTAGGGCTATAAGATCAGATTTTATATGTAGAAAAGTAGTAGAGAATACTTCTAAAATGTGAAGAAAGCCAATTTAAAGAGATTTTAGGCACAACAGTCAAAACCTTCGTAATGGTCGGTTAGGTAATAAATCAAAGGTTTAAGAGGCTATGTTTTTTGACAATTAATTTAAGATGCGCTACATTTTTTATGTAAATTTATATTATATTCACCATACAAAAAATGTTATTTTCATTAAAAAACAACAATGAGACATATTAATACGAGCAAGAGCTACAACGCATGACATGTACAATCAGCTATGATGAACTCATAACTTATGGGAAAGGCTTTTAGAAAATAAAGTATTCTCAGCAAGGGCTTTTCATAGAAGGAGCTAATGCACATAAGAGGAACCTCTTTCAAGTGTTAAATCATCCATATTTGCGTTTTGGTTTGGCCAAGCATGTTTTTGTAAGTTGTTGAGTACTTTAAATATCAGCATTATTTCAATATTAATGTTATTTTATCTATTTAACTGAGGATTGTGCCTACATCTTACTAAGATACTTTAATATTTGCATTATTTTATCTTCTTTACTTTAGTTAATATTAGGCTTTTATCTTTATTTCTCTTATTAACTAAATTTTTTATTTACCAATTCGACCTTAGTATGTTTTGATACTTTGTTACATAAACTCTTACCATATTATATCATGATTTGTTAGTATGTACTACCACTTTCCCCGATTAGCTCAAAGATATGGTGATTTTTACTCAAAGGGCTTCTTTGTTCAACGTAATAGGTTTTAAGGACAATAATTCAGAAAAGAATAATTTTCAGAAAAAGATAAATGAAGTTATCATTTTCGGTTATACAGAAATAAATATAAATAAATTTTTCATTTTCATGTATAACTTAAAAAGATAAACGAGTTTAACATTTTCCTATAAATTATCCTTAAAACAAACTATTCAGAAATATTGTCTTTAAAACTCATTACCCTGGAATGAGAAGCCCTTCAACTTAATTTTCACTCAAAGATATTATAGAATTTGAACTAATTTCTAAATCTATTTAAAGCAATTTGACTTAAGTTTGTTTTTTTCCTTAACAACAAACGTTTGTTATGTAGAAATAAGGAACAACAAAACAAGGAAGGCATTAATCAAGATTACGACTCATTTGCATTGATTTTAGTTATTTAATATGCTAAGTTATCTTTTGCTGGAGTATAACATTAGAAAGAAGGATAATTTTTTATATATTCCACAAAGATTGGAATTTGTTCGTATTTTGATTGGTGTTATTTGCGCATATATTAGTAGATTATTCTAGGTAAATTATGGGAATGATACATATCATTTATAAAAGAATGTACAGTATTTCTTATCATATCTTTTTATGCTAAGGTTATTATTCTTCAATGAAAATTTTGTTATGGAAATCAAGATGTCAACATTGCATCATTTATGCAAGGGTTAGAAAGCTTAATATTTGTTGACCGTTTACACAATGATGTATTTGTTAGGTGCCACGATTGAAAAATTAAGTTCAAATGGAAGAGATGAGCAACAATAGGAAGATTGGGCATAGTTCTAATTTTTTTCTCAAGATATGTTTTGTTGTAGTTCTATTTGAGAAAATAAAAGATTTGATGCTTATTGTTTTTCTCTTTTGTCTTTTGATTGACTTAAACACATATTTCCATGAAGATTTATAATTTATAATTTATAATTTTAATTTGAGTTTATATAGTGACTTTTTTCCTATCAAGAGGCATGATATGTAATTTTTTTAAACCTTCAACATTTTTCTGATTTGCAGCAAAAGAACAAATGTGGCTAATTCGGTTTAGTAAACTAATCGATCCATTTATCCATCGATAGTAACTAGTGAGAACTCATGCTACGCACACGAGTTTTTATATAACTATCACTAGTAACGACTATGAACCCATGGTACACACATAGGGTTTTTCATATAATTTATCTAATAGTGTCTTTTATATTTTTCTTTATTATAAGAATGTAAGAGCATGTGTTCATGGACAGTAATTTTCTGATTATTTTTTACTCGAACGCCATCGATAAACTTTTGTTGGTAAATCCACTTTAGTAATCGCAAAGCGCACAAAGCATAACTTTATATTTTTAAAGAAAAATGATTTTGTAAAAAGTGAAAACCTTATATATCGGTTATTTCTAACATGGTAAGTATTACATTACTTTGCAAGCTTACTCATTTTCAAATGTAAGTGATGTAAGTTGAATATGAGTTTATTCTATATTCAATATATAAATTTAAATATGCATGTAGTTTGATTTGCTAATAGTATTCTAATCTTGAAATAGAGAAACTGTGCTCAATGTGAATTAGTTTTTCAAATTTTGTTCAAATAAACAACTCTCCACCAATTGCATTATCACATTTTTTTGACATCATGCAGTACTAACTAAGTTAGTATAACACTACAGAAACTTAAAAAACACTATATCTTCTGTTACATGTAACATGACTTGCAAATTATATACAATATACGATATGTGGTTAGATCTGAAACAAACAAATTAATTTTCCATTTACTTCAAATGTTCATGTAAACCTAAAACTAAATAATGTAGCAATAAGCATAAATTCAAAGTAAATTAATATCAATAAAACACAAAATACTTGTAGTCACACATAAAAATCTGGATGATATTTCATTGGAGATAACAATTAGACCAAAAGGTATGGGAAACACACTCAATGATAGAATCTTTTCAAATTTATTATATTATTATTAGAATAACTTATTATAAATGGCTATATTACAATATAGAACAAAATATTTTAGAATAATACCTACATATTTAAAGAAGCAACGAATATTTCAAACCAAATATAACAACAAACTATAATGAATAAAGTGTCAAGTAAAAATCTATTTTCCGTTTTTGAACTTAAATCTAAAAGTATTCTAATAATATTAACAATCATAAATTTCAGTTATTAGATTGAAGTTAAAGATTTTAAGAGTACTTTTCAGAATGAAATAAGTATCCATGCAATTATAGTATACATGTGTATTATCTTCAAAACGTAGATTACACAAATAACATTTATTATCAATTTGCATATTTTTCCTTTTTAAAAATTCTATATTATTTAATTTTTCATGCATAATTAACCACAAGTGAATTTTAGATTTAGGAGGAGCATTTGATTTCCAAATAAATTTAAAAGAGTTATTTGTTACACCCTAAAAGTTAATAAATCTATAAAATTAATCTAATCCTAAATAACTACAGTCATTTTAATAAATTGATTTTTGTAATTTCTTTATTTTTTAATGGGATATCTAATCCTAAATATAAATTAGCTAAAAATAGTATATTTAAAGAATATCTTAATAAGGTTAATAATAATATAAACTATTTAAACATACAAATAATATTTTTGACATTAATAATTGCAGTATCAATATTTTTGCAAACTTAAATGATGATTTCACTGTGTATCATAATATCCTTTTGATCAATGGACCATAAGGATATTTTTGATTTGTTTTAGTTATTTTTTTAGTTTTTGATTGTTTTAGTTTATAGATCTTTGAGTTCATTTGATCATGGATTCCTTTTAGTCATTTTTCTAATCTTTACTTTATTCTGTCATATTAGCTTAACTTATGTATCTTTACTTCTATTTCTTTTATACACATATATGCATATAATTTTAATTTATATACACTATTATGTACCCGTGCTTCGCACGTGGGATGTTTGTGTTATCGTATACGTTGATATTTGTTTGAGCGCAAATATGTTAGCAGAAAGCAAGGGCGTTTTTGGAATTTCAAAAAGTCACCAAGTAAATTAGTTCAACGAATTTTCTTTATTAGTAGTAGAGATATGTGTATCATTCTAACTATTTTATTTACTTCATTTTCAGATACAGATTTAGGCTAGATATGGAGTTAGTTTCATATTGCAAGTACACAAGATTGTGGATTGTAGGATTGCTGTTTGCAGTGAGGAGTTCTTTTCTATACATCTTCACCTTCTTTATGGCGTTTGGTGTTCAAGAGGATTTAATTTTCAGCTATGCACTCCTTCCAGCTTTATTGAGTCTTCAGATGGCGTTTCCAGTCTAGATTATTTGCAGTTCCATTTCAGATTATCCGCATTTCCATTCCTTCAGAGTCAGCAGCTTGGAGTTCCTTCTTAGACAGAGCTAGGTTCTAGTTTCATTGGTTCTGTGATATTCCATAGTTTTTCAGGTAGTTCTAACACCTTAATATCGGGCGGTGGCCATGCCAGAGCTCGGTATTAGGGTGCAATGAGCGGTGGACATGCCGGAGCTCATTTTAGGGGTACTTTTGTTTTTCATTTGATAGTTGTCTCAAAAAAGAAGCAACGAATATTTAAATGAAAGTAAGAGTGATTTTATTGTTAAAATAACGATTTAATGAAATACAAAATATAGTCAAACTTAACTCATCCTATTGTAAACTAAAACTTAATGAACTAATATTTACTCAAAGACAAAATTTATGTTTTCCATGAAAAACAAATACAAAAATTGCATTCTAGTTATGTATATCATACCTTCAATATTTTTTGAAAAATTCTTTAAAATAATCAATTGAGTGGAAAGATCAAATATACATCTTCTCCTTTAATATAGTAACGCTACTTATTACCTCACTCTAAATTCGAACATATTTTAAATTTGAAGTCGACATTTAAATCGACAATTTCTCACTTTTAGCTTGTTTCTTTTATGTAATCTGCCTTTATTCGTTTATGTTCTCCATATAATATCATGACTACTAATATTGACTATGATTTTTCATTGGAGATCCAATTAGGCATTGGGCATGAATTTTTTCTTATGTATCAATCCTACATCAATATGAATGCTTCTAATATTATCTATAAATTTATACATCAACATAATATAGTAATTATAATCTAGTAATTGTTATACATGTAAGATGAAATAATAATCATTTTCCTTAATATACTAAATATATAATTTTGTCCGACAAAATTAAACAAATGTGTGAAACATGATATTGCATCTAAAAGGATAAAACGATATTACCCTAATAATATTTATTTTATTTTGTTGACGAACATTATCAACAAATATATTTTTCTTATGTTTTTTATCTTTTGCTAATTTGTTAAATAAAATAAAAGTAGTCATTAAGAATAGTTTATGTGATAATCCGTATTTATGGGCATCTGGTAATTGGATAATTAACTAGTTTATTCAATGGAACAGATAAAAATTCTGATAATATAAGATATCTGGATAAATATTTGATAATCTCCTAATATAATTACTTAAAATTTGACAAATTATTCTTTCAAAACATATAATAATGATGGTGTGTGTGTGTATATAGATATAAGTAGATTTTAAATAGAAAAAAATTATTAATTTTAAACAAATTTAAGACGTGTTTGTTTAAAAAGTGTACATATATATATATATATATATATATATATATATATACATACATACATACATACATACATATATATATATATATATATATATATTTATGAGTTGATTTTTAATTTTGAATTTGAATCTGGATTTAAATTTAAATTTAAATTTTTTTTAAAATATTTTGGATTTAAAAATATATGAATAAGATTTTTATTAGAATAAGATTTGTTTTATATTATTTTCCTTAAAGAAACTTTATTTGTATGAATTAAGAAAGTGTTTATTAATTAGAAAAACAAATACAAAAGCTTAATAAACATTTAAAAATAAATATAACATGTATAATTACAAGTGTTTAATTATAAAAAACTTGTTAATTACATGTGTAGTATAATAAACAATTGTAGTTGACAAATGTCAACTAATGAAACAAGTGTCGCTTATTTACTTCATTTTCTTTAATTTTTAATATCATAAGATAAAAAATAAGTATATAAACCTCTTCACTTTCTATCTCATTCTTTTTTTCTATCTTCAGTGTAAAAATGAAAAGAAACCAAAACCCGAGAAGAAACTTAAATCAAAACAATTTCAGTTTTTCAACTACTTCAAGATTAAAGCAACTCGGATTCAAAATCAAGGAAAAGAAAGACAAAGAAGATTCAACTCAAACTTCATCAAGTTGTTAAGCAAAGTTCAGATTCAAGAATCCAATCTTTAAAAATCAATTACATATTTGTCATGTTCTTCAAAACAAGGTGAGTAAAACTCCTAAAAATTGAAATTTCTTGCATTGGCATAAGATGAATAATTGAAGTATGATGTGAACTTTGTTATGCATGATGTTAAAAATGATTTCATATTTATAAATGTGTGTCTTTATCAGTGTTTATGTCTGGAATAGGCTAAGCATCCCTTTTTTTTAAAACACTACAGGGTTGGAAAAGCTGATTCAAAATTCAAATCATCTAATTTAAGGATTTTGAGACCTTGATCTCTAATGGAAATTGTTTGTATGTGTGCAACATCATCTTTAAAATTTGTTTCGTGTAAAAATGGTAAGGCAATTTCTCAAAAATAAATTATTACAGTAATGAACAAATAAGCATCAAAATTTCATCCATCAAATTTCCGTGTTAGGATTATCTAAACGAAATCGTATTTGCAGTTGATGAATTTGAAAATAGGAATCATGATTTTTAGATGTGGGGTTGTAGGGAATTATTGAGATGACCAGAGTCTTAGTTTACGTCTATTGCCGACGAATGGTGTGGAATTGGGCTCCGCAATTTGGAACTGGAGGAGGATGGATTCTCGAGTGACACAGGAAAAATGGGGTTTTATTTTTCAGATCATCGTTGGTGTCGATACGATGATAATTAGTGTTTTAGACCCAAATAAGTCAAGGTAGTTTGAGTGACTTTTGTGATGGCCAGGCATCATCGAGTTGGTCTAGGGTAGGGGGAAAAGGATGTTTGGGGAATGGGGTAGCTCTAGGTGAGGCGGCAAAGGTTCCTGAGATCATTGGCGGTGGTGCGTGGTAGATGTAGGGTAGTTTTTTATGGGTGTGGGCGATTAAACCAATTTTGATTCCTGGTGGTTTCTGGGATTTTTATGGAACCGTGAGGGACGAGGAAGGCGAAGGTGGTTTGCGAAGAAGGTCTACTGTGGTGGATGGTGATCGGTGGATCTGTGCACTTGCACAAAGTTCAGGCTGTGTGCACGTTTTTCGAAAGGAAGAAGAGCTGGAGGTAAATGTTCAAGGAGAAGTACGGACATGCTTGAGAAAATGTGAGTAGGACTCGAGTGTGGCTTCGGGCAATTTCCAGTAGGTCGCTGTAGTTTGGGAAGAAGGGATCGTCTTGAGTAAAGATAAGAGAGCCTCGGGTAATTTTAAGTAGATGTAATCAAATTCTATAAGCTTATCAAAATGTGTAATTTCAAAGAAAATTGTAAACTAAAGTTTTAAACAAAGTATTAGTAAATTTTAAACGAGATTTCAAAGTTTAAAAATGCTTTAAATCTGTTGTTTAAAAGAAATTATTATAATAGGTAAGTTTCTGGATGTTTCAAAGGTGATTTAATTTAATAAAGTATTAATTATTTAGAGTATTAAGGATGGTTAGTTAGTTAAAAAAATAATTAATCAATTTAATTAATAAGATAAATAATAAAGGGTTAATTAATCAGTGTAATCAATTTAAAGAATTGATTTATTAGTGTGACTAATTAATTAAGGTAATTAATCTAAAAGATGATTAACTTATTAAAGGTACCTACTTAATGAAACTAATTAGTGATAATAATGAAAGTAATTAGAAAAATTACTTAACGTCATTAATTAAGGAGGGTAATTAATAGGTAATTACTAAAAGTGATTTATTTAATGATAAATACTTAAAGGAAGTAATTAAGGATAAATTACATAGTGTAATTAATTAAAAGATTTATTAATTAAGGAAATTAATTAAAGGATTAGTTAATTGATGAATCTGATTAATTAAAGGTTAATTAATCAATATAAGTGATTATAGGATAATTAATTTGAGTAATTAATTAAGGATGTAATTAATGTGAATGGGTGAGGGCTAATTAATTTGTGTAACTAATTAAAGGCAAATTACCTAATGTAATTAGAGATGATAATTAAAGGAGGATTAATTATTTGGTTTGAAATTAATTAATGTAAGTAAGCAGGAATAGAGATGATTGAAGTAATTATTTTAATTTATTTAAACTTTATTTAAATTAATGAGAAATGGTGTGACTAATTGGTCTTACTTATAGATGATTAAGATATATTGAATGACTTAGATCAATTGATATCTCTGATATATGATGCTTTTGTGACATGAGATACTTTGGTTGAACTTTGATATTGTGGGTGATCTATCTGAGGTGGACGGTTATGAATATGAAATCCTAAATATAAATTGTATCGTTTAAAGTTAAACAATTTGATTTAAAGAATGACGTTGGATTCGAAGAGACCGGGGGTCAGATATCAGTAAATACCCGATACCACTTCGATTTGTAATTTATAATACTAATTTATGGATTTATTATTTGAAATAAATAGGCTAGAAAGGAATAAATGACGTAAACTTGGTCATTTAATCTAAGTAATAATACTTAGATATGATTGTAAGATGTGTATTTGACTATGGCAAGTTAAGGACTCGTAGCGAGGTACGAGTTACACGGTTTTTTTTAAAAAAAAGAAGCTTTATGCATTTGAATTTCTTGTTAGATGGGTTTATTCATGCTGGTTTCCAGCCTGACTTGGTTGTTACTTTGATGTAATGCTCGAGTCAGACTGAGTATTATAGATTTTCAGGTAAGGACGTTCTGGAGCCCAAGAGACGAGCTGGATGGCAGGAACGTATGGAGTGTTTCCGCTATGATATTTGTTTATCTGGGACATGTTGATTTTAACCGTCCAGTGTTTGTGTAAATGTTGTAACTCTGATGTATTAATGTAAATTACCTGATACAGTTTTCCTTTGTATAACTGTTATTTTATTTGATATTATATTTTGATCTGCTGCGAATGTGAGATTCCGTGTTTCATTTCCGTTTCTTCTTCTATCTCTTTTCTTCTTTTCCTAACTATCTGGAATTTTCGGGATCGAAAATTCTGGGTCGTTACATTTTGTATCAGAGCCAGGTTAAGCGATAACCTTTGCTAAACCTTTGCTCTGGTGGGTATACTCTTTAAGATAAGGCATATATATATATATATATATATATATATATATATATATATATGGGAGCATGCTTGTTATTTTCTTATATAAAGGTTTTAAAAATGGTTTTAATGAATTATTTTTATAAAAGCTTATATTTTATATATAAAGCAATGATTGGTTGTTGGATATTGAAATTGGATAATAATTAAGTGATGAATATATATATATATATATATATATATATCCAAATAGGAATTGGATAAAATGAACAATACAAATAAGATGAATTAGAACTGGTTTCAAACTAGAAAATAGAATGGTTATTGTGTTTAATAATGGGAAGATTGTTTTCCAATAAACAATAATGTTTTAAGGAAGTAACCATTAGATGAGAATAACTTGTAAATTAGAAAGGATGTAAATTGAGAAGTTTAGAATTCTAAGTCCAGAAACATTTGAAATTGTTTTCAAAATGTCAAAAGAAATGATATTATTCAGACTATTTTGAATGTGATCTTATTATAAAATAAGAGATGTTTGAAATTTTTAAAGAAAATTTGTTTTGAATTAAAACCAAAGGTGGTTTAAAATTTCAAGGTATAACTTGGTGTGCAAAGGAAATAACTTTGTATATATAAGGGATATACATGATATCAAAGATGATTTGAAAATAAACTCTAAGTGTTGACTTTTAAATTTTTCCTTGGAATGTGATATGGAAACCCAAACTGATAAGTCTTTGAACTTATAAGTAAGAAAGAATATTGATAGAAATTTGAAATTTGAAATGGAGGATTCAAATTTGAGTAAGGTTAATGGAATTAAATTGAATTTAACTTGGAGGAAGTTAAATAAGTTTAAATGAACAACCTGATTTGGAAATTTCAAGATGAAATTGAGATTTAACTTAGGGAAGTTAAATGAGTTGATTTAGAAGGGACATATATAAGATCTCAAATGGGTTTGAGTTCTTGGAATGGGTAATAGATGCTACTGATTGACGTTTATAATAATTTGGATGATATCATCCTATTGTTATTAATAATCTTTAAACTATGAATTGGATTAATTGAAATGAATTTAGAAATGAATTGAGGAAATATATGTCCATTGTAGAAATTAAATGGAAATAGAACTTTAATCAGGAAATTGAACTTGTGGAGATGAAATTACTTTGAAATTAAATTTAAATTTTCAAAAGGAACTTGGAAATTTAAATTGTTAAGGATTGGTTTCTAAAATTGAAATTGGGTAATAAATGGAATTTCAAAGATTAAATTATTTAAAAAGGATTTGAATTATTATTTGAACCTAGAAATAGGTTTATGGAGAAGTAAAGGCAATTTAAAATAGAATTTGGAAATTTGGACTCAGAATTAAATTGTTTAAAGACTTTAAATAAAGGTTAATTTGGTTTAAGAGGTTAAACCAACATTCGAAATTTTACTCGAATTTATATAATTCGGGATGATTTAAATTGAGATTGAATTTGAAATTAGTTCAAATTGAAATTTATTTAAATAATTTGGATTTGTGATTAAAGTTGAATAGTTTTAAATTCAAATGGGATTTGATTTGAATTTGTAAAGAATCGAGGTTAATTCAACTTGAATTGGGATTAATTCAAACTGGAGTTGAAATGAATTGAAATTGAAAATTGGTTCAATTTGAAAATTATTTGAATAAATTGAGATTGAAATCCAAGTGGAATAAAGTTAAATTTGCATTGGGAATTGAAGTTGTTTAAATTTGTTTTAGATTGAATCAATGCTAAGAGGAAATGGAAATTTAAAATTGAATTGATTGGAATAAAGATTGGGTAGTGGAACAGTTTGGCTCTGAACTATTTTCAAACAAATTATTTTAATATAAGCTTTCTTAAATCTATATTTCCAAGCTATTTACTACACAAAATCTTTCTTTTTAAAGCCAAACTATTTTATACTTATTTTACAATTATTTTTGGAACTACTTAACAATTTTTCAACTGTTTTATAAACTTATTGCCGTTTTTCAACTACTTTTAACTAATTACTATTTTACAACTATTTTGCAATTATTTAAAATTTCTATAACTATTTAACTATTTTCCAACTATTTTACAATTATTTAACTATTTTACAGCTATTTTACACACTAATAATTATTTTTCAACTACTTATCTATTTTTAAAATTTTCAAGCTATTTTCTAAATTTAAGCTGGATAGAGTTCGAACTGTTTATGATTAAATACCCATTTGAGATAAGAATTGAGGTGATAATCCAAATGGGGATTTAGGCGATTGTGAATAATGAATAAGAATCTAAGGGAATGTGAATAGAAATAAGAAATTGTTTAGCTAATAATCAATGAAGATAAATACATTGGATGTACGTATATAATTCTATTCCCATAGTGATTTGATCCAGATTCGAGCATAGAATTTCGAGATAGTTATATCGATCCGAGTTGGGATTTTTCACTCGACTTTCGACGGCGAACCTGGATATGGATTTTTGATTGGTTTTGAAAGTCTCTATCATACTTATGACTATGCAAGGAGAATGACAGTTTCTGATGAAGAAATCAGATCCGAGTCTGCACTAGAAAGTCGGGTGGATGATACTAGTTCGAAGGGAAAATTGTGTGATCGAGTGAGCGATCAAATTGATATAGTGTATGGATGATATGTGTACATCGTACGGATTTGAATGAAATTGATGTTGAAAATTGTGGATAAGAATTGTAAAATGGTTTTTGAAATGGAAGGTATATTTTGTGAAATATATTATGAAATAAAGTGGAAATTGGAAATTTCTATGATAGAAATTTACTTTATAGAAGTAAGTAATATGGTAAGTGACTTTATATAGTAATCAAGCTTGAATTTTTTATTTGGCATAAACAAGTTATATATATTTGATAAATTCCCCTTGTTGAATCTATTGCCAGAAGAAAAGTGTTTTTGAAAGTATTTGAAGTATAAAAAGAGAATTTATACAAGCATGAAGTGATCCAAAGATTTTTAAAAGCTATATATTTCTATATATATAAAGGATCTTACGAGAATGATTTTTAGGAAAGGTTTTTGGAACCTATGAATTTTGGAAAGGCTATTGATTTTTGGAGAAAAATCAATTTTGAAAATTTGGAAAGCCTAGTTGAAAACTATCGATTTTGGGATAATCGATTTTGAGAAAAGGAGATTTATATGGGATTCATACTAAATGTATGATTTGAAAGATACTATATGTGTATAGTATAAAGTGTTTTGAAAATGGCTCTGGAGAAAAAGGCGCACCCTTGAAATGAACTTCTCAGGAGTACCATAGGTTGGTACTGCCTTAAGCCTCAAAGGGGGGAGGTTCTAAAGTGGATCCTGTGAGAAAGTCCGGACTAACTGAAGTTCCTAAGGATAATCAGGTAGCGAAAGTCGAGGGAGCTGATGCCTACAGAGGCATTTAGGTTATGCTGTGACGATAGTGTAACTCGATGTCGCTGCGATCTACTGTGGATCATAGCGGAAATTGTGTGGAGGCAAGTGTCAACGGTCTACGCTTGATTTTGCCGGGGAGGCAACGTAACATCGGTAGACTGCAATCTATGGTCAAGTGGAGAAGTTTCAATTTTTTGGCAGCGGAATTCGAGGGCGCTGATGCCTGTAGTTATATGGGTTTTTTTTGTGATAGCAACGTAACCCCAGATGTAGCTGCGATCTATAGCGGGTTCCATGGCATAATCGAGGGGCGCGGAGTGCCTACAGTTATCTATGGATTTTGCCGAGATGGCAACGTAACCATCGAGTTAACTGCGACCATGGATGGGGGTGATGATTTTCAGAGCATTCTCACCAAAAATGTTTCTCCTATTTTCGAAAATGTTTCGTATATTTTCACAAAGTTTTTGAAAAAGTTTTCTAAGTATTTTCACTGGATGTTGAAATGGGTTTACCAAGTACTTATAGATTTTCAGTCCTACGCCTGATCAACATATGACCGAATTTCTGTGAGAATGAGGATGGACTTGTTGAAACATCGAGTTATAAAATGATATTTAAAAAAAACTATTTTGGCAATATTATATAGATTTTAAAAGTGTTTTAAAAATGATCAAAGAAATAATTTATCTGATTTTAAGGATTGAATAAATTCTAGCTTCGTTCCTTTTCGAGGACGAAAAAATTCAAAGGGGTGAGGAATGTGATAACGCGTATTTTTGGGCATCTGCTGGATAATTAACTAGTTTGTTCAATTGAACAAATAAAAAGTCTGATAATGAAACACATCTAGATAAATATTTGATAATCTCCTAATATAATTACTTAAAATTTGATGAATTATTCTTTCAAAACATATAATAATGATGGTATATATATAGATATAAGTATATTTTAAATAGGAAAAAATTATTATTTTCAAACAAATTTAAGATATGTTTGTTTAAAAAGTGTGTGTGTGTATATATATATATATATATATATATATATATTTATGAGTTGATTTTGAATTTGAATCTGGATTTAAATTGAAATTTTAAAAAATACTTTAAAATATTTTGGATTTAAAAATATATGAATAAGATTTTAATTATAATAAGATTTGTTTTATATTATTTTCCTTAAAGAAGCTTTATTTGTATAAATTAAGAAAGTGTTTATTAATTAGAAAAATAAATACAAAAGCTTTCTAAACATTAAAAATAAATATAACATGCATAACAACAAGTGTTTAATTATAAAAAACTTGTTAATAACATGTGTAGTATAACAAACAATTGTAGTTGACAAATGTTAACTAATGAAACAAGTGTCACTTGTTTATTTCAATTTCTTTAATTTTTAATATCATAAGATAAAAATAAGTATATAAACCTCTCCACTTTCTATCTCATTCTTTTTTTCTATCTTTAATGTAAAAACTAAAAGAAACCAAAACCTAAGTAGAAACTCGTGATGACCTAGAATTTTTAACATTTTTAAATAGAATAATTAATTGGTTTTAAATATTTAAAGGGTAATTTTAACTTGAATTTCAAATATAAATATTTACTTGATAATTAAATTATTGAATTATGTAATTTGAAATAGGGTTAAATATTGAATATGAAATCTCTAAGCCTATTTAAAATAATTTGAAGGATTATAAAATTTATAATGATGATACTGAAGATAATGGAATGGTTGAAATTTAATATAAAGGTGATTTGTTCAACTTTAATAATATATCGTTTGAATTGAATTTAAAAATAGCCTTCCGAGGCACAGTCTCGGAATTCGACGAAAACAGTTCCATTGGATCCATAATAGTTAGTTATAATCGGATTTCAATTTCCGTAGCAATCAGAGTTGTCGTTTGACCCTAGCAGCTCGAAACGCTTAGATTTATTTTAATCGATTTAATTTAATATCGATCGTTTAATTCCGTAACTCTCACTACGTTCAAATTAGCCTCCGAAACACGTTCTATTATGTTCGGAACGCGGGTAGAACCTTATGAACGCCAGTCGGCATATCTGATTCAGGGTTCGGGATTTCGCGTTATACAACACGAGATATTTTCGATATTTAATTATATTATAGCCAGGCGTACTCAAGAAGCCTTTTCCCATCTTTATTATTACGTCTTATTTCCCTCATGCTTCCAGAGGGAGATCGAACTCTCTGAAAAAAATGGCCGAAGCCTTAGTTAAAAAAAAACAAATAGCAATTTGTTTCCCCAAATCGAGAATGCCGAAACCCCTCCTTTTTTAAAATCCCTCTTCTTTCTTCCCGTTCGAATCCCTAATTAAAAAAATGGTGGCCGAAATCAAAACGAAATCCTATTCGTTCGTAATTGAAGTATGAAAGGGGAAGGCCGAGGTAATCGCGAGGCCGGAGGAAGGTGGGGGTTGTGGCGGTTCTAGGTGGTTCACATTTTTGGCTTGTATGAAGGAGATCTAGGGCAGCGCGTTCATGCAGACTCGAGTGCGAGTTGGCGATTCGGTCTGGCGGCGACTTGGGTTTGAAGTTAGGGTTCGGCGAATCGACTTATGGGGGGACGACGGCTCGTGTCTCAAAGTCAATCGTGGCGTTAGAGGCTCGCAAGGGACAGCAGTGGCTTGGAGGCGATGGATTTGTGCTCGACGTCGAATTGGGGTAGGTGAGGTTCGTTTTTTATTTTATTTATTTATTTATTTATTTCTGATTTATAAACATATATTTGTAAATAGAAGTTTAATTTGAGATGGCTAAAAAAAAACAGAGAAAATTATTTTTTTATATCTACAGTAAAAAAGAAAAAAAAGAAAAAGAAAAAAAAAGAAGAAGAAGAAAAAATATAATACATATTTTATAGAAAACATAAAATTGTTTTACAGATAAGGTTTGGGAAAAATATAGAAATTTTTTAAAGATGTTAAAGGATTATATAAAATTAGATTTTTGAAATCTATGGATTATTTTTCTAAGTAGACCTGTAGTTTTAAATGAAAAATAAAATAAAAATTTAAATGTACATATTCGCATTTCAAAGCTGTTAGTTATTTAAAAAATATATAGTATGGTGACTAGTCTATTTAATAAATTTATTTAATTATTTTAGCCACTAAAATATTTTTATTAAAAGAAAATTTGTTTAAAATTTAATTATTAGTTTAAAACCACATTATTAGTTTAGATTTAAATTAATAAACGACAATTGATTTTTCGATTTATTTCAAATATTATTAAAATTATATAAATATTTATACAAGGTCAAACTTTGGGAAGAAGCAAGCTGGATTTGGGAATGGATGCTAATAAAAACCAAAGGTGAGTAAATCTCACTCTGTTAGATTTTTTTTAATTTAAATTTAAATGGGTAAAAATTAAATATTTGGTTGAGTGATTGAATTGATTTGATGTGCACTGTAAATTGATGATCTGTTGATTTTGGTTTTGGTTGATTCTCGAGTTAATCATTGCTTAACTCGAAGTATTGGGGGTTTTAAGTTGTTTTAAACTTAAAAAATATATAATAAAATGTTTCCATTTTAAAGCTACTAAGGGCTTAATGATTTGTGATTCATTAAAAGGGTAGGATAATTAAAATGGATAATTAATTAATTCAATTAGAATTAATTAATTGATTAAGTTTTAGGTTAATTAATTAAGTGTAAGTAATTCAGAATAGTCATTGGATGGTTTGATTAGTAACTAGTTATTACTGAATGTAACTAATGAAATATAATTGCATTGTGGAATTAATCAAGCGATTAATTAAGATAATTAATTAAGGAGTAATAAATTTATTTAATGAAGGGAATAAAAGGATAATTTATTATAGGTCGAGATATATCCAAATTGATTAATATTGTGGTTTAATTAATGATTAATTATTTAATGTAAATAAATTAGGATAAATTGAAATGCAAATGGGAAATCGTTAATTTATATAATTAATGGTGTAAATAAAGATCAGTAAATTAAAACTGATTAATCCAATAAGAGACTTATGAGAAATTAATTCGTATACGTAATTAAGGATTAATGTAATTAATATAGTTAATTAATTTATGTAGTAATTAAGATTTACTTAACTGATTTTGGTTAAGAATAATTAATATCGTGTAATTAAATAAAGATAATTACATGAATGTAACTGGAAAATAATTAATCCAGAGTGATTAATTAAGATGAACAACGATGGGTTGACTAATTAATTGATTTGGAATTAATTAATGTTAATAAAGGAATCTAAGTGATTGAGGTTTGAAATTCAATTAGAATCAATCAAATTAATGTGGAAATGATCAAATTTGTGGTGAAAAATGAAATGGTATTGGATGCTTGAATAAGATGATATTCTTGATATAAAATGTTGTGTATTTCATTTTGATAATTTGGATTAGGATGAGACGAGTCTCGAAGAAGCCGGGGTCGGGTATTGGGAAATACCCGAAACCATTTCGAAGTTTTATAAATTGATTTGTGAAATCAATACGATGAAATGGAATGATTTAAGTGAATTGGATTATTTTATCTAAGTTTGGTACTTATAAATTTCAAAGTGAAATAAGTGTTGTCTATAGCAAATTGTGAATTGGTTAAATTGATATAAGTTATCCGGCTTTATATAAGTCGTTTTGCTTTGGTATTCCATGTTAGTTGGGTTACTCACGCTGGTTTCCAGCCTGACCCGGGTGTTACTTGGGTGTAATGCTTGGGTCAGACCGAGTATTACAGATTTTCAGGTTAGGACGTTCTGGAGCTCAAGAGGCAAGCTGGATGACAGGAGCGT
Source organism: Allium cepa (assembly GCA_030765085.1). Taxonomy (NCBI): domain Eukaryota; kingdom Viridiplantae; phylum Streptophyta; class Magnoliopsida; order Asparagales; family Amaryllidaceae; genus Allium; species Allium cepa. The sequence continues at coordinate 306,939,697 of CM060929.1, forward strand.
ATAGAGTATTTCCGTTGTATTTATATTATTGTTAATCTGAGACATGGTGATTATATATATTCAGTGACTGTATATATATGTGAAACTCTGATGTATATTAAATGTAATCGATAGATATAGTATTCTTTAGTAAACTGTTATTATTTATTATTATATTTTATCCGCTGCGAATGGGAGATGTTTGGTGTTTTTTTTTCTTCTTCCATCTCTTTCTTCTTTTTCATAACTATCTGGAATTTTCGAGTGTGAAAATTTCGGGTCGTTACATTTGGTATCAGAGCTGAAAGGTTAAGCGAGAATGAGACGACCCGACTTCCTATCTCCAGGAAATCGCTTCATCTATGAAGAAAGAAAGGGATAGAAGAAGAAAAGAAAGAGAAAGAAAGAAACAGAACAACATCAGAGAACTCACAGCGGAACGAATAAAATATAATATATCACATAAAATATTACATAGTATCTTATTACATCAGAGTACACAACTTAAACAACAGATAATAGAAAGTTATAAACTTCTGTCTAACTATACAACTCAAGATACAAGAGAAACAGATACCAAAAAAACACCGCGGAATCAATATATATCTACACGTCGAAGCCTCCCTCTCCATATCTCCTCCAGAATTCGTCAAGCTAACCTGAATCACTTGACTACTCATACATAATATGAGTACCCAAGAGTTTAATAAAATAGAAAATAAACATTCGGGTCAGACAGGGGTCTGGTGTGAGTAAACGGGTTAAAGTTGCTTAACTTTAGAAAAACCTTTGAAAGAAAAGGTATCACGTAAGACTTCCCACACATAATCATGGAAAAGTTTTTACCTTACGCTAACCAAAACATTTGATAGGAAATCCAGTGATATTATAATAGTGTCTAGAGTTTTCAAAATAAATACAGAAATAGCTGGAATGCTTACATCTCACGTTCCAACATAGTTGGGCACAATCAAAACGTACGACACTTATTGGAGATTGGATTCCATACAATGGCAGGGCTACTGGGGTACCGCCCGTCACAGTACGTGGCCTAGATCACAGTACCGAGGAGTACGCGTGCTCCCCTGCAACACAAGGCCGGAACCACTCCTTACTGAACAGTCCCGAACAAGACCACCCCGTAGTTGGCGCGACCAACCACACACTAAGTCGAAATAGAAAGGGACTTCTAGACAGGGGTAAATCTCACTCTCAAGTGGGGGCTACCCACGAAGCCTTGCTGCACCTCCCCTGTTTTTGCCATTCCCGGTTGATGAGGCTTGAGGTTACGATTACCTTTATAGAACACATCTATCTTAGAATGCTCATCGTCCACCTGACGATGTTCTGAAAGCATTCAATCCATACAAGTTCGTTCTGGGTTCGAATGAAACCGAAGGCACTATCTCGTTGCACTCATTATTGGAATCACCCTCAGAGTCAACGACCATAGCCCTTGCACTCTAAATCACCATCTCGAATCTGTAAGTACTATTCCGTCAAACTCATTACGGAATCATCCACAGAGTTATACTGACATATAGCCCTTACACCTCGAGTCTTCACTTGCTCCACTTGGATTCACGACGTAACATTTAATTGGAATCGATGTGGTTTTCGGATTCCAAATATAGAAATCTAATCCCGGTCTCACCGAAACCAAACGCCATTTTAATGTCCAAGTTGTACTTAAGGGTTTAAACAGTTAAACTTATATTCAGGATGATATAAACAGATAGATGAATCATATTACCACAATAGATAATTCATATCAATATTCATCTTCACAAAGCAACATATCACATAACAGAGATATCCAATATCAACTAATATTAAACATCCAATATCAACCAATCATCCAATATCAATCTCCAATATCAATCCCCAAATATTAACCATCCAATATAAATCAATTAATCAATATTAATCAGTCAACCCATATTAATCAAACATCCAAAACCGAATTGATTATCTCATAATCAATTGATTACCATAATCCTTCTCCATTAATTATTAAGTAAATAAATTAATCATCTCTAATGATCTTCCTTAATTAATCTTCCTTGATTAATTTTATTAATTACATTCAAGTAATTGTCCTTAACCATATACAGTAATTAATCCTTAATTACTATCATTAATTATAATAATTAATGATTCTACACTTTCTCGTATTATTAATCAATTATAATTAATTACATTAAACCTTAATTAAATACAATTAATTAATCACACTTTTATTAATCATTTTATTAATCAACCTTGATTAACATCATTAATTACATAAATTAATTAATGATTCTTATTAATTAATAATACTTTAATTAATTAACTAATTATCTTATAATTAATCAACTCGTTAATCATAATTAGTGATTAACAATTTGTAATTACTTATCTTAATTAATGAACTTTTTAATTAATTAATTTCCAATTTAATTATATTAATCCTTGATTAATTAATCCAATTAATTAATCTTTAATTACTTCATTAAGTAATCATTATTCAATTAAATTAATTAATAAATCCTTAATTAATTACTTATTAATTAATTACATTTTAATTAATTACCTTTAGTAATTAATCTTAAATTAATCACATTCATTAATTAATTAATCACATTAATTAATTAACTAAAATAATTAAGTAATTAACTCTTAATTACCTACATAAGTAATTATCTCTAATTACTTCATTAATCAATCTTAATTACTTCCTTAATTAATTACTAAACAAATAATTAATTCCATCATTAAATAATCCTTAATTCATTAATTAATTAATTACTCCATAATTAATTAACTTTAAAACAATTATATTAATTCAATTCCTTAATTAATATCATCAAGTGATTATCCAATAATCACTTCCACTTTAATTACTCCCCTGAGTAATTACCTTCTTAATTACATTCAATTATTAACCATTAATTAATTCATTAAGTAATTACACTTAATGATTCCATAATTAAGTGATTATTTAAAATTAAATAAACAATTAACTAATTATTTAAATTTTATTAAACAATTAATTAATTAATTTCTATTATTAAGGAAATCTTTAATGAATTAAGAAAACCCTAAATCTAAATCAAACTTAACTTATTAACAAATAAGCATTCTTAAGTTATTTATTCTCATCTCATTTTCTTTTTGCAATTTTTCTTCAAAACTTGAGAAGATCTTTAGCCATGAAAATCTGAAAACTTAATCTTCAAAAACAGAAAATTTCTGTTCAAATAAAATCTGCAAATTTCCTTCAAAACAAATTTGAAAACCTATAATCTTCCTCTAAACCAAAACCTGAAATGAAACCTCCTCAAACATGAAAAGAAAATCATGTATAAACCTGTAGCACTTCAAATCCAATGCCTGAAATCACTTTGCAAATCCCCTCAAAAATCTGCATGCATCTGAAATCATTTGAAGCCATATCATCAATTCTGCAAATTCCCAATCCTACATGCAACTGCAATGTCAACCAAGCCTGCAAATTTTCTTTCTGGAAGCCTGCATTATTTTCCTGGATGCATGCTATTGTGAATCAGAAAGCATTACAACAAACAAGATGAAAGCTTTAAAAAGCTAACTGCAGTTTTAAGTTCAAATGCAAATTTCAACAACTCAAGTTCAAAGCATCCTTCAGTTTCAAGCTTTTCAAATCATGGTTGCTCTGCTCATATAAAATACTGGTGAGTAACATTTATAAACTTAAGTATAAGTTTAATTGTTTATTTACTCTGGAAATAAGTTTGTGTGTATGTTCTTTATGTGTTCATTATTGAATGTATGTAGTGGTGCATGTTACTGTAAATTCATTGATCTGCACTTAAGTTTCAGACTTATGAATTGCTTAAGAATATCCATTTATTTGATTTAATATGTGTTAAGATTAAGGATTAAATCAAAATATGGTATGGAATATAAGTTAAAGTTTAAATTTTATTTAATATATAAACTCAAATTTGTTTGAAGAAAAATATATCTGTAATTTACTCTGTAAGTCAAAATATAATAGAATAACCTTTTGTAAATAGAAATTTGATCATCCAGTTTTATTAATTCAAGAGCATAAATCAATTAATTAAACTAACACTTGAATTTTAAAACTAAAATCAGAAATTTTAGTTTGAAATTGGAAGAGCATTTCTGGTTTAACCAGAAATCATATTTAGGGGTGATTCTGTCGATCTAGAGAGTTTGGGTGGCCATGGTTTATCCTGGTGATGGAGTGATGATCTAGGTTGTAGGGAAAAATATTGGATTAGGAATTAAAGCTTTAGGGCAGTGATAATTTTGAATCAATTTTTTAAACCCTAGTTTGTTTATCTGGAAAAGATTATGCACCGTGACTCCTATGATTGACCGAGCTGTTCCAGATTTAAGGGGTTGATGGTGGGTTGCTTGTCGAAGGTGATGGTGGAAGAACAGAATCTATGGTGGCCGAAATCATGAGATTGTGGTGTTTGCAGATTCGACACTGTTCAAATTTTTGAGCTTGAATGCTTAAATTCGATTTAGGGATTCTGCAGCTTCTTGGATGATCGGAATTAGGCTAGGGGGTGATTGGCGACATGCGCATATGGTCGTGAACGGTCGGAGTGGGTTTCCACGATGGTGCAGGTACACAGATCTTAGCGTATCAGATGTGTTTGGGAGAGAAGGGATACTCGAGTTTTGTTTGGGTTTTCTTGTGTTTCTACTCGAAGTTTTTAGGAAGTAGACTCGAAGTTGAAGTTGTTGTGGGTTCGGGGGGGAGAATGGATGATATAGGTTTATGTATTAAACCTGTCAGTTTAGTTTGAATGTTTTTCAAATGGAAGGTTACTCGAGTTTACTTGAGTTCATTTAGTGTTTTACTCGAGTGAATTATTTGGAATCGAGTCAGTTTACAAGTTAGAAAATCCTGTTATGATTACTAAATCTAAACTGAATTTTTTTAAAAAAGTATAAAGCAAGATTTAAAATATGTTTTAAATCTAATTTTAAACTATGGATTCAAGTTTAATTTGAATATTAAAATGGAAACGAATAAGTTTTTAAATTCAAATTGTTTAAAATACTATAAGTGATTTATTGTTTAAAATATTTCTAAAAGAAAATTTGAATTTTAATTGGAAATTGAATGTAAAGAAATGTTTAAACAAAGTTTAACTTAATTCAAATCTGAATTTGTATCTTTGGTTTTAAAATAAATTTAAATTTTAAAATATTAAGTGTTTAACAATTTTGAATGATTAAGTAAAAATTTAAATGTTTTAAATTTAAAAAGAAATTTGATTTTTAACCCTTGTAAAATTTCTTTTATAAGAAGAGTATTATTTATCATGTAATTTTAAAAAGGTTTTAAATTAATTTTAAAACTTGTTAAAGTTAAATTTTAATTTAATGATTTGTATTTCATTTAATTATTAGGATAATTAAATGAGCAATTAATTTATTTTAATAAATTAATTAAATGGTAATTAAGGGTTTAATCTCAAGGGTTTAAGATTAAGTTTTTTTGAATAATTAACTTGTAATTAAGAATAATTAATTAAATAAGATTAGTTTTAATTAATGATTAATAATTAATTAAACAAATAATAATGGATTAACTAAGTTTTAATTAACACTTAATTATTTAATTAAGTAGGAATTAATTAATGAGTTGTTTAATAGTTAATGAAGTCATTAACTAAGGATTATTTAATAATTAATTAATGTGATTGATTTTTAATAATTAATTAGATTAATTAACTTAAAGATAATCATTTGTGTAGTATAATTACTTATGGAAGTAATTAAGGAAATAAATTACTAATTGTAATTAATTAAGTTTAATTTGATTTGATTAAGTTAATTAATTCAATTTATTAATTTAAAATAATCAATAAATGATTGTGGAGTATAATTACTTAATGTAATTTAATAAAGAGAAATTACTTAGAGAAGTAATTAATGGGTAATTACTATATGTAATTAATTTAAAGGTGATTTGATAATGAAGTAATTTAAGTATAATTACTTTGTGAATTAATCAAGGGATTAACTTGAGATAATTAATTAAGGAGTAATTTATTTATTTTGGTGAAGTAACCTTAATCATAAGTAATTAACATTTAATTACTCATTTATTAATTAATTATAATTAATTATATTTATCCTTAATTAATTACAATTAATTAATCACTTATTTAATTATTACTTGCTCAAACAATCCTTAATTACATCATTAATTATAATAATTAATGATCTCTAATTAATATTCAAATTAATTACTTAATTTAAAAATAAAATTGACCAGCTGAAACGACCCGACTTTCTTACCACAGAAAATCGCATCATTTTTAAGAAAGAAAGGGATAGAAAAGAGAATAGAAAGAAGAGAAGAAAGAAACAACATGTAACAACCCGCATATTTATCGGTTGAATATTTAAATATTTTATTTAAATATAACATCAATTGTCGGATCAAAGTCCGAAAAGTTACTTTCTGCAAACGGTCGAATTGGGTCTCAAGACCACTTCCATTGAGTTCAAAACGTCGTTTGCGATCTTTTTGAGTATAAGCTTCGATATATTTGGAGTAAGTCGAATTTTGCTATTTGCTAAGTGGGCTTTTGCGTTTGGGTTTCACCCAAACTGTTCTATAAACCTACTCAGCCCTTCTATCCTTCCATTCACTTATTTATTTCATAAAACTTAAGCTAAAAAAACTGATAATGGTGGAAGAGAAAGGAAATTAGAAACTCCTAGCCCTAGATCCTCTTGCAAATCCAAATTCTTGCTCCAAAATCAAAGAGAAGCCATTGGTAAGCTCTTCTTCATCTTCTCCAACTCTTCTCCCCTTCAATTTCAGAAAGTTTTCCTAAACCTAACTTAGGAAAATACTTGTTTGTTCTTAGATTGAAGCTTGTGGAGTTGAAGTAGTGATTAGTTGGTCTTCTCCTTGTGTTTTAGCTCCTTCATCTTCTTTGTTTGTGAGGTTAAAAGGTGAGTTTTGAACTCACATCTTCCTCTTTTGATATCATAGATGTTGGGTATGAATTCCTAACACCTCGTTCATATGCTCTTGCTTTTGGTTTGGATTGAATTGGAGAATATCCAAATTTTTAGTGTTTGGGTTCAATTCTTTAAAGATCCTAACTTTGATGTTTGAATATGTTTTTGGTTGCGAATTGGAGAGCTAATGGAGCTGGGGTATCTATTGGCTAAGGCTCCTTAACTCCATTACTCGAAAGGTCGCATTTTGGAAGAACTTGCAATTCATTGGAAAAAAGGGCAGAAACTGCAAATTTATGCAGTTCGGCCGACCGAGCCCTGTAGCCGGTCGACCGACCTGCTCATGTTGTGTTTTTTTATTTCCTACATCTGGCCAGCCGACCGAGCCCTGCAACCGGTCGACCGACCTGCTCATGTTTTGCCTGTTTTGCCTAGTTTTGCATATTTTGATTTGTTTTCCAAATTTTATCGATTCAAGTTGCTTCTTAGTGGTTGTTATTGCCTCTTTGACTTTGATAACTTATTTTTGACTTCATCCATGGGTTTTTATAAAATAATCTTTCTAATCATATTAAAAGCTCGTTTCTCCAATTTATAAATTCTATTTAAACACACGCACAATTTCGCACTTCGAGCGAAGTGGAAGGGTGATTAAATGGTTGGGCAAAACACGGACCATGAATCTGTGCGTTTATCTTTCCGATTAATCCTCGACCTATTCAATTGATCGTTTTGACCTTCGGGTTTGGTTTACTGAGGATATGAGGTGAACTTTGTACTGCTTCGAGTATGAAATTAACTAATGGATAGTAAACCGTTTAGTGCGAACGGGTGGTTATAGGACTCACGTTACCACTTTTCGGATTCCTCTCTGGGAGTTTGTGACACATGCTGCCTTTGGGATAGTGTCTTCGGACTGTCTCCTCTGGCTTGTTGCCTTTAATATCGCTTTTGGAGTTGGTCCTTTGCCCTGACTCGAAAGATATTTGGGGTTGTCGGTTACCTTTAGTATTGCTTTCGGAGGGGTTTCTTCACCACCGCTCTAGAGATATTGGAGTGGTTTCTTCACCACCGCTCAAGGGATATTGGAGTGGTTTCTTCATCACCGCTCTAGAGATATTGGAGTGGTTTCTTCACCACCGCTCTAGAGATATTGGAGTGGTTTCTTTACCACCGCTCAAGAGATATTGGAGTGGTTTCTTCACCACCGCTCAAGAGATATTGGAGTGGTTTCTTCACCACCGCTCATGATGTTTCATTTATATGTATATTCCCTAGGTATTGCCTTTCTGTATTGGTTCTTTGGAGCCACACGAAATATAGCGTTTACCTTGTGGAACTCGTATTTATCGGTATTTGTTGTTTGCCTTTATGGCTTGCTTTGGGATATTCTTATCCTTTGTTTTTATATGTTGCCGATGATATGAGGCTTGTTCTATATGATTCATCTTTCGTTAGATGATTGTGTTATCTCTTTTAGAGGTATCTATTATGCTTTGTAACCTTGTAGGTTTATTGTTGTTCAGTTTATCTAACTGATTTGTTTAGCTAGACTGATCCGTGTATTTTATACTCGGGTCAGACCGAGTTGTTTCAGGTTAGGTGCTTTTGGACTTAGCCTATTTTGCTTCCGCATGGACTACTCCGCTAGCTTCTTTTTGTCATAGCTTTTTTGTGTATTCCCATTTTGTAGTAGCTCTGATATGTATTCATCTGGAACTCGTCTGTATATTGTGGTTTGCTATACCACTCGACATGTATTATTTTGTATACTCGGCAATGTATCAGTATATGTGTATATGATGATTTACTATTCTGTGATGTATATTACATTTGAGTTTTCATATTCTGTTTTGATAGATCCTTCAACCACCTATGGTTTTGTTTTAGTTATTCATTAGGTATGTCGACCTACTTGGTATGTTTATTGTCGATGTATTCAATAGATAATTAGAGCAAGGCTATAGATGGTCGCTCCCAACCAGCCTTATTCTCCGTGTTAGTTTTTTTTTGAGAAAGACGGGTATGTAGCGCGAGACTACATAGCCGGTTAGATATATATCTATATATATGAAAAGCAGTATAATAGCCGATCAACATGCTTGATCGGTAGCACCATCAGCAAAATAAAAACTACATCAAAACCCCAAAGTCATTTTACAAACTAGCAAAAGAACCAGAACATCAAAACAAAACAGCAAGCTGTTAGGGAGTTAAAGTCTTCTGCTATCAAGCACCTCCGGGAGGAAAATCTATACTACTGCATTGCGAGCTAGCCGGCGACGGACTGCGATAGGGTAAGCGAAGCCTGAAAGGCGCTGAGTGGCTGCAACCTGTATATTGATTAAATAGGTGAGATATACGCCTGCATAGGCCATCAAGATGTGATGTAGGTTTACCAAACACCCGAGCATTTCTCTCTTTCCAAATACACCAACAGAAGATAGAAATGAGTATGTCGAGATTGGGATCATGCGAGTTGTTCTGCCAGTAATCGAAAATGATGGGCCTGTCAGGAACAAATCCAAGTGTATGGGCGCTAGAGGCGGCCCAAACCGAGTAAGTGGTGTCACAATGACTAAACAGATGGTGGATGCTTTCATTATGTTCTGAGCAGAAGACACAAAGTGGATTGATTTGGGTAAGAAAACGAGTGAGACGATCTTTAGTGTTGACGCGGTTGTGAGAGAGGCACCATTGAAAGAATACAACTCGGGGCTGAATTGGGCATTTCCAGAGTCTGGAGAAACCGAAGGAGCGACCGGGGTTGGTCAGAAAGGCGTAGCATGAGGCTACAGAGAATCCTTTGGAGGGTGCAAGCGCCCAGATGACTCGGTCTGGATGAGGGGAGAGGAGAGTAGATTGAAGGATGATGGAGGCAGAGATAAGGTCGGAGAAGGTGGCAGGGCTGAAAAGAGAGGAAGGGCAAAGAGAGTCAGGGCCATGATGAACACAATCGCTGACTGTAATCGTAGGATCGGTCGAGTGGAGGAAGAGATTATGTAAGACTTTGGCGAGGGGGAGCTGATCAAGCCACGTGTCAAACCAGAAAGAGCTGTTTTCACCATTGCCAATGGTTATGTGGAATAGAGATTTGACACGAGGTAAGCATTGAATCACTCCCGCCCAGAAAGGTGAGGGTCTTATGTTTGGAGGATAGTGAAGGATAAGGTGGGTTTTGGAGCGATAGTATTGCGAAAGGACCAAATCTTTCCAAATGTAGTGATCGGGGCAGAGACATTTCCAGAGCCATTTAGCTAAAAGGGCGATATTGAGGGCACTGAGGTTAGGGATGCCCAGGCCCCCATGGCGTTTATGCAAGCAAACGGTATCCCAGCTAATTAGTCTTTTAACACCACCCCCGTTCCACAGGAAGTTTCTCCTGATTTTGTCTAAACGATTAATGACCCAAGAAGGAAGCTTATGGAGTGACATCCAGTATGATGGAATGGCAGAGAGTACCGATTTAACGAGGACTAGACGGCCCGCGATGGATAACGAGTGGGCCTTCCAGCCCGAAAGCCTGGAACCAATTTTGGAGATGAGGGGGAGCCAATCAGATCTGATGAGCTTGGTGGGTCGGAGGGTTGTGCCGAGGTATGACAGTGGGAAGTCTGATATCTTGCAATTAAGCATAGAAGAAATGTGAGGATCCAGATGATGTGATTTACCTAGCATAATGGCTGAAATTTTGCTGAAATTGATTGAGAGACCAGATATTCTTTCAAAGGAGTATAGTGCTACTTTTAAGCAGTGGATAAATTTTTGTTGGGGGGATGCAAATATGATAGTGTCATCTGCGAACTGCAGGTTGGAGACTGATACCGACGAACCAGGAGGGGAGATTCCTGAGAATAGGCCATTAGCTGAGGCCAATTTCAGCATTCTGTTAAAGACATCAGCCACTAGAACGAAGATCAAAGGTGAAAGGGGGTCGCCCTGTCTCAACCCCCTAGCTGATTTGATGTGACCACCCGATACACCATTAATCGAGACCGTAGAGATGCTCGAGTACAGAATATGTTTAATCCAAGAGCACCAGGTGGAGGAAAAGCCTCTGTGTGACATAAGCTCTAGAATGAAGTCCCAGTTTACAGTGTCGAAGGCTTTGGTAAAATCCAGCTTGAGAAGAACTCCAGGCGTGGCAGTGTGGTGACAGAAAGAGATGATTTCTTGGGTCGAGGCAATACAATCCATGATATTCCTTCCTAGTATGAAGGCCGATTGTTCAGAGCCGACTAGAGGGGCGATGACACTCTGGAGGCGGTTAGCAAGGACCTTGGTGATGATCTTGAAAGTTGTATTGAGGAGGCTGATTGGACGGAAGTCGGGGAGTGAGTTGGCGCCAGGGACCTTGGGGATGAGGATAATTTTAGCGTAGTTTAATTTTGAGATGGTGGAAGGGTCAGATTGGAATTCTCTACACATTTCTAGAATGTCATACTTGACCAAATTCCAGAAATGTTTGAAGAAAATAGGACCGAAACCATCCGGGCCAGGCGCTTTATCATCTGCCATATCATTTAATGCGTCCCATACCTCTTCTTCCGCAAAGGGGTGGTCAATGTGGATGCTGGGTTGGGATGGGTAGAGGAGTGACCAATTGATATCAGGGAGGGGGGGGAACTCTTACCGAGGATGTCTCTGAAGTAGTCGGTGAATAGACGGAGGTGGTCGGACGGGTCCGAGAAAGAGGAGTTATCATGAAGCAGTTCTGAGATAAGAAGCGATCTGCGGCGCCCACTGGCCATTCGATGAAAGTATGAGGTGTTTCTGTCTCCATCTTTTAACCACCTCTCTTTAGATCTCTGTTTCCAGCCTATTTCTTCTTGTTTGATCAATCTGTCCAGATCTGATTCTAGGAAGAGGAGGCGAGCCCGGTCCGAGTCAGATAACGGGTTAGATTCTTCCATGATGTTGAGTTTCAGAATCTCATCCTGGGTAGTTGAGATTCGTTTGCGGATCGATCCCCAGATAGATCTGGCCCATGGTCTGATGATTTTTCTGAGGGAACGAAGTTTGGATACAATTCTGGCGGAGGCCGAGTGAATTGGCGATGGCTGGGACCATAGTTGGTGGATGAAATTGTCGAAAGAGGGTTCCATTAGCCAAAGGCGTTCGAATCTGAAGGGACGGGAGATGGGGGACCGAGATCCAGTGTCTAAAATGATGGGGCAGTGATCGGAAATCAATGAAGCCAGACCGGAGACCGAGGAAAGGGGGAATAGGTCTTCCCATGAGGAATTATAAAGGAATCTATCTAGTTTAGCTAGGGTGGGGATTGATCTGCGATTGGACCAAGTGTATTGGCGGTTATTGATCAGAGGGTCTATGAGGGAACAATCGTTGATAAAGGAGTTGAAGGAGTCTGAATCTACTGAAAAGCTATCCGAGTTGCGTTCAGAAGGTGATCTAGTTGTGTTAAAATCTCCTCCTACGATCTAAGGGCCGTTAAGATAAGAGGCAAAGGAGAAACATTCCGCCCAGAGTTTACATCTTTCTTGTGAACTCTGTGGGCCATAAATGTTGGTGAAGAAGAAGACAGTGTCGGATTGGATGTGTCGTAGGGTTACGTGTAAAGCAGATGAGTGAGAAGAGGTGCTGCAATGGGTCCAAGCTGCTTCATTCCAGGCAGTGATTAACCCTCCTTTGGATCCCACTGCGTTTATATGGGCCCAACCCGTTAGGGTTGGCCCACCCATGTGTGAGATGTAAGATTGAGGGGGATCAGATATTTTTGTTTCTTGTAAGAAAAGAATGTCTGCTTTATGTGGGGTTAGGATAAGACTAACTGCATGTCTTTTGTGTGGGTCCCCCAAGCCCCGAACATTCCACGAGACTACTTTCATTGGGAGAGAGAAATTCTCTCTGATTCTAGGGCTTGCATGGCCCGATATTGCTCATCATTTAAACTCACACCCATGCAACGACTCATTTTTTTATTTAAACTTTTATTGGAAGAAGAAAAAATAACAGTTTTATAGAAACTACCAGGAAGAGAAGAGGCACGACTGATTCTTGAGCTCCGGCGAACAATGGCAGGCGAAAAGCGTCCCAGCTGGTCAGGATCAGGGGTCTGGTGGCTGGAATTATGAGCGATGGGGGCGGGGGCTTGGACATCAACAGGGATAAGCGTGGTCGTAGGATCATGATTGGAAGGGTCAACAGAGGGTTGTGAAGGTATGGGATTCATGCCTGGAGAACTATGGGAGTTTGGGTTATAGTGAAGAACGAGGGCCGGGGAGAGAGGTGGGATACTAGGGATAGGGTTGAAAAGGCCAATGGGGGAGAGTGGAGGATCCCGGTACATATCATCGGCGGCTTGGGTGTTTGGGTTGGGGATAGCTGCAAGGACATCCGGTGGATCCAACGGCCAGGAATTCATACCCAGAGGGCCATCGACTTCGTGGGATGCTTGAAGGTCTGCCACGGGCAGGGGCTGTGGGATGGATGGGTCTAGGGACATGGCATCCAGGCGGTCCTCATTCAAGTCGACTGGGAGACCGACATCGTCAAAGACTCTGATATCCATGTCGTAATCGGCTCCCAGGAGCATTTGCTCCGGTCTGTGTGTAGGATGGGCATGTACCCACTTTTCTACCGTGATGAGGTATTCCGCGTCGTTTAGGTGTACTATCAACGAGCAAGGATTGGTTACCCCCTTGTAAAATTGCAGACAGACAAGGAGAAATCTGTGGTCAATGTTTGCCCAGTCACAATCGTCAAAGGCGATAAATCTGCCAACCGATCTGAGCGCCTCGCGAACCGCCATCGGATTATCTTGGAGGAATTCAGGGAAGCCGCTGATTCTGGCCCACGATGATGGTTCAAGTTGGGCAATCCAGTGGCTCACATCCGGATGGTGTTTATATGTCTGCCGATCAGTTTATGGAATTGTTTAGGAGCATTCAGCCTCCAGCTCCTACTCGGGTATCTCCACCTCGCAAGTCTACCTTTGCACTCCTGTGCAGTGATTTTGTTCATCTTGGAGGAAAGCCGTTTAAGGGCTCCGGGTCTGTTTTTGAAGTCCAAGCTTGGGTTCGCACGTGCGAGCGTATCTTCTCTAGAATGGATATTTCTGACCATGATAGAGTTCTTGTAACTTCTAGCTTATTGCAAGAGCGTGCCCTTGATTGGTACGAGCTTCTTGTAGCCGAAATTGATGAGTCTGCTCTTTCTTGGACTCGGTTTCGGGAACGATTCGAACTCAAGTTCGTTCCTGAATCTGAGAAAGCTTTGTTGGCCCTGCTTTTCCTTGAGTTGAAGCAAGGGAAATCTTCTGTTTCTGAGTATGTTGCATCATTCGAGGCTTTATCTAAGTATGGTCTCGAATTCATTAGCACTTCTTATAAGAAGAATCTGAAGTTTGTCTCTGGTCTTAAGAAATATCTTAAGAAGTCTTTGTTGCTCCAACTTAAGCTTTCTTTTGAGGAGTTGGTAGATTCTGCACTTCATCTTGAAACCGTCGAGAAGGAGTGTGATAGTGGTAATGAGGTTGAGGTTCGTAAGAACCCCAACAAAAAGCAGTCTCCCTTGGATGGGCGGGAATTTTTTCCTTTCAAGAAGAAAAAGCACGTTGAATCTGATTCTCAGTCTCAGCCTGCTGGAACGCCTTCCATTCGGAAGTGTTTCAATTGTGGTTCTCCTGATCATATAATTCGAGCTTGTGCTAAGCCTCTCTTCTGCCGCTATTGCAAGAAGGAAGGTCATCGTAGTTCCACTTGTCCCATTGCTCCGAATAATTCACCATCTGGCAAGTTAAATGTAACAGGTGCTTCTGGAGGCCCTTCTCGGGGATAAGGTATGTCTCCATCTATTTTGGAAAGTTTCTATTCTTTTTTTTCTTTGTGATTTCGATTCCAATTTGATGGCATCATTTTATTCTTTAAGCCCTCATGACGAGGAGAGTGTTGATTCTCTCATTCTTGTAGTTTGAGAATTTTCTGGTATTTTTAGTCTTGTCTTAGGATTATCACCTAAGCAATTCTTTGAGTGGTATTAAGGTCTTTTCAGCTCGACCTTGCCACCGGTTTTGATTTGGCTATGAGTTGCGGAGGTTAGCACTCCACTTACCGCATTCCGCACTCGTTGTGATTCTTATGAATGATTTATTATGTCATTCAGTTTGTCTAGCTCATTTCGTCCATTTTATGAATCGAGTATTCTGCGAATATCTCGATGACTCCATTCTCATGTTTATTGATTTTGGGTGAAATTCGCAATCTTTGCAAATCTTTTTCATAAGATTTATTTATAAGTATAACTGGATTTTTGTTCTTAAAACAAATAAAGAGAATTTTTTTTAAAAAGTTTTAGAAACATGTTTATCATGAAAGATTGTTTTGTGATTGTATTGCCCATTGAGTGCTTTAAGAATTCTGGTCAATGCGCTTGATCAACGTTATCGATAGGAATCTCCTAAACACTTTGATGAGACAATCAGACATAGTAAATTGACTTGAAATAAGGAAATTTTTCCAGAAAGATGATTTCATGAAGGTAAATGAAATTTTAAAGCTTTAGCTCTTCGGTAAAGTATATTGTTTGAAGAAAAAAAAACTGTTTTTGGATACCCTTATTCTTGGGATTCTCGAAGGGAACCAAGACTTTATCTTTTGTTCCAAAGCTAATCATATTGGTTTGGATGTCGTTCCCTTGCAAAAGAGGACGCGCTATCACTTATGTTTCTAAACTATTAAAGCTTACCAGACTAGATATGCCACCTATGATCTAGTGCTCGCAGCTGTTGTTTTCGCTTTTTGTAATTGACATCATTACTTTTGGGTGAGGGATTTTCGCTCTCCTTACCAATCATAATTTTGAAATGTTTATTTTCTCATAGGGAACTTAATGTTGGTTCGAGTTCCTAGCATCTTATGATCTTGATCTTTTAATTCCCGTAAGAGGGATCGTGTTGCCAATGCATTTAGTTGTAAGCAACAAGTGATGGTTTCTTTGTTGATGTCCGAATGGAATGGTCTTTTTACCAAGTTCATCGGACGTTTTGTTGTATTTCATTTTGTTGAGCTTCGGATCATTTGACGTATTGTTTGTACCACGTCGGTGTTCCAAATTATTTTGAGCTTAGGAATCCATAGAATTCTCTGAGCAAGCAAGTTCGAACTTATCCTTTTGTGCACTTTATGGTGAATTTCTTATTCTGTTATTCTTTTGTGTTGATATGTTTGTGGTTGTTACTTCTTATTTCTTCTTAAGAATTGCGAGGACGCAATTTCTGTAAGGAGGGGAGTCTGTAACAACCCGCATATTTATCGTTTGAATATTTAAATATTTTATTTAAATATAACATCAATTGTCGGGTCATAGTCCAAAAAGTTACTTTCTGCAAACGGTCGAATTGGGTCTCAAGACCACTTCCATTGAGTTCAAAACGTCGTTTGCGATCTTTTTGAGTATAAGCTTCGATATATTTGGAGTAAGTCGAATTTTGCTATTTGCTAAGTGGGCTTTTGGGTTTGGGTTTCACCCAAACTGTTCTATAAACCAACTCAGCCCTTCTCTCCTTCCATTCACTTATTCATTTTATAAAACTTAAGCTAAAAAAACTGATAATGGTGGAAGAGAAAGGAAATTAGAAACTCCTGGCCATAGATCCTCTTGCAAATCCAAATTCTTGCTCCAAAATCAAAGAGAAGCCATTGGTAAGCTCTACTTCATCTTCTCCAACTCTTCTCCCCTTCAATTTCAGAAAGTTTTCCTAAACCTAACTTAGGAAAATACTTGTTTATTCTTAGATTGAAGCTTGTTGAGTTGAAGTAGTGATTAGTTGGTCTTCTCCTTGTGTTTTAGCTCCTTCATCTTCTTTGTTTGTGAGGTTAAAAGGTGAGTTTTGAACTCACATCTTCCTCTTTTGATATCATAGATGTTGGGTATGAATTCCTAACACCTTGTTCATATGCTCTTGCTTTTGGTTTGGATTGAATTGGAGAATATCCAAATTTTTAGTGTTTGGGTTCAATTCTTTAAAGATCCTAACTTTGATGTTTGAATATGTTTTTGGTTGCGAATCGGAGAGCTAATGGAGCTGGGGTATCTATTGGCTAAGGCTCCTTAACTCCATTACTCGAAAAGTCTCATTTTGGAAGAACTTGCAATTCATTGGAAAAAAGGGCAGAAACTGCAAATTTATGTAGTTCGGCCGACCGAGCCCTGTAGCCGGTCGACCGACCTGCTCATGTCGTGTTTTTTTATTTCTTGCATCTGGCCAGCCGACCGAGCCCTGCAACCGGTCGACCGACCTACTCATGTTTTGCCTGTTTTGCCTAGTTTTGCATATTTTGATTTGTTTTCCAAATTTTATCGATTCAAGTTGCTTCTTAGTGGTTGTTATTGCCTCTTTGACTTTGATAACTTATTTTTGACTTCATCCATGGGTTTTTTATAAAATAATCTTTCTAATCATATTAAAAGCTCGTTTCTTCAATTTATAAATTCTATTTAAACACAGGCACAATTTCGCACTTCGAGCGAAGTGGAAGGGTGATTAAATGGTTGGGCAAAACACGGACCATGAATCTGTGCGTTTATCTTTCCGATTAATCCCCGACCTATTCAATTGATCGTTTTGACCTTCGGGTTTGGTTTACTGAGGATATGAGGTGAACTTTGTACTGCTTCGAGTGTGAAATTAACTAATGGATAGTAAACCGTTTAGTGCGAACGGGTGGTTATGGGACTCACGTTACCACTTTTCGGATTCCTCTCTGGGAGTTTGTGACACATGCTGCCTTTGGGATAGTGTCTTCGGACTATCTCCTCTGGCCTGTTGCCTTTAATATCGCTTTTGGAGTTGGTCCTTTACCCTGACTCGAAAGATATTTGGGGCTGTCGGTTACTTTTAGTATTGCTTTCGGAGTGGTTTCTTCACCACCGCTCTAGAGATATTGGAGTGGTTTCTTCTCCACCGCTCAAGGGATATTGGAGTGGTTTCTTCACCACCGCTCTAGAGATATTGGAGTGGTTTCTTTACCACCGTCCAAGAGATATTGGAGCGGTTTCTTCACCACCGCTCATGATGTTTCATTTATATGTATATTCCCTAGGTATTGCCTTTCTGTATTGGTTCTTTGGAGCCACACGAAATATAGCGTTTACCTTGTGGAACTCGTATTTATCGGTATTTGTTGTTTGCCTTTATGGCTTGCTTTGGGATATTCTTATCCTTTGTTTTTATATGTTGTCGATGATATGAGGCTTGTTCTATATGATTCATCTTTCGTTAGATGATTGTGTTATCTCTTTTAGAGATATCTATTATGCTTTGTAACCTTGCAGGTTTATTGTTGTTCAGTTTATCTAACTGATTTGTTTAGCTAGACTGATCCGTGTATTTTATACTCGGGTCAGACCGAGTTGTTTCAGGTTAGGTGCTTTTGGACTTAGCCTATTTTGCTTCCGCATGGACTACTCCGCTAGCTTCTTTTTGTCATAGCTTTTTGTGTAGTCCCATTTTGTAGTAACTCTGATATGTATTCATCTGGAACTCGTCTGTATATTGTGGTTTGCTATACCACTCGACATGTATTATTTTGTATACTCTGCAATGTATCAGTATATGTGTATATGATGATTTACTGTTCTGTGATGTATATTACATTTGAGTTGTCATATTCTGTTTTGATAGATCCTTCAACCACCTGTGGTTTTGTTTTAGTTATTCATTAGGTATGTCGACCTGCTTGGTATGTTTATTGTCGATGTATTCAAAAGATAATTAGAGCAAGGCTATAGATGGTCGCTCCCAACCAGCCTTATTCTCCGTGTTAGTTGACGGCATTACTTTGTAGTGCCCTTGGCTAGCGTGGGTATAGAGGTGGGGCGTCACACAACATCAGAATCTACACAGCGGAACGAATAAATTAGATTAATAACATATATATTACATAGTTTACAACCATTATCAGAGTTACACAGATATACATTACATACTAGACAGTTATAACACCTGTCTAGTTATACAACTCAATACAATACAAGAGAACTACTCATAGAAAACTACACAGCGGAATACTATATATATCTACACGCAGAAGCCTCCTGCTCCATTTGCTCCTCCACAATTCGTCAAAGCTAACCTGAATCCTAACCTGAATCCCTTAGCTACTCGTAAAAATTTGAGTACCCAAGAGTTTACGAAAAATAAAAATAAACTCCGGGTCAGACATGGGTCTGGTGTGAGTAACAGTTTAAGGTTGCTTAACATTTTTTAAAAACCTTTTGAAAGAAAAGGTATCACTAAGACTTCCCACACAAAAATATGGAAAAGTTTTGTGACGCCCCACCTCTATACCCACGCTAGCCAAGAACATTACGGTGAATGCTATCAACTAGCACGGAGAACAAGGCTGTTGAGGAGCGACCATCCGTGTAATTGCTTTGTGCGAGCATCGATATGTCAGATAGTATAACATGCTACTTTATCAAGAGGAAATCCGACATACCGACACAAACTCAAAGCTACTACACAGTGGCTATAATATCTTCAGAAACAAATATAGAAATAAACATAACACAAATCAGTCACAGACAATTCATATCACAAAGGCGGAAATAGATATGAATATGACACTAGGAAGTGTACATCAGAGTAATGGTCTAAAAAGATCCACAATATCACAAAAGAATAGTTACATGAACTACACAAAAGAATAAGTATACATTATGGAGTCTGTATCTCAAATGTATACAACAAAAACTACTAATCTAAGTAGTAAGCAAAAGGTCAGAGTAATGGATCCCCGGAGAGAAGTCAGGTCGAAGCACCTGCAACATCTCGGTCTGACCCGAGTATTATTTATAAGAAAATAATGAACGGATCAGTCTAACTATAAATATCAGATAACATAATATAGAATAGGAGATATGACTAAACACATAATAATCATAATGCCAAGCTGTGATACATATAAGTAATTGAAAATCAACAAGAGATTAATCAATAACACGATAATCTACTCAAGATAAAAAGGAATGTCATACTCCTAATTTCATTCACCAAGCCACAATAAATGACATATAAGATATGGCATAGACGTATAATATCCATAATGGCATACTACTATAAGTATGTAAATGATAATCAACAAACGATTAATCGATATCAAAGAATCTTCTCAAAGATCCAAAAAGGGTATCATACCCAAAACTTGTATTCACAACAAGTTAATGACACACAAATTCACCTATGCACAAGAATTGATAAATCATATCAATAGAAATCACAAAGTTGGTGAAACATAAATTCCAGAAATCAACACAAGAAATCCAGTCAATGACACACAAATTCACCTATACACAAGAATTGATAAATCATATCAATAGAAATCACAAAAATAGGTGAAGTATAAATTCCAGAATTCGACACACGAAATCCAGAAATTTCACAAAATAAGGGGGGAGGCCTATCACAAGAACGGGAGCATGAAAACTCACCAACAGCTGTAACACATGAACGAGAAGCTATCTCATGGTAGCTAGCCATTAATTTGACACGCGAATGGTCCGAAGACCTGACACACGAATGATCCAAAGACCGTGGGTTGCTACCCCACCAATTTGAGTCGAAGCTCCACAAAACGGGGTTTAATCTCCCGCGCAGTCAAAGAGACATCGCACATTGCTAGTCTAAATCACAAAAATGATCGTCATGATCATCGAGAAGTGTCAATTACACTAAGCTAGTAAATATATGAGTTTAGCTTCATGTCCCATAACCACTTGCTTAACTTAAATATTTACGAACAAACTGTAGATCTCCACTATAAAATTGTCACAAGAGATTCAATCGAACAAGTCCAAGAATTAACCGAAAAAGTGAACGCAAGCGTTTCATACCACTTGTTTTACTAAGTCGTTTAATTAGATTTCTCATACGAGTGAGGTAAAGGTTTGTATATACTAATAGATTGGAAAATGGTTTAAGAAAACGAGCTTTGTAATAAAATAGTGTTGAAATCGTTTGAGGAGAGAGTCTTGATATTTACTACTAGTATAGAAAACCTTTATATTTTTAAAGTGACAAATCACAAAGAAGATTGTAGGAACAATCAATCACTAAAACTCACATACGAAGATGTGAATAAAAATCCAAAGAAATCGATACCGAATCCATTGAAACGGATATTCACAGAATTCCCAAAGAAAATAAGTCATCAAAGTCAATAACAACTGATAACAACAGATAGGGAAACAACACAAATCGATTAGAGTTGGATATTTAAGCAACAAGGCAAAGAAGGCAAAAATCATCAGGTCGGTCGGCCGGACTCCCTGAGTCGGTCGACCGAACCTAAAACAGAAAGTGCTTATGCACTTGGAAGCAGGTCGGTCGACCGGACCAGAGGGGTCGGTCGGCCGAACCAGAAACAAAAGTGCAACTGCACATTTGGAAGCAGGTCGGTCGACCGAACCAGGGGGTCGGTCGGCCGGACTTGTTTCCAGCCTCTTCCCTGCCTATTGCAAATGAGGTTCAATCTTGCCCAAATTGCATTCTCTCGAGCAACAGCGCTAAGGGATTATGCCAATCGACTACCCGGTCCTATATGCTCCTCGATGCGTCACCAAAAACATGTTCAAACATCAAAGTTAGGATTTTTTAACGAATTGAACTCAAAACACTAAAAATTGGAATATACACCAATTCAATCCAAACCAAAAGCAAATGCACACGAATAAGTGTTAGGAATTCATACCTAACAATCGAAGATAAATATAAGCATAGATGTGAGATAAAAATCTCACCTTTTCACAAAATCGAACAAGAAGAAGCTTGAAAGCAAATGGAGAATCAACCTCTCTTCAACACAACCCAATTGAGCTTGAATCTAAGCTCAAAACAAGAACATTCCCAAAATTAGGTTTAGGAATTTCTGAAATTGGTAAGAGGATAAGTTGGAGAAGAAGAAGAGAAGCTTACCAATGGGTTCTTCTTGAGTTTGGAGCTAGGAATTTGATTTGCAAGAGGAACTAGGGTTTTGGAGTTTTAATTTCCAATCTCTCCCACCATTAATACACTAAAAACTGAAATGAGAAGAGAATGAGGGTGAGTGGGGAAGAGTGGCTCAGATTTGAGCATAAGTTAACATAGGGCTGAGCCCAAACCAAACCCAAAGTGAAAAGTAGCAAAAATCAACTTTCTCCAAACATATCGAAGCTTATACTCAAAAAGGTCGCAAACGGCATTTTAAACTCAATGGGAGTGGTCACGTGTCCTAATTCGACCGTATGCAAAAAGTAGCTTTTCGGACTAAAATCCGACTAACGATGAAATATTTAAATAAAATATTTAAATATAAAATCGATAAATATGCGGGTTGTTACAAGTTTTTACCTTACACTAACCAAAACATTTGATAGGAAATCCGATGATATTATAACAGTGTCTAGGGTTTTCAAATAAATAAGAAATAGCCGAAATTGTTACATGATTAAATTCCAGCTACTAGCCACAAAAGTGGGTAATAAATCAAAACCGTTGGCACTTATTGGATTTTGGATTCCATACAATGGCAGGGCTACTGGGGTACCGCCCGTCACAGTACGTGGCCTAGATCAACATACCGAGGAGTACGCCCGCTCCCCTGCAACACAAAGCCGGACCCATTCCTTACTGAACAGTTCCGAACAAGACAACCCCGTGGTTGTAGCTAGCAACCACCCACACAGCCGAATACTAGACAGGGGTAAATCTTGCTCTCCAGTGGGTGCGACCCACGAAGCCTTGCTGCACCTCCCCTATTTTAGCCATTCCCGGTTGATGAGGCTTGAGGCTACGATTACCTTATAGCACACATCACTTAGAATGCTCATCATCCACCTGACGATGTTCTGAAAGCATTCAATCCATACAAGTTCGTTCCGGGTTCGAACGAAACCGAAGGCATTATCTCGTTGCACTTATATTGGAATCACCCTCAGAGTTAACGACAATAACCCTTGCACTCTGAATCACCATCTCGAACCTATAAGAACTATTCCGTCAAACTCATTACGGAATCACCCACAGAGTTATACTGACTCACAGTCCTTACACCTCGAGTCTTCACAAAGCTCCACTTTGATTCACGACCTAACGTTAATTTGGATCGATGTGGTTTTTGGATATCCAAATATGGAAACCCGATCCCGGTCTCCTCGAAATCCAAAGCGTGTCTTTTAGGTCCAAGTTGTTTTAAAGTTTTAAAACAATTCAATACAGTATCTATATACACACAGATAGATAACTTCACAATCACAATTGATAATCAACATTATCATAATATACAGACAATTCACATCATCAATATCAAATAGATATTCCATATTTCACCATCACAATAGATAACCTATGTTATCATCACAATACAATCAAATATCCATACCACACAATATTATATATCTCATTACTGAGATTACAAAGCATCCAAGACAATCAAGTTCGCCCATTCATCCATAAGCAATGATTTTCTCATCACCATAAAATTAATTTAAAATGAATTAAATTAACTATCTCTATCTCTAATTAATTTAAAATGAATTAAATTAATTACCCCATCTTTAATTAATTTAAAATAAATTAAATTAATTACTTCACCAATATATATCTTACTTGCTTAATCATTTAATTGATTACAATAAATTAATCATTCATTATTAATTACCTTAATTAATCACTCTTGATTAATTATCCTCAATTACATTCATGTAATTATCCTTAATTAATTTTACAAATTAATTATTCTCAACAAACAGTAATTAACCTTTGATTACTTCAATTAATCAGTTAATCACAATTAATTACATTAATCCTTAATTAATTAATTAATTTATTAATTACCTTTAATTATTTATCATTGATTAATTAATCATAATTAATCAACTTTAATTATTTCATTAATTAAATTAATTAATGATTCTCTTTTATTAATTACCTTAAGTAATTAACTTATAACTATTAATCATCATCACAGATTAATCATATTTAGTAATTATCTAGCCTAATTACCATATTAAACAAATTAATTATCCTTTAATTTATTACTTAATTAATCCCTTGATTAATTATTAAATAATTTAAATCCAAATTACTTCATTCTTAACATCTTCATTAAATTACATTCTGTAATTATTAATCAATTACTTAACTAAGTAATTTCCAAATCATTAATTACATAAAGTAATTATTAATAAAATCCAAGTGTTTAAAATTAATTAAACTAAATTAATTAAAATAAACAATCATATTAAACTAAATTAATTACATTAAGTAATTAATTCCTTAATTACTTTATTAAGTAATTATACTCAAACCATTCATAAATGATTATTATTAAATTAATTAATCTAATTAATTATAAAAATTAACCATATTAATTAATTGTTAAATAATCCTGGTTTATGACCTTCATTAACCATTCTCTAATTATTTCATAAAGTAATTAACTTAAATTAATTACAATTTAAATTATCTTTAATCATTCATTAATTAAAGTTAATTATTAAATAAATTGTCCTTGATTTAAAACTTAATTACATAATTAATAATATTCATTCATCATTAATTAATAATTTAATTAATGATCTTAATTATGAATTGATTAATCATTAATCAATTATTAATTCCAAATTCAATTAATTAATTAGTTAAATTAATTAATTAATCTTAATTACCTTGTTAATTAAATTAATTCTGAAATATTAATCTTAAATTTAAATTTCAAGATAAAACATAACTTAATTATGTTTAAAACAATTTAATTGAAACAAAGTACTTTTTGCTACTTTTAAATTTTCATTTTAAATACAAGTTTTAAAATAGAATAATTTTAAAACTTATCAAAGTTTAAATAATTTAAAACTTTTTAAATTTCAATCAAACAAGTGCTATGAATTTTTTTTTAAAGTTAAATTCGTTTCAAAATTTTAGAAATTTCAATTCATTCTTAGTTTAAAACTTTCAAATTTAAATCTTCTTTTAAATTTAAAACTGAAGTTCATTTTTAAACTTAGATTTCCAGATTTCAAATAAATCTTCAAATCTTACTCATATAAAAAAAACTCATAATTAAAAGGTTTAAACTATTTACCAAAATGAAATAGTTAATTAAGTTAAAATTTTAAACTTTTATTTTTATTTAAAAACAGGGATTTGAATTTAAATCAGAAATTCAAACTTTGAATTTGAATTTAAACTTAAACTTTACTTAAACATAAAACTACAGATTTTAATATTTTAAAATCCAGATTTTATAACAGGTTTCTGAAACCTGTAAATTATAGTTCAACCTGAGAAACCTTTGTACTACTTCGGGTTTTATGCCACTCTACTTCGAGTTTCCAATCTACTTGCTTCGAGCAAATCACAGACCTACCATGCAACAACCAAAGCCCAACAGATCACCAGAAAACTCATCGCCGTGCATATGCACGGCGACCACCGCTACTACTGATCATCATAGATGATCCAACAACCTCCAGAAACCCATGAATGCCCACAGAAACCATCAAATCAAACAAATAATCAAGGATTCAAAATTTAGCTCAAAACAATCCAAACCTGAAACATGTTTTCAGGTTTTTGAACCAACCTGTCAACGGCGAGTTTACGCCTCTCCGACCAATTGGAGGTCCATCTCTACGGCCATGAAACCATCCACACACCTACTACACATTCACCAAGTACCAGAACACTCGATCAACCCTTTACCTCAAACTGACCCAATCCTTAACCCCTATTCAAAACAAGGGTTTAAACAAAGATTTTCAAACTGCTTCAAATCTAACAAATTGTATCCTCATTTCTGATTTTTCTAAGGATCTATGATCCTTCCTCTATAACTCAGAAGAATTTTGAGTTTCCTCAAATCACAGATTACATGAACTTGCTCAAAATCAATTTATAGTTCATGAACAAATTGCTACTGAATCATACACCTAAAAAATCCTAATACTTGGTTTAAAACTCAAGTTCTAGTTTATATATTTGATTTGTATTACTGAATTACCATATTATTTTGATTGGGTTTTAAAAAAATAAACATGCATGATGTTTCTGGTTTTACAAAGGCAATACCCTGCACATTAACTTGCTTAAAATTTTTAAATATTAACTTAAGAAAATAACAACTATACTTTATAACTGTCATTATCAGGAAACAAATTTAGCAATAAGCATTTAATAAAATTATGGGTGCTTGGAAAATCAAAGAAATAGAATAGGCAATTGAAAAAGAAACAGTATGCACACCATTAATATTCATATCAACAATTATTTATAACATAAGAAATTAGCTATTCCATTTCAATAAACTAGCATGCAACCTGTTTTAAGATTTTAAAGTTAAAAGTTACCCACCTTAGAATGCAGAGCTCTGTTTTCCTTTTTAATTTGCAGGAAAATGGTGCAGGTGTTTATGCTAGACCCCTTTATACTTCATGTTGAATTTGATATACAGATTTGCATATGTTCCCTGACTAAAATTACTTGCATGTAGATGTATTTGACAAGCTTCAAACTGAGGTTGTGCAGAAAAGATGCAAGCATGATCATTCCAGGTTTTAAAAACAGGATGCGGGCCCTTTATTTGATTTGAAGAAATGCAGATTTTTGGATTTGAGGGATTGCAGATTTGAACATGGGTTAAAAAATGTCGGCTTCACTTGAATTTTGCAGACCTCTTTGATTTTGAAATTGTTGAATATGCAGATTGATTTTTAATATGAAGATGGATTTGATTTTAGAAGTTTGAAGATTTCTTTGATTAAGGAAAATGAAAATGCAATATGAATGAAGATGTAAGCTTATACAAATTAAATTTTCAGATTTAATGAAATGAAAGAAAAATTAAAACTAATTTTACACTTGTACAATTTTATACAACACTTGTCAAATTGATGTAAATTTTGAACACTTGTTAAAAGAATGAAACACTTGTCTCTTAAAAAAAAAAAGATTAGTATCTAATTTACAAACTAATGTGTATGTTAGCCTAGTTTAACTTATGAGTTTATTTTTAAATATGTGTATAAATTTATAAATGAAAATAGAAACAAATCATGCTTTACAAATTGAAACTTATACATAAAATAATTAAACAATTTAAGATTTTATACTTTGAAATTTCAAACTGAAAGTAAATTCAAAATCATTTTTTTAAAAATCAAGTTATGAATATAAATTCAATTTGAAATAAAAATTACAAATCCTATTCAAAACTTATTTATAAAGACAATACAATATCAATATTGTTTTTATAAATCTCTTATTATTAAATTAAAATCATTTTACAAGAAATTATATTTTTATTAATAAAATATCCATTTTATTAAGCCATAGAAACTTTTTGTTTGTTTATTCTAAATTTAAAACTCAATCTAATTTAATTTAAACATTTAATATTTTTATTATCAAATTTTAAAATCATATATTTATTTATGAAATAGTTTTAAAAA
Source organism: Allium cepa (assembly GCA_030765085.1). Classification (NCBI taxonomy): domain Eukaryota; kingdom Viridiplantae; phylum Streptophyta; class Magnoliopsida; order Asparagales; family Amaryllidaceae; genus Allium; species Allium cepa. Next base: position 306,967,108 of record CM060929.1, read on the forward strand.
CTCAATGCTAATTAAAATCAAAATTTCCAATTTATTAGAATTTTAAAACATGATTCAATTATTAATTTTAAACCAAAATCATTTATTAAACTTTGAAAAGCTTAAATATTAAATAAAACAAATTTTCCAAATTACTACCAATATTAAAACTAGAAAATATGCTTTACTTATTAAAATTAAAACAAAGCTAATTTATTTTAAAGTATAAACCATATATGTATAAAATTTCTGATTTCAGTTTTAAAATTCAAGTATTAGTTTAAGTAATTGATTTATACTCTTGAATTAATAAAACTGGATGATCAAATTTCTATTTACAAAAAGTTGTTCTGTTATATTTTGACTTACAGAGTAAATTACAGATATATTTTTCTTCAAACAAATTTGAATTTATATATTAAATAAAATTTAAACTTTAATTTATATTACATACCATATTTTGATTTAATCCTTAATCTTAACACATATTAAATCAAATAAATGGACATTCTTAAGCAATTCATAAGTCTGAAACTTAAGTGCAGATCAATGAATTTACAGTAACATGCACCACTACATACATTCAGTAACGAACACATAAAGAACATACACACACACACACACTTATCTCCAGAGTAAATAAACAACTAAATTTGTACTTAAATTTATAAATGTTACCCACCAGTATTTTATATGAGCAGAGCAACCATGATTTGAAAAGCTTGAAACTGAAGGATGCTTTGAACTTGAGTTGTTGAAATTTGCATTTGAACTTAAAACTGCAGTTAGCTTTTTAAAGCTTTCATCTTGTTTGTTGTAATGCTTTCTGATTTACAATAGCATGCATCCAGGAAAATAATGCAGGCTTCCAGAAAGAAAATTTGCAGGCTTGGTTGACATTGCAGTTGCATGTAGGATTGGGAATTTGCAGAATTGATGATATGGCTTCAGATGATTTCAGATGCATGAAGATTTTTGAGGGGATTTGCAAATTGATTTCAGGCAGTGGAATTGAAGTGCTACAGGTTTATACATGATTTTCTTTTCAGGTTTGAGGAGGTTTCATTTCAGGTTTTGGTTTAGAGGAAGATTATAGGTTTTCAAATTTGTTTTGAGGGAAATTTGCAGATTTTATTTGAACAGAAATTTTCTGCTTTTGAAGATTAAGTTTTCATATTTTCATGGCTAAAGATCTTCTCAAGTTTTGAAGAAAAATTGCAAAAAGAAAATGAGATGAGAAGAAATGTTAGAGTTGTTGGAAGTGCATCAACTGGTAACAGAAGAGAGCAGACTGATAATGAGAATGTTAATCCAATTACGTCTCCAGTCAGTTTTGCCGCATTATGCAGAATGGTAGGGTTATTGCGTATGCGAGTCGGCAATTGAAGCCACATGAGAGGAACTACGCTACACATGATCTAGAGCTGTTGGCTATTGTTTTTGGTTTAAAGATATGGAGGCACTATCTTTTAGGAGAAAAGTTTGAGTTATTCACGGATCACAAACCGTTGAAATATCTTTTCTCTCAAAAAGATCTTAATCTAAGACAGTAGCGATGGGTTGAATTCTTGGCATCATACGATTTAGATATTTTGTATACTCCGGGGAAGGCGAACGTTGTGGCCGACGCTCTTAGCAGAAATGCGGTTCTTTCTCTTTTGGAAGTGGTTCCATCTCTTCTGGAAAGAATAATAAGCAAGCAGTTGGAGTATAGGGTTGTGTTAGGCTTGTGTTTTGTCGAGTCAAACTAAGTAAATGAATCAAGCTTTAAAACTTGTTTTAAATCTAAAATTTGTTTTAAGTTTAAACCTAAAATTTTATATTCTCACTACTTTATAATATGTCAAATATTTTATTTCAAAAGTAAATCACATTTTATTTGTTGAAGTTTTGAAAGGATTTTTACATTTTTAAATCTAACTTTTTAAAAAAAAAGGGTAATTAGTTTTAACGAATTGAAATGAATAAAGATGTAAGAGATTTTACCGATGAATGAAATTGTTTAGTTGAAAGTAAATTAAATTTTGAAATTAAAGTTTGCTTTAATTAATTAGTATTTAAGGTTGGAATTAATTAATTAATTTAGGTTAATTAATTTGTTAAGATTTAATTAATTACTTATGGATTATTTAATGGATAATTTAGGATTAAATTAAATAACAATTAATAGATTATTAATTAATTTATTAATTAATTTAAGATTAATTCATAACTTATTAATTAAACGATTAATGAGTAATAAATTAGTGATTAAGAAATTAATTAATTAATTGATTAAGAATTAATTAATTAGTAATTAAACATTAATTAATTTATAATTAATAGTAAATTAATTAAGGATTAAGATTTAATTAATTAAATAATTAAGGTTAATCAATGAATAATCAATTAAGTAATTAAGATAAATTAATTTGTGATTAATTAAGAATTAATTAAGGTTAATTAATTATAAATTAAGGGTTAATTAATAATAAATTAAGGAATGGTTAATTTTAAATCAAATTTTAATTTATAAATAATTATAGTAATTAATTGATAATTAAATAAGGATTATTAATTAATTAAGGATTAATTAATTAATAATGAGATTATTAAGAGGTGATTAATTAATTAAATGATTGTGATTAATTAAGTAATGTTTGGTTAAGCAAGATTAAGTGATAAATTCTTAAGTAATTAATTTAATTTAAATTAATTAAATTAATTATAATATGAATTTAAGTAGTGCTTGCTTGTGGATGATTGTTTGAATTAAATATCTGAATATGGTTGATATCTGTTGAATGATAGTTGAGATATTTTGTGATGAGATGCTGTATATCTATGATAGATATTGGTTATTATCTGTTGATAATGCTGTGTGATGCTATGTCTAAATCTGAATTGAATTGTTTAAATCTTTAAACAACTTGGCCTTTAAGACACGTTTGGACTTCGATGAGACCGGGATCGAGAATCGAATTGATTTTCGAAAACCACATCGATCCAAGTTAAACGTTAGGTCGTGACGTCTCAAGTGAGGATCGAGATGGAGTTTTAGAATGCAAGGGTTATTGTCGTTGACTCTGTGGGTGATTCCAAAATGAGTGTAACGAAATAATGCCTTTGGTTTCGTTCGAACCCGGAACGAACTTGTATGGATTGAATGCTTTCAGAACATCGTCAGGTGGACGATGAGCATTCTAAGAGATGTGTTCTCTAAAGGTAATCGTAGCCTTAAGCCTCATCAATCGGGAATGGCTAAAACAGGGGAGGTGCAGCAAGGCTTCGTGGGTAGATCCCACTTGAGAGTGAGATTTACCCCTATCTAGAAGTCCCTTATTATATTCGGCTGTGTGGGCAGTTGTTGGCCACAACTGTGGGGTTGTCTTGTTCGGAACTGTCCAGTAAGGGATGGGTCCGGCTTTGTGTTGCAGGGGATCGGGAGTGGTCCTCGGTACGGTGATCTAGGCCCCGTACTGTGACGGGCGGTACCCCAGTAGCCCTGCCATTGTATGGACTCCAATCTCCAATAAGCGCCCGTACGGTTTTGACTGTGCCCAACTATGTTGGAACGTGAGATGTAAGCATTCCAGCTATTTCTGTATTTTATTTTAAAATCCCTAGACCCTATTATAATATCACTGGATTTCCTATCAAATGTTTTGATTAGCATAAGGTAAAAACTTACCCGTGTTTATTTGTGGGGAGTCTTACGTAATATCTTTTGTTTTCAAATGATTTTAAAGTTAAATGTAACAACCCGCATATGTTATGATTTATATATTTAAATGTTTTATTTAAATATGGTATCGTAGTCGGATTTTAGTCCGAAAAGCTAATTTTTGCATACGGTCGAATTAGGACTCGGGACCACTCCCATTGAGTTTAAAATGTCGTTTGCGACCTTTTTGAGTATAAGCTTCGATAAGTTTTGGAGAAAGTTGAATTTTGCTACTTTTTGCTTAGGGCTTTGGTTTGGGCTGAGCCCAATAACCCCACTTATGTATTCAGTCCCAACTCCACTTCAACTCCTCATTTAGTTCATTTCCAATTCCTAATACTCAAGATATAGCAACAATGGTGGGAGAGATGGGAAATTAAAACTCAAGCCCTAGTTTTCTTTTGCAAATCAAGTTCTAGCTCCAAACTAATAGAAGAACCCATTGGTAAGCTTCTCTTCTTCTTCTCCAACTCATTCTCTTATCATTTCAGAAATTCCTAAACCTAACTTTGGGAATATTCTTCTTTTAAAGCTTAGAATCAAGCTTATTGAGTTGGATTTGAAGAGTGGTTGATTCTCCTTTGATTTCAAGCTTCTTCTTTATTTGTGTGATTTCAAAGGTGAGATTTTTATCTCACATCTATGACTATAGTTATCTTTGGTTGTTGGGTATGAATTCCTAACACTTCTTCATGTGCATTTGCTCTTGATTTGGATTGGTTTTGTGAATATTCCAATTTTTGGGTTTTAAAGTCAAATTTGTGTGAAATCCTTTTATGGATGTTTGATCATGCTTTTGGTGATGCATCGAGGAGCATATAGGGCCAGGTTGCCGATTGGCATAAACCCTTAGAGCCAATGTTTGTCCGGATACATTTTGGAAGAGTTTGCACTTCATTTAGATAGGTTGAAAAACAGCCCAGGCATGATTCAGTCGACTGAATCCTCTGTTCAGTCGACTGAACCTGGAACCCGAAAGTTTCCAGGCATGATTCAGTCGACTGAATCCTCTGTTCAGTCGACTGAACCTGGAAACAGAAAGTTTTCTGAACCTGCAAATTTCCAGGCACAGGGTCAGTCGACTGAAAACTCTGTTCAGTCGACTGAACCTGCTGTTTGAGTCCATGTTGCCTTTTTGGATTGAATTTCCAATTTAAATCGATTCGTGATGATCCTAATTGTTGTTATCATTTATTATGACTTTGATGACTCCTTTGTAGGGATTTTTGAATATCCATTTCGATGGATTCTTTATCGGTTTCTTTGGATTTTATTCACATCTTCGTTTGTGAATTTTAGTGATTGATTGTTCCTACAATCTTCTTTGTGATTTGTCACTTTAAAAATATAAAGGTCTCGATACTAATAGTAAATATCAAAACTCTTTCTTCAAATGATTTCAATACTATTTTATTATAAAGCTCGTTTTCTCAAACCGATTTACAATCTATTAGTATATACAAACCTTTACCTCACTCGTATGAGAAATCTAATTAAACGACTTAGTAAAACAAGTGGTATGAAACGCTTGCGTTTACTTCGTCAGTTAATTCTTGGACTTGTCCGATTGAACCTCTTGTGATAATTTTCTAGTGGAGATCTACAATTTGTTCGTAAATATTTAAGTTAAGTTAGTGGTTATGGGACATGAAGCTAAACTCATATATTTACTAGCTTAGTGTAATTGACACTTCTCGTTGATCTTGACGATCATCTTTGTGATTTAGACTAGCAATGTGCGATGTCTCTTTGTCTGCAAGGGAGACTAAACCCCGTTTTGTGGAGTTTCGACTCAATTTGGTGGGGTAGCAACCCATGGTCTTCGGGCCGTTTGTGGAGCTTCGGCTCAATTTGTGATGGTTAGCAACCATGGAATTAGCGTTCCGTTTGTGATACATGTGTTGGTGAGTTTTATGCTCCCGTTTGTGATAGGCCTCCCCTCCTTTTTGTGATTTCTGGATTTCTTGAGATGATTTCTAGAATTTGTGTTTCACCAATTTTCGTGATTTCCATTGATAAGTTTTATCAATATTTGTGCATTGGTGAATTTTTGTGTCATTGACTTCTGTGATTGACATTGATATAATCGTCAATATTTATGGTTTGGTGAACGAAATAAGGAGTATGACATTTCTTTGATTCTTGTGTAGATTCGGTGACATTGATTAATCTCTTGTTGATTTTCAATTACTTATATATATATCACAGCTTGGCTTTGTGATTATTATGTGTTTAGTCATATCTCTCATTCTATATCGTTTCATCTGATATTTATAGTTAGACTGATCCGTTTATTATTTTCTTATTAAATAATACTCGGGTCAGACCGAGATGTTACAGGTGCTTCTGCTTGACTTCTCACTTGGGATTGATTTCTCTGACTTTTGGCTAACTACTTAGATTAGTAGTTATTTTGTTGTATACATTTGAGATATAGACTCCATAATGTATACTTATTCTTTTGCGTAGTTCATGTAACTATTCTTTTGTGATATTGTGGATCTTTTTAGACCACTACTCTGATACGCACTTCTAAGTGTAATATTCATATCTATTTCCGCCTTTGTGATATGAATTATCTGTGACTGATTTGTGTTATGTTTATTTCTGTATTTGTTTCCGAAGATATTATGGCCACTGTGTAGTAGCTTTGAGTTTGTGTTGGTATGCCGGATTTCCTCTTGATAAAGAATAGCATGTTATACTACCTGGTATATCGATGCTCGCACAAAGCAATTACACGGATGGTCGCTCCTCAACAGCCTTATTCTCCGTGCTAGTTGACAGCATTCACTGTAATGTTCTTGGCTAGCGTGGGTATAGAGGTGGGGCGTCACAGCTTGGTATCAGAGCCAAACTTCGGAAGAATATGGAATATTATAACAAGGATCATCGTCCTAAGTCCATCTTAGGAGTCGTGCTTTAGGATTTTATTCGAGTCTTCGTACCGATTTATCCTATTTTCTTTTATGATTCCTTGTTTTATCTATCAAGAATTGCTTGATATTCAATTTGGTGAATAACCTTTTTTTTCCTCTTCTTCTTTCTTTCTAAAGGAAGAGAAATGTCTAGAGCAGGCCGCCCCAGAGCCGTACCATCTAGCACTCCGCCCCAGGATGGAGTTTTTATGACTGCTCAACAGCTTCTTGATTTAGTGACGAATGCTCAGGCAGCTGGAGCTAACCCGGAACCTACTCACCCAAAGTTGGGATTTGCACGCTTGTGCAGCGATTACACTAATTTGGCTGGGGAGCCATTCAAAGGTTCCGAAACTATTATTGAAGTACAGGCTTGGCTAAGGTCATGCGATCGAATCTTTTCTCGCATGAATCTTATTGACCTTCACCGAGTTCGGGTGGCCTCTAGTATGCTCCGAGAAAGAGCATTGGACTGGTACGAGCTTCTTATTTCTGACATTAATGAAGCGGATCTCACGTGGGAGCAATTCCGGGAATGCTTCGAGTTGAAATTTGTACCAGAAGCGTAGAAAGTGACATTGGCTCGACGATTTATAGACCTTGTTCAAGGTGAGTCCTCCGTGACTGATTGTGTCACCTCCTTCGAGTCGCTTTCTAAATATGGGGTTGAATACATCAACACCCCTTTAAAGAAGAACCAGAGGTTCGTCTATGGCTTAAACCGAAATCTCAAGAAGCCATTACTTCTAAAGTTAGAAGTTTCTTTCGACCAACTCATTGATATCGCTCTTCGTCTTGAAGAGGCGGATAGGGAGAATGATGTTGAAGTGGTGGGTTCCAAACCAAGCTTCAACAGCAACAAGAAAAGGACTAATAAATTCAAAGGTCCTTATCCCAATAAGAAAGGGAAACAAGCAACCTATGTGGCAAAGACTTCTTCCTTTGGTCATGGGGAATGCTATAATTGTGGTTCGAAGGACCATTACGCGAACAAGTGCCCAAAGTCTCTCTCTTGTCACTACTGCAAAGGTCCCGGTCATGTTATATCTTCATGCCCCAAGCTTCAGGGCAAGAAGGAGGGAAAGTTGAATGTTTCTCAAGCCCCTGGAAACACATCTCGAAATCAAGGTATGTCTCATTCTATCCTCGATGGCATTATCATATTTCGGGATCAACCTATTCGAGTTCTTTTTGACACGGGTGCATCCCATTCTTTTATTTCAAAAGAACTCGTTGATACTTTTTCTTTAAGTGTTGTTGCTTTAATGACTTCTTTGAGAATTGCGAATCCGGTTGGTGGATCCGCAACAATCAGTTTATTATGCAATGAGGTCGAGATTATTTTGGGTGATTTTTCTTTCCGAGCCGATTTGCATGTCATGCGTTACTTAGGCTTTGGAATGATTTTGGGAATGGATTGGCTTAACCGTTATGAAGCTCATTTCCTATGTCCTGAGCGGACTATTCATCTTCGACATCCTCAATCTGTTAAGCAGATTTCTATTAATCTTAAAGATTCGGATTCCAGCTTGGTTGCATCTTTATATTCTTTAAATCCTCGTGATGACGATGATGACGATGAGGGTGATATTATTTCTCTTATTCACGTCGTTCGTGAATTTTCCGACGTATTCGAGCCCGTTTTAGGATTACCACCTAAGCGAGCAATTAAGTTCAGAATTAATCTTATTCCTGGAGCTCAACCTATCACTCGTCCTCCGTATCGTATGTCCAATAAAGAAAACGAGGAGATGCGTAAACAATTATCCGAATTGGAGACGAAGCAATTTATTCTCTCTAGTTCCACGCCTTGGGGAGCTTCAGCTATTTTTGTGAAGAAATCCGATGGAACACTTAGGCTTTGCGTTGACTACCGCAAGCTTAATGATCTTACTATCAAAAATAAATATCCTTTACCTCGGATTGATGATCTATTCGATCAACTTAGTGGTGCTAGAGTCTTTTCACAATTAGACTTAGCTACTGGATTTCATCAGCTTCGTATTGCAGAGGATAGTATTCCTTTGACATCGTTCCGTACTCGTTATGGATCTTATGAATGGCTTGTTATGCCATTTGGTCTAACGAATGCTCCGGCTTATTTCGTTAACCTTATGAATAGAGTTTTCAAAGACTTCCTCGACTGGTTTGTTCTCATCTTTATCGACGATATTCTTGTGTATTCTAAAACCGAGGAGGAGCATGAAGAACATCTTCGGATTGTGTTGGAAACTCTTAGGAGTAATCAATTAAAGGCAAAATTTTCTAAATGCCACTTTTGGCAATCTCGTGTGAAGTTTCTCGGTCATATTATTTCCGTATCCGGAATTTCCGTGGATCCTTCAAAGATTGAAGCGATTCAAGATTGGAAGAGACCGGAGAGTGTGACAGAGATTCGTAGTTTTCTCGGATTGGCGGGCTATTACCGTCGTTTTATCAAAGACTTTTCTAAGATTGTCGTGCCTCTCACTAGCTTCACGAAGAAAGGTGTTAAGTACATTTGGTCGGACAAATGTGAAACTTCTTTTCAGAAACTTAAGGAACTTCTTTCTGATGCTCCTATTCTCGTTATTCCCGAGGGGAATCAAGATTTCGTTGTTTATACCGATGCTAGTCGCGTTGGTTTGGGTGCCGTTCTTATGCAAAGAGAACGTGTTATTGCTTATGCTTCTAGGCAATTGAAGCCTGCTGAGACTGGATATGCCACTCATGATTTAGAGCTCGCGGCTATTGTTTTCGCCCTTCTTATTTGGCGTCATTATCTTTTAGGAGAGAAATTTGTTCTTTATACCGATCATAAGTCCTTGAAGTATTTATTCTCTCAAAAAGAACTTAATTTGCATCAACAGCGTTGGCTCGAATTTCTTGCACCATATGATCTTGATATCCTTTATACTCCCGGAAAGGGAAATCGCGTTGCGGATGCACTTAGTCGAAAGCAACAAGCGGTTGTTTCTATGATGATATCCGAATGGAATGATCTCGAGATTTTATCCACTTGTGAGATTCGAGAGCGCGTATCCGATTTGTGCTCATCACTTGTTTTATGTAGCCTTGAGGCTCATCCTTCTCTTTTAGACCGCATTCTTGAAGCTCAAAGCCTAGATCCCGAATTGGCTCTTCTTGGCCAAAATGTTAAGGATAAAATTGATATTGAAGGATTGAAAAACATTGATATTGATTCTCGTGGCGGCATTCGAAAATTTGGTAGACCTATCGTACCAAATATTAGTGATCTTCGAAAAGATATTTTAGAAGGTTCCCATCGCTCTAAATTTACCATTCATCCCGGTTGTAGCAAAATGTACGCGGATATGAAGCGACTTTATTATTGGGAGGGAATGAAACTTGACATAGCTAACTTCGTTAAGCGTTGCATGACTTGCCAACTCGTTAAGGCCGAACATCAAAGGCCCAGTGGGTTATTGCAACCTTTAGAAATTTCAATTTGGAAGTGGGACCAGATTTCCATGGATTTTATAGATGGTCTTCCCCGTTCTCGTTCGGGTCATGATAGCTTATGGGTGATTGTTGATAGGCTTACTAAATCCGCCCACTTTATTCCCGTTCGATCTAATCGAACCGTACCTCTTTTAGCCAAACTTTTTATTAAAGAAATCGTTATATTGCATGGAGTTCCTACTTCTATTGTTAGTGATCGTGATCCATTGTTTACTAGTGGATTTTGGAAAAGTCTTCAGAAAGCTTTGGGAATGAAGCTTAAGTTTAGCACCGCTTATCATCCTCAGTCCGATGGACAAACCGAGCGTGTGAATCAAACTCTTGAAGATCTTCTTCGTGCATGTGTTCTTGATTTTGGCGGAAGTTGGGAAGATCATATTTCACTTGTTGAATTTTCCTATAATAATAGCTTCCAATCTAGTATTGGTATGGCACCTTTCGAGGCACTCTATGGAAGGCCATGCCGATCTCCTTCTTGTTGGCTTGAGGCCAGTGAGAAACTGGTTTTAGGTCCAGATCTTATTCGTAATTCCATAAAAAAGATTGAACTTATTCGACATAGGATGAAAGAAGCCCATAGTAGACAAAAATCCTATGCCGATAACCGGAGAAAGAAGTTAGAGTTTTCTGTGGGAGATCTTGTGTTCATTCGTGTGTCACCTATGAAAGGTGTTGTGCGTTTCAGTCGATCGGGAAAGTTAGCGCCTCGATATATTGAGCCATTTCATATCACTAAACGTATTGGTTCCATGGCATATCGCCTTTTATTACCGGCTCAATTTTTTGCTATCCATGAGGTGTTTCACGTTTCTCAACTTCGGAAGTGTCTTCGAGATTCCGATTCTATTCTTGATCCCGGTGTTGTGGAAGAAATTGAAGTTTCGCCTAATTTAACTTATGAGAAACATCCTATTCGTATATTGCTTCGGAGGTCAAACGACTTCGAAATAAAAATGTTCCTCTTGTTAAAGTTCAATGGTCCTCAAATCCAAAGGATTGTTCTTGGGAATCTAGGGAATTCATCGAGCGAACACATCCGGACTTACTCTCTCGTGCTCTTTAAGGTGAACTTCTTATTTCGAATTTCTTCTTTTGTGTTGATATGCATCTATGGTTGTCACTATTAGCTCATTTATTCCTTATGATTGCGTGGACGCAATTTCTTTAAGGAGGGGAGTCTGTAACAACCCGCATATGTTATGATTTATATATTTAAATGTTTTATTTGAATATGGTATCGATTTTAGTTCGAAATGCTACTTTTTGCATACGGTCGAATTAGGATTCGGGACCACTCCCATTGAGTTTAAAATGCCGTTTGCGACCTTTTTGAGTATTAGCTTCGATAAGTTTGGAGAAAGTTGAATTTTGCTACTTTTTGCTTAGGGCTTTGGTTTGGGCTGAGCCCAATAACCCCACTTATGTATTCAGTCTCAACTCCACTTCAACTCCTCATTTACTTCATTTCCAATTCCTAATACTCAAGATTTAGCAACAATGGTGGGAGAGATGGGAAATTAAAACTCAAGCCCTAGTTTTCTTTTGCAAATCAAGTTCTAGCTCCAAACTAATAGAAGAACCCATTGGTAAGCTTCTCTTCTTCTTCTCCAACTCATTCTCTTATCTTTCAGAAATTCCTAAACCTAACTTTGGGAATGTTCTTCTTTTAAAGCTTAGAATCAAGCTTATTGAGTTGGATTTGAAGAGTTGTTGATTCTCCTTTGCTTTCAAGCTTCTTCTTTATTTGTGTGATTTCAAAGGTGAGATTTATATCTCACATCTATGACTATAGTTATCTTTGGTTGTTGGGTATGAATTCCTAACACTTCTTCATGCGCATTTGCTCTTGATTTGGATTGGTTTTGTGAATATTCCAATTTTTGGGTTTTTAAGTCAAATTTGTGTGAAATCCTTTTATGGATGTTTGATCATGCTTTTGGTGATGCATCGAGGAGCATATAGGGCCAGGTTACCAATTAGCATAAACCCTTAGAGCCAATGTTCGTCCGGATGCATTTTGGAAGAGTTTGCTCTTCATTTAGATAGGCTGAAAAACAGCCCAGGCATGATTCAGTCGACTGAATCCTCTATTCAGTCGACTGAACCTGGAACCCGAAAGTTTCCAGGCATGATTCAGTCGACTGAATCCTCTGTTCAGTCGGCTGAACCTGGAAATAGAAAGTTTTCTGAACCTGCAAATTTCCAGGCACAAGGTCAGTCGACTGAAAACTCTGTTCAGTCGACTGAACCTGCTATTTGAGTCCATGTTGCCTTTTTGGATTGAATTTCCAATTTAAATCGATTCGTGATGATCCTAATTGTTGTTATCATTTGTTATGACTTTGATGACTCCTTTGTAGGGATTTTTGAATATCCATTTCGATGGATTCTTTATCGGTTTCTTTGGATTTTATTCACATCTTCGTTTGTGAATTTTAGTGATTGATTGTTCCTACAATCTTCTTTGTGATTTGCCACTTTAAAAATATAAAGGTCTCGATACTAATAGTAAATATCAAAACTCTTTCTTCAAATGATTTCAATACTATTTTATTACAAAGCTCGTTTTCTCAAACCGATTTCCAATCTATTAGTATATACAAACCTTTACCTCACTCGTATGAGAAATTTAATTAAACGACTTAGTAAAACAAGTGGTATGAAACGCTTGCGTTTATTTTGTCAGTTAATTCTTGGACTTGTCCGATTGAACCTCTTGTGACAATTTTCTAGTGGAGATCGACAATTTGTTCGCAAATATTTAAGTTAAGTTAGTGGTTATGGGACATGAAGCTAAACTCATATATTTACTAGCTTAGTGTAATTGACACTTCTCGTTGATCTTGACGATCATCTTTGTGATTTAGACTAGCAATGTGCGATGTCTCTTTGTCTGCGAGGGAGACTAAACCCCGTTTTGTGGAGTTTCGACTCAATTTGGTGGGGTAGCAACCCATGGTCTTCGGGCCGTTTGTGGAGCTTCGGCTCAATTTGTGATGGTTAGCAACCATGGAATTAGCGTTCCGTTTGTGATACACGTGTTGGTGAGTTTTATGCTCCCGTTTGTGACAGGCCTCCCCTCCTTTTTGTGATTTCTGGATTTCTTGAGATGATTTCTAGAATTTGTGTTTCACCAATTTTCGTGATTTCCATTGATAAGTTTTATCAATATTTGTGCATTGGTGAATTTTTGTGTCATTGACTTCTGTGATTGACATTGATATAATCGTCAATATTTATGGTTTGGTGAACGAAATAAGGAGTATGACATTTCTTTGATTCTTGTGTAGATTCGGTGACATTGATTAATCTCTTGTTGATTTTCAATTACTTATATATATATCACAGCTTGGCTTTATGATTATTATGTGTTTAGTCATATCTCTCATTCTATATCGTTTCATCTGATATTTATAGTTAGACTGATCCGTTTATTATTTTCTTATTAAATAATACTCGGGTCAGACCGAGATGTTAAATGTGCTTCTGCTTGACTTCTCACTTGGGATTGATTTCTCTGACTTTTGGCTAACTACTTAGATTAGTAGTTATTTTGTTGTATACATTTGAGATATAGACTCCATAATGTATACTTATTCTTTTGTGTAGTTCATGTAACTATTCTTTTATGATATTGTGGATCTTTTTAGACCACTACTCTGATACACACTTCTAAGTGTAATATTCATATCTATTTCCGCCTTTGTGATATGAATTATCTGTGACTGATTTGTGTTATATTTATTTCTGTATTTGTTTTCGAAGATATTATAGCCACTGTGTAGTAGCTTTGAGTTTGTGTCGGTATGCCGGATTTCCTCTTGATAAAGAATAGCATGTTATACTACCTGGTATATCGATGCTCGCACAAAGCAATTAGACGGATGGTCGCTCGTCAATAGCCTTATTCTCCGTGCTAGTTGACAGCATTCACCGTAATGTTCTTGGCTAGCGTGGGTATAGAGGTGGGGCGTCACATTAAACAACTTTAACTGATTTACTCAGACCAGACCCATGTCTAACCCGGAGTTTATTTTGTTTTCATAAACTCTTTGGTACTCAAATTTTTATGAGTAGCCAAGTGACTAGGTATGGATTAGCAAATGTTTTGGAGGCTGGAGCTGGAGTCCAGACGTACTTATATATCTCTATCCGCTGTAGTGATTTAGGATGTTGTATTTTGGGTTGTGTGTATTGGCAAACTCTTATGAATGTCAGATGTAATGGAGTAGTATTGTTTTGTGTACTCTGATATGTAAACTTATGTAAGGGATATGTGTAATATTATATTTTGTTCGTTTCCGCTGTGAGATTCTGATTATTGTTGTTTCTTTTCTTTCTATCTTCTATTTCTATCTCTTTCTTTTCTTATTGATGATACGTCTTTCTGGATATTGAAAGATGGGTCGTCACAGTTGGTATACCAAATGAGACGACCTGACTTCCGTCCACAAAAAATCGCATCATCTTTAAGAAAGAAAGGGATAGAAAAAAGAAAAGATAGAGAAGAAGAAAGAAACAACATCAGAATCTAAACAACGGAACGAATAAATTATATTACTCACATAATTACATAGTATCATATGCATCAGAGATACACAGCTAAACAACACATACTGGACAGTTATAAACACCTGTCTAGTTATACAACTCAATACAACAACTCAGAGAACACACAACGGAATACTCTATAGCTACGCAGAAGCCTCCTGCTCCATTTGCTTCTCCAGAATTCCTCAAGCCAACCTAAAATCCTAACCTGAATCCCTTGGCTACTCGTAAAAATTTGAGTACCCAAGAGTTTAAGAAAAACAGAATAAACTCCGGGTCAGACATGGGTCTGGTGTGAATAAACGGTTAAAGTTGCTTAACTTTTAAAAACCTTTTGAAAAGAAAGGTATCACGTAAGACTTCCCACACATAAACATGGAAAAGTTTTTACCTTACGCTAACCAAAATATTTGATAGGAAATCCGATAATATTATAATAGTGTCTAGGGTTTTCAAGTAAAATACAGAAATAGCTGGAATGCTTACATCTCACGTTCCAACATAGTTAGGCACAACTAATACGTACGACACTTATTGGATTTTGGATTCCATACAATGGCAGGGCTACTGGGGTACCGCCCGTCACAGTACGTGGCCTAGATCACCGTACCGAGGAGTACGCCCGCTCTCCTGCAACACAAAGCCGGACCCATTCCTTACTGAACAGTTCCAAATAAGACAACCCCGACGGATGTAGCTATTCAACCGCCCACACAGCCGAAATAAAAGGGACCTCTAGATAGGGGCAAATCCTACTCTCAAGTGGGGGATACCTACGAAACTTTGCTACACCTCCCCTGTTTTAGCCATTCCCGGTTGATGAGGCTTGAGGTTACGAGTACCTTTAGTGAACACATCACTTAGAATGCTCATCGTCCACCTGACGATGTTTTGAAAGCATTCAATCCATACAAGTTCGTTTCGGGTTTGAACGAAACCGAAGGCATTATCTCGTTACACTCATTTTGGAATTACCCTCAGAGTTAACGACAATAACCCTTGCATTCTGAATCACCACCTCAAACCTATAAGAACTAGTCCGTCAACTCATTACGGAATCACCCACAGTGTTATACTGACGTATAGCCCTTGCACCTCGAGTCTTCACAAAGCTCCACTTTGATTCACGACCTAACGTTAATTGAATCGATGTGGTTTTCGGATATCCAAATATGGAAACCCGATCCCGGTCTCATCGAAATCCAAAGCGTGTCTTTTAAGTCCAAATTGTTTTAAAGGTTTAAAACAATTCAATACAGTATCTATATACACACAGATAGATAACTGACAAATCCCAATTGATAATCAACATTATCAAATAACAGGCAATCTACATTATCAATGTCATAATAGATAATCCATATATCAACATCCCAATTGATAATCTATGTAATCATCACAATGCAACCAAACATTCATATCACACAACCATACTTATCTCATTACTGAGATCATAAAGCATTCAAGACAATCAACGTCATCCATTCATACATAAGCAAGGATTTACTCATCACAATATAATAAATTTAAAATGAATTAAATTAACTATCCCAATCTCTAATTAATTTAAAGTGAAATAAATTAATCACTTCATCTATAATTAATTTAAAATAAATTAAATTAATTACTTCATCAAAATAAATTTTGCTTAAATAAACATTAATTAAACCAATTAATTAATCATCATTCTAATTAATCAACCTTGATTAATTAAATCTTAATCAAATAATTAATCCTTAATTATTCTCATTAATTATATCAATTAATGAACCTTAATTAATTACTTCATTAATTAATTAACTATATTAATTACATTATCTCTTAATTAATTACATTAATTATTCATACTTAAATTAATTACTTAAATAAATTAACTATAAGCAGTAATCAATTATTCTTAATTACTTTTAATTACTTTATAAATTCTTTGATTTATTACATTAAGTAATAAACCCTTAATTATTTTAACTAGTAATTACCCATTTAAAATTACTTCCCAATCAGTAATTTTACTTATCTTAATTACCTCTGTAATTTATTAATTACTCATCTTAAGTAATTAGCCTTATCAAAACTTTATCAAGTAATCATACTTAATCTTTTATCAAGTGACTATATTTAATTAATTTACAAATTAATTAACTTACTTGATCAAACTTATCTCATTAATTATAATTGAGTAATTTATCCCTTAATTACTCATTAACCAAATTAATCTTTAATTAACAGATTAATTATCTTCAACTATTAATTAATAATCCTTAATTATTAATCAATCCTTTAATATAAAGTAATTAATTACTAATTACTTTTATAATTAATTAATTAAACTTTACTCACCTATCCATTGAAGAGGTAGAAAGCAATCCAGATGCAATTCATTTCGAGGAGCCTGAATTTCATTTGCATTGATTCTGCTTGCTCCTCATGAATTACTTTGTTGATGTTGAATCTGGGCTTGCTTGCTAGTTGAAGTTGATTATAACTTGTTGTTTGCAGGTTTTTTTGAAACTGCATGCAGACCCTCTTCAAGAAGTTGAACTTACAAATTTATTTTGAAACTTGCAGATTTTAAACAGAATTTGCAATTTGGGTTTTCTTTTGCAGGTTTTAAAATTTTGTTTGTAGATCTTATACAGTTTTGAGATTTGCAAATATTGATTGAATTTGGATTGTAGATTTTAGAGTAAATTTGGATTTTCAGTTTCTTAAATCTGATTTTTAATTAATTACAGTAATACTAGGGTTTCTGGTGATGGTGTAGCTATCAAGGATTATAGGAAAATTTCTGATTTGTATTAAAATTGGGTTTTGATGATGAAATTTGGGATTTAAGGTTTTAAACCCTAGTATTACTGTGCTTTCAAGAAGTAATATTCTCTGCCTAGAATACTTGATCGAGTGTTATGGGGTTTTAGAGATAGGAGGATGATGGGTTGATGAAGTCGTTGACGGAGATTCAGAGTCGATGGTGGTCGGAGATGGGAGAAATCGCCGTTGACAGGATTGGATGGGTTTGCTGTCTTCTGTTTCCAGGTTTGAATGTTGGTCTCGATTTCGAATTCGAGCAAGTAATGTCAGTATGGATGTTTGATTGCCTGAGTCACTGATTGTTGGCAGTGGGGTGGTCGTATGGATGGCCAGTGATGGCCGGAGACCATGTGCAGGTGCACAGGAGCATATGGAGCAGGAGGCTTCTGCGTATAGTTATATAGTTTTCCGCTGTGTTGGTATCTCTGAGTGTCTTGTGTGTATATTGAGTTGTAATAACTAGACAGATGCTTATAACTGTCTAGTATGTGTTGTATTGTATGTGTAACTCTGATATTTGATGTATACTATGTAATACTTATGTTATTAATATAATTTATTCGTTCAGCTGTTGACATTCTTGTGTTGTTTCTTCTTTCTCTTCTTTCTTTTCTCTTTTCTATCCCTTTCTTTCTTAAGGATGATACGACTTTTTGTGGAGAAAAAGTCTGGTCGTCTCAGTTGGTATCTATCTTAAATAAATCTTGAAATCTTTATTTAACTTAATTCATAAATTAAATTAAATTATAAAGAAATCATTTCTCATTTTCCTTAATTCTTTGTTCATTTCTAAAAAGAAAACTAAAACCATCATGCAACTTTTACTCATTCCAAACCAGAAATCTTCAAAACAAATCTGCATCAATTCTTCAATTCAAAACATATTCAAAAAAAACCCTGAAACATTTAATTCGGTCTACCAAAACCTCTAACCTTTTCAATTTGCAAATACAAAACAATTTTCAAAACACCCCTCAAACTCAAGTCAAATGCCTGAAATCTTCTCAAACCATTTCTACAATCAAAAGAAAATTCTGGAAATTTGTTTACCTAAAGTATTTTGTGTGCAAATCAAACTGCAAAGCCAGCAGCTGTTCTCAAAACAAAATCACAGCCAGTTTTCAATCCCCATGTCTGCCTCAATTTTTAAATGCATGCAAGTTTTTAAGATGGAAATCTGAAGCAACCTGAAGCACTGTAACAAACAAAAGGGGGATGAAGCTTTTCTCTGTTTCAAATAAAGCTTCATCATCAATTCAAAGTATTTTTTCAAGTTCAATTCAAATCATCTTGAAAATTTCTAGTTCATCTTCAAAACCTCTGTCCTTCTTTTAAATTAAGGCGAGTAAACAAATTAGTAAAATTTAAGTGGAAATTTTCTGTTGCATGATTTTGAAATGGTGATTGTTTTATATGCATAGCAGTTTGCCTCTATAGATATGATTATGCAATGGGTTTTGATATTTTTGAAAACTGTGTATGTTGCTTCCCTTCTTCTCTCTGTAAAGTTTGAGTTTAAGCCAAATCTTCAAGTTATCTTCCAAATTAAACAACAAATAGAATTTTGTTTTAAGCAAAATAAGTTAAATTAGTATAAACTAAGAACAAAGAAATAAAGCTATGTTCTGGTTTGAAATTTCCTCTGGAAACCAATAATGCAGTAGCAAAATTATTACCAAATATTGAAATCAAATGTTAATTTTTATAAATTCAAGCTTATATCTTGGATTCAGGTTAGGATTTTAAGTTGGCTTGACGAAATCTGGAGGAATAAATGGAGCAGGAGGCTTCTGCGTATAGCTATAGAGTATTCCGCTGTGTGATCTCTGAGTTGTTGTATTGAGTTGTATAACTAGACAGGTGTTTATAACTTTCTAGTATGTGTTGTTTTAGCTCTGTATCTCTGATGTATATGATACTATGTAATGTATTATGTGAGTAATATAATTTATTCGTTCCGCTGTTTAGATTCTGATGTTGTTTATTCTTCTTCTCTGTTTTTTTTCTTTTCTATCCCTTTCTTTCTTAAATGATGATGCGATTTTCTGGTGGGAAAAAGTCGGGTCGTCTCATTTGGTTTGATTAACATCATTAATTACATAAATTAATTAATGATTCTTATTAATTAATAATACTTTAATTAATTAACTAATTATCTTATAATTAATCAACTCATTAATCATAATTAGGTAATCATTATTTAATTAAATTAATTAATAAATACTTAATTAATTACTTATTAATTAATTACATTTTAATTAATTACCTTTAGTAATTAATCTTAAATTAATCACATTCATTAATTAATTAATCACATTAATTAATTAACTAAAATAATTAAGTAATTAACTCTTAATTACCTACATAAGTAATTATCTCTAATTACTTCATTAATCAATCTTAATTACTTCCTTAATTAATTACTTAACAAATAATTAATTCCATCATTAAATAATCATTAATTCATTAATTAACTAATTACACCATAATTAATTAACTTTAAAACAATTATATTAATTCAATCCCTTAATTAATATCATCAAGTGATTATCCAATACTCACTTCCACTTTAATTACTCCCCTGAGTAATTACCTTCTTAATTACATTCAATTATTAACCATTAATTACTTCATTAAGTAATTACACTTAATTATTCCATAATTAAGTGATTATTTAAAACTAAATAAACAATTAACTAATTATTTAAATTTTATTAAACAGTTAATTAATTAATTTCCATTATTAAGGAAATCTTTAATAAATTAAGAAAACCCTAAATCTAAATCAAACTTAACTTATTAACAAATAAGCATTCTTAAGTTATTTATTCAAATAATTTAACCTTGTTTATTTCTATAAATAAATTATTGAATTATATAAATATTATTAATTCAAAGGCAAATTATTAAACTTGGTTCTAACAATCATAATAATAAACTTACTTGAAGATAAAGCATCAAAAAGAAAACTTTTAAAACACTTTAAATTATCAAGTTTAAACTAATTTATTTCAATATAAATTGAAAATTTGTATTAAACATTACTTCATAATTTTAACTTAAATCTTAAATTCAAATTCTCTTTTTAAATTTAAAATTTTAAAACGTAATTAAGATAATTATTTTTAAGATCAAACATCTTAAAATATTTTTATATTTAAAATATAAATTCAATTTACATTTAAAAAGATTGATTAACATTTCTTCTAAGAAACAAGTTTTAACTTGAAAATTCTTTTCCTTTTATAAAACTCAATTTGATTTATTTATTAAGAATAGCATATTCAGTTTGTAAACTTATTATTTTTATATAAACTTGAGCATTAAACTAGCATTGCCGAAAGTGTCGGGTCAAACCCGAGTAAAATTGCAAAAGAACTCGAGCAAGTCTCGAAGCAAACTCAACTCAACACGGCTTCGAGTCCTACCCAGAACCCTCACGAGCCAAAACTCGAGCTCCATTCGTCTTCCCCAAATCATTTTTCCCAGCCCCAAACTGTGCACAAAAGTCACGGTGCACATGCACCCCCGCCCCCGACCATCCACGTCCAACGCGACGATCCTCCACAGTCCCAAAACCACTCGCGAGCACGTAGGTTAACCCAGATTCATCAATTGATTTGCGAATCAAAATATGACCATTTGCTCGAAATAAACTGCAGAACATCCCGACCCTAAACCCCTCCACGACCATCACCCTGACGCCGACCAACCCCTGCCGTCCTCACCATTGATTCGCCATATCCTGAGCATCGTTCCTTCAAGAAGCGATCACCTCCGCACCTTTATTCACGTCGAATTCACCTCTACGGTAAAGCCAGCAAAAAAAACCTTAAACCCTACTTACTTCAATCCCCAACAAATTACTCAACTGAAAAATATTATGCATTTTTCCTAAAATCTATAGCTTACAAGCTAGCTACGATTCAAAAATCAAATCGAATTAATGTACATATAATCAGAAATCTACAAAATCCCCAATTTCATTTAAACCCAAATTTCGAATGAATTACTAAATTATAAATTACAAATTTCGTCTCTAAATTCATGATTTTACATCAAGATCACATTCATATAGTTAAACTTTAAATTTAAGATAATAAATTTCTAACCAAAATTTAAGTTTCGTTGTAAATTTTACTTTAAACATGATTTGAGGTATTTAAAAATTCTAAAACTATTTTATAACCTCCATCATATAACTAAAAACAATTTTCATTCACATACTTAAGCCTATATGGAATTAGATTTATAGATATTAAATTTTTTTAAGCAAAATCGTTTACTGCAAACTAACAGGGCACAATTTGAATGTAAGCAAACAAGTTCATATCATAATCATACCAACTTACTTAAATTCAAGCAAAAGAACTTTGATACAAGTAAATATCTTCACATGCATAGAAATGAAAACATATCAAACTGTTTTTAAAATTATTTACTCACCTCATTTAAAATATGCAGAGCAGTATGCAGAAAGCAGAACAGAGTAGAATAAATTTCCAGGCCTTTAAATCTTTAGATCTGAAAATGCTTTGATTGCTGCTTCAATTGATTGTTAAAATGTTGAAACTTCAGGATTGAATTGCTGAATTGATCTAAAATTGAATTGCATGTTGAAGCTTTAATTTGCATCTTGATAAGGACTTCATTTTGCAGATTGAAAATTGGTGTTGCTGTTTTAATTTGTAGGTTTTACTTTCAGATTGGTTTTTGCTTTTGGTTTTAGTCTCAGGTTTGAGTTGCCTTTGGTTTCAGATTTGTAGTTAAGAAAAATTTCTGGTTTGCCATAAATTTTAGAAATGAAATGAAGACAAAGGAAGTAAAAGTGTTATGTTTATTTAAAATTAAAGAAAGTAAAATTTTAAAATAAAGACACATGTCCCTTAAGAATTTACAATTGTCATCCTATTAGCTTACTTACTTTACATGTGTTTTTGAGATGTTAACATGTTTACACATGTCTTGAATATTTTTAATTAATTTATCATTTAATTTAAATGTAATATAAACTTACATATAATTTACTAAATACATAAATACTTGTATAAGTAAATATAAATTTATCTTTAAAAGAAAATGTTCTAAAACTAATTAGAGTATAAATAATTCTTATACACAGATAAAAAATCTAAAACATTTACATATACATTTTAACCATTTAAATTTTAAACACTTTAGAAGAAAACCAAAATAAAACATTGGTTAAATCTCTTTTCAAACTATCATATTAAAATAAACAATTATCTTTATATTTTTAAAATAATTGAATTCATCTTAAATTAACTTTTGGAAAATATTAAGTTTAAAACGAAGCTTCAGATTACAATTCATCCATATATAAATTATTAATGGATTAAAATTAAATTTCCCAAACAATATCAAATTATAACATATACATACATATATATTACAATTTGAAAATTCATCTTTAATTTAAAACACAATATCTTCTATTCACAATATATATCAGATATATATATATTATAAATAGAATAAAATTTTATTAGCTTTGACGAATAATTCTTATCATATTTTAAATTGTTTTAAAGATATAAATCACAATTATCAGATTAAATATTTATTAACCATAAAAGAATAAATTTATCAGTTTAAATTAAAACTATAAAGAAAATTATCAAACCAGTTAAATTATTATACAGATTATTAAATTGATGTTGCCCAAAATTCCGGGTCGTTACAATCCTCCCCCTTAAAAGAATTTCGTCCTCGAAATTTAAAAGCAAAGGTAATTTAATAATCCAGTACAGATTTTAATTTCAAATAGCAAAGCATACTTAATAACCAATTACTAACAACCATAGCAATCAATCAAACAAACAAACTTAACTAATTATTCTGACAGAAATCAGAATAAATCTTTAATACTATCTCGATTTTCCCAAGTATAAATCACCGGGAGACTCGCCCTACAAAAGCCAACAAACTAACTACACTACCAAAATCCAGAGCTCAACTCATCTCTAGATCCATAATTTGAACAAAACATCAGACTATACTCAAGTCTAGCTCAACATCCAACTCCAACTGAACTACAGATTCAATAACCAATGATGAATCATACACGTATTCCCTCAGAGATACGTGATACACAATGAATTCCAGCTATCCAAACTGGCAATTCAATCTTATCCTATCAAGACACAGATAAGAAATCTCAAATGCCTCAGTACTAACCAACCAATCTTATCCAATATCTGTTCTCTTATCCAGATAATTTTAACAACACTGAAGTCTCCAACTTTGAATTCCAAAACTTCTTATCTCATATCTGTAACTCAACAGACAATCCTGGGCTGCCAACCTTTTCCTGATCAGCTCAACCTATGCTGATACTTCCAGGAATAACTAGACTAAAGCAAATAGTTCCTGGATCCTATTCAATAGAAAAGTCTTCCAAAATTCATTGAAATCTAGAACTCAAGCTCTACTTCCCAAACAATAGCAAACTGAACTTGCTTCTTTCCTTGCACAGCTGCTACCTCGCTTTCGCTGCACAACTCTGATTCTAAAATAGATGAGAATACTGCTGATGAAAACGAATACAAACTTACCCAATATATCCGGGAAACTTTGTTCATCAAATCCATAAAATCTGAGTGACACATTAGACTTGGTCACACAACCTCAAAATAGAATCCTATTCAAAAGCTAGATCAGTCCAATTCCAATTCCATAAATAATTCTGAGCTGCTATATCAACTCTCCTTACTCCAAAAACCATCCTACTACCAGGCTAACTACCAAAATTGCTTCCGGAACCAAAATAACATGGAACTCAACTTCCAGATGTAGACAAACTTCTGATTACCTCAATAACTTCTACTTCTGCATGATAATTCTTAGTCTCAAACAAAGAATGCTTAAGAAAAATTTCCAATCTAATCGCAAGTCACTTTTGCGATCCTACCTAGTTTGGATTCCAAAGAAAACTGTCCTCTCTTTACCAATTAGAACATCTTTAAACGTTCTAAACAAGGTTAACTCTTCAAGATAACTTCCACCAACTGCCCAAGCTGCTGCTAGAAGAAACACCAAGATTCCTGGACCATCGGAGAAACAAGTCACACAGCTGCTTCCAAACTCTACTTTGACGATACTGTAGAGCTAAAAGATCTCCTCGACAGCACACCGAACACTTCTAGCTGAAACTACTACCACAGCTAACTAAAGACTCAAATTCAAAGGCTTCTCCAAAACCAAAACCACCAATAACCCACACAACAGACCTTCGAGATGGCAGTCAACCCTTCAAGAACTCGGACTCCAAACCAGGCATCAACATCTCGCTTTCCTTAAAGAATGAAAATGAGACCATGCCGAAGCAAAACAACTCATAGACCTTAGTCTCGTATTCCCAAACAGCCAACCTCCATGCTAAAGATCCAGACAACTTCTACACAGACGAGTCTTCTCAGTGGCAGGTAAAACTTCTCCTCAACCACTTCTAAAACTGCTTCCAGAGAAATCACCTTTAGAAAATATCCAAGGATATTGCATCTCATCATGCAGTTACCAAGATATCATTACTTACTTCTGCACTTCCGACAGATCCAAACTCAAGAAAAATTCGCTCACCCGAGCGAAATCCAAACTTACACATCAAAGATTTACTCCGAATCTGTAAAAAAAATTCCTTCGGATATCAGAGAAATCCTCACTCCAAACTACAAATCTTACTCGAGATAGTATTAGGTCTACAGTCTCGATAAATACACTTCCTATCTCAAACATATGGACCTCTTCCATCAGTGGTAGTCGTGTTACACACACAAACCACTACTCCATCTACCTCTAAAAATTATATTGGAAAACCAGAACAGGTAACCCAATAGATCAGGTAGATATATATATATATATAGTTATATATAAAAACTCTCAAGAAAGACATCACTACTACAGAGCCTAGGTATTCATTCAACCTGGCTTTGATACCAACTGAGACGACCCGACTTCCTATCTCCAAGAAATCGCATCATCTATGAAGAAAGAAAGGGATAAAAGAAAAAAAGAAAGAGAAAGAAAGAAACAGAACAACATCAGAGAACTCACAGCGGAACGAATAAAATATAATATATCACATAAAATATTACATAGTATCTTATTACATCAGAGTACACAACTTAAACAACAGATAATAGACAGTTATAAACTTCTGTCTAACTATACAACTTAAGATACAAGAGAAACAGATACCAAACAAACACAGCGGAATCAATATATATCTACACGTCGAAGCCTCCTGCTCCATATCTTCTCCAGAATTCGTCAAGCTCACCTGAATCACTTGACTACTCATACATAATATGAGTACCCAAGAGTTTAATAAAATAGAAAATAAACATTCGGGTCAGACAGGGTTCTGGTGTGAGTAAACGGGTTAAAGTTGCTTAACTTTAGAAAAACCTTTGAAAGAAAAGGTATCACGTAAGACTTCCCACACATAATCATGGAAAAGTTTTTACCTTACGCTAACCAAAACATTTGATAGGAAATCCAGTGATATTATAATAGTGTCTAGAGTTTTCAAAATAAATACAGAAATAGCTGGAATGCTTACATCTCACGTTCCAACATAGTTGGGCACAATCAAAACGTACGGCACTTATTGGAGATTGGATTCCATACAATGGCAGGGCTACTGGGGTATCGCCCGTCACAGTACGTGGCCTAGATCACAGTACCGAGGAGTACGCGTGCTCCCCTGCAACACAAGGCCGGAACCACTCGTTACTGAACAGTCCCGAACAAGACCACCGCGTAGTTGACGCGACCAACCACACACTAAGCCGAAATAGAAAGGGACTTCTAGACAGAGGTAAATCTCACTCTCAAATGGGGGCTACCCACGAAGCCTTGCTGCACCTCCCCTGTTTTAGCCATTCCCGGTTGATGAGGCTTAAGGTTACGATTACCTTTATAGAGCACATCTATCTTAGAATGCTCATCGTCCACCTGACGATGTTCTGAAAGCATTCAATCCATACAAGTTCATTCCGGGTTCGAACGAAACCGAAGGCACTATCTCGTTGCACTCATTATTGGAATTACCCTTAGAGTCAACGACCATAGCCCTTGCACTCTAAATCACCATCTCAAATCTATAAGTACTATTCCGTCAAACTCATTACGGAATCACCCATAGAGTTATACTGACGTATATTCCTTACACCTCGAGTCTTCACTTGCTCCACTTGGATTCACGACCTAACGTTTAATTGGAATCGATGTGGTTTTCGGATTCCAAATATAGAAATCCGATCCCGGTCTCACCGAAACCAAACGCCATTTTATTGTCCAAGTTGTACTTAAGGGTTTAAACAGTTAAACTTATATTCAGAATGATATAAACAGATAGATAAATCATATTACCACAATAGATAATTCATATCAATATTCATCTTCACAAAGCAACATATCACATAACAGAGATATCCAGTATCAACCAATATTAAACATCCAATATCAACCAATCATCCAATATCAATCTGCAATATTAATCCCCAAATATTAACCATCCAATATAAATCAATTAACCAATATTAATCAATCAACCCATATTAACCAAACATCCAAAACCGAATTGATTATCTCATAATCAATTGATTACCACAATCCTTCTTCATTAATTATTAAATAAATAAATAAATTAATCATCTCTAATGATCTTCCTTAATCAATCTTCCTTGATTAATTTTATTAATTACATTCAAGTAATTGTCCTTAACCATATACAGTAATTAATCCTTAATTACTATCGTTAATTATAATAATTAATGATTCTACACTTTCTCCTATTATTAATCAATCATAATTAATTACATTAAACCTTAATTAATTACAATTAATTAATCACACTTTAATTAATCATTTTATTAATCAACCTTGATTAACATCATTAATTACATAAATTAATTAATGATTCTTATTAATTAATAATACTTTAATTAATTAACTAATTATCTTATAATTAATCAACTCATTAATCATAATTAGTGATTAACAATCTATAATTACTTATCTTAATTAATGAACTTTTTAATTAATTAATTTCCAATTTAATTATATTAATCCTTGATTAATTAATCCAATTAATTAATCTTTAATTACTTCATTAAGTAATCATTATTCAATTAAATTAATTAATAAATCCTTAATTAATTACTTATTAATTAATTACATTTTAATTAATTACCTTTAGTAATTAATCTTAAATTAATCACGTTAATTAATTAATCACATTAATTAATTAACTAAAATAATTAAGTAATTAACTCTTAATTACCTACATAAGTAATTATCTCTAATTACTTCATTAATCAATCTTAATTACTTCCTTAATTAATTACTTAACAAATAATTAATTCCATCATTAAATAATCCTTAATTCATTAATTAATTAATTACTCCATAATTAATTAACTTTAAAACAATTATATTAATTCAATTCCTTAATTAATATCATCAAGTGATTATCCAATAATCACTTCCATTTTAATTACTCCCTTGAGTAATTACCTTCTTAATTACATTCAATTATTAACCATTAATTACTTCATTAAGTAATTACACTTAATTATTCCATAATTAAGTGATTATTTAAAATTTAATAAACAATTAACTAATTATTTAAAATTTATTAAACAATTAATAAATTAATTTCTATTATTAAGGAAATCCTTAATAAATTAAGAAAACCCTAAATCTAAATCAAACTTAACTTATTAACAAATAAGCATTCTTAAGTTATTTATTCAAATAATTTAACCTTGTTTATTTCTATAAATAAATTATTTGAATTATATAAATCTTATTAATTCAAAGGCAAATTATTAAACTTGGTTCAATAATCATAACAATAAACTTACTTGAAGATAAAGCATTAAAAAAAAACTTTGAAAACACTTTCAATTATCAAGTTTAAACTAATTTATTTCAATACAAATTGAAAATTTGTATTAAACATTACTTCATAATTTTAACTTAAATCTTAAATTCAAATTCTCTTTTTAAATTTAAATTTTTAAAACATAATTGAGATAATTATTTTTAAGATCAAACATCTTAAAATATTTTTATATTTAAAATACAAATTCAATTTACATTTAAAAAGATTGATTAACCTTTCTTCTAAGAAACAAGTTTTAACTTGAAAATTCTTTTCCTTTTATAAAACACAATTTGATTTATTTATTAAGAATAACATATTCAGTTTGTAAACTTATTATTTTTATATAAACTTGAGCATTAAACTAGCATTACCGAAAGTCTCGGGTCAAACCCGAGTAAAATTACAAAAGAACTCATGCAAGTCTCGAAGCAAACCCAACTCAACACGGCTTCGAGTCCTACCCAGCACCCTCATGAGCCAAAACTCGAGCTTCATTCGTCTTCCCCAAATCATTTTCCCCAGCCCCAAACTGTGCACGAAAGTCACGGTGCACATGCACCCCCGCCGCTGGCCATCCACGTCCAACGCGACGATCCTCCACAGTCCCAAAACCACTCGCGAGCACGTAGGTGAACCCAGATTCATCAATTGATTTGCGAATCAAAATATGACCATTTTCCCGAAATAAACTACAGAACAACCCGACCCTAAACCCCTCCACGGCCATCACCCTGACGCCGACCAACCCCTACCGTCCTCACCATCGATTCGCCACATCCCGAGCATCGTTCCTTCAAGAAGCGATCACCTCCGGACCTTTATTCACGTCGAATTCACCTCTACAGTAAAGCCAGTAAAAAAAAAACTTAAACCCTACTTACTTCAATCCCCAACAAATTACTCAACTGAAAAATTATTATGCATTTTTCCTAAAATCTATAGCTTACAAGCTAGCTACGATTCAAAAATCAAATCGAATTAATGTACATATAATCAGAAATCTACAAAATCCCCAATTTCATTTAAACCCAAATTTCGAATGACTAAATAATAAATTACAAACTTCGTCTCTAAATTCATGATTTTACATCAAGATCACATTCGTATAGTTAAATTTTAAATTTAAGATAGTAAATTTCTAACCAAAATTTAAGTTTCACTGTAAATTTTACTTTAAACATGATTTGAGGTATTTAAAAATTCTAAAACTATTTTATAACCACCATCATATAACTACAAACAATTTTCATTCACATACTTAAGCCTATATGGAATTAGATTTATAGATATTAATTTTTTTAAAGAAAAATCATTTATTGTAAACTAACAGGGCACAATTTGAATGTAAGCAGATAAGTTCATAACATAATCGTACCAACTTACTTAAATTCAAGCAAAAGAACTTTGCAAGTAAATATATTCACATGCATAGAAATGAAAACATATCAAACTGTTTTTAAAATTATTTACTCACCTCATTTAAAATATGCAGAGCAGTATGTAGAAAGCAGAACAGAGTAGAATAAATTTCCAGGCCTTTAAATCTTTAGATCTGAAAATGCTTTGATTGCTGCTTCAATTGATTGTTAAAATGTTGAAACTTCAGAGTTGAATTGCTGAATTGATCTAAAATTGAATTGCATGTTGAAGCTTTAATTTGCAGCTTGATAAGGACTTCATTTTGCAGATTGAAAATTGGTGTTGCTGTTTTAATTTGCAGATTTTACTTTCAGATTGGTTTTTGCTTTCGGTTTTAATCTCAGGTTTGAGTTTCCTTTGGTTTCAGATTTGTAGTTAAGAAAAATTTCTGGTTTGCCATAAATTTTAGAAATGAAATGAAGACAAAGGAAGTAAAAGTGTTATGTTTATTTAAAATTAAAGAAAGTAAAATTTTAAATAAAGACACATGTCCCTTAAGAATTTACAATTGTCATCCTATTAGCTTGCTTACTTTGCATGTGTTTTTGAGTTGTTAACATGTTTACACATGTCTTGAATATTTTTAATTAATTTATCATTTAATTTAAATGTAATATAAACTTACATATAATTTACTAAATACATAAATACTTGTATAAGTAAATATAAATTTATCTTTAAAAGAAAATGTTCTAAAACTAATTAGAGTATAAATAATTCTTATACATAGATAAAAAATCTAAAACATTTACATATACATTTCAACCATTTAAATTTTAAACACTTTAGAAGAAAACCAAAATAAAACATTGATTAAATCTCTTTTCAAACTATCATATTAAAATAAACAATTATCTTTATATAAAACAATTGAATTCATCTTAAATTAACTTTTAAAAAATATTAAGTTTTAAAACAAAGCTTCAGATTACAATTCATTCATATATAAATTATTAATGGATTAAAATTAAATTTCCAAAACAATGTCAAATTATAACATATACATACATATACATGACAATTTGAAAATTCATCTTTAATTTAAAACACAATATCTTCGATTCACAATATATATCAGATATATATATTATAAATAGAATAAAATAGTATTAGCTTTGACAAATAATTCTTATCATGTTTTAAATTGTTTTAAAGATATAAATCACATTATCAGATTAAATATTTATTAACCATAAAAGAATAAATTTATCAGTTTAAATTAAAACTATAAAGAAAAATTATCAAACCAGTTAAATTATTTATACAGATTATTAAATTGATGTTGCCCAAAATTCCGGGTCGTTACGGAGAACCTTGGCTCTGGTGGGGATTACTCATTTAAATAGAGTCCGTAGTACTCTAGATTGAGTTGAATATATATATATATATATATATATATGAGAGCGTACTTGTTATTTTCTTATATAAAGGTTTTAAATGATTTTATATAAAAATATATTTGGGTATATAAAGCAATATTTTCCTCTAATAAGTATTAAGGTGATTAGTTGTTAATTATTGAAATTAAAATTTAGGAGTAATATAATACAACCAAATTGAAGTCTTGAATTGGAATTAAATTAAGTAGAAATAGAAATACAACTAAATTAAAATTTAATTGATTGAAAATAAAATTCTAAATCTGGTACCGGAATTTGAAAATTTTGTTTCAAAGTGATGAAAAATAATAAATAAGTATTATTTGGATAACTGGGACTTGTTTCAAACAATGGGTTGTTTGAAAATTGATTTGAATTTAAAACCAAAGGTGGTTTAAAATTTTAAAACATGGCTGAGAGGGCCAAGAAAACAATATGTATATATGTATGGATATATGTATGATATCAAAGATAATTTGAAATAAACTCTAAAAGGTTGAGTTTTGATTTTTCCCTGAAGTGTGATGTAAAAACCCAAAGTGATATAAGTTTTGAACTTATAAGAGGGAAAGAATTTCGAAGTTTGAAGCGGGAATTCAAATTGAGTAAGGTTGATTGGATTAAGTAAATTGAAATTTAACTTGGAAAATTAAGTGGTTGATTTGAATTGGGAATTTGTGTGATCTCAAAACGGGTTTGAGATTTAAAAATTGAAAATGATGGACGTTTTAAAATAAATTGGACGATATCATCCTGTTGTTAATAAAAATCTTTAAATTGAGAATGGTATTGTATAAATAAAATAAATTTGAATAATTGAATTGTAAAATAAACTTGTTTAAGAACTGGCTTCAAACTGGAAGATAAAATTGAATAATAAATTAAATTTTGAAAACAAATAAAATTGTATTGAACCTTGAAATACACAAGTAAAAATAATTTAAAATGAAATTTTGAGAATTGGACTCAGAAATTAAATAGATTAAAAACCTTAAAATAAAAGTTAATTTGGTTTAAAGAGTTAAACCAACCTTTGAGGATATAACTCGAATTTATATAATTCGAGATGGGTCAAAGTTGAAATTTAAATTCCATTAGTACAAATTGAATTTAATTTGAATTAATTAGAATTGAAGTTGCCTTGGGATTAAATAAATTTGAATGGAAATTGGAGTTATTCAAATTGGAATTGGATCAATTTAAATGGAAGTGTAAATTTACATTGAAGCGTTGGGGAAGTGAACAGTTGACTCTTGACTATTTTCAATATAAATTGTTTTGATATAAACTTATTTTTCTAAGCTATTAAATATATACAACCTTTCTTTCTTAAATCCAAATTATTTTATACTTGTTTTACAATTATTTTTGAAGCTATTTAACTATTTTTCAACTGTTTTATAAACTAATTACTATTTTAATCAACTGTTTCACAAACTAATTTCTATTTTACAATTATTTTGCAATTATCTAAATTTTTTGAAACCATTCAACTATTTCTCAACTATTTTATAGTTAGTTACCTATTTTATAGCTATTTTGCAAACTAATAATTACTTTTCAACTACTTACTTATTTTTAAAATTTTCAAACTATTTTCTAAATATAAACTGGTCGGAGTTCAAACTGTTATTGATTTAAATACCCAACTGAGATAAGAATTGAAGTGATAATCCAAATGGGATTAAGGCAATTGTAAATAAGTGAAGGGGAATTTAAGGAAATGTGAATAGGAAGGAAATTGATTTGGTTGATAATCAATAGAAATAGATACGTAGGATGTACGTATATTATTCTATTTGCGTAGTGATTTGATACAGATTCGAGCACAGAATTTCAAGATAATTTTTCGATCCGAGTTGGATTTTTCACTCGATTTTCGACGGTGAACCTGGATATGGACTGTTGATTGGTTCTGGATATTCTCTTTCATAGTTATGACTATGCAAGGAGAATGACGATATCTAATCAAGAAACCAGATTTGAGTCCGTACTAGGAAGTCGGGTGGACGATACTAGTTCGGAAGTGAAATTGTGTGATCGAGTGTGCGATCGTAGTGGTATAGCATACAGATGTTATGGGTACATCGTACGGATGTGAATGGAATTGATATTGGGAAGAGTAATCAAATTTGAATATTTGATTTTGAATAAACAAAGTTATATATCTTCGTTATATAAGATAAATCTTTCCTTGTTAAATCTATTGTCGGAAGAAAAGGATTTTTGAAGGTGTTTTGAAGTATAAAAGGAGTTTTATACAAGTTTGAAATGATCCGAAGTTTTAAAATTATATATATCTGTGTGTGTGTATATATATATATATACACACACACATAAAGGATCTTATGAGGATTTTGAAAAAGGTTTTAGGAACCTTTGGATTTGGAAACGCTTTTGATTTTTGGTTAAAATCAATATTAAAAATTTGGAAAGCCTAGTTTGAGAACTATCGATTTTGGGATAATCGATTTTGTGTAAAGAAGCTTTGTATGAGATCATACTAGGTGTATGATTTGGAAGATACTATATGTGTATAGTATAAAGTGTTTTTATGATGGCTCTGGGGAAAAAGGCGCTCCCTTGAAATGAACTTCTCAGGAGTACCACCGGGTGGTGCTGCCTTGAGCCCCAAGGAGGGGTTCTAAAGTTGATCCTGTGAGGAGTCCGGACAAAACTAGTTTCTGGGGACTATGAGTAGTGTATACCATAGCGGAAGTCGTGTGTGTGCCGCTGAGAGCCAACAGTCTGCGTTTGATTTTATATCGATAGACTGCGACCTATGGTATAACATAACGAAAGTCGTGTGTGCCGCTGAGAGCCAACAGTCTGCATTTGATTTTATATCGGCAGACTGCGACCTATGTAGGAGTGGAGAGGTTTCATTTAGACAGCGAAAATTAGAGGCCGCTGAGAGCCTGCAGTTACATGGACTTTTGCTGCGATGGCAACATAACCCTGGATGTAACTGTGATCTGGTGTGTGATCCATGGCGTAATCGAGAGGTCGCGGAGAGCCTGCAGTTGCATGGACTTTTGCTGCGATGACAACATAACACTAAATGTAACTGTGACCATGGATGGGGGTGATGATTTCCAGGGCATTCTCACCAAAGACACTTCCTCTATTTTCAAAACTGTTTTCTATATTTTCAATAAAATTATTTTCCAAATATTTTCACTGGGTGTTGAAAACGGGTTTACCAAGTACTTATAGATTTTCAGTCCTACGCCTGATCAACGTATGACTGAATTTCTGTGAGAACAAGGATGGACTGGTTGAGACATTGAGTTATAAAAAGTATTTTTATAAAGAGTTATTTTAATAGTATGATATGAATTTAATAGCATTTCTAAATTTTTTAAATAAAGATATTGGAATTTTGGAAAATCAAGGAAATCCAAACTGGAATTTTAATGAAGTGAATTTATAATTAAAATCAAATATTGATTTAGAAGTTGAAAGTAAGCTAATTGGCTAAATAATTATTTGATTGAGTATATTAATAAAATTTAATTTGGGAAAATAAATGGATTGTAAGTGATAATGGGTTTGAAAATGAATTCGAATTGTAAATAGGATTCGACTTGGATTTGATGTTGCAATATAATAGGAATGGTTTGAGTTGCAAATAAAACCCAAGTAAATAGAAATAAATTGAGAATGACTTTGTATTAATAAATTCGAAATGAGTTAAGCAGGTAAATTAAAAGTTTAAAATGGGGTGGATAAATTGGTTAATTGAATTAAATAATAAATGGATGAAGTCTGATTGAACAAAAACTAAATCAAAGTAGTGATTGGAATTGGATTATTAGGCTGAACTTAAGATCGGTGGCATATTAATTTGAAGTGTAAATGGGTTAAGTATGTGCTTGGATATTATTTTGATAAATTGAGAAGGTGAATTAAAATTAAAATTTAAAATAAATGGACCAACTGAATTTAATGGAGGTTGATTAAATGAGAATCAAATAGAAGTAAACTTAAGTTTGATGTTGGAATAAACTAAAGTAAATTCACTTAAGTTTAAAATTTATGGAAGAATAAGAGTGAAAGCCCATTAAATAAAGCTTGGATTGAATTAATTTGGGAATGGCTAGTAGTATACAAGAATGGAATGTGTCGAGCTAAATGAATGGTTGGTGAGTAAATTAGAAATGAAATGGAATTGAATACAGAATGAGTTGAAATTAATTTAAAGTAGTTATAAACTGAAATAGATACTCTATTAAACGAATATCGTCGAAATTGCATAAAAATGGTTGTCGTTCGGCATAAATAAAAGTAATTAAAATGCTATGAGTCAATAGAGATCAAATAAAATTGATTCTGACTCATTTGAAGTGAATATAAGCTTGTTTGGATTAAAAATCAATGAAATGTAAGAAATTGAGTTGCAAACCATTAAAATTGAATAAAATGGCTTATGAGTTGGTTGAAAGCAATTGAATTAGGTTTGAAAACATATAAATTGCTTGTCGAAGTTATTTTGAATGCATTTCTTTTAGAATTGAAGTGTTATAGTTGTTTAAGTAAGAGAAATGTTATAAACTACATATATATGGCGCTTACATATTTAAATTGAGTAAGTATAGGTACCGGGAAGCCGTATGGCTGGATTTGGTTGCGCTATTTGCTAGAATAAATAAGCCGCTTGCTTAAAATGCTAAATAAGGTACGCCTACGCAATAAAAATAGGAAAAATGAACTGTTTTTTCTTTTTCCGACCGGATGGGTCGATGTATATATTTATATCTCTTGTCAAATTGCAAAAGCTCCTCCATACAAAGGAGACTCTGCCAAAAAATTTCCAAAATTTTGGGAGTTAGAAAATTTTTGGTGAAAAATTTTGTAAACGACAAAACAATTTGAAATTGTAAATTTAAGTAAATCAATAGATGAAACTAATATGAATCGGTTATAAACGAAAGATAAAATTTAATACTCAGAAGTGAAGACAAATTGAATTCATATGGAATGGGAAAACTAATTTTGAAATAGATATGAACTTATGTAGGAAAATGTATACAACGATTTGGAAAGGGTTACGATTGGATATTATTGTTAAGTAAGATATGCAGGTATTAAAAAGGGGAAAAGAAAATTAGATTTGATTCCAAAAGATAAATGTGAATTGCCTAACAAAAAGGTATGTATTTTAATTTCTGTATGAATTGGATTGGGTTTTTGATCTAGCCACTTGGCTTTCTGTTTTCTTTTTGGTATTTGAGAGCCCGTAGAGGCCTTTTGTAGTTGTACCGAGCTAGTCGCGCAAAGAAGACGCTGGCAAAAAATTTCGGTAATTTAGAGAGTTAGAAAAATTTTGAGAAAATTTTGATAATTCAAAATTTGGTTTTAAATTGAAATTTAAATGATTGAGCAGAAGAGTATTGATTGGAACTATAGAAGGTTTTGGAAAGTTGGTTGAGGTGATAGTGGGACTTTGATAAAAGATAGTTGGTAGGATGTTGAATTGTGAGTTTTGGAAAAGGAAAATGGGTTTTGAACCATTCTTCATAACTAGTAATTTCGGGGACGAAATTCTTTTAAGGGGGGA
This sequence comes from Allium cepa, assembly GCA_030765085.1. Classification (NCBI taxonomy): domain Eukaryota; kingdom Viridiplantae; phylum Streptophyta; class Magnoliopsida; order Asparagales; family Amaryllidaceae; genus Allium; species Allium cepa. The sequence continues at coordinate 307,003,802 of CM060929.1, forward strand.
GGAATGTGATGACGCAGAATTTTTAACAATTTTAAATAGAATAATTAATTGGTTTTAAATATTTAAAGGGTAATTTTAAATTGAATTTCAGATATAAATATTTACTTGATAATTAAATAATTGAATTATATAATTTGAAATAGGGTAAAATATTGAATATGAAATCTCTAAGCCTATTTAAAATAATTTGAAGGCTTATAAAATTTATAATGATGATACTGAAGATAATGGAATGGTTGAAATTTAATATAAAGGTGATTTGTTCAGCTTTCATAATATATCGTTTAAATTGAATTTAAAAATAGCCTTCAGAGGCATAGTCTCGGAATTCGACGAAAATAGTTCCATTGGATCCGTAATAGTTAGTTATTATCGGATTTCAATTTCCGTAGCAATTGGAGTTGCCGTTTGACCCTGGCAGCTCGAAACGCTTAGATTTATTTTAATCGATTTAATTTAATATCGATCGTTTAATTCTGTAACTCGCACATACGTTCAAATTAGCCTCCGAAACACGTTCTATTATGTTCGGAACGCGGGTAAAACCTTATGAACGCCTGTCGGCATATCTAATTCGAGGTTCGGGATTTCGCGTTATACAACGCGTGATATTTTCGATATTTAATTATATTATAGCCAGGCATACTCAAGAAGCCTTTTCCCATCTTTATTATTACGTCTTCTTTCCCTCATGCTTCCAGAGGGAGATCGAACTCTCTGGAAAAAAAATGGCCGAAGCCTTTGTTAAAAAAAAACAGCAATTTGTTTCCCCAAATCGAGAATGCCGAAACCCCTCCTTTTTTAAAATCCCTCTTCTTTCTTCCCGTTCGAATCCCTAATTAAGAAAAAATGGTGGCCGTAATCAAAACGAAATCCTATTCGTTCACAATTGAAATATGAGAGGGGAAGGCCAAGGTAATCGCGAGGCCGGAGGAAGGTTGGGGTTGGGAAGGTGGGGGTTGCGGCGGTTCCAGGTGGTTCGAGATTTTGGCATGTATGAAGGAGATCTAGGACAACGCGTTGATGCAGACTCGAGTGCGAGTTGGCGATTCGGTCTGGCGGCGACTTGGGTTCGAAGTTAGGGTTCGATGAATCGACTTATGGGGGGGCGATGGCTCGCGACTCAAAGTCAGTGGTGGCGTTGGAGACTCGCGAGGGACAACAGTGGCTTAGAGGCGATGGATTTGTGCTCGACGTCGAATTGGGGTAGGTGAGGTTCGTTTTTTATTTTATTTTATTTATTTATTTATTTCTGATTTATAAACATATATTTGTAAATAGAAGTTTAATTTGAGATGGCTAAAAAAAGAAAGAAACAGAGAATTTTTTTTATATCTACAGTAAAAAAGAAAAAAAAGAAAAAGAAAAAAAAAGAAGAAAAAATATAATACATATTTTATAGAAAACAGAAAATTGTTTTACAGATAAGGTTTGGGAAAAATATAGAAATTTTATAAAGATGTTAAAGGATTATATAAAATTAGAATTTTGAAATCTATGAATTATTTTTCTTAGTAGACTTGTAGTTTTAAATGAAAAATAAAATAATAATCTAAATGTACATATTCACATTTCAAAGCTGTTAGTTATTAAAAAAAAATTATAATATGGTGACTAGTCTATTTAATAAATTTATTTAATTATTTCAGCCACTAAAATATTTTTATTAAAAGAATTTTTTTTTTAAAATTTAATTATTGGTTTAAAACCACATTATTAGTTTAGATTTAAATTAATAAATGACAATTGATTTTTCGATTTATTTCGAATATTAATAAAATTATATAAATATTTATACAAGGTCAAATTTTGAGAAGAAGCAAGCTGGATTTGGGAATGGATGCTAATAAAAACCAAAGGTGAGTAAATCTCACTCTGTTGGATTATTTTTAATTTAAATTTAAATGGCTAAAAAATAAATATTTGGTTGAATGATTGAATTGATTTGATGTGCACTGTAAATTGATGATCTGTTGATTTTGGTTTTGGTTGTTTCTCGAGTTAATCGTTGCTTAACTCGAAGTATTGGGGGTTTTAAGTTGTTTTAAACTTAAAACATATATAAGAAAATGTTTCCATTTTAAAGCTACTAAGGGCTTAATGATTTGTGATTCATTAAAAGAGTAGGATAATTAAAATGGATAATTAATTAATTCAATTAGAATTAATTAATTGATTAAGTTTAAGGTTAATTAATTAAGTGTAAGTAATTCAGAATAGTCATTGGATGGTTTGATTAGTAATTAGTAATTACTTAATGTAACTAATGAAATATAATTGCATTGTGGAATTAATCAAGCGATTAATTAAGATAATTAATTAAGGAGTAATAAATTTATTTAATGAAGGGAATAAAAGGATAATTTATTATAGTTTGAGATATATCCAAATTGATTAATATTGTGGTTTAATTAATGATTAATTACTTAATGTAAATAAATTAGGATAAACTGAAATGCAAATGGATAATCGTTAATTTATATAATTAATGGTGTAAATAAAGATCAGTAAATTAAAACTGATTAATCAAATAAGAGACTTATGAGAAATTAATTCGTATACGTAATTAAGGATTAATGTAATTAATATAGTTAATTAATTTATGTAGTAATTAAGATTTACTTAACTGATTTTGGTTAAGAATAATTAATATCGTGTAATTAAATAAAGATAATTAGATGAATGTAACTAGAAAATAATTAATCCAGAGTGATTAATTAAGATGAATAACGATGGGTTGACTAAGTAATTGATTTGGAATTAATTAATGTTAATAAAGGAATCTAAGTGATTGAGGTTTGAAATTCAATTAGAATCAATTGAATTAATGTGGAAATGATCAAATTTGTGGTGAAAAATGAAATGGTATTAGATGCTTGAATAAGATGATATTCCTGAAATGAAATGTTATTTCATTTTGATAATTTGGATTAGGATGAGACGAGTCTCGAAGAAGTTGGGGTCGTGTATTGGGAAATACCCGAAACCACTTCGAATTTTTATAAATTGATTTGCGAAATCAATACGATGAAATGGAATGATTTAAGTGAATTGGATTATTTTATCTAAGTTTGGTACTTAGAAATTTCAAAGTGAAATAAGTGTTGTCTACAGCAAATTGTGAATTGGTTAAATTGATATAAGTTACTCGGGTTTATATAAGTTGTTTTGCTTTGGTATTCCGTGTTAGTTGGGTTACTCACGCTGGTTTCCAGCCTGACCCGGGTGCTACTTTGGTGTAATGCTCGGGTCAGACCGAGTATTACAGATTTCCAGGTTAGGACGTTCTGGAGCTCAGGAGGCGAGCTGGATGACAAGAGCGTATAGAGTATTTCCGCTGTATTTATATTATTGTTAATCTGAGACATGGTAATTATATATATTCAGTGACTGTACATATATGTGAAACTCTGATGTATATTAAATGTAATCAAAAGATATAGTATTCTTTAGTAAACTGTTATTATTTATTATTATATTTTATCCGCTGCGAATGTGAGATGTTTGGTGTTTTTGTTCTTCTTCTTCTATCTCTTTCTTCCTTTTCATAACTATCTGAAATTTTCGAGTGTGAAACTTTCGGGTCGTTACAAAACTTAAATCAAAATAATTTCATTTTTTCAACTATTTCAAGATTAAAGCAACTCAGCTTCAAAATCAAGAAAAAGCAAGACAAAGAAGATTCAACTCAAACTTCAGCAAGTTGTTAAGCAAATTTCAGATTCAAGAATACAGTCTTTAAAAATCAATTACAGATTTGTCATGTTCTTTAAAACAAGGTGAATCAAACTCCTAAAAATTGAAATTTCTTGCATTGGCATGAGATGAATACTTGAAGTATGATGTGAATTTTGTTATGCATGATGTTAAAAATGATTTTATATTTATGTATGTGTGTTTGTATCAGTGTTTAGGTCTGGAACAGGTTAAGCATCCGTCCGTTTTAAAATATTATAGGGTTGGAAAACCTGATTAAAAATTCAAATCATCCAACATAATGATTTTTAGACCTTGATCTCTAAATGGAAATTGTTTGTATGTGTACAACATCATCTTTAAAAAAAATTGAGTAAAAATGATAGGGCAATTTCTTAGAAATAAATTATTACAGTAATGAACCAATAAGCATCAAAATTTCGTCCACCAACTTTCTATGTTTGGATTATCTAAACAAAATCGTATTTGCAGTTGATGAATTTAAAAATAGGAATCATGATTTTTAGATGTGGGGTTGTAGGGAATCATTGAGATGATCAGAATCTTGGTTTTCGTCTATTGCCGATGAACGGCGTGGAATTGGGCTCCGCAATTTGGGACTGGAGGAGGCTGGGTTCTCGTGTGACGTGGGAAAAATGGGATTTTATTTTTCAGATCATCATTGTTGTTGATACAATGATAATTAGGGTTTTAGACCCAAATAAGTCCAGGGGGTTTGAGTGACTTTTGTGATGGCCAGGCATCATCGAGTTGGTCAAGGGTAGGTTTTTTTTGGGTGTGGGCGATTTAATCGATTTTGATTCTTGGTGGTTTCGAGGATTTTTATGGAGCCGTGAGGGACGAGGAAGGCAAAGGTGGTTTATGGAGAAGGTCTGTGGCGGTAGATGGTGGTCGGAGGATCTATGCACTTGCACGAAGTTCAGGCCGTGTGCACATTTTTGGAAAGGAAGAAGAGCAAGCGATAAATGTTAGAGGAGAAGTATGGACGTGCTCGAGAAAATGTGAGGAGGACTCGAGTGTGGCTTCGGGTAATTTTGAGTGTGTCGTTGTAGTTTGGGAAGAAGGGATCATCTCGAGGAAAGATGAGAGATGCTCGGGCATTTTTAAGTTGATGTAATCAAATTCTGTAAGCTTATCATAATGTGTAGTTTCAAAGAAAATTGTAAACCAAAGTTCTAAACAAAGTATTAGTAAATTTTAAACGAGATTTCAAAGTTTAAAAATTGTGACGCCACGCCTCTCTAACCCCAGAAAGACGTTTCATCATTAAGAAGGAAAGGGATAGAAATAGAAAAGAATAGAAAGAAAGAATAACAACATCAGAATCTCACAGCGGAATGGAACAAAATATAATACATCAACATACTGTTACATAGTTATACATACATCAGAGTCATACAATATCATATAACAGGACTGTCATATACATATGTATCCATACATACATCCAAAATACAACATACACTAACTATACAGCGGAACTACATATATAGATACATATGCCTGGTCTTCTTCCCCAAAAGCTTCTCCAAAAAATCAACACTCCCAATACCTATCACTTGGCTACTCATAAAAATTTGAGTACCCAAGAGTTTATGAAAACAAAAAAAATATAAACTCTGGGTCAGACATGGGTCTGTTATGAGTAAACAGGTTAAATTGTTTAACTTTGAAAATCATTTGAAATAAAGGTATCACGTAAGACTTCCCACAAATAAATACGGATAAGTTTTTACCTTACGCTAACCATAACATTTTTATAGGAAATTCAACGATATTATAATAGTGTCTAGGGTTTTCAAGTAAATAGAAAATAGCCGAAATTGTTACGTTCATTAAATTCCAGCTACTAGCCACAAAAGTGGGTGATACAAATCAAAACCGTAGGGTCTCGTAGGGAAAATGGGTTTCCAACAATGGCAGGGCTACTGGGGTACCGTCCGTCACAGTACGGGGCCTAGATCACTGTACCGAGGATCACTCCCGACCCCCTACAACACAAAGCCGGAACCATTCCTTACTAAACAGTCCCGAACAAGATAACCCCGCAGTTGTGGCCAACAACGGCTCACACAGCCGAAATAAAAAGGGACATCTAGACAGGGGAATATCATGTCCTGCTTGGGCATGACCCACCTAACCTTGCTGCATCTCCCCTGTTTTAGCCATTCCCGGTTGATGAGGCTTGAGGCTGAGATTACCTTTATTGAACAATATTTTTAGAATGCTCATCGTCCGCCTGACGATGTGCTGAAAGCATTCAATCCACACAAGTTCGTTCCGGGTTCGAACGAAACCGAAGGCATTATCTCGTTACACTCATTTTGGAATCACCCTCAGATTTAACGACGATAACCCTTGCATTCTGAAACACCATCTCGATCACCAAATGATAAGTCACGACCTATCCTTTAATTTGGATCGATGTGGTTTTCGGAGAATCAAAATTGATTCTTCCGATCGCGGTCTCATCGGAATCCAAACGCCATATTGAGGGCCAAGTTGTCTATTTAACTTAACAGTTCAATTCAATATTAAAAATTCACATAACAGGTATAACAGATGAATCATATACAGTTATCATAGATATATCCAGAATATATCACAACATATCACAGAATATCATCAAACAGATATCAAAGTCAATCAAACAAAATTATCAATGCATACCAAAACAGTTTGGTTTACTTAACTTAATTGATTGCTTAAGAATAAACTATTTTATTCTGCTTAATTAATTACTGATTAATTAACTTATTAATGGTCAATTAATTACTTAGTTAATCATTAATTATTAATTTATTAATCATCTAATCTTTAATTAATTATTTAATTAATTAACTTTTATTCATCAATTATTACTTAATTACTTAGTTAATTAGTTGATTCTTGATTATTAATTATTAATTCACAACTTACTTATTAAAGATTAATTAATTATTCAATTATCACAAATTATTTAAACTAATCATCTATTATCAATTTTATTAACTATATAATCTTCAATTAATCACTTAAGTTAATTATTATTTATGAATTAACTTTTAAGTAATTAGCTAACATTCTTAAGACTTAAATTGATTTAACACATGATTAATTTTTAATTACAAATTTAATTATAGTTATTAATTTAATTTCAAGTATAAAATTAATTTACATTCTAATTACTTTATACCAATTAATTACCCCTTTTACAAACCATTCTTTTAATAATTTTAAATCAATTACTTACTTTAAACTAACAAATTTTATTTACAGTTGAACTTTGTTAATAACATACTAAAAGGTATTAAGAAAAACACGGACGTGGGCCGAGTCAGCACCCACTTCTACTCGAGACTGTCTCGAGTTTTTCCCCCGTGCTTCCCCTGGATCTCCCTCTTCTTCTTTCTCCTGTTTCTTTTCTTCCTCTCATTTCTTTTTTTTAATTTAATTAAGTTAAAGTAACAAAAGAAACAACAGAAGCCAACTCACGTACACGACCCAGAGGCAACCACGAAGCAAACACCCAAGTACCTCGAGCACGAGCACACGCCTATTCCAGTAGATCGACAGACATCTCTTCACCACCGTGCACGTGCACGGTGGTTCACTTTGCCTCCGACGACTCGCGTTATCACCCACAAACTCTAAATTGACCACTCATACGAATACATCACACAAATCATCACGATTTGGTCGAAGGCAAAAAGTTGCCTGTACCTCGAACACGCGTCACAAACACCCATCGAAATTCCCCACGTACGGCCACCATCCATCACCGTCCAAACCCCTTTCCCCACGCCATGGCCAGACCTTCCTCGGCCTTCACCCCGAGCCACAAGCAACTCAATCGAGGCACGGCGATGTGAGACCAGAATTTACAGAGCACCAAAAACATGTAAATGAAACCCTACAATTGCTCCATTCCCCAAAATCTTACATTGAAAAAAATATTTAACATTTTTCCTATGTTACTACATCTTCAAACTTGCTTCATATGAAATTTCAATGATTGAAATTAACTGAATCTCCCATAATCAACAAAAGAGAAACCTTTGTTCATATTCAAACTATACCTTAATCATACACTTAAAAATCATAATTTTCATGTTAAAATCCTAAATATGTATATGAAATCAAAGTATGTTACCAAATTTGCAAATTGAAACCTTATAATTTTAGCTTTCAATTCCCTTATTAACTTGCTACTTGAATAACAATTCCTATATCATACTGTTATACTTCAAATACATTCTCAAACTTTTGTTTTTAAGTTAACAATCTGAATTACTTACATTTCTAGGTTTAAAATAAATTTAAATGGATAAGTATTAATATCCTTTACTCCTTTTGCTCAGAAGCTTGAAACAAATCAGGAACAGAAAGCTTCCAGTGCATAAATAAATACAGGTCCATTTATTATCAATATATATAGCAGCACAAACATCAAAAGCTAACTATCATACTTAAAATTTAAGAAAAGTATGTTTACTCACCCTAATAAGGATTGTAGATGAATTCCCTGAACACTTCACTGCTTTGATAACTTGTTTGAAAATATCAGGTGATGTTTACTTTTCTCTTTTTTTTTAGTTTTTCTTTCTAAGTTTACTATTAAGTTTTCGTGAATGAACACTATAACATCATGTATATATAAATAGAGGGATTTGAACAGCTGTAGGTAATACTGGACGGTTTTACCTGTATTGATATTTTGTATTTAATTTACTGCAATAATAAAAGATATTGAGATTTCGGCTGTAAGATTATGTTGCAACCTGAAATGACAAATTGTGCACTTAGCATTGATGAACATGTCTTCAATTATGTTAACATATATTTAATATAAGCTGACACTTGAATTGGGTACATAGATATTTGTTTTATTTTTGAAGTGAAAATCTTTGTTTTCTTATGCCTATAAATTTGATAACAGCACATAAGTTAATATATTTAATTTGTTTCTTGTCTCTTGCATACTTAATTTACAAGGCATCTTTGTTATAATTTTTTTTCAAGGTTTGTATTGTATAAATGAGTTTTACAGGTTTATGTTTAGGCTACTTACCTTATATATTTGAGTAAACTTATTATAGTCATTGCTAGTTTTTATTTTATTTGTATTGTTCATGTATGATTATTATGATTATGATTTATAAATTTATTCTATTTGTAGTTTACTTATCAAACATTGATTCATAACATAAAATTGTATTTTTATATTTCAAATTATAATTTATATTTGTATGTTTATATTTTTAGTTACAGTTTATACTCATAATTATATCTTATACTTATGTTATGAATGTTTATGTTTAATATTGCTATATTTGTCTATTTTAAACATTATTATTTCAATTTCATTTTATTAGATTAAATATCAACAATATAAAATCTTTGATTTTAGTGAATAAGACAGATTTTGTTTTAAATGATTTTGAGACATTAATTTTTTTTCAAATCAAATATTCTTTACGACACATATAACTGTTAAATATCAAAGATCTCATCATTTTAAAAATTTAAAAGCATGTGTTTAATTTAAATTAGATTAAATATTTATTAAAATATGCTGTCAAAAATTCCGGGTTGTTACACTCCTTCCCCCTCAAAAGAATTTTGTCCCCGAAATTTAAACAACAATTAATTCCAAAGCTTATATATTAATAATCAATACATACATACCATCCATACAATAACAAACAATCAACCAGTCTACTCTAACAAACATCACCAGTTATCCGAACATAAATTCGAATAAGCATTCTTATCGAGAGTTTCCTAGGTACAATCTCTGGGATCCTCACTCCACTACACCTTGACGAGTTTCACTACTTTGTTCCTGAGTTGCTTCTCGTCTTGATCCACAATCCGAACTGGATTTCTGACCACAGTTAAATTGGGTTCCACTTCCAAATCTTCTTGAACTACTGGTTCTACAACCAATGATGGATCATGAACAAATTTCCTCAAATGCGATACATGAAACACATTATGAATCTCAGACATCCTCTCCGGCAATTCAATCTTGTAGGCTACAGCTCCAATTCTTTCCAACGCCCGAAATGGTCCAATGTATCTCGAAGCAAGTTTTCCCGTCTTTCCGAATCTTATAGCACCTTTAATTGGGGAAACTTTGACAAAAACCAAGTCTCCGATCTCAAATTCCAATGGCCTTCGTCTTCGGTCAGCATATTTCTTATGACGGTCTTGAGCAGCTTTCATCCTTTTCTTGATAAGCTCAACCTTCGCAGAAGCTTCTCGAATAAGATCGGGTCCGAGCACAAGACGATCCTTCGATTCAAACCAACAAGATGGGGATCTACACGGTCTTCCATATAAAGCTTCATAAGAAGCCATCTTAATAATTGCTTGATAACTATTATTATAAGAGAATTCCACTAGATGAAGATGGTCCTCCTAAGATCCTCCAAAATCTAAAACACAAGCCCGTAGCATATCCTCAAGAATACGATTAAGCCTCTCCGTCTGTCCGTCCGTTTGAGGATGATAGGCTATACTCAATCTCAAATTTGTTCCCATTGCTGATTGCAGAGCTTCCCAAAATTTGCTAGTGAAAATAGGATCACGGTCACTTACTATACTGACAGGAACACCACGCAATCTAACTATCTCCTTCAAGAAAATTTCCGCCACAGAAACTGCAGTACGGGTTGCCTTTACCGGTATAAAATGGGCATTCTTAGTTAAACGATCCACAATAACCCATATACCGTCATTTCCCTTCCTGGTTCTAGGCAAACCATCGATAAAATCCATCGAGATCATCTCCCATTTCCAATTCGGAATTTCCAGAGGCTGCAATAACCCGGCAGATTTCTGTTGATCACCTTTAACTTGTTGGCAGATGGCACAACTGTTCACAAAAATAACTACATCTTCCTTCATGCCCTTCCACCAAAAGACTCTCCTCATATCTTTGTACATCTTCGAAATTCCAGGATGAATATTCAATTTGGAGCGGTGACTTTCAGACAACACTTCCTGCCTTAAATCCCTATCATTCGAAACACAGATTCTCCCGTTAATTCTTAGTGTTCCTTGGTCATCGATTTCAAAAATGGGACACTGACCTTTCCTGACTCTTTTAATGATCCTCCTCAACATCTTATCCGATTCTTGCTTGCTTGAGATCCTTTCAATAAGAGATGGAACCACTTCCAAAAGAGATAGAACCGCGTTCCTACTGAGAGCATCTGCTACAACATTCGCTTTTCCCGGAGTATACAAAATATCCAAATCATAGGATGCAAGAAATTCAACCCACCATTGCTGTCTCAGATTAAGATCTTTTTGAGAGAATAGTTATTTCAACGGTTTGTGATCCGTGAACAATTCGAATTTCTCTCCCAAAAGATAATGTCTCCAAATTTTCAAAGAAAAAACAATGGCTACCAGTTCAAGATCGTGCGTAGCGTAGTTTTTCTCATGTGGCTTCAACTGCCGACTAGCATACGCAATAACCCTTCCGTTCTGCATCAGAACTGCTCCCAAACCCACTATACAAGCATCAGTATAAACCTCGAATTTGCTCTTCCCATCCGGAATAGCAAGTACTGGTGCACTAGTTAATCTTATCTTTAATTCTTGAAAAGATTCTTCGCACTGAGATGTACATTTGAATTTAGCTTCTTTTCTAGTCAGCTTAGTCAGATGTGAAGAAATCTTGGAATAATCCCTGATAAATTTCCTGTAGTAGCCAGCCAATGCTAGAAACTACGAACTTCCGTCGGTGTCTCCGGCTGGTTCCATTCCAGAATAGTTTCAACTTTCGCTGGGGCTACAGAAATGCCTTCACCAGAAACAATGTGCCCTAAAAATTTAACTTCCGATTTCCAGAAATGGCACTTCGAAAACTTCACCTTCAACACATGCTTCCTCAGAGTCTCCAATACAATCCTCAAATGCTCCTTGTGCTCTTCTTCGGATTTGGAATAGACCAAGATATCATCAATGAATACCAGCACGAACTTATTCAACACATCCCTAAAGACTCGGTTCATGAGGTCAACGAAGTAGGCAGGAGCGTTGGTTAATTCGAACGGCATAACCAACCACTCATAAAAACAATTCGGTCCCCTAAATGCAGTCAAGGGAATACTGTATTCAGCTACCCTCAACTGGTGGAAACCTGAAGCTAGATCCAATTGAGAAAAGATAGAAGCACCATGCAACTGGTCAAAAAGATCATCGTTGCGAGAAAGAGGATATTTATTACGGATAGTCACTTTGTTCAATTCTTTATAATCCACACAGAACCTCAATGATCCATCCGATTTGGTTACAAACACTACCGCCGAACCCCAGCAAGAAAAACTGGGTCTAATAAACCCCTTCTCTAAAAGATCCTACGTCTTCTTAATCAACTCTTCTCTTTCCCTAGGAGCCATTCTCCTACTGGGCTGAATCACTGGCACAACTCCTGGAATCAAATCAATTTGGAATTCTATTTCTCGATGTGGTGGCAGACACTTAACTTCTTCAAATACATCAGCAAAATCTTGTACCACAGCGATGTCTTCAACACTCTCTTCAAAAGTCTCAATTCCATGCAAAAGACTGCTCAAGTGAATTCCAGAATTATCACACGACACTTTGGCAATTCTACCCAGATTAGTTTCCAACGAAACTGTTCTTTCATCACAATTCAAAACGGCTTTATACTTATCCAACCAATCCATTCCCAAAATAAGATCAAATCCCTTAAAATTCAACACATACGGGTCACAAGAAAAACTGTGGGATAGATAAGAGATCTTCAAGTCCTTACAGATAGTATCTAATTTGGTCACCCCTCATATAGGATTAGATACCAAGATAGGACTGTCTACAGAACTAGGGGTAAGAGAGAACTTTTCAACAGAGTCCAAAGAAATAAAACTCAAAGATGCACCCGAATCAAACAAAACTCTAATATATTTTCCATCTAAAAGTAAAGTACCTTCTAATACTCCTTTGCCCATTTAAGAAGAAGATGGTCCGGCTTCCAAAGCAAAAACTTTATTCTGAGGCGCCCTCTGTAGAAGTGGACAATTCTTGATCATGTGTCCTGGCTGATGACGATTAAAGCACAATGATTTCTGAACCATAGCTGATCCTGGGCCACTCTGATGCGGTTGTTGTTGTTGCTGGAATCCCTTTCTAGGACACTTATTTGCCAAATGTCCTTCCTGTTGACAAATGTAGCACTTGTGAGGTCTGTCGTTATTTCCAGGTTTCTTCTTGTTCGGCATTCTCCATTTGGGATCGAACTTCCGTTTATTCGAATTAGTGAAATTCCCACTTGAAGCTGCAGTTGGAGCCACCGGCTTCTTACTCATCAAACTTTCATATCTCAACGCCATATCAATCGAATCAACAAAAGATCCTTTCAAAAGCACCGTCAATTTTCCATGGAATTCAGGCCTCAATCCTTGCACAAATTTCTCATTCTTTTTAAGAGGAGCATCGATGAGTCCTGGTCCATAACAAGAGAGTTCGTTGAATCTGGTTTCATACTCCGAAATAGACACACTACCCTGCTTCAAATACAGAAAAGCCTGATACAATTGGGTTCTCCCTGCCGTTGGCATAAACTTCTCTTCAAACAATTCCTTAAATCTATTCCATGAAATGTCATCCTCAGAAATATTTGCAATTGTTGAATCCCATCATGCTGCTGCACCACCCTGCAATTGCCATGATGCCATTTGCCTCTTACGCTCATCCGACAATTTCATGCTCTTGAAAATGCGCTCACAAGAGCGTAGCCAGGCTTGAACTTCCATTATTGATTCTAAACCTTTGAATGGTTGGCCACCAAGATTTTGAAATCCTTGCATAAAGCTGCAAAACTAACTTGAGGCTGTACTGGATTGACAGCCTCACTAGCATTTTGACTCCGTCCATCATCTGTTGAAGTACTGGCCCTAACTCTACCTCTTCTTCCGCAACTCATGTCGGTCACCTGAACAGGTAACTCAACAAATTTAGATAGATATATATAATTATAAGAACATACAAATACACACTCTCAAGATAAATATAATACAAGAGCCTAGGTACTCGCTCGACCTAGCGCTCTGATACCAACTGTGACGACCCGCCTTTCTAACCCCAGAAAGACGTTTCATCATTAAGAAAGAAAGGGATAGAAATAGAAAAGAATAGAAAGAAAGAATAACAACATCAGAATCTCACCGCGGAATGGAACAAAATATAATACATCAACATACTATTACATAGTTATACATACATCAAAGTCATAAAATATCATATAACAGGACTGTCATATACATATGTGTCCATACATACATCTAAAATACAACATACACTAACTGTACATCGGAACTACATATATAGATAAATACGCCTGGTCTTCTTCCCCAAAAGCTTCTCCAGAAAATCAATACTCCCAATACCTATCACTTGGCTACTCATAAAAATTTGAGTACCCAAGAGTTTATGAAAACACAAAATATAAACTCCGGGTCGGACATGGGTCTCGTATGAGTAAACAGGCTAAATTTTTTAACTTTGAAAATCATTTGAAATAATGGTATCACCTAAGACTTCCCACAAATAAATACGGGTAAGTTTTTACCTTACGCTAACCAAAACATTTTTATAGGAAATTTAGCGATATTATAATAGTGTCTAGGGTTTTCAAGTAAACAGAAAATAGCCGAAATTGTTACATTCGTTAAATTCCAGCTACTAGCCATGAAAGTGGGTAATACAAATCAAAACCGTAGGGTCTCGTAGAGAAAATGGGTTTCCAACAATGGCAGGGCTACTGGGGTTCCGCCCGTCACAGTACAGGGCCTAGATCACCGTACCGAGGATCACTCCCGACCCCCTACAACACAAAGCCGGAACCATTCCTTACTGAACAGTCCCGAACCAGATAACCCCGCAGTTGTGGCCAACAACTGCTCACACAGCCGAAATAAAAAGGGACATCTAGACAGCGGAATACCTTGTGCTGCTTGGGCATGACCCAACTAACCTTGCTGCATCTCCCCTGTTTTAGCCATTCCCGGTTGATGAGGCTTGAAGCTGCGATTACCTTTATTGAACAATATTCTTAGAATGCTCATCGTCCGCCTGACGATGTGCTGAAAGACTTCAATCCATACAAGTTCGTTCCGGGTTCTAACAAAACCGAAGGCATTATCTCGTTACACTCATTTTGGAATCACCCTCAGAGTTAACGACGATAACCCTTGCATTCTGAAACACCATCTCGATCACCAAATGATAAGTCACGACCTATCGTTGAATTTGGATCGATGTGGTTTTCGGAGAATCAAAATTGATTCTTCCGATCCCGGTCTCATCAGAATCCAAACGCCATTTTGAGGGCCAAGTTGTCTATAACTTAACAGTTCAATTCAATATTAAGAATTCACATAACAGGTATAACAGATGAATCATATACAGTTATCATAGATATATCAAGAATATATCAAAACATATCACAGAATATCATCAAACAGATATCAAAGTCAATCAAACAGAATTATCAATGCATACCAAAACAGTTTGGTTTACTTAACTTAATTGATTACTTAAGAATAAACTATTTTATTCTGCTTAATTAAATACTGATTAATTAACTTATTAATGGTCAATTAATTACTTAGTTAATCATTAATTATTAATTTATTAATCATCTAATCTTTAATTAATTATTTAATTAATTAACTTTTATTCATCAATTATTACTTAATTACTTAGTTAATTAGTTGATTCTTAATTATTAATTATTAATTCATAACTTACTTATTAAAGATTAATTAATTATTCAATAATCACAAATTATTTAAACTAATCATCTATTATCAATTTTATTAACTATATAATCTTCAATTAATCACTTAACTTAATTATTATTTATGAATTAACTTTTAAGTAATTAGCTAACATTCTTAGGACTTAAATTGATTTAACACATGATTAATTTTTAATTACAAATTTAATTATAGTTATTAATTTAATTTCAAGTATAAAATTAATTTACATTCTAATTACTTTATACCAATTAATTACCTCTTTTACAAACCATTCTTTTAATAATTTTAAATCAATTACTTACTTTAAACTAACAAATTTCATTTACAGTTGAACTTTGTTAATAACATACTAAAAGGTATTAAGAAAAACACGGACGTGGGCCGAGTCAGCACCCACTTCTACTCGAGACTGTCTCGAGTTTTTCCTCCGTGCTTCCCCTGCATCTCCCTCTTCTTCTTTCTACTGTTTCTTTTCTTCCTCTAATTTTTTTTAATTTAATTAAGTTAAAGTTACAAAAGAAACAAGAGAAGCCAACTCACGTAAACAACCCGGAGGCAACCCCGAAGCAAACACCCAAGTACCTCGAGCACGAGCACGCGCCAATTCCAACAGATCGACAAACATCTCTTCACCACCGTGCACATGCACGGTGGTTCGCTTCGCCTCCGGCGACTCGCGTTAACACCCACAAACCCTACATTGACCACTCATACGAATACATCACACAAATCATCACGATTTGGTCGAAGGAAAAAAGTTGCCTGTAGCTCGAACACGCGTCACAAACACTCACCGAAATTCCCCACGTACGGCCACCATCCATCACCGAAGTCCAAACCCCTTTCCCCATGCCATGGCCAGACCTTCCTCGGCCTTCACCCCGAACCACAAGCAACTCGATCGAGGCACGGCGATGCGAGACCAGAATTTACAGAGCACCAAAAACATGTAAATGAAACCCTACAATTGATCCATTCCCCAAATCCTTAAATTAAAAAAAATATTTAACATTTTTCCTATGTTACTACATCTTCAAACTTGCTTCATATGAAATTTCAACGATTGAAATTAACTGAATCTCCCATAATCAACAAAAGAGCAACCTTTGTTCATATTCAAACTGTACCTTAATCATACACTTAAAAATCATAGTTTTCATGTTAAAAATCCTAACTACGTATATGAAATAGAGGGATTTCAACAGCTGTAGGTAATATTGGACAGTTTTTACCTGTATTGATATTTTGTATTTAATTTACTGCAATAATAAAAGATATTGAGATTTCGCCTGTAAGACTATGTTGCAACCTGAAATGACAAATTGTGCACTTAGGATTAATGAACATGTCTTCAATTATGTTAACATATATTTAATGTAAGCTGACACTTGAATTGGGTACATAGATATTTGTTTTATTTTTGAAGTGAAAGTCTTTGTTTTCTTATGCCTATAAATTTTATAAGAGCACATAAGTTAATATATTTAATTTGTTTCTTGTCTCTTGCATACTTAATTTACAAGGCATCTTTGTTATAATTTTTTTTCAAGTTTTGTATTGTATAAATGAGTTTTACAAGTTTATGTTTAGGCAACTTACCTTATATATTTGAGTAAACTTATTATAGTCATTGTTAGTTTTTATTTTATTTGTATTGTTCATGTATGATTATTATAATTATGATTTCTAAATTTATTCTATTTGTAGTTTACTTATCAAACATTGATTCATAACATAAAATTGTATTTTTATATTTCAAGTTATAATTTATATTTGTATGTTTATATTTTTAGTTACAGTTTATACTCACAATTATATCTTATACTTATGTTATGAATGTTTATGTTTAACATTGCTATATTTGTCTATTTTAAACATTATTATTTCAATTTCATTTTATTACATTAAATATCAACAATATAAAATCTTTGTTTTAGTGAATAAGACAAATTTTGTTTTAAATGATTTTGAAACATTAAATCTTTTTCAAATCAAATTTTCTTTACAACATATATAACCGTTAAATTATCAAAGATCTCACCATTTTAAAATTTTAAAAGTTTGTATTTAATTTAAATTAGATTAAATATTTATTAAAATATGCTGTCAAAAATTCTAGGTTGTTACAAAAATGCTTAAATATTGTTGTTTAAAAGAAATTATTTTAATAGGTAAGTTTCTGAATGTTTCAAATATGATTCAATTTAATAAAGTATTAATTATTTAGAGTATTAAGGATGGTTAGTTAGTTAAAGAAATAATTAATCAATTTAACTATTAAGATAATTAATAAAGAGTTAATTAATCGGTGTAATCAATTTAAAGGATTGATTTATTAATGCGATTAATTAAGGTAATTAATTTAAAAGATGATTTACTTATTAAAGGTACTTAATGAAATTAATTAGTTATAATAATGAAAGTAATTTGAAAAATTACTTAATGTCATTAGTTAAGGAGGATAATTACTAAAAGTGATTTATTTAATGATAAATACTTATGGGAAGTACTTAAGGATAAATTACATAGTGTAATTAATAAAAAAAATATTTGTTAAGGAAATTAATTAAAGGATTAGTTAATTGATGAACATGATTAATTAAAGGTTAATAATTAATATAAGTGATTATTAGATAATTAATTTGAGCAATTAATTAAGGATATATGTAACTTATGTGAATGGGTAAGGGTTAATTAATTTGTATAACTAACTAAAGGCTAATTACTTAATGTTAGAGACGATAATTAAAGCAGGATTAATTATTTGGTTGAAATTAATTAATGTAAGTAAGCAGGATTAGAGATGATTGAAGTAATTAGTTTTGTTTATTTAAATTAATGAGAAATGGTGTGACTAATTGGTCTTACTTATAGGTGATTAAGATAAATTTAATGACCTAGATCAGTTGATATGTCTAATATGTGATTGTGATGCTTTTGTGGCATGAGATACTTTGGTTGAACTGTGATATTATGGGTCATCTATCTGAGGTGGATGGTTATGAATATGAAATCTTGAATATAAATTGTATCATTTAAAGTTAAACAATTTGCTTTAAAGCATGACATAGGATTCGAAGAGACCGGGGTCGGGTATCAGTGAATACCCGAAACTACTTCGATTTGTAATTTATAGTAATTCTTTATGGATTTATTTTCAGAAATAAATAGGCTGGAAAGGAATAAATGATGTAAACCTGGTCATTTAATCTAAGTAATAATACTTAGATATGATTGTAAGATGTGTATTTTACTATGGTAAGTTAAGGACTTGTAGCGAGGTATGAGTTACCCGGGTTTTTTTTTTAAATAAGCTTTATGCATTTGAATTTCTTGTTCGATGGGGTTGCTCACGTTGGTTTCCAGCCTGACCCGGATGTTACTTTGATGTAATGCTCGGGTCAGACCGAGTATTACAGATTTCCAGATAAGGATGTTCTGGAGCCCACGAGACGAGCTGGATGGAAGGAACGTATGGAGTGTTTCCGCTGTGATATTTGTTTATCTGGGACATGTTGATTTTAACTGTCCAGTGTTTGCATAAATGTTGTAACTCTGATGTATTAATGTAAATTAACTGATACAGTTTTCCTTTGTATAACTGTTATTTTATTTGATATTATATTTTGATCCACTGCGAATGTGAGATTCTCTGTTTCATTTCTATTTCTTCTTCTATCTCTTTTCTTCTTTTCCTAACTATCTCGAATTTTCGGCTTCGAAAATTTTGGGTCGTTACAGTTTATAAGTTCATACTTTCATATTTCTCTACAGTAAAATTGCATTTTTTAAAGTTGCAAAATAAAACACACTACATACTCTCTTATATGGTCAAAACTTATAATTCTTCTGAGCATTTTGTAATAAAAGAACTTAATTAAAAAGAATTATATAGTTAAAAATTAATTCTTTAATTGATTACCTTTAAAGAAAATTAGTATGTAACTCATTCTTATACTACTCTAATTAGTGGAGTTGATATCAATAAATCTCTTTTATAAGTTGCATGATAATAATATTCAATATGATATTCATTTACTTATAAACACTGCTATCCTATAGGCATATTAACTGTATGCATGTATATAAACATCTAAGAAAATTTATGTTATTACATATATTATTTGACATATATGTTCACAAAAAATACTTATACACTAATATTGCAAAAACAAAGAACTATTTGTACACATATTATTACACTAATATTTCGCTAAATATGTAGTGTACGAATCGTTATGAGAACAGCTATGGCGAGGTTCATAATCATGCCCAAATTTATAACATAAAATTTGAGATGTGTCATCTTCCTATAATATCAACCATCAAATAAATTAAAAAATAAACATACTAAGTAAACCATGCATATTCTCAAATAAATTTACAAAAAATTACAAAACTAAACTAAACACATATTTTAATGGTTAAAAATAATTTGAAGTATGAAAGATTATCATTTAGATATTGGTGCGTTTTTAGAAAGAAGCATCCCATATATGAAAAAAAATTATCTTATAAATTATTACCAATTTTTTTTGACTAAAGCGTTTAAAACAACTCCCATTATTATTCCAATATATATAAATATATGAACAGATAAAGTGTAAGGAAAAAATATATTTAATTTCATTTGGAACTTAGAGTAAAAGCAAATTATGATAAACATATTTACTAATTTGAATTCAAAATAATGTAAATTCTTTTCATCATACATGTTTTATATTTATATTATTTATTTATGTTCAATTCACTTTCTTTTAATTTCAAGTACATATAACAATTTTTGTGTTTCGACATAATGTAATTTGAAGTTTTTACTCGGCATTTGAATTGCTTTAGGTATCATTTTTATTAATGACATTATATTCTAATTTGTGACAATAAACTATGGAATAATCATGCCTACTTAAACTGTGCTATGAGTGGATACGTATGAATATTTTTTAATAATTAAGAATTTATACTTAAGTCTATTTATTATTTTATGCTAGATATTGTTTTATTAAAGTAGTATATCATATCTACTTTATTAAGTATAAGTTCATTCCTTGACCGTTTTTATTCTTATTGGAATTGTTAACAAAAAAGGTAATTTTGATAGAAGGGTGAAAATGTATTCTTTAATTAGACAAAAATTGAGCATTTTTTTATTTATATGATTTTGATAATGAAATAATCTAATCATTAGTTCTTCCCTTATAAAATTAATATCAAATTACCAGATCAAATGTTTCACGATTATATTTCTCTCTCATCTTCACGTACTTTTATATTCATCCACAATTGTTTTTTCTTTTCATCTTCAAAATATTAAAACTCTAATTCCATGATTTATGTAATTGCTAGAATTTAAGATTATAAAAGGAGTGTACATAACATTTTCAATCTTTGTAATCTTAATCTTCATTAAAATCATCACCTTCTTCCATTTAAGATTTTAATATTGTTGTTTTAGTTAGTGAAATTAGAAGTAAAAGGATATTATGATAATAGCTATTTGAGTACTATTTTGAATTTTAGAATGTGATTTTAATGATATTTTTGGATCTAGAGTAGATTAGAGAATCAATTACATATCAATTCTTAAATCAATTCCCTTCAATATTTAATTTAACCTTTACATGTTCACTTTCGAGTATAATCTAATTTTTGGCTAAGATTCTACAATGAGTGAATATTGCCATATTTACCCGTCTTCAAAATTCAGTTAGCTACTTATTATTGAATCTCAAATAAATGTTAATCAATATTTATTACACATGTTTATTAATAAAATTAAACTTTAGAAAAAATAATGTGTTTCTAGTATTTTTAAAATTGATTTGAAATAAAAGTTTTTGAAACATAAAATGTAGAAAGAACCAAATATAACAACATTATTAATAGAAAAATTGAACATTATATTGTAATAGATTCGGTCTACACCATGATGATAAAATAAAATAAAATATTAACATAAGATTCATTTTTAGTTTATAAATATTAAATATTATATAAAAGCTTTATCCATAAATAAACATAAAATTAGGGACTATAAATATATATTTACCGTTATTTGCAACTAAAAATGGAAGTAAACTATGATAGGATATTCAATATTTAGATTTTACTTCAAATTATGATAGAAATATTCATTATCTAGGTTTTACTTCAAAGGAAGCATATAATTCATCATAGTTAATTCGAATTAGTTTTATTTAATTCCAAATTATTTCCCTTCCATTTTATTTCAACTTCTAAGTTAGATAATTATTCATGTACCAATTCTCGAATTTGTTCTCTTTGATGTCAATTAAATGAACTAATGACCATTAATAGATGTAATTACAATCAAATAATTGAATACTAAAAACAAGAAAATACAATCGTATTTGTTTCTAGAATTAACAACTGAACTAAAAAATGTGTTACCAAATTTACTAAATTTTACATTTACTTTAGTGAATTCACAAAAAATACATTTTTAAGCTAAGTATATATTTTTTAAACAAAATGTGCAAAAGACCAAATTTATCATTATTTCTTGAAACCGACATAGATATGTGCATTAATATTATCACCATTTGACCTTTTAACTTTTTATTTAGTATATATTTTAAGTACATAGATCATGTGACAACCCATCTTTTATGTTGCCTTGAATATATTCTAATCAACATATATATTCTGAATAATGTAGCAGGTGTACTGTTGGGTAAATTTAAATAGAACCAAAGTCTAAATTTCGGCATGATCTCTTCGTAACTCAGGACAAAAAGAATAATAGATAGTATACCAAATGTATAAAGGTGCACAAAGACACGTTCAAAGCACAAAGGCATGAAATATATCAAAAATATATAGGAGACGTGAAATGTACATCAAACTAACAAAGACACAACATGAATAAATTAGTCTTTATAAACTCCACACATATGGAGCACTGAATAGATACATCAATGTAATACACACTCCTATACATGAATAGAACATCTGATGCATAATGTCTTACTTGAACAAATCATAAACACAAGCACATCTCCATAACCCAAAATGTCCAACTCTCAACTAGATCATTCCTAAAATAAATCTATCACTCAAATACTCTGATACGAGTAATCACAAGTTCCAAATAGGAAATAAATGAGAGAAAATGAGGGACAGACTGGAGTCTGGTTTGGAGAACTAGTAGCGCAATATTTTAATTAAATACAATATACATTCTAACATGGAATAGGTCAATGGGCAAATATCATCAGTTAAAATAATATGTTCTAGCTATAAAGGGTACCAATCAACATGGATAGATGAGTGCAAGGGTAATAGTACACTCCATAATCAATAGTGTCATAAATCTCTCAATCAAGGTCAAACCGAACAAATATATTTATCACAGTGCAATATTTATATCATAGCATCTATAGACCTTAGACCCCCTATATGAATCGTACACGAGTAATACCCTGAAGTCAAAAGAATTAGATCTCTCAACCTGGTCCAACTCGAATCATTAGTGAATACAACCACAATGATGCTATATCCCAACATCCTGTAACGATCCCTTTTTCTTACAACCAATGACGACACTTAATACACCTACGTTATTCATATGCCAATCATTTAGGTTTTTGAAAGATAATTTTTTGGGGTAAAAAGAAAAGAAAAGACAAGAAGATGGAAAAACACAGAATCTCATATCGCAATGCAATCACATATAATAGTCAACATAAGATACTGCATAATGTCATTCCCAAAATAAACACCAGAGTTACAACAATACCAACTTTAGTCAGGGAGAATTATAACTGCTTGTCCCACAAAGCTGACACAAAATATACACATACACGGTGGAAAAATGAAATAAATAGCTGGATAGCGACAAAGCCACCTGCTCCATGCTCTCTAAAAGCATGCATAGGACTTGGACTGCTTGGGTGTTAATACAATTTCGAGTATCCAAGAGTTTTAAGGAAAGATAGAAAAACTCTGTGTCTGTAACATCCCGTCTTTTTGCACGATTTAAACAGACACACGTGCCAATTCAAACCATACGTAAGGGCGGATTGTTATGGGATAAATAAGAAAAACAGAGAAGAAAAACTAAACAGAATATCACAGCGGAAGGATAAAATATATTAATCAAATATACGGTTCATGAAGCTGTTTTACAAAACCTTTGATTTTATTTATACAATACATATCAGAGTGCACATACCATATAACAACGCAGCGGAACAGTATGAGTGTAGTGCAATAGAATAAATAACAATAATACGAATCTTCGTCTTCGTCCTCCAAAGCTAAATCTTCAAATCCTGAAATGCTCGGACTGAACCGAGCGAATTTGAAAAGACAAAAACACTCGAGTCAGAACTAAAAGATCTTATGTGAGTTAAATAAACAGAAATAAATATGAGTACAGTAACTCAAGAGATGCTCGGGATTTACATCTCCTAAGAATCCGTTAAACTATTTATTATGTAGTATATTGCGCTATTATAATAGTGTCTAATTGTAAAATAAACTTACTTTAAAATAGCGTTAAGGCTTTACATTTTCCACCTTAACACGTAATAGTCCAATATTCTATACAGTGCCTGCATATCTCTTGATCGGGAGACTACGAGAAGACACTCCATAGGTATGACACAAATAGAAACTCGTAGTAAAGGCTCGGTATGGTAGGTGACACGGCACAACTAGGCAATGCCAGGGTAGATATACCAATTGCTATCCGGGCTAATGGATACACGTAGTTGCAGCTACCGCCCACCTCGAACAAACGCCCCCAAAAATCAAAGTAAAAGTGGCCACTGAATCAATCCAAAGTCAAAGTATAATATCGAATAGGAGTGTCCGATCAGAGGAATGACCTCATTGGCCCGAGAATCGCTCCTGTTTTAGCCACCTTATGCCAACTCACGGGAGTCGGGTCCACGTATTTACCTTGCAGGAAATGCCTCCACCAACCTACTTCATTCTGTAATCTCCACCACGTACACGGTTGTTAAAGTGGTTTTCGGAGTTGGCAAAGAGTATGACAACTTCTGATCCCGGTCTCTTCAACAACAAAATGTTATTATAACACCGCAGTCATTTAAAATAATTATACTTTAAAACCAGAATAAAATATCCATTTTAAACCCATATAGATACGATATGGTTTATATTTTTAAAACCCAAAATCAATACGATATCATTTAGGCCCAAACCCATATAATGTCATTTTATTTTCCAATATATATTCTTTCCAAACTCATAGGGTTTTCAAAGTAAAATATTTAGAAATCAAAACTCTGGAATATAATATTTCTAAATTATACTACCTTGAAAATCATAACTTTGAAACAAATTTCCATCTCTCAAATGGTTAAATATTAAATTTCCTTTATAAAACAAAATATCTTCTTTACATTTCACAAATCAATTCCAAGTATCGATTTAAACTTCCAAATACCATTTTTAATTCTTATGTTTCAAAGCTTTAAATATTTCACCATTTTAAAAAAAAAATCATTTGACAAACCCATATATATATTAAATTCAATTACTTATTATTTAGATTTGAAATATTTACTTAATGAATTCAATATAATTTAAGAAAACCTTTAACTTCACATAACTGGAAAATCTTTCAATTAATTATATATATTCATTTAAATCAACCTGATATTCATTTAGATCACTCTACACAAAAATCAAGTTATAAAATCATATCCTTTAAAAATTCTTACTTTTTATTTAATTCCAATTAAACTTAATATTCATCTTCCAACCTTATTCTCATTTAAGTCAATGAAACTCCAGAAATTAAATTTTAAATAAATGCTTAATCGTATTTGATCTTAAAATCAAACTTAATTTTAAACTTCAAATCAAATTTATACAAAGCTTAAAAACCGAAAATTTATATATATATATATATATATATATATATATATATATATATAATAACCTTTATCAATAACCAAATCAATATCCCATAAACCATATGTATATAACTTTACAAAATCATAGAAAAACATTTCAAAATATTTATATATATATATACCGCGGTGCCTGTATAAAATTTTCTACCCTCTGGTCAAGTGATACAGATGTTTATCATTTCAACCCGCAATTTAAAATAAAAATGCGGTCGTATATCATTTCAAACCGCAATCCCGAATGAAATGAAAATGCATGATAACTTGCAGTTTATATAAGATAGAACACATCATCCATTCAACCAATATCAAACATCAACCAATTTATTTCAATCATCATCAATTTATTTCAATCATCATCAATTTAACAAACGTCCATATATGACATATACAATATAACAGGAAATAAAGGATAGTTATTAACCAACAGTTTATATTCAAAATAAATTTATTAACTGTTTAACTATCGGTTTATATGCAAGTAAATAAATTCTAACTGTCAATTTATATGCAATAATAAAATTAATTAACAGTTAAATTAAATAAATGCGATTTAACTGAAATAATGAATAAAACATGTCAAACAGTCACAAATAAATTTGTACTCATATCTAGAATCAATTTGACAAACATAGGAAATTTTAGAAGTTGTGAGTGGGTTAAAACACTCACCTTTTGAATTTAAATCGAATTTAAATCCGATTTAAACCCAAAAATTCGACGGTCTCCAAATCTGTCCAAACCAGCGTCACCGGATCCGAAAATTTAATTACGATCCTAACAAAAAAATCGCGTGTAAATCAGACATTGTATGAAGAAGTTATTCGAATAAACGTTTGAAAACAAAATTTAAAAAAAATAAAACAAAGTAACCTAAAAGATTTCCACGTCATCAACTTTTGCACGCTACAGGCAACGCACCCGTCCCTCTCTTCGTTCGATCGTGAACAGTATTTGTTCGAGCCATAAAACCGGCCCCCGCCACGCTTCACGACCACCACGGCTACCATCTTGCCAATCGCCACTAACCACCGCCTTCATTAGCTCCGCTCGCCCCTCTAGGCCATATGCGTGGCCACACGGCAGCCTGAGAGCCACCCTCCTCCGACCGCCTTCAAACGCCAAAATCGATGAAATCTGGCCACCATCAAACGAACGACCACCAGATCCGTGTGCTTCTCTTCGCAAGCTTCGCAACGGCGCCACCCGATCGACAAACAGACGTCGATCCACCGTAGGATCGCCCAAAATTCCATACGAACGGCCGAGGTTGATTTGCAATTTCTGTTTAAATGGTGAATCGTTTCGAAAAACGAATAGCACCAGCAGATTACGCTCTATGGGAAATATGACATATATTTTTCTGAGATTTTTATGAAGACTTTGAATTTTTAGCTTTGGATTTGGTTTGAAATTTGAATTTGGATCTAGAATTGTTTGTTGCCATTGAAGAAGAGGAATTGGAGAAAAGAACGTACGGCAAATGAGAATAGAATGGAGGCTAGGGTTTACAACTGAGTTTATATAAGCAGGTCAGAATTTGAATAGATGGATTGGATAAACAAACGTGCTAACGCTAACGTGGCCCAAAAAGACCGTTCTGACCCCGGAACGAAATTGGGTAAACCCATATATCAAAATAGGTGTTTTAAAATATTCTGAACGCGATGAAAAAAACTTCACGTCCAAATTACATCGTATGAAGAAGTTATGCTGAAAACAATATTTTCAAATTGATTTCAAATTGATTTCAATTAAATCGATTTCAAGGCGTTTTGCGTTCGTACGATCAAACGACAAGTCTGATCGCTATGAAACTTGAAACCCTACAATAATTCACTGTTACAGATCCGATGAAACTGGTTTCGTCGAAATCCGAGTCCGTGACCAAAATGGCTATTTTTATATTAATTAAATAAATTCAAAATAAATAAATAAAATCCAATTTTATATTTAGATTCTAAAATTGACCCATTTTATCACTTTTAAAAATTCTTATCATTTACAAAGTTTCAAATAAGTTTAGATGTCAAATTACAGAAGGTAAATTTATAAATTTCAATATAAATCCTTAATCTCATTAAATTCACAAGTTAAAATTTAACTTTCTAAAAATTTATATTAAATCAAAGAAATCAATGGTTATTCCATTTACATATTTCAAATCGATGGATTTAATATTAGATTCAAAATTTATTATCCTATTATTCTTCGATTACACTTAAATTCCTATTAACGTAATGTTTAGATGTTAAATTTTCATTTATTTCGATTAAACCTATTATCATATATTACTTTAATATACTGACATGCTTACGTTTGCACCCTTTAATTTACCCAACTGCCATTTTATAAATAAACTTAAAAATAGATTCATACTCTATTACATAAATGCATACCCCTTTTATCTAAATTAAAATTTTCGTAACTTCAAACATTTGATCCATTTAATTCCAATTACTCCTTTCATTAAATTTTAGATTCAAATTAATTTATAAAGTTTTACCTCCATTCTTTATATACTCGATCCATCATTTAATGAAGAATTTATTTACGTTATTCCCCATTTATTCCTTAATTTATTTATCGTAACATTTAATTTATAATTATTGAAATGATTTCCGATTTAATTGAAGGAACTAAGTATATAACTCAAACTCTTAATCCTAAATTTATAAGTATATCCTTATCCGTTATATCTATTAATTAAATAAATTCCATTTTTAAGTCCGTTTAAATTTATTACTAAGTACCCATTTACTTTTCCCATCAATTTGAATTCCATTCAATTCATATAACAATCACTTTCCCATTCACACCTTATTATCAACCCACAATTATTGCAATTCATTATCTTATTTTGATTTTATGCAATTACCATTAACTTTACATTCAGTTATTATTCAACGCATATTTATTCATCAATCAAATTTGATATTTACTTTTCTTTCCTTTTATTTGATAAATAACCTAGTATACATTTACATACCTTCATTTCATCCCATTCATTTATGGGTATTGTACTGAAATTAAATTTATTAGCTAATACCAACATTATTACCATTAATTACAATTGGATTCCCAATTTTATTCAATACCCTGAATAAATAACATATATATTAATCAAATCCTTTCATTTGTTTTTCTCATGTTCCATTAAAAATCAAATCATAATATTTAAATGATTTTATTGAATTGGAATCTCATTCAAATCATAAATTATTAGCTTGTACTAATATGATTCCTTAATTTATTCCAATTACCGTTCACAATTCTTTTATTGCATTAAATCAAATTAATACTTTCATAAATTTCTCATATAAATTTTATATCCAGGTAAGAATCTTTTTCCTACTTAATTTATTTGGATTTTATTCAAATTTCTATAAATAGGTTAAAGTCACCATTTACATAATTTATTTTATCCTTCATTTTAACATTTATCCAAATGCGACAATTTCCACTATTACAATTAATGTCAATATATAATCTAATTTGTAAATTTTAAATTATCCTTGGTACATCAAATTTTCAACATTATCTTTCCTATAAATAAATAAGATTTCTGTTTCTTCCTAAATTTAAATTAGAAATCCTATTAAATACACGAATTAACTTATCGAAATTTACGGGTCGTTACACTCTCCCCCACTCAAAACTTTTCGTCCCCGAAAAGGGAAAGAAGTGAAAAGAAGAAATAAGAAAACAATATCTTTCTTAATTTAATTTATAACAAATAAATTTACAAAATAAAATAATTTAACATAAAATATCCAATTTATACCCATTTAAATCTTTTATACATAATTTATTAAAGTTTGTAAAACATTTTCAAATTCTTGTAAGTCCCGAAATTATGGGAAAATTTTGCCAGAGTCTCCTTTGTACGGAGAGGCTCAGAAGAAATATAATATAAATATAACAATGTACAAAAATACTTTCCAAAATAAAATATATCCCTACATGGGAAAATATATAAAATAGCGCTATAACCCGTAATTCGAAACGTAACTATTTGTTGGGCAATATATGCTTAATTTATGGAACCAAAAGCAGTAGCAATTGCTTCTATAACCTGCATTTTCACTTATAAAATCTAAAGGGTTAACAATTTATATAAAGTGAAATATTTAAGTGGTTTCAATCACTAACACAAATGAATACAACAACCAATAATTTCCCCAAACAGCATACACAACAAATATAAAACAACCATTAAATCAAACAAACAAAAAGTTGTTCGGTTCAAAACTTTTAAATTGTACGGAATGAATAATAAACTATTAGCGCATCATTTACTCAACAGTCTTGGATAAAACTAAATAATTTTCATTCATCCTTACAAATTTAAAGTATCCTTACCCAAAACAACTAAAACCCAAAACAACAACAACCAATTTGAACAACAAATTTTTATTTATCCTCATTAATTTCATTTCATACCTTTGTTATTCGATTATCTTTTTATTTATACAGTGATTTATTGTTTTAAATTTACATTTACTCATTAAATGTTTGCTTCATTTATTTTTTACTTAATACTTACAATTATTCAATTTCATTAACTCAGGTCATTTCAGTTCCCTTTTTATTTCGTTATAACTATTCATTCATTTATTATTGCATGACCTCATTTATTTACACTTTAATTACTTAAGCTTATAATCATTATTTGTCATACTTACCTTTAATTATATTTATTTGGTAAAATTTCAATTATAACTTAAGTTTATAACATTAAATTCTCATTTATAATAGCAAATTCATTGAATACTTCATTACCTACTTTTACTCGTATAATTTCCATTACATTTCTTATTAAACATTTCAACTTTTTATACTTGGTAAGTTATATATGTTTTTAAAAATGTACTTGAAAGTTATACAAGTTTTCTAATTACCTATGATTAATTTAACGTTCAGTAATAATATTCTTTATTTCATAGGTCATAATTTCAAATTCCATTTAATACCATTTATAACCTATCATTAAATCTCTTATTTCCTTTAGAGGTTTTAATTTATTAATTACCTATGTTTCAATTCACTACAATAATTGAAACAATTAATTAATGGAAATTTTAGAATTTAATACCGGTTAAATTTTCAATTTATTTTAAAACAATAGATAAATATATTCTTACAACTTATATATCTCTAATTATAATTAAAACAATTCAAAATTTATATATTTTCAAAAATAAATCTGCAGTAGAACTACTACAGTGGCCTTTCCCCTTCGAAACTCGAAAATGAAAGTCGATGATGCGGCCACCATCACCGAAATTTTTTTCCAGCGACAGAGAGGAAAGTACGAAACTTATTTTCTTCAATATCCTCTTTAAAACAAATTTTCCGAATTATATTAAATATTTATATCAGAAAATGCTTATAACCAATATTATTATATTCCAAAAATTTATTCGAGAAAATTTTAAAACCCCGGATTTAAGTTCTAAATATCCAAATTTCATTTATTTTATTTTCAATCTTATTTCTATTATTATTTATACAATTTATTACCTAACAACCAATCTATTTCAGCCAAATATAGATATCATTTGAAAATCTTTATTTTACATAGAAAATATAATAGGCAAAATTATTTCATTTACCTATATGAAAAACAAATATTATGTTGGTCTGTCCTATTTAGTGTTTAGAAATCCCTATTGATGTCATAGCGTCCCATGCATCAACCAGAATTTATAAATACAAAACGGAACAGATTAACATAATATAAAAACCTTTTTATAACACTAACAATACGCTCTCTCATATATATACACTCAGTGACTCCCATAGGGTATTATTACCCTATTAACAAAGAGTCAAACCCCACAAAGCCAAGGTTTATCGCTAAACCAAAGCTCTGATACCAACTGTAACATCCCGTCTTTCCGCACGATTTAAACAGACACGCGTGCCAATTCAAACCATACATAAGGGCGGATTGTTATGGGATAAATAAGAAAAACAGAGAAGAAAAACTAAACAGAATCTCACAGCGGAAGGATAAAATATAATAATCAAATATACAATTCATGAAGCTGTTTTACAAAACCTTTGATTTTATTTATACAATACATATCAGAGTGCACATACCATACAACAACGCAGCGGAACAGTATGAGTGTAGTGCAATAGAATAAATAATAATAATACGAATCTTCGTCTTCGTCCTCCAAAGCTAAATCTTCAAATCCTGAAACGCTCGGACTGACCCGAGCGAATTTGAAAAGACAGAAACATTCGAGTCAGAACTAAAAGATCTTATGTGAGTTAAATTAACAGAAATAAATATGAGTACAGTAACTCAAGAGATGCTCGAGATTTACATCTCCTAAGGATCCGTTAAACTATTTATTATGTAGTACATTGCGCTATTATAATAGTGTCTAATTGTAAAATAAACTTACTTTAAAATAGCGTTAAGGCTTTACATTTTCCACCTTAACACATAATAGTGCCAATAGTCTATACAGTGCCTGCATATCTCCTGATCGGGAGACTACGAGAAGACACTCCATAGGTACGACACAAATAGAAACTCGTAGTAAAGGCTCGGTATGGTAGGTGACACGGCACAACTAGGCAATGCCAGGGTAGATATACCAATTGCTATCCGGGCTGATGGAAACGCGTAGCCGCAGCTACCGCCCACCTCGAACAAACTCCCCAAAAAATCAAAGTAAAGGTGGCCACTGAATCAATCCAAAGTCAAAGTATAATATCGAAAAGGAGTGTCCGATCAGAGGAATGACCTCATTGTCCCGAGAATCGCTCCTGTTTTAGCCACCTTATGCCAACTCACGGGAGTCGGGTCCACGTATTTACCTTGCAGGAAATGCCTCCACCAACCTACTTCATTCTGGAATCTCCACAGCGTACACGGTTGTTAAAGTGGTTTTCGGAGTTGGCAGAGTGTATGACAACTTCCGATCTCGGTCTCTTCAACAACCAAACGTTATTATAACACCACGGTCATTTAAAATAATTACACTTTAAAACCAGAATAAAATATCCATTTTAAACCCATATAAATATGATATCGTTTATATTTTTAAAACCCCAAATCAATACGATATCATTTAGGCCCAAACCCATATAATGTCATTTTATTTTCCAATATATATTCTTTCCAAACTCATAGGGTTTTCAAAGTAAAATATTTAGAAATCAAAACTCTGGAATATAATATTTCCAAATTATACTACCTTGAAAATCATAACTTTGAAACAAATTTCCATCTCTCAAATGGTTAAATATTAAATTTCCTTTATAAAACAAAATAGCTTCTTTACATTTCACAAATCAGTTCCAAATATCGATTTAAACTTCGAAATACCATTTTTAATTCTTATGTTTGAAAGCTTTAAATATTTTACCATTTCAAAAACAAACTCATTTGACAAACCCATATATATTAAATTCAATTACTTATTATTTAGACTTGAAATATTTACTTAATGAATTCAATATAATTTAAGAAAACCTTTAACTTCACATAACTGGAAAATCTTTCAATTAATTATATATATTCATTTAAATCAACCTGATATTCATTTAGATCACTCTACACAAAAATCAAGTTATAAAATCATATCCTTTAAAAATTCTTACTTTTTATTTAATTCTAGTTTAAATTAATATTCATTTTCCAACCTTATTCTCATTTAATTCAATGAAACTCCAGAAATTAAATTTTAAATGCTTAATCATATTTGATCTTAAAATCCAAACTTAATTTTAAACTTCAAATCAAATTTATACAAAGCTTAAAAACAGGAAATTAATATATATATATATATATATATAACCTTTATCAATAACCAAATCAATATCCCATAAACCATATATATATAACTTTACAAAATCATAGAAAAACATTTTAAAATATTTTTATACATATATATACCGCGGTGCGTGTATTAAATTTTCTACCCTATGGTCAAGTGATATGGATGTTTATCATTTCAACCCGCAATTTAAAATAAAATTGCGGTCGTATATCATTTCAAACCGCAATCCCGAATGAAATGAAAATGCATGATAACTTGCAGTTTATATAAGATAGAACACATCATCCATTCAACCAATATCAAACATCAACCAATTTATTTCAATCATCATCAATTTATTTCAATCATCATCAATTTAACAAACGTCCATATATGACATATACAATATAACAGGAAATAAAGGATAGTTATTAATCAACAGTTTATATTCAAAATAAATTTATTAACTGTTTAACTATCGGTTTATATGCAAGTAAATAAATTCTAACTGTCAATTTATATGCAATAATAAAATTAATTAACAGTTAAATTAAATAAATGCGATTTAACTGAAATAATGAATAAAACATGTCAAACAGTCACAAATAAATTTCTACTCATATCTAGAATCAATTTAACAAACATAGGAAATTTTAGAAGTTGTGAGTGGGTTAAAACACTCACCTTTTGAATTTAAATCGAATTTAAATCCGATTTAAACCCAAAAATTCGACGGTCTCCAAATCTGTCCAAACCAACGTCAGCATTTCCGAAATTTAATTACGATCGTAACAAAAAAAATCGTGTGTAAATCGGACGCCGTATGAAGAAGTTATTCGAATAAACGTTTGAAAACAAAATTTAAAAAAAATAAAACAAACTAACCTAAAAAGATTTCCATGTCATCAACTTTTGCACGCTACAGGCAACGCACCCGTCCCTCTCTTCGTTCGATCGTGAACAGTATTTGTTCGAGCCCTAAAACCGACCGCCGCCACGCTTCACGACCACCACGGCTACCATCTTGCCAATCGCCACCAACCACCGCCTTCATCAGGTCCTGCCGCCCCTCTAGGCCATATGCGTGGCCACGCGGCAGCCTGAAAGCCACCCTCCTTTGACCGCCTTCAAACGCCAAAATCGATGAAATTTGGCCACCATAAAAAAAAAGACCACCAGATCCGTGAGCTGCTCTTCGAAAGCTTCGCAACGGCGCCACCCGATCGACAAACAGACGCCGATCCACCGTAGGATCGCCCAAAATTCCATACGAACGGCCGAGGTTGATTTGCAATTTCTGGTTAAATGGTCAATCGTTTCGAAAACGAACAACACCAGCAGATTACGCTCTATGAGAACTATGACATATATTTTTCTGATATTTTTATGAAGACTTTGAAATTTTAGCTTTGGATTTGGTTTGAAATTTGAATTTGGATCTAGAATTGTTTTTTGCCATTGAAGAAGAGGAGTTAGAGAAAAGAACGTACAGAAAATGAAAATAGAATGGAGGCTTGGGTTTACAACTGAGTTTATATAAGCAGGTCAGAATTTGAATAGATGGATTGGATAAACAAACGTGCTAATGCTAACGTGGCCCAAAAAGCCCGTTCTGACCCCGGAAAGAAATTGGGTAAACCCATATATCAAAATAGGTGTTTTAAAATATTCTAAACGCGATGGAAAAAGTTTCACGTCCAGATTCCATCGTATGAAGAATTTATGCTGAAAATAATATTTTCAAATTGATTTCAAATTGATTTCAATTAAATTGATTTCAAGGCGTTTTGCGTTCGTACGATCAGACGACAAGTCCGATCGCTATGAAACTTGAAACCCTACAATAATTCACTGTTACGGATCCGATGAAACTGGTTTCGTCGAAATACAAGTCCGCGACCAAAATGGCTATTTTTATATTAATTAAATAAATCTAAAATAAATAAATAAAATCCAATTTTATATTTAGATTCTAAAATTGACCCATTTTATCACTTTTAAAAATTCTTATCATTTACAAAGTTTCAAACAAGTTTAGATGTAAAATTACAGAAGGTAAATTTATAAATTTCAATATAAATCCTTAATCTCATTAAATTCACAAAATAAAATTTAACTTTCTAAAAATTTATATTAAATCAAAGAAATCAATGGTTATTCCATTCACATATTTCAAATTGATGGATTTAATATTAGATTCAAAATTTATTATCCTACTATTCTTCGATTACACTTAAATCCCTATTAATGTAATGTTTAGATGTTAAATTTTCATTTATTTCGATTAAACCTATTATCATATATTACTTTAATACACTAACGGGCTTACTTTTGCACCCTTTCATTTACCCAACTGCTATTTTATAAACAAACTTAACAATAGATTCATACTCTATTACATAAATGCATACCCCTTTTATCTAAATTAAAATTTTCGTAACTTCAAACATTCGATCCATTTAATTCCAATTACTCCTTTCATTAAATTTTAAATTCAAATCAATTTATAAAGTTTCACCTCCATTCTTTATATACTCGATCCATCATTTAATGAAGAATTTATTTACGTTATTCCCCATTTATTCCTTAATTTATTTATCGTAACATTTAATTTATAATTATTGAAATGATTTCCGATTTAATTGAAGGAACTAAGTATATAACTCAAACTCTTAATCCTACATTTATAAGTATATCCTTATCCATTATATTTATTAATTAAATAAATTCCATTTTTAAGTCCGTTTAAATTTATTACTAAGTACCCATTTACTTTTCCCATCAATTTGAATTCCATTCAATTCATATAACAATCACTTTCCCATTCACACCTTATTATCAACCCACAATTATTGCAATTCATTATCTTATTTCGATTTTATACAATTACCATTAACTTTACATTCAGTTATTATTCGACGCATATTTATTCATCAATCAAATTCGATATTTACTTTTCTTTCCTTTTATTTGATAAATAACCTAGTATACATTTACATACCTTCATTTCATCCCCTTCATTTATTGGTATTGTACTGAAATTAAATTTATTAGCTAATACCAACATTATTACCATTCATTACAATTGGATTCCCAATTTTATTCAATACCCTGAATAAATAACATATATATTAATCAAATCCTTACATTTTTTTTTCTCATGTTCCATTAAAAATCAAATCATAACATTTAAATGATTTTATTGAATTGGAATCTCATTCAAATCATAAATTATTAGCTTGTACTAATATGATTCCTTAATTTATTCCAATTACCGTTTACAATTCTTTTATTGCATTAAATCAAATTAATACTTTCATAAATTTCTCATATAAATTTTATATCCAGGTAAGAATCTTTTTCCTACTTAATTTATTTGGATTTTATTCAAATTTCTATAAATTGGTTTTAAGTCACCATTTACATAATTTATTTTAGCCTTCATTTTAACATTTATCCAAATGCGACAATTTCCACCATTACAATTAATTGCAATATATAATCTAATTTTTAAATTTTAAATTATCCTTGATACATCAAATTTTCAACATTCTCTTTCCTATAAATAAATAAGATTTTTGTTTCTTCCTAAATTTAAATTAGAAATCCTATTAAATACACGAATTAACTTATCGAAATTTACGGGTCGTTACAGTGTCGGACATGGGTTTTGTATGAGTAAATTCCAAACAGATGAATTATTAAGCTTATAAACCTCTTTAAAAATAAAGGTATCCCATAAGACCATATCATACATAGATACGGATGGGTTTTTACCTTATATTAATAAACACATTTATAAGAAATCCAGTGATAATATAATAATATCTAGGCTCTAAAGTAAATTTTGAACATAGTTGAAATACTTTCATCTCACATTCTAACATATTTGAGCACAACTAAGTCCGTAAGGCACTTATTGGAAATTGAGATCCATCAGTGATAAGGCTACTGGATACCACCCGTCATAGTACACCTCTAGACAAAATGTATCGAGGGCCTCACATGGTCCCCCGTATACATAGAACCGTCCTATCCCTTACTAGATAATACCGGATATATCACCACCTCGGTTATGATCAACAACTATACACGGTTACCTACATATAAAAATTGAAATATCGATCTAGATCGAGAGGTGATTATACCCTAATGGGTGCAACCCACGTAGTCCTGCTACATATCCTCTATTTTTTTAGTCATTCCCATTTATGATGCTTGAGTCTATATTTAACTTCCCATATAGCAATCCCGCTTGGAATGTTGACACTGTCTTCTAGGCGATAATGCAATGCTAGCATTCGCCCATATAAATTGTTCAGGATATGAAAAAACCAAAGGCACTACATCTACTATATTTATTTTGGAATCACCATTAGGATTAGTAGCAATTAACCTTTGCACTTCAAAAATTTTAGTCTTTGATTCCATCATCTTTTAGATGTTACGAATTCAAATGCTTATATTGATTCGAAGTGGTTTCCGACATGCTATCCGATCTTGGTCTCTTCAAACCATCATTCGATAATTTTAAAAGGGTTAAGTTCTCGATGGTTGATGACCCCACTATAGGGTGTGTATAGGTTCACATATGAAAATAGAACATCCTATACTTATCCTCACTTTCCATGTTTAAACAGTACTATCCCTTGATTAACAATGAAGTCAGGCAAATTAGAAAACTAACCTTGACTAGACGTAAATTCTTACATCTTAGGATAGAGACGACTTTCAAATGCGCTCAGAATTTGGTGTTAAGTATACGATGAAATATCTTCCATATACTTAATTTATCGTGATCCATTTGTCGAAATTTACATAACTTGTATTTATCACATTTTCGACATTTCAACTTTTCTATCCCTTGTCTAGAAAACCAAGTTCTAGATCTCGCAGATAGAGGAAAGCCTACTCATCGACTTGTAGTGCTAAATATAAGACAACTTACTTCAAATAAAACGTGTCAACGTTTTAATATAACTTATTTATATTAGTTTGGCTACTTAATGGAAAAGACAAAGAGAATCCCTTGTATTTAAACTATTCTTTGAAAAAGAAAGCCGCTTTTTAAATGAACCGATCCTTGGAAATTAAGTAATTAAAAATAAAACCTTTATTTAATTAATTAAAATTAAATTAAAACCCATTATTTAATAATAATTAAATAACAACTTAATTAATTAATAGTTAATCCCTACCTAATTAATAATTAATTAATAATTGAAGCTTACTTAAATACTAATTAATTAATAATTAAACTTTACTTAAATAATAATTAATTAAATAATTAAGCTTTACTTAATTAATAAATAATTATCCTTTACTAAATTAACTAATTATAATTATCTTAATTAATAATTAAGTACTAATTACCTTTACTTAACTAATGGTTAAGTCCTAATCATCTTTACTTAATTAATTAAACAATCCATTAATTAAACCCTTCCTTAATTAATAAATAATATTTACTCTTTTAATACCTATTGTACGTTTGACATATTTTTTCAAAACATTTAAGATGAAAACACTTTTAGTTTACAAAATTGTTCGTTTTTACGAACTGCATCCATATTGACTATCGGTGTGGATACCATAACTTTGAACTAGTTTTACATGTCGAATACCCTTTAATCCATTGCCTTTTTGTTAAAATTGCTTACAAACTTTGTATAAGGGTTTTAAAAAACTAAAAGTAAAGTTTAAAAACTAATAAACTTATCCTAGAAAATACATAAGTAAAAACAAGTTTAAAAACAAAGGATCTCGATGTCACAACAACCATAAATCAAGTTTAACTTTCCTTTAACTTGCTACATTCATACATAGGCTCATACATCCAAAAAAACATGCCATAAGCAACATACACAAGTAAAAATCATAACTTGAAACTAAAGCTTAACTTTTTACTTCTTTCCAAGTCTATACAACCATTACCAATAAACACGGTATGTGTAAAGCACAAACTACACTATTTTTAAACCAAACAAGCAAACATTTTTACAAACATAATGTTCAAAAATTAATTTCAAAAGGTGAGTTTTACCATCAGAGGTCAACTAGATCAACTAGAACTACCACTACAACTAGAATCTACCCTAGATTTTGGATTTTCTTTAGTAAAAATTTTATTTTGACCTAGGAAGTGGACTTTGGTTTGGCTTGAAGGGGTGGAGGGCTCGGCCAAGTGTGTGTGTGGGAGTTTAGGCTTGCTTTCTGAACAGAAGATGTTGTAGGAAGGTAAAAGAGTGTTTTTGAAAAGGTTTTAAAATACATAAGTAAAAAAGAAAGAGTTTTGTTTCGAAAATTTTATAAGGGGGTAATGAATGTTTTTAAGAGCTTAGAGAAAAAGACGAGTTTTTAAAAATAAGAAATAAAATGAAAAAAATGAAAGTGGAAAAAGTGGATTATGTGAATTACCAAAATACCATTTAGTCCATACCCTTCGCCATCTTTTTGCCACATCACCGCATCCTCCCCTTCACTTCTTTCACACACTAGGACCATCACCCTTCATCATGACCATCACTTCACTCCCTTATGTACTATGATGTTATGTGACAATTCCATTTTATTTTACTTTTTTCATTTTAAATTTTTGGAAAAATGTCACATCTCATTCTTTTTACCTAAGTAAATAATATATACCATGTATTATCTTAACCATATATGTGTGATCATATATGTATGTGTGTATGTATATTTGAGTGCACACAACATTTCCGATAATTTTTAGACGATGAAAAGTCGAAAACCTAAAAAACGATCTCCAGTCACATTTTTATTTTTCTTTAAATTAATTGTTTTTGTAAACAATTTTTGAAAACATTTTCACAATCATCCATAATTATTAAAGAAATTTTTTATTTAAGTTACGAATTTCATAAATTAATTATTTATAATTATAACAAATATTCATATGTTATAATGATCAAATTCTAGGTTGTTACATTGCCTCCCTTCTCCCCTACAAAAAAAAAGAAATTCGTCCCAAAATTAGCATATAAAAAAATAACTCAAAGAACTCGAAAGGCATTTATTATATGTCAAGAAATCCGGACAAAAGATATACACTAAGCAACCACATCACAAACAATGCATACATAATCCGTATAATCAAGTAAACAACAATCCTAGCATCAATTCAGGATAAGCTTCTCTCATACTATCCTCTATCTCCAAAGTACAATCTCTGGGATCTTCACTCTAGTGAATCTTAACATATCTCACTACCTTACTATGCAGCCTCTTCTTATACCGATCCATGAACTGGATGTCTTATCATAGTCAAGTCCGGTCCTACCTTCAAATCCTCTTGCACCAATCGCTCCACTATCTATGATGGGTCGTGCACATACTTCCTCAAATGGGATACATGGAAAAAGTTATGGACCCTCGATAACCCTTCCAGCAATTCAATTCTGTAAGCAAGTGGCATAATCATCTCAAGAATTTGGAAAGTTCCAACATACCATGAAGCCAACTTCCCAGCTCTCCCAAATCGAATAACTTCCCTTATTGGCGAAATCTTCACAAACACAAAATCTCTAACTGAAAATTACAAATCCTTTCGCCTCCGATCTGCGTAACTCTTTTGTTGACCTTGGGCATCTTTCATTCTCCTCTTGATTAATGCAACCTTCAATGTAGCCTCCCAAATCATATCAGGTCTAAGAACTAGTTGATCCCCTTTCTCCACCCAACATGCTGATGACTTGCATGGTCGTCCATAAAGAGCTTCATAGGATGCCACAATGCTTGCTTGATAACCGTTGTTGTAGGAAAATTCCACCAAGTTCAGATGATCCTCACACAATCCGCCAAATTCGAAGATACATGCTCTCAATAGATCCACCAAGATTTGGTTAACCCTCTTAGTTTGACCATTGGTTTGAGGGTTGTAGGTAGTGCTTAGACTTAGCTTTATCCTAAAGCTACTTGTAATGCCTCCCAAAACTATCTGGTAAAGATGGGTCATGATCACTCACAATACTAACCAGAACTCCATGCAGTCGAATGATCTCCCTCATATAAATCTTTGCCAATGATGTTGCAATCCTTCTTGGGTTTACTAGAATAAAATGAGCACTTTTAGTTAGCTGATACAAAATGACCCACACACCTTCATTCCCTTTCCTTGATATGGGTAGTCCATTAATAATTCCATGGATACCCGTTCCTATCTCCAATTGGGAATCTCCAATGGTTGTAGTTTCCCAGCAATTCTTTAGTGATCACCTTTGATTTGCTGGCAGTTCACACATCTTCTTACATAGATAAAGATATCCATCTTCATTCCTAGCAACCAAAATGCTCTCTTTATATCCCTGTAGATCTTATTAACCCAGGGTGGATAATCAACTTAGACTTATGGCATTCCGTATAAACTTCCAATCTAAGACCATAAACATTCGGAACCCATAACCTTCGATCAATCCTCAAGGCACCATGGCTATGAGTATTAAAATCTGAACTATGGTCCTCTTCAATTCCTTAAATAAATTCAACCAGAAGACTATCTTTCCTTTTTGCTTGTAATCCTTTCCAGAAGAGGTAGTAAATTCCAAGAGAGATAGGACTACGTTTCTGCTTAGAGTGTCTGCTACTACATTTGCTTTTATTGGCGTATAGAGAATATCCAAATGTTGACCGTCAGAAATTCTAACCACCACTGCCACCTCAAGTTCAGATCTTTTTGCATGAAAAGATACTACATGGACTTATGATCCATGAAAATCTCAAACTTTTCACCCAATAAGTAATGTCTCTACATCATCAAAGAGTACATGACAACTAACAATTCCAAGTCATGCCTAGCATAATTCTTCTTATAGGGCTTGAGATGCCTAGTAGAATACACAATATCCTTCACCTGCTACATCAGAACTACCCTTGAACCCACCTTATATGCATAGGTATAAAGTGTCACTCCCCCACTTCCATTCAGAATGGCTAAAACTAGAGCGTTGGTCAACCTCCTCTTCAACTCAACGAAGGCTTCCTCACACTTTAGGGTCCAAAGAAACTTCTTATCCTTCTTCATTAATTTGGTTAGGTGTGAGGCAATCTTGAAGTAATTTTGTATGAATCTCCTATAAAATCCGGCGAGGCTAAGAAACTCTGGACTTCGGTAGCAGTCTACAGTGTCTTCCATTCTTGCATAGCCTCTGCCTTTGGCGGATCAACTGAGATACCATCTCCCGACATAATATGTCCTGGGTACCTTACTTCTTACTTCCAAAAGTGACACATAGAAAATTTTGCCTCAAGAACGTGTTTCCTTAATTTTTCTAACCACACTTCCAAACGATGATGGTGCTCTTCCTCGGTCTTAGAATAGAAAGGATATCGTCTATGAAGACTAACACAAACTTACTGACAACATCCCCAAAGACTCGATTGATAAGATCTACAAAGTAAGTAGGTGCATTCGTTAGCCTAAAAGGCATAACCAAACATTCAAAGAAAATGTATGGCCCTCTAGATGCAGTTAGAGTTATGCTATCCTTGGCTACTCTTAGCTGGTGAAATCCGATAACTAGGTCCATCTGGGAGAATGCTCGAGTGCCATGAAGCTGGTCAAACAGGTCGTCTAAGCGAGGTAACGGATTTATTCTGAGTTATTTTCTTATTTAACTCCATATCGTCCACGCATAGTCTCAAAGAACCAGTTGATTTTGCTATAAAAACTACAGTTGATCTTCCAACTCGAATGACTTAGTATGATCAGTCCCCTCCTCAACAAATCATCGGTTTGATCCCTCAACTCCCTCTTCTTTCCCAGAGCCATCTTACGCATGGGTTGGGTAAAAGTCTCATACTAGGAATTAAATCAAATCGGAA
The DNA here is from genome assembly GCA_030765085.1 of Allium cepa. Lineage (NCBI taxonomy): Eukaryota > Viridiplantae > Streptophyta > Magnoliopsida > Asparagales > Amaryllidaceae > Allium > Allium cepa. Next base: position 307,046,822 of record CM060929.1, read on the forward strand.
CTTGATCTCCCAATATGGAGGTCGACTATTAACCTCTTCAAAGACTTTAAGAAAATCCTCAACAACTTCTATCGAACCTAACTCTTCTTGGGATGATTCTAACGCATAAAGGAAACTACTTATATGCTTGCCTGGATCATCACATGAAACTTTAACAAAATTCCTCTATTTTGTATTCAAATATATTGTTCTCTCAACACAATCCAAAACAGCTTCATTCCATAAAAAACAATCTATACCGAGCATAATATCAAACCCCTTAAAATCTAAAACAAATAGGTTAAAAAAAAATGGTAGGTAAGGTAAGAAATTTGCACATCCTCACACATCATGCACAGAATAGTGGTACCTCCTACGTGGTTAGACACACAAATAGGGGTGTCTGCAATTCTAGGGGAACGATGTAGTTTTTCTACCGATTCAAAAGAAATGAACTATGGGAAGCCCCAAAATCAAACAGTACTCTAACAAAATACCATTAATCATTAAAGTACCTTCAAGAAATCCCTTTCCCTTCACATCCTCTGAAGTCGATGGCTCATCCTTGATAACATACACTTTGACTTACTGTTCCTTCTTTATAAGTGGGCAATCCTTTACCATGTTCCCTAGCCATTGACAGTTGTAGCAAAGAGTCTATTGAAATATTGGAGAGATAGGTCCTCCTTGTTGCTTGGAAGCTTTAGAATTTTTACAATACCTAGCCAGATGGCCCTTCTTCTTGCACTGATGGCATTCAACATTCCTGAACCTGTTCCCCTGGTCTCCTTTCGGCTTCCCTTTTCCTTGCTTCTTCTAGTACGGGTCAAACTTTCTCTTCTTTAGGTTACTGGTATTACCACCGGTTACTGGTGCTAGCATATTTTTCTCTAGAACCTCATACCTTATAGTAATATCTACAAAATCCATGAAAGAACCTTTCAAACGGGCAGTCATTTTATTATGGAAACCTTCCCTCGTCCCTGTCATAAAAAATTCATTCTTTTTCATTAGGGCATCAATTAACCTTGGTCTAACACGAAATAACTCACTAAACTTGGTCTCATACTCAAACATTGACAGGTCTCCTTACTTAAGGTCTAAGAAATTCTATACATTTGAGTCTTTCTAGCTACGGGCATGAATTGGTCCTTAAAGTCTTCCTTAAATCTAGCCCAAGAAAGATCACCTTTAGGCACATTAGCTACAACATAGTCCCACGATACTGACGCCATCCTGCAACTTCCAAGATGCTAAGAAACGCTTTTCCTCATCCAAAATATCAACGCCCTTGAAAATCTACTCGCAAGATCAAAGCCAAGCTTGAACTTCGATGATGGATTGCATTCAATTAAACGACTTATCTCCCAGATATGTATAATCTTTGTACAGAGCTGCGAAGTTCAACTAGGACTGCACTGGTGCTACCTCTTTAAGAATTCCAACTCTTCAAATATTTGGAGCTTAAGCATTGGTGGTTGTGGTGCTATTAGCTTCTCTACCTCGTCTTGTCCTATTGCTCATTTTTACTTCCTGGATATAGTAAGATAACTCTTAGAATACTTAGATGAGATAAGCTTAAGGAAAAGGGTAGAAATTAAACACACCAAAGCTGATCTATCTATACACACACACACACATATATGTATGTGTGTGTGCGTGCGTGCGCGCGTGTGTGTGAATAAAAATTTACACATACGCTCTCTTAAATGACTAAACTCATTCTAGGGTATTACTGATCCCATCTTTATGAGTTAGCCCCAACCAAAGCCTAGGTATTCACTTAACCTAAGCTCTGATACCACTTCTAACGATCCGTTTTTCTTACACCCGAAGAGAACACTTAATGCACATACGATATTCATGTGCCGATCATAGAGGAGTCTGAAATAAAAATTGTTAGGGTGAAAACAAAACAAAAGACAAGAAGAAAGAAAAATAAAAAATCTCATATCGCAAGGCAATCACATATAATAGTCAATATAAGATAATACATAACATCATTGGCAAAATGAACATTAGAGTTACACCAATACCAACTTCAGCCAGGGATAGTTACAACTGCCCATTGCCACGATACTAACAAAAAATATATAAAAACACAATAGATAAATAAAACAACTAGCTAGATAACATCGAAGCCACCTACTCCATGCTCCAACAAATGCATCTGTAGAACCTGGATTACTTGGCAACTCTTATAAAGTTGAGTACCCAGGTGTTTTTGGGAAAAAAAGAAAAGCTTCGAGTATGACATGAGTCAGGTGTGAGTAAACTCCAAACAACTGAATTATTAAGATTATAGAACTCTATAAAAATAAAGGTATTTCGTAAGACCACATCGTACATAAACACGAACATGTTCTTACCTTATGATAACCAAACACTTTAATTGGAAATTCAGTGATATTACAATAATTTCTAGGGTTTAAAGTAAATTATGAATATAGCTAAAATGCTTGCATCTTTCATTCAAAAATATATTTGGGCACAATCAAGTCCCTAAGGCATTTAATAGAAATTGGATTCCATTACTAACAAGGCTACTAGGCTACCACCATCCCCAAAACACCTCTAGATAAAATGTACCATGGGTCTTATATGGATCCCCCGCCAACACAGGATCGGCCTACCCGTTACTAGATAGTATCGAATATATCACCACTCCGGTTGCGATCAACAACAGTACTCCGGTCATTGGCATACAAAAACTAAAATATTAATCTAGATTGGGTGGTGACTATACCCTAATGGGTGCGACCCACATAGCCCCACGACATATCCCCTCTTTTAGTCATTCTTGGTTGTGAGTCTTGAGGCTAAATTTACCTTCCCATGTAGTAGTCCCACTTTGAATGCAAACATTTCCCTTTAGGCGATAATGCAATGCTAGCATTTATCTATGCAAGTTGTTCAGGATATGAACCGAAGACACTACTTGTACTACATCCATTTTGGAATCACCCTCAGGATTAGTAGCAAGTATCCCTTGCACTTCAAAGATTTTCATCTTCAATTCCATCGACTTTCATATGTTACTGATTCAAATCCTTACGTTGGTTCATAGTGTTTTTTAGATAACTTATGCTATCCAATCTCGATCTCTTTGAACCAAAATTCAATAATTCTAAATCGGTCAAGCTATCGATAGTGGACAACTCCACTATCTGGGGTATGTATAGGTTTGCATATGAAAATAATACATCTTATACTTATTCTTGCTTTCCGATTTCAAATAGTACTATCCCTTGATTAATAATGAAGTCATACAAGTTGGTAAACTATTCTTGCTCGACGTACGTTCTTACTTCTTAGGATAAACAAGACTTTCCATACCTCAAAATTTGGTGTTAAGTATACAGTCGAATATCTTCTATATACTTAATTTATCATGACCCATTTATCGAAATTAACTCCCTTGTGTTTATCGCGTTTTCGACATTTTGACTTCTCTATCCCTCGTCTAGAAAACCAAGTTTTAGATCTCACAGATAGAGTAAAGCCTACACGTGAGCTTTTAGTGTAAGATACAAGACAACTTACTTCAAATAAAATGTCCCAACATTTTTGTATAACTTATTCATATTTGTTAGGCTACTTAATGGCACACACAAAGAGAATCCCTTGTATTTAAACTTTTATTTGTAAAAGAAAGCCGCTTTTTAAACAAACCGATCCTCGGAGTTAAAAATTAAAAACCTTTATTTAATCAATTAAAAATAAGTTTAAACCCATTATTTAATAAAAGGTAAATCTTAATTAAATCTCATCTTAATTAGTTAATAATTAAGCCCTACTTGATTAATAATTAATTAATAATTAAACCTTACTTAAATAATAATAATTAATAATTTAACCTTTTCCTAAATAATAATTAATTAAATAATTAAATTCTACTTAATTGATAAATAATTATCCTTTACTACATTAACTAATTCTAATTATCGTACTTAATTAATAATTAAGTATAAATTACCTTTACTTAGCTAATGATCAAGTACTAATTATCTTTTCTTAATTAATTAACTAAATAATCCACTAATTAAACCCTTGGTTAATTAATAAGTAATATTACCCTTTCAATACTTATAGTACGTTTGAAATATTTGTTCAAAATATTTAAGATGAAAACACTTTTAGTTGACAAAAAATGTTCGTTTTTACGAACCACATCCATAACGACTATCTCTATGTAGACCATATCTTTAAACTAGTTTTGCATGTCTAATACCCTACAAGCCTTTACCTTTTTGTTTAACTTGCTTACAATCATATTCAAGGGTTTTGGAAAACTAAAAGTAAAGTTTAAAAACTTTTGAACTTTTTCTAGAAAACATAGAAGTAAAAACAAGTTTAGAAACGAAGGATATCGATGTCACAACAACCACAAATCGAAGGCTAACTTTAATTTATCTTAGTACATTCAAACATAGGCTTATGCATCGAAAAAACATGTCATAAGTAATACAGACAAGTAAACGTCATAGCTTGCAACTAAAACTTAACTTTTTTTACTTCCTCGGTAAATTTATATACATATAAAAACAATATATGTAAAACACACTACACTATTTTCAACCAAACAACCAACACACATTATTACGAAAATAAAGCCCCAAACTTAATTTTAAAAGGTAAGTTTTACTCAGCAAAAGTTAATTGACTAGAACTACCAATACAATCTGAATCGATCCCAAATCTCGGATTTTCTTTAGTAATTTTTTTTAACCTACAGAACTGGACTTTGGTTCAGCCTAGAGGAATGGAGGGCTCGGCCTTTTGTATGTGTGGGATTTTAGGCTTGCTTTTGAAGAGAAAATGGTGTAGGAAGGAAAAGAGCATTTATGAAAATGTGTTAAAATATTTAAAGTATAAAAAGAAAGACTTTTGTTTTGAAAATTTTATGAGGGAGCTATGAAAGTTTTTAAGAGCTTAGAAAAGAAGATGATGGAGTTTTGAAAATAAGAAAGGAAATGAAAAAAATGAGAGATAAAAAAATAGGAATTTTGTTATACAAAGTGGATTATGTGAATTACCAAAATACCCTTTGGTCCATACCCTCCACCATCTTTCTACCACATCACCACATCCTCTCTTTCACTTCTTCCACATGCAAGGACCACCTACCTACCAAAAAACACTCAATTTGAATTAATAGAGTTATCAAAATCCTTTTAAAAACAAAGGTATCTTGTAAGACCACGTCATACATAAACACAACGGGTTTTTACCTTACGATAACCAAAACATTTTATATCAAAATCATCTGATATTATAATATGTCTAAGTACGAATACTTATTCAAATAGCCGAAATTGTTACATTAATTAAATTCAAGCATACTAGGCTCAATAAACAAAACCGTAAAGGCCCGTATTGGAGAATGAAACCCATACAATGACTAGGCCACTGGGGTACCACCCATCACAGCACACCTCTAGAAAAATGTACCGAGGACCTCGCTGGGATCCACTGCTACACAAGACCGACCCACCCCTAACCTGGATAGACGAATATGTTATCACCCCGGGTGTTCCCACCCTTAAAATCAAGCGCTCCCTTTTTCATGTACGACCATATCCATAATATATATGTATGTATGTATGTATGTATGTATATATTTTCGAGGATATCTAGAAAAGTGATAACATACCCTAATTGGGTGCGACCCACTTAGCCTTGCTACATCTCCCCTGTTTTGGTCATTCCTAGTTAATGTTGCTTGAGGATAAATGTTACCTTTCAAGAAACAATTCCACTTAATCGTCCTCTAATGACGATGTTCTGATAGCATTCATCCATACAAGTTGTCTTGGGTCTGGACAAACGAATCACCATCTTCACTATCTTCATGGTATCCATTTGTAACGTTCAAATCGGATCGACATGGTTTTCGAATAATTAAACCCAATCTCGGTCGAAAAGATTAACGAAAATGGCCAATATTGGTAGTCGGTTATTCAACTATCAATAAACATCTATAAGAAGAACTAGGCCTTATTTCATAATTCTACAAACATTTATTTCAAAATATCTTTATGAAGATATATATTCAAATTCCTTTCCATATTCCAATATTCGAAAACAATTTCAAATATCTAAATCCATAATAGGATATTCCCAAACCATTTCAAAACTTAGAAATACTATCAAATTTCCATTTTTATACTTAGGAAAACATTATAAGTCTTATTTTCCAAACCATCTCAATATTAACGCTTCAAAGAATATTCAGTAACTTATCCCAAAGTCTCCGGAATCGCTAATAAATTTACTCTCCTCAAAATCATATCCATTTATAAGCCCCATTTACGAATCTAGAAAGAATTTATAAATAAAATTTTCAATCACTTCAAAGATATATATATATATATATATATATATATATATGTATGTATAATAAGCATTTAAAAGAATAATAATTTATTTTTGAAACATGTTCAAGTAATTTTTTTAAACAATATTGAAAACATTTCTATAACATCAATAGATAAACAAATAAAATTTCAAGGCTAATTTTAAAAGTTAGAATTTACTAAAATAAATACTTAATATATGAAGATCTACTTACGGTAGTATTTCAATCCTAAGTTGTTTAAAATTTCATAGTTTAAAATAACAAAATTTTCCTTTTAAAAGCAAACTTAACTTCTTAGAATTAAAAATATATTTTTAAAACCTCAATAACCAATTCAATTTTATAAATTCCCCTCGAATCACATCACATCACTTTTATTTCGATCCCCTTAACCATTTTCAATTTCAAAAATAGTACCCGCTATTTTTCTCACCCTAGTACCATACTCTAATATAAAATCTCCCTGTAAATTTATATTCCCAATCTATCATTTGATATTGATTTCCCTTATTTCTAAACATCTTTAATAAATTTTAAAACTCCTTTGATTTTCACTTTTTATAAAGCTAATCTCATTTATAAAATGTCATTTTTATAATTCCACTACTTTAATAATTCCATTTATTTTTTCGAATCTATTTTTAATATTTACTTCATTCCTTTTCGGAATTTCAGAATTTCCTTTATAGATTTTTTTTATATAATTCATTTTTAAAAAATCTCTATCTTAAATAATTTACGAATAGTTAAGTACAACTAAATAAACATTTATTTATTATTTCAACTCAGTTTCTTTTAAAATAACCCAAATTCCAATATAAATATTTTTATATCCAAAATTCTTTTTTATTCCTTCAAATTCAAAAATAATACTTATGGTATTTAAAAATACCAAAATTTAAGGCTAGTGCTACTATAACATCCAATAATTCAAGTTACAACAATATTCTATAACAGATTATCTACACATATCATATATCACTACATATGAAAAAATAAAAAAAATATTTGAGGAATCCAGTTGGATCCCTCCAACCTATTTCCTTGCTCCACAGATCTTAATACAACATAAAAATACCAATCCCACTTCGAGGGGGATATCACGGTATATAAGGTCATCCGCTATTATGCAGAGCGCATTGGGTCTCATGTGCAGGAATATCACTCCATCTACTAATATATATACTATTATATATATAATATCATTTGGCAGATAATAATTAATAAATTCAACCAAGCATCCAGTAATTTATTTTAACCAATTAAAATTAAATTTGGCATCCAAATGAATGAGAGATTTCTCACCTTGATTTTTATTGCAATCCATCCCAATTTTAAATTTAATTGAACAACGTCCAATTAAAATTTAAAAATTGCGCTTGTCTTCAAAAATCTCCAAACAAATTACATTCCATATACTTCACGGCTACGAGCCAAATCCCTCGTATGAAAATAATGCAATATTTATAGGATTTCGATTCATTAATATAATAAATTTTCAACTAATTACAGAATAAATTTTTAATTATCCTTAATCCCACGCTTGATTTGAATCTGGGAAGCATGACTTCTTCTGCTTCCCGAACACTTCTAGGCCAGCTACATGATATCACTATATTACTTCCCTTTTTTTCCGGAAGTGCGACCTCAAATCCATTGCCACCGCTGTGCCCTATGGCCGTGACCACTCCACCACCTCACGTGTTGTGCCCTATGGCCGTGTTCACTCCACCACCTCACGCGGCCCCCCTCAGCCTCATGCGCCATTGCATCTCCTCATCTTACGCGACTTCGACCCCCCACCATAGCCGTGCCACCATCCAATGCCTCCTCTTGCGATAACATCATGCGCATACGCGCGTGTCTTCCACACGCAAACGCGATCTACTCATGATCCACCACCTCGAGCATCTACTCATCGATTGATTTTCCCTCTGCCAGCCGAGCTCTTGATTATTGCCTCTATATATTTTTTTCTTCTTATGAATCGAATAGAAGAGGAATAGGAAAAAGACTCTCAATTTAAATTGAAGATAGCACGATCCCTTTTCATTCGATTTCGAGTTTCCTTTATATATATCGAACGAGATTCTTTTGTTCTTTTTTTTAAATTCGACTGGCTTCGATTTTCTAACATTTGAAGGAAGAAAAAGGATTCGAACAGAGGATGGAGAATAAAAAGGGAACTCGCGATTTCATTTGGAAGAAAAAATAATCAAGGATGACGTAATTTGATTTCGAATGTACTATTGCATGATGTTTTTTAAAAGTAGAGGGATTACATGAGGTAGAAGAGAAAGGCACATCCGATTGGAGGGAATACGACTATGATTGACCTAAACAATTTAAATTATTATTTAATTACAAATATCTCAATTTACACAGCTCAAAATTTCGAACATCTATCGAGTCATGTCGCTAGGCGTTATAATGATGTACCCCTATTTCGAACATCATGAAAAAGGTTTTGAGTCCTAATTCGATCGTATGGAGAAGAGCTTTTTGAACCCAATTATCATATTGAATTTTCACTATTAATTTCAACGCGTTTGTATCCTGTACAATCAAACGATAATTTCAAACGCTAAGAAATTTGAAATCCGATAATAATACACTATTACGAATCCAATGAAACTGGTTTCATTGACTTCCGAGACTATCCCCCAAATTGCTATTTTAACGCGTCAATTAAATTGACGATTTCGAAAACTTGGGAAATTGCTTAAAATTTGAGTTTTAAAAACCTTCTAACTCAATCATAATTCTGAATCCAATATTTAATACCATTTAAATATTTCAAATTTAATCGTCGAAATTTTTTTTTGGGTCATTACGTTCCTCCCCCTTAAAAGAATTTTGTCCCCGAAATTGCTAAGGCAGTAAAGGCACTCCAAACCCATAACTTGACAAAACTCACTTAGTTAAACTCGACAGTCCATGCCAACCAAACAATTAATTCTCAATTCTAATTCCAAAACCCTTTATTGCACTTACAATTCGAAATCAAATTGTCGTTAACAAAAAATTTCCAAAAATTTCTAACACCCTAAATTTTTAATTTTTTTTGCCAAAGTCCCCTTTATACGGAAGACTTTTTACGATATGCCAAGAGAGATAAAAATATATACATTGACCCACACGATCGTAAAACAAAAAATATCAATATTTATATATTTTGCAATATTTAATCTGAAAATGTACCTTATATTAGCATTTTTAAGCAAACAAGTTTACTTCATATGCAAATTGCGCAGTCAAACTCTAGCAAAAAGACTCCATATACCCGTACTTACTCAATTTTAAACATGTAAGTACTAAAACATGAAATTCTAATAAGGTTTCTTTTATTCAACTAGTTAACACATGAATTTCATAAGCAACGCATGCTAAACATATATTTATAAGCATTTATAAGGCTCCAACACCAGTTTAATTACTTTCAATCAATCCATATACCATTTCATTCAATTCGAATGATTCACAACTCAATTTCCTTGCATTCAATTTATTTTATACCAAACAAACTCATATCCATTGCAAATTGATTTAGAAATCAATTTATTTCACTTCTATTAATACATAGAATTTTATTTATTTTCGTTTGCGTCGAACAACAATTTTTCTATGTAAATTTGACGCTATTCATTTAATAAAATAACCATTTAAGCTTATATCTATTATAAACTGATTCCAAATCAATTTATATTAAATTTTATTCCATTTCAATGACAATCCATTTATTTGCATTCCATTCATATCCATATTATATTCGAATCCACTTTATTAATCTTGGAATCATTCCATGTTACTTTATTAAATAACCATTTCACAAATTTATTTAAGCCATGCTTCCATTCGAAATATTTACTTAAGTTAATCCGTTATTTTAAATTATTACCACCTTATAAGTTAAGTTTATTTTCATTTCAACCAACTTCCATTTCATTTACTAATTAATTAATTGGTTCATTCATTTAATCCACTTCAATTTTAATTCCATACTTGAATTCAGTCTCGAATTTATTTAATTCATATCCAAGGCCACATTCAATTTATTTGCACTTTAAGATAAATTTATTTATAATTTAAGTTCCAATTCTACTCACTTTTAATCCACCATCCAATTTACTTAACCAAGTTAAGTTTCATTTCCATATTCAATTAACTAATTAATTCTTCTAATTAGTTCACTTCCAATTTATAATTCAATACCTGGTTTTTATTTCAAAAAACACTTCATTTAAGTTACTTGGGTTCAAGTTCATTTTTATAATTCAAGTTTGGATTTTTTTTCCTTCACAAAAATATCAAACTATTTTATTTTTTGTTTTCTATTTCAGTTTTACATTTTATAGGTTACAGAACTTATTTCTCATGCTTCCATCAATTTTATTTAAATTTTATTCCATTCAAAATTTATAACTTATGGTTATGTAATTACTTCACACTCAAAATTTATATTTACTTCAATTCGATATTTTTTCTAAGCCAATCCAAATTTTATAACATATAATTATGTAGCCACTTTATAATCCACATTTACATATTTAATTCAATTCCATATGATTCAAATCTAATTCACCTTTTTATTTAAATTTCATTTCCTTTTAACCAACCATTCAAAACCATATTCGAGTTATTCATACTTAAGTTAAATTTCACTCCAAAAAAAAATTATTTTTAATTTATTCAATTTAAATCAAGTAAGAATTCAATTCCAATTGTCAAAATTTTCCACTTCCTTATATTCGTATAGCAATTTCGCCATTTGAATTATTTATTTAACTTTCCTTAAGTTAAAATTCAATTCACACAATCTGTTTTAAATTACTTAAGTTAAAATTATTTTCGAAAATTCAAATTCCATACTTTCCATTCTTATTGAAATCATCATCACTTTATAAGTTCATAACATATTCCTAAGGTTTTTCTCCAATATTTATATTAAAATTCCAGTATTTAAACACCAGGTATATACTTCAAATCGCTTTGAAATCAAATATATACATATATGTTTTGGTTTAACAAACCGCTTCCTTCGAATTTAAAGTCACCTGTTTTTATCCAAAACAATTCCTTCGGAATTTTCAAAACAACACTTGTTTCACCAAAAAATCTCCATATCTATTTACTATGGTAGCAATTCGTCACTTAGAAACTCGAATATGAATACTGATAATGCTGCACAATCATCACTAGGATTATTTTCCAACAACTGAAGTGAGTTCAGTGCTATATCAATTCTAATATCCATTTAAAACCCCTTTCCTATTCAAAATTATCTCCAAAATAATAATACTATTATTTATATTCGAACACTTGGAAAATACTTCTAAAAATCTCCGTGATTTAAATTTTCCAAATTTTTGGTTTTAAACCATTTGTAGTTTTTAACTCATTTGTATAATTTATACTTATACAATCTCCCTTCGGTCATATATAACCATTTCCGATTTTATAGTCTTATTTTGATTATATATAACAACCAAACACACCACTATAATAATTTCTAGAAAATTATTTCTCTTTTATGTCAAAATATAGTTTGGGTAAAATTATTTCATTTACCTGCTTCAAAACCATACTGTGTCAGTTTATCGCATTTAAGTGTTTAGAAACTCCTATAGATTTAAGCGGCGTCCCACTATTCGACTGGAATTTGTATACTACTCGACCAATAAATCAACACGATACAAAACTATTTATATTCACTAACAAATATGCGCTCATATATATTTATACACTCTACTCATTTTAGGGTGCTACTGACCCTATCTCTAATAAGTAATCACCACCAAAGCCAAGGTTCTCACTTAATCTTCAGGTCTGATACCGAGTGTAACAGACCGTTATTTTCGATCCTCGAAAAAAATCAACATCAATACGTTCATTATGTAACATGCTGAAAATTCAAGTGCCGGAATACCGATTGTTAGGGTTAAAGAAGAAAAGGTAGAAGAAAATAGACAACAACACAGAATCTTACAGTTGTAGCGGAACAAAATATAACTACAATAATAGATTTTAATACGAAATAATCTATAACAGTTTGTATACTTACAATCATCAGAGTACAACAATCCATACATCAATCTGGATAGCTAAAGCAACTTAACCTCATACAGCGGAAATATAACTAAATATGAAGATACGTCTCTGTCATACATCTCGTCTCCAGAGCTCCATTGCATCCTATCATGAATCTGTAATAGTTGGTCTGACCCGACCATTATAATAAAACAACACCCGAGTTAGTCTGAAAAACCAGCATGAGAAAACACACTCAATTTGAATTATTAAAGTTATTAAAATCCTTTGAAAAACAAAGGTATCTCGTAAGACCACGTCGCACATAAACACGGCGGGTTTTTACCTTACGATAATCAAAACATTTTATATCAAAACCATCTGATATTATAATAGTGTCTAAGTACATATACTTGTTCAAATAGCCGAAATGGTTACATTAATTAAATTCCACCATACTAGGCACTACAAACAAAACTGTAAAGGCTTGTATTAGAGAATGGATCATATACAATGAATGGCTGTTTGGGTTTCGCCCATCACTGTACACCTTTAGAAAATTTACCAAGGACCTCGTTGGGATCCCATGCTACACAAGACCAGCCTACCCCTGACCCGGATAGGTCGAATATGTTATCACTACGGGTGTTCCCACCCTTGAGCGTTCCTTTTTTCTTGTACAATCATATCCATAATATATATATATATATATATATATTCGAGGATATCTAGAAAAGTGATAACATACCCTAACTAGGTGCGAACCACTTATCCTTGGTACATCTCCCCTATTTTAGTCATTCCCGGTTGGTGAGGCTTGAAGCTAAACGTTACCTTTCAAGAAACAATTCCACTTAGAATGCTCATCATCCTCCAATGATGATGTTCTAATAGCATTCATCCATACTAGTCGTCCTAGGTCTGGACAAACCGAATCGCCGTCTTCACTGTCATCACGGTCTCCATTCGTAACGTTCAAATCGGATCAAAGTGGTTTTCGGATAATTAAACTCGATCCCGGTCTCTTCGAAACGATTAACGAAAATGGCCAGAATTGATAGTCGGTTATTTAACTATCAATAAATAATCATAAGCAAAACTAGGCCTTACTTTATTAATCTTCAAACATTTATTTCAAAATATCTTTACGAAGATATATATTCAAATTCCTTTCCATATTCCAATATTTGAAAACAATTTCAAATATCTAAATCCATAACAAGATATTCCCAAACCGATTCAACACTTAGAAATACTATCAAATTTCCATTTTTATACTTAGGAAAACATTGTAAGTCTTATTTTCCAAATCATCTCAATATTAACGCTTCATAGAATATTCCATAACTTATCCCAAAGTCTCCAGAATCACTAATAAATTTCCTCTCCTCAAAATCATATCCATTTATAAGCCCCATTTACGAATCTCGAGAGAATTTAAATAAAATTTTCAATCACTTCAAAACTCTATATATATATATATAATAAGTGTTTAAACGAATAATAATTTAGTTTTGAAACATTTCAAGTAATTTAAAAAAAAATACTGCAAAAAATTTTATAACATCAATAACTTATTTTTAGATAAAAAATAAATTTTCAAGGCTGATTTTAAAAGTTAGACTCTATTAAAATAAATACTTAATATTTGAAAACCTACTTACCGAAGTATTTCAATCCAAACTAGTTTAAAATTTCATAGTTTTAAATAATAAAATTTTCCTTTTAAAAGCAAACTTAACTTCTTAGAATTAAAAATATATTTCTAAATCCTCAATAACCAATTCAATTTTATAAATTCCTCTCGAATCACATCACATGACTTCCATTTCGATCTCCTTCATCATTTTCACTTTCAAAATAGTATCCACTATTTTTCTCATCCTATTTCCATATTCCAATATAAATTCTCCCTGTAAATTCATATTCTCAATTGGTTGTCTGGTATCGATTTCCCTCATTTACAAACGTCATTTATAAATTTTATAACTCCTTTGAGTTTCACTTTTTATAAAAATAAACCTCGTTTGTAAAAATTCATTTTTATAATTCTATTACTTTAATAATTCCACTTATCTTTTTCGAATCTTTTTTTATTTTTGACTTCAACTCCTTTTCATAATTTCAGAATATCCTTTATAGATTCTTTTATACAATTCATTTTTTAAAACCTCTATCTTAAACAATTTACGAATAGTTAAGTACAACTAAAAAATCATTTATTTATTTTTTTCAACTCAGTTTCCTTTAAAATAACCCAAATTCCAATATAAATATTTTTATATCCAAAATTCCTTTTTATTCCTTCAGATTCAAAACTAATATATATGGTATTTAAAAATACCAAAATTTAGGCCAGTGCTACTACAGCATCCAATAATTCAAATTACAACAATAATCTATAATAGATTATCTATACATATCATATATCACTATATATGAAAAATAAACAATTTTTTAGGGAATCTAGTTGGATCCCTCCAACCTGTTTTCCTACATCAACAGATGTTAATAGAACATAAAAATACTAATCCCACTTCGAGGTGGATATCGCGGTATATAGGGTCATCCGCTATTATGAGGGGCGAGGGTCTCATCTGTTATAATGTGTGGGAATTTCACTCTAACTAATAATATATATATATATATATATATATATCATTCAACAAATAATAATTAATAACTTTAATCAAGCATCTTGTAATTTATTTTAACCAATTAAAATTAAATTTTGCAGCCAAATGAGTGCGAATTTTCTCACCTTGATTTTTATTGCAATCCATCCCAATTTTAAATTTAGTCGAACATTGTCCAATTAAATTTTAAAAATTGCACGTGTTTCCAAAAATCTCCAAACAAATTACATTCCGTAGACTTCACAGCTACGAGCCAAATCCCTTGTATGAAAACAATATAGTATTTATAGGATTTCGATTCATTAATAAAATAAATTTCAATTAATTACAGAATAAATTTTTGATTACCCTTATTCCCATGCTTAATTTGAATTTGGGCAGCGCGACTTCTTCTTCATCGCGAGCGATTCCAGGCCAGCTATAGGATATCATGATATTACATCCATTTTTCCTGAATTGCGACCTCAAATCCATTATCGCCGTTGCCCCTTATGGCCGCAATCACTCCACCACCTCGTGCAACCCCTGTAACGACCCGTATTTTACGTATCAAAAGATCGTAAAACCGTTGTTATTAGTCGTTAGTGTTGTTGAGTCGTCTAGAGTTTAAGTCGACCAGAGCTTAAGTCGTCCAGAGGTTAGGTCATAGAAGATCTTGAGTGTTGAGCGACCTAAAGGTAAGGCAGAGCGACCCAAGGAAGTCGACGACTTAAGGGTTTAGGCGACCTAAGGAGTTAGGTCATGTGATAGGTTAGGTCGTATAATAGCTTAGGTCGGTGGAGCAACTTAGGGAGTTGGAGCGACTTAAGGAAGTAACGACCTAAGAGTTAGCAGCTTAGGGGAGTAAGCGACCTAAGAGAATTAGCGGCATAAGAGAGTTAGCGGCATAAGAAGCTAACGACTTAAGGGAGGTAGGTCGATTGAGCGACTTAAGGAGGAGAGCGACCTATGTTAGATGCCGTGTTGAAGTTAGGTCGTAAACGACCTAAGTTAGATTCTGTGTGTAGTTAGGTCATGGACGAGATAAGGCTTAGGTCGTAGGTCGCGTGAAGGCGAAGGTGTTAGGTCGCGTAAAGGGTTAAGTCGTTAGGTCGTTAGGCCGTGTTTGGGCTTAAGCATTTAAGTCGTTAGGTCGGCAATGCTGTTAAATCGTTAGGTTGTGTTTGTGTTAGGTCATTGAGTCACGTGAAGGCTTGAATGTTAGGTCGCGCATATACTCGAGTTGAAAGGTCGTAGGTCGTGGGGTTTCGTTAAGTCGTGAGCGACTTAAGGGCGAGCGACTTATGGGTTCGGCCTATAAATACACGGGCTAGCTTCATTTTTGGGATCCGGATTTTGAAACGACGAAGTTCTTCCATTTTGAGAGCTCGAGTGCTACACTTCTTCACTTCTTTTCTACTCTTTAATCTTGTGCTTCCTTCCATCCAAATCGAAGATCCAAGAGCTTAGATTGAAGATCTCCATCCATTGAAGAGAGATTTCATCGTTTGAAGCGGAATTTTTGGTGGATCGAGCTAGATCCTTTGCTGTCCAGATCAGAAGTGTGTTGCTTTTAAGGTGTTTAGGTGATTCAGTGAGTGGTGATTATATCTCACACGGACCCAAAGGAGTATATTGGATTGGTGGCTTGATTTTGTGTTAAAAATAGTGATTTCATGCATTTTCGTAAACCTAAGTATAGATCCATGGTTCATGAAGATTTGACATCCATTGTAATACATGTTAACCTATGCAAGTTCATCCATCAAGTTTTAGAGATATTATTCATGATTCATGCTTGTTAGATTTGGACTCTTTATTTACAAGATTGCCATTTTAGAGATAATTGCTTTTAGATCGTGTTTGAATGCTTAATTACTTGGATTAATGATCGATTTGATTGATTGTTATAAATTAGTTGATTAGTGGTTGGATTTGGACAAGTTGGTCGAAGATGATTCAAAAGCTAAGGGAAAGGCTCTTGAATAGGGAAAAAGCTGCTCATGGCATATGTAGTGGATGATAAAGCTCATATGGACGGATTTGATGATGATGTTGAGATGGAGCTTTGCTATGAATGAGATGAGGCAAGGCATGATGTGAGGTAGTTTTGGTATAATCCAGACGGGATCATTCCAAGCATGTTGATAACTCGAAGGATGGTTCGAGTTTGTGGATAATGGTTGGCTCGAGAGGCGCTTGAGCTAGTATAAGAATAGTCGTCGAGGAGGATGACTAGAAGGCTGAGATTTCATCGTTATTGAAGGTTCTAGCAGACTCAAAGCAAGAGTACGCTGGGCAGATTCGATATTCCCAAAAGACTACAGTTGGTGGTCGAGTACTCTTGGCAGATTCGATAGTCCTAGGCACGGGCTGCGACGATGTGCGGAGTTCTGTCTAGAACTGGGGTTACCATTTGCCCTTGACGGACGGCTGAAAGAATGTGTCGGTCATTCAATTAACGGTGGTATCGAAGCAATGACAACAGTGATAGCCAGAGCCATGGATGTTTGGATGTTTTGGTTGTATCGTCTTTCGGTCTCAAGAGCGATGTTTTCCGGGTGCTTATCTGATCTTGGTTTAGGCCTTGGGGGTTTGTACTTGGAAAACACCGACCTTGACTCGAGTGATAATTGCTTTATTTTAAATGTCTGATTTGCTATGTTTGCTTCTGCTTAGTGTGTCTGGGGGCTATCACTATAGAAAGAGGAGGAGTGGGAGGGTTGGGTTCCTATTCCTTTTACCTTTATGCTCTTTTGGTATGTTGATAGTTAATTTACCGCTCACTAAGACTGTTGTCTGACTCAAGGTTTTATGTTCAACTCTTATTATCTTGGGTTGTTCTTCCATTTTGCGATGGGCAGACTAGGTAGCAGGTGACAGGTGCTGTTCTTAGTGACCAACGATGCTGATGACGAAGACGAGCTGGAGTCTTGCATATTATTTTCTTACTATATGTACTGGATGTTCCGCTGCTTGTATATTCTCTGAGTGATATGTAGTGAGGCTTGATGTATTGACTATTCAGATTTTTGTATCATACTAGTATGAGGCTTATTTGACGAGATTCTGTTTTGTGGAGCTTCACTATATATCTATATTTTCTATTGTATTTTACCCATGCGCTGTGAGTAATACGATAGACTCTGTTGTTTTTACCTTACCTTGATGATCATCCATGGCTGCCTGGCACACTTTACAACGCACTATTTCCTTGTTTAGTGCAGGAGTCATGGACGGTCGTCACATTTGGTATCAGAGCTTTGGTTAATCGATTTTAGCCAACGCTCGCTGACGTAACTACGTATGAGAGACGTAATTGTATTTTTATGAATGATTACTATATATAATATAATGGCTTAGAAGGATTTGAAACTCTTATGAAGTTGTTTCTCAAGGTGCACTAATCATTTTTTTTTATAGATATTAAGAACGAGTCGAAGAGGGAGACCAGCTGCTAGGGAAGGCCGTGCTGCTGAGGGGGCTTCTGAGTATGCTGCTATGTTCGAGGCTATGATGACTTCGTTCATGAGAAGGATGCCAGCTCCGGGGCTATAAGTAGATGTTGGAGTTCACGTTCAAGCTCCAAGACCTGTGGATTTTGCTAAGTTGTGTAAAGACTATACTGCTCTTGGAGGGAAGGTTTTCTTGGGAACAGAGTCAACCATTGAAGTCCAGAGATGGATAGATGCTTGTAGAAGAATCTTTAGTGATTTGGAAATTGAGGATGCAACCAAAAGGAAGCTCGCATCAAGACAGCTTCAAGGGAGAGCTTCTGACTGGTGGAACTCTATCACCATTGATACTCCGGAGGAAGAAATTACTTGGGAGCAATTCCAAGCCAGATTTGAAGCTAAGTTCATTTCTACAGCTCAGAAATCTGTACTGTTCAAGAAGTTTGTGGAACTCAAGCAAGGAGGAAGACCAGTCCTTGAGTATGTTTCTGAGTTTGAAGCCTTGTCCAAGTATGCTCGGTCGTATATTGAATCTCCATATCAGAAGAACGAGAAGTTTGTGACAAGCTTGGACATTTATCTAGGGAGGCAGTTGGTGGATCATCTGGACGATCCATTTGAGAAGCTTGTGGAGAAGGCTCTCAGGCACGAGAATCTGTTTCCTAAAGAAGGATCTGTTGTTGCTGTGACCAAGGAGGAGTCTAAACCACAGCAAGATGGAAACGAGAAGAGGAAGTAGCAGCAGCAGAAGGGTAAGGATGGCCAGAAGAAGCCGAAGGGCGTAGTGACCTGCTACAATTGTCAGCAGAAGGGCCATTTCTCCAAAGATTGTAAGAATCCAAAGGTGCCGGTGAAGTGCCACAACTGTGACAAGCTGGGGCATATTAAGAAGAATTGTCCAGAACCGAGGAAGGACAGGCAGGTTGCACAAGCTTATGCTTTGGGGGCTTTGCCATCATCATCAAAAGATCCTACTACGGAAGAGAAAGGAAGGAGTGTTGTGGTACAAGGTACTCTTTCCATTTGTGATGTTCCAGTTAGAGTGTTGTTCGATACTGGGGCGTCGCATTCTTTTTTTTGTAATGAACTTGTAGGCCGGTTGGGTTTGGAACCGGATATTGTCGATAGACCATTGGTTGTGACTAATCCAGTTGGGGGTTCGTCTTGTTTGGGTATGATATGCCGTGGTCTGGTTGTATCGAGTCATGATTGCTCTTTTGTTTGCGATTGTTTTGTTCTGAACTTTGAGGGGTTTGGAATTATTTTGGGTATGGACTGGCTTAGGAAGTATGCGGCAAGGGTTGATTGTAAAAGGCTGGAGGTGACAGTCAAGAATGTGGAAGGGCGAAAGGTTGTGATACGATGTAAGCATGAGGAAGACGTCTTCATGAGCTTCATGTATTCGCTGGTTGTTCCACGGGATGGACTGTCATCGGTGCCAGTCGCAAATGGATTTGAGGATGTCTTTGATGAGTTCAAAGGGTTACCGTCTCATAGAGAGATCGAGTTTCTCATCGATCTAGTTGAAGGAGTCAGACCTGTTGTGATGCCTCTTAGGTGGATGGCGCCTAGGGAACAGCAAGAGTTGAAGGTGCAAGTTGATGATCTTTTACAGAAAGGATTCATTCGGCGTAATGTATCCGAATGGGGTGCACCAGTAGTGTTTGCAACCAAAGCAGATGGATCGTTGAGGTTGTGTGTGGATTACGTGAGCTGAATAAAGTGACTAAGAAGAACAAGTATCCATTGCCGAGAATAGATGACTTGTTTGATCAGCTTCACGAAGCCAAGGTGTTTTCTCAGATGGATTTGGCAACGGGATTTCACCAATTAAGAGTGGCAAAGGATAGTGTGCCGAAGACTGCTTTCAGGACACCATCTGGTTTCTTTGAGTGGCTGGTAATGCCGTTTGGATTGACCAATGCACCAGCATATTTTGTGGATCTTATGAATAGGGTGTTCAGGGATCAGTTGAACAAGTTCGTACTAGTGTTCGTGGATGATATTTTGATTTATTCCAGAACTGAAGAAGAGCACAAGACGCACTTGCATATTGTTTTGGATACCTTGCGGAAACATCAGCTGTAGGCTAAGTTTTCGAAGCGTCACTTCTGGAAGAGTGAAGTGAGGTTCTTAGGCCATATTATCTCTGGAAATGGAATAGCGCTTGATCCCGCCAAGGTGGAAGCAATCCAGGATTGGGTTAGACCTAAGAATGCATCTGATGTGAGAAGTTTTCTTGGATTAGCAGGATACTATCGTCGATTTATCTAAGACTTTTCCAAGGTAGCTGCACCATTAACAGGATTGACGAAAAAGAACCAAGTATTCAGATGGAATGCTAAGTGTGAGAAAGCTTTCGGAATCCTGAAAGAGCGACTAACAAGTGCTCCTGTTTTGACTATTCGATGTGGTATTGGACTTGGAGCAGTGCTGATGCAGAAGGGTAAAGTTGTTGCGTATGCAAGTCGACAACTGAAGCCGCATGAAAGGAATTATCCGACTCATGATTTGGAGTTGGCGGCGATTGTATTTGCTCTGAAGATATGGAGACATTACCTATTGGGAGTTCGATTTGAGTTGTTTACAGATCATAAGTCATTGAAGTATCTTTTCTTCCAAAAGGATTTGAATCTTCGGCAACAGCGATGGCTAGAGTTTTTGGCATCATATGATTTTGGTATAGCCTATACTCCGAGAAAGGGTAACGCAGTGGCAGATGCATTAAGTCGAAGACATGCAGGATTGGGGGCCATGTTTTCAGAATGGAAGAATCTTGAGTATTTGGCTGGATTTAACTTCAGGCCCAGATGTGAATTGGAACCTGAGATGTTGGAAAACTTATCGATAAGACCTACTCCTATGGAAAGGATTGGCGAGAGCCAAAAGCAAGACGATAAGCTTGTCAAGATTATCCGTGATTTGGAATCTGGGTTGGACCCAGAGAAGGATAAAGGATTCAATGTCGATCGAGAGGGTTGGCTTCGGAAGCAAGGGCGACTAGTTGTTCCCGATATAGATGAATTGAGAGATGAAATTCTAAAGGAGAGTCATCACTCGAAGCTGACAATTCATCTAGGTGGAAATAAGATGTATTGGGATATGAAGAGAACCTATTACCGCGAAGGTATGAAGAAGGATGTTGGAAATTTTATTTCCAAATGTATGAACTGCCAGTTGGTAAAAGCCGAGCAGAAGAAGCCCAGTGGATTGCTTCAGCTATTAGAAGTTCCTACATGGAAGTGGGAGCAAATATCGATGGATTTTATCGATGGGTTACCTAGAACAAGAGCGGGAAATGAAGGGATTTGGGTCATCATAGATTGTTTGACTAAGAGTGCAAGATTCATTCCTGTTCGGTCAACCAGGACTGCATCGAAATTGGCTGAGCTATATGTTAAGTGGATAGTTCGATTCCATGGTATTCCAAAAAGTATAGTGAGTGATCAAGACCCATTGTTCACTAGTGGATTTTGGAAGAGCTTCCAGGAAGTTTTGTGAACCGAGTTGTGTTTGAGTACAGCTTATCACCCCCAAATAGATGGTCAGACCGAGAGAGTCAGCCGAGTTTTGGAAGATCTCCTCGGAGCATGTGTATTGGACTTCGAAGGATCGTGGGAAGATCATCTTCATTTGGTGGAATTTTCGTATAATAACAGTTACCAGTCCAGCATTGCTATGGCGCCGTATGAAGCATTGTACGGAAGACCGTGTAACTCTTCGACATGTTGGTTGGAAACGAAAGAAAAGTTGATACTTGGGCCAGAAATGATTCAGCGACTTCGGATTGCATAGAGATCATTCGGCGACGAATGAAGGCAGCCCAAGATGGTCAGAAAAGTTATGCCGATAAGCGTCGTAAGGATTTGGAGTTCGACGTAGGTGATATGGTTTTTGTGAAGATTTCTCCACTGAAGAATGTTATTCGATTCGGGAGGAAAGGGAAATTGACTCCGAGATTTGTTGGACCATTCCCGATCATCGATCGAATTGGAAAGCTCGCCTACAAATTGGAGTTACCAGAAAAGATGTCGGGTGTCACAATGTTTTTCATGTATCATATCTACGGAAGTATGTGCACGAATCGAATACAGTGGTTTCTGCTGATAGCTGTGAAGATTTTGAGGTTAATCCAGTTGATAAGAGACCTCGTAGGCCGCTTCGTGTTGTGGAAACTGACACGAAACAGCGTAGGAGGAAGGTAGTTAGGTTGCTCAAGATACGATGGAGTGATGATGTTAACGAATGTACATGGGAGGTGGAAGAGAGGATAAAGGCAGCTTATCCTGAACTCTTCGAGGTATGACCATAAGGTGTCGTGTCATCTCATGACATTGTAACTTGTTCAAGTCCTAGAATTCCGCATGGTAGGCTAGTAATTGGATGCATGGTTTGTTGGTTGCTATGGATGGTAGGCATGTAGAATTTTTTTGGTTGTTCTTGTTTGTTTGGAATTTCGGAGGCGAAATTCCTAAGGGGGAGAGAATGTAACGACCCGTATTTTACGTATCGAAAGATCGTAAAACCGTTGTTATTAGGTCGTTAGTGTTGTTGAGTCGTCTAGAGTTTAATTCGACCAGAGCTTAAGTCGTTCAGAGGTTAGGTCATAGAAGATCTTGAGTGTTGAGCGACCTAAAGGTAAGGCATAGCGACCCAAGGAAGTCGGCGACTTAAGGGTTTAGGCGACCTAAGGAGTTAGGTCGTGTGATAGGTTAGGTCGTATAATAGCTTAGGTCGGTGGAGCAACTTAGGGAGTTGGAGCGACTTAAGGAAGTTAACGACCTAAGAGTTAGCAGCTTAGGGGAGTAAGCGACCTAAGAGAATTAGCGGCATAAGAGAGTTAGCGGCATAAGAAGCTAACGATTTAAGGGAGGTAGGTCGATTGAGCGACTTAAGGAGGAGAGCGACCTATGTTAGATGCCGTGTTAAAGTTAGGTCGTAAACGACCTAAGTTAGATTCTGTGTGTAGTTAGGTCATGGACGAGATAAGGCTTAGGTCGTAGGTCGCGTGAAGGTGAAGGTGTTAGGTCGCGTAAAGGGTTAAGTCGTTAGGTCGTTAGGCCGTGTTTGGGCTTAAGCAGTTAAGTCGTTAGGTCGGCAATGCTGTTAAGTCGTTAGGTCGTGTTTGTGTTAGGTCGTTGAGTCGCGTGAAGGCTTGAATGTTAGGTCGCGCATATACTCGAGTTGATAGGTCGTAGGTTGTGGGGTTTCGTTAAGTCGTGAGCGACTTAAGGGCGAGCGACTTATCGGTTCGGCCTATAAATACACGGGTTAGCTTCATTTTTGGGATCCGGATTTTGAAGCGACGAAGTTCTGCCATTTTGAGAGCTCGAGTGCTACACTTCTTCGCTTCTTTTCTACTCTTTAATCTTGTGCTTCCTTCCATCCAAATCGAAGATCAAATCGAAGATCCAAGAGCTTAGATTGAAGATCTCCATCCATTGAAGAGAGATTTCATCGTTTGAAGCGGAATTTTTGGTGGAGCGAGCTAGATCCTTCGCTGTCCAGATCTGAAGTGTGTTGCTTTTAAGGTGTTTAGGTGATTCGGTGAGTGGTGATTATCTCTCACACGGACCCAAAGTAGTATATTGGATTGGTGGCTTGATTTTGTGTTAAAAATAGTGATTTCATGCATTTTCGTAAACCTAAGTATAGATCCATTGTTCATGAAGATTTGACATCCAATGTAATACATGTTAACATATGCAAGTTCATCCATCAAGTTGTAGAGATATTATTCATGATTCGTGCTTGTTAGATTTGGACTCTTTATTTACAAGATTGCCATTTTAGTGATAATTGCTTCTAGATCATGTTTGAATGCTTAATTACATGGATTAATGATCGATTTGATTGATTGTTATAAATTAGTTGATTAGTGGTTGGATTTGGACAAGTTGGTCGAAGATGATTCAAAAGCTAAGGGAAAGGCTCTTGAATAGGGAAAAAGCTACTCATGGCATATGTAGTGGATGATAATGCTCATATGAACGGATTTGATGATGATGTTGAGATGGAGCTTTGCTATGAATGAGATGAGGCAAGGCATGATGTGAGGTAGTTTTGGTATAATCCAGACGGGATCATTCCAAGCATGTTGATAACTCGAAGGATGGTTCGAGTTTGTGGATAATGGTTGGCTCGAGAGGCGCTTGAGCTAGTATGAGAATATTCGTCGAGGAGGATGACTAGAAGGCTGAGATTTCATCGTTATTGAAGGTTCTAGCAGACTCAAAGCAAGAGTACGCTGGGCAGATTCGATAGTCCCAAAAGACTACAGTTGGTGGTCGAGTACTCTGGGAAGATTCGATAGTTCTAGGCACGGGCTGCGACGACGTGCGGAGTTCTGTCTAGAACCGGGGTTACCATTAGCCCTTGACTGACGGCTAAAAGAATGTGCCGGTCATTCAATTAACGGTGGTATCGAAGCAATGACAATAGTGATAGCCAGAGTCATGGATGTTTGGATGTTTTGGTTGTATCGTCATTCGGTCTCAAGAGCGACGTTTTCCGGGTGCTTATCTGATCTTGGTTTAGGCCTTTGGGGTTTGTACTTGGAAAACACCGACCTTGACTCGAGTGATAATTGCTTTACTTTAAATGTCTGATTTGCAATGTTTACTTATACTTAGTGTGTCTGGGAGCTATCACTGTAGAAAGAGGAGGAGTGGGAGGGTTGGGTTCCTATTCCTTTTACCTTTATGCTCTTTTGGTATGTTGATAGTTAATTTACCGCTCACTAAGACTATTGTCTGACTCAAGGTTTTATGTTCAACTCTTATTACCTTGGGCTGTTCATCCATTTTGGGATGGAAAGACTAGGTAGCAGGTGACAGGTGTTCTTAGTGACCAACGATGCTGATGACGAAGACGAGCTGGAGGCTTGCATATTATTTTCTTACTATATGTACTGGATGTTCCGCTGCTTGCATATTCTCTGAGTGATATGTAGTGAGGCTTGATGTATTGACTATTTAGATTTTTGTATCATACTACTATGAGGCTTATTTGACGAGATTCTGTTTTGTGGAGCTTCACTATATATCTATATTTTCTATTGTATTTTACCCATGCGCTGTGAGTAATACGATAGACTCTGCTGTTTTTACCTTACCTTGATGATCATCCATGGCTGCCTGGCACACTTTACAGCGCACTATTTCCTTGTTTAGTGCAGGAGTCATGGGCGGTCGTCACAACCCCCTTCAGCTTCGTATGCAATCGCGTCTTCTCATCTTACGTGACTTCGACCCTCTACCATAGCCGCGCCACCCTCAAGTGCCTCCGCATGCGATAACATCACATGCATACGTGCACATCTTCCACATACGAACGCAGTCTGTCCACGATCTACCACCTCGACATTGAATCATTGATTGACTTCCCCTTTGCCAGCCAAGTTCTCAATTTTCGCTGTTATATATCTTTCCTTTTTCTGAATCGAATAGAAGAGGAATAGTAAAAGGACTCGCGATTTGAATTGAAGATAGCACGATCCCTTTTCATTCAATTTCCAGTTTCCTTTATTTATATCGAATGAGATTTTTTCATTCTTTTTTTAAAATTCGAATAACTTTGAATTTTAAACGTCTGAAGGAAGAAAAAGGATTTGAGCAGAGGAGTTTGGAAGGAAAAAAATCAAAGACGGGGCGATTTCATTTTTTTTCTTCTTCTAATTGAATTCGATTTTGAACATACTATTGCATGACGTTTTTAAAACGGAGTGGGATTCCATGAGGTAGAAAACAAAGGCACGTCTAATTGAAGAGAATACAGCTGTGATTGACCTTAAACAATTTAAATTATTATTTAATTACAAATATCTTGATTTACACAGCTCAAAATTTCTAACCCCTATTGAGGCATGTCGTCAGGCGTTTATAATGTTATACCTATATTCTGAACGCAATAGTAAAGGTTTCGAGTCCTAATTCGTGTGTATGGAGAAGATAGCTTTTTGGACCCAATTATTATTGAATTTTCGATATTAATTTCAATGCATTTGTATCCCATACGGTTAAACGACAACTTCAAACAGTGCGAAATTTGAAATCTTATAATAACACACCATTACGGATCCAATGGAATTAGTTTCATCGAATTTCAAGACTATGCCCCAAATCACTATTTTAACCCGTCAATTAAATTGACGATTTCAAAAAAATACGAAATCGCTAAAAATTTCAGTTTTAAAACTTTCTAACTCAATCAAAATTAAAAATCCGATATTTGAAACCATTTAAGTATTCCAAATTAATCATCGAAAAAATCCAGATCGTTACAATTTGTCCACTCGCTTACGTACTGTGGCGTTATGTTACATTTCCATTTTATTTTGCTTCTATTTTAAATTTTTGGAAAAATTCATATCTCATTCTTATTTACTTATGTAAATAAATATATACCATATATTATCTTAACCATACATATGTGATTATATATGTATGTGTATATATATACTAGAGTGTACATAACATTTTGGACAACTTTTAAACAATGAAAAGTCAAAATTCGAAAATTGATTTCTAGTCATATTTCCAATTTTTCTTCAAACTAATTATTTTTGTAAACAATTTTTGAAAACACTTTCACTATTACCCATTTTTATATAAAGGAGTTTTATTTGAGTCACAAATTTCATAAATTAATTATTTTGAATTTCAATAAATATTTATAATTTAAAATAATAAAATTCTAGTTTGTTATACATCCCCGTACCCCCAAAGACTCTGCATGAATCGTATACGAGTAATATCAAAATCGATGCTATTTAAATATCTAGAGTTGATATCTATAAGATGAATTGCCACTATCCATTATAGTGAATACTGGAGTTAGGTTGTATAGTTGACTCCAAGTCACTGCTAACTCATGTGTTCCTATATCAACACCCAATGCTATGTATAGTGTTTGAAAAACTTTAGAAAGGCATCCTAATTTATCTTGCCCTACTCCAGGATCTAGTCTGTAGGACGTGCCTTCTCTACGACGCAATGGATTCCACCATTAATGTCATATCCTTTCGGTGGTTAACACGAACAAATCTGAACCATATATAAACGCTGAAACCCACGTACACATTCTTACACACATACCCAATAATAATGGTCATGCCGTTCTCATGTGCATCATCTGAAGAAAAAAATTCATTACTTCGAATTTTCCATCTAATTATCTAAACTTTACCAAGTCCAGAATTTTCGTCTTGCCTTTCCCCGCCAAGAATCCAAGACCTTGTCGTGCTCCGGTCTTGGTCGAAGCGAGGTACAACTCAAGTTGTTGCAGCTTTAACGGCACATGCCTAGTATGCACTGTCCCAATGCAACAGTGCCTAGCACTGCCACCATCTAGAAGTGTTGTGTGCACTACTGCAACTGTAGTAGTGCTTAGCACTGCTGTAGCGTGTTGTAGAGTTTATCACTATTGCAGTGTGCAATATTGCCATACACTATTGCGTCTTCTAAATAAGTCTAATTACATTATTGCCATTCTTGTGTTGCATTGCTATAGTATGCAAATGTGCCCTGCACTACTAGAGTGTAGCGGTGCCTAGCCAATTCTTTTCCCTGGTTCCAAATCCGAAGCATCACTGTACTCCAACCATGGTTGGAGCAAGGTACAATTAAGGCTATTAATTCTCTCTACGACTTTTGATCCTTAACATGAACCCTTCTTCTTTATGTATAAATGAACTTTTCTTTTTTCTCTCAAACTTCTTTTAATCAAGTATCCTAACTTCAAATTACTATCTTTCCAAATATGTTTTCACATAGCTTCCAATAAGCTAAGCAATTCATTTTCCATCTAATAGCACTTTTATCTATTTCCTATCTCACAAATCAAGTTAAAAATATTTATTTATCTATATACAAATCAACCACGATCTACATACTACGCCTATGTCATTCTTTTCTATTAATATTACTTTAAATTAATTCATATTAACCACTAGAAATCCAATACCAACTATTTGAAATAAACTTCACATGTATAATTTTATTCTATTTCTTACTAACTTTCTCTTAAGTTCAACTTTAATCAATTTTCATTTATTCTTATCTCCACCAACGTCTTGGTAAATGACAATGATCACTACTACCTTAGCCATTAAGCTACTGCTCCTAACAGCTTACTAACTCTTATAAAAATTGTATTTGTGTTACTCTTATCTTCAAGCTCATTTCTTTTAAAAGAAATCAAGACAATTTCTTTCATTTAGAAATCATAATTTTAACTTTACTATTTTTCATACTTTTTTGCTCTTTTTCTTTTATAATAGTTAAGCAAGTTTATAATCATCCAAAGATCATTATAACTACATAACATCAAGCCCACAAGTTTCTAACTCTTTCAACTTCATATATCAAATTACTGTAATTCTCGTATACTTCTTCATTAAAAAAATCACATTTTTAATATTAATGCTTCATTTTAGCTCCATTTTTTTTATAAGTGACAGCTATAGTCATTCCATAAGAAATTGAGTTTGTAAGTACTTAATTGCTTACTAACTTTCATAAAAAACCATACTATTGTTACTGATACTGTTAATACATCATGTATTGATTTGATGACGACGACCTTATAAATATAGATACTAATGATTTTTTAAGTTGTATAGGATATACTTTAGAATATTATATAGGTACAGAATGATTAAACTTGAAAACCAACTAGTGTAAAGACCAAGAATAATGATTTAGAGAAGATGATCAAGACTCATAAGATTAGAGATAGAAGATTTGAAGAGTTCAAGACTTTAATATGGGTCACTAGAACAAACTATTGAAAAGTCCCTGATAGCAGATTCCGATCTTTATCACAAATTTCTGATCTTTGATATTTTAGTCAACATAAATTATTTTAAATTCAAAATTTCACAAATATTCTATGAAAGCTTTTATATATTCAAAGTTTTTAAAAATTATGTTTAAAATTATATTGCAAATATATAATAGTTTGAAAATAATTTAAAAGAAAAATCATTTTTCAAAACAGACAAGGGTATGTCGACATATCCCTCTAAAATATGTCGACATAGTAGCCATTGGTTGGTTTTTCAATTTTTGAAAAGAGGTGTTTTTTTGATGCTCCTCTTCACGAGTGGATACTTCGGTTCATTCATTATGTAAAGAGGAGTGCAAATGAATTTTTCGATCAATTTTCTTACTTTCTTCTTACTCCTTTCTCTCTTGTTCTATTTCTTGAAATCAACTCTCTATATTCTTCAAAATCTACATATAATCCATCCATACTCTACTAGATTGAGTCACTACAAACTATCTACTATTTTAGAAGTGTTTTGTCTACAAACTCAAAGATCAAATCGCTATCACAATGGCTATAGGGTATGTTGTATCCCAAGTACTACTGTTTGTATTTAAAAATCAACACTATATTCTTATTTGTTTGATTGTGCTTGTTGCTCATTCAAATAAAGTGGGTGTGCTTAGTTGCCCGTCTAAATCTAGTGGGAAATCTTGTTGCCCGGTAAATAAAGAAAATTTACCCTAGACTTGTGAGACAGGTGGGTGTATCTTGTAGCCTTAAAATTTAGAATGTGTTCTAGTTTATTTGCTATCTAGTTAAAGTAGGCGATGAAAAGAAACAAGTATAAGAAATTATACGGGATTGGATGTTGAAGAAATCTGAACTAGTACAAAATCCCTGGTGTCATCTCTCTAATTCATTACTTTACTCTTACTGCGTTTATTTATATCTATGATTCTCAATTAGCATATATATATATATATATATATATATATATGATTGATTATGTCTGCTTAATTCAAATCCACAACACCAAATTGTCATTTTGTAATGGTTATAAACGTTGGTAATCAAATTTCCAATGGTTTTAACGTTGGTAGCAGGTGCATTATAAATTTATTTACATATTTTGTAAGGTTATAACCATTGGGAATTTTGGTCATTCACAACGGTTGTAACCGTTGGGAATTACCGTAATTTCTAACAGTTATAACCGTTGGGAATCTTAGTAATTCCCAACGATTATAACCATTAGAAATTATTTTACATTCCTAACGGTTATAACCGTTAGGAATGTTTTAATTTCCAACGGTTATAAGCGTTACGAATTCCTTGTATAAGTAAATAGCAAAATTACTAACACTTATAAGTATTAGTCCGTGAGATGATGGTTTTGATGACAACAACCTTAGAATAGGATTATAAAATATAAACACTAATATTATAGTTTATAAATATATATGTATATGCAGGATTTAACCATGCAGGTACCAAGAATGAAGACTGTATATCATAGAGATTCAAGATATCCAGATTGAAGATTCATGAGTATCAAGAAAATCAAGATTATCAAGAGTTCAAGATTTCAAGTAATTTATTTTTTAGTTAGGAATTTCGTTAAAACTCCTATAAAAGCACTGGAATCTTAAAATCCAATTTATTCATGGAATGCAATCCACTTCGAGCCTGTTAAAGGGATGGAACCCTAAGTAGGATGGAAACTACGAAAAATCTAGTGGAACATTGTTTTGTATCCTCTAACTTTTATTCAAAATGATTTTACAAAATTATATCTTGTTTTCAAAATGTTTTCAAAACCTTCCTTTTAAAAGAATCAAAATCATCTATCCTGGTTTTAAATACTTTTAGCCTCAAAATGATCTTTAATTTCAAAATCAAATTATCTTTAGTTTTAAGCTATCTTTTAATAATAATATATTTAACTTTTAATATTTATACTTAAATTTAAATATAAAATTATAGTGAAATTTTATATGTACCAAAATATTATTCTCTATATTTATTTATGTATTTTAACTATAGTTAAGTATATTCATAAAAGTTTAAAATAGTTTTAATATAACATAAAATATATTTTCAAAGAAAAACAAAACACCAAAATTTCCATTGGGATGTCGACATGCTCAATACACCAATGTCGACATAGTGTCAGTTAATTTCAAAATTTAAATTTCAAAAGAAGTGTCTATTCATCATATCTCTTCACGAATAGACATGGATGTTGTTCTTCTATAAATAGGGGCTGTTTTCAACGAATTTTTAATCATATTTTTTGGTTTTCATTTCTCTTCTTCTTCCACATTTCTTTATACTTATTCCTACCATTACTCTACCTAAATCAATGTTGAATCTATTTGATTCTTTATCACTATCTCAACAAGATCCTCAGTACTATTCAGAGTTATAGGCTTCTTTGTAATCAATTAAACGAGAAAAGATGTGATTGTGGCCTTAGAAATCTATCAAGCGAGAAAAGGTGTGACTGTAGCCACGGAAATCAATTAGGTGAACTTGTTGCCCGTGAAATCAAGTATCTCTACCCAGAGGATTGTAAATCTGAAGGGTGTACCTCGTAGCCTTGAAATCGAGGGTGTAATTGTATAATTGCTTTTAAAAGGAAATCCATACTTTTGTGTGGGACTGGATGTAGGGTAACTCCGAACCATTATAAATCCTGTGTGTTCTTTTCTTTACTGCTTTTACTTTATTTTTGCATCTGTGTTTGATTCCATGATCAAATTTGTGTCTAAATATTATATACATTTGTGTTCAAATTAATAAAAACTCAAAAATATTTAATAATTCCTTAAAACACTATTCGCCCCCCTCTAGTGTTTATCCTAGTCTTAAGATCCGTAATCCGCATTTCTCACATTTGGTATCAGAGCTAGGTTTTCAAATTTTCATAACCTGAATTTTGAAAAGTTTTCAAAATGGCTACCAACACTGGTACTGTTACTGACACTAGTATTCCTGTCACCAGTTCATTTGTAGAAGGTCAGTCTACTGTTAGACCACCATTTTTTAATGGCAGTAACTATGCATATTGGGCATGTAGGATGAAAATATATTTACAACTCGTAGGATTAGACACTTGGAATATCACACAAACTGTATATTCTGAACCCACAACTGATTTTGCACAGTGGACCGCTGAGCAAAAGACTGTTGCACAAAATAATTCTAAAGCAATGAATATTCTGTTTTGTTCACTTGATAGAAATGAATTTAATAGAGTGTCAGTTTGTAAGTCTGCATATGAATTCCAGAAAACATTGCAAGTCACTCACGAAGTAACAAGAAAAATTAAACAGACCAAAATTTCCATGCTCACAAATCAGTTTCAATTATTTAAAACGAATTATAATGAGTCTATTTCAGATATGTATTGTAGATTTTAGGATATTGTGCATTTTCTAATATCCTTGGGAAAGGAATTTTCGGAAGAATATCAAGTCAGAAATTTTTTAAATTCTCTTACTCTAGAATGGGATCAGAAGACATTTGCGATCGAAGAGGCAAATGACATTAGTACCTTAAAGATAGAAGAATTAATTGGAAATCCAATGTCGTTTGAAGTCCAAATGATCGAAAGAAGAGAGAGCAAAGCATCTGAAAAGAAATTAATGGCATTTAATGCATTGACTGATGGATCAGACTCAAACAGCGATAATGATGAAGAGATAGCCTTAATGACCAGGAATTTCGAAAATTTCTGAAATACAGGAAGATGAATAATCTCAAGAGAAACAACTATAAGAACTCTGGAAATTAGAATGTAGTGTTAAAAATTGTCAAATGTTTCAACTGTGATGAACCAGGCCATATCAAAAGAGACTGTATGTATCCAGAAAGGCAAAATCGTCCTATAAACAATGATTCAGTAAAGAAACGGAAGCATGCATTTACTACTACTTTAGATGACTCAGAATCGTCCTCAAGCGATGATAATCAGAAGATAGATAATTCAAATTTGTGTTTCGCGGTAGTTCATGACTCCGACGAACTCAAAGAAACGGACTCAGAAAAAGGTACACATTTACAATACAATTGGTTGAAATTGCATGCTTAGAATTAGATGCTTAATTGTTTGATTGATTGATTTTGAATTTGTGTGTTATTTGAAGTTTAAACTTTTTTACTATTATTTTATTATTAGTTTTATTAGTATAATAATATATTATAGAATATTGTAACGACCCGAAATTTTTGAACCCGAAAATTCCAAATAGTTAATGAAAAAGAAGAAAAAATAGAAGAAGAAGAAAATCAGAAACACCAACATCTCACATTCGCAGCGGATAAAATATAATAATAAATAATAACAGTCTACAAAAGTATATTATATCTGTCGATTACATTTTAATACATCAGAGTTTCACATATATACTTCACTGAATATACACAATTATCGTATCACAGATTTACAATAATATAACACAGCGGAAATACTCTATACGTTCCTGCCATCCGGCTCGACTCTTGAGCTCCAGAACTTCCTTACTTGAAAATCTGTAATACTCCATCTGACCAGAGCATTACGTCAAAGTAACACCCGGGTCAGGCTGGAAACCAGCGTGAGTAATCCATCTAACATGGAATACAGAACATACAACTTATATAAAACCCGGGGTAACTCGAGTCAATTCACAATTTATTATAAACATCAATTGTTCCACACATAAGTTTTCTAAGTGCCAAAATTTAGATCAAATAGTTCGACTCACTTAAATCATTTCATACGAACTATTTATTTCACATAACAATTTATAAGAATTCGAAGTGGTTTCAGATATTTCACAATACTCTATCCCGCCTCCTTCGAGACTCATGTCATCCTAACCCAAATTATCCAAATGAAATACACAACATTTCGTTATCAGAGATATCAACTCATTCAAAGCATCCAAAACCATTCAATCATCCATAAGCAAAGCTTATTCACTTCCAAATTAATTCAATTGATTCTAATCGAATTTCTAACCCCAAACACTTAGATTCCTTTATTTAACATTAATTAATTCCAAATCAATTAATTACTCAACCCTTCATTTTTCATCTTAATTAATCACCCTGGATTAATTATTTTTCAGTTACAATTAAGTAATGATCTTTGTTTAATTTCACAGTATTAATTATTCTTAACCAAAATCAATAAGTAATCTTAATTACTTCATAAATTAATTAAATATATTAATTACATTAATCCTTAATTACTTATATTAATTAATTAATCATAAGTCACTTATTATGGATTAATCAAATTTTAATTTATCAATCTTTAATTACATCATTAATTATATAAATTAATGTTTTCCAATTGTATTGTAATTTGTTCTAATTTAGAATAATTACTTTAATTCAACCACAATATTAATCACTCTCGATAAATCTCAACCTATAATTAACTATCTTTTAATTTACTTCATTATATAAATTAATAACTCCTTAATTAACTATCATAATTTACCTCTTGATTAATTTCACAAAGTAATTATATTTTATTAATTATATTAAGTAATTACCTATCAATCCATCCATTGATTATTCTAAATTAACTATACTTCATTCATTAACTTAATCCTTTATTAACTAACTAAAACTCTTAATCACTAAACTAATCAACCCAAATCATTAATAAATTGAATTAATTAATCGTTCATTTTAATTACCCTACTAATTTGATGAATCACAAAATATTAAGCCCTCATGAACTTTAAAATGAAAACATTTTCTTATTTGTGATTCAAGTTTAAACCAATTTAAAATCCGAATACTTCGAGTCAAACCACAATTAACACGAGAACCAACCAAAACCAAAGTTATCCGATCATCGATTCACAGTGCACATCAATCAATTTAATCATGCAGCCAAATACATAAACTTAACCATTGAAATTTAAATAAACCCCAACAGAGTGAGATTTACTCACCTTGCTTTTATTTGCAATCCACTTCAAAATTGTCTTGGTTTCCTCGAGTTTTGACCTTGTATAAATATTTATATAGGTTATTATCATTTGAACTAATCGATTACCACTTAATAAATTTAATTAACCAAAAATGTAATTTAAACTATTTCTCTTTAAATAAATTATTTTTAGTGACTAAGATAATTTAATGAACCAGTTAAACAAATAAATTACCTTAATACTTTGCTTTTAAAATAAGTTAGTCAATTTAAAATGTGTGCATGTATATTTATTTCCCCTTTAAAACTAAAAATAGCCTATATACATTTTAAAAATCAAATTTGCAACTCTACAACGTTTTCAAAATTCCTACTATAGATAAATTCCAAAATCTCCCTGCATAAAAGTTTCCTGTTTATCTTCAATTGAAACAGGCATGTGTATATATACATATTTACTTTTATTAAATTAAGCAAAATCGAAGAAGAAGGAAAAAATGAATAACTCACCTGCTAGATCATCACCACCAGCCTCCAAAATCGTAGCCAAATTCCCCTTCATCACCAATCGCCGACTACTGCCAGAAAATGCTCACCACTTCCCCCATCCATGTGCATGCGAGTCTCCAAGAACGTCACGCGATACCCCCTTTTGCAAGGCAACGACATCCTCCACAGTCCTCCTCACGTCGCCTCGCTCGAGTTCGGCCCATAAGCCATCGCCTTCCATGAAACTGCAGCCACCGCAATCGAAGAAAACAACCATGTGATGTTGCCCAAGTCGCGATTGATTTCGCCATCGAACAATAAATTTTCGAACGGCTAAATCTCAAATTCGATCCCAATTCGAAACTCAATTTCTGGACGAAGAGATTCACGCGAGTCCTTCCCTCGTCTTCGATCTGGAATTGAGCACGAACGAACGATTTCTTCATTATTTTTTTAAATTTGGTTTGAGTTCTATTTGGATTGGAGAGGGGACTAGAATAAGATATATGGTTTGGGAAGCTTCTTGAGTACGCGTGAATATTAAATAAGTAAATATCGAAAATATCTCGTGTTGCATAACGCGAAATCCCGAACCCCGAATCAGACATGCCGACAGGCGTTTACGAGGTTTTACCCGTGTTCCGAACACAATGGAACATGTTTCGGAGGCTAATTTGATCGTATGCGTGAGTTACGGAAATAAACTATCAATATTAAATTAAACCGATTAAAATAGTTCTAAGCGTTTTGAGCTGCCATGGTCAAACGAGAACTCCGATTGCTACGGAAATTGAAACCCGATAATAACTAACTATTACGGATCCCATGGAACTAGTTTCGTCGAATTCCGAGACTATGCCTTGAAAGGCTATTTTAAATGTCAATTTAAACGATATATTATTAAAATTGAACAAATTACCTTAAATTTAAATTTCAACCATTCAATTATCTTCAGTATCATCATTATAAATTTTATAAGCCTTCAAATTATATTAAACAGGCTTAGAAATTTCAGATTCAACAATTTACCCAATTTCAATTATTAAATTCAATATTTAAACTATATAATTCAATGATTTAATTATCAAGTAAATATTGATATCTTGAATTCAATTTAAAATTAACATTTAAATATTTAAGATCAATTAATTATTCCATTTTAAATTGTTAAAAATTTTGGGTCGTCACATTCCTCCCCCTTAAAAGAATTTCGCCCCCGAAATTACTAGTTAGGAAGAATGGTTCAAAACCTGTTTACCTTTTCCCAAAACTCACAATTCAACATCCTACCAACTATCTTTTATTAAAGGCCCACTATCATCTTAACCAACTTTCCAAAACCATCTATAGTTTCAAACAATACCCTTTTTCTCAATCATTTAAATTTTCAATTTAAAACCAAATTTTGAATTATCAAAATTTTCCCAAAAATTTTGTAACTCTCAAAATTTCCGAGAAATTTTGCCAGCGTCTCCTTTGCGCGGCTAGCTCGGTACAACTACAAAATGCCTCTACGGGCTTCCAAATTCCAAAAGAAAACAAAAGGCATGTGGCTAGATCAAAAACCCAATTCAATTTCATATAGAAATTTAAATACATACCTTTTTGTCGGGCAATTCAAATTTATCTTTTGGAAATCAAATCCAATTTTCTTTTCCCTTTTAATACCTGCATATCTTACTTAGCAACAATATTCAATCGTAACCTTTCAAATCATTTTATACATTTCCTTACAGAAGTTTTCACATCTACTTCTACGCAAATTAGTTTTCCCCGTTTTCATACGAATTCAATTTATTTTCAATTTTGAATATTGAATTTTATCTTTCATTTATAACTGATTCATATTAGTTTCATCTACTAATTTACTTTAATTTCCAATTTGAAATCGTTTTGTCGTTACCAAATTTTTCCCAAATATTTTCAAAAAAAGTTCTAACTCCTAAAATTTTCGAATTTTTTTGGCAGAGTCTTCTTTGTATGGAGGAGCTTTTGCAATTTGACAAGAGATATAAATATATATACATCGACCCACACGGTTGGAAAAAGCAAAAACAGTTCATATTTCCTATTTTTATCGCGTAGGCGTACCTTTATTTAGCATTTTAAGCAAACGGCTTATTTATTTAAGCAATTAGTGCAACCAAATCCAGCCAAACGGCTTCCCGGTACCTGTACTTACTCAATTTAAATATGTAAGTGCCATATATAGAAAACTTATTTGCTTACCACTTACTTTCAATAGCTAAACACATGCATTACATAAACAAAAAGCACCAAACGCTTCCCATAAACGATTTATATGATTTAAAAGCTAATTCAATTGCTTTCAACCAATTCATAAGCCATTTTATTCAATTTTAATGGCTTGCAACTCAATTTCTTACGTTCAATTGATTTTAATCCAAACAAGCTCATATTCACTTCAAATGATTCAAAATCAATTTTTATTTGCATCTATTAATTCATAAAATTTAATTACTTCCATTAATGTCAAATGACCATTTATTCTATGCAAATTCGACAATATTCGCTTAACGTAGTATTTATTTTTAGTCTATAACTACTTCAAATTAATTTTAACTCATTCTGTATGTAATTCCAGTTCAAATTTATTCACCAACCATACATATGCATTTCATTTCATCTCCGCATTGTTTCCATTTAAAACTATTCCATTGAGCTTGTCACATTCGATGCTTATTACTATCCATTTCCCATATAAACTTAACCCAAACTTTATTTAATGGTCCTCCATTCTTTTTGAAACCAAGCTTTTATTGACTTAAGTAATTTTACTTCAAATCAATACGCTTCTGAACTTAAGTTCATTCTGATAACCCAATTCCAATTAAAACTTTGATTTAGTTTTTATTTAATCAGACTTCATCCATTTCTTACTTAATTCAATTAACCCATTTTAAATTTTTAATTCACTTACTTAATTCATTTTCAAATTTATTTTATTAATACAAAGCCATTCTCAATTTATTTCTACTCACTTGGGTTTTGTTTACAATTCAAACCATGTTGATTATAATTCACTTCCATTTCATATGACAACACTTTTCTTATATCAAATTTACTTGCAAATTTCGTTAAATACCATTCGTATCACACTTGAATTTTATTTGCAATTCATCCCATCACTACTTCGATCCCACTCTATTTTATTTGTACTTTTATAACATCTCTTCTTATTTAATTCATTATCAAACCCAAGTCGAATTCTATTTACAATTCGAATTCATTTCCAAACTCCACTATTAACTCATAATCCATTTTATTTAACCGAGTTAAATTTTATTAACATACTCTATCAAATAATTATTTAGCTAATTAGCTTACCTACAACTTTAATATCAATATTCGATTTTATTACAAAAAATCACCTTATTAAATTTTTCCCTGAATTCAAAATTTTTCATAATTCCAGTTTGAATCTTCTTTCATTTTCCCAAAATACCATCACTTTTAGTATAAAATTTTAGAAATGCTTTTAAATTCACGTCATACTATCAAAATAGCCTTTTATAAAAATACTTCTTATAACTCGATGTCTCAACCAGTCCATCCTTGTTCTCACAGAAATTCAGTCATATGTTGATCAAGCGTAGGACTGAAAATCTATAAGTACTTGGTAAACTCGTTTTCAACATCCAGTGAAAATACTTGGAAAATAGTTTTATTGAAAATATAGAAAACAATTTTTGAAAATAGAGGAAATATCTTTGGTGATAATACTCTAGAAATCTTCACTCCCATCCATGGTCGCGGTCACATCTTGGGTTACGTTGCCATCGCAGCAAAAGTCCATGTAACTGTAGGCACTCCGCGCCCCTCGATTACGCCATGGAACCCACAACAGATCGTAGTTACATTCCAAGGTTATGTTGCCATCGCAGCAAAAGTCCTTGTAACTGTTGGCTCTCAACGGCACACACGATTTTCGCGGTCAAAATGAAACTTTTCCACTCCTACATAGGTCGCAGTCTACCGATATAAAATAAAACACAGATTGTTGGCTCTCAACGGCACACACGACTTTCGCTATGTTATCATAGGTCGCAGTCTACCGATATAAAATCAAACGCAGACTGTTGGCTCTCAGCGGCACACACGACTTTCACTATGGTATACACTACTCATAATCCTCAGGAACTAGTTTTGTCCGGACTCCTCACAGGATCAACTTTAGAACCCCCCCTTGGGGCTCAAGGCAGCACCACCCGGTGGCACTCCTGAGAAGTTCATTTTAAGGGAGCGCCTTTCTCTCCAAAGCCATCATCAAAACACTTTATATTATACACATATATTATCTTTTAAATCATACACCTAGTACGATCTCATACAAGGCTCCTTTACACAAAATCGATTATCCCAAAATCGATAATTCTCAAACTTGGCTTTCCAAATTTCAATATTGATTTTACTCAAAAATCAAAAGCCTTTCAAAATCCAGAGGTTCCCAAAACCTTTTTCCAAAATCCTCATAAGATCCTTTATATATATGGATATATATAGCTTTTAAAACTTTGGATCATTTCAAACTTGTATAAAATTCCTTTTATACTTCAAACACCTTCAAAATCCTTTTCTTCTGGAAATAGATTTAAGAAGGGAGATTTATCTTATATAGCAAAGATATATAGCTTTGTTTATTCAAAATCAAATCTTCAAATTTGACTATTCCTTCCAATATCAATTTCATTCAAAAACTGTACGATGTACACTTATCATCTGTACGCTATACCAATCTGATCGCTCACTCGATCACACAATTTCACTTCCAAACTAGTATCGTCCACCCGACTTCTTAGTGCGGACATAGATCTGGTTTCTTGATTAGAAACCATCACTCTCCTTGCATAGCTATAATTATGATAGAGAATATCAAGAACTAATCAACTACCCATATCCAGGTTCGCCGTCGAAAATCGAGTGAAAAATCCCGACTCGGATCGATAAACTATCTTGAAATTCTGTGCTCGAATCTGGATCAAATCACTATGCGAATAGAATAATATACGTACATCCTACGTATTTGTTTTCATTGATCATTGACTAAATCAATTTCCTTTCTATTCACATTTCCTTTAATTTCTATCCACATATTCACAATTGCTTCAATTCCATTGAATTATCACTTTAATTCTTATCTCAGTTGGGTATTTAAGACAATAACCTTTTGAACTCTGACCTGTTTATTTTTAGAAAATAGCTTGAAAATTTTAAAAATAGATGAGTAGTTGAAAAATAATTATTAGTTTGCAAAATAGCTATAAAATAGTTAACTAATTATAAAATAGTTGTAAAAATAGCTAAATAGTTTCAAAAATTTTAGATATTTGCAAAATAGCTGTAAAATAGTAATTAATTTGTAAAATAGTTGAAAAATAGTAATTAGTTTAGAAAACAGTTGAAAAATGGTTAAATAGCTCCAAAAATAATCGTAAAACAAGTATAAAATAATTTGGCTTTAAGAAAGAAAGGTTGTATATATTAAATAGCTTAGAAAAATAAGTTTATATTAAAACAATTTATATTGAAAATAGTCAAGAGTCAAACTGTTCACTTTCCCAACAATTCAATTTAAATTTACACTTCCATTTAAATTGACCCAATTTCAATTTAAATAACTCCAATTTCCACTGGACTTGATTCAATCCCCATTTCAAATTGAATCAATCCTTATTTCTTTCCCAATTTAAATCAAATTCCATTTGATTTTAATCCTGTTCACTTAAATTATAATTTCAAATTATCCCAATCAATTTTGGACCATTATCACTTGAACCCATTTCAAGTTCAAATCATTTCAATTTAATCTAATCCAAATTTTCCATCTAAATTTTAAACCTTCATATTAATAACCTTTCCACTTAAGTTTAAAACTTGCTTCACGTTGAGTTTCACATCACAATCCAAGGAAAATTCAAAACTCAACCTTAGAGTTCATTTTCATATTTATTTCTTTTACACACCAGGCTACTTTTAAATTTTAAACCACCCTTGGTTTTAATTTCAAAACAAATCCTTAAAAATCTTCCAAACATTTGTTGTTTTAAAATAAGACTATATTCAAAATAGTCTGAATTATATTATTTGTTATTTTCTTTAACTCTTGGACCCAATCGATTGTTTCTAGACTTAAGTTTTAAAACTTCAAAATTTTAAAACCTACTTTAATTTAGAAGTTATACTCATCTTATAAATTTGCTCCATTTGGCTTACTTAATAACAAATATACCATTATGAAACATAATAACTATTTATGTCAATACCCAAGGTAATCATATCTAGATACCAATTCCTTTTTATATTATTCTTATTTCTATAAATTCAAGATTAAATTTCAGTTTGAATCCATTTCAACTTACCT
Source organism: Allium cepa (assembly GCA_030765085.1). Lineage (NCBI taxonomy): Eukaryota > Viridiplantae > Streptophyta > Magnoliopsida > Asparagales > Amaryllidaceae > Allium > Allium cepa. The sequence continues at coordinate 307,088,829 of CM060929.1, forward strand.
TCATTTAAAGTTTTTAAACAACTTAATTTCTGAATACTAATTCTAGAATTTCATTTTCAATTAATTTAATTTTGATTTGGTTATATTATATTACTGCTTAATTTAATTCCAACGATTTAGCATCCAATCACCTTAATATTTATTAGAAGAAAATTACTTTATATATCAAAATATATTTTATATAAAATCATTTAAAATCTTTATATAAGAAAATAGCAAGTACGTTCTCATATATATATATATACATTCAACTCATTCTAGAGTACTATGGACTCTATTTAATGAGTAAACCCCACCAGAGCCAAGGTTCTCGCTTAACCTTTCAGCTCTGATACCAAATGTAACGACCCGAAATTTTCGAACCGGAAAATTCCAGATAGTTAATGAAAAAGAAGAAAAAGATAGAAGAAGAAGAAGAAAATCAAAAACACCAACATCTCACATTCGCAACGGATAAAATATAATAATAAATAATAATAGTCTATAAAAGTATATTACATCTGTCGATTACATTTTAATACATCAGAGTTTCACATATATACAGTCACTGAATATACACAATTATCATATCACAGATTTACAATAATATAACACAGCAGAAATACTCTATACGTTCCTGCCATCCGGCTCGACTCCTGAGCTCCAGAACGTCCTTACCTAAAAATCTGTAATATTCAGTCTGACCCGAGCATTACGTCAAAGTAACACCCGGGTCAGGCTGGAAACCAGCGTGAGTAAATCCATCTAACATGGAATACAGAACATACAACTTATATAAAACCCGGGGTAACTCGAGTCAATTCACAATTTGTTATAAACATCAATTGTTCCACACATAAGTTTTCTAAATGCTAAAATTTAGATTAAATAGTCCGATTCACTTAAATCATTTCATACCAACTATTTATTTCACATAACAATTTATAAGAATTCGAAGTGGTTTCTGAAAGTCGCTATGCTCTGATACCAATTGAAAGTCGCTATGCTCTGATACCAAATGAAAGTGCGCTATGCTTTGATACCAAATGAAAGTGCGGTGTGTATACAATTATATGTGCTAATATAGTATACACGGATCGTGTAATATGGATTACAATACAAATGCGGAAATAGATGATAATAGCATTGTAAATAGAAAATAGAAAAATCACACCAGAGATTTTTATACTGGTTCGGAGCACCGTCCTACGTCCAGTCCCAGACTCCTATCTGGATTTTCACTATTAACTACCTCGCTTCACCCGGAGGAACAGGTTTACAATACCCGAACAGCCGAACGGGATTTCACGCCTCTAATACACTGAGGACTTCAACACTTGCCTCTTACAACACCGAGGACTTCAACACTTGCCTCTTACAACACGAGGACTTCAACAAAAACAAATACAATTGTTGTTGACAACTTGTGTTCTTGAAAACACGGATTTGTCACTAGTAGTACACCCTTCCTATAATCTTATCCTCAAAGAATATGAATGATGTTTTGTAAAGATTAAAGAAGGTATTTACTTATTGAATCAAAAGATATGAAATAATTTCAATGATTCAATAAGCTAAATTAATTTTTAGAATGCAGGAGTGTTAGAGATTAGATTAGAGAGCATATATGATCGTGTAAAAACTTGTTGTTTTAATCAATGATATTGATGTGTATTTATAGAGAGAAAATAGTTATAACCCTTGGTGAAAAGTTGCAGTCAAAAGTTATGATCATTGATGAAGAAGAAGAGACGCAACCATTGAAGAAAGATGTGTCTTTTGGAAGAAGTTGCTCTCTGTTTAAAAACGGTCGACAGGTCAAAAACTAACCGGTAGACAGGTTTTTAAAAATATAGTCGTTATGTGCATGTGTGCACGTTTATTGTGCACATCCAACAGGAACGGTCGACCGCCTATATTTGGACCGGTCGACCGGTCTCTGTTAAATTGCACAATAAAGTGCACAACCTATATAAATGTGTATATATATATATTATATTTTGTGCATGATTATTTGAGGATAGATTTTAACAAGTTTATCACTATTACAACATCAAATAATCAACCTATAATCTAGAGTACCATATGTAGGTCTTGATTTGTCGATTGCCGTTATATTGTTGTCAGCAATCAAAATCTTCATAGAAGCTTTGACTCAACAGTTTCGGGTATTTCATAATACTCGATCACGCCTCCTTCGAGACTTATGTCATCCTAACCCAAGTCATCCAAATAAAATACACAACATTTCATTATCAGAGATATCAACTCATTCAAAGCATCTAATACCATTCAATCATCCACAATCAAAGCTTAATCACTTCCAAATTAATTCAATCGATTCTAATCGAATTTCTAACCCCAAACACTTAAATTCCTTCATTTAACATTAATTAATTCCAAATCAATTAATTAGTCAACCCTTCATTTTTCATCTTAATTAATCACCTTGGATTAATTATTTTTCAATTACATTCAAGTAATGTTCTTTGTTTAATTTCACGATATTAATTATTCTTAAACAAAATCAATAAGTAATCTTAATTACTTCATAAATTAATTAACCATATTAATTACATTAATCATTAATTACTTATATTAATTAATTAATCATAAGTCACTTATTATGGATTAATTAAATTTTAATTTATCAATCTTTAATTACATCATTAATTATATAAATTAATGTTTTCCAATTGTGTTGTAATTTGTTCTAATTTAGAATAATTACTTTAGTTGAACCACAATATTAATCACTCTCGATAAATCTCAACCTGTAATTAACTATCTTTTAATTTACTTCATTAAATAAATTTAGTTACTCCTTAATTAACTACCATAATTTACCTCTTGATTAATTTCACAAAGTAATTATATTTTATTAATTATATTAAGTAATTACCTATCAGTCCATCCATAGATTATTCTAAATTAACTATACTTCATTCATTAACTTAATCCTTTATTAACTAACCTAAACTCTTAATCACTAAACTAATCAACCCAAATCATTAATAAATTGAATTAATTAATTGTTCATTTTAAGTACCCTACTAATTTGATGAATCACAAATCATTATATCCTCATTAACTTTAAAATGAAAACATTTTCTTATTTGTGATTCAAGTTTAAAACAATTTAAAACCCGAATACTTCGAGTCAAACCATAATTAACACGAGAATCAACCAAAACCAAAGTCATCCGATCATCGATTCACAGTGCACATCAATCAATTTAATCATGCAGCCAAATACATAAATTTAACCATTGAAATTTAAATAAGCTCCAACAGAGTGAGATTTACTGACCTTTGCTTTTATTTGCAATGCACTTCAAAATTGTCTTGGTTTCCTCGATTTTTGACCTTGTATAAATATTTATACAGGTTATTATCATTTGAACTAATCAATTACCACTTAATAAATTTAATTAACCAAAAATGTAATTTAAACTATTTCTCTTTAAATAAATTATTTTTAGTGACTAAGATAATTTAATGAACCAGTTAAACAAATAAATTACCTTAATACTTTGCTTTTAAAATAAGTTAGCCAATTTAAAATGTGTGCATGTATATTTATTTCCCCTTTAAAACTAAAAATAGCCTATATACATTTTAAAAATCAAATTTGTAACTCTACAACATTTTTAAAATTCCTACTATAGATAAATTCCAAAATCTCCCTGTATGATAGTTTCCTGTTTATCTTCAATTGAAACAGGCATGTGTATATATACATATTTACTTTTATTAAATCAAGCAAAATCGAAGAAGGAAAAAACGAATAACTCACCTGCTAGATCATCACCACCAGCCTCCAAAATCGTAGCCAAACTCCCCTTCATCACCAATCGCCAGCTGCTGCCAGAAAATGCTCGCCACTTCCCCCATCCATGCGCACGCGAGCCTCCAAGAACGTCACGCGATACCCCCTTTTGCAAGGCAACAGCATCCTCCACAGTCCTTCTCACGTCGTCGTGCTCGAGTTCGGCACACAAGCCATCGCCTTCCATGAAACTGCAGCCACCGCACTCGAAGAAAACAACCGCATGATGCTACCCAGGTCGCGATTGATTTCTCCTTCGAACAATAAATTTTCTAACGGCTAAATCTCTAATTCGATCCCAATTCGAAACTTAATTTGTGGACGAAGAGATTCACGTGAGTCCTTCCCTCGTCTTCGATCTGGAACTGAGCACGAACGAACGATTTCTTCATTTTTTTTAATTCGGTTTGATTTCTGTTTGGATTGGAGAGGGGACGAGAATAAGATATACGGTTGGGGAAGCTTCTTGAGTACGCGTGAATATTAAATAATGAAATATCGAAAATATCTCGTGTTGCATAACGCGAAATCCCGAACCCCGAATCAGACATGCCGACAGATGTTTACAAGGTTTAACCCGTGTTTCGAACACAATGGAACGTGTTTCGGAGGCTAATTTGATCGTATGAGCGAATTATGGAAATAAACAATCAATATTAAATTAAATCGATTAAAATAGTTCTAAGCTTTTTGAGCTGCCAGGGTCAAACGACAACTCCGATTGATACAAAAATTGAAATCCAATAATAACTAACTATTACGGATCCCATGGAACTGGTTTTATCGAATTCGGAGATTGTGCATCGAAAGGCTATTTTAAATGTCAATTTAAACGATATATTATTAAAATTGAACAAATTACCTTAAATTTAAATTTCAACTAGTCAATTATCTTCAGTATCATCATTATAAATTTTATAAGCCTTCAAACTATTTTAAACAGGCTTAGAAATTTCAGATTCAACAATTTACCCAATTTCAATTATTAAAATTCAGTATTTAAACTATATAATTCAATGATTTAATTATCAAGTAATATTGATATCTTGAATTCAAGTTAAAATTAACCTTTAAATATTTAAAATCAATTAATTATTCCATTTTAAATTGTTAAAAATTCCGGATCGTCACAAATATAGTATAATTCTAATAATATTCCAGATATATATAGACATTAAAAATAATAAGTATATATATATATATATATATATTAGAGTACTTAGGAAAAATGAATCATAGAAATTCACAAGCACATGTCGACATGGTCCCTACCATGATGTCGACATGGGTACATAATTTGAAATTTAAAATTTGAATTCAAATGGCTGAATTTCCCTTCACCTTTTTACTTCATTCAATTCACTAAAAAGGCATCTTTTGACCAGAGAACATATCCTTTGAGAATCTATTTATTCACTATCTTTTATCACATATTTTCACTCTCATTTTCAAATTCAAACTCTCTCTTTAAAACTTCAAAGCTTTCTACTTTCTACTCTAATGGCTTCTTCAAGCAAGCCCTCCACCATGAGAATTTCCAGAAAGATAAATGAGCAACTCTTCAATGATCTAGAAGCTATAAAAGCATACATCAATTATGCAAATTATGCAAAAGTCCATCCTGGAAAGTTTGCTATATTTTATGATTTATCTTCTTATGAAATTGATTCTCTTTTTTGCAAACAATCAAATTCTTAGTCTTGTTGATGCTTCTCAAAATGATTTTGTTTGTTATCCAAATCTTGTCTAAATTTTCTATGCAAATCTTAATTGGGGATTTTATAATGGAAACGATGATGAAATTTGGAGTAGTTCAAAGGCACTAGAATTGTTTTGAATTGTGATCTTTTGGCTACCATTCTCAATTGCAAGCGTACGGTAATGGATCTTTCTAATTTTAAAATCGATGAAAATGATCGTGAGACATTTCATCACATTTTCGAAGGAAATGATAATTTTGAATTCAAAAATCGAAACTTTCAACCAAAAGCTAGAATTGTCAATCTTTTTTTACAACATACATTGACCCTAAAATAGGGAAATTTTAATAATCCTGCTACAAAAGTTTGCAAAGCACATTTTTCTATTTTTGGAAATTATGATATTAATATGGCGCAAGTTATTTTGGTTGAACTTTGTCCCACAAATCTTGAAATGGGTGAGAACGCTTTGTATCATGGAATTTATCTCACTCGAATTTTTAACTATTTTGGAGTGGATTTCAAAGGGGAAGAATTTGTTTCTAGAACAGTTTTCAATCAATCCAACATTTCGCTTATGAAAATTTCATTTGTTTTTCAACCCTATAAGACTCTTGCCGAAAAGGAAGAGCGTTTGGCTCATGGGGAGATGGAAGAAGAGGAAGAGGAAGAGGAAGAAGAAGGGTTGAAATGGAAATTGAAGAAGAAGAAGAAGGTGAAACTACTTTAGAAAGCATCGACTATCCTCCTAATCCATCCAACAAAACCCTTCTCAAAAACCAAAAGACCATTGTTGAGAATCAACGGATTCTTTAACGATCCGTTAGTTAGAAGTTGGACAAAATTTCATCCAAGATGAACAAGTTTATTTCCAAAGTCAGCAAGAAGCTTGGACTATCTTCATGGTCATCATCCTCTAACTAGTTCTACCTTCTCGTATCTCGTTGTATTTTTTAAGTTTATTTTGATTTGAATGTTCGTGTAGTTCTTTGTGTTTAATCGTTGTATCATCTTAGTACGAAATGAAATGGAATTTCTTTTCTGTCATCTAGCATATCTTATCTCCAGAATAAATGTTAGTATATTATATAAATATATATATACACACACACAATTATTCACAAAATCAAAATAAGCCATCAAAATTCACTACAACATGTCGACATCCCCTCTATGACCATGTCGACATGTACTGGTCAGAAATGACTTTTCATTTTGAATTTGAAATTTGAATAACTACCTTATGTCTATTCATTTCAAATGAATTTCTACACCTATAAATACCCATTTCTTCCAAAATTCATCACTGAATATTATTTCTTATCCACTTTGTCACTCATTCTTCTCACATGCTCGAATATGGCCAATCCAATTCATAATCTATCAGAAAATCTTGAAGAGACTCTTAATTCTTTCGTTCATTATACGTAACCAGCGACACTTAGAATTGAGTCAAATGCGGATGATTAAAGAGCAAGAAAGGCATTTCAATGCAATACGATGGATGATTTCCTCCCTGCACAAGGATGATAACGAAGCACATCCTCTAGTCTCTCTCGCTAATGATAATGAAAATTGGGATACCATTAAAGAAGACCCTATATGTGGAGAAGAAGGATGGGTGGAAGTTCCTCGTAATGTTTGATTGGTTTGTTTGATTTGGTTTGTTTGATTTGAATTGTTTGATTTGATTTGTTTTGATTTGAATTGATTTGGATTGATATTTGGTGTGAAGAACATGGATAAATATGCATTAATATTTATATGATCCTTAATTAATTATCATGTCTATCAGTATAATTATCTCTTAATCTATCTATTATGTACTCCTTTTGTGTAGTTTATTAATGCAGGTACTTTAGTCCAAGAATGAGGGGGAGTTTTATAGTTTGGAGTTAGTTTTTGTTGATGACAAAGGGGGAGAAATATAAAATAGGATAGGCATATGTAACAACCCTGGTTGGAGATTATCGTAAATATTAAATTATAATGAATATTATAATTTAATATTGTAATTAATTGAATTAATTGGAAGAAAATGATGAATTATATTGTTTATTTGGAATAAACAATATAATATGAATAAATTTTGGGAGAACAATATAAAATAAGGTTTATTTCAAATTAAATGATTGAAGAAAATTTAAGATGAAGGAAAGATGAAGTAAACAACTTAATTGTGATCTTTGAGTTGGAAATTGTCATTGATGGAATTTAGTAGGAGCATTAAAGGAATATTGGCAATTTATTCCAATATTCTCCTTTTATTGTAGAATAAAAGGGAAAATAGAAGTAGAAAGATTTTATTGTATTAATAGTAATAACATATGTGTGAGATAAAGTTGTACCTTTATTTCATGAATTTTGAATATAGAGATGCAACTATATTCAATTAACATGTACGATTTGGCGATAATGTAATTTATTGTCAAATTACATCTTTTCTTTGTTAAATACAAAGAAAATTGTTAAATAAATGTTTAATCATCATATGCATAATGAATTTGAATTTTTGGGCTAATGAATTATAACAAAAATAAATTAATCACTCCATTTCGATGGTTGGAGTGGTTTGGAATAATTAATGGAATTTTGTTTGGGTTGGGGAAATCACATTGGTAATTTTAAAACCAATAATACATTTTATTGTAAAATAAAATGTAGGGAATAAGAAGAAAAAAATAATCTTCTTTGAGTATTAAAAATGATGGACATGAGTAAAATAAAGTTCCTACTTTATTTCATGAATTTGAATGTAGTTAATTGACTGCATTTGATTAAATTGATAATTTGTACAATATTGTGCTTGTTTGCCAATATTGTCATTTTATTAATTAAATATATATATAAGAATGAGTTAAAAAATAATAATTAATCATGATAACTATGATTAAAAAAGTGAGAAATAATTTAATAATGTCTAAACCTGTAACGACCCAGAATTTCTAATAATTTAAATTTGAATATTTAATTTATTTTAAATATTTATAAGTGAAATTTATAAGTCGAATAATTTTTTTTTCGAATAATTGGATTTAATTGAATAATTAAATCGATAATTCAATATGTGAAATTATGGAAATAATTGAAATTTGGGTTAAATATGATTGAAAATGATTTGTAAAATTTTATTTTATCATGTTGAAGTTAGAATGATATTTTAGAACTTTTAAAATCGAATTAAAAGTTAAATTGTGAAAATTGAATATTTTAATATTTAATTATCGACTAAAAATAGCCAATTTTTGAACAGTCTCAGAATTGAACGAGACCAGTTCCATTGGATCCGTAATAGTTAGTTATTACCGGATTTCAATTTTCGTAGCAATCGGAGTTATCGTTTGATCGTGGCAGCTCGAAACGCATCGAATTGTTTTTAATATTAATTTGGCGAGTTAAAATAGCCATTTTTCAAACAGTCTCGGATTTCGACGAAACCAGTTTCATCGGATCCGTAATGTGATATTATTATATGGTTTCAAATTTCAAGTCGTTTGGATTTACCGTTTGTTCGATACAAATTAAAACGCCTAGAAATCGATTTAAATCGGTTTAATTTAAATCGATCGTTTGTTGCCATAACTCGCACAGATGTCCGAATTAGCTTCCGAAACCAGTTCCATTGTGTCCGGAACGCGAGATAAACCCTAGGAACGTCGGTCACGGTGCGTAAATCGGAGTTTGGAAAACCCGGATGAATAGTGTTTCGATCGATTTCCTATAAATAGCCCCTTCACTCTAAAAAAAATAAAAAAAAATTAAAATTAAAAACCCTAGCTCTTAACAGGCCGCCGCCCCCTCCTTTTCAACGGCCAGGAAGCAATGTTCTTCCTCCTCCAATTACTCCAAATCCGTCGACAATTAGGCAAAAGTTTCAACTGCAAAAATGTAGAGAGTCTCGAAAACTAGCATCTCAACGGTGGAGATGTGGAATGGAGGTTCGACGTGAACGCTGGAGTGGCGCGTTCGGCTGCAGCTCGTGCACGATTTTCGAGCATATGGGTATGCCGAGCTTCATGATGTTCGTGCCGAGCATGGAGGGGAGCAATGCGCACGAGGTGGAGGTCCTTGATCACCTTCAAGCGGCTCGAGGAGGCAGCGGTTTCTAACCCTAGAAGGCAAGCTAATGGGTTATCACATACGTGATTTCCTGGAGGCAAACACACGCGTGAAGAAAAAAGCCAAAGCACGGTCATGATGCAAAGGTTTGGAGATCAACGGCCAGTATTAGATTGGGTTTGAAAAATAATTAAAGTTGTAAATTAATTATAGTTTAAATTTGTATTAACTTGTAAATGCTATAACCATTTGCTGCGAGGTCGAAAAATTATGAAACCAGTTGCATTGGAATCGTATGGACGAGCACTACGCGATGCAATTGGATTGGAGTCGTTTGGAGTTAGTGAGAATTTCGGGTAAAATTAAACGCGCCTTTAATTTTATTCGAAATAAAAGCTAAAACGGAATTGAAATCAAGGTGAGAACTTCTCACTCAATCGAATCAGTTTCGATTTAAATTTTAAATAGTTATATTTAAAATATTTGAATGTATGTTTGAATGATGATTGATATCTATTGATTGTTAAAATAGACATTATACGTCGTTAGTAAGCGGATGTTATTTATTAAAAACATATACCGCGAATATTTCATAAAAAGTGAAATTGGTATTATATATAATATCAATATATATATTGGCATATGTATATATTACAGTTGTTGATTTCCCGCATTTTTTAGCGGATGAGACCCTATTGCGCCGTTATTAAGCGGATAATATTGTAAATCCCATATACCGCGATAATTCCGTACTGGAGCGGAATTGGTATTGTGCTAATGTTTGTGGATGCAGGAAACAGGTTGGAGGGATCCAACTGGATTCCTCAACTGTATTGATTTATTTACAGATATTTTGATATTTGTTGATTATCATATCGATATATGATAACTGGATGTCGTGATTGACTATTGGATAATGTTGCATCATCGGATCCATTTTTGGAGTTTTGAAATAATAAATTTGGGTTTTAAAAGAATTTTAAAGTGATTTTTCAAAGTATATATTTTATTAAATTTTGAATTGATTCATTTTAAATAATTAAAACGTTATAAATTTTTATGTTATAAAAATTAAGATTTTTGAGAAATATAACAAAAATGAGATTTTTGGAAATAAATAGTTAATTAATTTATAAAATGGTTAAATTGGGAATTTTGAATCATTATAAACGATTTATATAAAAGATTTAAAATATTGATATTTATGGATTAAAAATATAGGAACTGTGAAACCCGTTTTATAAGTGCTAAAAAGAAATATAAATGGATTTTATAAGTGAATGGAGATTTATTGATTTATAAATCGTGAAGTTATAAATATAAATAGGTTTTGTAAAATAAAAGATTTATAAGAGATTAGCTTATAAATCGGATTTAGGCATTTAAAATGAGATATAAAAAGGGTTTTTATAAATAAAAGTTTATAAGAATATAAGTGGAGTTTATAAACGTTGTTTATAAATCCGAAATCAAATTGAATTTGATAAGTTGGAAATAGGAATATATGAAAGGAATTATATTCACGATTGGGACAGTGAATATATTTCCAAATGAAATTGGTTAGAGTTTTATATCCACGATTTTGGACAGTGGATATTCTCTAATAAACACGTAGAAGTATTGAATATGGAAAACGTTTTTATTCACGATTGTGAATAGTGAATAATAGATTGAATAAAATGGATAGTTTTGGAAAGTGAAGTTTAAACGAAGTAATGATTTTAAAGACGTTTTAAAATGCATTAAGTATCGAATACATAGATTTCAACATTTATTGTTGAAATAGACGTTTCCGAGAATAGAAGGAAATGGTGGACTATAACACTGTTGTTATAGTAAATGGTTTCCGAAAGGAAATGTTTTGTATAGTATTGGGATTTATATATCTATTTAAACTTTGAATCCTTATACTAGTGATTTTGGGTCGTCGTAACGATGTTTTACGCAACATTCGTTTTAGCCCAAATAAATGTGTTAAGAGAATGATTTCCTTAAAGAATGAAATATATACTAAATTTTGATTTAAGTATATTGAATATTTTCACATGTTGAAAATAAATAGATTTGTGATGTACTTATTATTAAATAAGTATGGAAATATTTTTCCAATGAGAAATGAATGTTTAGAATTTATCCTTGTAAGATAAATTGAAAGTGAATATTGAAAATCGATTGAAAATCGTATATCATAGATATTTTGGGATTATAAATTCACTATGGAATTTATAAAGGAAAGGGGAAATTAGTTTAAAAATAAACATTGATTTATTTTTAAAGTGTGGGAATAAATTTACGAATTGGAACGTAAATATAAAGTAAATCGGTAGGGATTTATTTAATTGGTTTAAATGAGCCATGTTGAAATGAAAGAAATTCCGCGTAAGGAAAAGTGATTTGAAGGATTGTTTCAAATGTTTGAAGTGTGGGAAAGTTTATATCTAGTAAAGATATTTTGGAAAGTAAATAATTTGGGAAATTATTTGGATTTGATGATGTTGAGCATGCCTATTGATAGTTAAATAATCCGACTATCAATATTTACCTTTAAATAGGTATTTGTTGTGAATTGCTTGAATTTGAATGCCACACTTATTTTTGAATAAGCGCTCACTATTCGGGTTAACCGGGAAAGGACCATGGGGTCGTATAACCCATTCCGAATATGTGATACGTCGTTATGGATTGCATTTGATGACCGGTATTGAAGACCGGGTATTTGTGAAAACGGAAGGATTACCGTCGAGTTACTCTACATCGACTGATCTCCGATATAGAGGTTTTATCACCCTTAGTGACGGGAAGTCCGGTCGTGATTAGTGAATATCCGGATTGCAAGGACTTCTTTGTAAGTGCCTTCGGTTCTGTTCGATCCCGGAACAGACTTGTATGATTGTATGTCTGACATTACTAGTTGAGATATAAAGCTGATTTCTTTCAAATATATTTCTGTTGGTGGCGGAGAATTTATTCTTTTAGCTTAACACCCTTCTCTAAGACGTACGAGCTCAGAGGTTATATAGTTGAAGGTTATTAGTGATATACTCCCAATTTGGTAGTGTGGCATGCAGAGTGTTGCTGTGAAATGATCATTGTGTGATCATTTGTGATAGGATCATTTATTTGATCGTTTATCTTGGTGATCATTTCTATGATCATTTGTTGACCCAAAGCATGGCTATTGTATAAAGTATGTTTTTGTGGACGAGACTTCGTCAGACCTCACACCCCGAAAATGGTCAAAACAGGAAGGATGCAGCAAGGTTATTAGGGGTAGCGCCCTTTAGTGTATGTCATTCCTTCTGGATAGAGGTGGTATCATGGTATGGAGCCCAGATATTTAACCTATGTTGTTACTGCATATTTTTGTGGTTGTTGGAAATCGAGGATCCTCGGATAGATCGGTTACGATCGGGGGATGACATATTCGTTTCAGTAGTTACCCAGTTAGGGGTAACCCGGCCTTGTGTTGGCAGAGATCCGGTTTGGTTCTCGGGGATGTCCTTCCAGAGGCATTCTCATGTGGCAATGGGAAGTTCCTTGGCCTGACCATTTGTTGGAAATCCAAAGAAACAATACGAAACTTGTACGGTTTTAGTTGTAGAACCTGCCATGGAATGTGGCGGTAACCTGCCATTGAACATGGTTAGCTATAGTAGGCATACGATAATGGTCGTATGTTGGCTAAGATTTATATTCTATTTTCGAAATGAATTTTTCCTACACTATGCACTAGTAAAAATATCAAATGTTATTTTAAATGCGTATCAAGCATCTTTGACTATCATAAGGAGAAATCTCCTCCGATTCTGCGTTTGCATGTGTGTGTGTGCGGGAGGCCTTATGGTAGTCTCATTTTTAAAAAGCATTGCGAATTGACTTTAAAAGTATTCCTCTATTTTGTTTTCAAAGATAAATAAACTGTTTTGAGTTCTCACACCAGTCACATGACTGACTCGGAGTTTATTGTTTTCCTTCCTAAACTCTGGGTGCCCACCAATTTCCACACGGGCAGTCAAGAGTTAAGGTTTATCAGGATATTCTGGATATTCAGGAGTTGCAGGAGGCAAGCTGGATGGCATGGCGTATTACTAATTTATATAGTATTTCTTTTCCGCTGTTGATGTCATTTGTTGTTGTACACTCTGATGTAATGAAATGAAATGTAATGTAATGTAATAAATGATATAGTTCTTTGTTTAAAGATTATTCCTTTATCTATTATATGTTGTTCCACTGCGAATTGTGAGATTCTGATGTTGTTCTGTTATTTCTTCTGTTATGTTCTATCTTTTTCTATCTTCTTCTACCTCTTTCTTTTTCTTAAACCATAACATTTCGGGTTTCCGGTCTTCGATTTCTCGGCAGTCGATAAAGTGAGTATCGATGTTGAATTTTCGAAAGTCGAAAATTTTCGGGGCGTTACATTTGGTATCAGAGCGTATGGTTAAGCGACAACCATGGCTCTGTTGGGTGTTACTCATTAGAGATGGAGTCAGTAGTACTCTAGAATGAGTTGAGTGTAATAATAGCTATGAGAGCGTATTTGTTAGTGAATATAAAATTGTTTTATATTGTGATGATTGGTTTGTTGAGTGGCATATGAACCTTCGTCAGCGTGGTCTCGACAACTATGCCGAAGGGGTTTCTAAACACTTGAATAGAACAATTCGGCACAATATTGATTTTAAATTGGGTAAATAAAATAATTTTACCTTGATTATATTTTATATATAAAGGAATAATTTTTCAGAATTATTAAAGTATATATAAGTAGATTGTTAGTTGTTTGAATAATCTAAATAAAAGAATAATTGTATAAGCAAATGAATTATAAGAATTGAATTATAAATTAATGTGATTTAAAATTGTGAAATAAACTTATATATAAGAAGTGAAACTATATGGATATATCTATGAATATGAGTTGTAAATAAAAATGAATTTAAAGTTAAATAGAAATATAACTTAAGAGATGTTGAATGAAGTTGATATGGGTATCAAAGTAAATTAATAAAGTTAATGATAAATGTGAACTTGAGTTATATAAATGAAATTCAACTTTTGTAATTGAATTGAATAAATCAATTGAATGTTAAGAATTGATATGGAAAAATGGATGAAGTATTAATTCATTAAAAGGCTAGTTGAATAAATTGGAATGGAAATCAATTAAAATTTAACCAAATTGAATGAATATAAGCAAAGGAATTTGGTTGTAATTAATAAACATTGGTTGTTATTTGATTGTTGATTGATTGTATATAATTCATTGAGTGTTAATGAAAGTGAATTAGCGAAATTGGAAGCTATGTAATTGAATTCAAATTAGAAGTAAATAAATTTGAATAGAATTGATGTGAATTGGATTTAAATTAGTAAATGTTAACTAATTGAATTGAGAATGAATGTTGATAAAATCCAATGTAAACAAATCAAATGTGATTAAAATTGAAAACCAATTCATTGAATATTAATGAGAATATGAATGAATATTTAGTTGATTGATGGTTTCATTTGTTGCTTTAGTTGCATTTGCTATATTATATAGTTGTTATGTTACTATATGATGTATATTGATACTATTTTCATATATGCATGATTCTCATGTTGTTGTTGAGTGTTTAGTAGGTGCGGATGGCGTTTGCTTCGCATTTGGAGCTCGCTTTCGCGCTATATTAGCCGTATATGCCTGCTAATAAAATATAAGGTACATATCTCGGATTAAATATCGTACTTTTACACTTTTTTCCCTGCGGGATGCCTCATTACTTGATGAGATGTATATTTGTGATATATATACTGTCATTTTTTTTCGGATCGAGCCGCGCAAAGGAGACTATGGCGAATTTTTCCGGAAATTTAAGGCGTTAGAAAAATTTGGGAATTTTGGAAAATTTTGAAAACTTAAATTTTGATTTGGAGTCGAAAGTTAAACAATAGTAATTGTTTTTGAAAAGATAACTAAGTATGATTTGAAAACTTAGTAAAATTATTGTAAGAAGTTTAACTATGAATTTTGGGAAAAATTAATAGATTCTGTAACTTTTCTTACTTGATAATTTCGAGGACGAAATTCTTTTAAGGGGGGAAGATTGTAACGACCCAGAATTTCTAATAATTTAAATTTGAATATTTAATTTATTTTAAATATTTATAAGTGAAATTTATAAGTCGAATAATTTTTTTTCTTCGAATAATTGGATTTAATTGAATAATTAAATCGATAATTCAATATGTGAAATTATGGAAATAATTGAAATTTGGGTTAAATATGATTGAAAATGATTTGTAAAATTTTATTTTATCATGTTGAAGTTAGAATGATATTTTAGAACTTTTAAAATCGAATTAAAAGTTAAATTGTGAAAATTGAATATTTTAATATTTAATTATCGACTAAAAATAGCCAATTTTTGAACAGTCTCAGAATTGAACGAGACCAGTTCCATTGGATCCATAATAGTTAGTTATTACCGGATTTCAATTTTCGTAGTAATCGGAGTTATTGTTTGATCGTGGCAGCTCGAAACGCATCGAATTGTTTTTAATATTAATTTGGCGAGTTAAAATAGCCATTTTTCAAACAGTCTCGGATTTCGACGAAACCAGTTTCATCGGATCCGTAATGTGATATTATTGTAAGGTTTCAAATTTCAATTCGTTTGGATTTACCGTTTGTTCGGTACAAATTAAAACGCCTAGAAATCGATTTAAATCGGTTTAATTTAAATCGATCGTTTGTTGCCATAACTCGCACAGATGTCTGAATTAGCTTCCGAAACCTGTTCCATTGTGTCCGGAATGCGGGATAAACCCTAGGAACGTTGGTCACGGCGCGTAAATGGAGTTTGGAAAACCCGGATGAATAGTGTTTCGATCGATTTCCTATAAATAGCCCCTTCACTCTAAAAAAAAAAATTAAAAAAAATTAAAATTAAAAACCCTAGCTCTTAACAGGCCGCCGCCCCCTCCTTTTCAACGGCCAGGAAGCAATTTTCTTCCTCCTCCAATTACTCCAAATCCATCGACAATTAGGCAAAAGTTTCAACTGCAAAAATGTAGAGAGTGTCGAAAACTAGCATCTCAACGGTGGAGATGTGGAATGGAGGTTCGACGTGAACGCTGGATTGGCGCGTTCGGCTGCAGCTCGTGCACGATTTTCGAGCATATGGGTATGCCGAGCTTCATGATGTTCGTGCCGATCGTGGAGGGGAGCAATGCGCACGAGGTGGAGGTCCTTGATCACCTTCAAGCGGCTCGAGGAGGCAGCGGTTTCTAACCCTAGAAGGCAAGCTAATGGGTTATCACATACGTGATTTCCTGGAGGCAAACACACGCGTGAAGAAGAAAGCCAAAGCACGGTCATGATGCAAAGGTTTGGAGATCAACGGCCAGTATTAGATTGGGTTTGAAAAATAATTAAAGTTGTAAATTAATTATAGTTTAAATTTGTATTAACTTGTAAATGCTATAACTTTTTGCTGCGAGGTCGAAAAATTATGAAACTAGTTGCGTTGGAATCGTATGGACGAGCACTACGCGATGCAATTGGATTGGAGTCGTTTGAAGTTAGTGAGAATTTTGGGTAAAATTAAACGCGCGTTTAATTTTATTCGAAATAAAAGCTAAAACGGAATTGAAATCAAGGTGAGAACTTCTCACTCAATCGAATCAGTTTCGATTTAAATTTTAAATAGTTATATTTAAAATATTTGAATGTATGTTTGAATGATGATTGATATCTATTGATTGTTAAAATAGACATTATACGCCGTTAGTAAGCGGATGTTATTTATTAAAAACATATACCGCGAATATTTCATAAACAGTGAAATTGGTATTATATATAATATCAATATATATATATATATATATTGGCATATGTATATATTGCAGTTGTTGATTTCCCGCATTTTTTAGCGGATGAGACCCTATTGCGCCGTTATTAAGCGGATAATATTGTAAATCCCATATACCGCGATAATTCCGTACTGGAGCGGAATTGGTATTGTGCTAATGTTTGTGGATGCAGGAAACAGGTTGGAGGGATCCAACTGGATTCCTCAACTGTATTGATTTATTTACAGATATTTTGATATTTGTTGATTATCATATCGATATATGATATTTGGATGTCGTGATTGACTATTGGGTGATGTTGCATCATCGGATCCATTTTTGGAGTTTTGAAATAATAAATTTGGGTTTTAAAAGGGTTTTAAAGTGATTTTTCAAAGTATATGTTTTATTAAATTTTGAATTGATTCATTTTAAATAATTAAAACGTTATAAATTTTTATGTTATAAAAATTAAGATTTTTGAGAAATATAACAAAAATGAGATTTTTGGAAATAAATAGTTAATTAATTTATAAAATGGTTAAATTGGGAATTTTGAATCATTATAAACGATTTATATAAAAGATTTAAAATATTGATATTTATGGATTAAAAATATAGGAATTGTGAAACCCGTTTTATAAGTGCTAAAAAGAAATATAAATGGATTTTATAAGTGAATGGAGATTTATTGATTTATAAATCGTGAAGTTATAAATATAAATAGGTTTTGTAAAATAAAAGATTTATAAGAGATTAGCTTATAAATCGGATTTAGGCATTTAAAATGAGATATAAAAAGGGTTTTTATAAATAAAAGTTTATAAGAATATAAGTGGAGTTTATAAACGTTGTTTATAAATCTGAAATCAAATTGAATTTGATAAGTTGGAAATAGGAATATATGAAAGGAATTATATTCACGATTGGGACAGTGAATATATTTCCAAATGAAATTGGTTAGAGTTTTATATCCACGATTTTGGACAGTGGATATTCTCTAATAAATACGTAGAAGTATTGAATATGGAAAACGTTTTTATTCACGATTGTGAATAGTGAATAATAGATTGAATAAAATGGATAGTTTTGGAAAGTGAAGTTTAAACGAAGTAATGATTTTAAAGACGTTTTAAAATGCATTAAGTATCGAATACATAGATTTCAACATTTATTGTTGAAATAGACGTTTTCAAGAATAGAAAGAAATGGTGGACTATAACACTGTTGTTATAGTAAATGGTTTCCGAAAGGAAATGTTTTGTATAGTATTGGGATTTATATATCTATTTAAACTTTGAATCCTTATACTAGTGATTTTGGGTCGTCGTAACGATGTTTTACGCAACATTCGTTTTAGCCCAAATAAATGTGTTAAGAGAATGATTTCCTTAAATAATGAAATATATACTAAATTTTGATTTAAGTATATTGAATATTTTCACATGTTGAAAATAAATAGGTTTGTGATGTACTTATTATTAAATAAGTACGGAAATATTATTCCAATGAGAAATGAATGTTTAGAATTTATCCTTGTAAGATAAATTGAAAGTGAATATTGAAAATCGATTGAAAATCGTATATCATAGATATTTTGGGATTATAAATTCACTATGGAATTTATAAAGGAAAGGGGAAATTAGTTTAAAAATAAACATTGATTTATTTTTAAAGTGTGGGAATAAATTTACGAATTGGAACGTAAATATAAAGTAGATCGGTAGGGATTTATTTAATTGGTTTAAATGAGCCATGTTGAAATGAAAGAAAATCCACATAAGGAAAAGTGATTTGAAGGATTGTTTTCAAATGTTTGAAGTGTGGGAAAGTTTATATCTAGTAAAGATATTTTGGAAAGTAAATAATTTGGGAAATTATTTGGATTTGGTGATGTTGAGCATGCCTATTGATAGTTAAATAATCCGACTATCAATATTTACCTTTAAATAGGTATTTGTTGTGAATTGCTTGAATTTGAATGCCACACTTATTTTTGAATAAGTGCTCACTATTCGGGTTAACCGGGAAAGGACCATGGGATCGTATAACCCATTCCGAATATGTGATACGTCGTTATGGATTGCATTTGATGACCGGTGTTGAAGACCGGGTATTTGTGAAAACGGAAGGATTACCGTCGAGTTACTCTACATCGGCTGATATTCGATATAGAGGTTTTATCACCCTTAGTGACGGGAAGTCCGGTCGTGATTAGTGAATATCCGGATTGCAAGGACTTCTTTGTAAGTGCCTTCGGTTCTGTTCGATCCCGGAACAGACTTGTATGATTGTATGTCTGACATTACAAGTTGAGATATAAAGCTGATTTCTTTCAAATATATTTCTGTTGGTGGCGGAGAATTTATTCTTTTAGCTTAACACCCTTCTCTGAGACGTACGAGCTCAGAGGTTATATAGTTGAAGGTTATTAGTGATATACTCCCAATTTGGTAGTGTGGCATGCAGAGTGTTGCTGTGAAATGATCATTGTGTTGATCATTTGTGATAGGATCATTTATTTGATCGTTTATCTTGGTGATCATTTCTATGATCATTTGTTGACCCAAAGCATGGCTATTGTATAAAGTATGTTTTTGTGGACGAGACTTCGTCAGACCTCACACCCCGAAAATGGTCAAAACAGGAAGGATGCAGCAAGGTTATTAGGGGTAGCGCCCTTTAGTGTATGTCATTCCTTCTGGATAGAGGTGGTATCATGGTATGGAGCCCAGATATTTAACCTATGTTGTTACTGCATATTTTTGTGGTTGTTGGAAATCGAGGATCCTCGGATAGATCGGTTACGATCGGGGGATGACATATTCGTGTCAGTAATTACCCAGTTAGGGGTAACCCGGCCTTGTGTTGGCAGAGATCCGGTTTGGTTCTCGGGGATGTCCTTCCAGAGGCATTCTCATGTGGCAATGGGAAGTTCCTTGGCCTGACCATTTGTTGGAAATCCAAAGAAACAATACGAAACTTGTACGGTTTTAGTTGTAGAACCTGCCATGGAATGTGGCGGTAACCTGCCATTGAACATGGTTAGCTATAGTAGGCATACGATAATGGTCGTATGTTGGCTAAGATTTATATTCTATTTTCGAAATGAATTTTGTCTACACTATGCACTAGTAAAAATATCAAATGTTATTTTAAATGCGTATCAAGCATCTTTGACTATCATAAGGAGAAATCTCCTCCGATTCTGCGTTTGCATGTGTGTGTGTGCGGGAGGCCTTATGGTAGTCTCATTTTTAAAAAGCATTGCGAATTGACTTTAAAAGTATTCCTCTATTTTGTTTTCAAAGATAAATAAACTGTTTTGATTTCTCACACCAGTCACATGACTGACTCGGAGTTTATTGTTTTACTTCCTAAACTCTGGGTGCCCACCAATTTCCACACGGGCAGTCAAGAGTTAAGGTTTATCAGGATATTCTGGATATTCAGGAGTTGCAGGAGGCAAGCTGGATGGCATGGCGTATTACTAATTTATATAGTATTTCTTTTCCGCTGTTGATGTCATTTGTTGTTGTACACTCTGATGTAATGAAATGTAATGTAATGTAATGTAATAACTGATATAGTTCTTTGTTTAAAGATTATTCCTTTATCTATTATATGTTGTTCCGCTGCGAATTGTGAGATTCTGATGTTGTTCTGTTATTTCTTCTGTTCTGTTCTATCTTTTTCTATCTTCTTCTACCTCTTTCTTTTTCTTAAACCATAACATTTCGGGTTTCCGGCCTTCGATTTCTCGGCAGTCGATAAAGTGAATATCGATGTTGAATTTTCGAAGGTCGAAAATTTTCGGGGCGTTACAAAACCTGTATTTGTTTTGTTTTGGGTACATAACATCTTTTTATTTAACCAATTGTATTAAATTTGCAATTTATTTTGCAGTTATGGGAAAATTGGATAAATTGAGTAATAAATGGAAATTTAATAACAAAATTGTTAAAACTTATGTTTTGATAATTTTATTAAAAACTAGATGACATAACGAATCCAACGCATCCAAAATCATTAAAAACGAAGTAAAAATATAGGAGTTATGAAGAATTAAGCATTGTATAAGTGTAAATTGATCAACATCATTATTTTTGTTAAGTAATTAATTTTGGGCCTAATTACCTAGCCCATACACATTAGTCCTAATGAGAAACATCTAGAGAAAAAGTACGTTCTTCTTCTTCATTGTATACGGCTTCTCCTCAAAACTTCTGAAACTTAAAAACAATGGTTGTCTTCTCAAACCCTACCCATAATTAAAAAAATTCTGTGCTAAATCAATCGAAATTCGGGTCTAATTCAACAAGAAGGTAATCTCCATCTTTCTCTATCTTAAATTTGAGGAGAAATCTATATTTGTTTGTTGTAATTCTTGTTTTGTAATTTATCTTCTCTTGCATGCCTATTTTCAGCAATCATAGGTATGGCAAATGCGAATTCGGGTTGAAAACTTCCATCTTCAAGCCTAGATCATCATCTTTTTGCTGCTAATTGGCAAGCTAAGGCTTATAGCAACTGTAAGTGAACAAATTTTAGCAGCAAATAATCTCTTGCTTGAAATATTCGGTTAAATATGTTGAATTTTACCTCTGTTCTATATTGATTGATG
The DNA here is from genome assembly GCA_030765085.1 of Allium cepa. Taxonomy (NCBI): domain Eukaryota; kingdom Viridiplantae; phylum Streptophyta; class Magnoliopsida; order Asparagales; family Amaryllidaceae; genus Allium; species Allium cepa. The sequence goes on from CM060929.1 coordinate 307,110,859, forward strand.
CTGAAAATGCCCTGTCTTGTTTTGCTCATATCTGGCTCGTCCGATGTCGGATTGATACCTCTCTTTTTTCAAATTGTAGAGAACTGATTATAGTTTGTTCATGTTAAATTTCATTGGGTTTTGAGTCCGTTTGGACCATCTTAATTGCTGTCAAAAACGAAAATCCGAGAGGGATTAAGCCCAGAATATTCTAGTGGCTGGTTAGTGTTTTCGCCATAACTTTTGTGATACTTATCGGAATTTTTATTTCTTGGATGATCTGAAATCCTTGTGAAATATTCCAAAACTTTCATCTTTTAGGTTTTGACTGATTTAGAATTCTACATAGTGGAAAATTGGCATTTTCATCGCTGTCCTGTTTTGACAGGCAGCGCAAATAATTTCTTTCTTAGTAGTATTTCTATCATAACTTCTTCGTTACTGATCGGAATATCAATATTTATGAAGTTTTGGAAACCTGAGGCTGTTGGATACAATTTTTTTATTTTGTGTTTTGTATAATTTCGAAGTTTGCATGGTGGAAAATTGATGTTTTGCAATGTTGGTCTATTATGAACTGCCCCAATGTTGATGTAATTGTTCGACTTTGATGATTTCATTTGCATGCTTTTGCAAGAATTTTACTATGAAATTTGATGCTAACATTTGATTCTTTTGTCCAGCAATGGACTAGTAAATTTAGAATGTGACTCGAATTTAAAATGGAATATCAATATTTATGAAGTTTTGGAAACCTGAGGCTGTTGGCTACAATTTTTGTATTTTGTGTTTTGTAGAATTTCGAAGTTTGCATGGTGGAAAATTGATGTTTTGCAATGTTGGTCTATTATGAACTGCCCCAATATTGATGTAATTGTTCGACTTTGATGATTTCATTTGCATGCTTTTGCAAGAATTTTACTACGAAATTTGATGCTAACATTTGATTCTTTTGTCCAGCAATGGACTAGTAAATTTAGAATGTGACTTGAATTTAAATTGGTTTTAAATTCGATTTAAAATTTGAATATCGGTTTTTGCCGATGAAATTGCAAATTGATGTTTTACTGAGTTTTAAAAATCCGAATAAATTGTATAAAATCTTCTAAAATCATGGTTTGAGCAATAAATGTTTTCATACATTTTTAAAAGTGTTTAAACAATTATCCTTTATTTTATAGGCTTTCAAAAATCATTAAAATTCTTTAAATGATGGGTTTTCACTCAAAATCCTTTAGATAAATTTCTATAAATTGGTTTAAAATCCCGTTTTCTCTAGTAAAATATATTATAATTAATTTTATTTACTTTAATTACTTTGATGCTTTTTCGGACGTATAAGGAAATAAATTAAACGATTTAGTAAATCCGCGAGGTATGAGACTTGAGTATTTTCTTTATCGGTTAATTTCGGACTTGTACTGCCGAAAATATTTTGAGGAATCATTTGATTTCCTCCTTGATGTTAACCACATTGTGGTATGAGTTTGAGATTATATTAGTCCATTTGGCTAATACGTATAGTCCGAGATCTCCTATTCGGGAGTATATACAAGATTAGGACTATATTGATGGAGATATACTTGCCAATGATATGAGGCAAGATTTTGATGGAATTTGATGAGTTTGATGTTTTTATGGAGGTTCTACTCGTCGATGAGATGATAAGGGTTTAGCATCTTATACCATATGCCGATGACATGAGGCGATTCTTTTGATGATGTTGATGATTTCTTAGTGTGGCACGAACTAGCGGCTAGAAAACCGCTAAGTGAGAGCGTATGGTATGGGACATACGTTACCACTTTCCGGGTTACTGTCCGAGGGTTATTGACACATTCTGGGAGAACTACCAGTACTTAAAGTCCCGATCGGGTTAAGTAATACTTGACTCGATCACTTTTGATGGTGGGGACTCAGCGGACACCGATTGGAGTGAGGTGCTCCATTCACTTTTGATGGCGGGTGTTCGGGGAGAATATAGATGACGTCATAGACCGGATTAATTCGAGATGAGGATTCCGGTCGAGAGATGGATATGGTACCATGATGGTGAACAGTATTGGTAAATAGCACGTGCAACATGCTTTTGCATGTAATAATTGGCCAATATGAGATTTATTTTATGAGTTATGATGATTTCGATTTCACCATTTTTGATGTGTTTACCTAGCCTTATAGATGTAAATAAGGCAAATATGATTTCTTTGAGGATTTTGGCGATTTCAAATTTTATGGATTTATACTTGGGATTTATATACGACTTGAGAGATTTATTTATTCATGGATAATGTTTGAATGTTTTCCTTTACACCATATACATGAATTCCTTCAGATTAACCCAAGTATATGTATATGCAAACCACCATAGAGACATAGTGAAGTTACTTGATATCAACCCTAGATGTTCATACCTACTTATGTTATCCCGTTGTGAAGCTCTTCTCTTTACCATATCGTATTCCTTTCTAACGATAAGATTCAGTTGCCTGACCCGTGTGTTTATTACTCGGGTCAGACCGAGTTGTTTCAGGTTAGCTATCAGTTACGGGACTTTGCTTTGATGCATCTGCTTGGATATCATCCTAGCACTTTTGTGGTTTATATTTCTTTCCGCTTGACTCTGATGTATTTATATTCGATTCCATGTATATAGTGTGGTCGAATACCACCTTTATTGTATTCATATTGTATTGTGCTAAACATGTATCAGTGTATATGTATATATATGATGTTGATTACCGTTCTGTGATGTGCTTTATATTTAGTTATGCTATTTTGTTCTAATAGATCCGTTAGCCACCTATAGATTTGGATTAAGCATTTATTGTGTATGTCGATCCATTGAGATAGAAAAGAAAAATCATAGTGCATTTATCGACGTATTCAGTAGATGTTTAAGACAAAGTTATAGATGGTCGCCCTTAACCAGCCCTAGTCTCCGCTTTAGTAGACAAATTACTCATTAATCCTCTTTACTAAGGTGGGTCTCGGGGTGGGGCGTTACAGCATGGTATCAGAGCTGTGGTTAGAACAAAGTAGAATAAACACAGAACAGTACGTAAATCACAATACGTCGAAGTACAATACGAGTGAATCATTGTCCTTTATTCGAGCTTGTTTTCGAATCGTGCTTTGATTCTTTTTCGAGTTTTGGGATATGTTGAGATGGAATATGTCTAGGAATATAAATTGTATTCCGTAGTATTCCATAATTGAGTTTGATGTTATCTTATCTTATGAATAATCTTATTTGGGATTTTTCTTTTCTTTTCTTTATTGTCGATACGAGTGAGTTCGTATCGATGGCGTTGATCGATTTTTTTTTAGCATTCTTGTTGCATTCATTTGAGAGTTATGAATCCTATTGAAGGGATCCACAATGATTAGCTCATTGTGGGCATTCTGAGATTTTTATTTGATGTTGCTTTTGTGAGTATTTGTTTGTTACTCACAATCTTGAGATGTATCTGATTTGAGATGGACCAACTTATTTGATGTTAAGCCCGATCCTTTTGTTGTTATTGGATCCTGTATTTATTTAGGCATCCTAATTTTATTGGGTTATTATTTCTATCACTTTAAAATGTTAGTGATGATTTCGAAGTTTCTATATTCGCTCTTGAATATTGAGATGTTGATGATATATTTCGAATTCCAATCAAGGAGAATTTGTTGAGTTTTGTAAGTCCGTTTGGATTTGACATCCAATCGAGAAATCGAGTGTTGAGGTAACCTTATTCCAAGCTCTTAGCTCCTCGATTATCCTTCCACGAGGATATCCACTAAGGAATGAGGAGAGTTTCTATATTATTCGAGTTTGACTGAGTTTATCATTCTACTTTGTTTGAGTGTTCTTTTCAGATAGTCAATCAATGTTATCCTTTAGCATTACTCCATTCGAAGTAGTGATTCGTGGATTGCGTGCTTCTTCTCCTTCGAGAAGAATATCTTGCTTATCCTATATCTTGCTGATTTTTTTTTGAGTGGCTCGTGACATTGTAAGATTGACGAACACTCTATCTCCTTTTGATGATTTTGAGAATCGAGGATTCAGGGAAAATCTCGATGCATTCTCTTAATATTCTCTGGTTTGATTTTTTTTTTAAATCAATATATATATATGTGTGTGTGTGAGTTTTAAAAAGAGAAATTGGAGTTTTGAGATATTTTAAAAATGAAAGAATGTTTTGAGAATATATTTATTTGAGTAGTATTCTTTCATAGAAATAATTTTAGAGTGTTGGGTTATCCATCGAGTAGTTAAGAGTTCTGGTCGATACGCCTGATCAACGTTATCGATAGGAATCTCCTAAATGCTATGATGAGGCAATCAGACACAATGGTTTGTGTTTTAAAAATTGAGATTTTGAAAATAATATTTTAATATTATATATTAAATTTATTTTTGAATGGTAATTGCAGCCAATGATTTTAGAGAGGAGTAACAGAGTGGCGAGGCAGTTTTGATCATTTGATCGACTCTGCAGCCAATGGATATATCAATTATTGGAGATTCAATGGCAAGGCAATGCCATTTATTATTTATTTTGAAGTTGTAAAGATGAGAATATATGAGAATATTCTTCATTTATACTTTATTGGAAGTATATTTTGAGATTTTTGAATCTATATTAGATACATTGGATATTTTAAGAGAAGAGTTACAAGAGTATTTAAAGATTGTTTTTAAAATATTTAAATGGTTTAATAAAAAGAGTAAAGAGAATTTAAACCCTTAATTTATTTTGAGGGATATTATTATGGCTTTACAAATCCCTTTGGAAATTAATTTTGAAGTAAGAGAAGAAATTTGGACTTTTAATTTTAGTTTTAAATTACTTACTAAGTAGTATAGTAAAGAGTATGAAAATTTTCAAATGTTAAAAATTGAGATTTAAAATTTAAAAGATGTTGGGATTTAAAAATTCTGAATATCTTGGATTGAAAAGTAATTTGAGCTTATATCCTTATTTCTTGAGTATATTCTATCCTTGAGTTAATATCAACGACATGCCTTATCACGGTCGTTCGAGTTTGGTGGCCTTGCAAGAAGTCATTACGTGATTTATTCATCTTGTCTATTGCGTTTATCTTATTGTGAGGATGTTCTTTCCGCATTATTATGTAGAAAATCTTATTGATGATATTCTTTATTGCTTAGAGTTTGGGTTTAAGTGAGTTTGGTCCCGACTCTATTCGTAGAGTTTTGTGAAATCAATCATTTTCGATTGATTAATTGTTGAGCATCTTATTGAGTTTTTTTCGAAGATGGGATATCTTCGAAATTCTTTCAAGTTACTTGGAAAATTCGATGGTTTGCTAATCGCTATATAAGCATTTGATGGGCCATTGGATTAACCAAGGAAGTTTTACCTTGTTTCTCTCTACCATTCTATGTTGAGAATATGAATGGTTTGAGTTTCGAGCTTCTCTTTTATCCTTTGTCGATTGAATAAATTGTGTTGAATACAGATTTCCTCTACAAATTGCGAGGACGCAATTTTTATAAGAGGGGGAGTCTATAACAACCCTGGTTGGAGATTACCGTAAATATTAAATTATAATGAATATTATAATTTAATATTGTAATTAATTGAATTAATTGGAAGAAAATGATGAATTATATTGTTTATTTGGAATAAACAATATAATATGAATAAATTTTGGGAGAACAATATAAAATAAGGTTTATTTCAAATTAAATGATTGAAGAAAATTTAAGATGAAGGAAAGATGAAGTAAACAACTTAATTGTGATCTTTGAGTTGGAAATTGTCATTGATGGAATTTAGTAGGAGCATTAAAGGAATATTGGCAATTTATTCCAATATTCTCCTTTTATTGTAGAATAAAAGGGAAAATAGAAGTAGAAAGATTTTATTGTATTAATAGTAATAAACATATGTGTGAGATAAAGTTGTTCCTTTATTTCATGAATTTTGAATATAGAGATGCAACTATATTCAATTAACATGTACGATTTGGCGATAATGTAATTTATTGTCAAATTACATCTTTTCTTTGTTAAATACAAAGAAAATTGTTAAATAAATGTTTAATCATCATATGCATAATGAATTTGAATTTTTGGGCTAATGAATTATAACGAAAATAAATTAATCATTCCATTTCGATGGTTGAATGGTTTGGAATAATTAATGGAATTTTGTTTGGGTTGGGGAAATCACATTGGTAATTTTAAAACTAATAATACATTTTATTGTAAAATAAAATGTAGGGAATAAGAAGAAAAAAATAATCTTCTTTGAGTATAAAAAATGATGGACATGAGTAAAATAAAGTTTCTACTTTATTTCATGAATTTGAATGTAGTTAATTGACTGCATTTGATTAAATTGATAATTTGTACAATATTGTGCTTGTTTGCCAATATTGTCATTTTATTAATTAAATATATATGTAAGAATGAGTTAAAAAATAATAATTAATCATGATCACTATGATTAAAAATGTGAGAAATAATTTAATAATGTCTAAACCTGTATTTGTTTTGTTTTGGGTACATAACATCTTTTTATTTAACCAATTGTATTAAATTTGCAATTTATTTTGCAATTATGAGAAAATTGGATAAATTGAGTAATAAATGGAAATTTAATACCAAAATTGTTAAAACTTATGTTTTGATAATTTTATTAAAAACTAGATGACATAACGAATCCAACGCATCCAAAATCATTAAAAACGGAGTAAAAATATAGGAGTTATGAAGATTTAAGCATTGTATAAGTGTAAATTGATCAACATCATTATTTTTGTTAAGTAATTAATTTTGGGCCTAATTACCTAACCCATACACATTAGTCCTAATGAGAAACATCTAGAGAAAAAGTACGTTCTTCTTCTTCATTGTATACGGCTTTTCCTCAAAACTTCTGAAACTTAAAAACAATGGCTGTCTTCTCAAACCCTACCCATAATTAACAAAATTCTGTGCTAAATCAATAGAAATTCGGGTCTAATTCAACAAGAAGGTAATCTCCATCTTTTTCTATCTTAAATTTGAGGATAAATCTATATTTGTTTATTGTAATTCTTGTTTTGTAATTTATCTTCTCTTGCATGCCTATTTTCAGCAATCATAGGTACGGCAAATGCGAATTCGGGTTGAAAACTTCCATCTTCAAGCCTAGATCATCATCTTTTTGCTACTAATTGGCAAGCTAAGGCTTATAGCAACTGTAAGTGAACAAATTTCAGCAGCAAATAATCTCTTGCTTGAAATATTCGGTTAAATATGTTGAATTTTACCTCTGTTCTATATTGATTGATGCTGAAAATGCCCTGTCTTGTTTTGCTCATATCTGACTCGTCCGATATCGGATTGATGCCTCTCTTTTTTCAGATTGTAGAGAACTGATTATAGTTTGTTCATGTTAAATTTCATTGGGTTTTGAGTCCGTTTGGACCTTCTTAATTGCTGTCAAAAACGAAAATCCGAGAGGGATTAAGCCCAGAATATTCTAGTGGCTGGTTAGTGTTTTCGTCATAACTTTTGTGGTACTTATCGGAATTTTGATTTCTTGGATGATCTGAAATCCTTGTGAAATATTCCAAAACTTTCATCTTTTAGGTTTTGACTGATTTAGAAGTCTACATAGTGGAAAATTGGCATTTTCATCGCTGTCCTGTTTTGACAGGCAGCGCAAATAATTTCTTTCTTAGTAGTATTTCTATCATAACTTCTTCGTTACTGATCGGAATATCAATATTTATGAAGTTTTGGAAACCTGAGGCTGTTGGATACAATTTTTGTATTTTGTGTTTTGTAGAATTTCGAAGTTTGCATGGTGGAAAATTGATGTTTTGCAATGTTGGTCTATTATGAACTGCCCCAATATTGATGTAATTGTTCGGCTTTGATGATTTCATTTGCATGCTTTTGCAAGAATTTTACTATGAAATTTGATGCTAACATTTGATTCTTTTGTCCAGCAATGGACTAGTAAATTTAGAATGTGACTTGAATTTAAATTGGTTTTAAATTCGATTTAAAATTTGAATATCGGTTTTTGCCGATTAAATTGCAAATTGATGTTTTTTTGAGTTTTAAAAATCCAAATAAATTGCATAAAATCTTCTAAAATCATGGTTTGAGCAATAAATGTTTTTATACATTTTTAAAGGTGTTTAAACAGTTATTCTTTATTTTCTAGGCTTTCAAAAATCATTAAAATTCTTTAAATGATGGGTTTTCTCTCAAAATCCTTTAGATAAATTTCTATAAATTGGTTTAAAATCCCGTTTTCTCTAGTAAAATATATTATGATTAATTTTATTTACTTTAATTACTTTGATGCTTTTTCGGACGTATAAGGAAATAAATTAAACGATTTAGTAAATCCGCGAGGTATGAGACTTGAGTATTTACTTTATCGGTTAATTTCGGACTTGTACTACCGAAAAGATTTTGAGGAATCATTTGATTTCCTCCTTGATGTTAACCACATTGTGGTATGAGTTTGAGATTATATTAGTCCATTTGGCTAATACGTATAGTCCGAGATCTCCTATTCGGGAGTATATACGAGATTAGGACTATATTGATGGAGATATACTTGCCAATGATATGAGGCAAGATTTTGATGGAATTTGATGAGTTTGATGTTTTTATGGAGTTTCTACTCGTCGATGAGATGATAAGGGTTTAGCATCTTATACCATATGCCGATGACATGAGGCGATTCTTTTGATGATGTTGATGACTTCTTAGTGTGGCACGAACTAGCGGCTAGAAAACTGCTAAGTGAGAGCGTATGGTATGGGACATACGTTACCACTTTCCGGGTTACTATCCGAGAGTTGTTGACACATTCTGGGAGAACTACCAGTACTTAGAGTCCGATCGGGTTAAGTAATACTTGACTAGATCACTTTTGATGGCGGGGACTCAGCGGACACCGATTGGAGTGAGGTGCTCCAATCACTTTTGATGGCGGGTGTTCGGGGAGAATATAGATGACGTCGTAGACCGGATTAATTCGAGATGAGGATTCCGGTCGAGAGATGGATATGGTACCATGATGGTGAACAGTATTGGTAAATAGCACGTGCAACATGCTTTTGCATGTAATAATTGGCCAATATGAGATTTCTTTTATGAGTTATGATGATTTCGATTTCACCATTTTTGATGTGTTTACCTAGCCTTATAGATGTAAATAAGGCAAATATGATTTCTTTGAGGATTTTGGCGATTTCAAATTTTATGGATTTATACTTGGGATTTATATACGACTTGAGAGATTTATTTATTCATGGATAATGTTTGAATGTTTTCCTTTATGCCATATACATGAATTCCTTCAGATTAACCCAAGTATATGTATATGCAAACCACCATAGAGACATAGTGAAGTTACTTGATATCAACCCTAGATGTTCATACCTACTTATGTTATCCCGTTGCGAAGCTCTTCTCTTTACCTTATCGTATTCCTTTCTAACGATAAGATTCAGTTGCCTGACCCGTGTGTTTATTACTCGGGTTAGACCGAGTTGTTTCAGGTTAGCTATCAGTTACGGGATTTTGCTTTGATGCATCTGCTTGGATATCATCCTAGCACTTTTGTGGTTTATATTTCTTTCTGCTTGACTCTGATGTATTTATATTCGATTCCATGTATATAGTGTGGTCGAATACCACCTTTATTGTATTCATATTGTATTGTACTAAACATGTATCAGTGTATATGTATATATATGATGTTGATTACCATTCTGTGATGTGCTTTATATTTAGTTATGCTATTTTGTTCTGATAGATCCGCTAGCCACCTATAGATTTGGATTAAGCATTTATTGTGTATGTCGATCCATTGAGATAGAAAAGAAAAATCATAGTGCATTTATCGACGTATTCAGTAGATGTTTAAGACAAAGTTATAGATGGTCGCCCTTAACCAGCCCTAGTCTCCGCTTTAGTAGATAAATTACTCATTAATCCTCTTTACTAAGGTGGGTCTCGGGGTGGGGCGTTACAGCATAGATTAAGGTAGAGTTATTAGGATAGAAGTAATATTTTATAAACAAAGGTTGTCATCATCAAAAAGGGGGAGATTGTTAGTCCGTGAGATGATGGTTTTGATCACAACAACCTTAGAATAGGATTATAAAGTATAAATACTAACATTATAGTTTAGAAATATATGTATATGCAAGATTTAACCATGCAGGTACCAAGAAAGAAGACTGTACATTATAGAGATTCAAGACATCATGATTGATGACTCATGAGTATCAAGAAAGTCAAGAATATCAAGAGTTCGAGATTTCAAGTAATTTATTTTTTAATTGGGAATTTTGTTGAAACTCCTAAGAAAGCACTGGCATCTTAAAATCCAATTTAATCGTGGTATGGAATCCACTTCGAGCCTGTTAAAGGGATGGAACCCTAAGTAGGATGGAACTTACGAAAAATCTAGTGGAACATTGTTTTGTATCCGGTAACTTTTATTCAAAATGATTTAAAAAAATTATATCTTGCTTCCAAAATGTTTTCAAAAGCTTCTTTTTAAAAGAATCAAAATCATCTATCCTGGTTTTAAATACTTTTAGCCTCAAAATAATCTTTAATTTCAAAATCAAATTATCTTTAGTTTTAAACAATCTTTTAATAATAATATATTTTACTTTTAATATTTATACTTAGGTTTAAAAATAAAATTATAGTAAAATTTTATATATACCAAAATATTATTCTCTATATTTATTTATGTATTTTAACTATAGTTAAGTATATTTATAAAAGTTTAAAATAGTTTAAATATAAGATAAAATATATTTTCAAAGAAAAACAAAACACCAAAATTTGTTTTCGGATGTCGACATGCTCGATACACCCATGTCGACATAGTGTCGGTTAATTTAAAATTTTAGATTTCAAAAGAAGTGTCTATTTGTCATATCTCTTCACGAATGGACATGGATGTTGTTCTTCTATAAATAGGGGCTGTTTTCAATGAATTTATAATCATATTTTCTGATTTTCATTTCTCTTCTTCTTCCAAATTTCTTTATACTATTCCTACCATTATTCTGTAGAAATCAACATTAAAGCTAACTAGATTATCTCTGGTTTGATTCTCTATCACTATCTCAACAAGACCCTCAGTCCTATTCAGAGTTATAGGCTTCTTTCTAATCAATTAAACGAGAAAAGGGGTGATTGTTGCCTTGGGAATCAATCAAGCGAGAAAAGGTGTGATTGTAGCCTTGGAAATTAATTGGGTGAACTTGTTGCCCGTGAAATCAAGTATCTCTACCCAGAGGATTGTGAATCTGAAGGGGATACCTCATAGCCTTGAAATTGAGGGTGTAATCGTACAATTGCTTTTGAAAGTAAATCTGTACTTGTGTGTGGGACTGGATGTAGGGTAACTCCGAACCAGTTTAAAATCTGATGTGTTCTTTCCTTTACTGCTTTTACTTTATTTTTGCATCCGTGTTTGATTACGTGATCATATATTTATGTCTGAATATTGCACACATTTGTGTTCAAATTAACAAAAACTCAAAAAGATTTAATAATTCCTTAAAACACTATTCACCCCTCTAGTGTTTATCCTAGCCTTAAGATCCGTAATCCGCATTTCTCACAATAAGTGTTACAAATTTAGCTAGCAGAACCATATCTTATTCAGCATCTAATAGTATTTCATTCAACCATATCCCATTCCGAATCTTATAGTATAATCACATATTATTTCATTCAACCATACAAATTCAAATTTATATAACAAACATGAAATTAAATTTCAAAACTAATATATCATCAAATTGTAAAGAAAATCAAACTTACTAATTAGTTCATATCAAATTCTACAAAGTTCATTATGAAAACTTCAAATTTCACTACTATAAAATATTTTGAAGCTTACAAACAATGAATGTGACACTTCGGCCAAACTACAAAACCACCATCAACCAACTCTGTATTATACCCTTCTGGCCCAAGCTACTAGCAACCTTCTTATAGTGTTCTACTCTCTTCTTCCAAAGCTTTGTATCCTACATGAATATTTCTCCATTCACTCCATCTACACTCCCACTACTGATTCTTGGAGGCACTGCAATCAACTTTAAAAAATTGCAATGAACAATCAGCTTTAAAAGATTGCACTTCGAAGAATATTAAGGATCTAATTAACCATAAAATATGTAAGGTAATTAGTTGCTAAATATACTAAGAAATGGGATCCTTAGTAAATTCAAAAAATAAATTAATAAAACATTGTACGTTGAATGACGTGATTAGTATTGTAACTGGATCTTCCATATAATAGTATACAATGAATAATAGAAGATACTTCAAAAGCATATCCTGTAAATAATAAATTCTCTGCATTTTCAATCTATTAAGATACTTTAATGCATATTTTTTCCACAAATAATAATATACATAAATAACACTACAAAAATAAGCATGATACAGAAATGTATGAACACTTATATATACTCAAATATTTATAAATTGATTTCAAAGTTATGTAATTAGAACTTACTGTCTGGTCCTCCAAGATGTGAAGCTGCATTAACAAAATATTCATGTAGTTGTCGAGTCCATTTCAATCTGATCTTAGCATCAGCTGACCGAGCCAATTCATTCTGATTATTAGGCATTTCCTTTAAAATAGATTTCAAGTAACACTATAAAGAATCTTTCTCATACCCTCTATACAATTCAAGTAACACTCAGAAGAAATAACACTTCCCATACACGCCATGATCTTATATATATAATTAGTTTCCTGTTAAAATCCATCAAAGTGTTCAACCTACATTCCTGTATTCTATAATACTTGGTCTGGCCTGAGCATTATATTTAAATAACACCCGAGTCGTTCTGGAAAACTAGCGTGAGAAAATACACTCAATTGGATTATTAAAATTTTCAAAATCCTTCGAAAACAAAGGTATCTCGTAAGACCACGCCATAAATAAACGTGCCAGGTTTTTACCTTACGATAACTAAAACATTTCTTATAAAATTCTCTGATATTATAGTAGTGTCTATATATAAATACTTGTTCAAATAGCCGAAATTATTACATTATTAAATTCCACCTACTAGCCACAAAGTGGGTTCTACAAACAAAAACCGTAAAGGCATGTAGGGAGAATGGATTTCCATCAATGGCAGGGCTACTGGGGTACCGCCCGTTACAGTACGTGGTCTAGATCATCGTATCGAGGATCCACCCTGATCCCCTGCATCACTAGACCGGAGCTACCCCTTATAAGTTCACACCACCGTTGGGATCAGCAACCACCCACACAGTTGAATATAAAGAGACATCTAGACAGGGGTGAGCATACCCTAATTGGTTGCTTGCCACTTAGCCTTGTGTGCACCTCCCCTGTTTTAGCCATTCCCGGTTAATGAGGCTCAAGGCTATGTGTTACCATTTTAGAACACATTCACTTAGAATGCTCACAGTCCTCCGACGATGTTCTGAAAGCATTCATCCATATAAGTCCGTTTCGAGTTCAAACGAAACCGAAGGCACTACTCCTACTACATACATTTTGGAATCACCCTTAGGATTAGTAGCGATTAGTCCTTGCACTTCACTGCTCCATCTTCGACTCCAAACTCTTGTCTTCCTCACGAAAACGTTGAAACCGGATCAAAGTGGTTTTCGAAAGATTAATCCCAATCCCGATCTCTTTGAAACGATCAGCGCATTGGCCAATATTGATAGTCGGTTATTTAACTATCAAAACATTCACAAACAATCATTAGACATTAAAAAATTTCCAAATATGTATTAAACTTGAAATATCTTCGCAAGCTATACTTCCACTTTTCAATCCTTTGAAAACAGTTTCAAACCACCCTTCTCTCATATAATAGATTTCCCAATTATTTATTTATTTCCACTGAAAACAACCAAGACCAAATACTTTAGATTTTAAAATAATTTAAATCATTTTATTCTAAATTACACTTTAAACATTTAAATTAAAGTACTTAAGCACTTTATCCAAAATATATACTTTAAAATATTTAAAATAAAACTACTTTATAAAATATAAAACTAATTTTTAAAATAAAAGTTAAGCCAAACTAAATTTAAAATAAGAGTTACGAAATTCTATACAAGTTTTCAAATAAAACGTTAACCAAACTATCTTTAAAATGAAACTATTTTATAAAATATAAATATTAGTAATTATCTTTTAAATCGTAATACTAGTCAAACCTTTGAAATAATTACTACTATAATTAATTTTAAGTAAATATTTACTTTAAAAATTTTAAACAACTTAAATAATAATTTCACAAAAACATTCTTTCAAAACATCTTTAAAACTTTTAACTTATACATAAAAATTTGCTTGAAAAACGTACTTGGCTTTCCAAAAAAATACACTTCTCTTTCACACCTTTAAAAATAAACCACTATTTATTTTTAAAACAAATTACCCGTTCCTTTGTAAATTCCCATCGTGAATTTATACTTTCAAATATCCACTGATATATTACTTCATTTTTATAAACCTTGATGGTCTCATCCTTCCTTAAAACACAGTTTCAAACAATTTATCAATCTCCAAAACAATTTCCAAATTACTCTATTTTGAAATAAATTTTCTATACTTCTCAATTTGTTTAAAAACCCATTAATTTTAGATTTTACTTCTTAATTATGTTTCAAAATCTTTTTAGCTGAAAATACAAATTTCATATTTTTTTTTCCAAATTCCTTCTTTATCCTTTCCAATAAATTTAAACTTGGAAATTTAAAATAAATTCTTTCTTCCTTTTAACTATTATCACTTGAATTTATTTAGTCAAAATTTCTCTTTTCACATACTTTGGATTTATTTACTACAATTAAAAAAAGTCAACTTTTATTCTTCCAAATCATTTTAATTATCCAAATTCCTTATAATTATTTTATTTAAAATTACCTTTTTATTTAATTTAAAATCCAAACTTCATATATATTTCAATTCTCATAATTCAAATATATATTTAACCAAGCCAGAATATTCAATAAATTCCAATTCCCAATATGATCAATATAATTCATCATAGATCATCACATGATCATATCGTTGAATATATAAAATAAATTCAAATGCTTTGAGGAATCCAGTTGGATCCCTCCAACCTGTTTTTCCCTACATCCACAAATGTTAGCATAATATAAAATACCAATTCCACTTCGAGGTGGAACATTAAGGTACATGGGATTATATTATCTCATCCGCTATATAATGCGGGAAATCAATCACTCCAATATATACTATATACTACTATATAATATGCCACATTCAATCGATTCAATCATTCAACCAAATATTTAAATTTAACTATTAAATTTAAATAACAATCCATATGAGTGAGATTAACTCACCTTTATTTCCGTTTGTAGTCCACTTCAACTTTGCCTTGGTTTCACGGTTTTTCGGCCTTGTATAAACATTAGATGATTCTGTAAATATTCGAACAAATCGAACAACAATTAATGTTTAATAGATTTAATTCTAACTAATGATTTATTTTAAATAAATAATTAAATTTTGAACTAACTTTCCTTTTAAAGATCTCTAGTAACTAATATAATTAAGTAAATTAAACAAATAAATCACCTTAATAAATTATTTTAAAATAACCTAGTAACATTAAAAATGTAGATACGTATATGTATATTTATATTTTATTTTTTTGAACTACCAATATATACTTGTAAAAATTTCTTATATAGGTTAAAAATCTAATTTTTATATAACTTTACAACATCTATAAAATTCCTATACATACATACATACATATATATAAATATAAATCTTTCCTATATAAAATCTCTATTTACCTATATATATACTTAAATTAAGATAGGCATGTAGATATATATATATATATATATATATATATATATATATATATATATATATATTTCCTTTACTGTAAATACCATTTTTTTCTAACCTAGATTTTCTTTTTAAAACTCACTGTAAATAATTATTCCTGCATATACATATTTATAAAAAGCAGAAATGGTTCTGATACTATTTTAAAATATTTTCTTTTCTATTTCCTCTATCTGTATTTCAATCCAAGGCCAGAATTTAACCAAAAATTGAATTTGCAATCAACATGCGAAAATATACGTAAGGGATAACTCACCAATTACTGGCGACCACCACGAAGCCGCTCCACCATGCTGCCTCCACCGGTCGCAAATCCCACCATCGAGCATCGCCTGAACAATCTTTACTCAATCGAGTCGCGAGCATTCACGTGCGACACTGCGCCACCCTTCTTGACCTCTCGAATCCCAACGACCTTCCCACCTCAGGCCCTATGCTTCCTCGTAGCCGATGCCGGCAAGCTCTCGTTGGATCTCCCTATTTGGGCCAATATATGCATCGCCTCATATCAAAGCCTCATGACCCTCTTACGAACCTCGCATTCGACAAATCGAGCCATGCGCGAGTGCCGCCTTCACTTCAATCGAATTCGAATCCGATTTCAGAAGAAACTTTGAATAAGATTAAATTTCGAAAGGATAGCTGCCATTATTTTTATTCCCTTGATTTCGAATTGAAAAGAAATGTCGTCTTTTTTTATTTTCGAGATTACTTCGTTTCCTTTTGAATCTCAGCCGTTTTCAATTTTATTTTAAAAAAACAAACGCGTGTGAATAAGTGGACAAGTGTTAACTAGGGAAGCCACGTGTTGGGAGAAATGAAGGAAAAGAAAACGGCTGTTGAGAAACAAATATTATTTTTAATTCAAACTCAAATTTTAAATTATCTTGATTCCCACAACTCACAATCTCGATCTCCAATCGAGGCATGCCGCTAGACGTTTATAATGTTATACCCCTATTACAAACACAATAAAAAAGATTTCGAGTACTAATTCGATCGTATGGAGAAGATAGCTTTTTGAACCCAAATGTTATATTGAATTTCGATATAAAATTTCAGCGCGTTAATCTATCCTATGATCACTCGATAACTCCAAACACTACGAAAATTGAAATTTGATAATAATACAACAATACGGATCCAATGGAACTAGTTTCCTCGAATTCCTAGACTGTTTCTCAGAAGGCTATTTTGAAATATCGATTTAAACGATATAAATTCAAAACTGAACAAAACTCCCCCAAACTCAAATTTAATACTTCTAGTGTCTCCAGTAAAATCAATATAAATTTTATAAGCCATTGAAATATTTTTAACCAGCTTAAAACTCAGGATTTAATATTTTACCCAACTTCCAGTAATTAAATTTAATAATTTAATTGTCAATTAAATAGTGATATTTGAAATTCAAGTTAAACTAACTTTCAAATGTTTAAAATCAATTAAATATTTTAGTTTCAAATATCCAAAAAATCTAGGTCGTCACACATGTACTCTTTTGCAAGCAAGACATTCAATACAATAAATAACTTAGCTAACTAGTGCAGACAGCTAGCTGTTGACTGTTGACTAACATTTAAAAATTCACATTTCCATTACAGTGATGCCTGCACTACAATGTACTCTTCTGCATGTAGGACATTTAAAACTTCACATTTCCATTACAGTGATGTCTGCACTACAATGTACTCTTCTGCATGTAAGACATTTAAAACTTCACATTTCCATTATAGTGATGTCTGCACTAGTTAGATGTTGACTAACATTGTCTGAGTAAACCATTAGTTTCATCATCTCTTTCTCCTTCATTGTACCGAGTAACCAGTTTAAGATAATGGAAATGTTTGACTATTGTACCATATATAAAATACTGACATGCCTTCAGTTAGTGAATTAATGAATGGCAATCAAATAAGGACTGCGGTTATCAAGTGGTGCCGGTTTTCTTTTATACCAGCGACTTTGTTTTAGCAAAAAAATGGACAAGTGCTTTATTCCAGCTTCGCATTTAAATTAGAGCACTTATTCAATCAAAATTTACTATTTTTTGGTTTATTGTGTGGTTCGTAATTGTTTAATTAAATCAAAATGGATCCCCAAAAAAATTACTGCAACGAAAACTATGTTACTACTATATATTGAAAAATGAGTTGCATAAGAAAGAGAAGTGTACTTGATCTAAGAGGCTGCTATTAAATAGAAATAATAATCCTCAACAATACTAGAAAAATAATTATTGAATTTTAGGTTCTTTTTGTTGATACGCTATATTTTGATCAATGACAATGTGCTTCAACAAAGAGGAAGAGATACGTGCAAAACTAAAGGAAGGACTATGAAGACCAAGGATATCATAAGTATTATATATATATATATATCGTAGTCTTAGTTTTATTGTTAAAATATATCCTCAAGAAGCTTGCACAAACACAAGAACACATTTCATAACTTAATATTTTGGTTAAACATTCACTGTACATAAAATAACAGTTCAGTCGACTGAACAGAAAATTTCAGTCGATTGAACCTCTTACAGAACTACAACATGCACACAGTTTCAAGCGACTGAAATTGCCTGTTCAGTTGACTGAATTCAAACCTATGAATTTTTTATGAAAAGACACCTTCTTCTTCCCAAGAGTTGCAACCATTCTCCAATGGTAATGGATGCATCTCTTGCCTGAATCTTTTACAAATAGTTACACCTCTTCTACACTTATAAATACATGATTGTATCATTTGCAAATTATGAATTCTAATAGCTTTAATCTCTCTATTATCTTGATCATATTTTTAGATTACTCAAGTTTTCAAAAGCATTCACAAACCACTTCAATTGCTTGAATCTCTGATTTATCTTAAATACTCTTTTGATTCATAGCAATTTATATTTCCTAAATCTTCATAAACACATTTCATATTCTTGAGAATAAGATTATAGGAAAGATTGTATTCAATTAGACTCATTAGTGTTATCAAGAACACAACAAGTAAGAAATACTTTTTGTACCTAGTTGAAGTCCTCTTCGGTAGTTGAGGCAAGAAATCCCGTTCGGTTGTTTGGGTAAGTTGTAAACCTATTCCTTCGGGTTAAGTAGGGTTGTTAGTTAGTAGAATTCCTAAGAGGAGCTTAGGGACTGGACGTAGGACAAGAAGTCTGAACCAGTATAAAGTCTTGGTGTCTATTTTACTTATTACTTATTGCTATCTACCTAGACCATTCCACTATTCGATATTACACGATCCTACAGCATAGATTCTTTCAATTGGTATCAGAGCAAGGTTGTACTATAACCATAACACCATTATTTGACATATTGATAATATGGAAAATAACACAAGCACAAGCACAACAACTGCATATAGCTCTACATTTGCAGAAGGACTCTCTACCCAAAGACCCCCTCTATTCAATAGACTAAACTATAATTATAGGGCTACAAGGATGAGGATTTATATGCAACGAACAAGCTTTGAAGCTTGGAATGCAACTCAAGCAGAATTCGTTATACCCACAACCGATTACTCTACATGGACACAAACTCAGAAGAATGAAGCTAGTGCAAATGCCAAAGCTATGAATATGCTATTTTGTGCTTTGGATAGAAATGAGTTTAATCGTGTTAGCATTTGTACTACTGTACATCAGATTTGGGATACACTTAGAACCATACATGAAGGCACAAACAAGGTCAAACAAACAAAGCTTTCCATGCTAAAGAACCTGTTTCAAAACTTTAGAATGCGACAGAATGAATCCATCAATGACATGTAATCGAGATTTCAAGACATTCATCATGCCTTAATAGGATTTGGAGAAAAGTATAAGGATTTTGATATTGTATCTAAGGTCCTAAATTCACTCACTGATGAATGGGAGAGAAAAGTCTTAGCAATCGAGGAAGCAAACGATCTATCTACAATGAAACCTGAAGAATTAATTGGAAACCTTATGTCTTATGAAGTTAGCATGCAAGCTAAGAAAGACCAAGCACAGGAAAGAAAAAATGTGGCTTTTCACACAGAAAAGGAAGAATCAGAGTCTGAAGATGACGATCTAGCATTTGTTGCCAAAAATTTCAAGAAATTCTTAAAATATAGAAAAGGAAATAAAAATGGTTTCAAAAAGAATTTCTTGAACAAACCTTCATCCTCAAATATAGAATGCTTCAATTGTCACAAGAAAGGACACATGCACAAGGATTGTCCAGAACAAAAGAAGGAGAATCAGAAAAACTTCAACAACAAGAATAAGAAAGACATACCAAAAAAAGGCTTTTTTGTCACATGGGACGATTCAGATTCATCTTCATCCGAAAGTGATAGTGATAGCGACAATGAACAAGCAAATGTATGCTTCATGGCTCAAGAATCCGAGGTTAGTGATTTATCTTATGATGATTCAATAGAAGTAAACACTGAATTTTTAAATATTATAAAATTTCTCAAAAAGAAACTTAAAGAGACACGTGAAAATCAGAACAAAAATGAATTTGAAAGAGGTATGTTAAAAGACGAAAAAAAAGTATTGGAAGAAGAACTTGAAAGAGTTCAAGAATCTCTCTCAAACTCAGATAGCCAACTTTTACTTTTGAGCCAAGAAATTGAAACTCAAAAAGCAAAGAATGATGAAATTATTTCTAAAAATCACAATTTAAAAAATAAAATAAAACAAGTTGAATTAGACAATACTAGTCTTCAAATTAAATTAGATAACATTACTAAAAATGTTTCTAATTTCAATAAAGGAAAAGAAAATTTATCTAAGATTCTCGAAAATTCTCAAACCTCTTCAAATAAAAATGGATTCGGTTTTAAAAAGGAAAACAAAATTCTTCCAAAGAAAAATGCTAATTTTAAGAAGGAAGATAATTCAAAACATAGTATAGTATTAAAAAATAACATTCCAAGACATGCTAAAAAGAAAAAGGAAATCAAAATATGTGTTCCGAAAATAAACAATAATATAATTCAGAACAAATATATAAATTCCTTTATAGAAACAGTTCACAAAAATAGTAATTATCTTTATAAAAGGGATATTAAACCCACTTGGGTTTGGTTTCCTAAGATCTAACTCTTAGGACCCTATTAAAAGGTGGGTACCAATATATTTATTAATATTTTTTGCAGGTCCCACTCAAGAAAATAAAATGGATTTTTGATAGTGGTTGCTCAAAACACATGACTGGAGTCAAAGAAATGCTTACAAATATTTCATACTTCGATGGTGGCTCTGTTTCCTTCGGAGATAACTCAAAAGGTTTCATCATTGGCAAAGGAGATGTGTGCAACTATGGTATATCAAATTTACCCCTTATTTCAAATTTTTCTTTAGTTAATAACTTAAAACATAATTTATTAAGCATAAGTCAACTATGCGACAAAGGTTCTAAAATAATTTTTTCTAAAAATAAATGTTGTATTTTCGATCAAAATCAAAATCTTATTTTGAAGGAAAAAGAGATAGAAATATTTATGTTTTAAACATGAAAATTAATAATAATAAAGATATGTGTTTAATGGTCAAAGATAATGACCCTTGGTTATGGCATAAAAGATTTCGTCATATTAATTTTAAATCTATTCAAAAACTTTAAAAAAATGAATTAGTCAAAGGCTTACCAAAAATAAATTTTAAAATAAATAATATTTGCGATGATTGTCAATTGGGAAAATTAATTAAATCATCTTTTAAGTCTAAGAAAGTTATTTCAACTTTACAATCATTAGAATTATTACATATGGATTTATTCGGACCAATACAGGTTCAATCTATTAACCATAATCGATATGTTTTTGTAATAGTTGATGATTTCTCAAGGTATACATGGACTATTTTTATGAAAAACAAAAGTGATACGTTTGAATATTTCAAAAATTTTATTAAAAGAATTCAAAATGTTAAGAATTTAAAAGTCAAAAATATAAGAAATGATCATGGAGGCGAATTTGAAAAAGAGTTATTTGAATTATTTTGTAAAAAGAAAGGAATAAATCATAATTTTTCATTTCCTAGAACTCCACAACAAAATGGAGTTGTAGAAAGGAAAAATAGAGCTCTTCAAGAATGCGCAAGAACGTTATTAAATGGAAGTACATTACCAAAGCATTTTTGGGCAGAAGCTGTAACAACTGCGTGCTATGTATCAAATCGTATTTCCATACAACCTTTAGCTAAAAACACTTCATATGAACTTTTTAATGGAAGAAAACCTAATATTTCGTACTTAAAAATCTTTGGGTCAAAATGTTTTATTCTTAAGACAAAAGACCAACTTGGAAAATTTGATCCAAAAGCTGACCATGGTATTTTTGTAGGTTACTCAGAACGAAGTAAGGCATATCGTGTTTTCAATAAACGAACAAATGTAATAGAAGAAACTTTACATGCGTCTGTTGATGAAAACTTTAATAAAAATACAATCATCAAAGATGATGAAGAAATTATATACAACACAGAAAATATAAATTTTGAAAATAATGAAAATATTAATCAAATCAATAACATTCAAATTAGATCTCCTTCTAGAATTCTACGAGATCATCCTGCACAAAATATAATTGGAGAAATTGACTCGCAAGTTCAAACAAGAAGTCAACTAAACCAAATGGGATATGTTGCCTTTATTTCAACAATAGAACCTAAAAATCCTAAAGAAGCATCAATAGATGAATACTGGACTATTGCCATGCAAGAAGAATTAAATCAATTTGAACGAAATAACGTATGGGAGTTAGTTCCTCGTCCTGATAACCAATCAGTTATTGGAACTAAGTGGGTCTATAAAAATAAAGCAGACGAATTTGGAAATATTACTAGAAATAAAGCAAGACTAGTAGAACAAGGCTATAATCAAGAAGAAGGAATCAATTACGAAGAAACGTTTGCTCATGTTGCAAGACTAGAAGCAATACGTATTCTATTAGCTTACGCTTGTTTTCATAATTTTAAACTTTATCAAATGGATGTTAAAAGTGCATTCTTAAATGGATATATTAAGGAAAATGTATATGTTGAACAACCGCCTTTATTTACTCATGAAAAATATCTGAATCATGTATATAAATTAAAGAAAGCCTTATATGGTCTTAAACAAGCACCTCGTGCTTGGTATGAGAGACTTAAGAGCTATCTAATAGATTCAGGATTTCAAATCGGAAAAGTAGATCAAACCCTATTCATTAAAAACACTAATAAAGACATATTAATAATTCAAATATATGTAGATGACATTATTTTTGGTTCCACTAATGAAAAATTATGTAAAGAATTTACAAATATAATGACTAAGGAATTCGAAATGTCTCATATGGGACAATTAACTTATTTTCTCGGACTTCAAATTAAACAATTAACAAATGGAATTTTCTTAAACCAACAAAAATAATGTGTTTATCTACTTAAATGTTTTGGAATGGAAAACACTTCTAGAAAACCTACTCCTATGAGTACCACAACTCATCTCGATCGAGATGAAAATGGCAAGAGTGTAGACAAAAGTTTTCATCTCGAAAAAGGAATTATCCAGTAAATCACTCTCGTACAAAACATATTGATATTCGTCACCATTTTCTACGTGACAATATCGAAAAAGGAATTATCAGTTTAGAATATATTTCTACCGAAAATCAAATTGCTGATATATTTACTAAACCATTACTAGAAAACTCATTCATAAAATTACGACGAGAAATAGGAATAATATCCTTCAAAGATATTTTATAACAAGAATTATAATGGTAAGAAATCTAATACATAAGTAACATATCTCATACTTAATTAACTTCATCTAAACAAAAGTCAGACATGAATTTAGTTTACATAACTATGGGATTAAAAACTTAATCATTTAATTTATACATTTGAATTAATATTTCATACACTAAAAACATAACCATCCATTTCAAAGTAAATTATTAACCATTAGTTCAATCTCTGGTTCTAAATTCTTGATAATTTTACACCACATTTTTGTTATTACACTGAACCTTTATATACATGTTGGTTAATATATATATATATATATATATATATATATATATATATATATAAATGTCATCCAACAAATCAAACTCACCCATCATCATCACTTTTTCAACTGATAGCTCAACAGATTCACCTCATCTTCCTACGCTCGAGCCTGTTTATAAATGGGAAAATTATCAAACCGGTTATACACCGGATTCCAAGTAGGCCAAACGTTCGCTATTTATTTCCCCCGATATGAAGAAAAAGATCGACGAAATTCATCATTATCAACAATAGCAAATAGACCTTCAACGAGAATTGTATTTTGAACAGAAAGTACCGGCTAAACGCTTAGGCTTTCTTGAAGAAATTGGTTTGAAATTTTGTAGCTCGAAGAAAAAGGATGTAAGTGAACCCTTACCTCGACCAGTTAATCCGTTTGATCCATCTTCATCGTAACATACATCAAACGACCCAATAAATCCTTGGGTCCCCCCTCAAAGACCTCAATATAGTCCAAATTCATGGGACAAGAACTATATGGCAAATGAAGGATATAAAACACCAACGAATAAAAGTCCATCTCCCAAGACTCCATCCCCCAAGAAATGTGGTTTTGTGGTCAAAATAATGTTATTATATCATAATACTAATATATAATTGTAATTATTTCATTAAATAAAGCGTTTGCATTTAAATAAGTGAAGAAAAACCAAAAATGCATAATTCAGTCGACTGAAATTTCCTGCTCAGTCAACTAAATATATAACAGAGACTTTCAGCCAATAGTTCAGCCGACTGAAAATCTCTGTTCAGTCCACTAAATTTTAGCCAGAAATGTTTCGGCCCTTTATTCAATCGACTCAACAGAACATTTCAGTCGACTGAACGCATTTTACCCAGTTTTTGTCCACCCTACTTAGGCATCTTTTACATTTCTACATTTACTTTTCACCGTTTCCAAACTTCATCTTCCCAATTCTAAGAAAACCCTAGCATACAAATTTCCATTTTTCTAAATTTCTTCCTCAAACTTTTAACAATTATGCTTCCTAAACGTTCTAGAGCTTCAACTTCATCCTCCTCCGAGCCAATTGATGCCCAAATTGCTCAATGGCTTTACAATGAAGTTGCGGTCATGCGGTTGAACAAGATGAAGAAATCAAGGATCTTCAAGCACTCTTTTGTTGATTTCCAAGGTCTTCAAACCTACAATGTTCAAGCTTTGACAAATCAAGCCAATTTGACATCGCTTCTAGACATTAATCGAAATGACCATGCCATCAATCATATTATGGTCAAATTATTCTATGCCAACCTCAACCTCGGACATCAAACTCCACGAAATCCGAGTGACAGTGTTTGAAGTATGGTTTTCACTTGATCGCATTGCTCACATTCTAGGATCCCCAAACATTGGTAGAAAGCTTGAGGAAATAGATTTCAATCCTCATATTCATGACAATATAAATCATCAATTTTTAGAAGATGATATCAATAACCGAGATATCGAATCCACTTCCTTAAGACCAAGAGCAAGGCTTATACACAAAGCCCTTATGAGGACCATAACCCCACGCACCGACTCCTATGAAATAGTGTATCCTAATAACTACCGGGCACTATATGCTATATGGGGAAATATTAAAGTCAATTGGGTGCAATTGATATTTGATGAATTTCTTTCATTCAACAATGGGAAAATGAGAACGATATATTTTGGTGAATACATAATGCGACTTCTCCTAGATGTTGATATGCCACCGCCAAACTCAGAAAATACGGTTCATGAAATCAACCATCGGACTATAAGCCTAATGCAACTACGGGTAAGGCCTCCTCGTATCATGTCTCTAGCCGAATGGGAAGCACGTCAACAAGTACCTCACCAGCCTCAACCTCAAGCCCCACAACAAGAACCACTTGATCAAGATGATGAAATCCGTCTTGTTCAACCAGATTTTACTACAAATCAATCATTAGGAATTCTATCAAGGAATTAACAAATCCTTGATACTCGTCTCAAAAGGTTGATCACAAAATTGATAGGATTAAAGGGTTCTTTAACAAACCATGGGATGTCATTTCATGCACCAGCACCACTTCTGTTTCTACTTCTCGCGGCAAGCGCCCAGCTCCCACGTTCACGTGGACATCTTCCGAGGAGAATCCGAGCAGCAGCACTAGTGGTAACAGTGGAGGTCAAGGAGGAGGAGTTTTTCGACAACCAACCAGTGGACCTGTTATTCGTGAACCAGAAGGAGGACGTGAAGGCTCTTATGATTGGGACAGAGATCCTTGATCATTTTGATGGTTTGATTTCTGAAACTTTTTATCAATCTTCAAACGCCTAAAAGGGCTTGTATAAATAGCCTTCATTTATTCATGAGACTCTATGGTTTGTGTAATGTACACCATGGTTATGCATCAATGTGGTTACTTTGTTTAACAATTATATACTTCTACAAATTATTACCTCCTTTTTGTCGATGACAAAGGGGGAGAAAAGTCTATGTCACTAACTTTGTTTTGTAGGAAAGATAGTGCATATATTCAGGGGGAGGGAAGATAATAGGTATTATCATCAATCAAAAAGGGGGAGAATGTTGATAAGATATATTTTGATCAATGACAATGTGCTTCAACAAATAGGAAGATATATGTGCAAAACTAAAGGAAGGACTATGAAGACCAAGGATATCATAAGTATTATATATATATATATATATATATATATATATATATATATATATCTCGTAGTCTTAGTTTTATTGTTAAAATCTATCCTCAAGAAGTTTGCACAAACACAAGAACACATTTCCTAACTTAATATTTTGGTTAAATATTCACTGTGCATAAAATATCAGTTCAATCGACTGAACAGAAAATTTCAGTCGACTGAACCTGTTACAGAACTACAACATGCACACAGTTTCAGTCGATTGAAATCGCCTTTTCAGTCGACTGAATTCAAACCTGCGAATTTTTTATGAAAAGACACCTTCTTCTTCCCAAGAGTTGCAACCATTCTCTAATGGTAATGGATGCATCTCTTGCCTGAATCTTTTGCAAATAGATACACCTCTTCTACACTTATAAATACATGATTCTATCATTTGCAAATTATGAATTCTCATTGCTTTAATCTCTCTATTATCTTGATCATATTTTCAGATTACTCAAGTTTTTAAAAGTATTCACAAACCACTTCAATTGCTTGAATCTCTGATTTATCTTAAATACTCTTTTGATTCATAGCAATTTATATTTTCTAAATCTTCATAAACACGTTTCATATTCTTGAGGATAAGATTATAGGAAAGATTGTATTCAATTAGACTCATTAGTGTTGTCAAGAACACAACAAGTCAGAAATACTTTTTGTACCTAGTTGAAGTCCTCTTCGGTAGTTGAGCCAAGAAATCCCGTTCGGTTGTTCGGGTAAGTTGTAAACCTATTCCTCCAAGTTAAGTGAGGGTTGTTAGTTAGTAGAATTCCTAAGAGGAGCTTAGGGACTTGACGTAGGACAAGAGGTCCGAACCAGTATAAAGTCTTGATGTCTATTTTACTTATTACTTATTACTATCTTCCTAGACCATTCCACTATTCCATATTATACGATCCTACCGCATAGATTCTATCACTTTTTATACTGGTTGCAGCAACTTGTATAGATAAAGAACATTTGACATCCTTAAATATGAGTACGAACTCATAATTCATGAAAATTTGTGAGAAAACAGGGATGCAACAAGTGCAGCGACCTAAAAAGCACAAGTAAATGATCATTTTCATATATCAATTTAACAAAATAAAATGATGAGAATAGTATATATGTACAATGATAAATAAAATACAGATTAGAAAACAAATCAATATGTTTATCTTGTTTCAGATAAAAATACACTCGTTTTAATGGAGAATCAAGGACATGAATAAACATAGCTGAACAGGTTTAGACTTGACCAAACATGGACAACCATGAAAAAAGTTAACTGTGAAAGTAATGAGATTAGGAACTAGAGGCAACTCAAATTCCAAACAAGGTGATGCTCTTACAGTCTAGTTAACCAGTCAGACGTATAGCTTTATTTAGCTAGGTTTTCAAAAAATATTTGTGATGGTAATATTTAAAATGTTTCAAATTAAAAACCACCTACAAAAATATAGCGGAGAAAATTCATTATGTAATACCTAAAAAACAAAAAACAAACAAACAAACCTGCTTACATATTTCACAAGGTATGTCCTCTTATTTAACGCACCATCCTAGTATGCATTTCCTATGTGCAAACTGCATATAATAGAACAAAACTCTAAGCATGCATTTAACAAAAGGTCAAAATGAATGCACCTCTACACAGAGCAAGCATTAAATTGTACAAAAAAGGTGATTCCAAGCTAATGCAATTTGTGGAAATGCTCATTTGCAAAAATGTTAAAAGTTAGCAATTTCTTAGTAGATGTTTATAAATATAATAGCCAGACCAAGTTTATCAAGACTAATGATACTTGAACGCTCAAATTTGATTTTTAAAGCTAATGTAAGCTCTCACAAAGGCATGTTATTTTATGTATAGACCAATATTTTATATTGTGGCAATAAATGTCAGACTCAAATGGTGCAGCAACTTTTTCCTACAGCAACAAGCTACTAAGAGTTGACCACATTGCTTAACATCATGCAAACCAGTTTCCCATGAAAGAACATACTTCATATCCCAAAGGCACATTTAGTCCTATGACCCTATAGTGTATAGTATATATTGTATACTACCAATAATGTCGATGTGAAAAGGTATAAACAAAATCAATATAATGCAATGTGATTATTCAACCCAACCAGGACCTTTAAATTGGTCTTTAAATAAGAGTTTATGTACAGTGAAATATTAAATCCAGTGGACTTAAATTATTTTCTATGGAAAAAATGGGTTTTAAGTAAACATCTTGCAAATCTTCAAATAATAATTTTGGGTATAAAGCAATTTATCAACACACATGCAACATGCACCAAACTATGGTTTTAAATACATGATATTGAACATTGAATAATTAACAAATACAGCACAAAATATAATGACAATTCATACATCAAAAGTATACAAATTTATCTTCAGCTTGAACTGTGCATCATAAAATCCTATAACTCATGTTAGGACTAACTATTTAGGAAGAGACAATCATTTATGAATAAGATATGAAATAGTTCAGCTGTTAAGTAAATAATTTATACAGAATGAAACTTATAATTTAAGAAGCCAGAAATATTGATCATCATTTCTCTCCATTTCCTCATCTTGCAAATAACAAGTTCTCCGCACTTAAGACTTCACTTACAAATTCCAAACACTAAGCAACATGTTATGGAGTCTAATATATATATATATATATATATATATATAACTTGTTAAGAAAAATGCCTACAGTTGTATTAGGACTATTGGTCTGGGGTATTACTTTCTATTTTAAACTATCCTACAATTGTATTATCATTGGGTAATTTCCATTAGTTCAGCGTTGCTTCTTGGACATGCAGTATCCTCAACTTGGATTTGGGGTATTTTTCTTTGCTTCCTACTCTGTTTCGAGTAGAAAATATATTATAGTTAAAAGTTGTGCTTTCTAGATAAATATAAAATGAATATATGATCAATGTTTATTATAATTAGTGAAATACATTCATCGTCACGACTACTAATGTATACTCCTGTTACTAAACCACTATTTCTCATTTTGTTTTAATGCACCAGGGTACACAACAAAGTCCCCAAATATTTGACCAGCATTGTTTTTCTCTCCCAATCTTATTATACAATTTGTTCTCACTGTAGTTCTTCCTAAAATTGATTTTTTGGAAATATAAGTAAATACAATATTATAGATTATCCACAGATGTTGTATATTATTTATTATTGCATATTTTCAATGCGAAGAATGTGATATCTCGGAATTTTTGGCAATATCAATCTAATAATCTGTATTAAAAATTAAATTGATTTGATAATCTTTGTTAATAAAATTTGAATTGATTTAATAAAATTTTCTTTTTATAAATATTTAATTGATGGATTTTTTTTAAAGCTAATTAAATTATTTTCTACTTATGTGTATATATTTATTTGTATATATTGTAAATGGATAAGCTTTGTTTTAAATTTAACAAATAAAGTATATTTTCTAATTTTAATTTTTTGGTAATTATGATTTAATTCAATATTTAGCTTTTTAAAGTTATTTAATAAATAACTAGATGGTTTTTAAATACTTAAGGTAAAAGTTTAATTGTTTAAATTTATTTTAGCTTAAGTTTAAATTCAAATTAATTTTCAAAAAGGTTTGTTTCATTTTCTTTTTAATTTAGCTTGATAAAATAAGTAATTTACTAATAAAGAGATAATTTCTTTTATAAATTATTTTAATTTGATAAATGAGTTATTTTTGAATAATAATAATAATGTATTGTTTTTACAAATGGATTTTTAATATAAATAGAATTGTTATTTCAAATTTGAATTTGTGTAATTATATATGTATGTATATAACTTGATTTTAAAAGTGGACTTTTGAATTTGATTTGAATTTGAATTTAAATTTTTGAAATTCAAAGTATAGATTTTTAAAAAAAATTAGATTTTAAAATATTTGTATAAACTTTTATTTATGAATATAATTGGTTTTATTTCTTTTAAAATTATCTATACATATAAATAACTACATATTAACTAATTAATAAAGCATAACCTTATATTAACCTTTAATTACAAATGCTAATTAACTTAAAAGACAAGTGTTACTTTCCTAAAGCTTCATTTTACAAGTGTAAATTAATAAACAAAGGTTTTGAGAAGTGTCATGTTTTATTTTCTTTTTTATTTGAATTTTATTAAACCACAAATTAAGTTATATAAACATGTATCTCCATTTTTTTCTTTTCTTAATCTCATTCTAAACTAAAGAAACTTCAGCTGAAAGCAACTCCACAAAACCAAAAATCTTTCCATCTGAAAAACAAAATCAGTAACCATCTTCAACCAGAAATCCATTTGTAAATCCTAATAACACATTTGCAAATCAAAATCATCAACCCTGTAACCATTTTCAAAATGAAATCAATAAGCCTGTAATCATTTTCCAAGTTTGCATATGCAATCTGGAAATTGTCTTCTGCATGCAAACCTGTCAAGCATTTTTCCAAATCCTGCAGTTCATTTTCAAAGAAAACAAGCCTGCATGCAAACTTGAAATCTAAAGCAAGTAAAATCTGTAACAAGCCTGCATTTTCTTTTCAATCTGGAAGCATGCATGTAGTTTGTAAACCAAGGAGCAAAGAAGCATTTCAGTTTTTAAAGTTCAAAAGTTTTCAAAGTTTTTCAAATATGAAAGCTCTGTTCTTCCTTCACAAATCAGGTGAGTAACATCACTTTTAAACGTTTAAGTTTATGAATGAGGTTGCATGTTAAATCTCTGTGATAAATATGTGTTGTATGTATATATAAGTGAAATCTGTTGTGAATATAATGGATGTATTGGTGTGCATATGTGATTATGTACTTTGTTCTTGTTTTGTTTTCCCAGGCTCGAGATTCCATTTGAATTCATTACCACTTGATCTAGTTTTTGATAAGATTTAATTTACAAACAAAAGTTGTTTGATTTATCATAGATTAATGTTTAAAAATTTAATTAAGTCAACTTAGAGCCTGAGTGTCTCAGTAAACTAAAAACAACAGTGCATGTATATAAAAGTGAAAACTCAAACATTTTAATTTATAAATTCAAGATTATAAATTGAATACATAAATTAAAACATGATTTTCAACAAATAAATCATAATTTTTAGTTTGGGAAGAAGTGTGCGGTTCTGGGTTGAACTGAAAATGGGAAATTGGGATTTTCTGATGATCTCTGTAATCTGAGAGGTCGGGATCTTCAGTATTGATGGAGGAGTGATCGAAGATGATGGGAAAAATGTCTAATGGTGACGCATTTCACTGTGGCGGCGGCGGTGATGGATTCTTGTCTGGAACCCTAGTTTTAAATAGGCTTGATAAATTGATCATCACGGTTTCTCATGTTGATCGAGTTTGACGAGACTTTGGGTGATGGAAGTTGGTGGATTGATGAGGACTTGGCCAGAGTTTCAGAGGTAACAGTGGTCGGAGGGTCATGGACGAGGCAGTTTCCAGGTTTGAAGGTGGTTCAAGTTTGGTTTCCATGTTTGGGTTGAGATCTCTAATTCGATTTCGAGATTGGGAGAACGATCTGATGAGGGTGTATGAGTATTTGTCGATATGGGAAGACCACCGGAGGTGGCTGGAGTCGATCAGCGTCACCGTGCATGTGCACGGTGCACTGTATTTTCTGATGAAGTTGAGTTTAGTTTGAGGGGTTTGTATACTCGAGTTTTACTCGAAGTACTTGGATGATTTGCTTGAAGCACTTTGGGTTTTGGCTCGAAGTCAATTGATAGTGGCTCGGGTTAATTTTGTGGGTTACAGGTTTATACCTATTGTGTTTTAAAATTTTAAATCTGAAGTTTAAAATGTAAAGCAGAGATTTAAACTAAGTTTAAATCAAAGTTTAAATTTGGATTCAAGTTTAATTTGAATCTCAGTTTTGAAATAATTTAAGTTTTAAAATTTAAATTATTTTGTTAATCAACGGAAATTCAATGGAATTAGAAAACTGTCGAAAAATTTAAATTTAAAAATATTACCACAAGCGCACGGCGTACTATTGAAGTACGTGGAGAATACGGGTCGATCCGTAGGGAGTTGTTAGAGTTTTAAAAATCTATTCGATCAAATTAGACCAAATGGAGGAGAAATTGTTGACTAGAACTAAATGAAGCTAAAACTAGAATTAAAATGTGATTAGAAAACTATTGAACTTGAGAAAAATTTAGAGGTAAATCCACTCTCATATTTTTTAAATCAACAAACAAACAATTTATGATCACTAACTTTGATTTAAGTGAAATATTGTTGTATTTATCATAAGTATGGTTCATTTGTGTTGTTAATTAACATAACTCAAACCATCAAACTATAATACAGCAAATAACCCACTTATAATTCTCATGAAAATGAAACCAAAGCAAAAGCTATTTTAAGTATGATCTATTTACTATTGTAACTAGTAATATAGATCATCAAATTTCATTTTTTACTTTACTTTCACAATCAAATATGGATTAGCAAATGATGATTCAACTTGTGTTTATGTTGAATAAGAATAGCTCATTTGCATAAGCAATATAAGCTATCAAACCCACTTGTATAAACTTGCATCAAAATCCACTTCATGAACCATAAACCAAATGAGATCATAAATCATAAAATGTTGAAATTACATAAAGTTAGAGAGCATCATAACCCCTAAATTGAAGGAGTTTAGCTTGTAACAACCCGCATATTTTGTGATTCGAATATTTAAATATTTTATTTAAATATTTCATCGTTATTCGGATTATAGTCCGAAAAAATACTTTTTGCAAACAGTCGAATTGGGACTCGAGACCCCTCCCATTGAGTTCAAAATGTCGTTTGCAACCTTTTTGAGTGTAAACATTGGTATGTTTGGAGCTAGCCAAAAATTTGACCATTTTCACTTTGGGTTGGGTTTGGGTTCAGCCCAATGTTCTAACTTAATACCCCCAAACTGAAACCCCCTCTTTATTCACTCCCTCTTCCTCTACTTTTCAGTTTTAAAGAGATAAATGGTGGAAAGAAAAGGAAATTAAAACTCCAAGCCCTAGCATCCATTTGTAATTCCAACTTTAGCTCCAAATTTCCAAAGAGAAGCTTAGGTGAGCATCTCCTTCTTCTTCTCCGACTCTTTCTCCTTCCAATTTCAGAAATTCCTAAACCTAACTTTGGGAATGTTCCTTTTTAAAGCTTTGATTCAAGCTTGTTGAGTTGGAATTGAAGAGTGATTGTCTTGCCATTACTCAATAGCTTCTTCTTTAATTGTTTTGTGTGAAAAGGTGAGATTTTTATCTCACATCTTTGTCTATAACTATCTTTGATTGTTGGGTATGAATTCCTAACACTTATTCATATGCATTTGATTTTGATTTGGATTGGTTTTGTGAATATTCCAACTTTTAGTGTTTTGGGTTCAAATCTTTAAAGATCCTAACTTTGATGTTTGAACATATTTTTGGTGATGCATCGAGGAACCAATAGGACCGGGTAGCCGATGGGCGTGATCCCTTAGCGTCCATGCTCGACAGGTTGCGAATTGGGAGAGTTTGCACTTCAATTAATAGGGCAGAAAAATGCATGGCATCAGGTTCCGCCGACCGAACCCCTGGGCCGGTCGACCGAAGCAGTAGCCGAAACTTTCTGTTTCTGGTTCGGTCAACCGATTCAGGGAGTCCGGTCAACCGACCTGCTTCTCGAGAATTTTCCAGAACAGGGTCCGGTCGACCAAGCTCTGTGGCCCGCCGACCGACCTGTTGCTATTTTGTATATTTCGCCTATTTTGCATGGTTTCCAAATTTAATCGATTCGTATTATTTCCCTATTGGTTGTTATCATTTGTTATTGACTTTGATGACTTCTTTTCTTCGGAAATTTTTGGGATATCCATTTTGATGGATTCGGTATCGATTTCTTTGGATTTTTATTCACATCTTCGTTTGTGAATTTTAGTGATTGATTGTTTCTACCATCATTTTTTTGATTTGTCACTTTAAAATATAAAGGTTTTCAATGCTAGTAGTAAATATCAAAACCCTTTCTTCAAAACGATTTCAACACTATTTTATTACAACGCTCGCTTCTTAAACCGTTTTTCCAATCTACTATTATATACAAACCTTACCTCACTCGTATGAGAAATCTAATTAAACGACTTAGTAAAATGAGTAGTATGAAACGCTTGCGTTTACTTCGCCTGTTAATTCATGGACTTATTCGATTGAATCTCTTGTGACAATTTTCTAGTGGAGGTTTACAATTGGTTCGTAAATATTTAAGTTAAGCTAGTGGTTATGGGACATGAAGCTAAGCTCATATATTAACTAGCTTAGTGTAATTGACACTTCTTGATGATCGATGATGATCATTTTTGTGATTATGACTAGCGCTATGCTATGTTTCTTTGTCCACGTAGGGGACAGTACCTCGTTTTATTGAGTTTCGTCTCATTTTTATTATAGGCTAACGACCTATTTATTTCTTGGGGTTTCGACCCAATTTTTGTAGGCTAGCGACCCACGTTTTTATGGAGTTCGGATCTTCGGGCGTACCGTTGTACTAATTCGTTGTTCCGAATTTTACGAGTTTCGGGTTCTTCGGTCGTACCGTTGTACTACGTCGTTGTTTCGAACTATTCGAGTTTCTGGTTCCTCGGGCATACCGTTGTACTACGTCGTTGCACCGGCTCTATGGTTAGCGACCATGGGATAGCCTCCCATTTGTGATACACGTGTTGGTGAGTTTTCAAGCTCCCGTTTTGTGATAGGCCTCCCCCCGTTTTGTGATATCTGGATTTCCATTGATGATTTCTAGAATTTGTGTTTCACAAATTTTCGTGATTTTCATTGATATGAGTTATCATTATTTATACATTGGTGAATTTGTGTGTCATTTACTTTTTTGTGAATGAAGATATTGAGTATGACATTCCTTTTGATCTTTGAGTAGATTCTGGTGATAATTATTAATCTCTTGTTGATTTTCAATTTCATACTTATCACAGTATGGCTTTATGGTTATCATATGTTATGTCATATCTCTTATTCTATATCATTTTATCTGATATTTATAGCTGGACTGATCCGTTTATTATTTTCTTATAAATAACACTCGGGTCAGACCGAGATGTTACAGGTGCTTCTGCTTGACTTCACTTCTGGGATAATCATCCTGACTTTTGGCTAACTGCATAGATTAGTAGTTTTTGTTGTATACCTTTGAGATATAGACTCCTAGATGTATACATGTTCTTTTGTCTAGCAATTGTAACCATTCTTTTGTGTTATTGTGGATCTTGTTTGACCACCACTCTGATGTACACTTTCATGTGTTATATTCATATCTTTTTCCGCCTTTGTGATATGCATGTATGTGACCGATTTATGTTATGTTTATTTCTATATTTGTTTCTGAAGATTATATATAGCCACTCTGTAGTAGCTTTGAGTTTGTATCGATATGTCGGATTTATGCATCTTATACTATCCGACATAGCGATGCTCGCAGAAAGCAATTACATGGATGGTCGCTCCTCAACAGCCTTATTCTCCGTGCTAGTTGACAGCATTACTCCATAGTGTTCTTGGCTAGCGTGGGTATAGAGGTGGGACGTCACAACTTGGTATCAGAGCCAAACTTCGGAACAATGTAGAATAATCTAGCAAGGATCATCGTCCTAAGTCCTTCTTAGGAGTCGTGCTTTAGGATTTAATTCTAGTCTTCGTACCGATTCATCTTATTTTCTTTATGATTCCTTGTTTTATCTATCAAGACTGCCTGATATTCATTTGGTGAATAACCTTTTCCTTCTTCTTTCTTTCTTTCTTAAGGAAGAAAAATGGTTAGACCTGGCCGTCACACCGCCGGTCAATCTAGTGCTACTCCTCAGGATGGAGTTTTTATGTCTGCCCAGCAGCTTCTTGATCTAATAAAGAATGCTTAAGTAGCCGATTCTAATCCGGAACCTACTCACCCTAAGTCTGGATTTGCACGCTTGTGCAACGATTATACCAACTTGGGTGGGAAGCCATTTAAAGGTTCTGAAACCATTATTGAAGTCTAGGCTTGGCTAAGAACATGCGATCAAATCTTTTCTCACGTGAATCTTATTGATCTTCACCGAGTTTAGGTGGCTTCTAGTATGCTCCAAGAAAGAGCATTAGACTGGTACGAGCTTCTGATTTCCGAAATAATTGAAGCGGATCTTACTTGGGAGAAATTCCGAGAATGATTCAAGTTAAAATTTATGCCGGAAGCTGAGAAGGTGACATTAGCTCGTCGTTTCATAGACCTTGTCCAAGGTGAATCCACCGTGGTAGATTATGTCGCATCTTTTGAATCTCTCTCTATATACGTGGTTGAATACATTAATACCCCATTGAAGAAAAATCAAATATTAATCTATGGCTTGAATAAAAATCTCAAGAAGCCATTACTTCTAAAGCTAGAAGTTTCTTTTGATCAACTTGTTGATATCGCTCTTCGGCTTGAAGAGGCAGATAGGGAGAGTGATGCTGATGTTGTGGGTGCCAAACCAAAATTCAACAACAACAAGAAAAGGCCTATTAAGTTCAAAGGGTCTTATCCCAATAAGATAGGGAAGCAAGCAATTTTGGTAGCAAAGGCTTTTGCCCCTAGTAGTGGGCAATGCTACAATTGTGGTTCTAAAGACTATTATGCCAATAGATGTCCGAAACCTCTCTTTTGTCGCTATTGCAAAAGTTCAGATCATTATTTATCTTCTTGTCAATAGGAAGGAGGGAAAACTTAATGTTGTTCAAACCCCTGGCAACACATCTCGTGGTAAAGGTATTTCTCATTCTATCCTTGATGACATTATTTTATTTCGTAATCATCCTATTCCAGTTCTTTTTGATACGGGTGCGTCCTATTATTTTATATCAAAAGAACTTGTTGATACCTTTTCTTTGGATGTTTTGTTTTTAATCACTTCATTGAGAATAGTGAATCTGGTTAGTGAATCTGCAAAAATCAATTTATTGTGCAAAGATGTCGAAATTATTTTGTGTGATTACTCTTTCTGTGCCGATTTGCATGTTATGCGTTACCTTGGCTTCAGAATGATTTTAGGAATGGATTGGCTTAACCGCTATGAAGCTCAAATCCTATATCTTGAGCGGACTATTCGTCTTCGACATCCTCAATCTGTTAAGCAGATTTCTATTGGTCTTAAAGATTCGGATTCCAGCTTGGTTGCATCTTTATATTCTTTAAATCCTCACGATGACGATAATGATGAAGAGGAAGATATTATTTCTCTTATTCACATTGTTCGTGAATTTTCTGACATATTTGAGCCCATTTTAGGATTACCACCTAAGCGAGTAATTGAGTTCAGAATTAATATCATTCCTGAAGCTCAACCTATTACTCGACCTCCTTATCGTATGTCCCATAAAGAAAATGAGGAGATGCGCAAGCAATTATCCGAATTGGAGACGAAGAAATTTATTCGCTCTAGTTCCTCTCCTTGGGGAGCTTCGGCTATTTTTGTGAAGAAATTCGATGGTACACTTAGGCTATGCGTTGACTACCGCAAGCTTAATGATCTTACTATCAAAAATAAATATCCTTTACCTCGGATTGATGATCTATTCGATCAACTTAGTGGTGCTAAAATCTTCTCACAATTAGACTTAGCTACCGGTTTCCATCAGCTTCTTATTGCAGAGGATAGCATTCCTTTGACATCATTCCGTACTCGTTATGGATCTTATGAATGGCTTGTTATGCCATTTGGTTTGATGAATGCTCCTGCTTATTTCGTTGACCTTATGAATCGAGTTTTCAAAGACTTCCTCGATCAGTTTGTTCTCATCTTTGTTGAAGATATTCTTGTGTATTCTAAAACCGAGGAGGAACATGAAAAGCATCTTCAGATTGTGTTGGAAACTCTTAGGAGCAATCAATTGAAAGCAAAATTTCCTAAATTCCATTTTTGGCAATCTTGTATGAAATTTCTTGGTCATATTATTTCCGAATCCGGAATTTCCGTGGATCCTTCAAAGGTTGAATCAATTCAAAATTGGAAGAGACCAGAGAATGTAACGGAAATCCATAGCTTTCTAGGATTGGCGGGCTGTTACCGTCGTTTTATTAAAGACTTTTCTGAAATTGTCATGCCTCTTACTAGCTTAACAAAGAAAGGTGTTAAATACATTTGATCGGTCAAATGTGAAGCTTCTTTCCAGAAATTAAAAGAACTCCTTTCTGATGCTCCTATTCTTGTTATTCCCGAGGGGAATCAAGATTTTGTTGTTTATACCGATGCTAGTCGCGTTGGTTTGGGTGCCGTTCTTATGCAAAAAGAACGTGTTATTGCTTATGCTTCTAGGCAATTGAAGCCTGCTGAGACTAGATATGCCGCTCATGATTTAGAGCTCGCGGCTATTGTTTTCGCCCTTCGTATTTGGCGTCATTAACTTTTGGGAGAAAAATTTATTCTTTACACCGATCATAAATCTTTGAAGTATCTATTTTCTCAAAAGGAACTTAATTTGCGTCAACAACATTCGCTCGAAATCCTTGCATCTTATGATCTTGATATTCTTTATACTCTCGGAAAGGGAAATCGTGTTGCCGATGCACTTAGTCGCAAGTAACAAGTGGTTGTTTCTATGATGATATCCGAATGGAATGATCTCGGGGTTTTATCCACTGGTGAGATTCGAGATCGTGTTTTCGATTTATGTTCATCTCTTGTTTTATGTAGCCTTGAGGCTCATCCTTCCCTTTTTGACCGCATTCTTGAAGCTCAAAATCTAGATCCCGAATTGGCTCTTTGGCCAAAATTTTCCGGATAAAACTGATATTGAAGGTTTGATAGACTTCCAAATTGATTCTCGTGGCGGTATTCGAAAATTTGGTAGACTTTCGTGCCAAATATTAGTAATCTTCGTAAAGACATTTTAGAAGATTCTCATCGTTCTAAATTTACCATTCATCTTGGTAGTAGTAAAATGTACGCGGATATGAAGAAACTTTATTATTGGGAGGGAATGAAATCTGATATTGCTAACTTTGTTAAGTGTTGCATGACTTGCCAACTTGTCAAGGCCGAACACCAAAGGCCAGGTGGGTTATTACAACCATTAGAAATTCCATTTTGGAAGTGGAATCAAATTTCCATGGATTTTATAGACGACCTTCCTCGTTCTCGTTCGGGTCATGATAGCTTATGGGTGATAGTCGATAGACTTACTAAATCCGCCTATTTTATTCCCGTTCGGTCCAATCGAACCGTCCCTCTTTTGGCCAAACTCTTTATTAAAGAGGTTGTTAAATTGCATGGAGTTCCTTCTTCTATTGTTAGTGATCGTGATCCATTGTTTACTAGTGGATTTTGGAAGAGTCTTCAAAAAGCTTTGGTAACGAAGCTTAATTTTAGCACCGCTTATCATCCCCAGTCCGATGGACAAACTGAACGTTTGAATCAAACTCTTGAAGATCTTCTTCGTGCATGTGTTCTTGATTTTGGTGGAAGTTGGGAAGATCATATTTCTCTTGTCGAGTTTTCCTATAATAATAGCTTCCAATCTACTATTGGTATGGCACCTTTTGAGGCACTTTATGGAAGGCCATGTCGATCTCCTTCTTGTTGGCTTGAGGCCGTGAGAAGCTGGTTTTAGGTCCACATTTTATTCGTGATTCCACAAAAAAGATTGACCTTATTCGTCATAGGATGAAAGAAGCCCAGAGTAGACAAAAATCCTGTGCCGATAACCGGAGAAGGAAATTAGAATTTTCTGTGGGAGATCTTGTGTTTATTTGTGTTTCACCTATGGAGGTTGTTGTACGTTTCAATCGATCGGGAAAGTTAGCACCTAGATATATTGGTCCATTTCCTATCACCAAACGTATTGGTTCCGTGGCTTATCACCTTTTATTACCGGCTTAATTTTCTGCTATTCATGATGTATTTCACGTTTCTCAATTACGAAAATGCCTTCGAGATTCCGATCCTATTCTTGAGCTCGGTGATGTAGAGGAAATTGAAGTTTCGCCTAATTTAACTTATGAGCAACATCCTATTCGTATTATTGCTTCGGAGGTCAAGCGCCTTCGAAATAAAGATGTTCCGCTTGTTAAGGTTCAATGGTCCTTAAATCCTAAGGATTGCTCTTGGGAATCTAGAGAACTCATCGAGCGAACACATTCGGACTTACTCTCTCGTGCTCTTTGAGTGAACTTCTTATTTCAAATTTCTTCTTTTGTGTTGGTATGCTTTTATGGTTGTTACTTTTTGTTCATTTATTCCTTATGATTGCGAGGACGTAATTTCTTTAAGGAGGGGAGTATGTAACAACCCGCATATTTTACGATTCAAATATTTAAATATTTTATTTAAATATTTCATCGTTATTCGGATTATAGTCCGAAAAAC
Source organism: Allium cepa (assembly GCA_030765085.1). Classification (NCBI taxonomy): domain Eukaryota; kingdom Viridiplantae; phylum Streptophyta; class Magnoliopsida; order Asparagales; family Amaryllidaceae; genus Allium; species Allium cepa. The sequence goes on from CM060929.1 coordinate 307,151,828, forward strand.
TACTTTTTGCAAACAGTCAAATTGGGACTCGAGATCCCTCCCATTGAGTTCAAAATGTCGTTTGCAACCTTTTTGAGTGTAAACATTGGTATGTTTGGAGCTAGCCTAAAATTTGACCATTTTCACTTTGGGTTTGGGTTCGGCCCAATGTTCTAACTTAATACCCCCAAACTGAAACCCCCTCTTCATTCACTCCCTCTTCCTCTACTTTTCAGTTATAAAGAGATAAATGGTGGAAATAAAAGGAAATTAAAACTCCAAGCCCTAGCATCCATTTGTAATTCCAAGTCTAGCTCCAAATTTCCAAACAGAAGCTAAGGTGAGCATCTCCTTCTTCTTCTCCAACTCCTTCTCCTTCCAATTTCAGAAATTCCTAAAACTAACTTTGGGAATGTTCCTCTTTTAAGCTTTGATTCAAGCTTGTTGAGTTGGAATTGAAGAGTGATTGCCTTGCCATTGCTCAATCGCTTCTTCTTCAATTGTTTTGTGTGAAAGGTGAGATTTTTATCTCACGTCTTTGTCTATAACTATCTTTGATTGTTGGGTATGAATTCCTAACACTTATTCAGGTGCATTTGATTTTGATTTGGATTGGTTTTGTGAATATTCCAACTTTTATTGTTTTGGATTTAAATCTTTAAAGATCCTAACTTTGATGTTTGAACATGTTTTTGGTGATGCATCGAGGAGCCAATGGAACCGGGTAGCCGATGGGCGTGATCCCTTAGTGTCCATGCTCGATCGATTGCGAATTGGGAGAGTTTGCACTTCAATTAATAGGGCAGAAAAATGCATGGCATCAGGTTCGGCCGATCGAACCCCCTGGGCCGGTCGACCGAAGCCGTAGCCCAAACTTTCTGTTTCTGGTTCGGTCAGCCGACTCAGGGAGTCCGGTCAACCGACCTGCTTCTCGAGAATTTTCCAAAACAGGGTCCGGTCGACCAAGCTCTGTGGCCCGCCGACCGGCCTGTTGCTATTTTGTATATTTCACCTATTTTGCATGGTTTCCAAATTTAATCGATTCGTATTATTTCCCTATTGGTTGTTATCATTTGTTATTGACTTTGATGACTTCTTTTCTTCGGAAATTTTTGGGATATCCATTTTGATGGATTCGGTATCGATTTCTTCGTCTTCGTTTGTGAATTTTAGTGATTGATTGTTTCTACAATCATTTTTGTGATTTGTCACTTCAAAATATAAAGGTTTTCGATGCTAGTAGTAAATATCAAAACCCTTTCTTCAAAATGATTTCAACATTATTTTATTACAACGCTCGTTTCGTAAACCGTTTTTCCAATCTACTAGTATATACAAACCTTTACCTCACTCGTATGAAAAATCTAATTAAACGACTTAGCAAAACGAGTGGTATGAATCGCTTTCGTTTACTTCGCCGGTTAATTCTTGGACTTATTCGATTGAATCTTTTGTGACAATTTTCTAGTGGAGGTTTACAATTGGTTTGTAAATATTTAAGTTAAGCTAGTGGTTATGGGATATGAAGCTAAGCTCATATAGTTACTAGCTTAGTGTAATTGACACTTCTTGGTGAGCGATGATGATCATTTTTGTGATTATGACTAGCTCTATGCTATGTTTCTTTGTCCACGTAGGGGACAGTACCTCATTTTATTGAGTTTCATCTCATTTTTATTATAGGCTAACGACCTATTTATTTCTTGGGGTTTCGACCCAATTTTTGTGGGCCAGCGACCCACGTTTTTGTGGAGTTCGGATCTTCAGGCATACCGTTATACTACGTCGTTGTTTCGAATTTTACGAGTTTCGGGTTCTTCGGGAGTACCGTTGTACTACGTTGTTGTAACGAACTATTCGAGTTTCTGGTTCCTTGGGCATACTGTTGTACTACGTCGTTGCACCGGCTCTATGGTTGGCGACCATGGGATAGCGTCCCATTTGTGATACACGTGTTGATGAGTTTTCATGCTCCCATTTTGTGATAGGCCTCCTCCATTTTTGTGATTTCTGGATTTCCATTGATGATTTCTAGAATTCGTGTTTCACCAATTTTCGTGATTTTCATTGATATGAGTTATCATTATTTATAAATTGGTGAATTTGTGTGTCATTTACTTTTCTGTGAATGAAGATATTGAGTATGACATTCCTTTTGATCTTTGAGTAGATTCTGGTGATATTGATTAATCTCTTGTTGATTTTCAATTTCATACTTATCACAGTATGGCTTTATGGTTATCATATGTTATGTCATATCTCTTATTCTACATCATTTTATCTGATATTTATAGCTGGACTGATCCGTTTATTATTTTCTTATAAATAACACTCGGGTCAGGCCGAGATGTTACAGGTGCTTCTGCTTGACTTCACTTCTGGGATTATCGTCCTGACTTTTGGCTAACTACATAGATTAGTAGTTTTTGTTGTATACCTTTGAGATATAGACTCCTAGATGTATACATGTTCTTTTGTCTAGCACTTGTTACCATTCTTTTGTGTTATTGTGGATCTTGTTTGATCACTACTCTGATGTACACTTTCATGTGTTATATTCATATCTTTTTCCGCCTTTGTGATATGGATGTCTGTGAATGATTTATGTTATGTCTATTTCTATATTTGTTTTCGAAGATTATATATAGCCACTGTGTAGTAGCTTTGAGTTTGTATCGATATGTCGGATTTATGCATGTTATACTATTCGACATAGCGGTGCTCGCACAAAGCAATTACACGGATGGTCGCTCCTCAACAGCCTTATTCTCCATGCTAGTTGACAGCATTACTCCGTAGTGTTCTTGCCTAGCGTAGGTATAGAGGTGGGGCGTCACATAGCTACTCGTTTGTCGCATTAAGGTAACGGAAGTAAGTTTCAACATTAAAAAAAAAAATAAGCAAAGAAAGCAAAAGAGATTAGCTACTAACTACATGCAAAAATGTAAATCTAAACTATGAACATAAGGAGAAAAAGAGCATAGAAATAAACATTAACAATAAAACAAATAAAAGAATGTAGAAAAGAGAGAAGAAAGAGACTTGGAAGACATTTTTATTTCATAGAACATTGACCTTATACTTTGATCTCTTTATTTCCTAAGTAAAATGAAAGAGTAGAAGATGGTTTCATATACATAAGAGGGCTATATATACATGCATAAAACCCTAATTCTATTTCTAGGGGGCTTTCTAAAATGCACTTTAGGAAGTGTGGCCACCAAGTAACTATTAGCCACTAATTAATCCATCATTTGTTGTGCATGAAACTTTAACCTCCACTTAGTTGTCCATTAGCTCAAAATTGTACATTTAGATAAGTGGGTAGGGTCCTCCATGATCTTGAACTTGAATTATTTCCTCTTCATCCCTTTGTATTTCATTTGTGCATGCATGTATCTTCATATAAGCCTCTTACATATGCATCCAAATTCCTACAAAAATTATCAAAAAATGTCCAAGTAAAAATTCTTAAATTGACATATGCACGAAAATGACCATTTTGCCCCTGAATGAAGATGAAAATATGATGGTTTGAAAATAATTGAATTTTGGTTTTAAACGTGTTAAAATGCCCAAATATGATGTTTATTTAAATAGAAGGAGATAAAATATGGATGCAAATATGTGCAAATTTACGTGCACATCAAATACCCCCGCACGTATCTTTCTATTCATCCTCGAATAAAGGAAAACTAAGGTAAATCCATTTTCATAGGGAGCACGATTGCATTGAGCGTATGCAACAAGCCATTAAACCTTTGGATGTCCCCCAAAGGATGAGTGTTGTCTCGTGAGGGTTTTCAGCGGATACTACCCACAAAATCCAATGCAAAGTGAAAATATTTACAAAATGAAAGATTTATTTACAAAGAGATGATGCGAATTTTTGAAAATATTTACAAATGAATGGTTTACTTTTAAATAGACACAAATAAGTTAAATGCAAGTTTTGGTCATTTTCTTGAAAATTTAAGTCATTTACTCGTCAAAATTCAAATAAAATCAAGTTCTCATAACAGATAGACAATAGTTTGGCTAGTTGTTTCGGTTGCTAACACAATGTAATTATGAAATGGATCCTAAGTTGATTATCATTAAAGTGGTATTTTCATTTATTTTCATAATAAGTTAAATCAAATAAGTTAAAATAATGCTAGGATTTCAATTGCTTGCTCTCTCATTATTTACAAGAAAAATTACACACCTAGCTTAGGTAAACTGAGGCCGGATATACCACATATGCACTGCCTTTCGGGCTTATGTGAGGGGAGTACAGAGCATGGCGAGTGCACACACTTTCATGCATACACCTATCGATCGTAGGTGGTTTTTATTAAGTTTTTTGGTTTTTTTGGCTTGTGTTCCATATATGCATAACCGTGAGGACTTTTAAATGAGTATGAAAGCATATAATCAAAGGTTCCAAGTAATTCAACCATGCATAACCATGAGGACTTTTAAATGAGAGTGAATACTTGGATGTTATTATTTTTTTATTTTTTATATATTTTTTATTTTTTTAAGAGAGAGAGAGTTTTGCAAAATCATCTTTGTACCATTTTACTTAGAGGACAAAAATGTCATATCCTTTACTATAAATTTACCACTTTTTAAACAAAGATTGTCAATTAGAATATACTTCATAATTAACATAGATGAACCTTCCTATATATTAGTTAAACCATTGTTATTAGTAATCAAACTTCATTTTTATTTTTGTTAAGGCAAATAAATTTTCAAAAATTTTAATTTATTAACCAAAATTGTACTTATCCCATAGTGTTTGTTCAAAAATAAATCAAAATGGTAAAGAGAAGATGTTTTTGAGATTTAGGAGTTTGTGATTTTTTTTAAAGTAAGAAAATAAAATTTCAAAAATGCCATGAAAAAACTAAAAATGAAAATGAGACTCCCACCACACTTAATTTTGACTGTGTCCCCACAGTCAGTGCATGATATAATGAGTGTACATATTTACAAAAGAGGGTTAACATTCTTACTAGAAGTAGCTTGGCTCATGAAGGATCATGAGCTCCTCTTCTTGGTTATTTGGCAATTCCAAGAATGGTTTCAAACGATGACCGTTGCCTTTGGAAATTGATCCATCCCTGGTGTTTTCTATTTCTATGGCACCGTGTGGAAAAACAGTTCGTACCATAAATGGTCCGGTCCATCTTGACTTAAGTTTCCCCGAAAATAAATGAAGTCTCGAGTCATATAAAAGAACTTTCTGGTTAGGCGAAAACGTTTTCCTTAGGATTGATTTATCATGAAAAACTCTGGTTCTTTCTTTGTAAATTTTCTCATTTTCATACGCATCGTTCCTAAGTTCTTCCAGTTCGTTGAGTTGTAGTTTTCGGTTTTCGCCAGCTTTTTCAAGATCAAAGTTTAAGTTCTTTATTGCCCACAACGCTTTGTGTTCAATTTCAATGGGTAAATGGAAAGCTTTACTGTAAACTAAACGAAATGGGGACATACCAAGGTTAGTTTTAAAAGCAGTACAGTAAGCCCAAAGCACGCCGGCCAAGTTTTGAGACCAATCTTTTCGATTTTTATTGACAGTTTTCTCCAAGTTTTGTTTTATTTGTCGATTTGAAACTTCAACTTGGACACAAATCTGAGTATGATACGGAGTGGATAACTTGCGGGTTATCGAGTATTTTTTCATTAAAGTTTCAAAGGAACAGTTGCAAAAATGTGTTCCGTTATCACTGATTATTGTGCGAGGTGTGCCGAACCTCGAAAACATGTTTTCTTTGAGAAATTTCACAATAATTTTATGGTCATTTGTTTTGCAAGAAACGGCTTCGACCCATTTTGAAACATAATCGACAGCGAGAAGGATATACAAGTTTCCAAAAGAATTGGGAAAAGGTCCCATAAAGTCGGTACCCCATACATTAAAGATTTCGATCGTAAGAATGGAGTTTAAAGGCATCATATCTCGTCGAAAAATTCATCCAAGCATTTGACATCGATCACAAGTTTTATAAAATTCAAACGAGTCTTTGAAAAGAGACGGCTAATAGAAACCACACTGAAGCACTTTTTCCACAGTTTTTCGAGGACTGAAATGTCCACCACATGCTTGATCATGGCATAACGAAAGAACATTCCTTATTTCATTATCCGAAATGCAACGTTGGATGATTTGGTCAGGACAATATTTGGACAAGTATGCATCGTCCCAATAAAAGTGTTTCGCTTGGGACATGAATTTTCATTTGTCCTGTTTGAACCAAGATGAGGGAGTTTCTTTAGTGACTAAGTATTTCACTATATCAGCGTACCATGGATCGATCGAAATTGAAAGAAGTAGTTCATCGGGGAACTTTTCGTTGATTGGCAAAGAAGATGGTGCATTCGAAAGACGAGACTAGTGATCAGCTATGACGTTATCGGATCCTTTTTTGTCTATAATTGTAAGGTCAAATTCTTGAAGTAAAAGTTTCCAACGAATCAAACAGGATTTAGCATCTATTTTAGCGAAGAGATATCGAAGAGTAGAATGGTCCGTGTACAAAGTAATGTGTGACCCGATCAAGTAAGGTCGGAATTTTTCAAGCGCAAAAATGACATCTAGAAGCTCTTTTTCAGTTGTTGTGTAGTTGAGTTGAGAGTCGTTCAAAGTCATACTCGCATAGTTTGACGTGATGGATCTTGTTGATGTGTTGTCCTAAGATAGCACCAAAGGCAAAATTTGAAGCTCCACACGTTATTTCGAAAGGAAGATCCCAATTGGGTGCGCAAATGATTGGAGAAGAAATGAGTTCGTTCTTAAGACGTTCAAAAGAAGAGATACAGTCAGAGTTAAAATCGAAAGGAACGTCTTTTCCAAGAAGAGTCGTCAAAGGACAAGCGATTTTGCTAAAGTCTTTCACAAAGCGTTGATAAAAGCCAGCGTGTCCAAGAAATGATCGAATGTCCTTAACAGTTTTAGGAATGGGTAGATTTGCAATGACATCGATTTTCGCTTTATCTACCTCAATGCCTTTATTTGAGATGATATGTCCAAGGACTATGCCTTGTTTGACCATAAAGTGGCATTTTTTCTGATTCAAAGTCAAATGTTTTTCTATACATTGGTTTAGAACCAATTCGAGATGATGTAAACATTGGGAAAAAGAATAGCCAAAGATAGAGAAATCGTCCATAAAAACTTCTAAAAAATGCTCAATCATGTCAGAAAAGATTCCAACCATACATCGTTGGAAAGCCGTAGGAGCGTTACAAAGTCCGAATGGCATACGTCGATAATCAAAGGTACCTAATGGACATGCGAAAGTCATTTTCTCTTGATCTTCGGGAGCGATTGGAATTTGGTTATAGCCAGAATAACCATCAAGAAAGCAGTGAAATTCATGGCCGGCTAAACGTTTGAGCATTTGGTCAATGAAAGGAAGACGAAAGTGATCTTTACAAGTTGCGGCATCTTGTTTTCGATAGTCAATGCAAACATGCCAACCCGTTTGAGTACGAGCTGGAATAAACTCGATTGAATCGTTCTTGACAACGGTTAGCCTGGACTTTGTCGTTACAACGTGAATTGGGCTAACCCATGAACTATCAGAGATTGGGTAAATGATTATGTTGTCGAGAAGTTTAAGAATTTCATCACACACCGCATCTTTCATTTTTGGATTAAGCCTTCGTTGCGCGTCACGAACAGGCTTGGTATCATCGATTAAATAGATGCGATGTTGATCTAGAGCGGGACTAATTCCTTTTATATCGGAAATCGACCATCCCATCGCTTCCTTATTTTTCGAAAGGATAGATAGAAGAGAAGCTTCTTGGTCAAGAGAAAGATTGTTAGAATGATGATAGGACAAGTTTCATTTTCACCTAAGTATGCGTACTTAAGGTGGTCGGGAAGCGATTTGAGGTCCAACTTTGGGAGTTTTTTGATTGAAGAATTGGGTTGAGATTCGGACTTAATTGGAAGCGATTCAAAAGAAAGAGTGTGTTCAATATCGTTGGGAATTTCATGAAACAATTTTTTATACTCATCCTCACGTTCATCATTAAGATCAAGTGTTTTGTTTTCAACATTTTCGTGAATGGTACAAACTTCCAACGTTTGGTCACAAGATTCATTCGATTGGCTTTCAAGATTGAAAATATTAAGATCTAAATTCATGTTTCCAAAGGATATTTTCATTGATCCGTTACGACAATTGATTAAGGCATTTGAGGTGGCTAAGAATGGTCGGCCTAAAATCAACGAAATTTGAATCGAGGGATTCGTCACGGGTTGTGTTTCGAGAAGGATAAAGTCAACAGGGAATATGAATTGCCCTACTCGAATAAGCACGTCTTCGATTTCTCTCACGGACTTCTTAATGGAACGATCTGCAAATTGAAGGGTAACTTTCATGGGTTTGAGCTCACCTAAGCCTAGTTGTTCGTACACAAAGTATGGAATCAAGTTGACACTCGCGCCTAAGTCTATCAAACATTTGTTAATCGTCTTGTCTCCAATTATGCACGAAATCGTAGGGCAACCAGTATCTTTTTATTTAACGGGCATGGATTGGGACAAGACTTCACTCAAACTAGCGGCTAAGAAGACTTTTTCGGACAATTGAGTGTGTCGCTTTTGGGTGCATAAGTCCTTCAGAAATTTCACGTAAGTAGGGACTTGCTGAACAATGTCAAGAAGCGGGATGTTCACTTTTACTTGTTTAAAAATTTCCAACATATTTTCCATTTGGTCCGAATGTTTCTTTAGTCGAAGAAGATGTGGAAATGGAACACGGTACTCGGTAGGCGGGTCTACTCGAGTAGAAGAAGAAAATTTTTGATTGTCGTTCGATTCAACGTTTGGCTCCACATTCTTTTCTGAATCGTTCGTTGTTTTAGAAGTGTCGAGAGAAGTTTTCGGTAAATCATTTGGATTAACGACTTGATTATCGATTTGTTTACTAGAACGGAGAGTTGTGATAGCATTCAACTGGGTGACATTGCTATCTTGAACAACATGGGCTTGATTTGAATTTGCGTTTTGATTTCTGGGATTTGGAAGGGGCTGGCTTATAAAAGTGCCTCGGTCGCGTTCACTTACAGGTGTGGCTAATTGACTCATTTGCATTTCGAGTTTTACAGTTGATTGGTTCATGTTTTGCATATATGAAGTCAGTAAATTTTGCAAATTATTGTTTGATTGAAAACTTTAAGTAGTTGCCATAGCCAACATTTCAAGAGTTTTCTCAAGCAAAGTTAAACGTTTATCGTCTTGGGGAAGATGAGCAGAATTTGTTTGAAAATTTGATTGTTGGTGTTGATTATGAGATGGACCTGCAAAGTTTGGTTGAAAATTATTGGGCTGAAAGGGAAGATTCGAAGCATTATTCGAAAATGCTTGATAATTGGGACGAATCGTATTCGTGTTGGGATTGTTTTGGTTCCATGCAAAATTCGGATAATTTCTCCAACCAGGGTTGTACGTTGGAGAAAACAGGACGTTTTTAGCTTTATTGAAAGCATTGATTTGTTCGACAGAGTTGGGACACTGATCGGCTATATGATTAGGTTCGTTGCATTTATAACACATCGGTTGGAAAGCTTGGTTCATTTGATTCGATGAGAAAACGTTATCAAATTTTTTAATCATTGCATCGATCTTAGCTTCCAAAGCAAATGAAGATCCTATCTAGTTTGCACTCGATCATGAGTAAATTGTTTTCTCGTTCGAACGTTCCCATTGGGACGACTTTTCGACGAGGTTTTCAAGAAATTTCCAAGCATCGTCGTGATGTTGGGCAAGAAAGTTGCCTTGGCACATTGATTCGATCATGCTTCGTGAGCTGTTTTCGAGTCCATCGTATAAGATTTGGCAAATCGTCTATTTTTCAAAGTTATGGTGCGGACATTTTACCAAAAGCTCTTTAAATCTTTCAAAATATTTTCCGAATGGCTCCCTTGAATTGATGAAAATTTACGGTTTCATTTCGAATTCTACTCGTTTTTTCCAAATTGTAGAACTTTTTAAGAAAATTTTTACGAATTCTTCCCAAGTTTTAATCGAGTTCGATGGTAAGCTGTACAACCATGTTTCAGCGTAATCCATAAGAGCGAATGGGATTAATCGAAATTTGATTCCATCATCGGAAAGTTGTTGGAGTTTAATGGTTGCACAAACTTGTTCAAATTTAGTCAAAAAGATGTATGGATCATCGTGCTCGAAATTGCCAAATTTCAGAAGTGTAGCAATATGGTTCGAGTGAATTTCAAAACGGTTACCCGTAGGGGTGGTGTAACAACCCGCAAATCCATACCCCTTGAGTCAGCACTATTCTACCTAAATCAACTCAAGTTGTACAGAAATACGAACCATTTGGGTTAAAGAAAAAGAGGTGGAAGAAGAAAATAGAAAACAACATCAGAATCTAACCATCGCAGCGGAATAAAATATAATAGATAATAAATAATCTTTACTCAATTCAAATATATCTGTTCATATATTACATCATCATAGTACATCAATCACAGCTCAACAACAACAACATACAAATGGATACACAGCTACTCAACACAGCGAAATATATATATATAAACAAGTACGGGAGTATGTATCGTCATCCTGCTCGTCTCCTGAGCTCTACAGCATCAAAACCTGTATCCTATAATACTCGGTCTGACCCGAGCATTACAGTTAAATAACACCCGAGTCAGTCTGGAATACCAGCGTGAGAAAATCACACTCAATTGATTATTAAAGTTTCAAAAATCCTTTGAAAACAAAAGCATCTCGTAAGACCACGCCACAAATAAACATGTCGGGTTTTCAGCTTACGATAGCTAAAACATTTTTATAGAAATCCTCTGATATTATAATAGGATCTATATACAAATACTTATAAAATAGCCGAAATTGTTACATTCATTAAATTCTAGCTACTAGCCACAGAGTGGGTAATACAAACAAAACTCATACAAGGCTCGTAGGGAGAATGGATTTCCAACTAATGACTAGGCACTGGGGTACCACCTGTCACAGTACGGGGGCTAGATTACCGTACCGAGGAGTACTCCCCTGCAACCTAATACCGGAACTACCCCATACTGGATAATCCTGAGTGAGATCACCCCGCGGTTGGGATCAGCAACCGCCCACTAAGCTGAAATAAAAAGGGGCATCTAGACTGGAATGACCTCACCCTGCTTGGGTGCTACCCACCTAGCCTTGCTGCATAACACTTGATTTTCAGTCATTCCCATTTGATGAGACTTGAGGCTAAGCGTTACCTTTTTAGAACATATCCCTTAGAATGCCCATCGTCCACCTGATGATGGTTCGCAAGCATTCATCCATACAAGTCCGTCCCGGGTTCGAACGGAACCGAAGGCACTATTCCTACTACATCCATTTTGGAAATATCCTCAGGATTAGTAGCGACTAGCCCTTGCACTTCACTCCTGCATCTTCGAATCCAAAATCGTTTTTCACAAAAACGTACAAACCGGATCGAAGTGCTTTTCGAGAAATTAATCTCGATCTCGGTCTCTTCGAAACGATCAACGCATTTGTCCAATATTGATAGTCGGTGATTTAACTATCAATTAATATTTACAAATAACCGTCCAACAATAAATAATTTTCCAAAATTATTTATTTATCTCGAATTATTTTCACAAGATATATTCCTATTCTCAAAGCTCTTTGAAAACAGTTTTAAACATATTCCTTTCCCAGAATAATTTCCCAATATTTATTTCCACTGAAACGCGAAGTAAAAATACTTTTAGCTTTAAAATAATTTAAAAGCACTTACTTATAAAACATACTTCATAGCCTTAAAAATTTAAAACTACTTTAACACTTATTAAAATATATACTTTAGGAATATTTAATAAATAAGGCTATTTTTATAAAATATAAAACTAGATTTTTCTTAAAACAAATACCAAGTCATTTAATAATTACTACGATAATAGTTTTGAAAAATATTTATTTTAGAATTTAAACATTTAAAAATAATAAATTTTCTAAGATATGCTTTTTAAAACAACATTAAAACCTTTAGCTTATATTTAAATTTCTTGAAAATCATACGTGGCTATCCAGGGAAACACTCTTCTCTTTCACATCCCTTAAAAATGAATCACTATTTATTTTTAAACGCATTTCCATTCCTTTATAAATTTCCACTTTGAATTCATATATATAAATATCCACCGATATTTTATTTTACTTGAAAATCCAGTTTAAAAATTCCAAAAAATCTCACTTCCCTTTTAGATTTCAAATCCCAAAACACTTTAATCAACTTACAATTTATTCCCAATTTACTTTGCTTAAAATAAATTTTCTTTCTTGCTTTACTTATTTCAAATTTCATTAACATTTAGATTTTGTTTTCTCATTTTGGGTAAAAACCCTTTTAACTGAAGGTACTAATTTCAGATTCCCAAAATTTCTTCTTTACTCTTAATTAAATTTAATCCTTAAATAAGAAAAAGAAATTCTTTATTCATTCAAATAGTATCACTTACTCTTTACAATTTTTTTATTACCCCTAATAATTCAAATTCCTCTTATTCCAAATTTGTTAGAGTTTTGCAATCACTTTTATTTTATTTTAATTTCAATTCATTATTAATTTATTCCAATTCACTAGAATTATTTTACTTAAAAATTTACTCTTTTATTTCTTTCAAAAGTATAGTACTAGAGATTTGATAATTTATTTTACTGAGATATTCAATCTAACCATACCATTCAATACTTCAATTATTCATAAAATCATCACCGAATATCAAATATTCAGTCCACAGAATATTAAACAATCTAAATAATTTCGAGGAGTCCAGTTGGATCCCTCCAACCTATTTTCCCTGCATCCAAAGACGTTAGCACAATAATATGCCAATTCCAGAATATAACATACTATAGCACATCCATCAATTCCAACCATTCAAACAATTATTTAAATTTAATCATTTAAATTTAAATTTAAGTTAACTGAGTGAGATTACTCACCTTTGATTTTCGTTTTGCGAATTCGATCCAAACCGGTTTGTCTCTCCACAATTACAAACCTTGTATAACATTTATACGATTTATTAATATTTGAATTAACTGAATAATCAATTGGCATTTGTTTAAACATTTAATCAATCAAAAGTTCAATTTTAATAAATTTTTCTTTTACTAAATTATCCTAGTAACTAAGATAATTAAAGAAGTGTATCGACAAATTAATCACCTAAATTTATTTTTTCTAAATCTAGTGTTCACATACATTTAGTTCTGTAAACTTATATATTCATTAAATCCAAATGAAAAAGAACAAAATATTATTTCTTGCATTTATATTAAATAGAAAACGGTTTATACTTACTGCAATCAATTATTTTTCTGCTTATCTATATATATGCATTTATTGTAATATAATTTCACTGTATACAAATTTTTCTTTCACATATGTGAATTAAATAGAAATTTCTTTCCACAATCAAAACTGTAAATCTAAAACCTTTACTGTAAATTTTTTTTATCTGTTTTACTATAGGTTTTTTTTATAAATTAAGTTTAATAGGAGAATTAAAAATCGAGAATACCTTTATAGCATCTCTCCGGAGACCCCGCCGTCTCCAAACCCTAGCCATCACGACGCAACCCACAAAGCCTTACTCGTGAAGCACTGCCCAATGTCGTCGCATCACATCACCACTTGTCTCAGAACTGCCGCTTCCCCCTCTCGAATCGAAAACGCCATAAGCTGCTCCACTTGAACTGATGCCTGGCGATTCCAGATCTCTCGAGCCCTCCGTGCTCACCAGTCCCGACGTCACTCGCGTCAATGCCCTATCTTTGCCTTGAGATCGATCGGCCCCATCGCTCCAAACTATCGCCACTCACGAGCCCATCGCGATCGATTCACGATTTTGGTCCAGAAATGGTAACGCGCGACCATGATTTAAATTGGAGAAAAAGTCTCGGCTGCTCGATACGAATTTGATTTGAGATAGAAAAAAGTTTTGATTCACTCGGCCAATTTATATTTTTGATTCTTTCTTTAAAACTATGGAATGATCGTCCTATTTTATTTCAAAAGAAGGGAGGAGATGATTGAAGCGAGAGTGGCGTGTAAGGAAAGGAACGGTAGGTGGCTGATAGGAAGGGAAGTAGGCAGATGTGAAAGGTATGGTCACATCAAATGGAAATATAAAATTTAAAATTTCAAACCGTCTCGATAAAATTTCCAACGCGTTTTTATAACGTATGCTCACACAACAACTCCAATTACTATGAAATTTAAAATCCGATAATAAAACAATATTACGGATCCAATGGAACTGGTTTCGTCGAATTCCGAGACTGTGCCTTGGAAGGCTATTATGAATTCAATTTAAACGATAAAAATTTCAAAACTTAACAAAACGCTTTCGAATTCAATTTTAAAAGTTTTATCACCTTCAGTATTAATAATATAAATTTTTCAAAATTTTCAAATTATTTTTAACTGGCTTAAAAATTAAGATTCAATAATTTACCAAATTCCGATAATTAAATTCAATATTTAATTATCAAATAAATAGTGATATTTGAAATTCAAGTTAAAATTTAACTTTTAAATATTGAAAATTAATTAAATATTCCAATTCCAAATGCTCAAAAATTCCGGGTCGTCCCATTCCTCCCCCCTTAAAAGAATTTCATCCCCGAAATTACTAGTTAGGAAGAATGATCCATAACCCATTAACTATCTTCTAAACTCCAAATAGTATTTAGCAATTTACTAAAAAAATCTTTTTATCAAAGACACACTAACCCTTTTCTTAACTTTTCAACTTACCCATAAGTCCCAAACCATATCGCTTACTTAACACTTCAAATTCAAATTTAAAACCAAATTTGAATTATCAAAATTTTCTAACTCCTTAAATTTCCGAAAAATTTCGCCAGCGTCTCCTTTGCGCGGCTAGCTCGGTACAACTACAAAATGGCTCCACGGCCTCCCAAATCCAAAAAGAAAACAAAAGGCCAAGTGGCTCAATCCAAAAAAAACCCAATCAAATTTCACAGAATTTTAAACACATACCTTTTTGTCGACCAATTCAAATTCATCTTCTGAAATCAAAATCAATTCTCTTTTCCCTTTATATAATACCTGCATACCCTTCGTAACAATAGTATCCAATCACAATATTCCAAAAACATTTTATCGACTTCCTTACAAAATGTCAACATTTATTCATTCAGATATTAACTTAAGAATATATTTGTAATATCAGTTTCCAACCAAGAATTCACCATTCCTTTCTTAAGTTTAGTATAAGCATTAAATATGTTCCTTATATTTATTTTCACCTTACCATTTTAGTTTATAACTACTTCTATTCAAATTGATTCTTTCATTTTCACCCGAATTCAATTTATCATTTACTCTAAATTTTAAATTTTATTTTTCATTTATACTGATTCATGTCATTATTTTAATTAGTTTCATTTACTAATTTATTTCAATTTCCAATTTGAAATCGTTTTGACGTTAACAAAATTTCCCAAAAATTTTCACAAAAAAATTTTCTAACTCCCAAAATTTCCGGAAAATTTTGGCAGAGTCCTTTTTGTACGAAGGAGCTTTTGTAATTTGACAAAAGATATAAATATATATACATCGACCCACCCGGTCGGAAAAACCAAAAACAGTTCATATTTCCTGTTTTTATTGGTAGGCGTACCTTATTTAGCATTTTTAAGCAAGCGGCTTAAAATTTTAGCAATTAGCATAACCCAATCCAGCCTCATGGCTTCCAGGTACCTGTACTTACTCAATTTAAACATGTAAGTGCCAAATATATGCAGTTTAACTATATTTCACTTAGTTGCAATGGTTAAAACATATGAATTCTAAAGAAATACACATCAAACATTTTCCGTAAGCAATTTATACAACTTTCATACCAATTCAACTGTTTCAATTAATTTACAAAACATTTTCATTCAATTTGAATGGTTTTCAACCCATTCGTATACCACTTCATCAATTTATTTTTAAGCAAACCGAGCTCATATTTAGTTCGATTGTTCTCAAAATCAATTTATTTTACCCCTATCAATTCATATAATTTTAATTACTTCCATTTACATCAAATGACAATTTATTTTATGCAATTTAACAAGATCTATGTGAATAAATAAGTCTTTATATTTTATAACCGATTTAAATGGATTTTAACTCAATTTATACTCAATTCTATTCCATTTTTAAATTTATTCACAATCCATATATTCTTAGTTTCATTGCATTCCAATTTTATTAACCAAACCAGTTCATTCAAAACCATTAACAACTTAGGTTCATCTTCATTACCAATTAAATTTTCTTTTTATTTTAATTCATTCACAACCATTTATTTAGCTCGACACATTCCAATTAAATTTTATTCTCAACCCAATCATTAGCGTTTCATTTAAAACTATTCTATTAAACTTGAAAACATTCAATTGTTAATATTGTCTCCAAGTTATTTCAATTCCTTAACATTTTAAATGGTTTACAATTATTTATTTAACAATTTTCATTCCATTAAATATTATCGGCAACTCACCGAATTTTATTTCAATTAAAATCCATTTTTACTTGATTTAAATCCAATCCACTATTATTAAACTTAATTTTAAGTTGAATTCAATTCAACTCCTTTCCATCTTTTAGCTTAAGTTTATTCACTCCAATTTTATACTTAAGCTCATTTCGTTTCAAGTAAATCTTTCTCTTCCATTCAACTTAATTCTATTTCAGTTAAATCTCATTTTAAAATTTACAATTTCATTTGATTAGTTATTATAAAATTTAACTTCCCAGATTGGGTTCATCCAATTTATTACATGGCCATTTTCCAGTTTATCTTCACTTATCTAGATTTTATTTGCAATTCATACCATTACTATTTTAATCCATTTACATTTTTATTCGATACATTTCAATTATATCTAATTTGTTAACAATTCAAGTCGAATTTTAATTAATAGCTCAAGTTCTGATTCCACCATTCACTTTTAAATTACCATCCAATTTTATTAACTCACATAGCAATTTCATTCTCAATTCATTTAATAAATTGCAAGGCCACTTTCAATTATAATTTCTTCATCAACGATTTAAGTCGAATTTAACTTATATCTTGAGTTTTTATTTCCCAACTTCATCATTAACTCACAATTTAGCTTCTATTTAACTACATTAGGTTTTTATTTCATATTTCATTAACTAATTTATTATCTAAATAGTCTTTCCCTAACTTTTAATCCAGAACTTGATTTTAAATCTCAAAATCTCTTCATACAATTTTCTTAAGTTCAATTTTATTTTATAAATTCAAGTTTTGATCTTTATTTTATTTTTCAATTCATCCAACAATATTTATTTTGGATTTGTATTCCATTTTCAATTTTATAAGTCATAACTTATTATTTACACAATTCCATTCATTCTAGACTTGAATATATTCATCTTTTATTTTAACTCAAGCCTTATGCTTATTTATATCCCAAGCATGTTTTATTTCATGCATTATAATTCTTTTACACGTTATTCTTATTTATTTATTTCAATTCCAATCCTTATTCAATTTATTTTCCATTTGTTTAGGTAATAATTTAATTCCATTCATTAATTCAATTGAATTCTCATCCCAATTAAATTTTACTTTAACTCAAATTTATTTAACTCAATTCTATTTCAACTTGATTCGAATACAACTGGATATTATTTTCAGCATATTCGATTTATTTCAATCCAGTTAAATTTAATTCTCCAATCCAAGCTTATTTCATTTTTAACTTTTCACTTAAAATTAAATTCCCAACATTCAAAGCTTATATTTCCTTTCTGATTTAAAAAAAATCATCTCAATTTATAAGTTTACAACCTATCTTATCAGGTTTTTAAACACCCGGCTTTTGGTTTCCAACCATTTTGAAATCTCCAACATCTCAAAATCAAAATTCTCAAAATTTAAACCAACCCTGGTTTTATTCCCAACAAATTTCCTTTGAAATTTTCAAAAACAACTAGCTTTTCTGAACAAATTTATTTTTTTGCAGCAATCTGTCACTCAGAAATTCAAAAAATGAATATTGATGATGCGGCCGTCATCATCAAAATTATTTTCCAATAATCCAAGTGATTTCAATGCTATATCACTTTCAAAATCCATTTAAAACAGATTTCCATTTAGAAATATCTCCAAAACAACAATGCTATTGTTTATCTCCAAAACACCTCGATAAACATTTCCCAATCTCCGGGATTTTAAATTTCTAAAGCCTGCTTAAATAAATTTTAACTATAATTCATTTGTACAGTTTATGCTTATACAAATTTCCATTTAATGCTATTCCAATTCAGAAATTACATTTATAATTCATATTTATAAATTTTATTTTATAATGAATTTATTCCCCTAAATTTTAGTTATACTTCAATTTCTAGTTAAATTTTCACTTAACAATGATAATACTAAAATATTTTCATTTCTAACATCCAAGCAACCATATATTAGCTGAAATAATTTACACAAACTTTTCTTTATATCAAAATATGTTTTTGGGTAAAATTATTTCATTCACCCACATTTAAAACAATATCGTGTCAATTGTTCTATTCAAGTGTTTAGAAACCCTTTCAATACAGTTGCGTAGACTGTGTCGACGAAGGTTCATATGCCACTCAATAAATCAATCAACACAATATGAAAATAATTTATATTCACTAACAAATACGCGCTCATATCTATTAATACACTCAAACTCATTTTAGAGTAATATAGACTCTATTTTATGAGTAATTCCCACCAGAGCCAAGGTTATCACCAACCTATGCTCTGATACCAAGTGTAACGACCCGCAAATCCATACCCCTTGATTCAGCACTATTCTACCTAAATCAACTCAAGTTGTACAGAAATACGAACCATTTGGGTTAAAGAAAAAGAGGTAGAAGAAGAAAATAGAAAACAACATCAGAATCTAACCATCGCAGCGGAATAAAATATAATAGATAATAAATAATCTTTACTCAATTCAAATATATCTGTTCATATATTACATCATCAGAGTACATCAATCACAGCTCAACAACAACAACATACAAACGGATACACAGCTACTCAACACAGCGAAATATATATATATATATATATATATAAACAAGTACGGGAGTACGTATCGTCATCCTGCTCGTCTCCTGAGCTCTACAGCATCAAAACTTGTATCCTATAATACTCGGTCTGACCCGAGCATTACAGTTAAATAACACCCGAGTCAGTCTGGAATATCAGCATGAGAAAATCACACTCAATTGATTATTAAAGTTTCAAAAATCTTTTGAAAACAAAAGCATCTCGTAAGACCACGCCACAAATAAACATGTCGGGTTTTTACCTTACGATAGCTATAACATTTTATAGAACCCTCTGATATTATAATAGGGCCTATATACAAATACTTATAAAATAGCCGAAATTGTTACATTCATTAAATTCCAGCTACTAGCCACAGAGTGGGTAATACAAACAAAACTCGTACAAGGCTCGTAGGGAGAATGGATTTCCAACTAATGACTAGGCACTGGGGTACCACTTGTCACAGTACGGAGGCTAGACCACCGTATCGAGGAGTACTCCCGCTCCCCTGCAACACAAGACCGGAACTACCCTTACTGCATAATCCCGAGTGAGATCACCCCGCGGTTGGGATTAGCAACCGCCCACTAAGCCGAAATAAAAAGGGACATCTAGACTGGAATGACCTCACCTGCTTGGGTGCTACCCACCTAGCCTTGCTGCATAACCCTTGATTTTCAGTCATTCCCATTTGAGGAGGCTTGAGGCTAAGCGTTACCTTTTTAGAACATATCCCTTAGAATGCTCATCGTCCACCTGACGATGTTTTGCAAGCATTCATCCATACAAGTCCGTCCCGGGTTCGAACGGAACCGAAGGCACTATTCCTACTACATCCATTTTGGAAATATCCTCAGGATTAATAGCGACTAGCCCTTGCACTTCACTGCTCCATCTTCGAATCCAAAATCGTTTTTCACAAAAACGTACAAACCGGATCGAAGTGGTTTTCGAGAAATTAATCTCAATTCCGGTCTCTTTGAAACGATCAACGCATTTGTCCAATATTGATAGTCGGTGATTTAACTATCAATTAATATTTACAAACAACCATCCAACAATAAATAATTTTTCAAAATTATTTATTTATCTTGAATTATTTTCACAAGATATATTTCTATTCTCAAAACTCTTTGAAAACAGTTTTAAACATATTCCTTTCCTGGAATAATTTCCCAATATTTATTTCCACTGAAACGCCAAGTAAAAATACTTTAAGCTTTAAAATAATTTAAAAACACTTAGTTATAAAATATACTTCACAGCCTTAAAAATTTAAAACTACTTTAATACTTATTAAAATATATACTTTAGGAATATTTAATAAATAAGGCTATTTTTATAAAATATAAAACTAGATTTTTCTTAAAAACAAATACCAAGTCATTTAATAATTACTACGATAATAGTTTTGAAAAATATTTATTTTAGAATTTAAACATTTAAAAATAATAAATTTTCTAAGATATACTTTTTAAAACAACATTAAAACCTTTATCTTATATTTAAATTTCTTGAAAATCGTACTTGGCTATCCAGGGAAACACTCTTCTCTTTCACATCCTTTAAAAATGAATCACTATTTATTTTTAAATGAATTTCCATTCCTTTATAAATTTCCACTTTGAATTCATATATATAAATATCCACCGATATTTTATTTTACTTGAAAATCCAGTTTAAAAATTCCAAAAAATCTCACTTCCCTTTTATATTTCAAATCCCAAAACACTTTAATCAATTTACAATTTATTCCCAATTTACTTTGCTTAAAATAAATTTTCTTTCTTGCTTTACTTATCTAAAATTTCATTAACATTTAGATTTTATTTTCTCATTTTGAGTAAAAACCCTTTTAACTGAAGATACCAAATTTAGATTCCCAAGATTTCTTCTTTATCTCTTAATTAAATTTAATCCTTAAATAAGAAAAAGAAATTCTTTATTCATTCAAATAATATCACTTACGCTTTACAATTTTTTTATTACCCCTAATGATTCAAATTCCTCTTATTCCAAATTTGTTAGAGTTTTGAAATACTTTTATTTTATTTTAATTTCAATTCATTATTAATTTATTCCAATTCACTAGAATTATTTTGCTTAAAAATTTACTCTTTTATTTCTTTCAAAAGTATAATTCTAGAGATTTGATAATTTATTTTACTGAGATATTCAATCTAACCATACCATTCAATACTTCAATTATTCATAAAATCATCACAGAATATCAAATATTCAGTCCACAGAATATTAAACAATCTAAATAATTTCGAGGGGTCCAGTTGGATCCCTCCAACCTGTTTTCCCTGCATCCAAAAGTGTTAGCACAATAATATGCCAATTCCAGAATATAACATACTATAGCACATCCATCAATTCCAACCATTCAAACAATTATTTAAATTTAATCATTTAAATTTAAATTAACTGAGTGATATTAACTCACCTTTGATTTTCGTTTTGCGAATTCGATCCAAACCGGCTTGTCTCTCCACAATTACAGACCTTGTATAACATTTATACGATTTATCAATATTTGAATTAACTGAATAATCAATTGCCATTTGTTTAAACATTTAATCAATCAAAAGTTCAATTAACAAATTTTTCTTTTACTAAATTATCCTAGTAACAAAGATAATTAAAGAATTGTATCGACAAATTAATCACCTAAATTTATTTTTTCTAAATCTAGTGTTCACATACATTTAGTTCTATAAACTTATATATTCATTAAATCCAAATGAAAATGAACAAAATATTCTTTCTAGCATTTATATTAAACAGAAAATGGTTTATACTTACTGTAATCAATTATTTTTCTGCTTATATATATATATGCATTTATTGTAATATAATTTCACCGTGTACACATTTTTCTTTCACATATGTGAATTAAATAGAAATTTCTTTCCACAATCAAAACTGTAAATCTAAAACCTTTATTGTAAAACAAAAATTTATCTGTTTTACTATAGATTTTTTTTTTTATAAATTAAGTTTAATAGGAGAATTAAAAATCGAGAATACCTTAATAGCATCTCTCCAGAGACCCCGCCGTCTCCAAACCCTAACCATCATGATGCAACCCACAAAGCCTTGCGTGTGAAGCACTGCCCAATGCGGTCTCATCACATCACCACTTGTCTCAGAACCGCCGCTTCCCGCTCTCGAATCGAAAACGCCATAAGCTGCTCCACTTGAACTGATGCCTCGCGATTCCATGTCTCTCGAGCCCTCCGTGCCTCACCAGTCCCGTCGTCACTCGCGTCGATGCCATATCTTTGCCGTGAGATCGATCGGCCCCATCGCTCCAAACTGTCGCCACTCACGAGCCCATCGCGATCGATTCACGATTTCGGTACAGAAATGGTATCGCGCGCCCATGATTTAAATTGGAGAAAAAGTTTCGGCTGCTCGATTCGAATTTGATTTGAGATAGAAAAAGGTTTTGATTCACTCGGCCAATTTATATTTTCGATTCTTTCTTTCAAACTGTGGACTGCTCGTCCTATTTTATTACAAAAGAAGGGAGGAGATGATAAAAGGGAGAGTGGCGTGTAAGGAAAGGAACGGTAGGTGGCCGATAGGAAGGGAAGTAGGCAGATGTGAAAGGTATGGTCACATCAAATGGATATATAAAATTTAAAATTTCAAACCGTCTCGATAAAATTTCCAACGCGTTTTTATAACGTATGCTCACACAACAACTCCAATTACTATGAAATTTGAAATCCGATAATAAAACAATATTATGGATCTAACGGAACTAGTTTCGTCGAATTCCGAGACTGTGCCTCGGAAGGCTATTATGAATTCAATTTAAACGATAAAAATTTCAAAACTTAACAAAACGCTTTCAAATTCAATTTTAAAAGTTTTATCACCTTCAGTATTATTAATATAAACTTTTCCAAATTTTCAAATTATTTTTAACTGGCTTAAAAATTAAGATTCAATAATTTACCAAATTCCAATAATTAAATTCAATATTTAATTATGAAATAAATAGTGATATTTGAAATTTAAGTTAAAATTTAACTTTTAAATATTTAAAATTAATTAAATATTCCTATTCCAAATGCTCAAAAATTCCGGGTCGTCACAGGCAGGTAATGTGATGCAAGATGGAATAGAAACTCTATCGAGGAAGATTCTATCCATAAGAGTTCGAGGGGCGTTTTCGTTTGCCATTTAGGGAGGATTGTCTGTACGAGTTAAACGGTTTGTAGAAGGGTCGCGAGTCTAATGGTTTGTTGTTGTGTCATGACTTCAAGCGCTCATGCACAAGTGAAAGTCGAGAAGAGAAAGGAGTTAGAATCGAGTTAAGGGAATGAAAGAAGATTTGAAAACTTATTTTCTGTTTTTTGAATTTTCTTTTTTTACAAGGAAGAAAACTATTTACCAAGTGAGATTTATTTTCAAAAGAAGTTTGATTTTTGGTTTTTCAAATTTTTTTTGTATGTTTTTGTTTTTGATTTTTCAAAAAGAATTTTGAAAAGATTATATATTTTTTGGATTTTTGTTTTTGATTGAAAATTTTCAAAGAAAAGGAAAGAATTTTTTTTTTGAATTAAAAACTAAGTTAAGTAAAATTTACAATTTTTTTGTATTTTTGATTTTTGTATTTTTGATTTTTGAATTTTTTTGGTTTTTTTAAAATATGCATGAACTAATGCAACTACATGAATGCAAATGACTTAATTACAGTTTTCTGTCCTTAGTAGCTCCTAACCCAAAACTGTATAATCACACTTCGTCTTAAATCAACAAAAATATTTCTCAGCCAGGTAAAGGGCAGGGGTTATCGGTGCACCACGAATCACCGTAGCAATGCAGCCGAAGGTTTAAGTACCTTCAGAGGAACAACTAGTATAATATTTACTTATCACCGTAATTTTTATAACTGGTTATTACTCTGCCGTAGCCTAGACACCAAGAAATAAAATCGTTCAAATAAAACAATTGTGAAGATACAATTAAGCCCTAAGTGAGCTCGTGACACCCTTAGGTCCAACGTCTAACCTTTATTATTAGTCAAATTCTATGATGAAATGCGTTTGTGGGCTAAGGAAAGGGTGATGAAGTCCCTTAGCTTATGTGAACTGGGGTATTGCCGTTAGAAAAGAAAATAAGATGAGATGAATGCAAAACAAGAAATTAAACGTGTATTAATAATTCAACTAAAATGAAATTTGTTTTTGGTTTTTGGAGTTTGAATTATATATATATATATATATTTATATATATATAAATGCAAATGCAAGCAACTAACAATGCAAATCAAATTAAAAACAAGGGAAAAGGGCACGATACCAGAGCGTGCAGATTTTATTAGCAATTATTTTAAAGCGGTAGCTTTTTTAACAAGCAAGCTGAACAATTATTTTAGGCAAGCACTTCTTCTATTTGATATTCTGCTTTGGCACCCTGAAATAAAAACAAGATATATATACAATTATTATTATTAGAGTGAAAAAAAACTAAACCAAAAGAAAACAAGTTTTTTTATTAGGATTAAATTAAAAACGTATTAAAATAAAACAACTTCAAAGATAATAATAATTATTATTATTTTAAAGAGAAAATGAGACTAAAAAAAACATAGTTAAAAGTGGCTTGTTATAAAACTAAAACAAAAGACTTGTTTTCTTTCCTCTTTTTTTTTATTTTAAACTAGGGCCCGGCCCAAACAAAATTATGCACAATAATTCACAGCTCCCACTTCACAGTTCAAATTACGAACAAATGCTGCTCAAATTACAAACAAATCACGGACAAATCCAATTCTCAAACCAAATTAAATTCACAAAATTCCAATTCACGAAACCAATTCAAAATTGCTTCTCTATTTTTCGGTTGCAAAACTACGCGCACTACTCGCGGTTAAAGCTTGGTTCGAGATGGTTGATTTGGTGACGGTAATTGCTCAAAGCATGGCAGTGAATGGCAGAGGATGGAGCGGCAATCTGGGATGGAATAATGGTTCACGGTTGAAATTTTCTATGGTATGGGCTGGTTTGGTTGCTGGTGGTTGCTGCGATTTGGGGGGTAAGTGGTGAAATTGTTTGTTCGGTTTCGTGGAGTTTGCACTAAAGTGTGCGGTGAAGTCTGCAGCGACTCGGTTTGGCAGTGAGTGGAAGAGTTGTTGTGGAGGAGGAGTGTTAGAAGTGCCTGATGGTTTGTGTATAGGCGACAATGGTGATGAAGCAGTGAGCTACAGGGATGAAATGTGCTTGTATTGCAGGGTAGTTGTTGGGTAGTGGAGTATCTGTAAGGCAGTGTGGAGCAGAAGTCGATGGTTGCAGCTGGGGTTCATTCAAGTAGATCAGGTAGATGGACTGTTGCTGGTAAATGCTTGGTGTTTTGTGGTGATGAACTTTGGTTGTGGCTGCAGTTTGCAACTGGATTGGGGATGAAGGCAGTAATGGTGCACAGGTGAATGAAGTATGGTGGCACTGTCTCTGATTGGGTGGAAAGTTTTGCTTATTGATATGGAGAAGGAGTGGCCGCGGTTAGTGGAATTGTTGAAGAGGAAATAGCGATGACAGTGGGTTTCTTGAAGTGAATGAGGGAATGATATTTGTGGGACGTCGACAGAAAATTGATGGTGGAGTTGGTAGTTTTTACAGTGGCAATTTTGGTCAGTTGTTGATGGTATTTGGTATGAGGCTGTTTGTATTGGCTTGTGATGTCTGGTTGTGGTGAGTGGATTATTTAAAGGCAGGTGTAGTGGTGGCCACTGTGCAGTGGCAGTGAATAATGGATGGTTGTAATGTTAAGCTGATGGTTACAGAGGATGGTCAGAAGTGGTTGTTGAAGGTAGTAGTGGGAGGAGTTTGGATGTGGAAGTATGTGAGGCAGTTGTACAGAAATGTGCACAGATGTGTGAACTGTTTTGAAATGTAAAACAGAGAAGGGTAGTGAAATGAAAGTTGTAAAACAATGAATAGAAGTTGTAAATGAATTTTTTTTCAAACGAAATAATGTATTTTTTTTAAAACTAACAGTAATAAAAAAGAAATGAACTAACAGCACTAAAAGAACAGAGCAGAGTTATTTTTTATGGCACAAATGAAATGTTCCAGTGAACAGAGAATTTTTTTTTCAAACAGAGAATAGAATAGATCAGAGAAAATAAACTAAGTGAACAGTGCAATGCAAAAGAATTCAATGCAAAATATTTTTTAATTGCAAACAAACACACAAAATAAACACGCACTAAAATCGA
Organism: Allium cepa; assembly: GCA_030765085.1. NCBI lineage: Eukaryota > Viridiplantae > Streptophyta > Magnoliopsida > Asparagales > Amaryllidaceae > Allium > Allium cepa. The sequence continues at coordinate 307,178,181 of CM060929.1, forward strand.
ACAAAAATAATCTGAAAAATAGAAAATAAAACCAAAACAAACTCCCCGGCAACGGCGGCAAAAACTTGTTAATCAACGGAAATTCAATGGAATTAGAAAACTGTCGAAAATTTTAAATTTAAAAATATTACCGCAAGCGCACGACGTACTATTGAAGTACGTGGAGAATACGGATCGATCTGCAGGGAGTTGTTAGGGTTTTAAAAATCTATTCAATCAAATTATACCAAATGGAGGAGAAATTGTTGACTAGAACTAAAATGAAGCTAAAACTAGAATTACAATGTGATTAGAAAACTATTGAACTAGAGAACAATTTAGAGGCAAATCCACTCCCATATTTTTTTAAATCAACAAACAAATAATTTATGATCTCTAACTTTGATTTAAGTGAAATATTGTTGTATTTATCATAAATATGGTTTGTTTATGTTATTAATTAACATAATTTAAACCATCAAACTATAATACAACAAATAACCCATTTATAATTCTCATGAAAATGAAACAAAGCAAAAGTTATTTTAAGTATGATCAATTTACTATTGTAACTAGTAATATAGATCATCAAATTTAATTTTTACTTTACTTTCACAATCAAAAATGGATTAGCAAATGATGATGCAACTTGTGTTTATGTTGAATAAGAATAGCTTATTTGCATAAGCAGTATAAGCTATCAAACCCACTTGTATAAACTTGCATCAAAATCCACTTCATGAAGCATAAACCAAATGAGATCATAAATCATAAAATGTTGAAATTACATAAAATAAGAGAGCTTCATCACCCCTAAATTGAAGGGGTTTAGTTACTCATTTGTAGCATTGAAGCAAAAACAAGTAAGTTTTAACATTAAAAAGAAAAGAAAATAGAAAATAAGCAAAGAAAGCAAAATATATTAGCTACTAACAACTTGCATAAATGTAAATCTAAACTATGAACATAAGGAGAAAGAGAGCATAGAAATAAACATTAACAATAAAACAAAGAAAAGCATGTAGAAATGAGAGAAGAAAGAGACTTGAAAGCCATTTTTAGTTCATAGAACATTGATCTTACATTTTAATCTCTTAATTTCCTAAGTAAAATGAAAGAGTAGAAGATGGTTTCATATACGTAAGAGGGCTATATATACATGCATAAAACCCTAATTCTATATTTAGGGGGCTTCCTAAAGTGCCCTTTAGGAAGTGTGGCCACCAAGTAACCATTGGCCACTAATTAATCCATCATTTGTTGTATATAAAACTTTAACTTCCACTTAGTTGTCCATTAGCTCAAAATTGTACATTTAGGTAAGTGGGCGGGTTCCTCCATGATCTTGAACTTGAATTATTTCCTCTTCATTCCTTTGTATTTCATTTGTGCATGCATGTATCTTCATATAAGCCTCTTCCGTATGCATCCAAATTCCTATAAAAATTATCAACAAATGTCCAAGTAAAAATTCTTAAATTGACTCATTCACAAAAATGACCATTTTGCTGAAAATATGATGGTTTGAAAATAATTGAATTTTGATTTTAAACATGTTAAAATGCCCAAATATGATGTTTATTTAAATAGAATGAGATAAAATATGGATGTAAATATATGCACATTTGCGTGCACATCATATTTTAACAATCTTAAAATGTTTAAATAGTTCGAATTTAAAAATGAAGTTTAAAATGTAAGTAGGGTTTAAATCTAAGTTTAATCTGGACTCAAATCCAAATCTGTATTCCAGCTTTGAAATAAAAGAAAGTTTTTAAATTTAAAATGTTTTAAACAACTTTGAATGTTAATGTGTATTTTAAATTGATTTGAATTTAAAATGAATTTGGTTTTAAAATTCTTTTAAATTTCTTTTATAAGACAAATATTTCTCTAACATGTAATTTAAAAGTTATTTAAAATTGTTTTAAACTTTGTTTAGGTTAAATTTGTTTTCATTTTAAATCTTAAATTTAAAATGAAATTTGAAAGTAAATTTGAAAGCAAATTGTTTTTAAATGCTTTGTTGATGACAATTTAATCATCAAAAATAAAAATGTTTTTATCTTAAGTAAATCAGGATTTAATGATTTGTGATTCATTAAATTATTAAGGTAATTAAAATGGATAATTAATTTATTTAATTAATTAATGATTTGGATTATTGATATAGTAATTTAAAGTTTTAAATTAATTAATTAATTAAAGATTAAGTTAATTAATTGAGGATAATTAATTGGTAAATAAGGATCATTAATTAGATAAGAGTAGATTTTTAATTAATGATTAGGAACTAATTAATCAAGTAATTAAAGATTAATTAAGTTATGATTATTTAATGGATTATTAAGGATTTATTAATTTGTAATTAATCATGTTAATCTAAGTTTAATTACTTTAGAAAAGTAATTAAAGAATTGTTAATAGTTAATGAAGGTCATTGACCAAGGATTATTAAATAATTAATTAATGTGATTAATTTGATTGATTAATTAAAGATAATCATTTGTGAAATTGTTTAAGTGTAATTACTTAATGGAAGTAATTAAGGAATTAATTACTAAATGTAATTATTGAGTTTAATGTGATTAGTTTGAGTTAATTAATTAAGTTTAATTATATTAAGATAGTCACTAGATGATTTGATAAGAGTAATTACTTTATGTAATTAATATATTATAATTACTTAGTGAAGTAATTAAGATGAATAATTACTGGATGTAATTAATTGAAGTATGGAAGCGATTTGGGATTAATTACTTTGTGTAATTAATATGAAGGATAATTACTTGGTGAAAGTAATTAATAATTAATTACTTAGTGTAATTAAATTAAGAATTTATTAATAAAGTTATTTGAAGATAATTAAGTGATATAATTAATTAAGGATAATTAATTACTGAATAAGATTAATCAAGGGTGATTAATAAATATAATTAATTAAAGATTAATTATTAAATGTAATTAATTAAGAAGTAATTAATTCATTTAATGAAGTAATTAAAGGTAGTTAATTATTGGATGTGATTAATCAAGAGTGATTAATAAAGGTGGCTTAATTTACAGATTAATTACTTAATGTAATTAATTTAAATAGAGTAATTAATTTAAATAGAATAATTAAAAATTAATTAAGGATCATTAATTAATATAATTAATGACGTAATTAAGAGTTGATTAATTAATCAATGATAAGTGATTAATGAGTAATTAATTAACGTAATTAATAAAGGTTAAATGTAATTAATTATAGTTAATTAATTAATTAAGTAATTAAAGATTAATTACAGAAATTGGTTAAGAATAATTAATTTGTGAAAGTAATTAAAGAATAATTACTTGAATGTAATTAAAGGATAATTAATCAAGGATGATTAATTAAGGTGGATAATTAGAGGGTAATTAATTAATTAATTAATTTGTAATTAATTAATGGTTATGTAAGCAAGACTTATAGTGATGAAAGTAATTAATTTAATTTATTTTAAATTAATTAGAGATGAAGTAATTAATTTAATTCACTTTAAATTAATTAGAGATGGTATAGATCATTGCTTATGTATGGATGGATGATATTTATTGCCTTGGATGGTTTGAGATCTCAGATACGAGTTAAGTAATGATGTATGATATGGACGCTTTGGTTGAAGTGTGATGATAATGTGGATTATCTATTGTGATGAAAATGTGAATTATCAGTTTGTGATGATAATATGGATTATCTATTGTGATCTGTGAATTATCTATCTGTGTGTATATAGATAAAAGAATTAATTGTTTTAACTTTAAAACAACTTGGACCTAAAAGATGGCGCTTTGGATTTCGATGAGACCGGGATCGGGTTTCGAGATTTGGATATCCAAAAACTACATCGAAATTGACGATAGGTCGTGAATCTCAAGCGAAGATGAAGATTAAGAATGCAAGGGTTATCGTCGTTAACTCTGAGGGTGATTCCAAAATGAGTGTAACGAGATAATGCCTTTTGTTTCGTTCGAACCCGGAACGAACTTGTATGGATTGAATGCTTTCAAAACATCGTCAAGTGGACGATGAGCATTCTAAGTGATGTGTTCTATAAAGGTAAGCGTAGCCTAAAGCCTCATCAATTGGGAATGGCTAAAACATAGGAGGTGCGTCAAGGCTAAGTGGGTAGCACCCAAGTTGGACGAGATTTTCCCCAGTCTAGAGATCCCTTTTTATTCGCTGTGTGGGCAGTTGTGAGCTCTAACTGTCGGGGTTGTCTTGTTCGGGACTATCCAGTAAGGGATGGTTTCGGCCTTGTGTTGCAGGGGATTTAGGATGGATCCTCAGTACGTTGATCTAGGCCACATAATATGACGGACGGTACCCCAGTAACCCTGCCATTGTATGGAATCCAATCTCTAATAAGTGTCGTACGTATTGATTGTGCCCAACTATGTTGGAATGAAAGATGTAAGCATTCTAGCTATTTCAGTACTGTATTTGAAAACCCTAGACCCTAATATAATATCACTGGATTTCCTATCAAATGTTTTGGTTAGCGTAAGGTAAAAACTTACCCATGTTTATGTGTGTGTAGTCTTACGTGATACCTTCTGTTTTCGACGGTTTTTAAAAGTTAAGCAACCTTAACATGTTACTCATACCGGACCCATGTCTTACCCGGAGTTTATTCTGTTTTTCTTAAACTCTTGGGTACTCAAATTTTTACGAGTAGCCAAGGGATTCAGGTTAGCTTTGACGAATTGTTGAGGAGCAATGGAGCAAGAGGCTTCTGCGTTGTAGATATATATAGTGTTCCGCTAGTTCGTTTCTCTGAGTCGATGGTTTATATTGTATTTGAGTTGTAATGACTAGACAAGTGTTTATAACTACCTAGTATGTGATGTATAATCTGTGTAACTCTGATAATTGTTGTATACTATGAACTATTATATGCGATTAATATAATTTATTCGTTCTGCTGTTTATATTCTGATGTTGTTTCTTCTTTCTTCCCTATCCTTTCTCTTTTCTATCCCTTTTCCTTCTTAAAGATGATGCGTCATTCTGAAGAGAGAATAGCGGGTCGTCTCATTCGGTATTAGAGCGCTAGGTTGAGTGAATACCTAGGCTTTGGAGTGATTTCTTTCTTGAGAGAGCGTATTTGTAATTTTGATATATATATATATATATATATATATATATATATATTCTACCTATCTGTTGGGTTACCTGTTTGGGTTTTCCAATATAAATTATAAAGGTAGATGAGGTAGTGGTGTGTGTAACACGACTACCATTGGTTGGAGTTTAAATGTTTAAGGTTGGAAGTGTATCTGTCAAGACTATAGACCTAATACCGTCTTGAGTAAGATTTGTAGTAGTGTAAGGATTTCATCGATCTCTGAAGGAAACCTGTAAAGGTTCGGGGTCCATCTTTGAAGTTTGGATGAGTTGAATTTAGATCTGTCGGTTAGGCAAAAGCAAGTAATGGCATCTTGGCAACCTCAAGAAATAGTAGCTGCGTGAGGAGATGCAGTGACTATGGACGTTTCCGAAGATGTTCTTTGGAACAAGTTTAAAGAAGTGTGTCGGCTTCGGTGTTGAGACTGAGTTCAGCAGGGTGTTTCTGTTTGGGTTTGAGGCCGGAGTTTCTTGAGGAGCTTCTGGATTAGGAAGTCTTTGGCATCTGTGTTAGCAGTGTCGCTCGGAGTATTCTGTGTGCCGGCAAGGATGTTTTCTGGCTGAGCAGTTTTCTTGAGGCATCTGGAGATTGAGTTTTCTATTGACTAGGATTCCAGGAGTGGTACCGGTGGTTCAGCTTAGTTGAATGATGGTTCCTAGAGATAGAGTTGATGAAGCAACTTAGGATTGGTGGAATTTCTTAGTTTTCTTTTATGGATCTGTTGAGCAATATTTCTAGGATGTGTTGTCCTATTTGTGCTCGTGTTCTTCATCAGCATTTTCATCTACTCCAGATCAGAGTTGTGCAGTGGAAGCAGTTTGAGAGTGCATCTGTTTTGTCTTTTCCGGATAGGAGAAGTATGCCGGTCTTTTGATGTTTGAATAGTAGAGTTTGTGTTCTTAATTTTGGTTGATCGTGGGAGGATCATTTTGTGGGTTGTTTTTGGTCCAGTTTGTTTCTAGAGGCATCAGCGTAGGTTGAGCTGATCAGGAAGGATGTAGGCAGCTTAGGATCGTCAGAAGATTTTTTGGATAAGAGACGGAGGAATTTGGATTTCGAAGTCAGAGATTTACTTTTGGATAAGCTTTCTCTGATCAAAGGGAGCTACAAAGTTTTGGTAAGGCTGGGAAGCTAGCTCTGAGGTGTTTTGGATCTTTTCTGTATTCTTGTGAAGATAAGTGTTTGTTCTTCAGGATTGAATTGCCGGTTTGGATAACTAGGATTCGGTGTGTTTACGTGTCTCTGAGGGAGTACGTGTATGATCCATCTCTGGTTTTGGAACCAGCAGCTTAGGAAGATTTGGTTGTTGAGTCAGACTTGTCTATGGTCTGATGCCCTGTTCAGTTGTAGATCTAGAAGAGTAGGAGCTCTGTAGCTTATAGCTAGTTTGGATTCAGTAGAGCGAGTGTCCAGGTATTTATAACTGGGAAACTCTAGAAAGTTCTATCCATAATTTTGTCTAGATAGTTAGATTTGTCTGTTTGGATGAATTGGTTGTTATTGTTGTTAGCATATGATTGATAATATATGCTTGTGATTTAAAATTAAAATCTTTAATGAGATTATTAAATTACCTTTGCTTTTAAATTTCGGGGACGAAATTCTTTTAATGGGGTGGAACGTGATATCCCAGAATTTTTGGCAATATCAATTTAATAATCTGTATTAAAAAATATATTGATTTGATAATCTTTGTTAATAAAATTTGAATTGACTTAACAAATTTTCTTTTAATAAATATTTAATTTATGGATTTTATTTTTTTAAAAGCTAATTAAATTGTTTTCTATTTATAATGTATATATTTATTTGTATATATTGTAAATAGATAAGCTTTGTTTTAAATTTAACAAATAAAGTATATTTTCGAATTCTAGTATTTTTGGTAATTAAGATTCAATTTAATATATAGCTTTTAAAAGTTATTTAATAAATAAATATATGGTTTTTAAATACTTAAGGTAAAAGTTTAATTGTTTAAATTTATTTGAGCTGAAGTTTAAATTCAAATTAATTTTCAAAAAGGTTTGTTTATTTTCTTTTTAATATAGCTTGGTAAAATAAGTAATTTACTAATAAAGAGATAATTTCTTTCATAAATTATTTTAATTTGATAAATGAGTTATTTTTAAACAATAATAATAATGTATTGTTTTTACAAATGGATTTTTAATATAAATAGAATTGTTATTTCAAATTTGAATTTGTGTAGTTATATATGTATGTATATAACTTGATTTTCAAAGTGGACTTTTGAATTTGATTTGAATTTGAATTTAAAGTTTTGAAATTCAAAGTACATATTTTAAAATTGTTTTGGATTTTAAAATATTTGTATAAACTTTTATTTATGAATATGATTGGTTTTATTTCTTTTAAAATTATCTATACATATAAATAACTACATATTAACTAATTAAATAAGCATAATCTTATATTAACCTTTAATTACATGTAACGACCCGCAAATCCGTACCCCTTGAATCAACACTATTCTACCTCTATTAACTCAAGTGGCACAGAATTACGAACCATTAGGGTTAAAGAAGAAGAGATAGAAGAAGAAGAAACTAAACAATATCAGAATCTCACAGTCGCAGCGGAATAAAATATAATAGTAAATATAGAACTTTACACAAAAAGAAGAAAACTATCACTGTTTTATACATCATATCATCAGAGTATCTCATACATCAACAATCACAAAACAGACCTACCATACAAACACAGCAGCGGAGAAATATATAGGTACATATAATACGTCTCGGACTCCAGCTCCTTTCCTGCTCCATAGCAACCTAACCTGAACAAATAATACTCGGTCTGACCCGAGCATTATAATAAAATAACACCCGAGTCAGTCTAGAATACCAGCTGATACTAAATATGCATCCAAATTGATTATTAAAGTTTCAAAAATCCTTTGAAAACAAAAGCATCTCGTAAGACCACGCCACAAATAAACATGTCGGGTTTTTACCTTACGATAGCTAAAACACTTTTTATAGAAAATCCTCTGATATTATAATAGTGTCTATTTACAAATACTTATAAAATAGCCGAAATTGTTACATCTATTAAATTCCAGCTACTAGCCACCGAAGTGGGTAATACAAACAAAACTCGTACAAGGCTCGTAGGGAGAATGGATTTCCAACAATGACTAGGCACTGGGGTACCACCTGTCACAGTACGGGGCCTAGATCACCGTACCGAGGACTACTCCCTTCATCCCCTGCAACACAAGGCCGGAACCATTCCTTACTGAACAATCCCGAACAAGATAAACCCCGTGGTTGGCGCGACCAACCACCCACTAAGCCGAAATATATATAAGGGACATCTAGACAGGGGAATTATCTTGTCCTGCTTGGGCATGACCCACCTAACCTTGCTGCATATCCCCTGATTTTAAGTCATTCCCGGTTGATGAGGCTTGAGGCTAAGCGTTACCTTTAGAACGTTTTCACTTAGAATGCCCATCGTCCACCTGACGATGTTTCGCAAGCATTCGTCCATACAAGTCCGTCCCGGGTTCGAACGGAACCGAAGGCACTACTCCTACTACATCCATTTTGGAAATATCCTCAGGATTAGTAGCGACTAGCCCTTGCACTTCGCTGCTCCATCCTCGACTCCGAACACGTTTTATCGCACGAAAACGTACAAATCGGATCGAAGTGGTTTTCGAGAAATAAATCTCGATCCCGGTCTCTTCGAAACGATCAACGCATTGTCCAATATTGATAGTCGGTGATTTAACTATCAACTTATATTCATAAACATCCATAAGCATCCATCATACCATAAATAATATTCCACATTATTTATTTACCTCAAATATCTTTAAAAGATATATTTTCAAATTTTTAAAGCTCATTTGAAAACAATTTCCAAAACTCTTTCCTTACAAGGTAAATCCTTTACCATATGTTCCCATTGGAAATAACCAAGTTCAATTTATTTAGATTTAAAACAATTAAAACATTTTATTCTAAATATCCTTTAAAATAGGTAAATTTACTACTAATTATATACTCAAAATATAATTTCAAAATATTTAAAGCAAAACTATTTTATAGGATATAACTTGATTTAAACTAAGGTTTTAGTTAAACTTTATTTTAAAAATAGAGTTGTAAAAAGAGATTGAGACTTATTGCAATATACTTAGGTCAAAACTAACTTTTTAAACAAATCCATTTGTAAAAGAATAATTACTTTACTATTACTAATTAATAAATAGTTACTTTAAAAAAAAATTCCAAACACTCTTTTAAACAAGTTTAAACTTCAAAACTTTCTTTTTATAAAATCAGTTTAAACTCGAACTTGGTTTTTCCCAAGGAATTTCATTTCCACTTAAACATCACAGAAATCCTTCTCACGATTTCTGTCAATTTATTTCAATTTAGTTTTATAGTTTAGTAACATAAATTTACTTTCACATGTATCAACTGATAACATTTCTCTTTGTTTATCATTCCAGATTTTACAAATTTTCAAATTTCCATTCTAAATAGATTTCAAATTTAATTCTTTTAAATTCATTATTTAACAATATCCTTTATTCCTCAAAAATTCAATTTTTCCATTTATAATTAATTATGGATTTATAATTTACTCAGCATTATTCCAATTGAATTTTATTTCAGTTTTCCATCCAATAGATTCTAATTTCTTATACTCTTTTAAATTCCTTAACTTCCTTTTTGAAAAACCAATTTAATTCCTTTATAATTAAACTCCAATTTCTTTATAATTAACATTCTGGGTTTGTAGTTTATACCACAATATCACAGAACAATTTAATTCCACATTTATCAATCACAATATATAAACAGACATCATCATCAATATAAAAATAATTAATACATTGTGAGGAATCCAGTTGGATCCCTCCAACCTGTTTTTCCCTGCATCCACAAATATTAGCACAACCACATATATATATATCAACTCAATTTGATAATAATTAACATATTCAGCTATACATCCAAACCAACAATCAATACTAGCTGTCTGACTTTACTAGTATCCAGATGTGAGTGAGAATAACTCACCTTGAGTTTCGGCGAGCGTTCGAAATTTAAATTAAACCGAACGACGTTCGATTTAACCCAAATTTTCTACTTGCCCGGAATGGATCCGGATCTGCGCCATCACGTAGTTCGCGTCTCTGCGATTCCGGCGTTTCTAGTTTCGCTTGAATCTGACAACGTATGAATTAGTTATTCAATTTTGAAGTTTGAATTGAAATTTTAAACAATTTTCTCTATATATATAGTTTATTTTAATTCAGTAATTTACCAAAACAACGGCCGAAGGACCCAAGCCTTCTTCCTCTCGCGTTCGCACACAGGTCCAACAAACCCATCATCGACGCCCAGATCTGAAAATCGCGACCATCCCCGATGCATTTCATCACGATCGGAGGGCACTACCCCTCTGTCCTTCGCCAACGCTACCTCCGCCTCAAATATCTCCAAGCTCGGTGGCCCCAATGGCCACGAAATCGTGTTCGAACGACGTAGGTTCCATGCGAAATTCCGGCCACTCCTCTCCACTATAGCAGATCGCACCCGTAGAGATTTGTAGAGCTCGAGAAGCATTACGACTTTCCAGTTGGTGCTATTCGACGAAAGTCGATGGATAGAGATAAAAATGAGAAAGAATCAAGGTGAAACGTCGGCCATTGAACGCAACTGCGGCGGCTTCAAGAGGAAACTAGGGTTTTCCCCGAAAATGTTAATATATATATAATTATTTAATATTATTTTAATCTCGTTCTTCACATTTTAATACCCTCTGCAAACAAACCCTAATTCTCAAGAACCAATAGGCGTTTCCAGGGTTTTTCCGCGTTTCGGACGCAATGGAACAGGTTTCGTAAGCTAATTTGATCGTATGCGCGAGTTACGAAATTAAACGGTCAATTTAAAATTAAATCGATTAAAACGATTTTCGATGCGTTTCGAGCTGCCGCGGTCAAACGACAACTCCGATTGCTACGAAAATTGAAATCCGATAATAACTAACTATTACGGATCCAATAGAACTAGTTTCGTCGAATTCCGAGACTGTTCCCCGAAAGGCTATTTTAACTCGTCTATTAATTAAGCAATTTTCGAAATTATCGAAATCACTCAAAATTTCCACTTTTAAAATTTTATTAACTTAACAATAATTCATATAACATTTATAAACACATTAAAAATCATTTCGGCTCATTCCGAACCAAAATCTGATTATTTGCATTTTAATAATATTAAATTCGTTTTTTAAATTATTATAAAATTCCAGATATTAATTTATTGACCTCAAAATTCATCTAAAATTTCCGCCATGCTATTTACACTCAGATAGTCCAAGATAAATTTTTAAAACCATTTTATCACTATTTACATTCAGAATTTCTTTTATTTCAATTCTGAATATTATATTATTATTGTTCAATTTTCAAATTAAATCCACACCTTAGAAATTTTAACTTGTTAATATAATTTAAACCAATTCCTTTAGTTTAAAATAAATCTTAAACCCATAGTAAACATTTAAAATGAATTAAATGTTCACAAATCCCATACTCAAAATTCTGGGATGTTACATTCCTCCCCCCTTATAAAAATTTCGTCCCCGAAATTTGTATAAGGTAGAACATACTCTCAAACCCATTTACTTATCCCATTTGCTTAGTTAAAAGCTTATATACACTTCACAAAATCCTTTTTCTCAATTCCCAAACCTATTTGCTTTACTTATCTCTAAAGCTTTAATTTTAACTTATAACTTCATAAGTTACTTAATTTTTCCAAAACCCAATTTTTTTTTTCTAACTCCCAAAATTTACGGAAAATTTTGGTAGAGTCTCCCCTGCACGGAGGAGCTTCTGCGACATCGCAGGATACACAAATATATATACATCGGCTCACACGGTCGGAAACCAAAATATATCACAATATATATATATCATTTTCCAATTATATTTGCGTAGGCGTACCTTTTAGCAAAATTTTAATAGCAAGCGGCAAATATTTTAGCATATACACGCTCCAACTCTCTCAAACGCCTCCCGCACCTGTGCTATACTCAACAAACATATCAGTTTTCAAAGATATGAGTATTAACAACATTTCAAATGAAAATGCAAGTCAACATATCCATTTTACATCCTAACCAAGCAACTTCATACTTTTAACAATGTTAACCATTTACCAACAAATCAAAGATTTAAATCACCTTTCAAATTACCTATTCAAGTCCAACTTTGTTTTATTTCACTTGAATGGTTTAAATTCAAGTTCACTACATACAGTCCATATTTATCTCTACCAATTCATTTCTATTTAAATATGATTAACATATGCTTCACTCACCTTTTCTTATTACAACTTACATTTCCAATTTGATTTACAACCAAATTTTATTTCCAATTTGAAGCACTCACATTTCTTTTAGACCTCATTTCCATTCATATGCAAACATTGCTTATTAAATGATAATTCACTCCAATTGATTTAAAATCAATACCATTTGCTTCTTGAAACCCATTCACTTGCATTCATTTACCAACTCTTTGAATTGGATTCTAATACATATCAATTTTATTCAAGAATCAATTCAATTGCATAATATCTCAATTCTTTCTTGCATACCAAATTTAGTTTCATTTTAATTTGACTTTACTTAATCAAATTCCAATTTATCCAAAACCAATTTAGTTGTTTAAACAACTCAATTCTAAATACATTCAAATATTCAAGTCATTCAAGCAAAACAATTGCCACTTAAGCTTATAGCCATTTAAAATTAATTTCAACTTAGATTTATATTAGTTTTACTCCATTACAAGGTTCACAACCCAAACATTTTTTTTCTCTTTCCAATGCAATTGTTAAATTACATTTCCTTACATCTTTATTTCATTAACCAATCCAAGTTTATATTAATATCATTCCACTCACAATTCAATTTTTAAATAAACATTGGAGAAGTTATCAATTGAAAATCCATTCATAAATTTTTGTTTTACCTTCAATTCGCTTAATTCTTTTACAATATTTTTATTATCTTCTTATCAAATTAATTTTATTTCCATTTGGTTCTTATTCAAATCAAATTTCAATTCACATACAAATTTTTATGCTCTTTGTTTAGTTATCCAATCCATGTTAAGTTTATTTTATTAACAAAGAGACCATTTAAATTATTTCACTCATTTGAATTTTATTCACAATTCAAATCATCGTTAATATATTCAAATTCCATTATTCATTTAACAATTTAAATTCCTACCTTTCCTTATACTTCTTTAAATAGAATTTAAATTTCTTTCAATATTATTTATTACACAACTGGAATTTAATTTCAATTTCATTATCAGAACAGATTTCATTTTTCCCACACATAAGTTCAAGACTTCTTTGCTAACTTAAAAACATCCACATTTTATCCTCACCGCTTTATTACACTTTACATTTCTTTTATGGTTAAGTTTTGAATTTGCCACACCCTTCATTTAATAAATTTTCAGTTTCACTTTTATTTAAGAGTTTAGATTTCTTATTTAGGTTCACTTCCATTTTATATTCACAAATTTAAATTATAACTTAACAACTTAAGGATATCATCTTCATTATGCAATTATAAACAATTTTTCATTTCACCTTTATATCCAATTTACTTTAATTCCAATTCATCCAGATTTAATTTAATTTCAAATTCTCAATTTTAATTCTCCATATATACAAGTTCAAAACTTGTTTACTAAGTGAAGTTCATTCACTTCTTTATATCCCACTTTACTTTTACTCAATTCACATTTCACTTAAGATTAGATTTGAATTCACCATACCACTCCACTATTTCCAGCTGTGATTATAATTTCATTTCTTATTTATAAGTTCACCAACTTATTTACTTTAAAAGCCTATATAGCTCATTTTACTCATCTACATTTTGTAATCACAAATTCCAAATTCCATTTGCATATGTATATACGTCTGAATTCTTAAGGATACAAATTTCCTTAATTTAATTCTTTGCAAATTTTAAATTCATAATCCCAGCTAAAGCATAACACTTACTAGCTTGTGGGCATAATCCATTACACATGACCCACAATTTCAAAGCCAACTTACATTTTAATTTAACCCAAGTCAATTTAATTCTAAGTCCAATTTATTTAACTTATCCAAGTTATATTCAAATTTTCTACTTACTTCAATATACTTTATTCACTTCCAATTACTCAAGTAATTTTTTTTTAATTTTTTTTTAATTTTTTTTTAATTTTTTTTATTTCCAAGATTAAAATTCTCATTTCTTCCTTCTTATTAATATCAACTTCACTTAATAAGTTCAATAGTTAGTTCATTTTAATTTTACACATCATTTAAATATCATTTCCCAGAATTCAATTGCTCGGTTTCATTTTAAACCATTTTGAAATATATCAAATATATACCGATTTGGTATATCAATCAAATCAAATTTCCTCCTTTGAAATTTTCAAAACAACAAGTATACCCAACAAATCTAAACAATACCATAACCAAATATTAGGGAAGCAATCCCTCACTTTAGAAACTCGAAAATGAATTCTAATGATGTGGCCAGCATCATCAGGATTATTTTCCAGCGACTGAAGTGAGTTCAATGTTTCTTACTTTCCCAAATTCATTTCAAAACAGTTTCCATTCAAAAATATTTCCCAAAACAATTTTCCATCATTACCTTCAAATACCTTCAAATCTCAACAAACATTTCAAACTTTCCCAGGATTTTAAATTTTCAAACTTTTATTTTTATTTGATTTAAAATCCTTTCCAAAACTTCCGGGTTTTAAATTCTGGTTTAATTCACATTTAGTTATTCTTCCCTTTATATAATTTATATTTGTAGAATTTTATTTTCACCATAACTATTTCACATTTCAGATTAAATTTTATATTCTTATTTGATTTAGACATTAACAACCAATCATCCAAATATATATAATAATTTCAGAAAATTATTTCTTTTATATCAAAATATAATTTTGGGTAAAATTATTTCATTTACCCACCTTTAAAAACAATTCTATGTCGGTTTATCTTGTTCAAGAGTTTAGAAACCCCTATCGATACGGTTGTACTTCCCGTACCGACCAGAATTCATAAACACTCAACCGATAAGTCAACACAGTATAAAAACAATTTTTATATGCACTAACAAGTACGCTCTCATATCTATTATTACTCTCAACTCATTATAGAGTACTATTGACTCTGTTTAATGAGTAATTACCCCACCAAAGCCTAGGTTGTCGCCAACCTAAGCTCTGATACCAAGTGTAACGACCCGCAAATCCGTACCCCTTGAATCAACACTATTCTACCTCTATTAACTCAAGTGGCACAGAATTACGAACCATTAGGGTTAAAGAAGAAGAGATAGAAGAAGAAGAAACTAAACAATATCATAATCTCACAGTCGCAGCGGAATAAAATATAATAGTAAATATAGAACTTTACACAAAAAAAAGAAAACTATCACTGTTTTATACATCATATCATCAGAGTATCTCATACATCAACAATCACAAAACAGACCTACCATACAAACACAGCAGCGGAGAAATATATAGGTACATATGATACGTCTCGGACTCCAGCTCCTTTCCTGCTCCATAGCAACCTAACCTGAACAAATAATACTCGGTCTGACCCGAGCATTATAATAAAATAACACCCGAGTCAGTCTGGAATACCAGCTGATACTAAATATGCATCCAAATTGATTATTAAAGTTTCAAAAATCCTTTGAAAACAAAAGCATCTCGTAAGACCACGCCACAAATAAACATGTCGGGTTTTTACCTTACGATAGCTAAAACACTTTTTATAGAAAATCCTCTGATATTATAATAGTGTCTATTTACAAATACTTATAAAATAGCCGAAATTGTTACATCTATTAAATTCCAGCTACTAGCCACCGAAGTGGGTAATACAAACAAAACTCGTACAAGGCTCGTAGGGAGAATGGATTTCCAACAATGACTAGGCACTGGGGTACCACCTGTCACAGTACGGGGCCTAGATCACCGTACCGAGGACTACTCCCTTCATCCCCTGCAACACAAGGCCGGAACCATTCCTTACTGAACAATCCCGAACAAGATAAACCCCGTGGTTGGCGCGACCAACCACCCACTAAGCCGAAATATATATAAGGGACATCTATACAGGGGAATTATCTTGTCCTGCTTGGGCATGACCCACCTAACCTTGCTGCATATCCCCTGATTTTCAGTCATTCCCGGTTGATGAGGCTTGAGGCTAAGCGTTACCTTTAGAACGTTTTCACTTAGAATGCCCATCGTCCACCTGACGATGTTTCGCAAGCATTCGTCCATACAAGTCCGTCCCGGGTTCGAACGGAACCGAAGGCACTACTCCTACTACATCCATTTTGGAAATATCCTCAGGATTAGTAGCGACTAGCCCTTGCACTTCGCTGCTCCATCCTCGACTCCGAACACGTTTTATCGCACGAAAACGTACAAATCGGATCGAAGTGGTTTTCGAGAAATAAATCTCGATCCCGGTCTCTTCGAAACGATCAATGCATTGTCCAATATTGATAGTCGGTGATTTAACTATCAACTTATATTCATAAACATCCATAAGCATCCATCATACCATAAATAATATTCCACATTATTTATTTACCTCAAATATCTTTAAAAGATATATTTTCAAATTTTTAAAGCTCATTTGAAAACAATTTCCAAAACTCTTTCCTTACAAGGTAAATCCTTTACCATATGTTCCCATTGGAAATAACCAAGTTCAATTTATTTAGATTTAAAACAATTAAAACATTTATTCTAAATATCCTTTAAAATAGGTAAATTTACTACTAATTATATACTCAAAATATAATTTCAAAATATTTAAAGCAAAACTATTTTATAGGATATAACTTGATTTAAACTAAGGTTTTAGTTAAACTTTATTTTAAAAATAGAGTTGTAAAAAGAGATTGAGACTTATTGCAATATACTTAGGTCAAAACTAACTTTTTAAACAAATCCATTTGTAAAAGAATAATTACTTTACTATTACTAATTAATAAATAGTTACTTTAAAAAAAAATTCCAAACACTCTTTTAAACAAGTTTAAACTTCAAAACTTTCTTTTTATAAAATCAGTTTAAACTCGAACTTGGTTTTTCCCAAGGAATTTCATTTCCACTTAAACATCACAGAAATCCTTCTCACGATTTCTGTCAATTTATTTCAATTTAGTTTTATAGTTTAGTAACATAAATTTACTTTCACATGTATCAACTGATAACATTTCTCTTTGTTTATCATTCCAGATTTTACAAATTTTCAAATTTCCATTCTAAATAGATTTCAAATTTAATTCTTTTAAATTCATTATTTAACAATATCCTTTATTCCTCAAAAATTCAATTTTTCCATTTATAATTAATTATGGATTTATAATTTACTCAGCATTATTCCAATTGAATTTTATTTCAGTTTTCCATCCAATAGATTCTAATTTCTTATACTCTTTTAAATTCCTTAACTTCCTTTTTGAAAAACCAATTTAATTCCTTTATAATTAAACTCCAATTTCTTTATAATTAACATTCTGGGTTTGTAGTTTATACCACAATATCACAGAACAATTTAATTCCACATTTATCAATCACAATATATAAACAGACATCATCATCAATATAAAAATAATTAATACATTGTGAGGAATCCATTTGGATCCCTCCAACCTGTTTTTCCCTGCATACACAAATATTAGCACAACCACATATATATATCAACTCAATTTGATAATAATTAACATATTCAGCTATACATCCAAACAAACAATCAATACTAGCTGTCTAACTTTACTAGTATCCAGATGTGAGTGAGAATAACTCACCTTGAGTTTCGGCGAGCGTTCGAAATTTGGGTTAAACCGAACGACGTTCGATTTAACCCAAACTTTCTACTTGCCCGGAATGGATCCGGATCTGCGCCATCACGTAGTTCGCGTCTCTGCGATTCCGGCGTTTCTAGTTTCACTTGAATCTGACAACGTATGAATTAGTTATTCAATTTTGAAGTTTGAATTGAAATTTTAAACAATTTTCTCTATATATATAGTTTATTTTAATTCAGTAATTTACCAAAACAACGGCCGAAGGACCCAAGCCTTCTTCCTCTTGCGTTCGCACACAGGTCCAACAAACCCATCATCGACGCCCAGATCTGAAAATCGCGACCATCCCCGATGCATTTCATCACGATCGGAGGGCACTACCCCTCTGTCCTTCGCCAACGCTACCTCCGCCTCAAATATCTCCAAGCTCGGCGGCCCCAATGGCCACGAAATCGTGTTCGAACGACGTAGGTTCCATGCGAAATTCCGGACACTCCTCTCCACTATAGCAGATCGCACCCGTAGAGATTTGTAGAGCTCGAGAAGCATTACGACTTTCCAGTTGGTGCTATTCGACGAAAGTCGATGGATAGAGATAAAAATGAGAAAGAATCAAGGTGAAACGTCGGCCATTGAACGCAACTGCGGCGGCTTCAAGAGGAAACTAGGGTTTTCCCCGAAAATGTTAATATATATATAATTATTTAATATTATTTTAATCTCGTTCTTCACATTTTAATACCCTATGCAAACGAACCCCAATTCTCAAGAACCAATAGGCGTTCCCAGGGTTTTTCCGCATTTCGGACGCAATGGAACAGGTTTCGTAAGCTAATTTGATCGTATGCGCGAGTTACGAAATTAAACGGTCAATTTAAAATTAAATCGATTAAAACGATTTTCGATGCGTTTCGAGCTACCGGGGTCAAACGACAACTCCGATTGCTACGAAAATTGAAATCCGACAATAACTAACTATTACGGATCCAATGGAACTAGTTTCGTCGAATTCCGAGACTGTTCCCCGAAAGGCTATTTTAACTCGTCTATTAATTAAGCAATTTTCGAAATTATCGAAATCACTCAAAATTTCCACTTTTAAAATTTTATTAACTTAACAATAATTCATATAACATTTATAAACACATTAAAAATCATTTCGGCTCATTCCGAACCAAAATCTGATTATTTGCATTTTAATAATATTAAATTCGTTTTTTAAATTATTATAAAATTCCAGATATTAATTTATTGACCTCAAAATTCATCTAAAATTTCCGCCATGCTATTTACACTCAGATAGTCCAAGATAAATTTTTAAAACCATTTTATCACTATTTACATTCAGAATTTCTTTTATTTCAATTCTGAATATTATATTATTATTGTTCAATTTTCAAATTAAATCCACACCTTAGAAATTTTAACTTGTTAATATAATTTAAACCAATTCCTTTAGTTTAAAATAAATCTTAAACCCATAGTAAACATTTAAAATGAATTAAATGTTCACAAATCCCATACTCAAAATTCTGGGATGTTACATTACAAATACTAATTAACTTAAAAGACAAGTGTTACTTTCCTAAAGCTTCATTTTATAAGTGTAAATCAATAAACAAAAGTTTTGACAAGTGTCATGTTTTATTTTTTTTTCTTTGATTTTTATTAAACCATAAATTAAGTTATATAAACATATATCTCCAATTTTTTTCTTTTCCTAATTTCATTCTAAACTAAAGAAACTTTAGCGGAAAGAAACTCCTTAAAACCAGAAATCTTTCCATCTCAAAAACAAAATCAGTAACTATCTTCAACTAGAAATCCATTTGTAAATCCCTATAACACATTTACAAATCAAAATCATCAACCCTGTAACCATTTTCAAAATGAAATCAATAAGCCTGTAATCATTTTCCAAGTTTTCAAATGCAATCTGGAAATTGTCTTCTACATGCAAACCTGTCAAGCATTTTTCCAAAACCTGTAGTTCATTTTCAAAGAAAACAAGCCTGCATGCAAACTTAAAATCTAAAGCAAGTAAAATCTGGAACAAACCTGCATTTTCTTTTCAATCTGGAAGCATGCATGTAGTTTGTAAATCAAGGAGAAAAGAAGCATTCTAGTTGTTAAAGTTCGAAAGTTTTCAAAGTTTTTCAAATCTGGAAGCTCTGTTCATCCTTCACAAATCAGGTGAGTAACATCACTTTTAAAAGTTTAAGTTTATGAATATGGTTGCATGTTAAATCATTGTGATAAATATGTATTGTATGTATATATAAGTGAAATCTGCTGTGAATATAATGGATGTATTGGTGTGCATATGTGACTAAGTACTCTGTTCTTGTTTTGTTTTCCTAGGCTCAAGATTCCATTTGAATTCATTACCACTTGGTCTAGTCTTTGATAGGATTTAATTTACAAACAAAAGTTGTATGATTCATCATAGATTAATGTTTAAAAATTTAATTAAGTCAAATTAGAGCATGAGTGTCTCTATGACTAAAAACAACAGTGCATGTATATAAAAGTGAAAACTCAAACATTTTAATTTATAAATTTAGGATTATAAATTGAATACATAAAATAAAACATGATTTTTTAACACTAAAATCATAATTTTTAGTTTGTGAATGAGTGTGCAGTTCTGGGTTGAACTGAAAATGGGAAATTGGGATTTTCGAATGACCTCTGTAATCTGAGAGCTCGGGATCTTCAGTATTGATGGAGGAGTGATCGAAGATGATGGGAAAAATGTCTGATGGTGATGCATTTCACTATGGCGGCAGCGGTGATGGATTCTTGTCTGGAACCGTAGTTTTAAATAGGCTTGATATATTGATCATCACGGTTTCTCCAGTTGATCGAGTTCAATGAGACTTTGGGTGGTGGAAGATGGTGGGTTGACGGTGTCTTGGCCGGAGTTTCAGAGGTAACGGTGGTCGGAGGTTCGTGGACGAGGCAGTTTCCAGGTTTGTAGGTGGTTCCAGTTTGAATTCCAGGTTTGGGTTGAGATCTCGAATTCGATTTCGAGATTGGGAGAACGATTTGATGATCGTATTAGGGTGCATGAATGTTTGTCGATGTGGGAAGACCACTGGAGGTGGTCGGAGTCGATCGGCGTCACCGTGCATATGCACGGTGCACTATATTTTCTGATGAATTTGAGTTTGGTTTGAGGGATTTGTATACTCGAGTTTTACTCGAAGTTTTTGGATTATTTGCTCGAAGCACTTTGGGTTTTGGCTCGAAGTCAATTGATAATGGCTCGGGTTAATTTTGTGGTTACGGGTTTAAACCTGTTCTGTTTTAAAATTTTAAAACTGAAGTTTACAATGTAAAACAGAGATTTAAACTAAGTTTAAATCAAAATTTAGATTCAAGTTTAGTTTGAATCTCAGTTTTGAAATATTTTAAGTTTTTAAAATTTGAATTATTTTAACAACTTTAAAATGTTTAAACAATTTGAATTTAAAAATGAAGTTTAAAATGTAAGTAGGGTTTAAATCTAAGTTCAATCTAGATTCAAATCCAAATCTGTATTCCAGCTTTGAAATAAAAGAAAGTTTTTAAATTTAAAATGTTTTAAACTACTTTGAATGTTTAATATGTATTTTAAATTGATATGAAATTAAAATGAATTTGGTTTTAAATTTCTTTTAAATTTCTTTTATAAGACAAATATTTCTTTAACATGTAATTTAAAAGGTTTCTAAAATTGTTTTAAACTTTTTTTAAGTTAAATTTGTTTTCATTTTAAATCTTAAATTTAAAATGAAATTTGAAGTAAATTTGAAAGCAAATTGTTTTTAAATGCTTTGTTAATGACAATTTAATCATCAAAAACAAAAATGTTTTTATCTTAAGTAAATTAGGATTTAATGATTTGTAATTCATTAAATTATTAAGGTAATTAAAATGGATAATTTATTTATTTAGTTAATTAATGATTTGGATTATTAATTTAGTAATTTAGAGTTTTAAATTAATTAATTAATTAAAGATTAAGTTAATTAATTGAGGATAATTAATTGGCAATTAACGATCATTAATTAGATAAGATTAGATTTTTAATTAATGATTAGGAACTAATTAATCAAGTAACTAAAGATTAATTAAGTTGTAGTTAAAAATTAATTAATTAATTAATTAGGATTAATTAATGGATTATTAAAGATTTATTAATTTGTAATTAATAATAATTAATCTAAGTTTAATTACTTTAGAAAAGTAATTAAAGAATTGTTAATAGTTAATGAAGGTCATTGACTAAGGATTATTAAATAATTAATTAATGTAATTAATTAGATTAATTAATTAAAGATAATCATTTATGAAATTGTTTAAGTGTAATTACTTAATGGAAGTAATTAAGGAATTAATTACTAAATGTAATTATTGAGTTTAATGTGATTAGTTTGAGTTAATTAATTAAGTTTAATTAATTTAAGATAGTCACTGGATGATTTGATAAGAGTAATTACTTTATGTATTTAATATAGTATAATTACTTAGTGAAGTAATTAAGATAAATAATTACTGGATATAACTAATTGAAGTATGGAAGAGATTTAGGATTAATTACTTTGTGTAATTAATATGAAGGATAATTACTTGGTGAAAGTAATTAATAATTAATTACTTAGTGTAATTAAATTAAGAATTGATTAATAAAGTTATTTGAAGATAATTAAATGATATAATTAATTAAGGGTAATTAATTACCGAATGAGATTAATCAAGGGTGATTAATACATATAATCAATTAAAGATTAATTATTAAATGTAACTAATTAAGAAGTAATTAATTTATTTAATGAAGTAATTAAAGGTAGTTAATTATTGGATGTGATTAATCAAGAGTGATTAATAAAGGTGGCTTAATTTAAAGATTAATTACTTAATGTAATTAATTTAAATAGAATAAATAAAAAATAGTTAAGGATCATTAATTAATATAATTAATGATGTAATTAAGTGTTGATTAATAAGTGATTAATGAGTAATTAATTAACGTAATTAATAAAGGTTAAATGTAATTAATTATAGTTAATTAATTAATTAAGTAATTAAAGGTTAATTACTGAAATTGGTGAAGAATAATTAATTTTTGAAATAAATTAAAGAATAATTACTTGAATGTAATTAAAGGATAATTAATCAAGGATGATTAATCAAGGTGGATAATTAGAGGATAATTAATTAATTAATTATTAATTAATGGTTATGTAAGCAAGATTTATGGTAATGAAAGTAATTAATTTAATTTATTTTAAACTAATTAGAGATGAAGTAGTTAATTTAATTCACTTTAAATTAATTAGAGATGGTATAGATCATTGCTTATGTATGGATGGATGATATCGATTGCCTTGGATGGTTTGAGATCTCAGATATGAGTTAAGTAATGCTGTGTGATATGGATGCTTTGGTTGAAGTGTGATGATAATATGGATTATCTATCGTGATGAAAATGTGAACTATCAGTTTGTGATGATAATATGGATTATCTATTGTGATATGTGAAGTATCTATCTGTGTGTATAGATAACAGAACTGAATTGTTTTAACTTTAAAATAACTTGGACCTAAAAGATGGCATTTTGGATTTTGATGAGACCGGGATCGGGTTTTCAAATTTGGATACCCAAAAACCACATCGATCCAAATTGACGATCGGTCGTGATTCTCAAGGGAAGATGAAGATTAAGAATGTAAGGGTTATCGTCGTTAACTCTGAGGGTGATTCCAAAATGAGTGTAACGAGATAATGCCTTCGGTTATTGTCGTTAACTCTGAGGGTGATTCCAAAATGAGTGTAATGAGTGTACGTTGATCTAGGCCACGTAATATGACGGACGGTACCCCAGTAGTCCTGCATTGTATGGAATCCAATCTCTAATAAGTGTCGTACGTATTGATTGTGCCCAACTATGTTGGAATGTGAGATGTAAGCATTCTAGCTATTTTTGTACTTTATTTGAAAACCCTAGATTCTAATATAATATCACTGGATTTCCTATCAAATGTTTTGGTTAGCGTAAGGTAAAAACTTACCCATGTTTATGTGTGGGTAGTCTTACGTGATACCTTTTGTTTTCGAAGGTTTTTAAAAGTTAAGCAACCTTAACATGTTACTCACACCAGACCCATGTCTGACCCGGAGTTTATTTCTGTTTTTCTTAAACTCTTGGATACTTAAATTTTTACGAGTAACCAAGGGATTCAGGTTAGTTTTGACGAATTGTGGAGGAGTAATGGAGCAGGAGGCTTCTGTGTTGTAGATATATATAGTGTTCCGCTGGTTGGTTTCTCTGAGTCGATGGTTTATATTGTATTTGAGTTGTAATGACTAGACATGTGTTTATAATAGTCTAACATGTAATGTATAATCTGTGTAACTCTAATAATTGTTGTATACTATGTACTATTATATGTGATTAATATAATTTATTCATTCCACTGTGTAGATTCTGATGTTGTTTCTTCTTTCTTCTCTACCCTTTCTCTTTTCTATCCCTTTTCTTTCTTAAATATTATGCGCCATTCTGAGGAGAGAATGGCGAGTCGTCTCAGAACTAATGGGTTCATTTCTAAATAAACTCATTTTTCCTTTTCCTATAGCATGGGATAAAGGCCTATATTGATGTTTTCAGCGCAATCTAATAGCAATTTTATGTCTATTATGGTAATGGAATTCAACTATAAAAGTATAAAATCAGACTAAGATTCATAACACAGAAAATGTGCAACCTTATTTAAAATTCATGAAACAACACAACCAACTTAAAGTTGTCTAAAAAATTAGTCAGGTTTGTACATGCATACATTTCCAAAATTTTGTGAAATAATCATTATGAAACATTTCGATGTTTTACATAGAATCTGGGTTTATAAATGTTAGCGTGCATGTAAATATTTATAAAATAAAAGAACAGACGGTGAAGATGAATTACATCTCCAGAACATTTGGAAATTTCATCAATGTTTGCATTACCACTTGAGAATTTCAGTGTATCCATAGAGGTAATGAGCTCCTAAAGCCAAATATCAACGATTTGTTAGTTGCAGTTACCTAACATTTTTGCATGGTGGGAATAGGATGAAAATAGGATAAGATCATAGATGCAAAATAAAGGTGAGTGAAGTGGAAAAAAAAGTTATATAAAGTTTAGTTGAGGAAGATATGATATTATAACTTTAGTCGATTACATGCCCATAAGTTAAGATTCTTTTCTTCCTATGTTCCAGCCTGTGATTAACCCTACATGAATGAG
This sequence comes from Allium cepa, assembly GCA_030765085.1. Classification (NCBI taxonomy): domain Eukaryota; kingdom Viridiplantae; phylum Streptophyta; class Magnoliopsida; order Asparagales; family Amaryllidaceae; genus Allium; species Allium cepa. The sequence goes on from CM060929.1 coordinate 307,203,529, forward strand.
CGGACATTATAGTAGTTACTGGCTCCAAAACTTCAATGTATAAGAAACTGAACTTAAATAAAAATATAATTCAACGTAGAATTTTACGAAGAAAAAGAATTCATGCGGATGATCCCATTCATTTGTGAAAACGATGAGGAAAGGTCATTGCAGTGCGCAACTAACCAGAAATTATGAATATACTTTTCCAGTTATGACTTTTATTTATTCCAGCCCTTTATTGACTTACATTCTACTAAAAAATTCAATACATATTACAACAACATTTACTGACAAATCTGATGATCAACGATGATAAATTGACTAAAAAATGTTCTTGATGGGTTTCCTGATCTAAAATTCATTTTCAAATCACTGAGGTACAAAAAATGCAAGTTATATATCCTTCAAAAATTTTAATTCAATATAATACGACAACAAAAAATCAAAGAAGTTTCAAAATAATTTATTTATTTTCTGATCCATGGGGATTTGAAAGTTCAACGAAACATGTCTGGATGAATTTTGGTTTGATAATTAAGAAATATGTGAATGTTATAGCGTTACCTATGCAGAAAGAAAAGAAAGACCTGGATCTCAGAGGTAACATGATATTCATCCATATCAATGTAATTCTTATTAACGGAAGCCATCATCAGTTGACACACTCTGGTTCCATTCACTGTGTAGAATCACTATACAAATTTTAACCCTATAGCAAAGCACAAATCAGTAGGGACAAAATAAGTTAAAGCTAAAATTGAAGTAAATACCTAATTTGAAATTAAAAATTAGGTTGTAATCAATTACCGATAAAGAACTCAAGCCCTAGTCTTCTTTTGTCTTTGTCAAATCGGTTGAAAACAAATAATGGAGGCGGTGGCAGAATGATGGAGGCGATAGCATAAGGAGGTGGCAGAATGACGAAGGTGGTAGCAGAAGATGGTGGCAGAATAGCGGTGGCAGTGTTACAACGGTGGAGTTGGCAGTAGAACAAACGAAGAGGAAATAACCCTAAAGCGGAAGAGGAAATAAAATAAAAGATGAAATGTTAACCGTTGTTAATCGTGAAAAATAGGATGAATAATAGTAGAAGATAAAATTACAATCCTACCCCCATTACTTTTAACTATTTACGAAATTACCAGAATAGGTAACGGTAATAACCGTGACAAACGTTTGTCACGGAAATATCTCTAAGGTACTTTTCACGGTTATTACGTTTACAAATTTAAGCAGAAAAGTATTACAAAATGGTTATTTGGTGTAGTGATTTTAATATAAGTTAAAACACTTCATAAAAGTTATAAAACAATATTTACCCTCCTCTAGTGTTAAAGTAACCTTAAGGTCCATTCATATTTGTACTACACCATTTTCCACATTTGGTATCAGAGCATTAGGTTTTCAAAACTTATAATTAGATTTTTGAAAAGTATAAATGGTAATAACTCAGATAGTTCACTTTTTAACACTTTGTTAGAAGGATAATCAGCTGCTAGACACCTACTGTCTAATGGTAGTAATTACACATATTGGCCATGTAGGATGAAGATTTATTTACACTCTAATGGTTTAGATATTTGGAATATTATAAAAAATGAGTACATTGAACCTCAAACTGAATACTCAACATGAACATCAGGCCAAAAGACACAAGCACTTAAGAATTCTAAGGCCATGAATATTTTATTTTGTTCATTAGATAAAACTAAATTTGATCGAGTTGTTATTTATAAGTCTGCATATGAAATCTAGAGAACACTGCAGGTTACACATGAAGGCACTAGTAAAGTAAATAGACAATAATTTTCATGCTAAAGATTCAGTTTTAATGATCTAAAATGAAACAAAATGAGTCTATTTTTGATAGGTATTCTAGATTCTAGGATATAATTCATTCTCTAATAACATTAGGTGAAAAAAGTTCTAAAGAGGACTAAGTCAAAACGTCCTTAATTCACTCTCTCCAAAGTGGGATCAAAAGGCGTTAACAATAGAAGGGGCTAATGACATGAGTACTTTAAAAGTTGAAGATTTAATTCGTAACCTAATGTCCTATGAAGCATAAGTGTAGGCAGGAAGGAAAGCAAGGCAACTGAAAAGAAATCAATTGTATTTAACGCTACGACTAAGTATCAAGATTCAAAAGATGATGATGATGATGGGAAAATTGTTCTTATGATTATAAATTTCAAAATATTCCTGAAGTATAGAAGGATGAAAGACTTATATAGACCTAAAATCAAAATTCTTGAAATGGGAGTGTAACTAAAAGTTATAACTGTGATTAACCTGGTCATTTGCAAAGAGACTATACGTATCAAAAGAAATAAAAAATCACACATGTCACCAGTTTATCGAAAAAGAGAAATAGGACTTACACTGCAACTTCAGATGATTTTAATACTACATCAGGTGACAATGAACCAGATATAGAAAATATCAACATGTGTTTCACTACAATAGAAGATTAACTAGATCAGAACAAAGGACAACAACAAAAATGGTACTTTTTACATTTGTTTATTTTTACGTGAAATTATAAATTTAGTACCAAATATAGATTAACAATAATAAATTTATATTAGTGTATGTTTATATATAGGAATATATTGCCTTTGTTTAAAATTTAATTTTTTAGTCTATATGTCACATGGGTATGTCGACATACATAGTAGAAAGTTGTAGAATCTTTTCGGATTCAAACATTTGAATTTCCCTCTCTTTTGCATTAGTTTCAAAACATGAAAAGGCATCTCAATTAAATCATCTCATTCATATCTCTTCATTCACTCACAATTTATTTAAAAATTCAAATTCATTCTTCATTCTCCTACCTATAAAACTTCACAACAATGTTTTTGTCAAACTAACCCTCCTCATCCTAAGCCATTAGGCTTACAAAAAAGATCAAAAGTCAACTTCATAATGACCGAGAGTTCATTGAAACCTATATCGAGAATGCTACTTATGGAAAAGTACTTTCTAGAAGGTTTGCAAATTTAATGAATTTTCTTTATATGGTGCTTTAGCAAAAGGTATTATTGGTTTAACCGATTTATGTCAAAATAATTTTGATCGCTATATTGATTTGGTCAAAAAGTTTTATGCGAATTTAATGGAATTTTTTTTTAAGAAAAAGAAGGTTAAAATTGGAGTAGTTTAAAGTACATTACTAGTGTTTTGGATTGCAAAATTTTGGAACAATTATTAATTGTAAAAGAAGTGGAAATGATCTCTTCACTATTGAAATTGATTATGGTAATATAGAAGTTATGCACGATTTGTTTTGTAATGATGAAGGGTATGGTTTCAAGGGCAATAATCTTAGGCCTAATGTAAGACTAATGAGTCTTATTTTACAAAAAATTATTACACTGAGGTCAAAGCATTACAATAACCCTACTCAAAAAGTTTTCAAAGTTCTTTTTTCTTTTTCCAGAAAGTATGATATAAATGGGCTCAAGTGATTTTGGATGACTTTGTTCAAAGGAAAATGTGTAGGCATGAGAACACACTTTACCATGTTGTGTATCTTACTAGAATTTTCAATTATTTTAGTATCGATCTAATACCTCATAAAGTTTTCGTCAAAAACAACTTCTCTCATATGCATGTCCCTCTTGAATTCAATCCCTATGAAACCTTTGTTGAAAAGGAAGAAAGATTGCCATAGGAAGAAGAGCAAGAAATTCAACAACAACAAGAAGAAGAAGGTGACGATATGGAAATTGAAGAGGAGGAAGAACAAGAAGCGGAAGAGGAAGAAATGGACATTTTCTAAGCTTTGACAAACCTTCTTGATATTACAACAAAGAGATTCTCAAAAACTAAGAGAAGCTTCTCAACCATCAAAAGAAGCTTAAATGCGCCTTTAATAAAAAGTTCGTTTCTCTCTCCAACAAAGTGGACAAATACTTTAAAAAGATATTTAGGAAGCTTGGTGGAAACTCTTCTTCTTCATCGTCATCTTTTTAGATTTTTATATTCCTTTGTATCCCTCTGCTACGTGTATTTCAATTTCTATTTTATGTCATTTTCATGTATTTTGTAATGACCCGAAACTTTTAACATTTTGAATGGAAATAATTAATTTATTTAAATATTAAAATTTGATTCGAATATAACGAATAATACGGAAATCAATTGTTAATAAAATGACGTAATTTTTATGATGTGTTTTTGAATGAATTTATAGGATTTTTCCATAATTTTTAATTTAAAAAATATTTAAATTTATCGTTTGACGCATTTTACGGCAAGCGTTGGTATTTTTGAAATTTCATAGAATAAAATAACCAGTTTATTTCATTGTTGTTTTGTAATTGTGTCGCATTGTTGTGTGCAATTGTATTTTTATTTCTGTCCTTCATGTTTCATACAGAATTCAACACTATGTAGCGGGTACCTAAAACTAACCAAATCTTAATTTAATGGTTGCTTAGCTTGAAAGCTTTGTATTGCCTTTATATCAACTCAACTCACTTCACTTCACCTCATTTCATTTCACTCACTTCATTTAATTTCATTCTCTTCGGTCATCTCTCATTCTTCTTCTTTTATTATTTTCACTTTCCTGTAAAAGAAAAACAACTCCACCTCTATATCTCTCGATCTATTCACTTTCAACCAAAACATCCAACTGCAGAGTTGTTCATTATCAACCATAGTATTTTGTAAAAATAGTCCCTTGTCATTTCGTCGAGTGGGGTGGAGAATATTGGCTGATAACAGTGATTGTTGAATAATGGTGGTTTTTCGACGGACACGAAAAGAAAATCAGAGAGTTGGCTTGGGTTTGTGGTGGCAAGACGAGATATTTTATGGTGGTCACGTGATTTTTAGTGGCTGGAATTGTCGTGGGAAGGAGGATAAACATATTTCATTCATCTTAAGTTTGCCGGTGATGTACGCAGCTAGAGGAGATCGACGGTGACTGGAGGCGCAGTAGGGACGAGGCGGAGTCAGTGGCAGTGGTCGAAGGAGGCACAATGGTCTTAGGAGCTCAATTGTGATGCCCCACCTCTATACCCATGCTAGCCAAGGACACTACAAAGTAATGCCGTCAACTAACACGGAGGATAAGGCTGGTTAGGAGCGACCATCTATAGCCTTGCTCTAACTATCTATTGAATACATCGACAATAAACATACTAATCAGGTCGACGTACCCAATGAATACTTAAAACAAAACCATAGGTGGTTGGATCTATCAGAACAGAATATAATAACTCAAATGTACTATACATCATAGAACAGTAAATCATCATATACACATATACAGATACATAACAGAGTTATAAAATAATACATATCAAGTGGTATCGCAAACCACCATATACAGACGAGTCAAAAGAATACATAACAGAGTTACTACAAAATGGGACTACACAAAAAGCCATGACAAAAAGAAGCTAGCGGAGTAGTCCATTGCGGATGCAAAATAGGCTAAGTCCAAAGCACCTAACCTGAAACATCTCGGTCTGACCCAAGTATAAAATACACGGGTCAGTCTAGCTAAACAAATCAGTTAGATAAACTGAACAACAATAAACCTGCAAGGTTACAAAGTATAACAAATATCTCTAGAAGAGATAACATAATCATCAACAAAAGATGAATCATATAGAACAAGCCTCATATCATCGGCAACATATAGAAACAAAGGATAAGAATATCCCAAAGCAAGCCATAAGGCAATAACAAATACCAATAAGGTACACAAGTTCTGCAAGGTAAACGCTATGCATGATGCGGCTCATAATGACCAACACCGAAGGGCGATACCAAGGGAATATACATATGAATGAAACATCATAAAATTGCTCGAGCTCAGTACTGTATAAACAAGGATCCATGAGCCCGAAGACTCCAAACACAATATCACCCATGCGGCTCATAACGACCAACATCGGAAGCGATACTAAAGGGCAACCCAATATCACCCATGCGGCTCATAACAACCAACATCGGAAGCGATACTAAAGGGCAACAAACCCGAAGGCACAAACCCGAAGGCACATACCCGAAGGCAACAAACCGTAGTGGTGAAGGTTAGAGACCCAGTACTAGACACCATTAACTGGAGGAATGTGTCACAACTCTCGAAAAGGAATCCGAAAAGTGTTAACGTATGTCCCATAACCACTCGTTCACACTAAATGGTTTACTATCCGTCAGCCACTTTCACACTCAAAGCAGTACAAAGTTCACCTCATATCATCGGTAAACCGAACCCGAAGGTTAAAACAATCAATTGAATAGGTTGGGAATTAATCGGAAGGATAAACGCACAGATTCATGGTCCGTGTTTTGCCCAACTATTTAATCACCCTTCCACTTCGCTCGAAGTGCGAAATTTGTACGTGTGGTTTAAATAGAATTTATAAATCGGAGAAGCGAACTTTTAATACAATTTGAAGAAATAATTTATAAAAACCCGTGAATGAATTCAAAAAGGAATTATCATGGTCAAATATGCATAAACAACTAATTGGAATCAATTTGCATCGATCAAATTTGGAAAATTAAACGAACAAGGCAAATTGGCCAAAAACAGCATATTCAGATGTCTGAAAGAAGGGATTCAGACGTCTGAATCAGGAAATCAATTTGTTTTCCAAGACAGGATTCAGACGTCTGAATCCTAACATCCAGACGTCTGAAATGGGTAATATTTTGCCTATTTCCTTTCTGGTTGAAATTTTGGCAATTCAGACGTCTGGAAATATAATTTCAGACGTCTGAATCTGGGGATGAAAATGTTCCCCAGAACAATATTCAGACGTCTGAAATAGGCATTTCAGACGTCTGAAACCTGATGGTCAGGCAATTCCTGAACCTAGGCCAACTATGGCCAAACAAATCGAAAGCGATCGGGTGCGTGTTGATTATGGGCTTACGTCAAACGACTACCCAACCTTAACAACACCCCCAAACACTCCGAACAACATAAACACCAACCATATAAGGTTTTACATAGATTTGGCTTCAGAAATTCAATATTTGGTAATTTCACCAAAGCAATCCAAATCCAAAGCAATTGCACATGAACAAGTATTAGGAATTCATTCCTAACATCAATGATATCAAAAGAAGTAGATGTGAGTTCAAAACTCACCTTTTACCCAAAACAAAGAAGAAGGAGTTCAATTTGCAAGGAGAAGACCAACCAAACACTACTTCAACTCAACAAGCTTCAATCTAAGAATAAATCACATATTTCCCAATTTAGGTTTAGGAAATTTTTCTGAAATTGAAGAGGAGAAGAGTCGGAGAAGATGAAGAAGAACTTACCAATGGCTTCTCTTTGATTTTGGAGCAAGAATTTGTAGTTTGCAAATGGATTTAGGGCTAGGAGTTTCTAATTTCCTTTCTCTTCCCCCATTTCAGTTTTTTCTTAAGCTTTTATGAAATGAATAAGTAAATGGAAGGAGAGAAGGGCTGAGTTGAGGTTAATAGAACAGTTTGGGTGAAACCCAAACCCAAAACCCAATAGAAAAGGTCAAAATTTCACTTACTCCAAACATATCAAAGATTATACTCAAAAAGATCGCAAACGCCATTTTGGAATCAATGGAAATGGTTTCGAGTCCCAATTCGTCCATTTGCAAAAAGTAACATTTCGGACCCAAAATCCGACTAATGATGCTATATTTAAATGAAACATTTAAATATAAAATCGTTAAATATGCGGGTTGTTACAGATCTCCCCTCCTTACAAAATTGCGTCCCCGCAATTCCTAGAGACGATATTTGTAACAACTACATACATACAACATTCAAAAGAGAAGGAAACAAGCTAGAAACGAAAAGATAATCTCACCTTCGACAAGAAAAGATAGTAAACTCGGATAAGATCGCTCGATATACTCTCTGGTTTCCCAAGTACAGTCTTAGGGATTAGCGGACCATTGAACTTTAACGAGCGGCACGTCCTTGTTCCGAAGGTGTCGCACCTCCGTGTCAAGCACGCGAATAGGTTGTTGTACAATAAATAAGTCCGGTGAGATCTCAAGCTCTTGCAAATCAGGAGAAGCAATAGCAGAATCTGACTCCCGAAGACACTTCCGAAGTTGTGAGACATGAAACACGTAATGAATGCCAGATAAATGAGCTGGAAGTGAAACTCTATAAGCCACAGGGCCAATACGTTCAGTAATATAAAATGGTCCTATAAAACGAGGAGCCAATTTCCCAGTCGTACTGAAACGCATAACCCCCTTCAAAGGAGAAACATGAATAAAAACAAGATCGCCGATCGAGAACTCGAGAGGCTTCCTACGGTTGTCCTTGTAGGATTTCTGACGACTCTGTGCCTCTTTCATTCTCAATCGAATAAGATCAATCTTCTCAGAAGAATGACGAACAAAGTCCGGGCCAAGAATAAGCTTCTCCCCAGATTCCAACCAACAAGAAGGTGATCGACATGGCCTTCCGTATAAGGCTTCGAAAGGAGCCATACCAATACTAGACTAAAAACTATTGTTGTAGGAGAACTCTACAAGAGGTAGGTGATCCTCCCAACTACCACCGAAATCAAAAATACAAATACGGAGAAGATCTTCCAAGATACGGTTCACCCGTTCAGTCTGTCCGTCAGACTGCAGATGATAAGCTGTAGAAAAATTAAGCTTTGTTCCCAAAGCTTGCTGAAGACTCTTCCAAAAATGACTCGTGAATAAAGGATCACGGTCACTCATAATAGAACTAGGAACAACGTGAAGTCTCACGATTTCCTTGACATATAACTTAGCCAAAAGCAAAGCAGTCCTATTAGATTTAATAGGGACAAAATGAGCAGACTTGGTGAGACGATCAACAATAACCCAAATGCTAGAATGGCCAGATCTCGAACGAGGTAGGCCGTCTATGAAATCCATAGAAATCTGATCCCATTTCCACAATGGAATCTCAAGAGGCTGAAGAAGACCCGAAGGACGCTGATGCTCGGCTTTAAAACGCTGACAAGTTATGCAATTGCTCACATAACTCGCCACATCGCGCTTCATGCCTTCCCAATAATAAATACGACGCATATCGGCATACATCTTACTACTACCGGGATGAATGGTATACTTAGAACGGTGGCAGTCATCAAGAATGTCATGCCTAAGTGCAAGATCAGAAGGCACAAAAAGACGGTTCTTCTTACGAAGACACGCATGAGAATCAATGCTGAAATCTTGCAACGCCTCATCACAAGATCCAGACTCACAAAGCTGAATAAGATGCAACAACTCAGGATCACGCCGCTGACCATCGGCAATACGATCCAATAAAATAGGTCGAGCTCCCAAACTAAATAATAGAATAGGAGAATCAGAAGATGAACCTCGATCACGAATTTCACAAAAAGATAGAGTCTCAAGAACATCCCATTCGGCAAACTTCATAGAAATAACAGCCGAATGTTTGCGACTAAGCGCATCAGCAACACGATTACCCTTACCAGGGGTATACTGGATATCAAAGTCATAAGAGGCATGAAACTCGAGCCAACGCTGTTGTCTCATATTGAGTTCCTTCTGAGTGAACAAATACTTCAAAGATTTATGATCGGTATAGAGAATGAAGCGCTCGCCCAATAAATAATGTCGCCTAATCTTCAAGGCAAAGACAATGGCGGCAAGCTCAAGATCATGAGTGGCATAGCGAACTTCATTCGAACGCAGTTGCCTAGAAGCATAAGCAACTACCCGATCCTTCTGCATAAGAACAGCACCGAGAACACTACCACAAGCATCGGTGTAGACAACAAGATCATGATTCCCTTCGGGAACCACAAGAATAGGAGCATTAGCGAGAAGTTCCTTCAATGTCAAAAAGGAAGATTCACACTTGTCAGACCAAACAAAACGAATGCCTTTCCGAGTAAGGCAAGTGAGAGGAAGCACAACACGGGAAAAGTCCTTAATGAACTGACGGTAATAACCCGCCAATCCAAGGAAACTACGAATCTCATGAACTTTCTCAGGCCTCTTCCAATTCTGGATGGCTTCGATCTTTGAGGGATCGATAGAAATACCATCGGAAGATACAACATGGCCTAAGAACTTAACCTTATTCTCCCAAAAGTGGCACTTGGAGAATTTGGCTCTAAGCTGTTGATGACGAAGAATACTCAAGACAATTCTCAAGTGATTAGCATGCTCAGCTTCAGACTTAGAATAAATAAGGATGTCATCAATGAAAACAAGCACGAACTTATCGAGATATTTCCGGAATACTCGATTCATGATATCAGCAAAGAAAGCAGGAGCGTTCGTCAAACCGAACGGCATAATGAGCCACTCAAAAGAACCATATCGAGTGCGGAAAGCTGTAAGAGGTATGCTATCCTCCGCGACTCGTAACTGATGAAAACCCGTGGCAAGGTCGAGCTGAGAAAAGACCTTAGCACCACTCAATAGATCGAACATGTCATCGATCCTAGGCAATGGATACCTATTTCTGATGGTTAACTCGTTAAGCTTGCGATAATCAATGCAAAGCCTAAGAGTTCCATCAGACTTCTTCACAAAGACGACCGCGGATCCCCACGGAGAAAAACTGGACTGAATCAACTGCTTGGACTCAAGCTCCAAAAGCCGCTTCTTGAGTTCCTCATTTTCCTTTGTAGACATCCTCGTGGGAGGACGACTAATTGGCTGCGCGCCTGGAATGAGATCAATGCGGAACTCAATTGCCCGTTTGGGTGGCAAACCCGATACAGGCTCAAAAACATCAGAAAAGTCATAAGCAACCGGAATACGAGATATATCATCATCACCTCGCGAGTCAAGAAAATACAAAGCCATTTCGGAATTATCCACATCCCGAAGAACAAGAGATAGCTGAGTAGGCGAATCCGGATGTCGAAGATATACAATCCTCTCCGAGCAAATAATCCTGGCATCATATCTCACTAGCCAGTCCATACCCAAAATCATATCGAATCCCAGACAAGAAATAACGTGCAGATTCGCACGAAAAAAAAGCCACATAAAACAACCTCAACATTATCACAAAGCAAACTAAGGGTCGCGGATCTCCCAATTGGATTCGCAATACTTAAAGAAGTAACCATACAAGAAACATCCAAAGATAAATCATCAACGAGCTTTTTCGATACGAAAGAATGTGATGCACCCGTATCGAAAAGAACTCGTATACTATGGTCATGAAATAAAATAGAACCTTCCAAAATAGATGGAGATATACCTTTGGGCTGAGAAGGACATTCAGAAGCCTTAGCAGCATAAAGCCTGCTAGACTTGGCACTAGCCGGAACAGTAGGGCAAGCTGAAACATGATGACCTTCCTTCTTGCAATAACGGCAGAAGAGAGGCTTAGGACAAGCTCGAATAATATGATCAGGAGAACCATAATTGAAACACTTTCGGACGATAGGTGTTCCGGAAGACTGAGGCTGAGAGCTAGGACCACCGGTCTTCTTCTTCTTAGAAGGAAAAGGCTTCTTCTGAATTGGAAACGGCCTCTTGTTAGGGTTTTTGGAAACCTCAACATCAACATCACTATCACACTCCTTCTCGACGGTCTCGAGATGAAGTGCCGAATCAACCAACTCCTCAAAAGAAAGTTTAAGCTGGAGCAACAAAGACTTCTTAAGATATTTCTTAAGACCAGAAACAAACTTCAAATTCTTCTTGTAAGAAGTGCTGATGAATTCAAGACCATACTGAGATAAAGCCTCGAACGATGCGACATACTCAGAAACAGAAGATTTCCCTTGCTTCAACTCAAGGAGCGACGGGTCAATAAAACTTTTTCAGATTCAGGAACGAACTTGAGTTCAAATCGCTCCCGAAACTGAGTCCAAGAAAGAGTAGACTCATCAATCTCGGCTACAAGAAGCTCATACCAATCAAGAGCACGCTCCTTTAATAAACTAGAAGTCACAAGAACTCTATCATGGTTAGAAAGATCCATGCGAGAGAAGATACGCTCGCACGTGCGAAGCCAAGCTTGGACTTCAAGAACAGACTCGGAGCCCTTAAACGGCTTTCCTCCAAGATGAGCAAAATCACTGCACTGGCGTGCAAAGGCAGACTTGCGAGGTGGAGACACTCGATGAGGAACTGGAGGCTGAGTGCTCCTAAACAACTCCAAAAACTGATCAGTAGACTTATAAACGCCATCCGGATGTGTGCCACTGGATTGCCCAGCACCCGAATGTCGTCCCCTGCCTCTTCCAGCCATACGCTGAAGGTAAGATAAGAACAAGATTATTCACAGGGTAAATATTGTAATATGGAATACTACGGAATAAAATGCATTCCTAGACATATTCCCAAACTCTATCTAACCTTGATAGAATAAAGAGACACGATGATTCAAAGATTTGTATCACTTATACACTTTGATGTACCATAATATGTGCATCTATTCTGTGTTATCATATTTTGTTCTGACTCAGCTCTGATACCACGCTGTGACGCCCCACCTCTATACCCATGCTAGCCAAGGACACTACAAATGTGACGATCCGGAATTTTCTAGCAATATCAATTTAATAATCTGCATTAAATATTAAATTGATTTGATATATTTTTATTAATTAAATCTGAATTGATACCTTTCTTTTAATAAATATTCGATTGATAAATTTTATCTGTTAGAAATTAATTGTTTGTTTTCTATTTATATATGTATATATTTGTATACATTGTAAATAGATGAATTTGTTTTAAAATTTAATTAATAAAATATGTTTAAATACTAATGTATATATTTTAGTGAATTAGAAATTATGTTTTATTTAATATAAACTTTTCAAAGGCTAAATAAATAAATATAGAGTTTTAAATATATAAGTAAATGTTTAAATAGTTCAAAACTCATTTTAACTTAAGTTTAAATTTAAAATTATTAACAAAGGATTTGTTTACTTTTCTTTTTAGTATAGTTTGATTAAAGCATGGATTTAAACAATATATATGAGTCTTTAATATAATTTTGTCAATAAATACATTAACATACACTAATAAATATGTAGTTTATAATAAAAAAAATGATTTAATTTATTCATTATTTCAAATTGATAAATGAGTTACTTTTAAATAATATAAATAAATAAAAATACAAGACATATAAGATAAAATTGGGTTGAGTGACATAATAACTATAAAGTTCAATAAATTTCAAACAGTAAACAAAATAAAACAAAATCAAGTCACATACATTTCAGAAATATAATAACAAGTCAATAACACAACTAAACACAAGTCAACATTTAAAACTAGAAACAAAATCATTTTTTTTAAGTTTGTAAACTATCTCAAAGGAACTGCAGTATACATATGTACATGTTTAAGCATCAAGACAGTAACAAAATCTAAAATATATGCAAGCTACTGAAAAATAGTGTATGCAGGCCGTACTAAACAAAAACTTTTGTAAACAAATTGGTCAGTAAGCATACTAAGTATAAATCATTATGAATACATTTAACATTCTGTTTACATATTAACAGTAAATATGTGCAAAATAGAGATCTGCAAATATGATATGACTGAAAACAGACTAGTACAAAACAAAGCTGCAATATCTTTATACAAACAAAGCTAAAGACTGTAACAAAATAAAGATAAAAACAATAGCAAAGTAAAGTGCGATTGTATAAAACAAAATGAAGATATTAAGATATATATGTATGCAGGCTAAATAAATAAACAAACTGTGTATATGTGAAGCTTGCTTAGGAAGACATGGTTAAATATCTTTAAGCTAACAAACAAAAAGTAATTAATGTAAAAATCTTTTAGTACATAATAGTATTCATATCAGCCACCATAAAAAAAATATCTCAGGAAACAAAACTGTACAAACAAGATTGTATGCAAATATTGTCTTAATAGTATGAAACATAATAATAATGTACACTGTAACTTATTTTATAAATATCAAGCTTATTGCATATATAAATCTGCATATTCAGTTCGAACTAAGAACAATTAAATTTCATACAAACTAAAACATGAAAATGAAACTATTCCATACTTAAACAAAATCCAAGAAGCAAAGCAAAAGTGAATTTCAGCTGTATTCATGCCTGCTTCAATAAAGTTTCTTTGATCTACTCTGTAAAATTCAAGGCGAGTAACACTTTTAACATTTACTTAAGTTTTAAATCCTGATGCATGCATGTATATGAATGTTTAAATGAATTGTGTGAACAATTTATATCTTCATTTTCTCTGGATATTGGTGAGATGAAATTCTGCATAACTAAAGCCTGCAAAATTAAACTGTTTTTCTTAAAAACTTGTTGTGTTTCTAATTGCTGTGAGTAATTCATTTTTATAAGGAATTAAAAGTATAAATTAGTTGAGATTACTGCATTGATAAAGATTGTATTATTGAGTATGATCGTGTGTTATATCCTGAATTCCCGAAGTATGATTGTGTGCAGGTATTTCAACTTGCAATTTGCTCTGTTTCCAGTATTGTTTATTTGAATTCAAATTTTGAATAAATCCTTGTTTAGCCTTAGTATTTAAATGAAATTTGTAGTTTCATTTCAAAACATTAGTTAGGAATTTACTTAAAACAAGTAATGTATATGTATCTATATGACTCAGGAAACCAAGAAAAAGAAACAAGACTGAGCACCTCTATAATATTAAAAATTCAAATATCTTAATTTATGAATTCAAGTACATGGATCGAATCATTTAACCAAATTATGGTTTTTAAAAGGAATATGGGGATTTTTAGTGAAAGGATTGAGGTGCACTTCGTGTTCTTCTATTTTAGGCATTTTAGGTTGCCGTGGTCGATCAAGTGGATATGGGGGGTTGAGCTTCGGTCTGGTGGTAGAGGAGGTTTCCGTGGTGCTAGGAAAAATAGTGGGTGGTAGAAAAATTTTTAGTGGAAGCATCGGCATTGGTTTCAGGTCCCTAAACCTAATTTTACTGCACTTCGAGTTTGGGATCACCGCGGCTAGCATAGGCGACCGAGTGCCACGTGTATTGGAGGGGAGGTAGGGGAGAGATGGTCGAAGGAGTAGCCGGAGTTTGGTGGCCTCCGGTGGTGGGACCGCCGCGTGCGTGGAGTTGACAGGTTCGAGAGTAGTGAGGTCGTGTGTTTTTCCAGGTTCTGTAGCTTGGTTTCAATTGCGCGCATGGAGAACTCGAAGCATGTTGATATTTTTTCTCGGGGAAACCTGTGTGTTTACTCGAAGTAAATGGGGAGGGGGGGGGGTGCTCGGGTTTTAGTGTACAGGTTAGTGTACAGGTTTGTAAACCTGGAACTGTTTTATTTACAGTTTCAACTGATTTGAACTTGTGTTTTAAACTGATTTTGAACTAGTGCTAAAATGAAATTTAAATAGTGAATTTAAGATAGTTTTGAAATATAGTTGTAAGTAATTAAGTTTCATAATTTAAATTATTTATTAATTCAAAAGTGCTAAATATTTAAGTAAATTCAAAGGAGTTAAATTCAAAAATAAATTATAAATTGTTAAAGAAGTATTTGGTCAAGTTAACTCCAAGGAAATCAGGACTTAGTTATGAAAAGCTAGATTTGGAAACTAAAATAAAGTTTATAATTTAAATTTATTCAAATAAATTTTAGGTGTAATTAAATATGTAAGTTTAAAAGGGGTTTTTGAAAATAAATTAGTGTAAGCATTGTATTAGAATAAAATTTAAATTATTGAAATAAATGTTTAAACATATTGGAAATAAGAATTTAAATCAATTATAAGAACAATTTACTTAAATTCATGAAGTTTTGGAATTTTATATGTTTTAATCTTTAAGTTAATTAGGCAAGAATACTTAATGATGAATATTAGTTAATTTAGTAATTATAAGTTTAAAGGTAGTAATTAAAGTTAATTAATGAATTAATTAACTAATATGAGATTAAGAACCATAAATTAGATATTTATTTAAATTAATAAATTTTATGATGAGTAATATAAGTTAATTATTTTAGAAGAAAATAATTAAATAAGTGTTAATGAAAATCATTAACAAGATTATTTATAATTAATTAAAGTAATTGATTTTTAATAAATTAATTAGATTAATTAATTAATTCAATAATTTAAATGAAATTATTTATTGAGAAGTAATTAAGAAATTAATTACTTATTAGCTGTGTAGATTAATTTGAGTTAATTAATTTAGTTTTAATTAACTGATATTTGGAATTAAATTACTTAGAAAAGTAATTGAAGGATAATTACGGGATGTAATTAATTGGGTGATGTTGTTAATAGGAGTAATTGGAAAATAATTACTTAAAATTAATCAAGAGATTAATTAAGCTTGTTATTGAGAAGTAATTAATTTGGGATGATTAATTACTGTATATATTAATCAAGAGGATTAATATTTGTAATTTGAAGATGTGTATTCTTAATATAATTAACAAATGAAATATAATTAGAAATCATTAATTAAAATAATTAATGATGGGAATTAGAGAAATTGATTTATTTGAGAATAATAAATCAACAAGATAATTAGATGGAAATAAATCAATGTAAATGTAATTAATGGATTTATTCAAGATTAATTTCTGTAAATAAATTAAAGGAAATTTCTGGAATGCAGTAAAGGATAGATGATTAATTTGAATATATAAGCAATGGATAATAAGATTTAAATTAAGTAAATTAATATTTATTAATTTTAAGAAATCATTTGATGATTTGGTATGTGTAATTACTTAGTGTAAGTAATGGAGCATAATTACTCAGAATAATAATTGGATGATCATTACTTGATGAAGTTAATACAAGATAATTTGTAAGTAAAGTAATGTGAGTAATCTCTTTTGTAATAAATCAAAGGATTAATTTATGGGAATAATTAATCATGGAATGATTAATTTGTTAATAAGTAATTGAATGTAAATTGAAGATCATTAATTAATATAATTAATGATGTAATTAAGAATTTTAAATTAAGGAATAATAAATTAAGGAGGTAATTAAATGTTAATCTATTATGAATGATTTAAGATAATTCATTTGATAATTAATTTAAAACTAAATTATTATTATTTTGTAATTAGAGAATGGTTAATTAATTTGATTAATTAATGATTGTGAGAGCAGGATTTATAGAATGAGTAATTAATTTAAACTAATTAAAATGGAAGGAGTTAGTTTAATTCATTTTAAATTAACTATAGCTTGTGATTCATAAATCATTGCTGATGGATGATATTGATATTTCATTGTTTGATTGTGATCTCAGGAATGAGATGGATAATGTCTATGTGATATGGATGTATGTTTTAAGTATGATAATGTTTAATTATCTGTTTGGATGATGATATTAATTATCTGTTTATTATGATGATGTGATTATCTGTTATGAGATGTGAATTATCTATCTGTGCATATTGATGATATTGAATTCACTGTTAAGACTAAATAGACAACTTGGCCTTAAAAGACACGCTTTGGATTTCGATGAGACCGGGATCGGGTTTTCCGCATTAGGAATGTCCGAAAACCACATCGTTTCCAAATTAACGATAGGTCGTGAATCTGAAGTGAAGATGAAGATTCTGAATGCAAGGATTATCGTCGTTAACTCTGAGGGTGATTCCAAAATGAGTGTAACGAGATGATGCCTTCGGTTTCGTTCGAACCCGGAACGAACTTGTATGGATTGAATGCTTTCAACACATCGTCAGGCGGACGATGAGGATTCTAAGAAATATGTCCTATAAAGGTAATCGTAACCTCAAGCCTCATCAACCGGGAATGGCTAAAACAGGGGAGGTGCAGCAAGGTTAGGTGGGTCATGCCCAAGCAGGACAAGGATATTCCCCTGTCTAGATGTCCCTTTTTATTCGGCTTAGTGTGCGGTTGGTCTGCAGCCAACTGCGGGGTTTATCTTGTTCGGGACTGTTCAGTAAGGAATGGTTCCGGCCTTGTGTTGCAGGGGATGAAGTGAGTAATCCTCGGTACGTTGATCTAGGCCACGTACTGTGACGGGCGGTACCCCAGTAGACCTGCCATTGTATGGAATCCAAAATCCAATAAGTGCCTACGGTTTTGATTGTATTACCCACTTTTGTGGCTAGTAGCTGGAATTTAATCATGTAACAATTTCGGCTATTTTCTATTTACTCGAAAACCCTAGACCTATTATAATATCACCGGATTTCCTATCAAATGTTTTGGTTAGCGTAAGGTAAAAACTTTTCCATGTTTATGTGTGGGAAGTCTTACGTGACACCTTTTGTTTTCAATGGATTTTTAAAAATTAAGAAACTTTAACCTGTTACTCATACCAGACCCATGTCTGACCCGAAGTTTATTTTGTATTTCATAAACTCTCGGGTACCCAAATTTTTACGGGTAGCCAAGGGATTCAGGTTTAGCTTTGACGAATTTTGGAGGAGCAATGGAGCAGGAGGCTTCAGCGTTATAGATATATATATTTAGTTCCGCTGTGTGGTATCTCTGTGATGTATTGTGTATTGTGTTGTATTAACTAGACAGGTGTTTATAACTGTCTAGTATGTGATGTATTATCTGTATCACTCTGATTGATGTTATATACTATGTAAATACTTATGTGATTAATATATTTTATTCGTTCCGCTGTGAGATTCTGATGTTTTTGTTCTTTCTTCTCTATCTTTTATATTTTCTCACCTCTTTCTTTCTTATTAACGATGCTTCTTCCTGGGCGTAGGAAGTGGGGTCGTTACAACAAAGTAATGCCGTCAACTAACACGGAGGATAAGGCTGGTTAGGAGCGACCATCTATAGCCTTGCTCTAACTATTTATTGAATACATCGACAATAAACATACTAATCAGGTCGACGTACCCAATGAATACTTAAAACAAAACCATAGGTGGTTGGATCTATCAGAACAGAATATAATAACTCAAATGTACTATACATCACAGAACAGTAAATCATCATATACACATATACAGATACATAACAGAGTTATAAAATAATACATATCAAGTGGTATAGCAAACCACCATATACAGACGAGTCAAAAGAATACATAACAGAGTTACTACAAAATGGGACTACACAAAAAGCCATGACAAAAAGAAGCTAGCGGAGTAGTCCATTGCGGAAGCAAAATAGGCTAAGTCCAAAGCACCTAACCTGAAACATCTCGGTCTGACCCGAGTATAAAATACACGGGCAGTCTAGCTAAACAAATCAGTTAGATAAACTGAACAACAATAAACCTGCAAGGTTACAAAGTATAACAAATATCTCTGGAAGAGATAACATAATCATCAACAAAAGATGAATCATATAGAACAAGCCTCATATCATCGGCAACATATAGAAACAAAGGATAAGAATATCCCAAAGCAAGCCATAAGGCAATAACAAGTACCAATAAGGTACACAAGTTCCGCAAGGTAAACGCTATGCATGATGCGACTCATAATGACCAACACCGAAGGGCGATACAAAGGGAATATACATATGAATGAAACATCATAAAATTGCTCGAGCTCAGTACTATATAAACAAGGATCCATGAGCCCGAAGACTCCAAACCCAATATCACCCATGCGGCTCATAACGACCAACATCGGAAGCGATACTAAAGGGCAACCCAATATCACCCATGCAGCTCATAACGACCAACATCGGAAGCGATACTAAAGGGTAACAAACCCGAAGGCACAAACCCGAAGGCACATACCCGAAGGCAACAAACCGTAGTGGTGAAGGTCAGAGACCCAGTACTGGACACCACTAACTGGCGAAATGTGTCACAACTCTTGAAAAGGAATCGGAAAAGTGTTAACGTATGTCCCATAACCACTCGTTCGCACTAAACGGTTTACTATCCGTCAGCCACTTTCACACTCAAAGCAGTACAAAGTTCACCTCATATCATCGGTAAACCGAACCCGAAGGTTAAAACGATCAATTGAATAGGTCGGGAATTAATCGGAAGGATAAACGCACAGATTCATGGTCCGTGTTTTTCCCAACCATTTAATCACCCTTCCACTTCGCTCGAAGTGCGAAATTTGTACGTGTGGTTTAAATAGAATTTATAAATCGGAGAAGCGAACTTTTAATACAATTTGAAGAAATAATTTATAAAAACCCGTGAATGAATTCAAAAAGGAATTATCAAGGTCAAATATGCATAAACAACTAATTGGAATCAATTTGCATCGATCAAATTTGGAAAATTAAACGAACAAGGAAAATTGGCCAAAAACAGCATATTCAGACGTCTGAAAGAAGGGATTCAGACGTTTGTATCTGGAAATCAATTTGTTTTCCAAGACAGGATTCAGACGTCTGAATCCTAACATCTAGACGTCTGAAATGGGCAATATTTTGCCTATTTCCTTTCTGGTTGAAATTTTGGCAATTCAGACGTCTGGAAATATAATTTCAGACGTCTGAATCTGGGGATGAAAATGTTCCCCAGAACAATATTCAGACGTCTGAAATAGGCATTTCAGACGTCTGAAACCTGATGGACAGGCAATTCCTGAACCTAGGCCAACTATGGCCAAACAAATCGAAAGCGATCGGGTGCGTGTTGATTATGGGCTTACGTCAAACGACTACCCAACCTTAACAACACCCCCAAACACTCCGAACAACATAAACACCAACCATATAAGGTTTTACATAGATTTGGCTTCAAAAATTCAATATTTGGTAATTTCACCAAAGCAATCCAAATCGAAAGCAATTGCACATGAACAAGTATTAGGAATTCATTCCTAACATCAATGATATCAAAAGAAGTAGATGTGAGTTCAAAACTCACCTTTTACCCAAAACAAAGAAGAAGGAGTTCAATTTGCAAGGAGAAGACCAACCAAACACTACTTCAACTCAACAAGCTTCAATCTAAGAATAAATCACATATTTCCCAATTTAGGTTTAGGAAATTTTTCTGAAATTGAAGAGGAGAAGCGTCGAAGAAGATGAAGAAGAACTTACCAATGGCTTCTCTTTGATTTTGGAGCAAGAATTTGTAGTTAGCAAATGGATTTAGGGCTAGGAGTTTCTAATTTCCTTTCTCTTCCCCCATTTCAGTTTTTGCTTAAGCTTTTATGAAATGAATAAGTGAATGGAAGGAGAGAAGGGCTGAGTTGAGCTTAATAGAACAGTTTGGGTGAAACCCAAACCCAAAACCCAATAGAAAATGTCAAAATTTCACTTACTCCAAACATATCAAAGATTATACTCAAAAAGATCGCAAATGCCATTTTGGAATCAATGGAAATGGTTTCGAGTCCCAATTCGGCCATTTGCAAAAAGTAACATTTCGAACCCAAAATCCGACTAACGATGCTATATTTAAATGAAACATTTAAATATAAAATCGTTAAATATGCGGGTTGTTACATCGATCAAGCTCATTTCAGGGTTTCAGAGGTCATGTGTTTTGAGTTTGATTTCTCGATCTCTAGTGGTGATAGGAAGCATCGAATTAGACTGCTGGTGGCTGGAGGCGTAAGGATTAATGATGAGTCGAGCGGTAAGGGTGTTGGGGGCCATCGGCAGCCGAGGCGGCAGTGAGGGGAGACACGATGTGCTCGATTCTGAATTCCTGGGTGTGAATTTGAATTTTTGGAAGAAGGATATTGTAGCAGGCCGGGTTTGATGTGTGCGCTAGTGGGCTGGGCCTATTTGATTTTAGTGAGAGTTTACATTATTTAAAATTGCTGTTTGAATATCCCAAACTTTGAAATGCTATAACTCCTTCGTTCAGAATCTGATTGACCTCCGGTTTTTGACATTAGACTCGTATTGACGAATACAACATTAGGGTATAAATAATTGATAGTTATCAAGAAGTACAAACTATTGGTAAATTTATAGTGGTAAATTATTATTATGTTGATTTTAATAATAAAGTAGTTAAATTAATTATACTTTGATTGTGATATTTATTTGGTAGAACAAAACACTATTTTGCTAAAATTAAATTAAATAGATTTTTGGACATCTATTAAGCAGAATAAATCCTCGTTCTATGCTTTCAAAGTAAAATGATGATTTTTGAAGTTAATTAATATATGGATTAATTAATATTTGATAGATGATGTGTTAACTATTGATTGTTAATTGTTGAGTGCCAAAAGCTCGGTAACCTGGCCATATTGGATGTGACTTTAATATGTTGCGAACATTGAATTCTTTTTAGAGTGAAAACCATGAGAACATTTATTAAGTGCTATGTAGTTCTAGACCTCATTACAGTATTCTGAAAATACTATTAATTCTATTTTTGATTTGAAATGGTTTTAATATGGAGAATGATTTTAAATATGACTTTTACATTTTTCTATGGCACTTTATTGAGAAATTGTTTTTGGACCTCTCTGTTTTACTCCAACCAATTTGTTAATCTTTTCTAACATATATGGAAATGTTTTAAAAGTATATTGAAAAGCACTTGTTATAATTTTTATTATCACTACAAGAAAACGAGTTATCCATAGCGGCATATAACCACTATAAAAGAAAACCATAGCGGTTCGATAAACACTATATATCGACATGTTATAAAAAACAAGTAGCATATTTATAACACAAAAAAATGGTTCTATGAAATAGTAACATTTCATAGGCATATAAGCCGCTATAATATTTTTTTTCATAGAGCTATGTGTCTGCTATTTACATATTATTACAACTTGTATGGCGATATGAAATGCATATATACAATAACGCTTTTATTCCGCTATCCTTCAACGGTAAGCACTGACATTATAATAACTTTTTAACACTTATATTATGTAACTATAACACTTTTTAATGCTATGATTTATTTTTCATGTGTTCAATGCATCTTCCTATATATTACAGTTTAGTAGTGGCAAATCAAAATAAAATCTTCTTTCAACACATAACAATATGAACAATGTAAGAGTCGAAGAATATAATTATCATAAAATATAACACATTATTTCAGACATGCTAAATGTACACAGACATTATATTAAACATGCTCAAATATACATATAATATCCATTACACATGTTTTTAGCACATACCAAAATGTAGTAGCAAATATTTTAAGTATGCCCCAAAAAGATTTCATATTGCCAGTTTAGTGTACACGCATATGTAGCATCTTTCATTTACAAAAGTTGCCTATCACAAAAGTAAAAAAAGAAAACACGATTAGTGGAAACAAATTTGAATTAGCTACATGAACCATAAATTATTTAGTATCAAAAGGAGATAAACTTGCAATATCAATATTCTCAGCTTGAACCAAAACTTTGTGAATAATTGCAAACTTAAAAGACTCATCTGAAGGAAAGAAAGGAGCAAGTATGATGTTCTTCACCTCTTCCTCGATTTTGTTGGCTTCTTCACTCATTAGTGGTTGATTACTTGACTTGTTCTATGGGGTAAACATGCAAATGTGAATAAATTGATCAAGCAATATGAACATAATTTTTAATGAAAGCAATTTTCTATGAGAGTCTTGCACTAGTCAGCATAATAGAACTTAGAATACTATGAGAGTACAACAGAACACAATATATTAAGAAATTTGAGGATAAACAAACCATAGGAAAAGGCATAAGCCCAATTCACATATAATGAAATGTAGAATTATATAGATATCAGATCAAAATAATTGATTGAAGGATATATATTCCTCAATCCTCACCCCAAGTTCTATCTAGGCTACATACGATCAAAATACAACAATGATATAAATTATAGATTAATCACATAAATTAAGAATATATAAGAGTTAATTACTTTACAGTTGAAAAAAATAGATCTTACTAGATATTATATATAACATAATTTAAAAATAAATAAATAAGTACCTCTATAGCTGTATCTTTTAGTAAACTATCTAATGCTATTAGTTAAATATTAACTTCAGTAACTCGGCTACGATAATAAAACAAAAGATAAGAGCATTAAAGACTGAGCCATTAATCTTCATTTATTATTTCAGGAACAAATGTAAAAAACATACAAAAGTGTAGAAAAATCAAAAATTCCTTGTGCCAATTTATTGAAAACAAACAATTTCGTTCTTACGATTCTTAAATTACAACATCAGACACAAAAATGTGGATAATTCATCTTATTTGCATTCAATCAAATATAAAAGGTTGTTTCAAAAATCTTAAATTTTCTATTAAATACCAAGGCGAACAATGTTACATAAACAAAATTTCATTGAAATGTTAATAAAAAATTAATATTCCATACACTTACTACAATAATAATAAATCAAAACAACACAACCCATAATAATAAACTTGAAACTAGCTAGAGAACACATTAACAAATATTATCTATAGCTAGCAAGAATAGCATATTAATTTCATAATTTCAATATATAGTTGAATGATATGAGACAAGTAGAGACAAATAACACCTTAGTATATTCCTTTTTTCTTATACGAAACTGTATTTTAGAGGGACTCCTGCTTACTAGTTATAGTGTTAATTTATATAAAATAGAGAATGAATTAAATAGGACCCTTTTATTATGAACCTGAATAGAAAAGATAACGTGGTAGCCACTAGTATGAATTGCAGTTGTCTAATATTTTTTAACAAAAAAGATAATGTAGTAGCCAACTGTCAAGTTTAACATTCTATTATGTTGTCTCGTAATTTGTAGTCATGATGTTTCTCGTGATCCAACAAGCTTAAATCAGCACATGCATATTTTTCCTCTGGCATCACTGTTAACTGAATACCCATTCTCAGGTCTCTACCAAGCTATACAACAAGGTAGTTCATAAGCATCACTATTAACAGAATTCACTTTATCCATGACTTCATAGAACTTGTGATTTATCTTGAAGCAAAATAAACGATGTCAAGATTATTGTTTGATATTTTTACTTTTGACCACAAATAGTTCCAGTAATTGACCGGATTATCATTAGTTTGCTTTTTTGATGAAAGAGTGGTCCTCTTATGAGGAGAGCACTCAAATTTTATCAAGCAGAAAATAAATTCCTTACAAGAGTTTATTGGAATTAGCTATGACATCTATGCGAGATCATCACTGTGATGATCAGCAAAACGAAGGAGGCAAAAATAAACAAAAAATATATTACAGAATATGAATGAATGAATTAGCATATTGATATTACTACACTCAAAAAGAGTGAGTGACTGGATTGAGGGGTCCATTGCATAGAAAGGCAGCTGAGACATGTGGGAGAGCTGAGCAACATGAAGCAGAAACATAGAACTATATGCAGCAGCTGAAAGTAACTGCATGCATGTTGGCTTGAGTAAGGTATATCAAATGTTATCTTTAAACTCGATATGGAAAAGGCCTACGATCGTATTTTCTGGTTTTTCATTATCAAGGTGCTCCGTGCCTTCGGTTTTCCGGAGGATCTTATCGATTTGGTGTGGAGGCTCATCTCCAACTGTCGGTTTTCTGTTATCATTAACGGATCTGCCAGAGGTTATTTCAGAGTAGGCAGAGGTATTCGTCAGGGAGATCCGCTATCTCCCACTCTATTCGTTATAGCGGCAGAGGCTTTCATTCGTGGTATTCATGTTTTATCCGTTTTCGGCCAGATTCAGCGCTTTGGTTTACCAAGTGGATGTCCTCTCGTTTCGTCTCTGTCCTTTGCTGATGACATCGTTATTTTTTCTAATGGTAATCGTTCTTCCGTCCGGCGGCTGCTTCGGTTCATCCACCTTTACGAGAGGTGTTCGGGTCAATTGGTCAACTCTTCTAAGAGTTGTTTCGTTCATGCGAAAGACATGGACCCCTCGCGTGTTTCTTGGGTTGAGGCCTACTCTGGGTATAGGGCGTCTGCTCTTCCGCTTCCTTATTTGGGCATTGTCCTCTATAGGGGTAGGAAACTCAATGCCCTTTTTGATCCCCTAACAGACAAGGTTAGGGGAAAGATTATCCGCTGGAACGCTTCTCTTCTTTCGCAAGCAGGTAGGTTGGTGCTCATCCAATCTGTTCTATGCTCTATGGGAACTCATATCTTTGCAGCTATGACCCCCACTTCTTCTTTTTTTCGATCTTTCCAATCTTTGGCTGCGTCATTCTTCTGGGGATCGAAGGGGGATGATCGAAGGCACCATTGGGTGTCTTGGAATGTTATCTGTCGCCCTAAGGTTGAGGGCGGTTTAGGTCTGCGCAATCCGAAGGATATCTGCTCAGCGTTTGCTTGCAAACTGTGGTACCGGTTTGCAAGTAACGATTCCCTCTGGGCAAAATTCCTTCACGCTAAGTACCGTAGGCTGGCTCCTGCTGGTTATTCCGGCACTCCTTCTTTCGCTAGTGAGACTTGGAAGCATATGCAATCGGTGAAAGGGCTTGTTGATTCTCATCACGGCCTATCCGGTTGGGATGGCGGTCCGTTCTCTATATTTAAGGCTTGGAATTCTACTCGGGCTCCTTCTCCTTCTCTTCCCATTTTTTCTCGCATCTGGGACTCGCGTATTCCTCCTAAAGTCTCTCTCTTCATGTGGCGTTCCTTCCACGGTGGTCTACCGGTCGATGTGAACCTCCAGCGGATAGGTTTACCGACTGTTTCCCGTTGTAGATGTTGTGGTCATGGGGATACAGAATCTGTTGCTCATTTGCTTTTTACGGGCTGGTGCGCCAGAGCTTGCTGGAATTATTTCGGCAATCTTCTGGGTGTTCGGGGCAACATCTCGTCGGCTATTGATTTATTGTCCACTTGGTGGATTCGCAGCACAGGTAAGTCTCTTCGGTCTATCCTGTATCGTCTGATTCCTTGTCTTATTTGCTGGCACATCTGGTGTGCTCGGAATAAGGCAATCTTTGAAGACTGCCCTATGGATCGTTTCTCTGTTATCCGTCGGGTTCGAAACGATGTTTACTTGGCCTTCCGTGGTCGCCCTTTCCGCGGTTCGGTCAGTCATCGCTCGAGTCGCTTTGTGAGCCTTTTATCTATCTCTTGCTCGCAATCTTCTGATCGAGCGGGAATTGGTTGATGTTGATGCTGCGGTTTGGTGTGTATTGCTTTGCAGAATCATGCTTCTTAGTCTTTTGCCACCTACCCCCCCCCCCCCTTTTAAACTTTAATGGTGCGCGTCTGTGATGTTTGCTTTCAGGTTCAGGCTGTGGTGGCGTGGTTTTATGCCATCTATTGCTGTCTCGTTCTGATATTGCTTTTGCCTGGTGCTATTGCTGTCTCGTTTTGCCATATCAGTTTAGTTTGGGATGGTAGCTTTGCTGTTGGTGGGGGTGATCGGCTTCTTCTTTCCATTGTCGTATCGGGTGGAGGGTATTCTTTATTCTATATTGTATGCCAACATTGTCTTCGGGCGGTGGCCTTGCCGGAGTTCGAAGACGATGCTGGTTGATCTTCTCTGGTATTTGGATCCTAGGTGCCAGTTTAGTGGTGCTCGCTTTTTTGTATTCTGTTACATTTGCCGTAGGTTCAGATCTGTTATTTGTGGTTGTATAGTTCTTTTAGTGGCTATAGTTTTATTCTTCCTTGTTTGGGTTACCTGTCAGGCCTGTTGACAGCTTTTGATAAACCTAAAGGAATAAAAGAGTCAGTTTACAAAAAAAAAAAAAAAAAAAAAAAAGCATGTTGGCTTGAGTAACTGAGTGAGAATAAGGTAGTTGTTTATTTTCTAGGAAGCTTGAGAAATGAGGGACTTGATAACATCGCATGTGGGCATGTTAAATATTAAGTGCTGAGAATGTGCCGTATCATTGCTGCTGACGATTGAAGTCAATGCATGTGAACTTTTGAATGGTTTCTTCCGACGTTGTATGGTTGTACTAGTTATTATAAATTTAGTTAATTATTATAAAACTTAGTTAATGAAGTTAATTTTCATGAACTTAGTTAATCTATTAAATAATAGTAAAGCAGAAGAATTTAAAGCTCTCTTATTAATTCTAGCTATTTCCTCTCTCTCCTTAATTCTCTCTGAATATTTTATTTTTTCATCTCACAATTTATTGTTATCATAATTATTACAATGTATTTATTGGTTCTCTTTTCTACTATTAAAATTTAATACTAATTTTTACAATTATTTACATATTTCTTTCAAGTTTTTGTGTTATTTTTACATTAACTCCACATATATTTAGTTTAGTTAGATGGTCTTAAATTTAAGCTTTTTAAATAAATAAGTAACAAATATTCATCGGTTGATCTAATAAATTTTGAAAAATAACAATTCAACATGCATACTGCATTCATATTGACAAAAATAGTAAAACTAATTTTTTTATTCAAGTCCATATAGTTTTAATTTTCCACAACTATATAAAAATTATACAATGTTATACTAGTATTCCCTCCTATCATTTTGCATTTAAATGCCAACATTCAATAATTTTTTTTCAATTATTTATGGATTTCTCCTAAATTTTCTTATATTATTTTACATCCAACTCTATATTTTGAATTTATTAACTGATCTTGAATTTAAACTTCTTAACTGAATCGAATTAACAAATATTTCTTAATTGATTTAATAAATCATAAAAAATGATAATTCAACGTGTATACCGCATTTGTACTGATATAAATGGTAAAACTATTTTTCATCAAGTCCGTATAATCTAATATTTTCATAACTATATACAAAATTATCTTTGATACTTTACATTTTTCTAATTTCTTTCTTTCTAAAATTAGTTATTTCATACAAAGAAATACATGCATAATTTTTTCTTTCCAAAATTAGTTATTTAATATAAAGAAATATATACATAATTTTTTTTTCTTCTAAAGTTGTTATTTCATTGCAGACAAATATATACAAAAAATTCTTTCCAAATTGGTACATCATTACAAACGTATATAATGTTTTTTCTTCCAAAAATTGGTAAATCAAATGGACTCTTTATCATTATTAAATTATATTTTATGAAGAATAACGCTACAATTAATGATAATTGATGAATGTTTGTGTTTTGTATTATTGAAAAAAGAATTGATATTTTCAATTAGTACGTTTTTGTACAAAAAGTTACAACTTAATTATTTATATCGTAATATGAGTTGATCAATGGACAAAAATTATGCCATATTTTGATTAGAAATATTTTTCTTTCATATTTTATTATCATTTTTACATAAATGTTAAATACTTTTTGAAAAGTTTTACTATAAAATAAAAATAGTAAGACATGAAACAATGTGATTTGTAACGTTTTAGATCTTATTTTCACTTAATATTTCTTTTAATATTTAAATAAATATTTTTATAAATATGTGCTGAAGGAGCTTTAAATGCATACAGATATATTGAGTCTTTGGTATTACACTTCTATTTTTAGGTAATAGTCTTCATTCTCTCAAGTAATGTTTGATATTTAATGTATACATCATTTATCTTATAGCCAAGTGTATCAAAAGCTAAATGTCAATTTCAGAATATATGTACATGAATATTTATTTATGAAAATTTATAAAAATATTAATTTCAAAATTAATTAAGAATACTTATTTTCATTTATTTGATTAATAAATAATGATATATAACTCATTTTTATCAACAAACATGATAATTCAATTTTTAATCAAATATAAAAATATATGAATCTCATAAAAAAACACACTTATAATATAGTAATTTCATTTTATAACATTTATCTTAACAAATTCATGAGATGTTGCATAATAAATTATATTCTTCAAAAATAGTTAAAATATTATTTTTGTACAACATACCGTGTGCAATGCACGAGTAACACACTAGTTTATTATTATTATTATTACATAAATTTAGTTACTTTTTAAAATTTAGATAACTCGGTTAATATTTTGTAATTTACAATTATTATATAAATTTAGTTACATTTTATAAAACTTAAATGACTTGGTTAATATTTTATAATTTATCATTAGTATTATTATTACTATTAATATAAACTTAGTTAATTTTTATAAAACTTATAGTTAATTTATTATCTATTGCTATTGTTGTTGTTGTTCTAAACATAGTTAATTATTATGAAACTTAGTTGATATTTATAACTAAATTTTGTTTATTGTTATTATTACTACTCCAACTCTTGTTGTTGTCGTTGTTAGTATTGTCATTTTAAACTTGATTAATTTTTATAAACTTAGTTAATTTATTACTACTACTACTATTATTATTATTATAAATTTGGATAACCCGGTTATAATTTATTATTATTATTACTACTATTATTATTACTATTATTATAAACTTAATTAATTTTTATAAAACTAAGTTATCATTAATATGTACTTCAGGTTGCTTTCAGTTCTTTTATAACAGAGTATCTAATTGTTCTATAAAACTACAATTCCATATTTCAGTGAACAAGTTATCCCATTTGCAAAGCACGGTTTCCCATCTAGTATAAATAAAAGTATAAAGTATAGCAAATTATGGTGTATCCAATATAAACAGTTAGATACCACGAACTTTGTAACTTTGGTTTGTATTTTGCTAAAGCGAAAAAAATGAAACTTCTAAATTACATGGCTACTGAAACATCTACTATGAAGCAAAGAATCTAACATTGATCATCATTATTTTTCAATAAAACTAAATCGTGGTCATTGGTCCTTTCTATTCAAAAAAGAAGGCTATATCATGGACTTTACGTAATCAAATTTTATAAGAAATATGATTTGAAGATTATTCTTCACAGTTTACTTCTAATATTCAAAACTACCTATCGAGTGCATGTATAACATCCACCTTGAACATCCACCTAGCAGCACCAGTAGCTACGTAAGGCGAAATCAGTGCTTCAGTCAACCTACACCAATAACAGACCACTAGTCTTTTGCTCCCATTCTTTTGTATTCTATCGCACTGTACTTTGGACTAGGAAAAATCGCATCTTCCACCCCATTTATCTTTGGTTCAATTCCAACTTTCTTGACAAGTAATATTGTCCCAGTGGTTAAGTGATTCGATATTGGTGTGAGATGTTATAAGTTCGAAACTTGCGCAACATGGTTCAAATATATATTGTTAGCGCCAAAATTGGTCACTAACACCCTTAGAGAGTTTGTGTAGAGAGATTAATGAAGAATATAAATTAAAATAGAGAAGATAATATAAATTAAAATGCGGGAGACGAGAATACATAATTTATAGTGGTTCGGCGTTGTAGCCTATGTCCACTTTGAAGTTGATCCTTTATTTCTTCACTTTAAACTTGATTACAGATACAATCCGCTTTTAAGTATTCGAATACAATTGTGAAATAAAAGTAGAAGTCTTGGATGAGGTTTGGATGAGGCAGAGTCTCCCCTGTGTTTTCTGAAATCTGATCCCGTTTTCTGTGCCCCTGCCTCCCTATTTATAGATGACAGTGGGTTGGACTTCCCTAGTGGGCCTGGTAGTCGAATAGCTCGGTCCAAAGAGTGTAGGCACGGCACGCCGACCAGGGAGGCCGAACGATGGAATGCCGAACAGAAACTTCGTGCCGAACGAGTAGGCTGAGCAACAGCTGGAACAATTGTGTTGAGGAGGATGCTGAAACATCTTGCTGGCCGAACGTTCGGGGATGCCGAGCGTTCTTACGCCGAACGTTCGTAGAAAGCCGAACAAACTTTGGTGGCCGAACGATATTATTTGGCCGAGCGGCATTCAATGCCTAACTATCTCTCGATGCCAGACGACCTCTAGATGCCGAACGATATCCTTATGCCGAACGGTCTTAAGCTGAAAGTTTACTTCGGCCAAACGCTCCTTTGGCCGAACATGCTCTGGATGCCGAGTGTCCTTTGACTGCTGAACACACTTTACACCGAGTACACCTTGGAGGCCGAACGTTAGTCTTGGCCGGACGGCATTCAATGCCGAACGTTCTTCTGATGCCGAGCGATACTTAATGCCGAGCGCTCCTCTCTGACCGAGCGTCCTTGCTATGCCGAGTACTAGGTTGCCTGGTCAATTCCTTGGAAAACACTTGCCCCCCAAAGTGCATTACGTGGCCGAACGTGATGCGCTTTGATCCTTGGTCGCCACCTTTGTCTTAAGGCTCTCTTGGCCGAACGCAGTAGGGAAGGCCGGACGTTAGCAGGGAAAGCCGAACGACATATGTTACCCCGAGTGAGTTTGTATGCCGATTATTCGGGCCGAACAATACAAGTGCCGGTAGATCCAAGTGGGCCCAAGCTGGACGAACCGAGGTGTCCGAACATGACCGTTTTGACCGGTAGAGCCGGTCAGAACCCCTTCGACTTCCTCTTCTCCCTTATAAAACCCAACTTCTTCTTCCTCCCCCTTTTTTTCTACTTTCACTTCTGCACTTTCGATCTACCCCAGCCATTAGACTTTTCAGACTTCTCAACCCTTCCTAACACTCGATCCACGAACTAGGTAATCATCTGATTCCTTTCCTTGATAAGTTTCGATCGGTTGGGATAGGTTAGAACGGTGGCTGAACGAGCTATGCGGGTGGATGATCCAAACCCTGATTTGGACGTCCCTACGGCCGAGCGACTTAAGGCAGGGAGGTGTGGTGAGGGTTGACCACCTCATAGGGTTCGTTCCGTTGTTTGAGAGGTATGCTGTGGTTCGGCACGGCCTCTATGTATTAGATGAGGCCGTGGGAAAGAGTTGGTGGAAGAGTGGAAAGTATGGAGGCCGTGTTGAATGTCAGGACACAATTCAACTTTGGTTCGGCATGGCATATTGTCGGCCGAACGATGGGTCAGAAGGTTAGGGAGGAAGTGTGAGCCAGTAGGTAGGCCGGGCGTTGTTTCGGCCGAATCATGTTTTGGCCGAACCACACTAACTCAGTACGAACTGAGGTTGAGCCGAACGATGGTTGTAGGCCGAACAGTAGTTTTGCCGAGCCACTACTTTAGCCGAACAAACTGTTATGCCTAGCGTACATAAATGTCGAGCCTACCTCCATGCCGAGCAAACCAACATACCGAACGTACTTGAGTGCCGAACAAACTATCCTGCCGAACAAACTAAGCGCCGAGCAGACCTTAATGCCGAACCCAAGTAAATGCCGAATAGACTTAACATGCCGATCATACATAAATACCGGACCTATACAAACGCTGAACATACTCTCCTTGCCCAATTTCATAACTGGTCTTTACTTGGCATAATCGGATAATTACCTCTAGTGTCTTACTGCAGTCGTTATTCAGAAGGCTTTCGGAGACGGTCAGCGATGACGGTTTTCGGAAGCGATGTTTTTAGGCTTGACGTTATATTAAATGCTTATGCACGATTGATTGCACTAGTTCACACACCACACGAGGGGTTATCTGCGTTGTTAATTCTAACATCGATCATTTTTCGAGTATAGTTCACACAGGTGCTTGGTTGGGTCTGCTATTTATTCAAGATGTCCAAAAGATCCAGTTCTGCTACACTTTTCGACAAACCTGGGCCGTCTTCTAAGCGAACGGCTCCCGAAACAACTGACCCGTCAGTTTCTCCCGCTCATGACTGGGCTTCCGATACTTTGGAATCGTCGATTTTACTGGATGACCCAGTTGACTCACAGGCTTCGAGAGTCACTGAGGCCGCTCTTAAGTGGATATGTTCTATTCATGGCATTCCGTTTGCTGACGTGCTCGTTCCGTCGGGGCATGACCGCCCACATCTACCCCCAGCGGGATATACGGCGTGTAGCAAGTTCATGTGCTGGGTTGGTAGCGTGCCACCTTTCAATCTATTCCTTCGCGACGTGCCACAGTATCTAGACGTCGCCCCGTCTCAACTTCATCCAAATGGTCACGCTTTCATTTATGGCACGTACATGCTTTTCATGGCCGTCTTCTCCAGGCCTCCAACTCCCGGCGATATAAGGTACATCTATATGACCAAGAAACGGGGAGAAAGCCCCTCTTACATGTTTCTTGAGCCACATCGGAAGTGCCAACTTTTCACTAGCGCGTGGAGTAGAAAATTCGCCCTGTACAAACAGGAGTGGTTTTATGTGCGCTGCCCCCAAGGCTTTGCGAGGCGGTGGGTTGAAGGAAGTAAGTCCTTTCTCTGCGTTGATGTCCGTCCTCGATTGAGGTTGAACTTCTCCTAACTCATTGTTCTATTTTTTCAGATCTCGTCCCCCGTCCCGAGGGCCGGGGGTACTCCGATGCTGTCGACGCCATTAGAGCTCTTCCTGCTGAAGAGAGAGATATCTGAGCCCTCATTTCCAATGAGTCACTATCGAAGTTCGGCTTGCAAGCCCCTGGCCGCCGGGTTAGCCTTCCAGAGGGCGTATCGCTTCCCAAGTCCGTGCCCGTCAGAGGGAAAAAATTGCGTGAATCATCCGTTCGCCCTTCTCTTGAAGTACCGGAAGAAGGGGAAATTCTAGGCGAGCCACCTAAAAAGCGAGGTGAGGATTTAGGTCCTGCAGCTGAAGCTCATGATATCGAAACGTCATCTTCCCCTTCGAAGGGGAGAAAGGAGCTGGCGCGCAAGTTGAGGAAAGAGAAGGTTGGTGGGACTTCCAAAGCTACGCCCGTTCAGCCAGAGAAAGAGGCTTCTTCACAGCGCGTTGGAAGTTCTCTGAAAGGCTTATCGAACCTCTCCATTCCCGACGACTTGCTCGACTATGATTTCGATGACCCGGAGCTGTTTAAGTTTCGCTCACCCGTCAGGGGTGATGCGGGCATCCCGGCCCCGATCCAAGGGGAAAAAACTCCCGTTAGCAAAGCCACTGGTCCGTCGGGGGGTAGCACTAGGACACACACAGATACATGCATTTCGCTTTGCACCTACTTTTCTTTCAGCATTCTGCTCTCTCGCTAATTCGCTATTGTTTGATTGCAGGTGACATGGGGCGCTCTCACGGATACGACCGCCTTCGCGGTTCATCGACTTTACGCCAGTCTGGTCGGGGCTCGGGCCATGGGAAGCGCCGAGACAGAGACAGCGACAGCGACCGAGATTATCATGCCCGGGACTTGTCATCCCTGAAGAAAGCTTATTATCAGCCCGAACACCGCCAGGAGACCTCTTCTTATCAGGAGCGAAGCAAAGACAAACGTGGCCATAAGAGGTCGCATTCTGATGCTCCCCAGGACCAACACTCTGACTCTTCTTCTACCCAGCACTCCCGAGATTCTCATAGGAAGGGCGAACTTTCAAAGCCGTCTCCTCCCGCTCCCGTAACAGACCCAACAGTGTCGGAGAGATTGAACGAACTTAAGGCTAAGTTTCCGAAGATTTGTTTTGATGGGTTAAAGTTCCTCCCGGCGATTCATCCTATTCCCAGAGATGTCAAACAAAATGCTATCGCTTGTACCAATGACGTCTTCGTGCAACATGACGCGTTCGTCCATCTGGCTGAGAAACTTTCTGAAGTCTCTATGGAGCGCCAGCACGAAATTGACCGCCTAAAGCTTGAAGCTATTCATGACAGGGATATCATTAAGGCCCAGGATGAAGAAATTGCCGTCTATAAGTCCGAGCTTGAAGCTACTCGTCAGAGCGCTAAGGACACCGCCGAGGCTGTTTCCCGCCTTGAATTGACTCATAAGAAAGAGCTCGATGAAGCGGTTCAACGGTGTGGGGCATTAGCTTTGGAGAAAGACACCATTCAAAAGGAGCGGGACACACTTAGTTATTGGATTAAGGAACTCGAAGAGCAACTTTTCGAGGAGAGGAAAGAGAAAGTGGCTGCCCAGGTTGAGGCACAACATTATTGTGATGAGATTGTCGCCACCCGACTCCTAAAGGGGAAACTTGAAGACGATCTCTCCAAAGTCGAGGCACTGAGGAATGAGGCCCGTGAGGAAGGTAAAAGGGCAGCAACTGTCGACATCGACTCTCGCCTCGAGGCGGCCAGGGAAGAAGGCAGGGAGGAGATAAAGACCGAATTCGACCCGATCATCGCTGA
Organism: Allium cepa; assembly: GCA_030765085.1. Classification (NCBI taxonomy): domain Eukaryota; kingdom Viridiplantae; phylum Streptophyta; class Magnoliopsida; order Asparagales; family Amaryllidaceae; genus Allium; species Allium cepa. The sequence continues at coordinate 307,239,273 of CM060929.1, forward strand.
GTTCAATGCCCGAGTTCTCATGCATCGAGATCTAACTTTTCTGGGCAACGGCTACCTTGAGTCATTGGCCGAGGCATGGGAGACCCTGATTCAGATCAGGAAGGTTGAGAGCGGCGCCGATGAGGTTGACGAAGAAGCATTGATAAAAGAATTCCTAAGGGGGAAGGAGCCTTCATATTTATCGGCGGCTAAAGCCCTCTACAGCAAAGGTTCTCCCTCCAGGAAAGGGAAAGAGGTGGCTACGGACCCTTCCAGCATTGTGCCCCCAGTTAACGTGCCTACCCAATCGGCCAGTCGGTCAACACTTGACCCCTTCGAGCAGCACGTTGGTTATGACCCGGAAGCCCCTGGGCTTGGCATTCATGTTTTATCTCCCATCCCGGAGGGTGAGACCCCCCTGATGACTGAGAACCCACCGGCATCTGGTGAGTAACCTCTGTGCTTCACAAAGATCTTTCTCGTTCCCCCAGAAGTTGTTGTGTTCTAACACTTGTTTTTTTTCCGTGATTTTTGCGCAGGCTGTTCTGACCCCGAGCCCACTCCGAGGAGCGATGCCGCCAAGGAGGTGGAGAAAAAGGCGAGTGACGCTACTCAAGCTGGCGGGGATCCTGGTCCAGATGCTCAAGTAATCGGGGCGCTTGATGAAGGCAAATCCGAATCTTCCTCGGAGAGTTTTGAAATAGAAATCACAGGCGCCTCTGAGCACACATCCGACTTGAGCATGAAGGAACGACTCGAGAAAGAGAAAAGAGATACGACCTCAGTCAAGGTCGAGTCGCGTGAAGTGGACCTGGATGATCCTCTGAACAAACCATTGAAGGTCATTCTTCCTGGCAAGTCCCAGCCCATGGATGTTCCCCCTACGTCTTCGGTCGTCACCCCTCCGTCAGGGAAGGATTCCAAGAGTAAGCGCTCTGGGAAGGAACCATCCGGGAAGAAGTCAAAGAAACACAAGAAATGACCGTCGTCCCCGTTCAACGAGAACTAGTTTAAGTCATGTACTAATTTTTGTAGACTGTGTAAATAGGCTATTGGCTCCGGACTTCGGAGCGTTTTTGTAACGGGAAGCTTTTTGTGAATAAAATTTGATCTTCACTTTTGTATTCTCAAAAGACTTTTATTATTCAGTTTCTTTTATGGTTGTGATTGAAATCTGAATTGTTATGGGTAACTTAGACTTCTTGGTTCGTCTTTACATGGCTTGGGAGATTCCCTGGATTTGATCAATCTCCACTTGGTGCTTCAAGCACTTAGAATATTTCACAGTCCGTATGACGGGGACTTGCCATATCCAAGTCATTTGCGTCATAGCTCCTATTCAAGGAACTCGGAGGTCTGAACTGCTTATACTCGAGTCTGAACTCTGGGGACTTAGAGTACTCCAGTCCGCGCTCCGAGGATTTGGAGATTTTGAATCGTTTATACTCGAGTCCGCACTCTGGGGGCTTAGAGTACTCCAGTCCGCGCTCCGGGGACTTGGAGATTTTGAATCGTTTATACTCGAGTCCACACTCCGGGGACTTAGAGTACTCCAGTCCGCGCTCCGGGGACTTGGAGATTTTGAATCGTTTATAATCGAGTCCGCACTCCGGGGACTTAGAGTACTCCAGTCCGCGCTCCGGGGACTTGGAGATTTTGAATCGTTTATACTCGAGTCTGCACTCCGGGGACTTAGAGTACTCCAATCCGCACTACGGGGACTTGGAGATTTTGAATCGTTTATACTCGAGTCCGCACTCTAGGGACTTAGAGTACTCCAGTCCGCGCTCCGGGGACTTGGAGATTTAGAATCGTTTATACTCGAGTCCGCACTCCGGGGACTTAGAGTACTCCAGTCCGCGCTCCGGGGACTTGGAGATTTTGAATCGTTTATACTCGAGTCCGCACTCCGGGGACTTAGAGTACTCCAGTCCGCGCTCCGGGGACTTGGAGATTTTGAATCGTTTATACTCGAGTCCGCACTCCGGGGACTTAGAGTACTCAGTCCGCACTCCGGGGACTTGGTGATTTTGAATCGTTTATACTCGAGTCCGCACTTTGGGGACTTAGAGTACTCCAATCCGCACTCCGGGGACTCGGAGATTTAGAATCGTTTATACTCGAGTCCGCACTCCGGGGACTTAGAGTACTCCAGTCCGCGCTCCGGGGACTTGGAGATTTTGAATCGTTTATACTCGAGTCCGCACTCCGGGGATTTAGAGTACTCCAGTCCGCACTCCGGGGACTTGGAGATTTTTGTCGTTTATTATAAGCGTTCGTACGCTAGCCAGGATATCATAATTTTTAATTGCGCGTCATAGGAATATCATACGAAGAGACATTGGTCATTCATGGAAAAGATGGCTTCAAGCCTTTATTGATGAAAACAAGCTAGATTATCTTATTACATGCCAAGAAGAAAGCATACTAGAAATAAATGCAACTACCGCATAAAGGAAATAGATTAAGTGTAATAACGCCGCAAATGCTCGCTGTTCCATGCTCGGGGGAGTGTCGCACCATCGACGGTCGTTAGCTTGAAAGTTCCTTCTCCAAGCCTCCGTTCGATGACGTATGGACCTTCCCATGCGGGATTCATGTGCGAAGGGGTTGGAAAGACTCGTTTCAAAACGAGATCTCCCACACTAAAGGTTCTTGGCTGGAATTTTCCATTATAATATTTAGCGACTCGGTGTCTGTATGAGGCTGCTCTCAAATCATCTTCTTCGCGTTTCTCATCAATGAAGTCTAATGATTCCAATAGGAGATCCTGGTTTGACGCAGGATCGTAATAGGTTACACGGTGTGACAGAACTTCAAGTTCTACGGGTATGACGGCTTCCGTGCCATACGCCAGTGAGAATGGTGTGTGGCCAGTCGCGGTCTTGTGGGTAGTTCTATAGGCCCAAAGCGCTGTTGGGAGTTCATCCACTCACTTGCCTCTAGCCTTTTCCAAACTCTTCTTCAATATGGACTTGGTGATTTTATTGACGGCTTCTACCTGCCCATTCGCCTTCGGGTGAGCAACTGCTGCGAACCTTTTCTCAATGCCATACTTCTGACAGAACTCTTTGAATTCCTTACTTTCGAATTGAGTTCCGTTATCCGTTATGATGGTCCGTGGGAGGCCAAAACGACATATGATATTTCGTACAACGAAATTAATGACTTTCTTGGGGTGATTGTGGCCATTGGCTCTGCTTCCGCCCATTTGGTGAAATAATCGACTGCCACTATTGCATATTTCACGCCTCCTTTGGCTATGGGCAGAGATCCAATTAGGTCGATTCCCCACATTGTAAATGGCCAGGGACTAACCATTTGTGTGAGTTCCGTTGGCGGAGCTCTCGAAATCTTTGCATATATCTGGCATTTGTCGCATCTTCTCGCATAGTCTACTGCATCCCGATTTACAGTCGGCCAATAATATCCATAGCGGAGGATTTTCCTCGCCAAAGTTTGCCCCCCGGTATGATCACCACATTCTCCCTCATGGACTTCTTCCAACACCTGTTTTACCTCGTCATGGGCCACGCACCGAAGTAAGGGGGTCGAGAATCCCCTCCGATACATTATCCCGTCTTGCATTACATAACACGAAGCCTTACGAAGGACTTGGCATCTTTCACTTCTTTTCTCAGGTAAGTCCCGTATAGCAAGTATTGTTTGATCGGGGTCGGCCATGATCCCCTTTCGGGTTCGGTCTCCAAGACGAGATCTATCTCCATCATGTCTATACTTGGAGCAAGCAGAGTCTCGACAGGGAACAATCCCATCTGCTGTGCATCGCCAGTACTCGCGAATTTAGCCAACGAGTCGGCCTCCCTGTTCTGTTCGCGCGGGACATGCGAAATGTCATAATATTCCAGGTTTACTAGTAGCTCCCGGACCCGAGCAAGGTATGGAGCCAGTCTCTGTCCTCTCGCTTGGTAGTCTCCCCGTACCTGATATACCACCAGCTGTGAGTCGCAGAAGATTTCGATGGACTTTACCCTCAGTTCATTGGCAAGTCTTAAGCCAGCAATCAGTGCTTCGTATTCGGCTTCGTTATTTGTCGCTGTAAATTCGAGATTCAAAGCGTAGCAAATCGATCGGTTTTCGGGAGTTACCAGAACTATCCCAGCTCCCGACCAACGGTCGTTAGATTCCCCGTCAGTGAACATCTTCCATCAGACAGGAGGGATTACTTTGTGATTTTCACTCGGTTCATCCGGTATGGTGAACTCAACAACGAAGTCAGCTAATGCTTGCCCTTGGATGGTCCTTCGCGGCAGGTAGGTGATATCAAACTGGCTTAACTCGATGTTCCACTTTAGCATCCTACCGGAAGTTTCCGGTCGTTGGAGTACCTGCCGCAAGGGTTGGTCAGTGTAAATACTGATTGAGTGCGCCTGAAAGTAGGGACGAAGCTTGCGTGATGCAATCACCAGGCAATAGGCAAGTTTCTCGATCTTTGGATAATTCTTTTCTGCCCCCGTCAGTCGTTTACTAACATAGTACACCGGCCTTTGAACCTTGTCTTCTTCGCGAACTAGGGTTGTACTGATAGCGTGTTGAGACACAGCCAAATATACGTACAACGTCTCATGGTCTACTGGTTTTGACAACACTGGAGGACTTTCCAAGTGTCTTACCAGGGCTCGGAATGCTTCCTCGCAGTCAGTCATCCATTCGAAGTTTCTCTTTCCTTTCTTTATGACATCGAAGAAAGGAGCACACTTATCTGTGGCTCTGGATATGAATCGACTGAGCGCAGCTACTTTTCCGTTCAAGCTCTGTACCTGTTTTATGGTTCTAGGTGTCTGTATATCTCGGATGGCCTGGATCTTCTCCGGGTTAGTTTCAACTCCTCGTGCATTCACAATGAATCCCAAGAACTTCCCTGATGCCACGCCGAAAGAACACTTCAGGGGGATGATTTTCATTTCGAAGAGCCTCAGTATATCGAACATTTCCGCCAAGTCTCGAATGTGGTCGTTTGACTGCCGTGACTTCACAAGCATGTCATCCACATAGACTTCCATTGTTTTCCCAATCTGATCTTTGAACATTCGATTTACCATATGCTGGTAAGTTGCTCCGGCGTTCTTCAGTCCGAAGGGCATCACTACATAGCAGTATAACCCAACATTTGTGACAAAGATGGTGTGTTCTTGGTCTGGGATGTGCATCGGAATTTTGTTGTATCCAGAGTATGCATCCATAAATGACAATAACTCATGCCCTGCCGTTGAATCGACCAGTTGACCAATTCGTGGTAGCGGGAAGCTATCCTTCGGGCATGCTTCGTTTAAATCAGAATAGTCAACGCAGGTTCTCCATTTCCCGTTTGCTTTCTTTACCAACACAGGGTTGGACACCCATTCCGGGTAGAGGGCGTCGCGGACAAACCCATTGGCTTTGAGTTTATCCACCTCCTCTTTGAGAGCTGTAAACCTCTCCGGGTCCATGCCTCTCCTTTTTTGCTTCACAGGTACGTGTTTCGGGTCTATATTCAACATATGGCTCGCTATTGCAGGGGAAATCCCACGCATATCAGAGTGTGTCCAGGCAAAGACATCAAGATTCACTCGGAGGAAATCAGATAAATTCTCTGCCATTAGGGGATCGAGCCGTGACCCAATTTTAAGAACTCTTGTCGGGTCGCTGTGGCTAACTGGAATATCAATTGTTAGTTCGGCCGGTGCTGCGTCTGGTTCCCTGGGTTCCCCTTTGTCATCTCTCGGATCTATGTCTCCAACGATCCGAGAATGTCGCCCGAGCCAGGGCTCGGGCGCTAATTGTCAATCATCAGAATTCGGGATGCGGACGATGCTGTCTGTAGTCTTCCCCTTTTCTCTGCGCTGGGCCTCTCTCAGCTCAGCCACGTAACATGCACGTCCGGTTGCTTGGTCGCCATGCACTACGCCAACTCCTTTGTCCGTCGGGAATTTCAGTGTGAGACACCACGGGGCCAAGGCTGCCCTGAAATCTGCGAGGGCTGGTCGTCCCAAAAACACGTTGTATGGTGAATCAACATCCAGCACTATGAATGGTAGGATTCGCACTCTCCTGCGTTCACCTTGTCCCAGTTCAACTGGTAACTCCACATATCCTACTGCGTTTGTGGCTGCGCCGTTAAAGCCATGAATTCGGGCTTTAGATGGCTTCAAATCCTTAGTCTCCAGCTTCATTTGGTCATACGCTTTCTTGAAGATGATGTTAACGGAACTTGCGCAATCAATTAGGATTCTCCTTACGAATGCCGGTCCGATGGTTGCGGATATGACCAATGGATCGATGGTGGGAGCTTCCACCTTATCCGCGTCTCTATTCCTAAATACAATATCGTTGTGCATCGTGCGTTGCTGCTTTTCCATCCTCCACATTTGAACAGCACTCATGCTCTGTATGTCTCAAGGAATTAGCATATCGCTCCATTTCCTGCCAATTTTTATCCGCAGGATGAGGTCCACCAGCAATTGTGTTAATAATCAATCTTCCCACAGTTCGAGTAGGTTGCTCTGGTTGGTGTAGAGCTGGGCCACGTCCGGGGTCTGAAGTCTCTTGTCTTCCTTCTGGCGTATCTTTGACGAATTCCTGCAGCTTCTTCTGCCTAATCAATTTCTCAATAGCGTCATGGAGATGCCTGCATTCGTCTGTGTTGTGCCCATAAGACTCGTGAAAGCGGCAATACTTTCCAGTCCACTTTTGCTCCTCTATTGATTCCTTAGGGCATGGTTTTCTGTATTGAAAAGTGTTGCAGGTCGATAAGTAGATGTTTTCAAGAGACGCATTCAGTGGAGTGTATTCGTTGTAGGTTGGGATCCTTGACTTCCATCTCCCCGTTTCCTTCTTCTTTCCAGGATTTCCACTTCCAGTTCCCTTAGACTGCCCGGGCTTATTTTGGACGCAGGCCTGAATCTTTCCAGGGTTATTGTCGGTTGCTTTCATGGCGATGTTGCCCTTTACAAACTCCTGAACGAACCCTGGTGCCTTGTCTTTCCTTATCCACCGAGCTTCTTCCCTCCTTATGAACTGGTGGGCTTTCGAATAGAAACGTTCCAACGTAGCTGGTGGCTTTCCCGCCAACCAATCCCCAAATTCAGAGTCTGGATCCACTCCACGCATTACTGCCATCAAAATCGCGTGGTCATTTGGATTGCTCACTTCAGTAGCAGCAACATGAAATCTCTGCAAGTATACTTTCAGTGATTCTCCAGGAGCTTGGGTCACGCTTGATAAGGACATCACATCCTTGGGTCGAGCGGTGTGTATCCTGAATTGTTCTATGAATTTCCTTGCTAATTTGTCGAAGTTTGAGATTGACCATGGAGGAAGTCGAGTGAACCACATGGTGGCAATTCCGGACAGAGTTATTGGAAAGCACCTGCACTTAGTTGCGTCGTTGGCCCTTGCTGAATCCATCATCCATCCATACCTCATTACATGTTGTCTAGGGTCAGTTTTTCCTTCATAGGCGGGTATGGTGGGCATGTTAAACTTCCTTGGGTATTCAGCCTGTAGAATGGTATCTGTGAAGGGAGTATGACTCTTAGACATTCCCCAATCTTCATTAGTCAAACCTTGGTTCTCTCTCATCAACTGCCTGACCATAGCTGTCAAATCCGGAGTTTGTATGGTAGGAGGAAGGTTGGGTTCCGCTCCACGGGCTTGATTTCTAGTAGAGCGATCAGTGGCACCTACTTGGTCATCTTCATCCTTGTGGCATCGCTTGGGAGGTTCATCAGCTAAAGTTGAGCTATCATCTTCGGAGTAGGGGACATGGCTACCTCCAGCATTCTGATGCTGCTGTTGAGCAAGTTGGGCCATGAGGTCAGCATTAACTTGCATTTGCTCAGCGAGTTGCCTTTGTAGGATCGATTTCACCCTAGAGGGGGGTGAATAGGGTGATAGTGTAAATTATAAAAATTAATCGCGGAAGCTTATAAATTAATTTCAATTCAGATCACAGAATAGCAGCACAGATATTGCAGAATATAAATAACAGAATAAAACAGAACAACACAGAATTTACCCAGCTTCGGCAAAACCCTGCCTACGTGCTGCCCCCAAGGTTTCTACTAGAAATTAGATAGTCCCTCGCTTACACACGTAAAGTCGCTATACCCGCTATTGATTAATCTAACTCTACGCTCAAAACCCTGCCACAACTCAATTACCGAGTTGCGAATTCTCAAGCTACGCCACGTAGCTTGTCCCCTAGTCACACGACTAGAAAAATAAACGGTTTAAAAATAAAGACACAAATTAAAAACAATTTAATACAAAATAAAAAACAAAGCCCTATAAATATAAACTAAAACCCCTTTTTATATTTAAAACCCTTTTACTCTAAACCAGAAATTAGCCGGCCCTTCTTTTCTTTATTATTCGACCCGATACTTCTCTCTGGCTTGAACAAATGGCGGCTTTGCAACTGAATTAGGGCTTGTGAAAAATTTGGGGCTTTCGTTCCTCTTGTGCTCTGATCTTCGGGCTTTTCGAAGTGCCGTTCCTAAATCGATCGAATTGTTGATTGTTTCGAGAATTGCCTAGCTCGATCGATTTCTCGTTGCTCTCTCTGGCTACTTCGACGAGTTCGATTCTTGCTTCTCGTAAGAATTTTTTTCTCTGTTGCCTTTTGATTTTTGTATTCGAACTCTTGATCCTTAGCCGATGATGATGTTAGGGTTTTTATATAGGAGTCGAACTCCATAATTTCCGTTCGTATAAAATGTTTGAGTTTATCACACGATTTCTCTGGCCGCTTGATTTTTGTTGAACGATGATGATTTATTTGACTTTGTCAATTTCGTATTATCGTTGCTTGGTTGACACGGCTTTAAAAATTGTGATGAGCACGGCTTATAATTTGACTTTGTCATATTTGATAATACCGCTGCTGTTGAAATTTTGATTTCTTTGTGATGACCACGGCTTTGACTTTATGTATGAACACGGCTTTGATATTGTGGCTTGTACTTGTATACTGCTGTGTCCTTTACTTGGTGTTGTAGCAGTTTGTATTTGCTGTTTTCCATGAACATGCTTCACTGCATTATTATTGATTTGTTCAAACTTGACATGGCGATTTCTGTTGGTTCTTCTCAAAAATTGCTGTGGCACTTTCCATGATTTCGACTTCACTGTTGCAAGTGTTCTTGCTTCTGCATATTGCAGTATCCATGCGCCACTGTTTGTACTTGATGGTTGCTCTTCTAGTTGGATATGTTGGTTCGAATTGCAATTTGTCTTTTGTACTGCTTCACCATGTTCAATGTTATCTGTTTCCTGTCATGTTTGTTTGCAACTGTGTTTCATTTGCATAGCTGAACTTCATTCACTTATGCAGTTTGGTCCTGCTTATGATATCTTGTAGCCTGTTGGTCTTCATGTGTCTGGTTTTGTTGATCTGACTTGTATCACTTGATGTCTTGAGCTTCAATTGTGCTCGACCTCGTATCACAGCAAACTGCATGTTATGTTTCCTGATCATATTTGGCCATTTGATCGAGCTGTAGTATTGTTCCATGTACATTTTTGACATCCATGTTCTTCACTGTGTTGATTATTGTGCATGTCACTGAGTTTTCATTTGCTTGAGTTTTAACTGTGCTCGAACTCTGTCCATACTTGCCTTTGTGGTCTTGTGTCTTGCCATTCTTTGTTGCCTTGAATCTGTTGTAATGTGTTAGCTTGTAGTCATTGACTTGTTCATGCTGTACTTGGATATTTGCAGTTCCACTATGTTGTAGCTGGTCTTTCACTGTGACATATTCACTTGTGACTGCACTGCATTGTCGTCTTGTGGCAGTTGCTTTGTCTCCATGTATTTCATGTAGTATGGTCATTTGGTTGTTGTGCTTAGTTCATGTGTATGCTGTACACTAAGCATTTCTTAGTTTGCATATCAACTTGTTGCAGTCAATGGTTGCTGTGCACTTTTGTGCTTGCATTTTGATGCAGTCTTCATTAGCATGCTACTGATTGGTGTTTCATTTCTTGTGATATCCATGTTGCAACTGTTTTTGACATGTTAACTGCCCTGTGTTGAATCCAGTTTCAAAAACTCGGGTTTGACCTTGTGCTCGTGTTGTGATGTATTGCATGTGAGTTGAACCCGGTTTTTCATTTGGGTTTGACCTGTGCTTACCTGTTCCTGTAAATCAATCAAGTGTATATATCGGCGTGCACGGCGTTGTGGCATATACAGTAATACACTGTGTATGTCACAAGTTGTTCGTGTATGATGAATTCAAATTTAAATTATGACGAACAACCCAAATAACTGAGGCAAATCATATTTTCAAAAATTATCTTTTATTTTTGAATTTGCAAAAATATTTCTTTTTCAATTTTACTGTGTTAGTTTATATTTTTGCAGATTGCTCAGATGCTGGATTCAAACTGGAATGCAGTTGAAGATAAATACGAGTGTGAGTGATATGTAGTGAGGTGAATATGTAAAATAGTGATGTAATTAGAAATTGTAATTGAGAATGTATAGTGAATAGTGAGAGCTTGAATTTGTACTATTCAAAATTGTAATAAATATTTGTTTGAATAAAATATTCGTTTGAATTCAAATTCTGTGTTATTTATTTTATTCAGCAAATATTTACTTAATCTGTGAAAAATAAAATAGTACATTATCAAATACATTTAAACGAATGTATATATGTTTATTATCATCAAACAAAAATCATATAAGCGCATATTCAACAATCTCCCCCTTCTGATGATAACAAACATATATTTAAGATTTTGAATATGTTAAATGTATTTGATCATAGATATATCCTAATTGCTCCCCCTATTTAAATGCTTCCACTCTACACAAAGCTCCCCCTACATATATGCATTCAAATAGAAATATATAAATGGGCCTATATGCAAATGGAAAATTATTTGACCTTTGCTTGATTCTATTTGACAAAATCTTAACTTTTCTCTCCCCCTTTTGTTATCAGCAAAAGAATAATAGTGTTAGAGAAAATAGAGATAAAGTTATTGATATTGACCAACATTAAAACTCAATTGAATATAAATATTAAATTTCAATAAAAAATCAAACAAAAATCATAAATATTTTGTTAGGCGCATATTCCACTTTTAGAATGATAGGAATGATATCATCATATAAAACCATACAGTTGTGTCTATTTGTGGCATATTTATATCAGGAATTTGAATATCTACTAACTATGCATAACCGTTAGGACTTTTAAATGAGATTAGTAGTATTCCAATTTTATTTTAGAAAAAATGAATTCAAGTATCTTCTAACCACGCATAACCGTGAGGACTTTTAAATGGGATTAGAATCAACTTGTTTATTTTACAAATCAACTTTTGATATGCGTTCCATACATGCATAACCGTGAGGACTTTTAAATGAGCATGGAAGCACATAACAAATTCCAAGTAATTCACCCATGCATAACCGTGAGGACTTTTAAATGAGAGTGAATACTTTGGTATTTATTATTATTATTATTATCTTTTTTTTAAAAAAAAATATGAAAAATGAAAAACGAACGATTCCTGTTTAAAGTACCACATATTGACAAACTATATAGAATTTTGATGAGTGATGGTCGTTAGAAATATGATAGATATAGAGATGGTCATGGAATTTTTACCAACAAACATTTTTATAACTCTTGTTTAAATTTTTAAAGAAATTTATTAATTATACCGTCTCGAGTTATAATATATAATCAATATCAACGCTCATCACTTTTTCAATCACTATTTTTCTTTTCGATAATCATTTGGGAGTCAGATTAGTCAAAATAGTTATTTAAAATCAAATTCAAAAATAATTATGAAATTAATTTTTCAAAATGACTAATCTGAAAATATTGTCAAAAATGATTTTCTCGAGGGGGTTTTATAAGAAAATTTTCTGCTATTTGAAAATTATTTGAAATGAAAAATATGTAGATATTTTCTTTAAAAAAATGATGCAGTTACTAAATGTCTCAAAAATCACGTTCAACTAGTAGTTTTTCTATCAACTAGATTACCAGTGTAATCTGCATCTGAATTTCTTTTTCACTCAAAATCATCATTAATTGAATTTGGTTAACCAAACATGAAGTGTGCACCAAAAATTTCAAACTCAATTTTTACAGCAATTTAAATGACATTCTTTTGAATTTGAATTGAAGCCGTGAAAATAATCAGAAAACCGTGAATATAGAGTTAGCCGAATTATAACTAATTGTATAATTATCCAACAAAAACACTATTTTTAATCCAAACTGATATATATGAAGTAATTCAAAGAATCTAGAGAATTTTATAGTGTTGTGGCATAAGAATATAATTTGGCCAACTATTTTGAATGAGTCAGAATCATCATCTTTTAATCATCTCAATATTGGCTGATTTTAATTCAGAATACGGTGCAGATTATCACATTTAATATATCGTTTAAAACATACCATTACCTGTTTTACCTTTACGATATTTTTCGTTGTTGTCCGTTGTAATTCTGTCACCTTTATACTAGGCTAAGGAACTTTGCTTTGTCGCCCGTTGTGTTTCTGGAACAGCCAAAATCCAGAGAACACTGTTGTTGTTCCTTGGCCTGCCACCACACCTACACGATGAAAGATTTATGTGACCTATAAAGTTTTTATAGGTCCATGGTTGTTAGTGGCAGAAAATTTTGAATAACAATTTTGTAAAGACCCAAAACTATTTATAATTGTTCCCTTCGGCACCCAAATTTGTTTAACTTTGAGAGATTTTATATTTCTGCCTTTTGGAACCCAAATCGGTATAGTTTTCACATGTTTGGGTCTATACCAACAATTATTGTGACTGTGTCCATATTTTCTACAAATCGTGCACATGGAATTAATTTGACTAATATTGCTTTCAACAATTTTCGAACTGTTATATCCAAGTCCTTGTCTAACCGAATTAACAGTTTGCTTACCTAATAGCATATTCAACGATTTTTCACTTTTTGAAAATTTATTCAAAGTCGTTGACAATTGTTGGACTTGTGTTTTGAGAGATTCATTTTCGTTTAACAATTGTGTGCACTTTTTAATAGAATTCTCTCTCCTAGTATTTTCATTCTCTTTTAAAATCAAAATTTCATTTTCAAGTGATTTTATATTGATTTCTGATTTTTTAATTTCTTCTTCGAATGTTGGACACTTATCACACTTAGGGATCCTACTTTGATAGGTTTTAACTAGTTGATCAAGTTGTTTATTGCATTCTATCAAAGTATCCTTTTGAGATTCAAGTTTGGCATATTTTTCCCTAAGTCGTTCAAAACAGCCGTTTACTTCATGGAAATATATAAGCAACTCAGAATGGGTAAGTTTTGATACCTCACTTGGCTCGTCATCGTCACTGTTAGTTGTATCACCTCGAAGACACAATTCTGCCTTTTCGCTTTCACTGCCAGTGCTTTGATCATTCTTGTCTATTTCATCCCAAGTGGCTGCAAAACTTTTCTTTTTCTGTTTCTTTCCATGGATGGATTTAATTTGTGGACAATCGGGCTTGATATGGCCGGGTTTGTTGCAATTATAACAAATAAACTTTTGTTCTTCTGAGTATTCTAGTGCTTTGGCTATTCTGCTTTTTGCTTTTTGAATTCGAGCTGAATTTCCATGTTTCTGATTCCATTTTTTGAATTTCCTTATTAACAGCTCTAGTTCTTCTGCACCATCATCATCGTCATTGTCATCACTTTCGGTTGTTCCTTTGAGCGCTATTGATTTCTTTCGAGTATTTCCTCCTTCACGCTCTTCCTTGAATTTCATTTCTAGCTCATAAGTGGTGAGATTTCCGATGAGTTCTTCGACTTTCATTTGTTTCAAATCTTTTGATTCTTGAATGGCAGTCGCTTTTGCTTCAAATTTTCGTGGAAGGACTCTAAGGATTTTTCAGACTATCTCCAACTCTGTGTATGATTTTCCAAGAGCTTTTGATTTGTAAACGATATTGGAAAGTCGTCCATGCATCTCTTTGACATTTTCTTACTTCGCCATTGTGAAGTTCTCGTATTCGCTGCTTAGCATGGCAAGGCGAGATTCTTTGACTTGAGATGTTCCTTCGTGAGTCACTTCTAGTGTGTGCCATATTTCCTGTGCAGTTAGACAATGTGAGACACGATTAAATTCAAATTGATCCAATGAACAGATAATAGAATTCATAGCTCTAGCATTAGCATTTTGTAATTTATTTTCTAGTTCTGTCCATTGATCTTTTGGTTTCTCTATTTCCAGATTATCTACAGTTATAGCTGGTATTCTATAACCTGTCTCAACAATATTCCAAGCGTCAATGGTTTTCAGAAAAATTTGCATTCTATTTTTCCAGTAAGCATATTCACCATTGAACATTGGTGTTCTAACTATGGATTGACCCTCAGCAAAAACAGTATTAAAAGAAGTCATTTTAAAAATTCAAAATTTTAAAACAAAAAATTGGTTTTTGTAAAAAAATCAAATTTTTAAAAAATCGGCTTTTGTTCCTAGCTCCGATGCCACTTGTAGGATCGATTTCACCCTAGAGGGGGGGTGAATAGGGTGATAGTGTAAATTATAAAATTAATCGCGGAAGCTTATAAATTAATTTCAATTCAGATCATAGAATAGCAGCACAGATATTGCAGAATATAAATAACAGAATAAAACAGAACAACACAGAATTTACCCAGCTTCGGCAAAACCCTGCCTACGTGCTGCCCCCAAGGTTTCTACTAGAAATTAGATAGTCCCTCGCTTACACACGTAAACTCGCTATACCCGCTATTGACTAATCTAACTCTACGCTCAAAACTCTGCCACAACTCAACTACCGAGTTGCGAATTCTCAAGCTACGCCACGTAGCTTGTCCCCTAGTCACACGACTAGAAAAATTAACGGTTTAAAAATAAAGATACAAATTAAAAACAATTTAAAACAAAATAAAAAACAAAGCCCTATAAATATAAACTAAAACCCCTTTTTATATTTAAAACCCTTTTACTCTAAACCAGAAATTAGCCGGCCCTTCTTTTCTTTATTATTCGACCCGATACTTCTCTCTGGCTTGAACAAATGGCGGCTTTGTAACTGAATTAGGGCTTGTGAAAAATTTAGGGCTTTCCTTCCTCTTGCGCTCTGATCTTCGGGCTTTTCGAAGTGTCGTTCCTAAATCAATCGAATTGTTGATTGTTTCGAGAATTGCCTAGCTCGATCGATTTCTCATTGCTCTCTCTGGCTACTTCGACGAGTTCGATTCTTGCTTCTGGTAAGAATTTTTTTCTCTGTTGCCTTTTGATTTTTGTATTCGAACTCTTGATCCTTAGCCGATGATGATGTTAGGGTTTTTATATAGGATTCGAACTCCATAATTTTTGTTCGTATAAAATGTTTGAATTTGTCACACGATTTCTCTGGCCGCTTGATTTTTGTTGAACGATGATGATTTATTTGACTTTGTCAATTTCGTATTATCGTTGCTTGGTTGACACGGCTTTAAAAATTGTGATGAGCACGGCTTATAATTTGACTTTGTCATATTTGATAATACTGCTGCTGTTGAAAATTTGATTTCTTTGTGATGACCACGGCTTTGACTTTATGTATGAATACGGCTTTGATATTGTGGCTTGTACTTGTATACTGCTGTGTCCTTTACTTGGTGTTGTAGCAGTTTGTATTTGCTGTTTTCCATGAACATGCTTCACTGCATTATTATTGATTTGTTCAAACTTGACATGGCGATTTCTGTTGGTTCTTCTCAAAAATTGCTGTGCCACTTTCCATGATTTCGACTTCACTGTTGCAAGTGTTCTTGCTTCTGCATATTGCTGTATCCATGCGCCACTGTTTGTACTTGATGGTTTCTCTTCTAGTTGGATATGTTGGTTCGAATTGCAATTTGTCTTTTGTATTGCTTCACCATGTTCAATGTTATCCGCTTCCTGTCATGTTTGTTTGCAACTGTGTTTCATTTGCATAGCTGAACTTCATTCACTTATGCAGTTTGGTCCTGCTTATGATATCTTGTAGCCTGTTGGTCTTCATGTGTCTGGTTTTGTTGCTCTGACTTGTATCACTTGATGTCTTGAGCTTCAACTGTGCTCGAGCTCGTATCACAGCAAACTGCATGTTATGTTTCCTGATCATATTTGGCCATTTGATCGAGCTGTAGTATTGTTCCATGTACACTTTTGACATCCATGTTCTTCACTGTGTTGATTATTGTGCATGTCACTGAGTTTTCATTTGCTTGAGTTTTAACTGTGCTCGAACTCTATCCATACTTGCCTTTGTGGTCTTGTGTCTTGCCATTCTTTGTTGCCTTGAGTCTGTTGTAATGTGTTAGCTTGTAGTCATTGACTTGTTCATGCTGTACTTGGATATTTGCAGTTCCACTATGTTGTAGCTGGTCTTTCACTGTGACATGTTCACTTGTGACTGCACTACATTGTCGTCTTATGGCAGTTGCTTTGTCTCCATGTATTTCATGTAGTATGGTCATTTGGCTGTTGTGCTTAGTTCATGTGTAGGCTGTACACTAAGCATTTCATAGTTTGCATATCAACTTGTTGCAGTCAATGGTTGCTGTGACTTTTGTGCTTGCATTTTGATGCAGTCTTCATTAGCATGCTACTGATTGGTGTTTCATTTCTTGTGATATCCATGTTGCAACTGTTTTTGACATGTTAACTGCCCTGTGTTGAATCCAGTTTCAAAAACTCGGGTTTGACCTTGTGCTCGTGTCGTGATGTATTGCATGTGAGTTGAACCCGGTTTTTCATTTGGGTTTGACCTGTGCTTACCTGTTCCTATAAATCAATCAAGTGTATATATCGGCGTGCACGGCCTTGTGGCATATACAGTAATACACTGTGTATGTCACAAGTTGTTCGTGTATGATGAATTCAAATTTAAATTATGACAAACAACCCAAATAACTGAGGCAAATCATATTTTCAAAAATTATCTTTTATTTTTGAATTTGCAAAAATATTTCTTTTTCAATTTTACTGCGTTAGTTTATATTTTTGCAGATTGCTCAGATGCTGGATTCAAACTGGAATGCAGTTGAAGATAAATACGAGTGTGAGTGATATGTAGTGAGGTGAATATGTAAAATAGTGATGTAATTAGAAATTGTAATTGAGAATGTATAGTGAATAGTGAGAGCTTGAATTTGTACTATTCAAAATTGTAATAAATATTTGTTTGAATAAAATATTCGTTTGAATTCAAATTCTGTGTTATTTATTTTATTCAGCAAATATTTACTTAATCTGTGAAAAATAAAATAGTACATTATCAAATACATTAAAACAAATGTATATATGTTTATTATCATCAAACAAAAATCATATAAGCGCATATTCAATAGCCTTCTGCTTTCTGTAAGCTCTTTTATCAAGTCATTCAATTCTGCTCGTGAAACAGCTTCCACTTGGTTTTGGCTGGAGGGCCCCGTGCCTCGAATTGCTTGTTGATCGTTAGGTCCAAGTTGTTGAACACTAGCGGTTCGCGGGCATCTACATTTTGGGAGGTCAATCTTGTTCGTGGTCTTCCCATGGTAGAGTCGTTGGTTGTAACTCTGAGTAGAATCAACAGATGCCTTATGAATAATTACGGATCTTCTTCGGGGGATTTATGCAATCCAGTAGCTACAAAGTAGATCCTCACAATCTGAGAATTCGGTTCTCCGTGAAAGCACCAAAATGTTAGCGCCAAAATTGGTCACTAACACCCTTAGAGAGTTTGTGTAGAGAGATTAATGAAGAAGATAAATTAAAATAGAGAAGATAATATAAATTAAAATGCGGGAGACGAGAACACAGAATTTATAGTGGTTCGGCGTTGTAGCCTACGTCCACTTTGAAGTTGATCCTTTATTTCTTCACTTTAACTTGATTACAGATACAATCCGCTTTTAAGTATTCGAATAGAATTGTGAAATAAAAGTAGAAGTCTTGGATGAGGTTTGGATGAGGCAGAGTATCCCCTGTGTTTTTTGAAATCTGATCCCGTTTTCTGTGCCCCTGCCTCCCTATTTATAGATGATAATGGGTTGGACTTCCCTAGTGGGCCTGGTAGTCGAATAACTCGGTCCAAAGAGTGTAGGCACGGCGCGCCGACCAGGGAGGCTGAACGATGGAATGCCGAATAGAAACCTTCGTGCCGAACGAGTAGGCTGAGCAATAGTTGGAACAGTTGTGTTGAGGAGGATGCTGAAACATCTTGCTGGTCGAACGTTCGGGGATGCCGAGCGTTCTTACGCCGAACGTTCGTAGAAAGCCGAACAAACTTTGGTGGCCGAACGATATTATTTGGCCAAGCGGCATTCAACGCCTAACTATCTCTCAATGCCAGACAACCTCTAGATGCCGAACGATATCCTTATGCCGAACGGTCTTAAGCTGAATGTTTACTTCGGCCAAACGCTCCTTTGGCCGAACATGCTCTGGATGCCGAGTGTCCTTTGACTACTGAACACACTTTACACCGAGTACACCTTGGAGGCCGAACGTTAGTCTTGGCCGGACGACATTCAATGCCGAACGTTCTTCTGATGCCGAGCGATACTTGATGCCGAGCGCTCCTCTCTGACCGAGCGTCCTTGCTATGCCGAGTACTAGGTTGCCTGGTCAATTCCTTGGGAAACATATATATTGACATGTGATTTGTGTAATGTTGTCTCAGTGACATGTTGTATCTAAGTACCATTTCAAAAAAAAGTCAACTTTCTTCAAATTAACAAAGGGCCATGTTAAAATAAAAATAAATGAACGAAATTATACAATGTTAAGCAACACATATACCAGTTTTTTTTCGTTCTCATCTGCACAACGAAGATTAACGCTATCCACACATATCCAATGATACTACTTTCATTCTTTTTTGCTTATATTTTCTTTATGATGTCAGCCTGAAAAAAAATGCAAAGACCAATGCATAAATAGGTTTTATTCTATGTTGGATGAGGTAAAAAAAAGTTAAATGATTAGAGGAAAGTAAAAGTTAAATAAATGAGAAAAACCCAAACAAGTGACGATATGGGAGCTTATGTACTCTTCAGAACATAGAATAAAGGTGCATTTGCACCAAAACATTATCTTGTTCTATCGAACGTGGATGTTAGAACTGGGTAACCAAAAAAATGGCTTTTTTCAACGTGAAGTGTAAAATATGGACTATAGACATGTGATGTGTTAGATGCATTTAAAGCCAATGGTCCACTTTTTTAAAATCCCGAATTAAATTCCAAACCTCGTGCACCTAATATGTAGTTAATCATGATTTATAGTAGTTGATTACTATCCACTAATAAAAATAATTTTAAACCAATCCGCGGGTGTGGCGCAGTGGAAAGGAGGCTTGGGTTTTGATTAAAAGACCCAGGTTCAATTCCTACCATGCACTTCCCTATCCTATATAAATTTACCCGGGTGGTATGGGGGCTTGGATCAGTGGACGACTTTACTATACCCTCCTCAAGAGTTTACCAGCCCGCTGAGTTCTTCTGGGTTTTCAAAAAAAAAAAAATTCAACCAAAACCTACTTTCAATTCACCTTTTGCAACACAAAAACTCCATATCGTATTTGTTAAAATTTCTCCTTTCCAACCACCTTCAAATACCCATTTTCCCTACTTTCATTTTACTAGTACACACCCTCTTTAAGTCCTAAATAGGCACTTATTTGGTTGGTGGAGTTAAAACTGACATAAATGCCACATAAGAAACTTGCCAGAACATATAATATCATTGTTGGGATTCTTTTCAATTTAACTTGTAGGTATACCTGACATATCATCAAAATTCTCTGTAATGTCTGTAAAATAGTGTTTTTCAATGTAAGATGCAGATAGTATTTAATACTAAAGTAATATCTGGTGTAGAGGCTGCTAATGACTTTGTAGGGGGGTTCACTCTATAAGTAGAAAGCAAGCATTTCGCCAAAAGCTAAGAGCATAAAAACAATTGTTCTGAGTACAATTGTTCAACTTAGAGTTTCCATTTGTGTCAAATGTGATGAACAGATGCGGTCTGGTTAACATTGTAAAACCTAAACAAGTAGGACATCTAGCACAACTTTTGTATGACACTTAGATGTTAAACAAAAAGAAATTATGCAACCTATATTTTATAATTGGAATATATCACATGATATCGGGCAGTGATACGTCTCTAAATTATCTACCTTGATGTTTTATGATCAAATATCCTTACACCAGTTAACCAATGATTAAAAAAAGGGAACGTATAACAAGGTAGTAAAGAACCTTATAATAGCTCCATTCATTTTGATCCCCAATTATTACAGCAAAATGCAAGTTTCACTATAGATAGGTACAAAATTCCCATTATAGCACCAGCAGATGTAGATAAATGACACGCATAGGACTTTCTAAACTGCTCTTTAGGATCAGTTTGGGATGTCTATTTGTATATATTTTTCATAACCACCTTCTACTAATACCTTGGTTCCTTATGCAATCCTAGCCATGGTAGCATCAGTAACGCTGGGTCTTTTTTTCGATATGGAGAAAAAAACTTCATATCCAGCTAAGATAGGTGAAAACACACTTTGTTTCCAATGGGCAATTATTTTAGTCCAAATCTATGTCAATATTTGGAGGAGTTCTATTCTCATGGAAAATGTGCACAAAGTAGATTGTATAGCCTGTGAATCCTAAAGAAGCATTAAAACTAACTAAGCAATCCCAACATAGTACTGAAAGTTACATGAAGCCTATGCCAATCAAAATCTTAGGTCCAGAGCATGATTTACACAAATTATTGGTGCATTGAATCATATATGTTTGAGAAACACACATGCTCAAAAAAAAATAAAAATAAAAAAAATAAAAGGGGAGATATCCATGTAAATGAATTCAACTTTCATCACACACAGAATAATTATTTATGTTTGATATTTATTTTGTAAAATAAGATACTTGTTGACTACAATCAAAGATATGAGATTGCATTATTCTTGTCTGTATTCCTAGAATCTCCTTACAATTAAAAATATCATACCAAATCAAAAACAAAAATAATAATAAAAAAAAATTGAATTATGCGGACCTCAAATCGATTTAGGGTTCTAGACTCACTCCTCAAATAGAATTACATGCACAATCAGCTCGTCGTCGAATTCAGAACCTTTTTTAGAGATGCCGATGATCGACAAAGTTTAGGTTTTGATCTAGGATTATATATTACTTTGGGAGTTTCAATTTAGGGTTACATATTACTTTGTGAGTTTGGTTTGGAGGGAAAAAATATCGGGGAGTGGGGTGTTTTCTTTTGGGGCTATTTTTTGCTAAAGCATTATGTAACAACCTAGAATTTCTGTAATTTGAAATTCATATATTTAATTGATTTTAAATATTAACAAGTAAAATTTGTAAGTCGAATAAATTTTATTTCGAATATCTAGATTTAATTGGATAATTAAACCGATAATTTAATACTTAAAATTACAGAAATAATTGGAAATTGGGTTTAATGTGATTAAAATTGATTTGTAAAGTTGTATTAAATCATTAGAATGATGTTACAGAACTTTTAAAATTAAATTTAAAGTTAATTTGTGGAAATTGAATATTTTAATATTTATTTGACGTGTGAAAATAGCCATTTTTCAAACAGTCTCGGATTTCGACGAAACCAGTTTTATTGGATCCGTAATGTTATATTATTCTAAGATTTCATATTTCGTGTCAATCGGATTTAACGGTTGTCTAGGGCGAGCCAAAACGCATAGAAATTAGTTTAACCGATTTAATTTAAATTTGATCGTTTATTTCTGTAACTCGCACATACGATCGAATTGGCTCTCGATACCTATTGCATTGTGTCCGGAACATGGGTTAAACCCTAGAAACGTTAGTCGGTACGCTTCGTTTGGAGTTTGAAAAAAAATCAGGTGAATAGTGTTTTGAGAATTTTGTATAAAAGGACTTGATTTCCCAATATTTGCACTCAAAACCCAAATTCAGAAACCCATGCCACCATTTTTTTTATTTCCACGGCCAGAAACTTCCGATCTTCATCCCCTCTAATCTCCTCATCCGTCAACTTTCATGACAAACACCCAACTACAACTTTGTAGAACATCGAGAGATCTTACCATCCAACGGCTATGATCTTGATCGACGCAGTAGATCGATGGGAAAATGAGTTTGAATGGCCGATGGTTGCGCACGGTTTTCGAGAAGGGGAGGCGACCGAGCTTCATGTGGTTCCTGCCGTGGGTGGCGCGCGTGCATGCGGAGGCGGGGGAAGTCCTTGATCATCATCTGGTCGTCATCTGGTGGTACGGCATAAAGCAAAGTCGAACGGCAATGGGTTCGAAGCTGGCGGTTTCGAAAGCGAAGAAGAAAAAAAAGGGGGGCGGCCCAGATCTATAGTCACGGAATCGAATGGCTGGAATTGATTTAGGTTATAATTAAAATAATAGTTGTAATTTACATATATTTAAAATTTGAACGAACTTTAAAACATCATAACTTTTTGATACGAGGTCGGAAATGGACGAAACGACTTGTGTTGGAATCGTATTGTCGAATACTACGCAATGGAGTTGGATTAGAGTTGATTGGAGCTAGCGTGAATTTTTGGTAAAATTAAACACTCGTTTAATTTTATTCGGAACGAAACACTACAACTATTATTGGAAGCAAGGTGAGAACTTCTCACCCAATCGAATTTGTTTCGATTTAAATTTTAAATAATTAGATTTAAAATTGCTTGATTGTGTGAATGAATGATAAATTGTTATCGGTTGTATTGAAATAGACCCTATACGCCGCATATTAAGCGGAGGTTATTATATTAAACACATATACCGCGATATTCCACCTTGAAGTGGAATTGGTATTATATATGTACTTGGAGTTGATTTCCCGCATTATATAGCGGATGAGACCCTATTGCGCAACATAATAGCGGATATATTTTTTTGAAACTCATGTACCGTGATATCCCGTATTGAAATGGGGTTGGTATTGTGCTAACATTTATGGATGCAGGGAAACAGGTTGGAAGAATCCAACTGGATTCCTCACCCGTATTGATTTATTTACAGATATTGTGATATATTCTGTTATCATATGGTATATGATGTTTTGGATGACGTGATTGTTAGATTTAGTGCTGTTGCAGCATTGGGCCTATTTTAGAAAATTAAAAGTGTTAAAGTGATGATTTTCAAATTTAAAAGGATTTTAAAGTGATTTTCGAAAGTATACGTTTTATTGAATTTTGGAATTGATTCATTTTAAATAAATAAACGTTATAATTTTAATGTTATAAAAATTATGATTTTTGAGAAATATAGTTGAAATGTGATTTTTGAAATATGGAGTTAATGATTTTATAAAATAGTTTTAAATAGAGATTTTTGAATTTATTACAAAAGCTTTATATATAAGATTTATAAAATTTGATTTTTTTTTCAATCAAAGTGCTGAAATTATAAAGGAGTTTTAAAGACGTTTTAAAATGATGTTATAAATGGATTTTATAAAAGAATAGAATCTACGATTTGCGAAGTTATAAGAATGAATTGATAAATAGAGAATTATAAGTAATTTGCTTATAATTCGGATTTTGGGTGTAAATGGGATATGGATAGAATTTGTTAATAAAGTGATTTTATAAGTTGAAGTTGTTATAAAATATAAATGGAATTTATAAATAATTGTTTTATAAATCCGAAATCAACTTATTTTGATAAGTTAATTATTATAGCTTATTAAAGGAGATATATTCACGATTTTGGACAGTGGATAATCCTTTAAATAAAATGGTAGAAATTTTGAATTTGGTTAACGAAGTATATTCACGATTTTGGACAGTGAATAATATATTAAAGAAATGTTTTGGGGAAGTGATATTTTATATAGAATTAAAATGATTTAAAGATGTTTTAAAATGTATTAAGTATTGAAACCATAGATTTCAACGTTCATTGTTGAAATAGACTTTTTCGAGAAACAAAAGGAAATGGTGGGCTATAACACTGTTGTTATAGTAAATGATTTTCGAAAGGAAATGTTTTATATAGTATTGGGATTTATATATCTATCTTAATTTTGAATCCCTACACTAGTGATTTTGGGTTGTCGTAACAATGTTTTATGCAACATTCGTTTTGACTCGAATAAATGTGTTTAAGAGAATGTTTTCCTTAAAGAATAAAATATATAGTTAACTGTGATTTAAGTATATTG
Organism: Allium cepa; assembly: GCA_030765085.1. NCBI lineage: Eukaryota > Viridiplantae > Streptophyta > Magnoliopsida > Asparagales > Amaryllidaceae > Allium > Allium cepa. Next base: position 307,263,466 of record CM060929.1, read on the forward strand.
AATATTTTCGAAATGTTGAAAATAAATAGATTTGTGAATTACTTATTATTAAATAAGTATGGAAATGTTTTCCAATATGAAGTGAAATGTTTTGAGATTTTATTTTTTAAAGATAAATTGAAAGTGAATATTTGAAATCGATTTAAAAATCATATATCAGTTGATATTTGGAAATGTTTCCGCGTAAGAAAAATGATTTGAAATTTGTTTTCAAAAGTGGTAAAGGTGAAAAGTGATTTGAAATTTGTTTTCAAATGGTTGAAGTGTGGAAAAATATATCTTGTAAAGATATTTTTGGAAAATAAATAATTTGGGGAAATTTTTTGGAATGTGGTGATGTTGTGCATATCTATTGATAGTTAAATAACCTACTATCAATATTTACCTTTGAATGGGTATTTGTTGTGATTTGCTTGAATTTGAATGCTACATTTATTTTAAAAATAAGCGCTCGTTATTCGGTTTAGCAGGGAGAGGACCTTTGGATCATAAATCCCATTCCGAATAGTGATGCATCGTAATGCATAGCATTTGAAGACCGGTGTTGAAGACTGGATATTTTTGAAAACGGAAGGATTACCGCCGAATGTCTCTGCATCGGCTGATCCCCGATATAGAGATTTTATCACCCTTTGTGATGGGAAGTCCGGACGTGATTAGTGAATATCCGGATTGCAAGGACTTCTTTGGAAGTGCCTTCGGTTCCGTTCGATCCCGGAACGGACTTGTATGGATGTGTGTCTGACGTTACAATTTGTGATGTAAAGTTGGTTTCTATCAAATACATTTCTGTTGGTGGCGGAGAATTTATTCTCTTAGATTAACGCCCTTCTTTGAGACGTACGAGCTCAGAGGTTATGTAGTTGATGGTTACTAGTGATATATTCCCAATTTGGTAACGTGGCATTTTGTGTGCTACTGATCATTTGTTGATCAAAGCGTGGCTTTTATGAAAAGCGTAGCTTTGTGGACGAGACTTCGTCGAACCTCACAACCCGGTAATGGTCAAAACAGAAAGAATGCAACAAGGTTATTAGGGGATAGCGCCCCCTTAGGGTATGTACATTTTCTTCTGGATAGAGGTAGTATTATGGTACGGAGCCCAGATACTTAACCTATGTGGTTGCTGCAAATTTAATTCTTTATGGTTGTTGGTGAATCACGGGATAAAGGTTGGTTACGACCGGGGGATGGCATACTCGTGTCAATAGTTACCTAGCTAGTGCTAACCCGGCCTTGTGTTAGCAGAGATCCGATTAGGTTCTCGAGCGTCCTTCCAGAGGCGTACCCATGTGGAAATGAGAAGTTCCTTGGCCTGACCATTTGTTGAAAATCCAAAGAAACAATACGAGCCCTGTACGGTTTTAGTTGTAGAACCTCTATTTAATATGGTAGCTATAGTAGGTATACTATAATTGTACCTATGCTGGCTAAGATTAATACTGTACTTTCGAAATGTTTTCCTGCGCTTTGCACTTATAGTAAGAATATCAAAGAAATTAGCGTATCAAGAATGTTTGACTATCATAAGGAGAAATCTCCTCCAATTCTGCGTTTGCATTGTGTGTGTGGCAGGAGGCCTTATGGTAGTTACATTTTCTAAAAGCATTGCGGATCTATTTTAAAATATTTCATTGTTTTTTTAAAGATAAACTGTTTTAAGTTCTCACACCAGTCCCATGACTGACCTGGAGTTTATTGTTCCCTTCCTAAACTCTGGGTGCCCACCAATTGGGCATGGACAGTCTAGAGTCAGGTTATCGGGTCATTCTAGAATTCAGGAGTTGCTGTGGAGATCTAGAGGCAAGCTGGATGGCATGGCGTATCAACTAGTATATAGTTTTTCTTTTCCGCCGTTTGTTGTTGTAAACTCTGATAATGTAATGTAATGTGATGAAATGTAATAACAGATATGATTCTTTGTTTTAAAGATTATTCATTGATATATTATATGTTGTTCCGCTGCGATTGTGAGATTCTGTTATTGTTTCTGTTTTCTTCTTTCTTTCTTTCTTTCTTGTTTTACCTCTTCTTCTTTAACCCTAACGGTTGGGTTTTTCGGCCTTCAATTGCTCGGCAGTTGATATAGTGGACGTATAAATGTCGACTTTCGAAAGTCGAAAATTCCAAATGTTACAATGTGGTATCAAAGCATTTGGTTAAGCGACAACCTTGGCTCTATTGGGAATAACTCATTAGAGATAGAGTCAGTAGTACTCCAGAATGAGTGCGAGTGTAATAATAGATATGAGCGCGTATTTGTTAGTGAATATGAAATTGTTTTATATTGTGTTTGCTTATCCGTTAAGCTGTTTGTGAATTCTGGTTGGTATGTGGGACGCCATATTATTGATAGGGGTTTCTAAACACTTAAACGAGGCAAGTCGACATAGTATCATTTTAAATTGGGTAAATAAAATAAGTTTACCTCGATTATATTTACATATAAAGGAATAATTTTCTAAGAAATATTAAAGTGTATATAAAATTGATTGTTGGTTGTTGAAAATGTAAGAATATATATAAGTTAATTAAAAGAATAATTGTATAAGCAAATGAATTATAAAGTATGGAATTATAATTAATATGATTTACAATTGTGAAATAATCTTATATATACAATAAGTGAAATTATATAAGAAAAGACTTATAAATGTGATTTATGAATAAAAGGAATTTTTTTTAAGAGAATATTAAGCACTGAATTAACTACTGTTACTGGAAAATAATAAGGGTGATGACTGTAGCATCATCAATATCATTTTCAAGTTTCTGTGTGATGGATTTGCTACCATAGTAAATTGAAAATTGAAGTTTGGTTGGGATAAACGAATTTGAAATAAAAAAATCCAGGCTGTAATTGTTGAATATAAGTAATCAAGTTTCGAACTTATAATATGAGATAATAAATTTGACTTTGTTAAAAGTTAAATAGAACTTACTTTAGAATTGGAATCTGAATTGGATTTATAAGTGGAAACTTGAGTTAAGTTAAACAAATGATGTTTGAAATGGAATATAACTTGAGTAATGTTGAATGAAGTTGATTTTGATATCGAAGTAAATTAATAAAGTGAAGTGATAAATATGAACTTGAGTTATATAAATGAAATTCAACCTTATTTGTTAAATGAATTAGCAATTGAATTAACAAATGGATTGAATATTAATCAATCTAATGCAAATAAATTGATATGGAATTAGGGATGTAAGTGTTAGTTTATAAAAAAAACTAGTAAATGGAAATTGAATAATTGAATGGAAGTCAATTTTACATCAACCAATTGAAATTAAAAGTGTTAAACCAAATTGAATGTAAATTTAATAATTTGGTTATGTTGGTTATGATTTGGTTGTTATATGATTGTTAATTGATTGTATATAATTCATTAAGTGTTAATGAAGTTGAATTGATAAAATTGGAAGCTTTGAAATCTGATTTGAATGTGGAAGTGAACTAACTTGAATGTAAATTAGTGAATATAAACTAATTGAAAATGAATAAATGAATGTTAGTAAAGTCCAATGTTAATGAATCAAATGCGATTAAATGAAGAAAAAAACAATTCATTGAATATTAATGAGAAGTGAATGTATATTGATTTGGTGGTTCGAATTGTTGTTGGATGATAGTTTTTTAATGGTTAGATTTGTTGCCTTTTGTTGCATTTGCTATATTGGCATATGTAGTTGTTGTACTGGTATACGTTATACATTGATATTACTTTCATATATGCATGTTTCTCATTATTGTTGAGTGTGTAGTAGGTGCGGATTGTGCTTTCTTCGCATTTGGAGCTCGCTTTCACCCTATATTAGCCGTATATGCTTGCTAATAGTATATAAGGTACATATCCCGGATTACATATCGTACTTTTACACTTTTTCCCCTGCGGGATGCCTCATTAGATTGATGAGATGTATATTTGTGATATATATTTCCATTTTTTCGGATCGAGCCACACAAAGAAGATTATGGCGAAATTTTCTGAAAATTTAAGGCGTTAGAATATTTTTGAGAAATTGGAAAATTTTGAAAACTATAACTTTGATTTTGGAGTGAAAAGTTAAACGATATATTTAGTTTTGAAAAGATAACTAAGTATGATTTAAAAACTTAGTAAAGTTATTGTAAGAAGTTTAACTATTGGATTTTGGGAAAGTTAAACACTTAAGTGAATTTGAAATCTAATTTGAATGGATGTTTGAAAAGTTAATGGATTTCAAGATTTTTTTCTTACTTGGTAATTTCGAGGACGAAATTCTTTTAAGGGTGGAAGTTTGTAATAACCCAGAATTTTTGTCATTTGAAATTCGTATATTTAATTGATTTTAAATATTAACAAGTAAAATTTGTAAGTCGAATAAATTTTATTTCGAATATCTATATTTAATTGGATAATTAAATCGATAATTTAATATTTGAAATTACAGAAATAATTGGAAATTGATTTTAATGTGATTAAAATTGATTTGTAAAGTTGTATTAAATCATATTGGAGTTTGAATGATGTTATAGAACTTTTAAAATTGAATTTAAAGTTAATTTGTGGAAATTGAATATTTTAATATTTAATTGACGTGTGAAAATAGCCATTTTTCAAACAGTCTCGAATTTCGACGAAACCAGTTGCATCGGATCTGTAATGTTATATTATTCTAAGATTTCAAATTTCGTGTCAATCAGATTTAACGGTTTGTCCGGAGCGAGCCAAAACGCATAGAAATTAGTTTAAGATTTAATTTAAATTTGATCGTTTATTTCCGTAACCCGCACATATGATCGAATTGGCTCTCGGTACCAATTTCATTGTGTCTCGAACGCGAGTTAAACCCTAGAAACGTTAGTCGGTACGCTTCGTTTGGAGTTCGGAAAAAAAATCAGGTGAATAGTGTTTTGAGAATTTTCTATAAAAGGACTTGATTTCTCAATATTTGCACTCAAAACCCTAATTCAGAAACCCTGGCCACCATTTTTTTGATTTCCATGGCCAGAAACATCCGATCTTCATCCCCTCTAATCTCGTCATCCGTCAACTTCCATGAAAAACCCCCAACTACAACTTTGTAGAGCATCGAGAGATCTTACCATCCAACGGCTATGATCTTGATCGACGCAGTAGATCGATGGGAAAATAAGTTTGAATGGCCGATGGTTGCGCGTGGTTTTCGAGAAGGGGAGGAGACCGAGCTTCACGTGGTTCCTGCCATGGGTGGCGCGCGTGCATGCAGAGGTGGGGGAAGTTCTTGATCATCGTCTAGTCGTCATCTGGTGGTGCGGCATAAAGCAAAGTCGAACGACAGTGTGTTCGAACCTGGGGGTTTCGAACGCGAAGAAGAAAAAAAAAAAGGGGCGGCCCAGATCTGTAGTCACCGAATCGAACGGCTAGAATTGATTTAGGTTATAATTAAAATAAAAGTTGTAATTTACATATATTTAAAATTCGTACGAACTTTAAAACATCATAACTTTTTGATAATAGGTCGGAAATGGATGAAACGACTTGCGTTGGAATCATATTGTCAAATACTACGCAATGGAGCTGGATTGGAGTTGATTGGAGCTAGTGTGAATTTTGGGTAAAATTAAACGCTCGTTTAATTTTATTCGGAACGAAACACTGCAACTGTTATTGGAAGCAAGGTGAGAACTTCTCACTCAATCGAATTTGTTTTGATTTAAATTTTAAATAGTTAGATTTAAAATTGCTTGATTGTGTGATAAATTGTTATCGGTTGTTTTGAAATAGACCCTATACGCCGAATATTAAGCGGAGGTTATTATATTAAACACATATACCGCGATATTCCGCCTTGAAGTGGAATTGGTATTATATATGTACTTGGAGATGATTTCCCGCATTATATAGCGGATGAGACCCTATTGCGCTGCATAATAGCGGATAATATTTTTTTTAAACCCATGTACCGTGATATCCCATATTGAAACGGGATTGGTATTGTGCTAATATCTGTGGATGCAGGGAAACAGGTTGGAGGGATCCAACTTGATTCCTCTCCCGTATTGATTTATTTACAGATATTGTGATATATTCTGTTATCATATGATATATGATGTTTTGGATGTCGTGATTATTATATTAGTGTTGTTGCAGCATTGGGCCTATTTTGGAAAATTAAAAGTGTTAAAGTGATGATTTTCAAATTTAAAATAATTTTAAAGTGATTTTTGAAAGTATACGTTTTATTGAATTTTGGAATTGATTCATTTTAAATAAAGAAACATTATAATTTTAATGTTATAAAAATTATGATTTTTGGGAAATATAGTTGAAATGAGATTTTTGAAATATGGAGTTAATGATTTTATAGAATAGTTTTAAATAGAGATTTTTGAATTTATTATAAAAGCTTTATATATAAGATTTATAAAATTTGATTGTTTTTTCAATCGAAGTGATGAAATTATAAAGGACCTTTAAAGATGTTTTAAAATGATGTTATAAATGGATTTTATAAAAGAATAGAATCTAAGATTTGCAAAGTTATAAAATGAATGAATTTGTAAATAGAGAATTATAAGTAATTTGCTTATAATTTGGATTTTGGTTGTAAATGAGATACGGATAGAATTTGTTAATAAAGTGATTTTATAAGTTGAAGTTGTTATAAAATATAAATGGAATTTATAAATAATTGTTTTATAAATCCAAAATCGACTTATTTTGATAAGTTAATTATTGTAGATTATTAAAGGAGATGTATCCATGATTTTGGGCAGTGGATAACCTTTAAATAAAATGTGTAGAAATGTTGAATTTGGTTAACGAAGTATATGCACGATTTTGGACAGTGAATAATATACTAAAGAAATGTTTTGGGGAATTGATATTTTAAATAGAATTAAAATGATTTAAAGACGTTTTAAAATGTATTAAGTATCGAAACCATAGATTTCAACATTCATTGTTGTAATAAACGTTTTTGAGAAACAAAAGGAAATGGTGGACTATAACACTGTTGTTATAGTAAATGATTTTCGAAAGGAAATGTTTTATATAGTATTGGGATTTATATATCTATCTTAATTTCGAATCCCTATAATAGTGATTTTGGGTTGTCGTAATGATGTTTTACGCAACATTCGTTTTGACTCAAATAAATGTGTTTAAGAGAATGTTTTCCTTAAAGAATAAAATATATACTTAACTGTGATTTAAGTATATTGAATATTTTTCAAATGCTGAAAATAAATAGATTTGTGAATTGCTTATTGTTAAATAAATTTGGAAATGTTTTCCAATATGAAGTGAAATGTTTTGAGATTTTATCTTTGAAAGATAAGTTGAAAGTGAATATTTGAAATCGATTTGAAAATCGTATATCAGTGGATATTTGGAAATGTTTCCGCGTAAGGAAAATGATTTGAAATTTGTTTTCAAAATTGGTAAAGGTGAAAAGTGATTTGAAATTTGTTTTAAAATGGTTGAAGTGTGCAAAAATATATCTTGTAAAGATATTTTTGGAAAATAAATAATTTGGGGAAATTATTTGGAATCTGGTGATGTTGTGCATATCTATTGATAGTTAATTACCGACTATCAATATTTACCTTTAAATGGGTATTTGTTGTGATTTGCTTGAATTTGAATACTAAACTTATTTTAAAAATAAGCGCTCATTATTCGGTTTAGGCGGGAGAGGACCTTTAGGTCATAAATCCCATTCCGAATAGTGATACGTCGTAATGGATATCATTTGAAAACCGGTGTTGAAGACCGGATATTTTCGAAAACGGAAGGATTACCGTCGAATGTCTCTGCACTGGCTAATCTCCGATATAGAGATTTTATCACCCTCTGTGATGGGAAGTCCGGACATGATTGGTGAATATCCGGATTGCAAGGACTTCTTTGGAAGTGCCTTCGGTTCCGTTCGATCCCGGAATGGACTTGTATGGATGCGTGTCTGACGTTACAATTTGAGATGTAAAGCTGGTTTCTATCAAATACATTTTTGTTGGTGGTGGAGAATTTATTCTCTTAGCTTAACACCCGTCTCTGAGATGAATGAGCTCAGAGGTTATGTAGTTGATGATTACTAGTGATATATTCCCAATTTGGTAACGTGGCATCCTGAGTGCTGTTGATCAAAGCGTGGCTTTTATGAAAAGCGTAGCTTTGTGGACGAGACTTCGTCAAACCTCACAACCCGGTAATGGTCAAAACAGGAAGAATGCAGCAAGGTTATTAGGGGATAGCGCCCCCTTAGGGTATGTACATTTCATTCTGGATAGAGGTGGTATTATGCTATGGAGCCCAGATAGTTAACCTATGTGGTTGCTGCAAATTTATTTCTTTGTGGTTGTTGGTGAATCCCGGGATAAAGGTTGGTTACGACCGGGGGATGGCATACTCGTGTCAGTAGTTACCTAGCTAGAGGTAACCCGGCCTTGTGTTGGCAGAGATCCGGTTAGGTTCTCGGGGCGTCCTTCCAGAGGTGTACCCACGTGGCAATGGGAATTTCCTTGGCCTGACCATTTGTTGGAAATACAAGGAAACAATACGAGCCCTGTACGGTTTTACTTGTAGAACCTGCCATTTAATATGGTAGTTATAGTAGGCATACTATAATGGTACCTATGCTGGTAAGATTAATATTGTACTTTCGAAATGTTTTCCTGCACTTTGCACTTATAGTAATAATATCAAAGAAATTTGCGTATCAAGCATGTTTGACTATCATAAGGAGAAATCTCCTCCAATTCTGCGTTTGCATTGTGTGTGTGGTAGGAGGCCTTATGGTAGTTACATTTTCTAAAAGCATTGTAGATCTATTTTAAAATATTTTTTTGTTTGTTTTTAAAGATAAACTGTTTTAAGTTCTCACACCAGTCCCATGACTGACCTGGAGTTTTTTGTTCCCTTCGTAAACTCTGGGTGCCCACTAATTTTAACACGGGCAGTCTAGAATCAGGTTACCAAGTCATTTTGGAATTCAGGAGTTGCTGTGGAGATATGAAGGCAAGCTGGATGGCATGGCGTATCAACTAGTATGTAGTATTTCTTTTCCATTGTTTGTTGTTGTAAACTCTGATAATGTAATGTGATGTGATGAAATGTAATAACAGATATGATTCTTTTTTTAAAGATTATTCATTGATATATTATATGTTGTTCCACTGCGATTGTGAGATTCTGTTATTGTTTCTGTTTTCTTCTTCTTTCTTTCTTCTTCTACCTCTTCTTATTTAACCCTAACGGTTGGGTTATCCGGCCTTCGATTGCTCGGCAGTTGATACAGTGGACGTATAAATGTCGACTTTGGGAAGTCAAAAATTCCGAATGTTACACATTATGTAGCATAGAATAAAATAATTAAACCAAAGTAAAAAAGAAATAAAAAATCAAAAATAATGCTTTATAATAACGTGTTATCTAATGGTGTTATTAATAACAAACTTTTTTGTTATGTATAAAGAAAATAAGGAATTTATCTTTTATAATAACATGATTTTGTTTTAAAAGAAGAAAGAAATATTTTGGAATAAATATTTTGAAACTTTTACAAAGAAAATGTGGTATAGAAAGATAGATTTATAAATGGTATTTTATAATTAAAAGAGTAGATTAATAAATGTATAGTAAGGAAATGATATCATTTTGATATTTTGGAATAATAAATCATATTTGTGAATTTATAGTGATATATGAAATGATCATTTTATGGAAAGTGTTTAGTTCCATCTTAAAACTAAAGATTTGTGATAAATATATGAAATAAATAATTTTAGAGATTTATAAAAGGAGTTTTATGAATAATTTTAAAGATTTATAAAAGGAGTATTATAAATAATTTTAGAGATTTGTAAAATGAGTTTTATAAATTAATTTGGAGATCTATAAAAGGATTTGCAAATATAGAATAGATTTATAAAAGGAATTTTATAAAAGGAATTTTATAAAAGGAGTGAGATTTGATTTCTATAAATGATCATTTTAACTTATGTGGTATGGAAAGTATTTTTTTCATACTTAAATACTATATGGGAAGTGGTTTGGTTTATAGTAAATAATATTTTAAATGATATTTTTTTGGCCCTACTGAATATGAATTTAAAAGAGAGTAAATCTACCTTAAGATTGGTTACCATACTTCACACCATTGAGATACGTATATGGATACATTTTCTAAGTATTGAAAGTGTGGTCTTTTATGAATACTTATGCCATTGAGACAAGTATATGGATATTTTTTCAAATATTGAATGAATATAATTGAATAGTGAATGAGTAGTATATTTATGTTTATCTTTGTAAAAGTATTTTGATACAAGTATTTACAAAGTGGTTTTAGTTAATAGAGGATTAGTTAAAGAGGTCTAGTGGATGCTTATGTGTTTAAGCATGCTTGGTTTCCTATGAAATTAAACCTCTAATTTTGTTAATTTTTTGTTTGATAGTATAATAACCGACTATCAAATCTTGACCAAGTATAACATTGGAAATATCAAGAAGAAACATTTAAATTATATGGAATAATTATTTTCGATGATGTTATACTCTATGTATAGACTCATTGTGTTCTTCTAGGATAAATGATAAGGAAATTCGTCTACTTAAATGGTTAGGAGGTGTTCTCCTCTCCTGTATATTGTTTGTTATTTACAAAAGAATCGGAGTTGAGTTTACGGGAACCTATTGATTGGTTTTGGAGCACTCGGTATGGAAGGGAGTGTACTTAAATGAGATGAGTTGAAATCGTAACCTCTTTAAAACCATACAAATGTTCTATGCCATGAAAGAGGTTCGAGATTGGTTTAAGATGCTAGAATCTATGTGAAGATTAAGATCAGTTAGAGATGCTCGAACACATGTGGTTGTTCGTAATCTATTCAGAATATGGGAATCCATATGTGGTTCTAAGATCTGTTCGAGTTGTAACACATGTGCTAGAATGCCAGATGTAGACCCACTAGCGGATATGACTAAAATAAGAGATAGGATGCATAGCCAAGGGGTTTAGCTAATCCAAGGGTTCAAGCGACTCTACCCTAGAGATTCCTACTTTTATGCATGTGTGAGTAGTGCACTCGGCCTCATAGGATGGAGGGGGGCAGCTATCTATTTCCTATGTACATCAACTAGGAATGTATGTTTCTTTGGAAGGATATCTCTGATCCTTGTGCAGGAGGACCATTCTCGAAGTACTAAGGACACCTCCATGGAATCCTATAAAATTAAAGAATGCACCTTTATGATTTTGATTGTAAGCATATTATTATTGTGATGTACAACCATATGCATCACATCTATTTGATTAATTATATTTCACACCTTAGACGCTATTATAATATCATTGGATTTTCTCATAAAGCGGTCTGGTTATCATAAGGTAAAAACCCATCCAAAGTTTACGTGCGGCATAGTCTTACAAGATACTTTATTTTTGAAAGGTTTTGTAAAAGCGAAAATCCATATGATTGTTGTTTCTCATGCTGGTTTATTAGATTGATCCGAGTTTTATTTTTTTTATAATGCTCGGGTCAACCCGAGCATGTTTCCAGATTTAGTGATGGATGCGTTGGAGCTTCAAGAGACGAGCTGGATGCCTCCAAGACACATTTACATATTTTCTTTTATTTCCACTGTATTTCTTATTTTCTATTTATTAGCATATGTGAGGACAGGCTGTAATAATGTCCATGCTAATGATAGATAATTGACTCTAATTGTTGTATGTATATAAAATTTTCTTATGTAAAGATCTATTGTATATTATATATTACTCGTCACGTTGTGAGATTCTGTTCTATCTTTTCTTTTCTTTCACCACAACAATCTTTCCTTTCGACACTCGGGTTCTCGGAATGTGAATATTGTGGATGTATTAGTGCCGATTTTTGAAGATCAAAAAGGCCTGTCGTTACATACTTTTTCTTTGAACTCATGCATCTCTCTATTTTGATTAATGAAGTTTACTTATAGATGGTCAATTATGTTATCATAGTCTCTGCCAGTCATTAAAATAAAATAACATTAAGTAGAAACAAAAATTAGATGAAAAATATAAATATGCAAATTAAGGCCCATATATCGACATACACTACATAGATATGTCGACATACTATCCTTTTGGAAAATTTAAAATTTTCAAAAAAATTTGTAAATACTTTTAAACAGTTATTTAATCTAACTTTTCATCTTTATTTAAACCATTTTCTTCTAGAAAATCTCATAAATTGATTCATATTTCATCTTCTTCCATTCCAAACATTTCCATTCAGAAAAAGAGTTCTCTACATCAAAAATTTTGTGAAAACTTAGAAGAAATACTTAAATCTTTCAAATATATTCTTCGCGTTATTCTTCGAAATCCATGGCATTTGAAATTAAGCTAAATTCAAATGTTAAAGGAACAAGAGTAGCACTTTGACGATCATTGTTGGATAATTTTCTCCCTTATCAAAGATGATCAAAACAACAACCCATAATGCTCAAGCTCTAAGGCAAATACGGGAAAAGAAGGTTGGGATGTAATAAAAACAAATCCAGTCTTTGGATCTGAAGGATGGGTTGATTTTCAAGGAAAATCTGTATCTTTATTTGTTTATAATTTGTAAGTATATGTTTTAAAACTTATGCATTTAAATTTGATTGGTTTGTAAATAATATAGTTTGGTTTGGATTGATATAACTTGGTATATAATATTTGATTTTGTAATGACCTGCCATTTCGAACCATTCAAATCGACCAGAATCCACACATATCAGAATTGAATTGCTCAAAACAATAGATTATTAATTTATAATTGGCGAAACTTAGCATATACAGTAAATAAATCAATTATAGAATCACAGACATAGAGTTTTACAACAATAAGCAGCGGGATAGATAAATAGTAGTTCATGAAGCTACTACAGAAAACATCAGAGTCTAAAATAAAATACAAAAAAATCCAATACAAAGAAATCTCAATACAAAAGCAAATGACAAGTCTGAACATAAACAACTAGAAATAATTGATATAACTAAAAAGAAGAATAGGCAAAGATAGATCTCCAAGAAAAACTCCAAGCTACAAAGGCGAGTCTCAAATGCTATGATACTCAGGCTTACTCGTGCTTAAAGAAAAGCATAAAACACTTAAGTCATGATTAACATTCTTATGCAAGTAAGACAACTCAAGTGAAATGTCCAAGTGAAATGAAATATAACTTAAAGGATGTTGGGATTCCCATCCTTTAAGGATCCGTGGAACTATACATAGTACAATATGCTACATAGATAATGCATATAGTAAGTAAAATATCAAAATAGTGTAAAGGCGTTACCCATATCCCCCTTAACACTTTTTATATAAATGTCACAATACTGTAAACTCCACCAAACCGGTGGGCTATCAGGGAGCACTCCATAGGTACGACACAAACCAAACTAGTTGGCACGATAAGGCATGTGATAAGGCACGCGAGGCAATGCCTAGGGTAGGATACTACTGTTTTGCAGAACCGGGCTGGTGGTAATGCATAGTAGCTACTACCACCCACCTCGAGACACGCTCCCATAATCAAAGGTGCATCCAATCAAATCACAATGTAATAGATATGGTATCGAAGAAGCATGGTCGATCGAAGGTGCATCCTTACTTAGTCTAGTTATAGCTCCTATTTTAGTCACATCAAGCTGACTTGTGGGAGTCAGGCTGCGTTCATACCTCATATATACGTCGCCAAACCATCCTACTTTGTTCTGGATTCTCTACCCAATACACAGTTGTTAAAGTGATTTTCGGTATTGGCAGAGATTATGACAATATTAGATCCCGGTCTCTTTAACAACCGAGTGCTTATTTCACACCGTGGTCATTTTTATTTCAAACAGTTCGTACTTCATATCAAAATATCATATTAATTTCAAAATCACATCACTTTCGAAATGATATTCACTTCTGAAATTATATCACAACCATATTCACTTTCAAAGTCATAATCACAAAATAGTTTAAACCATCATATCAAAGTATTCACATTTAAATCCGTTAAATCTATATCATAACAGTTCTAACTTAAACAGTTTGAATACTAAAAATAGTTTATATATTGGAATATTAATACATTTAAAGTACTTTATATTTAAAATAGGTTATAGATTAAAATAGTTTATATGTTAAAAATAGTTTATGTAAAAATATATATTTAAAAAATATAAATTTAAAATAATACATATTAAAATAGTTTATATTGTTAAAAGAGTTTATATTGAAAATAGTTTAAAATTAGAATTGTTTATTCCAATTTCATAAATCAATTCAAATCAACTTTAGTCCCAAAATTCAATTTTAAATCAATCTCAATTCAAGGCTCCAATTTAAAGGTTAAAGGTTCGATTCAAATTTTTATTAAAACCATTTTAAAATTATATCAATTTCAAATCCAAGTTTCAAAGTTTAAATATTCAAACAATTTACAATAACTCAATTTGACAAATTTCATTTATATTTCAAAAAATTCAATTTTAATTTTATTAAAATTTTAAAATATTCACTTAATCCTTTTTAATAAAATCTCAAATTAATTTTTTTAATTAATATTAAATATTAAATTTCAATTTTATTTGAATTTGAAAATATTCATTAATAACCTTTAATCAAAATCCAGTTATCAAGTTATAAAAGTAATATTTTAAATCTCAAAAGTAATAAGTTCAAAATCAATTTTTATTCAAATTCAATTCTTAAACAAATTAAATTACAAATCATCTTTAATTTATCTTCCCATCCTTGATTTATTAAAGATATTACAAAATCTATTTCAAAATATTAATATAAATTTGCAATAAATATTTTAAATACAATATATATACTTATCTAATTAAATTCTATTAAATTAAATATTATTATATTAAATATTATTAAATTAATTCTTACTTTATTAGATCTATTTTATTTTATATTAAACTATATTTTATATATTGAAAAATAATAAAATTATAAGTAAAATCTTAAAATTTACCCTTTTCGAAACTTTTATAAATTTAAAATTTTCAAACATATAATTTAAAAATCTAGCTTTTACTCATATACTAAAATAAAATCTTTATATTATATTAAAATCAATATTTATTTAAAAGCCCATATATTTATTTTTGAAAAAAAAATTGAAAATCATTTAACAAAATAGGCCAACGGTGTTCGTATATAGTTTTCCATCCTATGGTCAAGTGATACGGATATTTATCATTTCAATCCTCAATTGTTTAAATTTACGGGTATATATCATTCCAACCTGTAATCATGAAATTTCAAAAATCAATAAAATTGCTTGGGTTTATCATTTCAACCCATAACAATTTCCTTTAATATACAATATTGTTTGGGTATGTATCATTTCAAGCCACAGGAATTTCCTAAACTTACAGAGAACTTGCATATAAGAATGACAGAATAAATTAGCATAACATATCAATTACAAGCATGGATCATACTAATAATTTAAATATAATATGTATACAACATGTTATGATGTCATATGTCAATAAACATAGGTTAAAAAATGTAGATAGTAGCTGAACATACCTAACAACTAAATTTTTAACCAATTCAAAATTTAACAACATATTTCAATCGTCATTTCATATGAATAAAATTTAGTAAATATAAGAATGTTAATCATAAGTGATCACTCATCTTTCATGACTAGAGAAACAATGAGAATGAAAGCAAATGGACACGGGCAAGCATGCAAATAAGCAACAAATCACCAAATGGACATAGATAAGCACAGATCAACTATAGGACAACGATAAAGCAAAGCGCCACCTGCTGTAAATCCGAACAGCGAGCACACAAGGCAAATAACTACACGAATTCTATGAATCAACAAAAATATGTATATATATAATATATTTTCTTTTTCCTTTTTTTATAGATAATAGAGAAAGGAAGGCTTGCCTATGATGCTCGGCCAAATGAAGACTAACCGTGGAATACTTGCTTGGCTAATGGAGAGGTCGGGTAGTTGTCGAGCACGGAGGGAATAGGTGTTTCCTACGGCTACGGGGAGTGGAGGCCGCAGACTGGGTATTAGGTTCGGGTGATGGGAATGGAATTTCAGCGGCTGCTGTTAGGTGCAGGTCGAGTGGAGTAGGAGGTTGCAAAGGGTGTATGCTGTTCTTGGCATTTGGAAGGGATGGCTAGGGGCCTGGTGGCTATCGTGCTCTGAGGCGGATGAAGGAGGTATGCAGTTAGGGGATGGGCTATTGGAGCGTGGTTGGAGGAAGAAGCCTGGAGTGCTGACGTGTGAGGGGCAGTGGGCAGTGGGCTGTATGGAAGGGATTGCTCGGCCTGAGGAGAAGGCTGTTGTCAGGTGAGGTTTGGGTTGTGTGGCAGAGGGGAAAGGCAAATTGGTTTGAGGCGGTGCAGAGGATTTTCGGCTAGGCTGTTGTGGCTATGATGCAAAGCAATGGTGGATGCGGTGGTGGATGGGCAGAAAGATGGCATGGTATGAAAATGATGGGAGGTTTAGCGCCGTGGGCGTGGAGATGCTGGGCACAGTGGTCGAGCATGGGGGAAGTGGTGGCGGAAAGTGGGAAGGTCGTAGGGAGGACAGGGTGCTGTGGTGATTGTCTCGGCAAAATTGAAGGTTATGGAATCGGATAGGTCAGAAAATGAAAAGTTGAAGCTTTATTACCTTTTTTCAAAAGCAAAGACAGACGAAAGAAGAAAGGCAAAGCAAAGAACCCATATATATATATATATATATATATATATATATATATATATATATAAAGCAATAAAATGGTAGAAGTCAAGGAAAAGCATAAGTCAAAACGTGAATTTCTAGGAATATTAAAATAAGTGGCCATTTGTTTCAAGATGGACAATGAAGGGGCATAGAACACACAAAGATTCAAAACGGGCACCAATATGGCTAATCGTTTCGTAGATTTCGCCGTGTACCGGACATCGAAATGCAAAATGAATTTACTACTTAAATCAGCGCGACGAGATGAATAAAATGGTACATAGATATGAATGATATGACCCACTTATTAAAACTCGATATTCGCTGTGACGACCCGAATTTCTGACCCCAGAAATTCGTTTCATCTTAAAGAAAGAAATGGATGAGAAAATAGAAAAGATAGAGAAGAAAGGACAACAACATCAGAATCTCACAGTGGAATGGAACAAAATATAATAGATCACATAACTATTACATAATTTTACATATATCAGAGTTATACAAATCATACAACACATATTAGACAGTTATAAACACATGTCTAGTTATACAAGTCAATATACAATACAACACAAACAAATAACTCAGAGATACCAACACAGCGGAACTATATATATATATATATGTACACACACACACAACGCGGAAGCCTCCTGCTTCATTGCTTCTCCAGAATTCGTCAAACCTAACCTGAATTCCTTGGCTACTCGTAAAAATTTGAGTACCCAAGAGTTTATGAAAAACAAAAATAAACTCCGGGTCAGATATGGGTCTGGTATGAGTAACAGGTTAAAGTTGCTTAACTTTGAAAAACATTTGAAAACAAAAGGTATCACGTAAGACTTCCCACAAATAAACATGGTAAGTTTTTACCTTACGCTAACCAAAAAAATTGATAGGAAATTCTGTGATATTATAATAGGTCTAGGGTATTCAAGTAAATAGAAAATAGCCGAAATTGTTACATGATTAAATTCCAGCTACTAGCCACAAAAGTGGGTAATACAATCAAAATCGTTGGCACTTATTGGATTTTGGATTCCATACAATGGCAGGGCTACTGGGGTACCGCCCGTCACAGTACGTGGCCTAGATCAACGTACCGAGGAGTACGCCCGCTCCCCTGCAACACAAGGCCGGAACCATTCCTTACTGAACAGTCCCGGACAAGACAACCCCGACAGTTGGAGCTCACAACTGTCCACACAGCTGAATAAAAAGGGACATCTAGACAGGGGAAAGTCTTGTCCTGCTTGAGCATGACCCACCTAACCTTACTGCACCTCCCCTGTTTTAGCCATTCCCGGTTGATGAGGCTTGAGGCTATGATTACCTTTAGAGAACACATCTCTTAGAATGTTTATCGCCCGCCTGACGATGTTCTGAAAGCATTCAATCCATACAAGTTCGTTCCGGGTTCGAACGAAACCGAAGGCATTATCTCATTACACTCATTTTGGAATCACCCTTAGAGTTAACGACGATAACCCTTGCATTCTGAATCTTCATCTTCAAAATCACGACCTATCATTAATTTGGATCGATGTGGTTTTCGGACTTCCAAATATGGAAAACCCGATCCCAGTCTTATCGAAATCCAAAACGTGTCTTTTAAGGCCAAGTTGTTTCAAGTTTAAAACAATTCAGTTCAATTATCCATATACACACAGATAGATAATTCACAATATCATAATAGATAGTCAACATCAACATAAACAGATAATCTATATTATCATCACAACAGATAATGCATATTATCATCATACTTAAATCAGAGCATACCTATCACATAGCATTCATTAATCTCATATTTGAGATCTCAATCTATTCAAAGTAACCAATATCATCAATCCTTATATAAGCAATCATATTAGCTATAATTAATTTGAAATGAATTAAATTAATTACTTGCATCTCTAATTAATTTAAAGTGAATCAAATTAATTACTATACCATTATAACTCTTGCTTATTTAATTATTAATCAATTATCAATCGATTAATAAATTCATTTCACTTGATCACACTTGACTAATTAACATTTAAGTAATCATCCTTTAATTATTTTCACAAATTAATTATCTTATCCAAATATAGAAATTAACCTTAAATTACAAACATTACATTACTTCTTAATTACACTAATTAATTACTCTTTAATTACTTAGTATTGATTAATTAATCTAAATTTATCATCCCATCATTAATTATATCCATTAATGATTTCTAATTACATTTTAATTAATTCTCTGTTTTAAATTAATTACCTTAAGTAATTAATCTTTATTAAACCACATTTGTTAATCACCTCTGATTAATACCATTCAGTAATTAACTATCTTTAATTACTCCATCAAATAAATTAATTACTCCTTAATTAATTTTCTCTAATTAATCCCTTGATTAATTATGCAAAGTAATTGTACTCAAATTACTTTCACTATTAATCATTCTTGGTAATTACATCCAGTAATTATCATTAATTACTTCCCAATGTAATTATACTTATCTCATCATCATATGATTACTAAAATTAATTAAACTTAATTAACTAACTTAAACAATTCATTTGAAACTGAATTAATTACAATGAGTAATTAATTCCTTTATTACTTCCATTACTTGACAATTCACAATTGCTTATTTTAAATAATAATTAAATTAATTATTAAAATTAATCCCATTAATTGATTATTTCATAATCTTAGTTAATGACCTTCATTATCTATTTAAAATTCTTTAATTACTTTTCCTAATGTAATTAACTAAGATTTATTATCAATTACATTTAAATTGGTCTTAATAACTGATTAATTATTCCTTAATTAATTCATTAATTGATAACTAATCATTAATTAAAAATTAAACCTTATTTAATCAATGATTCTTAACTACCAGTTGATTTACCTTAAATTAATTAACTTATCTCTTATTTAAATAAATTTAAACTCTTAATTTCTAAGTTAATTAATTCTAGTTATTTATTATCCATTTAGTCAATTGAATAATCACAAATCCTTAAGTCTTTGAAATCTTTTCTATTTAATAATCAATTTATCATTAATATGGTATTTTAAAACAATTTAATTTACATTTACTTTTAAATTTCATTTTAAATTTAAGATTAAAACGAAATCAAATTAACTTTAACAAAGCTTAAAAACCATTTAAAACCTTTTTATTTTACAAGTTAAAGAATTATTTATCCTATAATAGAGGTTTTAAAAGAATTTAAACCCCATTTCATTTCTAAATTCAAATCTATTTAAATTTTACTTTATCAATAAAACTATTTAAACAATTTAAAATTTTAAAAAAGAAACTTCTTTTATTTCCAGACTAAGCTTCAAATTTATATTTGGATTTAGATTTAAACTTTTGATTTCTATCTTTACTTACAAATCTTTAACCTCACTTAAAATTTCAAACTACTTAAACATTTTAAAGTAGTCATCACACTTTAAATAAAAACTTCATTTATTTTAAATGGAATTCAAATATATCTTGACTTCTTTTTGACTTGGATTTAAACTTAAATAAATTCCAGCTTCCCAATTTAAATACCAGATTCAAGTTTTATAAACTTACAGGTTTTAAACCTGCTGCTAATGTACTCGATACCTTCCAGATGACTTCGAGTTATAACCCCGTTACTTCGAGCCTGATACGCGAAACGCTCGAGAATATCTCGAGACCAAACTTTTACCTCCTGCACCCAAACTAACTTCCCCACCTGCATAAAAAAAAGAATATGCACTGTGCATATCCACGGACAAACCATCCCTCTCCGATCAAGCACGATCATCTCCACTAGTCATCGATCATCCCCAGACCAAACCACGAACATCAGTGTTCAACTGGAAACCCAAAATCAAAATAGAGACTTGCATCCAAACCTGGAAACAAGAAAAACAGGAACGCCTAAAACCCGTCAACGCGCCTCGACCACGTAGCTCCGACCACTGTAAACGCTGAAACTCTGGTCATTGCCTTGTCCACGACCAAGCTTTCATCCATCGAAACCCCGCTGCACTCGATCCATTGTAGAGTCTGGGGTGATCGATTCTTTATGCACAGTAGAAATTAGGTTTAGGAAATCAAAATGACAACCGATGTCACCACCATGCTCAGAACATCCACGTGTCAATTTTGCAAGACACTCCGGTCACTCTTCCACCTCCAGGAAGAGCCTTGACCCCCACCTTCAAGTAGAACACCAGAGAATCACGAATTTCCATAATATGTTCAACCCAGAACCACACCTTTAACACTTAACTAATAATAGTGATTTTGGTTTTAAAAATCATGTTTTTGTTTTAGCTTTTGATTCATATGCTTGAATCCATGATTTATGAAAATTAAATTTTAACTTATTTAAAGTTTCACTGTTGTTAATTTGTTTCCAGAGGCCATACACACTATTTTAACATAAATAAATTTTTAAACTAAAATCAATGCTATAAAAAACATATTTGGTTTAAGACTCAAGTTCTAACAAAGATTTGATCAAGAGAGATTGATTCAGGATTAGATTTAGAACCTGAGTAAATAAAAATAACAGAGCACATATATTTAACAGCATGCACACATCCACAAATACACAGGATTTTTCCAATATACATGCACAAATACAAACTTATATTAGGCATTGATCAAGCAACCATATTTATACTTGAGTTATTTTTTAAAAAATGTTACTCACTTTGCTTTGAGAATGCACGGAGCACTGTTCTTTAAGACTGGAAAAAAACTTTTTGCTTTGATTTCCTGCTAACATCTTTGCTTTAGATTATTGAAGTAGTTCAAGTTTGTAAAAAGAAAAGATTACTATTTCCAGGTTTTCAATGTTCTTATGAATGAAAGAAGTAGGAGGTATATATATATATATATATATATATATATATATATATAGAAAAGAGTCACAGGGTATGCATAAGCTTGTACAAACATAATCTGTTTGTATCAGAGATTTTCTTTCATATCATACCAGGCGAGATTTTGTTTTAGAGGCTGAATTGATTTTTTTTTTTACATTTCGGTTGACAAAAAGGCGTGCTAGTATTAATTGAAATAGTACTTTATGTTTTCATACTTATCCTATTTTGGCTTTGCATCTATTAACAGGCTACACATTATTATATTTCACTTGCCTAGCTTGCTTAATATTCTATGTTCCTATAAACTTTGTTTTATTAGGCAGATTTGTGGAGGCTGAAATGCTTAATAAGATTTCGAATTGACTTAAGTTTGCGCTGAGATGAAAGCATGTTAATGCTAATGTACTATATGTTTACTCTTTATCTAATCTGTCTTGTATATAGATTTTTAGTTTCACTTGCCTGGCAGCATTTGTTTTATGTACGTATTATAACTTTGTCTTATTTCTCTTCATATACATATATGCCTTGCATAATGAAGCTTCACATACAAGATTCTTTTATTTTATCCTTGCCTGGTTATGCTTTACGTCATGTACATATGCATTTTTATTATTTCTTTGTCCTTGCCTGGTTGCTCTTATCCCCTAAGTACATATATAAAGTTGTTTTAGTTACTAGTGTAGGTTTATTACTTAATTTATATTCATATAATTTCATATAATTTCGTTTTAGTAATTGTTATAAAATTTTAACTTATGTATTTATTTTTATTGCTTATTTTTATTTCTCTTTTTATTTCAAACTTAAACTATTAAACACTAAATTTACTTATAATTTATTTACATACTTATGTTAAATATTAATAAGGTTTATTTTATTTCAAACATTTTTGAAAGACTTATTTTATCAAGTCATATTTAAGACAAACAAACCTTTTTATCTAAATCTAAACTTCAACTAAAATTAATTTTAAACAATTAAGTTTTTATCTTGAGTATTTTAAAGTCATATGATTATTCATTCAATATTAAATCAAATTTCCAATTTACTAAAAATATTAGAATTAGAAATCATGCTTTTATTTTTATTAAACTTAAAACAAGATTATCTATTTACAATATATACATATACGTATACATTACAAATATAAAATAATTTATTAGCCTTTAAAGATAGATTATCAGTTTAAATATTTATTTTAAAGAAGGTAATTAAATTTAATTCAAATTTATTATTAACAATATTGTAAAATTAATTAAATTTTGACATAAATTATTAAATTGTTATTGTCAAAATTTCCGGAATATCACATTCGCTGCCAAAAATGATGCTAAACCATCGAAAATAAGATAAACGGGGCTAGAGCAGTCCAAATTTAGTGAAATGAAATATGACGTCTTACTTAGAAAATGATTTAAATTTTTTTATAAAAAAATATTTAGGTTTCAAAAATATTTTATTTCCATCAAATTAATCGATTTAAATTTCAAATTGAAATTTCACAACTAAACAAATTTACATATTTTTCAATGAAAATCTGTCACTTGCTATGCTTAAATAGATACATATCAAATATCAAATTTTCATCGCAGAAATCATATTGTCTAATTTTCATGAAAAATTTAGTTAGTTACGTTACTTAAAATCAATAAAATTCTCGGGTCCTTACAGATTTGGTTTGATTCGGATTGTATAGTTTGAATTTGTTTGTTAGAGATTGTTGATATCGTATAATAGTTTAATTCTTTTAATAAAATTTGCTTTGTCTTATTTAACTATCTCAAAGATTTAGTATTTTAATATTTATTTTGACTCCGTAATTCATAAGTATATCACATTTAGTGGAGCATTGTTTTTCACCTATTTTTGTTGATGATAAAGGAGGAGAAAAAACAAAATGTAACACACACATATATTAAGGGGGTTATTTAACTCAAAGGCGGTTATATCATATTTAATATACAGGAATATTTATATGGTTGTTATCATCAAAAAGTAAAAGATTGTTAATACCTCAGATATTGATTTTGATGACAACAACCATGTAAATATATATACTAATGTTTTGTTAAGTTGTATAATATATATTGTAGGATCTCACATAGGTGCAAGATGATTTCACTTGAAGGTTGATCGATGTAGAGATCAAGAATGAATATTTATAGATAATGTGCATGCCTCATGAGTTTAGATACAGAAGACTTGAAGAGTTCAAGACTTTTAGTATGAATCATTAGAACAAATTGTCAAAGCCCCTTATACCAGATTTTGATCTTTATCACAAATTTTTGATCATTGATATTTTAATCAAAATAAATTATTTTAAATTTAAATATATTTTTACAAATATTTTGTAGAAGTTTTTATACATTTAAAGTGTTTAAAAATTATGTTTCAAATTATTTTACAAAATATAGAAGTTCAAAAACAATTTAAAAGTTCAAAACTGACAAGGGTATGTCGACATACCCCTCTTTGAAATGTCGACATACCGACCATTGGTTTCTTTTTTTTATTTTTGAAAAAAGTGTCTTTTCAATGCACCTCTTCACGAATGGATATTTTTGTTCATTCACTGTATAAAGAGGAGTGCAAATGAATTTTTCAATCAGTTTTCCCACTTTCTTCTTACTCCTTACTCTCTTGTTCTATTTCTTGAAATCTATTTTCTATATTCTTCAAATCTATATATAATCAATATACACACTGCTAGATTGATTCTCTACAAACTATCTACTATTTCGAAAGTATTCTTTTTGCAAACTCGAAGATCAAACCACTATTATAAAGGCTATAGGATACCTTGTATCCCAAGTATAATTATTTGTATTTGAAAATCGACAACTCTATTCTTATTAGTTTGGATATGCTTGTTTCCCATTCAAATCAAGTGGGTATGCTGAGTAACCTGTCTAAATCTAATGGGTGATCATATTGTTCGGTAAGTTAGAAGATTTCACCCCGGACTCATGAGATAAGAGGGTTATCTCGTAGTCTTGAAGTACAGACTATATTATGGTTTGCTTGCTACCTGGTTAAAATAGGGATTGAAAAGAAATATGTACGAGAAAGTATATGGGACTGGATATAGGAGAAATCCAAACCAGTATAAAATCTCCAGTGTCATTCCTCTAACTTATTACTTTACTTTTACAGCATTTATTTATATATGTGATTGCCTTTTATTGTGTACGTATGTGTGATTGATTAGCCGTGTTTAATTCAAATCTAGAAATAACCTAATTTTTATTTATAAAAGTGATAAAACACTGCTCACCCCCTCTAGTGTTAAAGTAGTATTACGATTCATTTACATCAATACTACACTCTTTCTCACAAATGCAACATGAAGTATTTCCCTCTTACTTTCATATTCACTATCATGTCAAGTCAATTCAACTTAAATGAAAACTCAACATCAAGCATTCATTTTCAAATTTGTATAAAGTATATACTTTTATATAACTACATACTAGAAATTTAGTATTCACTCACCTAGTAACCACTAGGAAACCAAAGGCAACAAGAACCCCATTCTCTAAGCCTATTCCTCTTCATGTTTGATAATCAAATCATCCCCAAATGATCCGATATTAATTGAGAACGTAGAGGAAGACAAGAGAAGAATTTAGGTGATTTTACTTGATTATAGAGAATTTATTTCATTGGTTTTAATTGGATATAGGCTTGAAGCTTTAGGTATGGAAGAGAGCAAAGGAAGGGAGAAGGCAACGTGAATGAAGTGAAAAAGGAGAGCAGCATAGCTCTTTAAAAGAAAGCTAAGTGGCCTTGGATCAAGAAACATCACCCTTTAATATTTACAACCTTATCCCTTTTATAACCTACAACCTACAACTCCAAGCACTTCGATGTTTATACTCAAAAAGAGTCAAAAGTACCATTCTAGACATAATGGAAGGGGCCTTAGGCCCCAGTTTCATTATATGTGTCACGACTCGAAATCCAACGTCCAAAAATCGACATCAATATTTCACCCCTATTCGAATGCCGCAGATTCAAATGTTGAAATTCGATTCGCGCCGGAGCTTGTAAAACGTTAAGTATAACATAGCAGAAATAGAAATAAATGATTTTATTGATACACAATGGATACAACAATCTGATACAAGTGAATTATCAATATCAGAGACAAGAGATATACAACACCGGAAAGGACAAAGCAACATCAGTGGAAAGACAACGTCTTCAATGCCAAACTCCAAACTCCAAGCCAGAAGCTCGAACCACAAACTATCATGTTGAACTTAAGCAAGGTCGGTCATGAATGTTGAAGTGAAACAAATGCGATCCTGAATCCAAGGACTCCAAAGACCAAAGACTTCAAAGATTGAAGGCTATCGAATCTACGCCTACTAGCTGACTATCTAAAAACCTGACTCTAGGCTTCCCGTGTGGAAAATTGTGGGCACCCAGAGTTTAGAAAGGGAATAATAAACTCCAGGTCAGTCATTGGACTAGTGTGAGCAAACAAAAACAGTTGTTTTGAACAAAAACAAAACAAAACGAAGTAAAAAGAAATCCATAATGCTTTTTGAAAAATGAAACTACCATAAGGCCTCCCAGCACACACGCAATGCAATCACATACTTGGGTGAGGTTTCTCCTTATGATAGTCAAACATGCTTGATACGCAAAATCCTTTTGATATTATTATTAGTGCATAGTGCAGAAAATATTTATAAGTATAATATTAATCTTAGCCAACATAGATACCATTATATTATACCTGCTATAGCTACCGCTTGAGATGGCAGGTTATACAACTGCAATCGTAAAGAACTCGTATTGTTTGATTGAATTTCTAACAAATGCTCAGGCTAAGGAACTTCCTATGCCACATGGGTACGCCTCTGGAGGGATGCCGCGAGAAACTAACCGGATCTCTACCAACACAAGGCGGGTTACCTCTGTAACTAGGCAACTACTGACACGAGTACGCCATCCCTCGGTCGTTACCAACCTTTATCCCGGGATTCACCAACAAATAGTAACAACCACAAAGTTAAATATCTGGGCTCCATACCATGATACCACTTTCTGTCCAGAAGGAAAAGGACATACCCTAAGGGGCACGACCCTCGATTACCTTGCCGCATCCTTCCTGTTTCGACCATTTTCGAGTTGTGAGGTTCTGATGAAGTCTCGTCTCACAAAGCTACGCTTTTCACAAAAGTCATGCTTCGATCAACAAATGTTCAGCAGCACTTGGTATGCCACATTACCAAATTGGGAATATATCACTAGTAACCATCAACTACATACCTCTGAGCTCAAACGTCTCAGAGAAGGGTGTTAAGCTAAGAGAATGAATTCTCCGCCACCAAACAGAAATGTATTTGATAGAAACTAGCTTTACATCTCAAAGTGTAACGTCAGATATACGTCCATACAAGTCCGTCCGGAGTTCGAATGGGACCGAAGGCACTTCAAAAGAAGCCCTTGTAAATCCGAGTAATCCCTAATCACTTCCAAACTCCCCATCACAAAGGGTGATTAAATCTCTATACTAAGGCCATTCGGTGCAGAGATTTTCGATAGGTAATCCTTTCGCTTTCAAAAATACCGGGTCTTCACCACCGTCTTCAAATGCAATCCATTACGTCGTATCATTATTCGGAATGTATTTTATGACACAAAGTCCTCTCCCGGCGAAACCGAATAATGAGCAATAGTTTTAAAAACATATGGACATATGAGATCTTAGTTAAGTCACAACTTTCCAACACTTGTTTCCCAAAACAAATCTCCACTTTTAATCTTTTAAACAAAAGATTCACCTTTTTTAAGATTCTTTTCAATTTGAAACAAAGTTTTCCAATCTTCCACAAAGATTCATTCAAAACAATTTCCATTTAAAACTTGCAATCCTTTCACCAAAAAATGGAAGTTCTTTCTTCATATGAAAGCAGCTTTCTTTTGAAAACAAAGAGTTTTCGTTTCGGGAAAATCCGATTACATTTGCACAAGTTAAAGCTCTTCAAGTATAAACATGGGTTAAATTTTAATTCCCAAAATAATACATTTAAAGATACTTAAAAATGGTTTAAAACCCATATATATACATACACACATATATATACGTTATATAACTTGTATAACCTTTTTAAACCATAGTTTCCAAAATTATAACATATATTCACAAGACTCAACTTCAAATCTTGAATTCAAATTCAAATCAAACTATTTAAATTTCAAAAATTTAACAAGTTATTCAAAATAATCTTTATCTTCAAAAATCCTTTTCAGAGCTTTTTCATATTTAATCCAATTCCATTTCCAAGCCATTTTGGACTCAAAAATTCAATTTTAAAACCATTTCATTATTTTGGATAAAATAATATTAAATTCAAATATATGTGACTTAACCAATTCCTTGTGAAATCAATATTTGTGTGTGTGTGGTGCAATCCAGTGGTTCTACACATAACAATAACATATCACAATCATTGTCAATTCAATCACAATAATATAGATAAACGGTATACTTCGATAATGCTTATCTTCATTCACAGATTCACAAATAAATATGTAAATTCATCAGAGATAAATAAATCATGGTTCATAGCACAGAACATCACACATCAGGGATATCAAACAATTTAATGCATTCCAAACATCTATAAGTAAGATTAATTAATCATCTAATTAATTTAAATAAGATTAATTACTTATGAATAAATCACTAATCCTGGTTAACTAACATTAAATAATTACAAACCTTTTTAATTAATTATCCTTTAATCATTTATTAATTAACCTTTAATAATAAATAAATTAACCTTTAATTGTTAATTGATCAATCTTAATTAATAAATAATTAACTTTAATTATTTAATTGCTCTTTAATTAATTATCCTTAATTAATTAAATTAACTAATTAATTAACCCCCAATTAGTTACCATTTAATTAATTATCCTTAATTAATTACCATAAGTGATTGTCCCTAATCATTTAATCAAATTTAACCATTAATTAATTAGGTAATTATCTTTAAGTAATTAATTACCTTTAATTACTTACATTAATTAATTCTTAATTGATTAATTATCCTTAATTACTTTTCATTAATAAAAATACCTTTAAGTAATTAATTACCCTCAATTATATTATTTTATTACATTTGAAAACACTTAGAACTTAATTACATAATTAACTTATTATATAATTATTTAGCTTAACATTTCATCTTTGAATCTTTACTTAATATTTGCCTTAAAACTTTGTTTTAGAAAAACTTTCCTTTCTATAGCTTTTGAAACCTAGTTGATATATTTTGAAATTTCACTAACCAAATTTACTTTTGCTTTTTCTCTTAAATCTAATACAATTTTGCTTCAGATTTTAAAACTGTCATGATTTAAAACCTGGTTAATTACATACTTAACCAAAAATGAAACAACCCGAGCCTATCACGACTCTTCCTCGAGCAAAACACGAGGCATCCCCATTCCTATATACTTCGAGTCGAACTTCAATTCTCACGAGCTCAACACCGATAAACTCATCATCCTTCTAATCTCAGACTTCACCAGTAACTAACGTGCATGCGTGCACATGCACGTCGTTTAGGTCAACTCAAACCCCTCGTAGAGACTACCCACATATCTACGATCATCTTGTTGACCTACCCGGCTTCCAATTATGATGAATTCGCGAGGAAGATGAATTCGAGCCAAGTAATCAACTCCAGGAACCCAAAAGATCGATGAAAACCCACCATATCCGTAGCCTCCGACCACTGATTCTCATGCCAACCAACCCAAAGCCGCTTATCGCTCCGACGAACCATTTCCGCCTATCGCGATCAGCTCCGACACCTTCACGGTGGCACATTCGTTTTGAATACCACGATGATAAAACCGGGTTTAAAACCGTACTTTGCCCTCCCCTGGCTACCATGGCCATCGATAAATCACCCGGCCATTTTTTCGAAGATCGTCAACACCCCTGCCACCTCCAGACCTAACCCCGACACCTACCTCACCGCCGATCATCGGCAATCAATGAAAACACTCAAATCGATCATCTCGAGTTATCTCACTTATTACTCACTTAAAAATCATGATATTAGTGTCTAAATTCATCATTTTTCTACACGCATCAGGTCCCATAATCAAAAGTTGAAAATATCATGATCGATTTTTAACCCATTTTTGAATTTCTTTGTTATTTATAAATTTTTGAGATAAAAACTTAGTATAAATTCCTGTCATTATTTTTAAAATTTACATTATCATGTTAGATTCCGTTTTCTTTTAAACAACATGGTCTAAAATCAATTCATTTGGAAGAAATGATTTTTTGTTGACGAAGTAATCTTTGTAAATACAACAAAGAAGTAAACATCAGACATATACATAGACATTTCATATGTATATAGACAATCCCATCCAACATTCATGCCAACAACATGATTTTCATTTCATGTAATCAAAATTTAATCTCAGATCTAAAACTATTTTTAAAATAAATGTTTAATCACCTTATAACAGAGACCAAATTTCCATTTTATTTGATCTGGAGATGATCTGGATTGTATTTTACTTTGATTTCTAGTTGACTTTAAATCTGCTACTTGCTGTAGAACTGAAGCTTGGTTCTAGATTGAAATCTTTAAGTTTTGATTGCTTTAAACTTTGCTATGCTCTAGTCATTGAATCAAGTTTTAGTTTGCTTAATTTTCTGAGTTGATCTTTGTTTTGAAACTAGTTTGAACTGAAACTCGATTTGTTTTCCGGTTGAAGTTGTAGAATTTTGGATCTAGTTTTGATTTTCTTTTTAATTCTTAGGTTTTAGTTTTGAGAGAGGAGAAATAGAGTTTGAACTGAATTATGTAGCTAAGTTCTGTAATCCTTGATGTTTATTAACATTATAAATTTAAAAGAAAAATACATCTTGCCACTTGTATATCTATGTTTACACTTGTAATTACAAAACATTTTTAAGGCAACACATGTTAATACCCTTTGTTATCAACTTACAAATGTTCATATAAAATCAATTTGTGTTTAAACCCTTAGTTATTTTTATGTTTATATTTATACTTATATAGTTTTTACATTATATTTTACAATACATTTTTTTCAGTTTATGTTTTACATTTATGCTCATACGTATATAACTTTCAAAAGAGAATGATTTTAAACTCTAATTATACGTTTAATAAGTAATCACATATATTATATATATAAGAGTTTTAACTTAAAATAGCCTTTTGAAAATTGTTATATTAATTCTCAAATCATAACTTCCAAGTATATATGTATATCATAATTAGAAAATAACTTTTACTAGTTTTAAATATAAAGTTTTTAAATCCAATTTATTTATAAAATATCTACAATTGAATTTCCAAATTAAATTCTTTATTTACAATCTCTTTATATATATTTATATCAAATTCAAAATATAACTTTCAAATCACAATATGTGTATATACACACATATATATACATATTATAATTTCAAACCCAGTACATTTATAAGATATTTATTTTTGAATTTCAAACCAAAATTCTATTTATATTCAATTCTATATATATATATATATATGAATAAACAAACAAATATTTTATTTTATTTGGAAATTTTCAAATTTCAAATTACAATCTATTTATATAAATAAACAGGCACATGTCTTATTAAATTTGAAAAATTCTAATTTATTCACAATTTAAATCCAAAGTTTTATATTAATTACCAAATTAAATTAGATTTGAAAACTGGGAATGTTATAATATGTAAAAGTTTCCATTCGGAGTCATTTATCAAACGACGCCT
Organism: Allium cepa; assembly: GCA_030765085.1. Lineage (NCBI taxonomy): Eukaryota > Viridiplantae > Streptophyta > Magnoliopsida > Asparagales > Amaryllidaceae > Allium > Allium cepa. The sequence continues at coordinate 307,294,853 of CM060929.1, forward strand.
AATATATAGTTCAAAACCCGCAATCCTATTAATATCTATGTTTATACTCGAAAAGGTCGAAAATGGCTTTTCGAAGACAATGGATGTAGTCCCAGTCACTGATTCTATTGTCTCCAAAATATGAATTTTTTAGTCATCGTTTATATTAACTTTTAATACTCAAATCAATCAATATCTAGGCATTCAAAAATATAGGTTGTTACATTCTTCCCCTTTTAAAACTTTTGTCCTTGAAATCCTATGGAGCAAAATAATATAACCTGGCCTCTGCCAAACAAAAGCTACACCATATTAAACTAAAATAAAGCACAAGCAATGACAACAACCAATAGACATGCAATAACCTTGACAACAATTTAATAAAACACACCATCAATCAACAAGCCACATGCCTAAGTCTTGCACTTCTCCCATACATGGTACATGGTAAACGAGGTATCCTTTAGCTACCAAAAAGATAAGCTAGCTTATATATATATATGTGTGTGTGTGTGTGTGTGTGTGTGTGTGTGTGTGTGTCAAATTATCGATACACACCATCATCTGATAAATACCAAAATCTCCTTATCCTTATAAATAGAACTCATCAAGAATCCCTCCTCTAGTTCTTTCTAAGATAACCAAAATATAACTTTAACAATTCTTCCTTAGCAAGAACAACTTCAGGTTGATCGTGTTTGACTGTTAGCATTATGAAGGAAGATCACTAACTCTTATGCATTGATCGCCAAGAACCGTATACCACTGAAGTTAGAGTCTTGTCTCCTATCTTGACGTAGTACAACATAAGTAGACCACTAACTAAGGGTCGACTATAGTGATCTCCAAGATATCCTAGTTAGTGTCCTACCTCATACAATACTACATCATCCAAAATGAAACCTGACTAATCCCCTTATCTATGGTTCGGTAAATCACGACCAAACTCACCAATTAAACCAACCATATCAAGATAATATCAAGAGTTACATACTTGTTTATTACCAACTATTTGAAAATTAGCAATCCTATTTCTAATTTAACAATAAGCTACCAAACACTGACTGATACCACTAGACTCTAGTGCTTGTGCACAAAGCTGAATGACATGGTTTTATGGTCCACTCAGCTTAAGGCCAAAAAATAAAATGAGAAAGTAAGAGAAAAAGGAAGAAAGAAAAAAAATGATAATCTCCTATAATACAACCTACTCACATTGACATGTCGGTACCTCTAATAATAACTATGACGCTATTGCTTGAGTAATACAACTAATGCTCTTTTCGAAAGCCACTACTCCCTTCTGATGGTTACAAGGTCATTGTACTTTAGCTATCAAATAAGCTACTTCCACTTTCATTAATAGTCCTACTCCACCCTGTCTATGATGACCAAAGATCCAAACAACCTTGGTCAAGTTCTCGTCGAAGTGAGACTACCTAGATAGTACTCCAACTACGATGATGCAAAGAACTCAACACTTACCATAGCCTTTCAAAATTGAGTGCTTTGTTTTGGCTTTCCTAACCAAGAAGTAAAAAACCATAGTTATTGGAAGAAATAAAACTGAATAGAAACCGTTGGGCAATTCAGATATCTTTTCAAATGAATTGTCCACGTACTTCCTCAACACAAACACACAAGTTGCCAATTCTAAACCATGAATTGATCTTTCCATTGATGCGCCTTATCTTTCTTCTACTGGTGAGAAACTACTTGAGCCAATGTGACTCCAAACGTTACACCGCATGAATATAAATACATAGAAGTGACTCTAATCAATGTTTAAACAAAATTTTGTACATCTTTATCCAAAACATCACCTCATATAGTGGAACCAGCACTCATGGCTCACAAGACCACCTTAAAAACTCTTGACATGTATGGTTAGCTCGGATCGCACTACCTGATATGTATGGAACTCAACTAGAGTTCAATCTGAACTCCATTCGAAACAACCCAAAAATTTATGGCAACTGCATATCATAATCATACTACAACGAACTCCACAGCACCACCTTGGCTAAACAAACCACCCCAGATGGAATAATGGATGTTTGCACCCTAGCTTACCAAGGTAATATATATAAAGTCTATAAATAATTAACATTCATAGATATGAGATAAAGTAGAAACCATGGAAACATATTTTAATATCCTCCCATCTAAAGTCAATACCGATTAACTTTACTTGAGAGAAGATTTAAATTAGATCGTTTGATCCCTCACAGGAATAGACACTCCTAGTGTACACAACGCATAGTGACAGTCCCACCCATTCGGGCGCTTTCAAAGTCATCTCGATGCGATCTCCTTTCTACACCTTGTGTAAACTAGGTATTGAATTGTATAGTTTTATATTCACAGGTAACACTAAGTACATATATAAGACTCCCCTCCATTATAGGGCTTTCCATAAGATTTGGAAGGTCTTTTCTCATCTTTATAAAAATGGCTCCTGGCATGGGACTTTAGCAGATCACCCATCTATCCTTTTGTATTTTGGAACATTTACAGTGTAGCACCTAACATCTCTCCTTCAAAAGTGCATTGAGTATTGTTCAGAAGTCAACAGATCTTCTTTTAGATGTAGATTTATTTCTATCATAGGATATCTTCTGTGTTCCTTTTCATATCACATGGATTATGTCTCTTCCGCTCCTTGCTTCTACTCCACTCAATAAACCGGTAGCATAGCTGAAGAGTAAATCGGGAGCATTCAGATGTATGCTTTAAAAAATATAATTATTAAAATACAAATATGTACTCTTAACGTTTTGACCATCTCTGAGTATCTCTCCCTTAAGTGACCTTTCCATACTATGTTTCCTCGAGTGTCCATATGACCTTTCCCATAGAAACATTTCAACTTGTGGCTCTATCGGCCCAAATAACCGCTTCTTTGAAATATAACGATATTATGCAGCCACCAATTCCCTAATCGAGAAATCTAGTCTCTAATACCAAGTGTGACGACCCAACTTTTACAATTCCCCAAAAATATGCTGATCAACAAATATATTCCGAATATTATATTTAACGTACCATCGAGTTAATTTAAACAAAATCAAACTCTAAATTTTGGCATGACCATCGTGCAACTCACAGCGAAAAGAATAATATATAATATACCAAATGTATATAGGTGCACAAAGACACGATCAATGCATAAAGACATGGTATATATTAAACTTATATAGGAGACATGATATGTACATTGTACTGATAAAGTTACGATATGAATAAATCATTCTACATAAACTCCATACATACTGAACACTGAATAGATGCATCACTATGTACACAGTCTCATACGTGAATAGAACATCCAATGCATATTGTCATACATTGACTAATCGTAAATATAAGCACATCTCCATAACCCAAAATGTTCAATTCTACAACTAGCTCAGCCCCAAAATCAACATGTCACCATGGCTAGTCTGATAGTTGTGATCACAAGTTCTAAATAGAAAATAAAAGAGAGAAAATGAGGGCCACATAAAAGTCAAGTGATGGGAACTAGCATTGTAATATTATAATTAAACACAAATATACATTCTAGCATGCAACGGGCCTATGTAGAAATATCATGATTAAATGTAACATCCTGCCTTTCTGTACGTTTGTATCGACGATACACCGCACACATCAGACTCAAACGATACAAAAGGGCGAGTTGTTATTGAGATAAATAAGAAAAAGGGAGAAAAAAGAAAACAAAGCAGAATCTTGCAGCGGAATGACAAAATATAATAATCAAATAATAGTTCATGAAGCTGTTTGCAAAACTTTTGATTATACTAATACAATATAGAATTAGAGTTACACATACTAGAGAATAATAAATAACAATGCAGCGGAAAAGTATGAATGTAATGGAATTATATAGTATATAATAGTACGACAATCTTTGTCTTCATCCTCCAGAAATAAGGTCTTCAAATCTTGAAATGCTCAGGCTGACCGGAGCGAATTGAAAGGACAAAACACTCGAGTTCGAACTAAAAGATCTTATGTGAGTTAAATCAACAGAAATAAATATGAGTGGAATGGCGTCCGAGATGTTTACGGGATTTAACATCTTCTATCCAGTGTCTAACATGAGTGCAGTAACTTAAGAGATGCTAGGGATTCACATCTCCTAAGGATCCGTTAAACTATTTACTATGTAGTAGATACGCTATTATATTAATGTCTAATAGTAAAATAAACTTTCTTTAAAATAGCATTTAGGAGTGACCTAATATTCCCCTTAACACATAAATAGTGCCAGTAGTCTATACGGTACCGTAATACCTCCTGATCAGGAGGCTACTAGAGGATACTCCATAGGTACGACACAAATCAAACTCGTACAAGGTGCACTAGGGTAGGTGACATGGCACAACTGGGCAATGCTAGGGCAGATATACCAATTACGCTTTCGGGCCTGTGGTAACGCATAGCACGCAGCTAACGCCCACCTCGAGCCACACCCCCAAATCAAAAAAATCAAAAGTGGCCACCGAATCAATCCAAAAGTCAAAGTATAATATCAAAGGGATGTGTCCGATCAAAGGTGCTACCTCATTAGCCCGTCAATCGCTCCTATTTTAGCCACCTTATGCAAGCTCACGGGAGTCAGGTCCACATACATAGCTCAAAGGACGTCGCCACTATCCTACTTCATTCTAGAATCTCCATTGCATACACGGTTGTTAAAGTGGTTTTCGGAGTTGGCATAGAGTATGACAACTTCCGATCCTAATCTCTTTAACAACCAAACGTTATTATAACACCGCGGTCATTTCAAAATAATTATACTTCAAAACCAGAATACAATATCCACTTCAAAACAATATAAATACGACATCATTTCCATTTCAAAAACCAAATAAATATGATATCTTTTTTTTTTATAAGAACCCAAATCAATATAATATCATTTTTATTTCAAATATATCTTTTTCTAAAATCATAGCACTTTCAGAGTTATAACACTTCGAAATCAAAACACTTGAAATATAACACTTTCAAATCATAATATTTGGAAACTCATAACTTTGAAACATAACTTCCGCCACTTAAATGGTTTAAAAATTTAAATACTTTATATAATACAATAGCTTCTTCAATTTCACAAATCAACTCCAAAACAACTCGAATTTCTACATTTTATACTTAACCAAATCCCAAATCATAAATTTCAATTCGATTCATTTCCAAATAAACTATTCCAAATTTTATCGATTTCAAATCAGATTTGGTCCACAAAATAAGCCATTTCAAATTCAACATATTTCAAACTCTAAGTATTCAACAATTTCAAAACTAAGTTTGGTAATTACAATTCAACAATTTAATGTTCTATTATTTAGTTTTGAAATATTTTACATAACAAATCCACTATCATTTAAATAAACTCAAATTACAAACAACCAAATATTTCCTTCAGTTTATTTATACTTGAAATATTCATTTAATTCACCTTAAACCAAAATCAAGTTATAAAAATCATACCTTTTAAAATTTCAAATTTAATAAATTTCACATCAAGCTTATTTGACTTTAATTCTTAAATAAATTCAGTTTCAAATAAATCTCAAATTTATCTTCCAACCTTAATTGATTTGAATCAGTATAAACTCTATATTAAAGTATAATTCAAATACTTAACCATATTATCTTCAATAAAAATCAACTTATTGTTAAGCTTATTCTATATTAAAACAAATTATATATAGCTTAAAATCAAGGATAAAATAACATTTATATAATATCTAAAATCAATATTTATCTAAAACCATATATTTCTTTATAGAACCATAGAAATCATTTCAAAATATTTTATATATAGACCATGGTGTCTGTATATAATTTTCTATCCTATGGTCCAGTGATACGGTTATTTATCATCTCAATCCGTAATTTAAAATATAAATATGATTATATATCATTTCAAGCCGCAATCCGAATGAAATAAAAATCCATAACAACTAGCAGTTTATAACAATAAAAATTACAGCATACATTCATCCAATATCAATCATCAAACATGTATCACAATCATCATCCAATTCAATCACTAACATCCATATAGAACAGGTAATAAATAACAGGTATATACTGGCAGTTTATATTCAACAATAAATTAAATAACTAATTTATCCAAATGAATTCAAATAAACTAAGATGATGATTAAAATATGCCAAACATGCATAAATAAATTTCTAATCACATCATAAATCAATTTAACAAATATAAGAAATTTTAGAAGTTGTGAGTGGGTTAAAACACTCACCTTTTGAATTTAAATCCAATTTAAACCAAAATTCAAACAGTCTTAGAATTTTGCCAAACAAGTGTCATAATGTCTGGAATATCGATACGATCCCAGCGTAACAAACCGCGCGTGAATCCGACCTAGTACGTGAAAGTTATGGAAATTAGAAGATTTAAAAGTTCAAATTTAAATTGAATTAAATAACACTATAATTAACTCTCCATTTATTATTCAATAAATTTCTTGTTATGGTATAATTATTATGTTTCAATCTATTATGTTAATTTTTCACAATTCCATCTTAATTCTAATCAATGTAATATTAAATTTTCATTTGCCTACAATAATCCATTTATTATGGATTACACTCCAATTAATTATGATTAATTTCAATAAATTGATTTGACTTAGTTCCCTTCTTCATACTATGCCCATTATTACTCTATAAACCTAGTTACGTTAGTTTAATATTCCATTACATTAATATACCCCTCTTTACATCTTAAATTTGTATTAATGTTACATTCCTAAATGTGTACTTTTGTCAATTGTACACATAAAATTAAGGTTTAAAACCAATTAATTAATTTACCTTAGTTCCATTCCTTTTATCATTTTATTACTTTATAAATAAATTTATGTTTCTATTTAATTTATATATTCACACCTCCTGTTACTGTATTAATTCTCATTAATGACATTAAAGATTTCCTATTTAACTTAGTGGACCAATTAATTATACCAATTCATTTATTTATATAGCACTTACCCTTATTTACTTATATTCAAATTTACTCTCAAATATAACGGTTACGAATAAATTAATAGGCTAATTAAATAGTAACTCATACCTGTTACTATTACTTTAATTCACATTAACGAATTCATTATTATTTACAAATCAGATGTTACAATTAATAAATAACACTGATTTACTTCAATTTATATTAATCATATATTATCTCATTAATGATTCAACATTCATACTTGTTTTCTTACATTTAAAATTTATATCTATGTGCAACAATTTACACTATTTCATCATTGGAACGTCATTTCGATTTCTACTAATTAGTTCTGATTACCATTGTTAACTTATTAAAAAATAAAGTTTTTTTTCTTTTTTTCTCTCTTCGTATTAAAGTACCAAAACTTATTAGTTTAACAAATTAAATTATTGAACATTTTATGGGTCGTTACATTAAAAGGGCAAGTTTTAACAATAAAAGGTTCCAATCAAGATGAATATAAGAGTGCAAGGGTAATACTGCACTTCATAATCAATGGTGACATAAATCTTTCAATCCCGGTCAAAATCGAACGAATATATCTATCGCAATGGTGTGTATATATATCCTAACGTCTATAGAGTCCAACCACCCGGTATGAATCCTATACGAGGGATACACTCCCAAACACTCGTAAACGATATCTAAAGTCAAAAGTGTCATAGGTCTCTTAATCCTGGTCCAAATCGAATTACAAGCAAATACAACCTCAACGATTTTATATCCTAGAATCCCCATACCCAAAGATCCCATATGAATCATATATGAGTAATACCAAAGGTCAACCCTATTTAAATATCTGGAATCGATATCCATGTGATGAATTTCCACTAGCCATCATAGAGAATACTTTGGAGTCAACTCGTATAGTTGACTTCAAGCCACCATTGACTTATGTTAGTCTCATCTGAACACCCAATGCTATGGATAGTGCATGACCCACTTTAGAAACATTCCAATCTCTCTCCGCCCCTGCTTCGAGATCTCATAAGTAGGTCATTCCCTTTTTATGATGAAATGGATTCCCTCAATAGTGACCTATCCTTCTGGTTGTCTACACCTAACTGTACGTAAAAGCCAAAAACCCACGTATACATTCCCATATACATATCCAACAATAATGGTCAGGTCGTTCTCTTATGCGTCATTTGACATTTCCTTGCATTGCTTCAAACTCTACTAAATTATCCAAACTTTATCAAGTCTAAAATTTCCATGTTTCCTTGCCCCAGAATGAGTCCATGGCCTTGTTGTGCTCTGGTCTTGGCTATAGCGAGGTTCAAATCACGTCATTGCACCTTTGATTGACAAATGCTCGATGAGTACTGCTCATTGCAGTAGTGTCTAGAACTGATGCAGTTGCAACAGTGTGATGCACTATTGTAGTGTGCATCGGTGCTATGTATTGCTGTAGTATGTAGCAGTGCACCCATGTACTGTTGCAATGCAGTAGTGCCCGACCAATTCCTTGCCCCAGCTTCAAATCCGGGGCATTGCCGTGCTCCGGCCATGGCATGAGGGAGGTTCAATATGCGCTATTCATTCTTTCTCCGACTTTTGTTCCTTAATTAATCCCTTTTTGTATAAATAAACTTTTCCTTTTACCTAAACTTCTTTTAACTAAAATCCTAACTTCAAATTTCTAGTCTTCCCAAATACTTTTTTCGCTTAGCCTCCAATATGCTAAGCAATCATTTTCCATCAATCAGTACTTTTATTTATTTCATATCTCATAAATCAAGTTAACAACATTCCTTTACCCATATACAAATTAACCCAAATAAACAAACTTACTTTGCTTAAACCATTCTTTCTATTAATACCACTTCAAATAACTTCATATTAACTATTAGAAATCAAACATTAAATATTTTAAATCAAATTTCAAGTGCATAATTTTTTTGATATCACTAAGTAACTTTCTTTGACGTTTAAATTAAATCAATTTTCATTTATTCTATCTCCATTAATGGCAAATAACAAGCACCATTACTACCTAAGCCATTAAGCTACTGCTCCTGATAGCTTACAAACTCTTATAAAAATCATATTGTTGTTACTTTTATCAACATTAGTTCAAGCTCATTTCTCTTAAAAGAAATAAAAACTATTTTCCTTCATTTAGAAATCATAATTTTAACTTTTCTGGCTTTCATGCTTTTTACTCATCTTCTTTTATAACAGTTAAATTAGTTTATAATCCTCCAAAGATCATTATAACCACATCACATCAAGCCCACAAGTTCTACCCTTTCAACTTCATATGTTAAATTACCACATTTCTCATATACTTACCACTACATAAAAAAAATCATATTTTTAACATTAATACTTCATTTTAACATGACTTATATGTCTTCAATAATAACTATAGTCATCCCATAAGCCATTGAATTCCTACGTACTTAATTGCGTACTAATTTTCATAAAACCCATATTTTTGTTTGTAATACAACATGAAGTGTTTCCCTCTTACTTCCATATTCACAACCATGTCAAATCAATTCAATTTAAATGAAAACTCAACAACAAGCATTCATTACCAAACTTGTACAAAGTATATACTTTTATATAACTTTAAGCTACAATTTTAGTATCCACTCACCTAGCAACCCAAAAGCAATAAGAATCCATTCTCTAAGCCACTTCCTCTTCATGAGTGAAAACAAATCATCTCTAAATGCTCCAACATTAATTGACAAAGGAAGCCAAGAAAAGAATTTAGGTGATTTTAGTTTGATTCTAGAGAATTTATTTCATTTGTTTTAATCGGATCTAATCTTGAAGCTTTAGGTTTGGAAGAGAACAAAGGAAGAGTGAAGGCAATATGAATGAAGGAAAGAGGAGAGGGGTGTGGCTTTTTGAAGGAAAGCTAAATGGCCTTGGATCTTACAACACCCCCTTTAATATTTCCCACCTTATCCCTTTTATAACCTACAACTTACACCTCCAAACATATCGTTGTCTATACTCTAAAAGAATCGAAAACGCCATTTTGGACACAATGGAAGTGGTCTCAAGTTCTAGTTCTATCATATGCAAAAGTTAGCTTTTCGAGTCATTTATCAAACGACAATAATATATAACTCAAAGCCCGCTATCCTAAACTTATTAATGTTTTACATTAAAAAATTTGGAAACGACCTTTCGGGAAGAATGGAAGTAGTCTTGAACACTAATTCTATTATTTCCAAAATTTGACTTTTCGAGTCATCAATTATATTAACTTTTAATATTCAAATCAATCATTTAAATATCCAGGCACTCAAATACGGGTTATTATAGATCATGCAATAAGTTATATAAGCTAATAATTCTATATAGTACTTATTTTGGTGATTCCAACTGCATGAACACAATCCTAATTTGTCAATAAACCATTTTTATGTTAGTAGCATTAATGTATTAAGAAAATTAATAAAATATATTTATAAAATTCATGTACTTTTTTTAATAATAATAATCATAATTTTCACCATACACACACATATATTAATATAAAACTATTTAAAATAAGTTTTATGTATATTTAGAAGACACACAAATGTTATAATAAATTTAGATTTTGGTTTCTATAAATTCAATACCTTCCATATATTAATTACTATATGTACTTATTTATAAAACTAATAAAAGAATTCACTAAATGTTTACATACATACATACATACATATATTCTAAATATAAGAGTTAGATTCGTAAATTATATCAAACGTTAAATGGCTGAAGTTGATAATAATATGTATGCTTGTATGCATGTATGTAATATACATATGATATTAATATGTATGTATATGGAACCATATGCATATGCGTATTAATATAATTAAACATACGTACATATTTATATTTATATATATCGCACTGATATGTATATGAAGGACCTCATATACATATGTATTAGTATATTATATATATATATATATATATATATATATTGGTTATAAATCCCAATAACCATACGTATATATATGTATTCTATACACATGGTAGTATGCAAATTTTCTATTTCTTATTGGATGTAATATCCGTTTAACTAATACATACACATTATACGTTAAAAAACCAAGGGTTGAAATAAAACAATATAAAATGTCATTAAAATATATATGTTACGATACCAAAAATGAAATAAACTACAATAAATGCCCTTAAATTTTATACGTTACAAAATGAAACAATGAAATAAAACAAATAAATGTTAATAAATTTAATTTTATATGAAAATTAATTAATTTTTTTAAGCTAAATATTGGTCAAATACTAGATTTTTTTTGAGATTCCTAACTTTCCCTCGCCAAAAGGATCACACATAACATGAAGTAGATAAATTCTCTCTTAAGTAGTGTTTTACTACAAGTGGTTCGGCTAATACTCAACTATGGCCATAAAATAATCATAGGTATCATGTGATTGCTCATAATTAAAGTATAATTTTGACAACTAGGGTTCATGGTACTTTGAAGTCAAGAGACTACTAAATATCATTACATGAGATCTTTTACTTGACTATAGATGTAACAAACCTATGGAATACTCTCGGTGAGTCATTTTGTTATTGTTCCAAAAACCACAATGACGTTACCCCTTCATGTCCCTAGTAGTCATGATAAAATCATCATCCATCATACGGAGAGCATTATATATACTATTCTTAGTAAACATATCAATATCATGTTCTTAAATCATCTTGTGTAGGAAGATTTGAGGACAAATATTTATTAATATGATTAAATACACATGAGCAAACAAGTTGGCATATTTTGACATAATGCTACACTAACAACCAATGGTGAAAGGTGATATAGTCACAACACCAGAAAGGCAATTTCCTCACGGTTATAAGCGTGACAAAACTAATTTGTTACGGTTATAACCGTTCAAATAGGTACCGTGGGCAAATTCAGTCACATTTTTGCTCACGGTTATAACTGTGATAAAAATAGTAATTTCTCATGCTTATAACCGTTATAAATGTAGATATTATCACACTTATAACCGTGACAGAACAGTATTTACTCACGGTTATAATCGTGATAAAATGGTTATTACTAACGCTTATAACCTTGGGAAATTTAGATAGTATCACACTTAAAACCATGACAGAACAATAGTTTCTAACATTTATAACCATTACCAAAAAGGAAACTTAACACTTATAACCATGACAAATGCAAATTATATTACAGTTATAACCATTACGAAAACTTATTTTCCAACACTTATAACCGTGATAACTAAAAAAATATCAAAAAAACTATATAGCACTAATATTTTATTTCATCTACAAACAATCTATACAAAAAATATATAGTATTAACATTAAGAAAACATACGATCAATAATTAGAACAACACCAAACATTTATGTTTCATACAAACACCACAAAGGATACTTCATACCAACACCATAAATAATAGCATACAAGCATAGTTATATAACAAACTTTAAAACACAGTTTCAGAATATAACTACATAGTTTTTAGTAACTTACTAATAACGCAAACGATACTAGAGCCAAATCACAAAAACCCCTTCAACTAATTCGGATAGCTTGTAATGGCCATTTTGTAGTGCTTCATAAATTGAAGTTTCTGGATCGTAAACATTCTCCACCCAAACAACTTGCTCTCCTTCAGCCACCTTCCAGCATGTCGCAGCAAAAGCTAGTGCAGCAAATCCTAAAATTACAAGCAGCCAGTGGAACCTTTTATTCAATGTACTTATGATATTTCAGAACCATCTTCTAGTATTTCTCCAGCTGAAACAACACAAACTTACAGCTTTGATCAATTGAATAGTACATTTAAACCAAATATAATTGGCATACCGGAATTTACCTATCAGTTACATATAAGTTTCAATCCATAGTGTGAAAGGTGAACTGAATGAAGTCAAAAACTCAAGTAGCCATGCAATAAAAAGGCCAACCGTCCCAATGATCAACAAGAACAATATTTGCTGACCTGAAATTAATTATAAAATAGAAGTTATTTGGTAGAGTACTAACTTCTGATGCAAAATAATGAGTTGCATACCTCGTTGCACCAGTTACAGCTAACAGAGCTGTGATGATTGTATCAACTGTGTGAATTGCTCTTTTTGAAGTCTCACTTATGGTAGCCATGTATATAAATGTGCTTATCATAGCCATGAAAGAAAGCCAAAAGTCCATAAACTGAACAAATGTACCATGATTGTATTTAATGAACATTGATAACATAACAAAAAAGTGACTGAGTACTCAAAGAAAACAGCAGAAATTGTTATTCTAAGTTTCTAACATCTCCTTTAAGTTGTAATATACTTTTGAAGTCCTTATTTTTCTTTCATCGTTAATCAATCAAAAAAATGTACAATATAAATACCTGTAAAACCCAGAATGATAAAACACACCAAGTACTAACATCACATGCATGATATAGCCTGCTTGATATCCCACTTGAATTTGACTTGCGAAAAAAATCTATTGTAACTACAGACTAGATTTGTCAATATCATTATTATGGTTTTGAAAATATTAAGATTATACTCCATATTTCTGCGAAAAATCTACTGGATCTCACGGTTACTTGGTAAAATTGAAAAATGAAGATGACAGATATTTCGGCAAAATGAAAGGTCATGTTGTTATGGTTATTAACATATATGATATAATTTTATTTTTGAGTTTAAAATGGTATATAATTAATTTATAACGTTGTGAAAAAAATATGCTACACCAGTTACGTAGAAGGGATGAACTATTACCTCAGATCTTCTGGAATCAAAAGCATCTAAAGTGCCAAAATTGAACTGAAGACCTTTTTGATTATCGTTCTTCTTTGGGCTATTGACATTTGGTTGCAAAATTATCAAATTCAGATCAAGCTCATGGCCAATAGCTATCAAAACATTTGATAAAAATTATTAACATGCAAATATACTATAGACCGATATAGTGAAAAATATCAACAGCTAATACCTTCACTATTGCCCCCCCCCCTTCATATGAGCTTGGCTCAAAATTAGTGACAGCTTCTTTTCCATTAAATTTGATAGCCGCTTTGTCATAAGATCGGGTAACAAAGTGGAGACTGATTTATGGCAATTGATTTGCATTTGAATCTATGAACTATTTATTAAAAAAACTACTTAAAGTCTTAATATTTTTATAGGACCTTGCAGCTTCTATTTCGCTGTCGAATAACCCAAGGTAAATTTACCTGCATTGAGGCATCAACTTCACGTTGGTAAATGTTTGGATTCTAAAACATTTTTTTACTCTCACTTTTCATAATCATGACTTATTCATGCATTTTGGGTGATTTCATCAAATAAGAAAAGGAAAAAAATAAAATACTACAATACAACGTTAAGTTACTAGCAACTTACTTCTTGCCAAGAAATTGTCCCATGCATGCCTCCCATCGACCGCACTTATGAAGGGTTACTCCTCGGTATTTTGAGCTTCCTCTTGAAAATCCAGTACTTTGTCTTCGGAGTATGTGAACAAATTCCTCTTTGCATATGTCCCTCATCCGATATCACAAAAAGGAGAAGTAAGAAATCAATTATTTTTCAAAAAGCAACAAAACCCACCCTCGTAATTTTAAGAGCCAGTAGATTCCTATAATACAAAGATTGTACATGAGACTATAGATTGAGTGTAGTGATTTGAACCCGTAAATTTTTATACTATAGTTTCCATTCATCTGTTATAACAAAATTAAACTCTAATAAGATATAAAATGAGTGGAAAAAGAAAAAGGAAAAACCTGCTTCAGATCCTCATCGTAGTCGCTTATTGTAAAGTTAATGTCAGCATCAACTCCCTTGAATTTAATCGCAACATAATCATATGCCCTATAAATACAAAAAATAAGTAAGAAAAGAATAAGAAAAGTACTAATTCATAATCCACAACATAAATATTGAACATGAAATCTAACCTTGCAGCTGCATGAGCTGTATCAAACCCTCCCAAATAAACCTGCTTACCAGAATCCTTATGTAAATCAACACAAAATATTCATTTAGCATAAGATCCAAGAAGATTACATAAAAAAATCACATGGAAATCATTCCAACGAAATGTAGTAACGGTTATCAGGCTATGCAGCAGCCTTAATATAGTTCACCATTATTATTTATATATGTTCATACCAAAATTTCACAACCTTATAAGCTGGGTTAAAAACTTATCAGAAGCTTGGTTAAAAACCGAGTATCGGCTGGGCTAAAAGTTGAGCATAAGCTTAGTTAAAAACTGAGCATAAGCTAGGTTAAAAACTGAGCCTTACTCAGTTAAAACTGAAACATTACTCATTTAAACTGAGCGAGTTTTCTCAATTGAAAACTAAGTGTTTAATTGAGCGTTTTCTCAGCTAAAACCTGAACTATGCTTAGTTGAAAACTAAGCGAGTTTAATCAGTACAAAACTGAGCATATGCTCAGTTAAAAACTGAGGCATGCTTAGTTAAAAAATGAGCATATAATCAGTTAAAAATTGATTGTGTTTGCTCAGTTAAAAACTAAGCATATTGCTATGTTAAAAACTAAGCATTATTTCATATTTGCAATATTTTTCTTCATCGGTAAAATGACCAAACTCCAATATTCTTAGTTAAAGGAAATTTTTGCTTTGCTACTAGCACCTATCCCACTCCTTGAAATAAGCAGACAGTCATTCAAATATTTGTCATAAAAAGGATGAATTTTTTTAGATTTCAACCTTTTAAAGTCGAGAATTGGAGCAAAGAATTAATCACCTGCGAAATTCCCATTAACAAATGCATGTAACATGTGACCAAGAGATTCTACATGAAGATTAGTCTGTGTCCCATTCATCAGAATTGGCACATCACCATTAATATCAATGCTGTCAAATTTGATTAAAAATATATCAGTACACATTAAAAAGAAGAATAAGATTGTAAAAGAAGATAAGTTAATAAGACAAACCTAGTCAAATACCACAGATAGTCACTAGCATCAGTAGTAGTGCTTATCTGCTCCAGTAATCCAGCCTGAGTGAAAGCTGAGCTTTTTGGTATGCCTATAGGTTCATTCACAAAACTCCAACTTGACTTCAATTCTTCTGAAGACGAATGCACAGATTCGCCTACTCCTACGTATCTCTCGTTCAAACGAGTAGCTTGAGAATTTATCTGTGTTGGGCAAGTGAATGTCAATACATGGGTGCAGAAAGATATAGTCAAGATTAAATCCATTTGTTAATTCAGATGAACAAATAATTACCTAAGATGTATTGAATGCCACATTTTGACAGTTAGGAAGTATACTGACCGACCATCCTGATATTTTATAAGATTTTCCACTGAATGTCACTGTTACATCAAAAGTCCCAATATTTGCTAGAAATGCTACACATTCGCTTTCAGTTTTATATACATGGGACTATTTAAGGTTAAAAAAGAAAAGTGTCAAAAATATTTGATACCTCACATAGATGATTAATGATACGCGAAGCTTGAAATAATACCTCCAGATTGCAACATTTTTCTTCAAGATGGAGTATAACTAAACCTAATTCGTCCTCTTTATCCAGCAAGCAAATAATCACCAAACTCCAATGCATACTGATCACAACAACAGTGAACTATGAACAAATTTTATTTCTTATTCATATACATTAACTTAACCAATATTTCTTGTGTTAAACTTAACAATAAGAATTGTAAAGATACTCACTCTCCATGAATTAGCAAAAAAATATACGCCATACAAGGATTTTAAACTTGGGAGTCGAAAATCAACTTACTGCAACAATTATACAAAGAAGTGAGTTGGAGAATGGACATTGCAAGCATAGCATTCACTACATGTGTGGGGTGCATCTAGAAAGAACGGAACCCAATAATTTTCACAACAAACAAAATCAAGACCGAACATGAAGTGTGTGAGCACTCAACATGTATGGTGAAAATTAAAAACTTACAGAACATAGATAGCATAACACAGGCGTATGAGACCATGATGAAAACATTTTCATGCAATGGGGTTAGAATTTCTTAAAAAACCCTCCCCTGTCTTTCTGGGTCTGAGTTTTAAGTGTTTGCATTTAGGTAGGCAAGGGAATGTTGACGGTAATTGCTAGCTGCCCAAAGCAGCATCAAAGATAATCACCGTATCATTTTTATTTCTGTATTTTCATCCTTTTCTCTTAGGTTCAGACCTACAACAACAACGAAGGAAGTCATAGACCAATCATGCGTGTAATAAGGGCAAGTCAACATCAGGTGATAAAGCCTACTTCAAAAGTTTCGGAGGTCTTAATTCATCGAAGCTGCATACAAAGACCAAACAGTGGTGTGGACAGTGGAGTTTGGCAGTAATTAAATTACATCATATACATTACGCATGAAAAAATACAAACAAGAATCAAAACTTCCAAAATCCACAAGATGCTTCATTTAAGCTACCGCTCGCTGGATCCAAGCGTATATAAAGTAAAAAGTCCATACCATTATTGTAAATAAAGTACAAAAAGGAAGCACGGTAATATAATGAACCACTAGACCAAGTTTTACGGTGTAATCACCTAAATTTCATGCAAGTTTGCAGAATTAATCCGTCACTTCCTCTTTAGTAATAAAAGCTGTACAGTCGTGGTTAATGTGGATAAGATTTCTGGCTCCACTACCATGTTAAGCTGAATCTAGAATTTGCTAAACCTAAAATTGTTGAGAAACCGTAGATTGATATGAAATCGTATGTAAGAAATTTATATGAATTTGAAAAAAATGCTCATACCTGAGTAGACGGAGATGAAAAGCAAAACCCTAGATATGTAGTTCGCAACCCAGGTCTTCATTCGTCTTCGTCGAGTTGATAGGACAAAGGGAGGAGGCGGTGGTAGAAGATGGTGGCAGCGGTAGACGGTGGAGGCGGTGGCAGCCAGTGGAGGCTGTACGAATGGAAGAGAAGTTGAGAGAGTGAGAAATGAGCAATTATCGTTAAAAATGAGATAACAAATGAAAGAAAATGAATTTACACTCCTATCCATGCTGTTTTTAATTATTTACCAAATTACCATATTTACTAACGGTAATAACCGTTGTAAAGGGTTGTAACAGATATAACCGTTATAAATTTGTAATGGTTATTAGCGTTGTAGATCAAAAGCGGAAATGTGTTAAAAAATGGGCTGTTTGGTGTAGTGAGTGCATCACTAACAAAGCATATATGATTAAATACTGTACCATAAGGTACGTGGTGCATAATGGCTCTTGCAACAAGGCAAAGTCTCAACAAAGAAGGTTACAATACCAACTGCCATGATGCACACTCAAGGCATTTGAACCACTACTTGCAAATGTATCTTCATATAGCCAATAACAATACCTTATTATTTCCTAAAGTATCTTTTAGAGGATAAATTAAAAGAACATCAACCATTTTCTAACTCTTAGGGGACTCTGGCCTAAACTGCATTACATAGAAGGTGTCCCAAACTACCACCTTGACCATCGCATGAATGCACCCAATTAAGGAACTACTTCCCATAACTACGTATTAAAAATCAATTCTCAATGTTTTAAGCTGAAGCAAAGAACTATGGGAAAATTCCTACATATAATCCTTTGAATAGCGTATAGATGCCAATGAAGCCATCACACAACACAACAAAGCTATGTATAAACATAGTGCATAAACATGTATAGGTAGTCATTCTTCCTTCAAACTTCCATCAGAACCAGTAGGACTTTCATCGATCAATCTCGATCGTCTAGGTTCGGCTGAAGTTCAACACAATAAAATACAAAACCACTAATTCAATGATTAGGTTGACAAGTTGATTAGAAGGCGTATTCCAGTTAACTAGAAGTCCTTTGTACTATTTCCATTCTATAAATTTTAACTCAATCTCAGGATCAACCAATCGACTGATTAGACTCGACCGACCGATTAGCCAAGCCGAAAAGTAGTTGGTAGACCTAGTGGGTTCACTTAAATAGTTCAAATTTGTTTGACATCAAACTAACTCCTTTATGAATTGTTTTAACTCCATGTCATTGCCTCAAATATGTTCAAGGGTTATTCTAACCATGTCGGGGAGTTTCTGCTCTTCCTAGCACTTAAACAACACTTAAAGTCATGACACTTCACTTTCTAGTTGAGTTAAATAGAAGTTAATCACTTTTAAACCTTCAACAATCCAAACACCAACTATAAATAAGCAATCACCATAATAATCAAATAATTATCATAAAATCAATTAGATTATTAATCTAGGTCCTTCTAATTAATTTTTGAATTCATTATTCGACTACTAATATAACAACTATCCACACTCCCATATAATATGTTATTCTTTGATTCACCTAATGGTTCACTATTCCATTTATTTGAATATTCTTTACTTATTAAAGGTTCATGTGAGTACTTATATTTATCATTTCACAAGTGATTTCCAGAAAACCCTTTCTTTAAAACAAAAGGCATTTTGTCCAATTACTGGTGAATCATATTTAAGTATGAAAATAATATTTTACTATTAAAATCACACTTTTTAATCTAGAAACTTCTAATTAATAATATAGATCAAATCCATATTTAGTAGTTCATAAAATCACTAATAGACAGGAGTAAGCTTACAAACTTACATATATGTGCTTAAAAAATATTTAAGTGAATTGTAAGGACCCGATTCTTCGTCTTTCGAAAATTCAACATCGATACTCACTTTATCGACTGCCGAGCAATCGAACGACGGAAAACCGAACACTTAGGGTTTTAAGAGGAAGAAAAAGACAGAAAAGATAGAAAATAGAGAGAAGACGGTAGAAAATAGAGAGAAAATAAAATAGAAAATAGAACGGAACAGAAAACAACAGAACAACATCAGAATCTCACAATTCACGGCAGAACAACATATAATAAATAAATGAATAATCTTTAAACAAAGGATTATATCAGTTATTACATTTCATACATTACATTTCATTACATCATACCATCAGAGTGTACAACATCATACAAAAACAAACAGTGCAGCGGAAAAAGAAATACTATATACTAGTAATACGCCATGCCATCCAGCTTGCCTCCAGCAACTCCAGAATATCCTGATAAACCTTAACTCTTGACTGCCCGTGTGAAAATTGGTGGGCACCCAGAGTTTAGGAAGGAAAACAATAAACTCCGAGTCAGTCATGTGACTGGTGTGAGAACTCAAAATAGTTTATTTATCTTTAAAATCAAAAATAGAGGAATATTTTTAAAGTCAATTCGCAATTCTTTTAAAAATGAGACTACCATAAGGCCTCCCGCACACACACACAATGCAAACGCAGAATCGGAGGAGATTTCTCCTTATGATAGTCAAAGATGCTTGATACGCATTAAAAAGAGCATTTGATATTTTTATTAGTGCATAGTGTAGAAAAAATTCACTTCGAAAGTAGAATATAAATCTTAGCCAACATAGACATTTCGAACTATGCCTACTATAGCTACCATCCAAACAGTGGTGACCACCATAAGTGAATGGCAGGTTCTACAACTAATACCGTACAAGGTTTCGTATTGGGAATTGGATTTCCAACGAATGATCAGGCCAAGGAACTTCCCATTGCCACATGAGAATGCCTCTGGATGGACATCCCCGAGAACCAAACCGGATCTCTGCCAACACAAGGCCGGGTTACCCCTAACTGAGTAACAACTGACCGAATATGCCATCCCCCGGTCCTTTGGGACCTTTCAACCGAGCGCTCGTAATCAATTCACACAATCATAAAGTGTTTTCAACATGAGTAAGTATCTGGGCTCCATACCATGATACCACCCTTTTGCATCTTTCCTGTTTTGACCATTCACGGGGTGTGAGGCTCGACGAAGTCACGTCCACAAAAACATACTTTATACAAAAGCCATGTTTTGGGTCAACAAATGATCACTAGGATAGACGATCAAATAAACGATCATATCACAAATAATCAACACAATGATCATTTCACAGCAACACTCGGCATGTCACATTACCAAATTGGGAATATATCGCTGATAACCTTCAACTACATAACCTCTGAGCTCATACGTCTCAGAGAAGGGTGTTAAGCTAAGAGAATAAATTCTCTGCCACCAACAGAAATATATTTGAAAGAAATCGTCTTTATATCTCAATTTGTAATGTCAGACATACAATCCATACAAGTCTGTTCCGGGTTCGAACAAAACTGAAGGCACTTCTCACGAAGCCCTTGCAATCCGGGTACTCACAATCCCGATCGAATTTCCCATCACTTAGGAAATCTCTATACCAGGAGCTACCCAGTGCAGAGACAATCGATAGGTCATCCTATCGCTTTCGCAAACACCCGGTCTTCAACACCGGTCATCAAATGCAATTCATAACGACGTATCACATATTCGGAATGGGTTATACGACCCCATGGTCCTTTCCGGTTAACCCGAATAGTGAGCGCTTATTCAAAAATAAGTGTGGCATTCACATTCAAACAATTCACATCAATTACCCATTCAAAGGGAAATATTGATAGTCGGTTATTGAACTATCAATGAATATGCACACATCACCAGTTTCCAAATAATTTTCCAAATTATTTATTTTCCAAAATATCTTTACAAGATATATTATTTCAATATGTCAAAAATAAATCAATATTTATCTTTAAACAAATTCTACTTTCTTTTATAAATTCCATAGTGAATTTATATTCCAAAATATCTATGAATATTCGATTTCAATTATTCATTTCAATTTATCTTCAAAAAGATAAATTCTCAAAATGTTTCATTTCACATTGAAGAAACATTTCCATACTTATTTATTAATAAGTAATTCACAAATCTATTTATTTTCAACACTTGGAAAATATTCGATATACTTAAATCAAAATTTAGTATATATTTCATTCTTTAAGGAAATCATTCTCTTAAACATATTTATTTGGGCCAAAATGAGTGTTACGTAAAACATCGTTACGACAACCCAAAATCACTAGTATAGGGATTCGAAATTAAAATAGATATATAAATCCCAATACTATACAAAACATTTCCTTTCGGAAATCATTTACTATAACAACAGTGTTATAGTCCACCATTTCCTTCTATTTCTCGAAAACGTCTATTTCAACAATGAATGTTGAAATCTATGGTTTCGAATCTCAACACATTTAAAACATCGTTAGATCGTTTTAATTTCTATTTAAAACATCAAATCTAAACATTATCTTTAACATATTATTCACTATTTAAAAACGTGAATATACTACGTTAACACATTTCATCCTTTTATTCATTTTATTTCAAAGGATTATTCACAGTCAAAAACGTGAATATAACTCCATTAATAAGTTTCAACAATTTACTTATCAAAATAAGTCGTTTGCGAATTTATAAAACAACGTTTATAAATTCCATTCCTATTTAGTTTATAACAACTTCCTTTATAAATTCCTTTATTAACCTATCTCAATTAATATCTCAATGATATACTAAAGATTCATATTATAAGTGAAATACTTATAATTTATTTGTTTGCAAAAATCGTTCCTTTGAACATTATAATTATAAATCTTATAACTTATAAGATTCAATTATTTATCAAAAACCATTCTTTTAATAACTTTATAAATTTTATAAACCTACTGCTTATAAAATTTCATTTATAACTTCACCGTTTATAATTCTATAAATTTCATTCATTTATGAAATTCATTCACAATTCATTTTAACACTTATAAAAACTTGTTTTATAATTCAAATGTTTTAATTTACAAATTATCAATTTATAAATCTCTTATTAAATCAATTTATATTATTCTTTTAAAACGTCTTTAATCTCCTTTATAATTTCATCATTCTGATTTATAAAATAATTAAATTTCATAAATCCTATATTTTCAACTCTTTATAATAATTTCAAAAATCCCGATTAAACTATTTTATAAAACCATTAACCCCATATTTTCAAAAATCAGCCTTTTACTATATTTCTCAAAAATTCTTAATCTTTATAACATTAAAAATTATAACGTTTATTTATTTAAAATGGATAAATTCCAAAAATATTTTATAAACGTTTTCTTTCAAAAATCACTTTAAAATCATTTTAAAATTCCAAAATTTGGTCCAAAGATGCTACATACCAAATAGTCAATCACGACAACAACGATATCATATATCGATATGATAATCCATCAAATATCAAAATATCTGAAATCAAATAAAAACTGTTGAGGAATCCAGTTGGATCCCTCCAACCTGTTTTCCTGCATCCAAAAACATTAGCACAATACCAATTTCGCTCCAGTACGAAATTATCGCGGTATATGGGATTTAAAATATTATCCGCTTAATAGACGGCGCAATAGGGTCTCATCCGCTAAACAAATGCGGGAAATCAATAACTCCAATATATACATATGCCAATATATATATATTGCTATTATATATAATACCAATTTCACTGTTTATGAAATATTCGCGGTACATGTTTTTACTAAATAACATCCGCTTACTAACGGCGCATAATGTCTATTTTAACAATCAATAGATAACAATCATCATTCAAACATGCATTCAAAAATTTTAAATCTAACTATTTAAAATAAAATCGAAACTGATTCGATTGAGTGAGAAGTTCTCACCTTGATTTTAATTTCCGTTTTAGCGATTTATTTCGAATAAAATTAAACGGACGTTTAATTTTACCCAAAATTCTCACTAAATCCAAATGACTCCAATCCAATTCCATCGCGTAGTGCTCATCCATACGATTCCAACGCAACTGGTTTCGTGATTTTTCAATCTCGTACGGAAGAGATACATCAGTTTAAAGTTATACGAACTAAATATAAATAGATTTACAACCTTTATTTTAAATTTTAAACCCACATCTATCTCTGGCCGTTGGATCTGTGTTGAATCAAATTAGGGCCGCAAGCTGATGTTTCTTCCCCACGCGAATTTTTTTTCCTCCAGATTGTGAAACCCACCCATCGGCCGCCCATCTACAAGGAATTGTCGCTCCACGTACAAGCACTTCTAGGTCGATCAACTACCTTCGTTCAACTCGCCTGCGCGAGAGCTATCAACGGCCCAGACATGGCCAGGCTCGGTCGCACATATGGGCTCGAAAACGAGCACGAATTCGAGGACTTTGAGCTTCGATTGCCGTTGATTGGTGATGAAGTTCGCGATCATAACCGTTGAATACGAAGATCTCTTTGAGCTCTACAAGATTCTAGTTGAAAGTTTTATGAATGGTTGCTTGGATTTGAAGATTTGGAGGGAAGATGATGGACAATTTTCGGCCATCAATAGTTTACTGGCGGCTACAACTAAATTAGGGTTTTAGTTTTTTTTTATTTTTTTATTTTAGAGTGAAGGGGCTATTTATAGGAAATTATTCAAAACACTATTCATTTTGATTTTCCAAACTCCGATTTACGCGCCGAAACTGACGTTCCTAGGGTTTACCCCGCTTTCCGGACACAATGGAACAGGTTTCGAAAGCTAATTCGATCATCTGTGCGAGATATGGCAACAAACGATCGATTTAAATTAAACCGATTTAAACGATTTTCTAGGCGTTTTAATTTGTAACGGACAAACGGTAAATCCAATTGACACGAAATTTAAAACCTTACAATAATATCAAATTACGGATCCGATGAAACTGGTTTCGTCGAAATCCGAGACTTTTTGAAAAATGGCTATTTTAACTCGCTAAATTAATATTAAAAATAATTCGATGCGTTTCGAGCTGCCACGATCAAACGATAACTCCGATTGACACGAAAATTGAAATCCGGTAATAACTAACTATTACGGATCCAATGGAACTGGTTTCGTCCAATTCTGAGACTGTTCAAAAATTGGCTATTTTCACTAGTCGATTTTAATATTAAAATATTCAATTTTCACAAATTAACTTTTAAATCGATTTTAAAAGTTCTAAAATATCGTTCTAACTTCAATATGATAAAATAATATTTTATAAATCATTTTCAATCATATTTAACTCAATTTTCAATTATTTCCATAATTTAACATATTAAGTTATTGATTTAATTATCCAATTAAATCCAATTATTCGAAATAAAAATTTATTCAACTTATAAATTCACTTATTAATATTTAAAATTAACTAAATATTCAAATTTTAATTAAATAAAATTCTGGGTCGTTACAATCTTCCCCCCTTAAAAGAATTTCGTCCTCGAAATTAACAAGTAAGAAAAATTACAGAATCTATTAACTTTCCTAAAATTCATAGTTAAACTTCTTACAATAACTTTACTAAGTTTTCAAATCATACTTAGTTATCTTTTCAAAAACAATTACTATTGTTTAACTTTCAATTCCAAATCAAGGTTATAGTTTTCAAAATTTTCCAATTTTCTCAAATTTTTCTAACGCCTTAAATTTCCGAAAAAATTTGCCATAGTCTCCTTTGCGCGGCTCGATCCAAAAAAAAATGACAGTATATATATCACAAATATACATCTCATCAAGTAATGAGGCAACCCGAAGGGAAAAAGTATAAAAGTACGATATTTAATCCGAGATATGTACCTTATATTTTATTAGCAAGCATATACGGCTAATATAGCGCGAAAGCGAGCTCCAAATGCGAAGCAAACGCGATCCGCACCTACTAAACACTCAACAAACAACATGAGAGCATGTATATAGACAATAGTATCGATATACAACATATAGCAACGTAATAACTATATATGCCAACATAGCAAATGCAATAAAAGCAATATATTCAACCATCAACCAACTAACATTCATAACCAATAAATATTCATTCATATTTTCATTAATATTCAATGAAATGGTTTTCAATTTAATCACATTCGATTCATTTACATTGGGTTTACTAATATTCATTCTCAATTAGTTTATATTCACTAATTCATATTCAAGTTGGTTCACTTCCAAATCAAATTCAATTCTATTTAAGATTCACTTAACTTCCAATTGAATTTTAATTACTTTAGCTTTCAATTTCATTAACACTTAATGAATTATATACAATCAATCAACTAACAACCAATGTATATTAATTACAACCAAATTTCTTTGCTTATATTTATTCTTGGTTTACCACCATCACTTTCAAATGGTTTAATTAAATTGATTTTCATTCAATCTTTCCACTTTCAATAACATTAGATTTTAATGAATTAACACTTATATTCATTATTCCATATCAACTTAATTTACATTTAATTGATTTACATTTAATCCATTCATTCAATTCAATTTCCAAAGTTGAATTTCATTTATATAACTTAAGTTCATATTCATCACTTTTATTTACAACTCACATTCATAAATATATTCATATAGTTTCACTTCTTATATATATAAGTTTATTTCACAATTGTAAATCATTTTAATTATAATTCAATTCTTATAATTCTTTTTACTTATACAATTATTATTATTATTATTTTAGATTATTCAAACAACTAAACAATCATCTTATATACACTTTAATAATTCTGAAAAATTATTCCTTCATATATAAAATATATAATCAAGGTAAAATTATTTCATTTACCCAATTCAAAACAATACTGTGCCGAATTGTTCTATTCAAGTGTTTAGAAACCCCTTCGATTCAGTTTCGAGGCTGCGCCGACTAAGGTTCATATACCACTCAATAAACCAATCATCACAATATAAAACAATTTCATATTCACTAACAAATACACTCTCATAGCTATTATTACACTCAAACTCATTCTAGAGTACTACTGACTCTATCTCTAATGAGTAATACCCAACAGAACCATGGTTGTCGCTTAACCATAAGCTCTGATACCATCTGTAAGGACCCGATTCTTCGTCTTTCGAAAATTCAACATCGATACTCACTTTATCGACTGCCGAGCAATCGAACGATGGAAAACCGAACACTTAGGGTTTTAAGAAGAAGAAAACGACAGAAAAGATAGAAAATAGAGAGAAGACGGTAGAAAATAGAGAGAAAAGAAAATAGAAAATAGAACGGAACAGAAAACAACAGAACAACATCAGAATCTCACAATTCGCAGCGGAACAACATATAATAAATAAATGAATAATCTTTAAACAAAGGAATATATCAGTTATTACATTTCATACATTACATTTCATTACATCATACCATCAGAGTGTACAACATCATACAACAACAAACAGTGCAGCGGAAAAAGAAATACTATATACTAGTAATACGCCATGCCATCCAGCTTGCCTCCAGCAACTCCAGAATATCCTGATAAACCTTAACTCTTGACTGCCCGTGTGAAAATTGGTGGGCACCCAGAGTTTAGGAAGGAAAACAATAAACTCCGAGTCAGTCATGTGACTGGTGTGAGAACTCAAAATAGTTTATTTATCTTTAAAATCAAAAATAGATGAATATTTTTAAAGTCAATTCGCAATGCTTTTAAAAATGAGACTACCATAAGGCCTCCCGCACACACACACAATGAAAATGCAGAATCGGAGGAGATTTCTCCTTATGATAGTCAAAGATGCTTGATACGCATTAAAAAGAGCATTTGATATTTTTATTAGTGCATAGTGTAGAAAAAATTCACTTCGAAAGTAGAATATAAATCTTAGCCAACATAGACATTTCGAACTATGCCTACTATAGCTACCATCCAAACAGTGGTGACCACCATAAGTGAATGGCAGGTTCTACAACTAATACCGTACAAGGTTTCGTATTGGGAATTGGATTTCCAACGAATGATCAGGCCAAGGAACTTCCCATTGCCACACGAGAATGCCTCTGGATGGACATCCCCGAGAACCAAACCGGATCTCTGCCAACACAAGGCCGGGTTACCCCTAACTGAGTAACAACTGACCGAATATGCCATCCCCCGGTCCTTTGGGACCTTTCAACCGAGCGCTCGTAATCAATTCACACAATCATAAAGTGTTTTCAACATGAGTAAGTATCTGGGCTCCATACCATGATACCACCCTTTTCCAGAAGGAAATGCACATATCCTAAAGGGCGCTACCCCTCATAACCTTGCCGCATCTTTCCTGTTTTGACCATTCACGGGGTGTGAGGCTCGACGAAGTCACGTCCACAAAAACATACTTTATACAAAAGCCATGTTTTGGGTCAACAAATGATCACCAGGATAGACGATCAAATAAACGATCCTATCACAAATAATCAACACAATGATCATTTCACAGCAACACTCAGCATGTCACATTACCAAATTGGGAATATATCGCTGATAACCTTCAACTACATAACCTCTGAGCTCATACGTCTCAGAGAAGGGTGTTAAGCTAAGAGAATAAATTCTCTACCACCAACAGAAATATATTTGAAAGAAATCGGCTTTATATCTCAATTTGTAATATCAGACATACAATCCATACAAGTCTGTTCCGGGTTCGAACAAAACTGAAGGCACTTCTCACGAAGCCCTTGCAATCCGGGTATTCACAATCCCGATCGAATTTCCCATCACTTAGGAAATCTCTATACCAGGAGCTACCCAGTGTAGAGACAATCGATAGGTCATCCTATCGCTTTCGCAAACACCCGGTCTTCAACACCGGTCATCAAATGCAATTCATAACGACGTATCACATATTCGGAATGGGTTATACGACCCCATGGTCCTTTCCCAGTTAACCCGAATAGTGAGCGCTTATTCAAAAATAAGTGTGGCATTCACATTCAAACAATTCACATCAATTACCCATTCAAAGGGAAATATTGATAGTCGGTTATTGAACTATCAATGAATATGCACACATCACCAGTTTCCAAATAATTTTCCAAATTATTTATTTTCCAAAATATCTTTACAAGATATATTATTTCAATATGTCAAAAATAAATCAATATTTATCTTTAAACAAATTCTACTTTCTTTTATAAATTCCATAGTGAATTTATATTCCAAAATATCTATGAATATTCAATTTCAATTATTCATTTCAATTTATCTTCAAAAAGATAAATTCTCAAAATGTTTCATTTCACATTGAAGAAACATTTCCATACTTATTTATTAATAAGTAATTCACAAATCTATTTATTTTCAACACTTGGAAAATATTCGATATACTTAAATCAAAATTTAGTATATATTTCATTCTTTAAGGAAATCATTCTCTTAAACATATTTATTTGGGCCAAAACGAATGTTACGTAAAACATCGTTACGACAACCCAAAATCACTAGTATAGGGATTCGAAATTAAAATAGATATATAAATCCCAATACTATACAAAACATTTCCTTTCGGAAATCATTTACTATAACAACAGTGTTATAGTCCACCATTTCTTTCTATTTCTCGAAAACGTCTATTTCAACAATGAATGTTGAAATCTATGGTTTCGAATCTCAACACATTTAAAACATCGTTAGATCGTTTTAATTTCTATTTAAAACATCAAATCTAAACATTATCTTTAACATATTATTCACTATTTAAAAACGTGAATATACTACGTTAACACATTTCATCTTTTTATTCATTTTATTTCAAAGGATTATTCACAGTCAAAAACGTGAATATAACTCCATTAATAAGTTTCAACAATTTACTTATCAAAATAAGTCGTTTGCGAATTTATAAAACAACGTTTATAAATTCCATTCCTATTTAGTTTATAACAACTTCCTTTATAAATTCCTTTATTAACCTATCTCAATTCATATCTCAATGATATACTAAAGATTCATATTATAAGTGAAATACTTATAATTTATTTGTTTGCAAAAATCGTTCCTTTGAACTTTATAATTATAAATCTTATAACTTATAAGATTCAATTATTTACCCAAAACCATTCTTTTAATAACTTTATAAATTTTATAAACCTACTGCTTATAAAATTTCATTTATAACTTCACCGTTTATAATTCTATAAATTTCATTCATTTATGAAATTCATTCACAATTCATTTTAACACTTATAAAAACTTGTTTTATAATTCAAATGTTTTAATTTACAAATTATCAATTTATAAATCTCTTATATAAATCAATTTATATTATTCTTTTAAAACGTCTTTAATCTCCTTTATAATTTCATCATTCTGATTTATAAAATAATTAAATTTCATAAATCCTATATTTTCAACTCTTTATAATAATTTCAAAAATCCCGATTAAACTATTTTATAAAACCATTAACCCTATATTTTCAAAAATTAGCCTTTTACTATATTTCTCAAAAATTCATAATCTTTATAACATTAAAAATTATAACGTTTATTTATTTAAAATGGATAAATTCCAAAAATATTTATAAACGTTTTCTTTCAAAAATCACTTTAAAATCATTTTAAAATTCCAAAATTTGGTCCAATGATGCTACATACCAAATAGTCAATCACGACAACAACGATATCATATATCGATATGATAATCCATCAAATATCAAAATATCTGAAATCAAATAAAAACTGTTGAGGAATCCAGTTGGATCCCTCCAACCTTTTTTCCTGCATCTAAAAACATTAGCACAATACCAATTTCGCTCCAGTACGAAATTATCGCGGTATATGGGATTTAAAATATTATCCACTTAATAGACGGCGCAATAGGGTCTCATCCGCTAAACAAATACGGAAAATCAATAACTCCATTATATACATTTGCCAATACATATATATTGCTATTATATATAATACCAATTTCACTGTTTATGAAATATTCGTGGTATATGTTTTTACTAAATAACATCCGCTTACTAACGGCGCATAATGTCTATTTTAACAATCAATAGATAACAATCATCATTCAAACATGCATTCAAATATTTTAAATCTAACTATTTAAAATAAAATTGAAACTGATTCGATTGAGTGAGAAGTTCTCACCTTGATTTTAATTTCCGTTTTAGCGATTTATTTCGAATAAAATTAAACGGACGTTTAATTTTACCCAAAATTCTCACTAACTTCAAACGACTCCAATCTAATTCCATCGCGTAGTGCTCGTCCATACGATTCCAACGCAACTGGTTTCGCGATTTTTCAATCTCGTACGGAAGAGATACATCAGTTTAAAGTTATACGAACTAAATATAAATAGATTTACAACTTTTATTTTAAATTTTAAACCCACATCTATCTCTGGCCGTTGGATCTGTGTTGAATCAAATCAGGGCCGCAAGCTAATGTTTCTTCCCCACGCGAATTTTTTTTCCTCCAGATCGTGAAACCCACCCATCGGCCGCCCATCTACAAGGAATTGTCGCTCCACGTACAAGCACTTCTAGGTCGATCAACTACCTTCGTTCAACTCGCCTACGCGAGAGCTATCCACGGCCCAGACTTGGCCAGGCTCGGTCACACATAGGGGCTCGAAAACGAGCACGGACTCGAGGACTTTGAGCTTCGATTGCCGTTGATTGGTGATGAAGTTCGCGATCATAACCGTTGAACACGAAGATCTCTCTGAGCTCTACAAGATTCTAGTTGAAAGTTTTATGAATGGTTGCTTGGATTTGAAGATTTGGAGGGAAGATGATGGAAAATTTTCGGCCATCGATAGTTTACTGGCGGCTACAACTAAATTAGGGTTTTAGTTTTATTTTTCTTTTTTTTTAGAGTGAAGGGGCTATTTATAGGAAATTATTCAAAACACTATTCATTTCGATTTTCCAAACTCCGATTTACGCGCCGAAACTGACGTTCCTAGGGTTTACCCCGCGTTCCGGACACAATGGAATAGGTTTCGAAAGCTAATTCGATCATCTGTGCGAGATATGGCAACAAACGATCGATTTAAATTAAACCGATTTAAACGATTTTCTAGGCGTTTTAATTTGTAACGGACAAACGGTAAATCCAATTGACACGAAATTTAAAACCTTACAATAATATCATATTACGGATCCGATGAAACTAGTTTCATCGAAATCCGAGACTTTTTGAAAAATGGCTATTTTAACTCGCTAAATTAATATTAAAAATAATTCGATGCGTTTCGAGCTGCCACGATCAAACGATAACTCCGATTGACACGAAAATTGAAATCCGGTAATAACTAACTATTACGGATCCAATGGAACTGGTTTCGTCCAATTCTGAGACTGTTCAAAAATTGGCTATTTTCACTAGTCGATTTTAATATTAAAATATTCAATTTTCACAAATTAACTTTTAAATCGATTTTAAAAGTTCTAAAATATCGTTCTAACTTCAATATGATAAAATAAAATTTTACAAATCATTTTCAATCATATTTAACTCAATTTTCAATTATTTCCATAATTTAACATATTAAGTTATTGATTTAATTATCCAATTAAATCCAATTATTCGAAATAAAAATTTATTCAACTTATAAATTCACTTATTAATATTTAAAATTAACTAAATATTCAAATTTTAATTAAATAAAATTCTAGGTCGTTACATGAATCATGTAAGTAAATCAATGTTTTCACATCATTAATTAAGGCCTCAGCTTAAATTAATAAAATCCCTAACATCTATCTGAAATTTCATTAGTCACCTTAATGGTCCATTATCAAATTATTAACTAATCACATAATGAGAGTGATAGTCGCTCCATTATAATTCATATTCATCCATGTATCGCCCATAATCAAATAATAATCATGAAATCTAGCATAGATCATCAAATGGAAAGATTGAAAGCTTATGGCTTACTAACTATTTC
The DNA here is from genome assembly GCA_030765085.1 of Allium cepa. Lineage (NCBI taxonomy): Eukaryota > Viridiplantae > Streptophyta > Magnoliopsida > Asparagales > Amaryllidaceae > Allium > Allium cepa. The sequence continues at coordinate 307,327,551 of CM060929.1, forward strand.
ACATACATATCCATTCTATCTCTTTATTCAATATTAATTCATTTATGTGTCATACAAGTTATAAATTGCAATACTTATCATCCATAACAAAATTATGGATATCCTATCACAACACCTAATCAGCATAGTAATCAAACATAAATCAATGCATAAGAGATATCATAAAGATTATACAGAAGTCCCATTCACTAAAGCAAGCAAGAGCTCAAATAGAAATAAACATATCACAAAAGCCTCTTTCACTTTATGGACAACATATAAATCTCTAATATATGTGCTTTAAAATGATAATGATCTGTAAAGATTCCCTAGAGACGAATTATGGTTAACTTTATTTGATTTATGCAGCACCCAACCTCTATACCCATACTACCAAAGTGTGTTACTAGGTAATTTTCCCTCAGACTAATACTATTACATATTTCAAAAATCGAATAAGTAACTCACTTATACATGCGCAGTATTGATACAAAGCAATAAACATGTGTGTTTCCAAGATAGAACAATACATAATATGAAATAAATATCAGAGAACATAGAATCAGAAAACATATTGATAATATATAATAGGAATATACACAAGTTCGAGTAGGGTATAAGAAGGTTAAATTCCCACCATCTCAAAAACAAATATAATGTATACCCAATATACAACTTCGTGTTATACATACATGAGATGACTAGATACATAATGATATATGTGTGTGTGTGATACTCTATCCTCCATCTATGCCCAACATCAACAGTCTCAGACCGACTCAAATATTATATAAAAAACACACGATTTAGATTATGTCTAAAATGAAGGTGTTAATATATGTCATAATAATAGCATCACGTCACAAAACTATGGACAAGTAATATCACCCGTATAAAAAAGGTCATGTCAATCTACCAAGCAAGCGTATAATGTCAAGCAGGTGAAATAATCTTTATATCAAACATCAAAAAGTATAAGAGATCACCAATATGGTATGGTATACTCTCAGAAATACCCAAGATTATCTCTTGAATAATCATGAAGTAGACATACCCAAGGTCCGTCGTTATTAACACATACGTAACATACACAAATAATTTTCCAAATCAAACATACAAGAAACACAAGTATGGCATACCCTTGGTAGCTAAATCCATCTCTCAAATAACCATAAAAGATGGGAATAGGATCCAACTCCATGCTCTCAGATCTATAGCTATTCTCGATAGCAAAATAATCGATGTGTAATGGGTTACACAACTTCATGGGCAAACAGCCCCACGAATAATCCAAGAGAATGATAATCACATAATGATTACCTAGATTTTCAGCCTCATAATAATCTACTTGGCTCTTAGCCAATGACATAATCATACGGTCTCTCGGACCTCTACTAATCTACTCCGCCCTCAGTATCATAGATAGTCATCTGGACTCTTAGTCCTATGTGCTTTCAGCATCATATATACTCATTTAGAACCAGCCAAAGCAAATGATCTGATTGGTTCTCATTCATATCTATAATGATCTCATAAAAGTGAATAAGTATGTGTCTATATTAATAATAACTAGACGAGAGACTGACAACTCATAGCCTACTCCCAAAGTCTTCCTCACATGCTCTCAGTGCTACTCCTATAGTCATCGGTTACCTCGATAGCCATCATGACCCAATATCTATTGAACTCAAGGCAATGCTATACAACAGTCATGACTTTGTAGGCACCCTAATTGTAATAACCTGAATTTTTGATCATCTGTAATCGATTAACGAAATGGGTTAATTAATAGAATATTAAATTATAAATTGAATGAATGAATCTGATCAGATAAATATTTATATTTGTAATTGTTTTATATATATATATTTACACAAATTTTAAATAAAATTATTTATTACAAATTTAATTTGTGTTGCTTAATACATACATATATTTGAGCTGATTCCAAAATAGGAACTTTAATTTAAAATAGATTAGATACAATATATATATATATATATATGATTTAATTAAAACATAATTTGTTTATATTATTTTCTTTAAGATATTTTATATAGACTAAGGAAAGTAATTATTAAACGATATATGTAAGAGAAGTTAAATATTTAGAAAATACTTAAGGTAATTGTATATAAAAAATACAAAGACAAGTGTTATCATATTAAAAACTTAATATAACATGTGTTAACTAATGAACAAAGGGTTATGACAAGTGTTATGTTAGTTTATTTTCCTTTTATTTTTAATATCTAATAATGAAAGAAAAATAAGGTTGTAAATATTAATATGCTTCAACACTTTCTTTTCTTGCATATATCTAAATTTATACAAACCTGAGAGGAATCAAAAACTAAAACCTAAGAGAAAAGTAAAAAATAAAATATCAAACCTGGGCAAACTTACTGAAGACTGGATACCCAAAGCAAAGACAAAATATAAATCAAAAGCAGATCCGGGAAGCTAGATTAGAAGTCTCAGTTTCAACCTGAAGCAATCAAGTCTTCAAAACAAACAAATTCAGGATCAAAACATCAATTAATCAACAAGCCTTAGTTTTGATAGAAACGGTCCAGATCAGAAATTCTTTCCACTGTTTTATGTTCAGGTGAGTAGACTTTAATTCTTTTAAGTTAATTCAACAGTAAAATTTGTGCATGCCTCAATTGATGATGAAAATAACTTAATTTGATGTGCATGAATGGGTTGATAATTATTAGGTGTATAGATAACAACTCTGCATGGTATGGCTAAGTGCACAGATGTGAATCTCTGTTTAATCATGACTAAATATGTTCAAAATAAAATAAAATTGAATGTTTCCCTGATGTTCTTCTAGCCTATTAAGATTAAAGAAATACAGGTGTAATGGTGTAATTCAAATTTAAGACATTTAAGTATAACCCAGGTTCTTTTTACAATTGGGAGTAAATCTTCGCCATAAAACAGTTTAAAATTTTGGTGATTTGTTTATTGCATGAGATGAAAATCTGTAGAAATAGTAGTATGCCAAATACCTGAAGGTGGAATTGTAAATGTATGCACAAACAATTGAATTGACTGGAATATGCCTGAGTATGTATAAATTGACTCTGTAGTTCTTCACTGGCTTAAGAACATGAAAAAAAATTCATATTTTCCCATAGATTTGAACTCAGGTTTGAATTCCTAAATGGAAACTGATCCTAACTTTATAATATCACTTCTAAAAATAATTTCAGGATTTTACGTTTTGTAATTAATTCAAATTTGGGAAAAATCAGTGAAGAATCAATTTGGGTTAAAAATCAAACATTTTGTTTTGATTACTGGAACCCATAATCTGATTTTTAAATGGAAATCATGTATTTAAATGGCATAATCATGATTTTTAGGTTGGTAAATCTCGAGTAATTGAGTGTTAAACGGGATATGGATTTCGATTGTTCTCTTGTGATCGGCATAACTAAAGTGGTCGAGATTTTTATTGAAGGTCGCTTAGGGATTGATGATCGTAGGAAAATTCATTTGGAAAATTTCTGTTGATCAAATTGGCTGGTTGATTTCGTTTTAGGGTTTAATGGCCTGTTGTGTCGATGAGTTTTAAACGGAGGAATATGCAGTCAATAGAAGATCGGACATGATGGGTCCAAAGGTAAGCAATGAAGGATGGTCAAGGGTAGCTATGGCTGGAGTTGAAAGGTTCATAATGTCTTGGGAATGACAGTGCGAGGTGGATGTCTTCAAGTGATGGGCTCCTGAGGGGTATACGAATAGCTTGTGTAACGACCCAGAATTTTTGATAATTAAAATTTGAATATTTAATTAATTTTAAATATTAATGAGTGAAATTTATAAGTCGAATAAATTTTATTTTGAATAATTGGATTTAATTGGATAATTAAATCGATAATTTAATATGTGAAATTATGGAAATAATTGAAAATTGGGTTAAATATGATTGAAAATGATTTGGGAAATTTTATTTTATCATGTTGAAGTTAGAACAATATTTTAGAACTTTTAAAATCGAATTAAAAGTTAATTTGTGAAAATTGAATATTTTAATATTTAAAATCGACTAGTAAAAATAGTCAATTTTTGAACAGTCTCAGAATTGAACGAAACTAGTTCCATTGGATCTGTAATAGTTAGTTATTACTGGATTTCAATTTTTGTGTCAATCGGAGTTATCGTTTGATCGTGGCAGCTCGAAACGCATCGAATTGTTTTTAATATTAATTTGGCGAGTTAAAATAGCCATTTTTCAAAAAGTCTCGGATTTCGACGAAACCAGTTTCATCGGATCCGTAATGTGACATTATTGTAAGGTTTCAAATTTCAAGTCAATTGGATTTACCGTTTGTCCGGTACAAATTAAAACGCCTAGAAAATCGATTAAATCGGTTTAATTCAAATTGAACGTTTATAACCATAACTCGCACAGATGTCCGAATTAGCTTTCGAAACCTATTCCATTGTGTCCGGAACGCGGGGTAAACCCTAGAAACGCTGGTTACGGCGCATAAATCGGAGTTCGGAATTTCCGGAATGAATAGTGTTTCGTTCGTTTCTTATAAATAGCCCCTACCCTTCATAAAATTAAAAAAAAAATATCTAAACCTAAAACCTAAACCTAGCCGCCTCTTTTATAATAAATGGCCAGAAAACACCCAAATTCATTCCTTAATCTCTCCAAATCCATCGACAATTAGACGAAGTGATCAACTACAACATTGTAGAGCAAGGCGAGAGCTTTCGATCTATACGGTGATGATGGGGTTTGGCGTCGCGTGGAGGTGGGAAAGTGGTTGCGTGCGTGGCCGTTCATCTTCATGCGCGTGCGTGTACAAGTGGCCGAGCTCCATGTGGTGGTGGCCGTGGGTAGAGGAGGAGAAGGTGCTTCGTATGGTGCTGTCTGATCGTGCTATAGTGCGTCGAGGAGGCCGAGATGTTGAACCCTAATGTCGTGCTATGGGTTTGTGTGTGACGGCAATAACCTGAAGAGGAACGAAGAGATGGAAGAAGTGGTGGACGGCCTGATGTGAAGATGCAGTGGATCCAGTGGCTAAGATTTGCAGATAGGTTAAAATAGAAAATTTAAGTTGTAATTTGTTTATATAAAATCATGTAAACTTCAAAAATTGATATCTTTTTCATACGAGGTCGAAAACGCGCGAAACCAGTTGCGTTGGAATCGTATGGACGAGCCCTACGCGATGGAATTGGATTGGAGTCGTTTGGAGTTAGTGAGAATTTCGGGTAAAATTAAACGCGCGTTTAATTTTATTCGAAATAAATCGCTAAAACGAAATTGAAATCAAGGTGAGAACTTCTCACTCAATCGAATCAATTTCGATTTTATTTTAAATAGTTAGATTTAAAATATTTGAATGCATGTTTGAATGATGATTGTTATCTATTGATTGTTAAAATAGACATTATGCGCCGTTAGTAAGCGGATGTTATTTATTAAAAACATATACCGCGAATATTTCATAAACAGTGAAATTGGTATTATATATAATAGCAATATATATATATTGGCATATGTATATATTGGAGTTATTGATTTCCCGCATTTTTTTAGCGGATGAGACCCTATTGCGCCGTCTATTAAGCGGATAATATTTTAAATCCCATATACCGCGATAATTTCGTACTGGAGCGAAATTGGTATTGTGCTAATGTTTGTGGATGCAGGAAAACAGGTTGGAGGGATCCAACAGGATTCCTCAACAGTATTTATTTGATTTTGAATATTTTGATATTCGTTGATTATCATATCGATATATGATATCGTTGTAGTCGTGATTGACTATTTGGTGTGTAGCATCATTGAACCAAATTTTGGGATTTTAAAATGATTTTAAAGTGATTTTTGAAAGTATACGTTTATAAAATAATTTTGGAATTGATTCATTTTAAATAAATAAACGATATAATTTTTAATGTTATAAAAATTATGATTTTTGAGAAATATAGTTAAATGTTGATTTTTGAAAATATGAGGCTAATGATTTTATAAAATAGTTTAAATGGGATTTCTGAATGTATTGTAAAAAGTTTAAATATAGGATTTATAAAATTGATTATTTTGTAAATCAAAAGGATAAAAATTATAAAGGAATTTAAAGACGTTTTAAAAGAATAATATAAATTGAATTATATTAAGAGATTTATAAATGGATATTTATAAATTGAAATATTGAAATTATAAAACGAGTTTTTATAAGTGTTTGAATGAAGTGAAAATGGATTTCATAAGTGAATGGAATTTATAAAATTATAAATGGTGAAGTTATAAATGAAATTTATAAATAGTAAGATTTATAAATTTTGTGAAGTTATTTGAAGAATAGATTTGGTTAAATAAATGAATCTTATAAGTTATAAGATTTATGATTTGGAAAGTCTTTAAAAGAACGATTTTGTAAAATAATCGTTTTATAAGCATTTAACTTATAATATGGACTTTTGGTTCATAATTGAGATATAAAGTGAATAGGTTAATAAGGAATTTATAAAAGGAAGTTGTTATAAAATAAATAGAAATGGAGTTTATAAACGTTGTTTTATAAATTCGTAAACGACTTATTTTGAGAAGTAAATTGTTGAAACCTATTAATGGAGTTTTATTCACATTTTTGACTGTGAATAATCCTTTAAAATGAAATGTATAGAAAGGATGAAATTTGTTAACGTAGTATATTCACGTTTTTGAATAGTGAATAATATGTTAAAGGAAATGTTTAGATTTGATGTTTTAAATAGAATTAAAACGATCTAACGATGTTTTAAAATGTGTTGAGATTCGAAACCATAGATTTCAGCATTTATTGTTGAAATAGACGTTTTCGAGAAATGAAAAGGAAATAGTGGACTATAACACTGTTGTTATAGTAAATGATTTCCGAAAGGAAATGTTTTGCATAGTATTGGGATTTATATATCTATTTTAATTTCGAATCGCTATACTAGTGATTTTGGGTTGTCGTAACAATGTTTTACGTAACATTCGTTTTGGCCCAAATAAATATGTTTAAAAGAATGATTTCCTTATAGAATGAAATATATACTAAATTTCGATTTGAGTATATTGAATATTTTCCAAGTGTAGAAAATAAATAAAATTTGTGAATTACTTATGAATAAATAAGTATGGAAATGTTTTTCCAATATAAAGTGAATATTAGAGAATTTATCTTTTTGAAGATAAATTGAAATGAATAGTTGAAATCGAATATTCATAGATATTTTGGATTATAAATTCACTAAGGAATTTATAAAGGAAAGGGGAATTTGTCTAAAAATAAATATTGATTTATTTTTGAAGTGTGAAATTATATATCTTGTAAAGATATTTTGTGAAATAAATAATTGGGAAAATTATTTGGAAACTGGTGATGTGTGCATATCCATTGATAGTTCAATAACCGACTATCAATATTTCCCTTTGAATGGGTAATTGATGTGATTTGTTTGAATTTGAATGCCACACTTATTTTTGAATAAGCGCTCACTATTCGGGTTAACCGAGAAAGGACCATGGGGTCGTATAACCCATTCCGAATATGTGATACGTCGTTATGAATTGCAATTGATGACCGGTGTTGAAGACCGAGTATTTGCAAAAGCGATAGGATGACCTATCGATTGTCTCTGCACTAGGTAGCTCCTGGTATAGAGATTCCCTAAGTGATGGAAAATTCGATCGGGATTGTGAATACCCGGATTGCAAGGGCTTCGTGAGAAGTGCCTTCGGTTCTGTTCGAGCCCGGAACAGACTTGCATGGATTGTATGTCTGACATTACAAATTGAGATATAAAGCCGATTTCATTCAAATATATTTCTGTTGGTGGCGGAGAATTTATTCTTTTAGCTTAACACCCTTCTCTGAGACGTATGAGCTCAGAGGTTATGTAGTTGAATGTTATCAGCGATATATTCCCAATTTGGTAATGTGACATGCTAAGTGTTGCTGTTAAATGATCATTGTGTTGATTATTTGTGATAGGATCGTTTATTTGATCGTCTATCTTTGTGATCATTTCTATGATCATTTGTTGACCCAAAGCATGGCTTTTGTATAAAGTATGTTTTTGTGGACGTGACTTCGTCGAGCCTCACACCTCGGGAATGGTCAAAACAGGAAAGATGCGGCAAGGTTATGAGGGGTAACGCCCTTTAGGATGTGTGCATTTCCTTCTGGAAAAGGGTGGTGTCATGGTATGGAGCCCAGATACTTACTCATGTTGAAAACACTTTATGATTGTGTGAATTGATTGCGAGCGCTCTGTGAAAGGTCCCAAAGGACCGGGGGATGGCATAATCGGTCAGTTGTTACTCAGTTAGAGGTAACCCGGCCTTGTGTTGGTAGAGATCCGGTTTGGTTCTCGGGGATGTCCATCCAGAGGCATTCTCATGTGGCAATGGGAAGTTCCTTGGCCTGATCATTCGTTGGAAATCCAAAGAAACAATACGAGACTTGTACGGTTTTAGTTGTAGAACCTGCCATCTAATATGGTAGCTATAGTAAGCATACTATAATGGTACCTATGCTGGCTAAGATTTATATTCTACTTTCGAAATTGTTTCCTACACTATGCACTAGTAATAATATCAAATGTTCTTTTTAAATGCGTATCAAGCATCTTTGACTAACATAAGAAGAAATCTCCTCCAAGTCTGCGTTTGCATTGTGTGTGTGTGGCAGGAGGTCTTATGGTAGTCTCACTTTTAAAAGCATTGCGAATTGACTTTAAAAATATTCCTCTATTTTGATTTTAAAGATAAATAAACTGTTTTGAATTCTCACACCAGTCACATGACTGACTCGGAGTTTATTGTTTTCCTTCCTAAACTCTGGGTGCCCACCAATTTCTACACGGGCAGTCAAGAGTTAGGTTTATCAGGATATTCTGGAGTTGCTGCAGGCAAGCTGGATGGCATGGCGTAATACTAGTATATAGTATTTCTTTTCCGCTGTTTGTTGTTGTTTGTTGTTGTACACTCTGATGATGATGTAATTTAATGTATAAAATGTAATAGCTGATATAGTTCTTTGTTTAAAGATTATTCATATGTTGTTATATGTTGTTCCGCTGCGATTGTGAGATTCTGTTGTTGTTCGGTTGTTTCCTTTCTGTTCTATTTTCTATTTTCTTTCCTCTCTATTTTCTATTTATCTTCTGTCTCTTCTCTCTTCTTCTACCTCTTTTTCTTTCTTAAACCCATAACATTTCGGTTTTTCGGCAACGAAAAATCGCAATCGTTACAGCTTGATTTCAGGAATGATGGTGTTTAAGGTTTCTGGGTGGTTGATCGTGATAAGGGGGTCGGCGATGATTTGCCTGAGGTCACAGTGACGACCAAAGAAGGGAAATGGTGACGTGCACGACAGTGGCGGATGTCAGCAACTTCGAGCAAGGGGGCGTCGCAAGCTGCTACTCGGGAAAACAGTGGTGTTGCTTCGAGTGTTTACCTGGTAGTAGCTTCAGGTTTTAGATCGAGATTGTGTGTGAGAATTCTGATACTTTAAGTTATGCTTAAAGCTTTAACTAATCATACTGGAAAAAAAAAGAGGGAATAAGAAGACGCGTGGGAGAGTGACCCGAGGAAATGGAAGAACAACGCGAAGCATTACTCGAGTTTTAATAGGGGAGTTCTCGGGTTTCTTTTACCAGCTGCAGTTTTTAAGGAAAAGGGAGAAGATTAAGAAAATTGTTTCAGCGTAATTTAAGCATTGTAAAATTGAATAAATGTTTAACAAAATTTAAGTTAAAAACTTTATACAAGTTTGGATTATCTTAGCTAATACTTAACAATGCTTTTAAACTTTTAATTATTATTTTAATTAAGTAATTACCTTAAGTTAAGAATAAAATTATTAGCATTAAAGATTTGTATTTAATAATAATAATTTGAGTTCCTTTAAATATTAGTTAAATTATTCAATTAATTATTAAGAATAATTAAATTATAATTGTAATTAGAGTTTGGATTAATTAATGATTAGTTGATAAATAAATTTGTAATTAACTACTTAAGTTAATTAATGAATGATTAATAGATAAGTGATTAAGTAATTAAGAAATTTAATGACAAATTAACTAGTAATTAAGGACTATCCAATTTGCGATTAAGTTGTGATAATCAATAATTAAGGTTTATTAATTACTGGTTAAAGGATAATTAATCTGTAATTAAGATTTATTTAATTTGGTTTGAGGGAAATTAAGGGATGGATTACCCGATTGAAAATTTATTTGATTATTAATTAAAGGAAAGCTCTTGGAGGTTAATTAAATATTTGATGAGAATTAGTGAAGTAATTCATTATTACAGAATGTAATTAATTAATTAAATGGAATTGCTTATTGGGAAGTAATTAAAGGGTAATTACTTAGTAGAAGTAATTAAGGATAGATTACCTAGTGTAATTAATCAAAAGGGATTAATAATTAAGGAATTAATTACTTAAGTAAGTAATTACAGAAGGGTAATTACTGTTTTTAAGTAACTGGAGTGGATTAGTAAATGCAATTAATTAAGGATAATCATTCATGGAATATGGTTAAGTATAATTACTTATTGGGAGTAAATAGATAGTGATGATAAGCTAAATGTGATTAGAGAATAATTAATTAAGGAGGATTAATTAAGATAAATAATTATGGGATGGTAAATCAATTGGGTGCAGGACTTAAAGGTAATTGATTTAATTCAATTATGCTTAAATAGATTTATTCGAGATGGTGTGACTGATTTATCTTCTTTATGTATGATTAAATGATAATTAAATACCCTGATTTGATTGATACCCCTGATATGAAAGGTTCGTGATAGGATGTGTTTGGTGGGCAATGATAGTGTGGTTATCTGTCAATGATGAATTACAGGAAAAAGGGAGGGGGTGACACCTTTAATTTAAAGTTGAGTTGCATTTCACTTAAATGACATGTGTTAAGATGAGCTGAATTTGAAGAGACCGGAGTCGGGTATTAGAAAATATCTGAAACCACTTCGATTCTTTATAGATTGATATGTGAAACCAATAAACTAGTATGGAATGATTTAAGTAAATTGGACCATTTAATCTAAGTATTGGTACTTAGAAATTGATGTGTGGAAAAAGTGATGATATAACAACTTGAGAAGTTGTAAATTTGTATAAGTTACCCCGGGTTTTATATAAGTTGTATGCTTTTGTATTCCTCGTTAGATAGGTTTACTCACGCTGGTTTCCAGCCTGACCCGGGTGTTACTTTGATGTAATGCTCGGGTCAGACCGAGTATTACAGATTTTCAGGTAAGGACGTTCTGGAGCTCAGGAGGTGAGCTGGATGGCAGGGATGTATGGAGGGTTTCCACTATGATGTTGTAGAATTTGGACACGATTGTTTTGTCCAGTGTTTATGTATATGAGTAACTCTGATGAAATAAAATGTAATTAACTGATATAGTTTTCTTTGTATAACTGCTATTTTATTTAATATTATATTTGATCCGCTGCGAATGTGAGGTTTCTGTGTCTTGTTTTCTGTTTAATCTTCTTTCTCTTTTCTTCTATTCCTAACTATCTGGAAATTTCGGGATCGAAATTTTCGGGATGTTACATTTGGTATCAGAGCTGAAGGTTAAGCGAGAACCTTGGCTCTGGTGGGGGATACTCATTAAGGAAAGGGTCAATGGTACCCTAGAATGAGTTGAGTGTGTATATATATGAGAGAGCGTACTTGTTATTTTCTTATATAAAGTTTTTAAATTGGTTGTAGTATTAATTAAATTAAAAGTAATAGTAAGAATTAAATTAAGAAGTAATAGAATGCAACCAAATTGAAATTGAACTTAAATTAAAGACAAGTTTGAAATGGATTCAAACTGAAATTAAAATCTTGAATTTGGGAAAGGTTTTAGGATAAGGATAATCAATTAATTTATGTAATTAATTAAACTTTATTTAATGATATAAATCAATGGATAATAATTGGAAATGATAAATTAAGAGAAAGTTACTTAATGAAGTAACTAGAGGTAAGTAATTTAAAGGACAATTACTTAATAAAGGTAATTAAGAAATAAGCTAATTACCGAATGTGATTAATTGGAATTATTTAATGCATTTGAATAAAATGGTCCTATTTCAAACAAGAGTTGTTTGAAAAGTTAAAAAAAGAAAAAGAAATTTGTTTTGAATTAAAACCAAAGGCGGTTTACAATTTTAAAGTATAATTTGGTATGTAAAAGAAATTAATATGTATACATGTGGATATACATAATATAAAAGGTGGCTGGAAATAAACTCTAAATGGTGAGTTTTGAGTTTGGAATAAGATGTGATACCCAAGGTGATAAGTTTTTTGAACTTAATAAGTGGGAAGATTATTTATGAGAAGTTTAAAATTTGAAATGGAAGTTCAAATTAGGTTTAACTGAGGAAAAAGCTAAATAAGTTGGAATGATCAACCTGATTTGGAAATTTGGAAATGAAATTAATATTTAACTTGGAAAGTTAAATGGTTGATTTGGATTAGGAAGTTTGAGTGATCTCAAAATGGGTTTGAGATCCGAAAATTGGAAATGGATGGATGTTTTGAAATAATTGGATGATATCATCCTATTGTTATTAATAATCTTTAAAATGTAAATTGGATTTGTTTAAATGAATGAGAAATGGAGTATGGTAATCCATTGTTGGGATAAAAAGGTAAATTGATTTAAAGGAATTAAATCAACAATTGAAGTATTAACCCGAATTTATGTAATTCGAGATGGTTCATAATGAACTGGAATTTGAAGTTGGTTCAAATTGAATTTGATTTGAATTAATTGAAATTGTGATTGAAGATGTGTGAGTATAAGATTCAAATGGAAAATTTGAATTGGATTGATTTGAATAATTTGGAATTGTAATTAAAGTTGAATAGTATAAAATTCAAATGGAATTTGAATTGAATTTGGAAAGAAATCAAGAATAATTCAAATTGATTTGGAAATGGAGTTTGAAATTGGAATGAATTCAAACTGGAGTTGAAATAAATTGAAATTGGAACTAGTTCAATTGAAATTTATTTGTACTAGTAGAATTTGAAATCAAGTTTGAATAAAGTTAAATGTGGAAAGAACGGAGGTTCATTCAACTTGAATTGGGTTAAATAGATTTCAATGGAAATTGAAGTTATTTAAACTGGAATTGGGTCAATTTAAATGGTAAAGGGAATTTAAATTGAATTGATGAGACTGGAGATTGGAAAGTGAGCAGTTTGACTCTGGACTATTTTTAAAATAAATTGTTTTAATATAAACCTATTTTTCCAAGCTATTCGTTATATAAACAACCTTTCTTTTAAAAGCCAAACTATCTTATACTTGTTTTACAATTATTTTTGAAACTGTTTAACAATTTTCTATCTATTTTATAAACTAATTATTATTTTCAACTACTAATTACTATTTTATAGCTATTTTGCAATTATTTAAAATTTCTATGACTATTTAACTATTTTCCAATTATTTTACAATTACCGAACTATTTTACAGCTATTTTACAAACTAGTAATTATTTTCCAACTACTTATCTATCTTAAATTTTTCAAGCTATTTTCTAAATAAACTGGTTAGAGTTCAAACTGTTAATGGTTAAATACCCAATCGAGATAAGAATAGAGGTAATAATCCGAATGGATTTAAGCAATTGAGAGTAAGTGATTGAAAATCAAAGTGAATGTGAATAGAAATGGAATTGATTTGGCAAATAACCAATAAAGATAAATACGTAGGGTGAACGTATGTTATTCTATGTGCATAGTGATTTGATCCAGATTCGAACACAGAATTTCGAGACAGTATGTCGATCCGAGTTGGGATTTTTCGCTCGATTTTCGACGGCGAACCTGGATATGGATTGTTGATTGGTTCTGGATATTCTCTATCATAGTTTGGCTATGCAAGGAGAATGACGATTTCTGATCAAGAAAACCAGATCTGTGTCCGCACTAGGAAGTCGGGTGGACGATGCTAGTTCGGAAGTGAAATTGTGTGATCGAGTGAGCGATCGGATTGATATAGCATACGAATGATATGTGTACATCATACGGATTGGAATGAAAATGATATTGAAAAGAGTAATCAAATTTGAATATCTGATTTTGAGTAAACAAAGTAAAATATCTTTGTTTTATAAGATAAAACTTCCCTTGATGAATCTATTACCAGAATGAAAGGATTTTGAAAGTGTTTGAAGTATAAAAGGATTTTATACAAATTTATAATGATCCAAAGATTTTTATCAAGGATCTAATATATATCTCTATATATAAAGGATCATATGAGGATTTTGGAAAAAGGGTTTTGGGAACCTTTGGATTTGGAAAAAGCTTTTGATTTTTGTGTAAAATCAGTATGAGGATTTGGAAAACCTAGGTCGAGAATTTTCGATTCTGGAATAATCGATTTTGTGTAAAGGAGCTTTGTATGAGATTATACTAGGTGTATGATTTGAAAATACTATATGTGTATAGTATAAAATGTTTTGATGATGGCCCTGGGAAAAAATGCGCTCCCATGAAATGAACTTCTCAGGAGTACCACCGGGTGGTGCTGCCTTGAGCCCCGGGGGGGTTCTAAAGTTGATCCTGTGAGGAGTCTGGACTAAACTAGTTCCTGGGGATTATGAGTTGAGTATACCATAGCGGAAGTCGTGTGTGCCGCTGAGAGCCAACGGTTACATGGACTTTTGCTGCGATGGCAACGTAACCCAGGATGTAACTGCGACCTATGGTATAACATAGCGAAAGTTGTGTGTGCTGCTGAGAGCCAACAGTCTGCGTTTGATTTTATATTGGCAGACTGCGACCTATGTAGGAGTGGAGATGTTTCATTTCAACAGCGAAAATCAGAGGCCGCTGAGAGCCTGCAGTTACATGGACTTTTGCTGTGATGGCAACGTAACCCTGGATGTAACTGTGATCTGTTGTGTGGGATCTATGGCGTAATCGAGAGGCCGCGGAGAGCCTGCAGTTACATGGACTTTTGCTGCGACGGCAACGTAACCCTGGAATGTAACTGTGACCATGGATGGGGGTGATGATTTCCAGAGCATTCTCACCAAAGATATATCCTCTATTTTCAAAACTGTTTTCTATATTTTCAATTATTTTCAAAATATTTTCACAGGATGTTGAAAATGAATCTTCTAAGTACTTATAGATTTTCAGTCTTACGCCTGATCAACGTATGACCGAATTTCTGTGAGAACGTGGACGGACTTATTGAAACATCGAGTTATAAAAAGTATTTTCATAAAAACTATTTTATAATTCTATATAGATTTTAAACAGTGTTTTAAAATAATCAAAGAGAAATTATCTGATTACAAGCATTTTAATAAATCTGACTTCGTTCCTTTTCTAGGACGAAAAGATTCTAAAAGGGAAGGAATGTAATAACCCGAATTTTTGATCATCTATAATCGATTAACGAACTTGGTTAATTAATAGAATATTAAATTATGAATTGAACGAATGAATCTAATCAGATAAATATTTATATTTGTAATTGTTTTGTATATATATTTACACAAATTTTAAATAAAATTATTTATTACAAATTTAATTTGTGTTGCTTAATACATACATATATTTGAGCTGATTCCAAAATAGGAACTTTAATTTAAAATAGATTAGATACAATATATATATATATATATATGATTTAATTAAAACATAATTTGTTTATGTTATTTTCTTTAAGATATTTTATATAGATTAAGGAAAGTAATTATTAAAAGATATATGTAAGAGAAGTTAAATATTTAGAAAATACTTAAGGTAATTATAAAAAAAATACAAATACAAGTGTTATCATATTAAAAACTTAATATAACATGTGTTAACTAATGAACAAAGGGTTATGACAAGTGTTATGTTAGTTTATTTTCCTTTTATTTTTAATATGTAATAATGAAAGAAAAACAAGGTTGTAAATATTAATATGCTTCTACACTTTCTTTTCTTGCATATATCTAAATTCATACAAACCTGAGAGGAATCAAAAACTAAAACCTAAGAGAAAAGTAAAAAATAAAATATCAAACCTGGGCAAACTTACTGAAGACTGGATACCCAAAGCAAAGACAAAATATAAATCAAAAGCAGATCCGGGAAGCTAGATTAGAAGTCTCAGTTTCGACCTGAAGCAATCAAGTCTTCAAAACAAACAAATTCAGGATCAAAACATCAATTAATCAACAAGCCTTAGTTTTGATAGAAACGGTCCAGATCAGAAATTCTTTCCTCTTTTTTATGTTCAGGTGAGTAGACTTTAATTCTTTTAAGTTAATTCATCAGTAAAATTGGTGCATGCCTCAATTGATGATGAAAATGACTTAATTTGATGTGCATGAATGGGATGATAATTATTAGGTGTATAGATAACAACTCTGCATGGTATGGCTAAGTGCACAGATGTGAATCTCTGTTTAATCATGACTAAATATGTTCAAAATAAAATAAAATTGAATGTTTCCCTGATGTTCTTCTAGCCTATTAAGATTAAAGAAATACAGGTGTAATGGTGTAATTCAAATTTAAGACATTTAAGTATAACCCAGGTTCTTTTTACAACTGGGAGTAAATCTTCGCCATAAAACAGTTTATAATTTTGGTGATTTGTTTATTGCATGAGATGAAAATCTATAGAAATAGTAGTATACCAAATACCTGAAGGTTGAATTGTAAATGTATGCACAAACAATTGAGTTGACTGGAATATGCCGGAGCATGTATAAATTAACTCTGTAGTTCTTCACTGGCTTAAGAACATGAATTTTTTTTCATATTTTCTCATAGATTTGAACTCAGGTTTGAATTCCTGAATGGAAACTGATCCTAACTTCATAATATCACTTCTAAAAATAATTTCAGGATTTTACATTTTGTAATTAATTCAAATTTGGGAAAAATCAGTGAAGAATCAATTTGGGTTAAAAATCAAACATTTTGTTTTGATTACTGGAACCCATAATCTGATTTTTAAATGGAAATCATGTATTTAGATGGCATAATCATGATTTTTAGGTTGGTAAATCTCGAGTAATTGAGTGTTGAACGGGATATGGATTTCGAGTGTTCTATTGTGATCGGTATAACTAAAGTGGTCGAGATTTTTGTCGAAGGTCGCGTAGGGATTGATGATCGTAGGAAAATTCATTTGGAAAATTTCTGTTGATCAAATTGGCTGGTTGATTTCGTTTTAGGGTTTAATGGCCTGTTGTGTCGATGAGTTTTAAACGGAGGAATATGCAGTCAATAGAAGATCGGACATGATGGCTCCAAAGGTAAGCAATGAAGGATGGTCAGGGGTAGCTATGGCCGGAGTTGAAGGGTTCATAATGTCTTGGGAATGGCAGTGCGAGGTGGATGTCGTCAAGTGATGGGCTCCTGAGGGGTATATGAATAGCTTGATTTCAGGAATGATGGTGTTTAAGGTTTCTGGGTGGTTGATCGTGATAAGGGGGTCGGCGATGACTTGCCTGAGGTCACAGTGACGACTGGAGAAGGGAAATGGTGACGTGCACGTGCACGACAGTGGCGGATGTCAGCAACTTCGAGCAAGGGGGCAACGCGAGTTGCTACTTGGGAAAACAGTGGTGTTGCTTCGAGTGTTTACCTGGTAGTAGCTTCGGGTTTTAGATCGAGATTGTGTGTGAGAATTCTGATACTTTAAGTTATGCTTAAAGCTTTAACTAATCATACTGGAAAAAAAAGAGGGAAGAAGAAGACACGTGGGAGAGTGACCCGGGGAAATGCAAGAACAACTCGAAGCATTTCTCGAGTTTTAATAGGGGACTTCTCGGGTTTCTTTTACCAACTGCAGTATTTAAGGAAAAGGGAGAAGATTAAGAAAATTGTTTCATCATAATTAAAGCATTGTAAAATTGAACAAATGTTTAACAAAATTTAAGTTAAAAACTTTATACAAGTTTGGATTATCTTAGTTAATACTTAACAATGCTTTTAAACTTTTAATTATTATTTTAATTAAGTAATTACCTTAAGTTAAGAATAAAATTATTAGCATTAAAGATTTGTATATAATAATAATAATTTGAGTACCTTTAAGTATTAGTTAAATTATTCAATTAATTATTAAGAATAATTAAATTATAATTGTAATTAGAGTTTGGATTAATTAATGATTAGTTGATAAATAAATTTGTAATTAACTACTTAAGTTAATTAATGAATGATTAATAGATAAGTGATTAAGTAATTAAGAAATTTAATGACAAATTAACTGGTAATTAAGGACTATCCAATTTGTGATTAAGTTGTGATAATCAATAATTAAGGTTTATTAATTACTGGTTAAAGGATAATTAATCTGTAATTAAGATTTATTTAATTTGGTTTGAGGGAAATTAAGGGATGGATTACCCGATTGAAAATTTATTTGATTATTAATTAAAGGAAAGCTCTTGGAGGTTAATTAAATATTTGATGAGAATTAGTGAAGTAATTCATTATTACAGAATGTAATTAATTAATTAAATGGAATTGCTTATTGGGAAGTAATTAAAGGGTAATTACTTAGTAGAAGTAATTAAGGATAGATTACCTAGTGTAATTAATCAAAAGGGATTGATAATTAAGGAATTAATTACTTAAGTAAGTAATTACAGAAGGGTAATTACTGTTTTTAAGTAATTGGAGTGGATTAGTAGATGCAATTGATTAAGGATAATCATTCATGGAATATGGTTAAGTATAATTACTTAATGGGAGTAAATAGATAATGATGATAAGCTAAATGTGATTAGAGAATAATTAATCAAGGAGGATTAATTAAGATAAATAATTATGGGATAGTAAATCAATTGGGTGCAGGACTTAAAGGTAATTGATTTAATTCAATTATTCTTAAATAGATTTATTCGAGATGGTGTGACTGATTTATCTTCTTTATGTATGATTAAATGATAATTAAATACCCTGATTTGATTGATACCCCTGATATGAAAGGTTCGTGATAGGATGTGTTTGGTGGGCAATGATAGTGTGTTTATCTGTCAATGATGAATTACAGGAAAAAGGGAGGGGTGACACCTTTAATTTAAAGTTGAGTTGCATTTCACTTAAATGACATGTGTTAAGATGAGCTGAATTCGAAGAGACCGGAGTCGGGTATTAGAAAATATCTGAAACCACTTCGATTCTTTATAGATTGATATGTGAAACCAATAAACTGGTATGGAATGATTTAAGTAAATTGGACCATTTAATCTAAGTATTGGTACTTAGAAATTAATGTGTGGAATAAGTGATGATATAACAACTTGAGAAGTTGTAAATTGGTATAAGTTACCCCGGGTTTTATATAAGTTGTATGCTTTTGTATTCCTCGTTAGATAGGTTTACTCACGCTGGTTTCCAGCCTGACCCGGGTGTTACTTTGATGTAATGCTCGGGTCAGATCGAGTATTACAGATTTTCAGGTAAGGACGTTCTGGAGCTCAAGAGGCGAGCTGGATGGCAGGGATGTATGGAGGGTTTCCACTATGATGTTGTAGAATTTGGACATGATTGTTTTGTCCAGTGTTTATGTATATGAGTAACTCTGATGAAATAAAATGTAATTAATTAATATAGTTTTCTTTGTATAACTTCTGTTTTATTTAATATTATATTTGATTCGCTGTGAATGTGAGGTTTCTGTGTCTTGTTTTCTGTTTAATCTTCTTTCTCTTTTCTTCTGTTCCTAACTATTTGGAAATTTCGGGATCGAAATTTTCGGGACGTTACACTAATAGTAACTGATGGTTAGCCTAAGTGACACAGGGAAGTGGCTCTCAGCCATGGCATGGTGTGTAATGGATTCGGGAAGCAACCCCGCAACCAGACCACTAGGATGGATACTAGTCAATTTTATTTAATCCTCGATGTATAATAGGAGTATAGACAAAAGATAGACACACTTATGGCTCTCAGCCTGCTCACTCTCAGTTCAAATCACCATAAATATAATACCACATAGACTTAATGCTATCGAATGAAATCTACTTAAAGAATGTAATTAGACAAGTATTAGCTAATGTATCCCATACCACCCGGTATTACCCGAATGTTTACTCAATGCTTGTAAACTACACTTACCTAATATTCTATACTACGAGTCTTAGGAGTAAGCAAAAAATACTACCGACGGTCCCATACCAAATGGTATTACTAATCCATTTACTCAAATTCCTCACATTCAAGAATTTCCACTCCATGTTATTATATATAACAAATCCAAGGAATAATCGAAAAAGTATCACCGAAAGTCTCATAACCAAACGGTATGACTAATCCATTTATTTAGATTTCACATTGTATAGAACTAGTACAACCATGACATGAAAATCAAATCATCAAAGAGATATTTTTATGTATAATAATATATTATGATTAACGAAACCCTTCATAAACTTTAAATAGTAAAACGATGATTTTATAAAAATATTTTATAAACGCCAAATCCATTTCTTTTATATTTAAAACAATTTTTTTAAAACTCTTGATTATGCTCAATTATACATGAAACATGCTTTAGATGTCATTCAATATTGACTAGGAACCACTTCCTATTTTATAGAGATTTTTAAAATTTTTAAATAATTATTAAAATTAATAATCATATTTTCTTTAAAAACTTTATCATAATTAATATCTCATTTAAATAAACTATTTATTTAAAATAAATTCATAATCATAAAATATAACGTTTTAATTTAATATATACATTTTTATTATATATATATATTATTTATTTATTTCATATCTTTGCTCACATGCTGACCTCGCCTGTCGATCTCACCTATCGACCTCTAGTGGTCAACCAATAGGCAGTTGATTGGTAGCATTTAGTGTCACAAAATGGCTGAAGCCTATTTAGGCTTTTTCCACCATATTCCTTCCATCTCCTTCTATGATTCATGCACATACCTAGTTACATCATGAACTTCATTCACCACACGAACACATATATTACAATCCAAGCTCACAAACATCAATACATGTACAGATTGGGAGTAGAATACTCACCTGTAGCTAGCTACGCTCTAATTTTTCAACGCTTCTACTTCCCCTTTACTGTAAGCTCCAAGGAACCGAAAAACTCAATCAAAATACCAACTTCTCCTTGCAATTGGGTGTAGAATAAAGTTGAGAAAGTTATATAATTTATCTAGAATTTAGAGATATTTTACTATTTTAATTTTTGATTAAAGAAGGAGGGATAGGGATTTATTTCATACTTAGGTGACTAGGGAAAAGTTGAGAAATAAATATGTGAAATGAAAATATGAAGGCATATAGGAGATTTCTATATCTCTCTAAACATGGCAAGGGTGGAGATTTTTCACCTAACTAATATTGGGCCTTTAGGCTTGAATTTGATTCGTGTTTTATTTCTTTTACCTCTTCTACTAATCTAATTTTTCTTTCATAACAACAAAGCCCAAAGCATCAATTAAAAACAATATTTAGTCTTCAAAATATTTTCCTACCTCCACATAATTTTTTCTTTAATTATTATTTTCCCCATTTAAATAATTTTTTCTTATTTACTGTATAAAACCCATTATAAATAATAATTTATTATCTCCCTTAAAATAAAATTCTTTATCTTATTTACGTTTATTATCTAGCATTAAAAAGATTATTTTAACTATTTCAATTATTTTTCAAAAAAACCCTTTTAATCCTTAAAATATACAATCTCTATTTAAAAATCAAGTTTATTCTATTAAATTATTTTACTAATTTATAAATACTTTCCTTCATAATTTCCTATATATTTATATTTTCCCATATTTATAATAGTAAAAATCTCTTTTTAATTAAATTATTCTTTATTTTTAATTCCTCCTCAACTTCAGCTTATTACATTTTAGGTTATTATTTGACATGGTTTGATTGGCTTTAAGGAAAAGGACATAAAAGAGAAAAGAAAAGGAGAAAGTAATGTGATAATGAACGAAAAGGAGGGATTGCACATATATCAAGGATTATATGGTATTTTAGGCCAATAAAGCCTCTCTCTCATGTTACAAACTTGCTTCCTTCTTAACTCAAAATCTTTAACTCCAAGATATAATGTACAACATGTTACTTAGCATTTCTCGAATGTCTTAGATATAACGGAACATGTCAAATAGTCCAATTCACCCATGTGAAAAAGTTGACATTTTAGCACTTTTGTAAAAATTAACTTAAATCCCTGCATCAACCATTTATACTATTAGGGGTTAACTTACGGACCGTTACATCTGGTGCTTTCATTTTATGATAGATTTACCAGCTCCTCATTTATGTTTTAGTGATATGTCCTTACCTTCATCAACATCATTTTCCATATCTAAGTCAAATACGAGTTTAATTGAATGAGAATAAACTAAATGAAAAAAATTAACTATAAAAAAGTACTTAGAATAATCATATATGTAATGACCCACAATTTCGCACATTTCAAGCTAAGAACGAACCACATATGTCCAACTTGAATTGAACAAAAAGGTGAATAGTTAAAGGAATGAAATAAGAAAGAAGAACGAAGAGAAGTGAGAAGAGAGAAAGGGACCAAACAACAATAGAATCTCAAAACGCAGTAGAACAACATATAATACAATATCAATGATCTTTATAAAAAAGAAACTGTAACATAAATACATCAATTAGAGTACAACGTCAAAAAATTAATCATCAGCCTGGACAGTTATAACAATATATCCTCACAAATGCTGATAATTAAAATAACTAATGCAACGAAAAATAAACATACACTAGTACAAAACAGATCAGCTGCTTCGCCTCATTTGTGTCGATTGTCCATAAAACCGACACAAATAGTGTAATTTGTGTCGGTTGTTCATTAACAACCGAAACTATTGCTTATGGGGTAAGAAGAAAATGTTAAAATTGTAATTTGCATCTGTTGTTCTTAAGAAACCGACACAATTGAAGGGAAGCAGTAGATCTATTCATGTCGGTTGTTTGAACAACCGATACAATTAAATACAATAGCATCGGTTGTCCAAAAACCGACACAATAGGCACACAAATTTTCCCCCCAAATCCATTTCAGCCGCCCCATCTTTTCCCGCGAACGCTAAATTTTGGAGGAAAATTTTTGCATCACATGCCCGACCCGTCTTCGTCTTTTCTTCTTCGTTATTTTATTCCTTCTTCTCTCTACCCGCGAACGCTAAAATTAAATTTTATACCTTCCCTCTAGCAAAAAAAAAGAGAAAACAACAATTG
The DNA here is from genome assembly GCA_030765085.1 of Allium cepa. NCBI lineage: Eukaryota > Viridiplantae > Streptophyta > Magnoliopsida > Asparagales > Amaryllidaceae > Allium > Allium cepa. The sequence goes on from CM060929.1 coordinate 307,350,810, forward strand.
CTTTTATTCCGTCTCCTTATGCTTCTCTCTCTTTTGAACTGCGATTTGTCTGCTTCTAGAGTTTGCGCTGTGATTTATCTGCTTCTAGATCAAGATTTTCGATCTTTTAGGTATGCCTTATTGAATTATTGAAGACTTTTGTTTTTTCGATTTGCGATTTCGGGTTTTTTCGATTTGCCTTATTGTAGACTGCCTGATAAGTTCATTTGCTAATGCCGAACATTTGCTTTGAATGTATTTGAATTTTTGCTGTTGCGATAACTGATTTGCGGTGATAGTTAGGGAATCGACTCATTATCACTCTTTCCTATAGACATTAAACAGATTAATTAATAGATATCCTTGGAATTTATGTTGGCTTTTGATTGCTTGTCGTGTTAACTTATTGATCGTGAAAACAAAATTTTGATTTTTAGTTTATGATATGATCTAGACCCTATAATCATTAAAGTGTGTTTACTTAGGGTTTATGATTAGATTGTGTGGTATTTCTCTTCATAGTAAAATCTTGAACCCTGGCTTTGTATTTGCTTGATTTAATTGAATTGTCGACGTATTTAGTTTTCATAGATCGATAGATGAGGTCTCTTGTAGATTCTCAAAAAGACATTGACTCTGTTCTTAATGACTTTGCCTTATTTGAAATAAAAGCAATTTTACCTGGTCCAAATGATGTTTAGACTGCCTCTTCAGTGGGATATTTTCGATGGGCAGTGTAGTACGCATCCAATGCTATCTCTCTTCCTCGTATTCCTTTCTTCGTTGACCTCCTTGAGTTCTATCACCTCAATCCATTTCAACTTACTACTACTTCGTAAAATACCCTCTTAGCTTTGAAGTTGTTGTACTTCTGAAGGGGTTACGCTGATGTATCACCAACAGAAGTGAATTCCTTGTTCAGTTGAAAAACGCACAGTCTTCTAGACCTGTGCCTACATATTTTTTTGCAAATAAAAAAAGAAGCATAGCTAATTCAATTAGTAAGGTTATACTAAAGAAATGGTTCTTTGTTAAGGCCAATAACCGTCATATTGTGAACTGTTTTCTGGGAAGGCAACTCAATGATGAAAAGCACATTCTGAGCCCAGCCAGCATACTTCCCAAATTTAAAATCAAAGGCATCTGATACTTGGCTATGGAGTTTCAATGTTAGGTTTTTTCCAACTAGTTCTGGCAATAGATTTTGGGTTGCAATCTACAGAAAAATGACTTTAAATTATTGCAGGTCAAAAAATTATAGTTTAGGTAAATTGTTGAAATATAATGAAAGATTAAATTTTTGAGATAATCCAACGCTACTAAAGTAGAAACACAACTGTGATAATCAAAACTACTATTGAAGCACTCACCCAATAATAAACTAATAAACTCATTTTTACGTATTGTAGGTTTGTACTATCTCGTTTATTCTTCATCACATTACGTCTGCTCATACCAATTATTCCATAGATGGGATATACCACGTATAAGATTCATCTTTACATAGAAGATTAAATAGCTCTTTACCCCTATATAGTTCCACTCAACATTTTATTCTTTGTGATATCCAAACTTCCGACATTTTGTTTGTATATATGGATATTGTTGAAGTTAGATCAAAAGATCGTGTTTCTATTCCAATTATTAATAAAGACAAAGATATATTAATACTAACTTTTAGAGCATGATTATTGTTTTCATTGGGTTAAAAGGTATTTTTATTTTAAGCATTTTTATGTTCATCACGGAACATACTGTTAACTGCGTTTATTTATATCTAATAGTATAGACTTAAATGCATACAAAAAGAAATAAAAAAATAGTTACGTAACAAAAACATAGAAAAATTATGTTCTCATTTCCCCGCCAAACAAATTATTCTTTCGATTCAGCAGCACCAAGCACAGTTTATAAAGTAAAATTTAATCGGATCCGCTGATCGATCACAACGGTCGATCTCTATAGGGGAAAGCGGTGGTGAACATTGGGCATTCATATTTTAATATATAGTAACAAAAATCGTTCAAATTTTCATATAGTTAACTGTTTTCAATTTTGTATGCCTTATTGTTGTTAGCAAAGTTGTGGTTTTAGTTATGCACCTTACAAGATTCAGTGTTCAAACCTGTTGTCCTTGACAGTTGATTTTGTACATAATTAACATGATTGATTTGAGTTTGTCTGCCAACTTTCAAGTAATGTAGAAGTAAATGGTCTTAAAATTAAACCATGGTACATACTAGCACGTTCGGAGTAATGGTTTGACAGTCATTGTAAAACAGTAGAAGAATTTGTAACCGTGTCAGTTTACCAGTAGACAGTTATATGTTCAGGTTTTAGTGTTGGGAAAGTATGTACTATGTATCATTGCTATAGGCATGTACAATACATGCAAATAATATTTCTGCTCCTTGGTCCATCAACACGCTGTTAAATGGATCATTTTAAATGTCAAATCTATTTATTTAAATCTGTTAACATTTCTATTTCCGTCAAATGTCACTGCAAGTTGATGGTAAACATCTCCTTCTAAATGGCAAATCTGTTATATGCTATCTTACCTTCAGTGGGATATTTTCCATGGGGAGTGGAGTACGCATCCTATGCTATCTCTCTTCCTTGTACTCCTTTCTTCGTTGACCTCCTTGAGTTCTATCACCTCAATCCATGTCAACTTACTACTACTTCGTAAAATACCCTCTTAGCTTTGAAGTTGTTATACTTCTGAAGGGGTTACGCCGATGTATCACCAACAGAAGTGAATTCCTTGTTCAGTTGAAAGACGCACAGTCTTCTACCCCTGTGCCTACATATTTTTTTGTAAATAAAAAAAGAAGCATGGCTAATTCAATTAGTAAGGTCATAGTAAAGAAATGGTTCTTTGTTAAGGCCAATAACCGTCAGATTGTGAAAGGATTGGAAATTCCGGATGGTTCGAGTTGTTCTTGGATTGAGAAGGGTGGCAATTTGAGGAGTTTGGAATCGAATTTGTGCGAGGCGATTTTCTTGGATTTCCAATTTTGTTCGAGGCAATTGCAGGGTTCACGTTTAGGAGTTGGAAATTGTAGAGTGTGTTGTAGTGATGCAGGGATCAAGTGGGTTGGAAATTTGTGCTGATTGAAGTGCATAAGGGCAGGGTGTGGTTTCAGCAGTGAGGATTTATGTGAGTAGTTGCAGTGGGAAGGAGGATGTGAGGAAAGGTCTGGTCACAGTCTATTGAAGGAGATGGAAGTTTCAAATGGGAAGGAAGTGATGGTTGGAGTTAGTGGACTTGGGGTTGCTCATTTTCTATGATGGAAGGTGGTGGTTTGTGGGATGGTGGTATTGCTGGTAATGGGTATATTATGTTGCATGGTGATGGAGAAGGAGGTTAGGTGTGAATTGTTGCGATGGACAGTTGATGGAAGGGTGAGGTTGCAACAATTGGTGATGTAGCGTTTTGGAGTTGGAAGCACGTACCTCAAGTGGTTGTATGGAGTGGCACAAGTGATCGAGGCAGTGAGAGGAGGATCTGAATGGTTGAAGTTAGCATCTGAAGTTGAAACAGAGGTTGTTTGGGCAGGGTGCTAAAGTGTTTGCAGTGCTGGGTTGATGCAGTTTGTTGTAGGAGGAAGTACGGTTAAAGTGGAAGGCAGTGATCGAGGCCGTGGGTTGTTTCTGGTTGTACTGACATGGGGAGGAATGCACTGGATGGTGGAAATTGGTAGAGAAGGATAGTGGATTGGGTGAAGTAGCTGATAGGAATGGGGTTGTTTTGTTTGTGGTCAGGAGCTTAGTTGAAGTGTGTGTGATGGTGGAGTGCACTGTAGGAGGTTGGAGGTGTTTGCAATAGACGGGGGGTTCAGGAAGTGGCAGTGTAGGTTAACATACTGGTGCTGTTGTTGAAATGGTAGTGGTGGTATTTGTAAGCAGAGAGGAAGGTGGAGTAGTAGCAGTGAAATAATGGATTGGAGGAGGTGATTAGTGTTTTGGTTGTAGTTTTACACGGAGTTTTAAGAATAACCCAAATTTCATTTCAAACCAGTTGCTTTTTACAATTTAATATGCTTTATATATCAACTTCATCTGCTTTCAACCTTTTTCCCTTAAAACAAATAAATTGAACAAACCAACCTTAAAAGTCACAGTAGAAGTCAACCACTTCTTTGTATAACTGGCAGCTCGACTTAACTTTTGAACAAATGGAAAACAAGAATCAACGTCACATGCCAACAAATGAACATTTTCTTTTTAGAAATCTTGTGCAAAAATACAAAATAAAACTACTAAATGCTATAATTATATGCTCATGTCGATTCATGACATTAACATTCTAACTTCGAATGAAGTGCCAAATTTGCGTAAAGAATTCCTCAATTAACCATACTGATGCATGTTTAAAAGAAAATTCACATTCCTATGTTTTTCTAGGTATTTATTTATAATTATTTTACTTCTTGTTCACACTTGAAAAACAACATATATAAGGTCTAACCGGTCGATCTATAGGAATGCCGACAGTCGACTAGTGGATGGCTCTGCATTTTTAAATAAGGAAACAATGTTCAAAATTTTAAACCATCGCTCCTCTAAATTTTAACTCTTCCGAACAATTTTTTTCACTTTTCACGGTAACCCTACATTACTATACATGCTATATCCATTTCTGAACCATCTATAGTCGATTATTTTAAACACTCTCTTTCCCTCTCTCTTGGTCTCTAAAATGGCTTCTATAAAAAATCTAGCTATTGATCATTGCTTACTCATTCATACACTTTAATTTATAATCAATTATCCATCTAGCAATGCACTTGCAAGAACAGAAATTCTAATTTCTTCATTTTCAATATCTAAGTTTATATGATCTGATGTTGAGGAATAATTGAAATATCCAAACAAACATAAGAAACACTTATGATTTTTTTTTTTTGCTTATGTAGTGCGTCTTTAGCAATTTCACATGGATCGTAATTGGATGTATAACGTGAAACGTAGTGATGATGAGTTCTTGAACAAAATGGAAGGATTCATCAACTGTGCGTTGAATGATCAATTAACAAGAAGAGAAGAAACAATTTTTTTTCCTTGTAGACGTTGCCAGAATAGGAGGAGATTTCGTAACATAGATCAGATCAGGGATCACATAATTTGGTATGCGTTCAAGCAAAATTATACACGGTGGATATGGCATGGTGAAAGCACACTTAGTACACCTAGTTCTAGTAATCATTACACTGATGAGGATGACCGGGAAGGTACCGTGAATAACGAGGTAAATGATGAGACTGATGAGATCGACAATGTTAATGAGATGTTTGATGATGTTCAAGAACATTTGATGGAAGAGCCAAAATTGCACGAAAAAATATTACTTGATGCTGAGAAGCCTTTGTATTCTGGTTGTGCTAAGTTTACAATATTGTCTGCTGTGCTCAAGCTTTTCAATTTAAAAGCAAAACACGGGTGGAGTGATATAAGTTTTACATCATTGTTGGAACTTTTGAAAGACATGATACCGGAAGGTAACGAGCTTCCTACTTCTAATTACGAGGCAAAGAAAATTATTTGTCCAATTGGCATAGGATACAAAAAGATACATGCATGTCCAAATGATTGTATATTGTATCGAAATGAATATGAGAGCTTGTACGAGTGTCCTAAGTGTGGATTATCCCGTTACAAGTCGCGAGAAAATGTTCATAACGACCCAGATAAGAAATGGCCTCCAACAAAGGTTTTATGGTATTTGCCTATTATACCAAGGTTTAAATTTTTATTTGCAAATAAAGAAAATGCAAAAATCTTAAGATGGCATGCAGATGTGAGGAAGGATGATGGGTTACTAAGGCATCCAACCGATTCTCCGCAGTGGAGAAATATCGATACCATGTATTCTAGTTTCGGCGAAGAAATAAGAAATCTCAAACTTGGTCTTTGCATAGATGGCATAAATCCTTTTGGCAATCTTAGCAGTCAACATAGTACTTGGCCGGTTCTTTTGGTGATTTACAATCTTCCACCTTACTTGAGTATGAAGCGCAAGTACATTATGTTGTCTCTTATGATTTCGGGACCACGACAACATGGGAATGACATCGATGTTTATCTAGCTCCTTTTATTGATGATCTAAAACTTTTGTGGGATAAAGGTGCGCGCGTATTTGATGCATATAGTAGAAGTGAATTTACATTACACGCGATGCTTTTTTGTACCATAAATGATTTTCCCGCATATTGTAACTTTCTGGATATAGTAAAAAAGGTGCTAGAGCATGCCCAATTTGTCAAGACGACATGGCTGTTGAGCGCTTGCATTTTTGCAAGAAAAATGTGTATATGCATCATCGTAGATTTCTCCCTCTCAATCATCCTTATCGTAAAAAGAAGAAACCTTTCAATGGGGAGATAGAAAGCGGGGTTGCTTGTTTTCCATTAACATGAAATGATGTATATGAACAGACCAAGGATATTGAAAATATATTTGGCAAAGCCTTTCCTCTTCAAAAAGGCATGTGGAAGAAAAAATCTATATTTTGGGAACTTCCATATTGAAAACATTTACAAGTTAGGCATTGTCTAGATGTAATGCATATAGAAAAAATGTTTGTGACACTATCATTGGAACACTCTTGAATATATCTGGTAAGACAAAAGATGGTGAGAAAGCTAGACAAGATATGTCGAAAATGGGTATCAGAAAGGAGTTAGCACCAGTGGAGAAAGGTAAACGTATCTATTTGCCTCCTGCATGTTATACATTGTCCAAAAAAGAAAAAATTAGTTTATGCGAGTGTCTTCATGGTGTCAAGGTTCCATCAGGTTATTCTTCGAACATTAGCAGCCGTATATCAATGAAGGATTTGAAATTGACGGGCATGAAGTCTCATGACTGTCATGTGTTAATGCAACATTTGTTGCCTGTTGCTATTCAAGGTATATTGCCTAAACATGTTAGACATGTTATTACAAAGCTTTCTATTTTTTTTAATACAATTTGTAGTAAGGTGATCGATCCTGATATGTTGGATGATCAGCAAGCCGATGTTATTGTTACCTTGTGTCAATTTGAGATGTATTTTCCCCCTTCATTTTTTGATGTTATGGTGCATTTGGTTGTACATTTGGTAAGAGAAATCAAGATTTGCGGTCCTATTTTTATGAGGTATATGTATCCGTTCGAAATGCACATAGGAACTTTAAAAAGAAAAACAAAGAATAGATATAGACCTAAAGCTAGTATCGTAGAAGGTACTGTAGCCGAGGAAGTTATTGAATTTCTCACTCAATACCTAACTGACGTTGAACCTATTGGACTTTGCAAGTCTTGACATTAAGGGCGACTTGACGGTCAAGGCATAATTGGGTCTAAATTGATGTCAATTGGTGATGATATGTTTCACAAAGCTCACCTATTTGTTTTACAGCACCTTAATGAGGTTCATCCTTACTTGGAAGAGCACATGACAATTCTAAAGTCTCAAAATCCTTCAAGAACGAAAGATGGTTGACAAATGAACATAACCGCTCATTCGTCATATGGTTTAAAAATAGGGTAATGTCTCAATTGTCTCAAACAAATCATAATGTTTCCGATACAATAAAATGGTTGGCGTATGGGCCTAAATTTCAAGTTAGCTCTTATGAAGTATACGCTATTAATGGGTATGTCTTTCATACGAAGCGTCAGGATGAAAAGAGCAAAATGCAAAATAGTGGAGTAAGTGTCGTAGCATCTTCAAGAGAATTTTCTAGTGCTAAAGATAACAAACCAATAAATGCGACAATGTCATATTACGGAGTAATTGACAATATTTGGGAACTTGATTATAAGGACTTCACGATTCCTCTATTTCAATGTAAATGGGCCGATAACCATCATGCTTTACAAGTGGATGAACATGGATTCACACTTGTTGACTTTGATCGAGTGAGTCATGATAACGATCCACTCATCTTGGCGTCTCAAGTGAAACAAGTTTTTTATGTCACCGACCCAGCTGATCATAAGTGCTCAATTGTCCTTCCTGGAAAAAGATGCATTGTTGGGATCGACGACGTGGTAGATGAAGAAGAGTATAATCAATTTGACGAGAATCCACCTTTTTCCATTGGCATAATTCTATCAGAAGAAGAAGTTGATTTAAATGCAAATTATGCACGTACTGATCACGATGAAGGGGTTTGGATAGCGGGGTAATTTTTTAACCTTCTAATACTGTCACCATTTAATTTGTTCATATATGTACATTTATTTGGAATGTGTATATCAGAAGCTAAATCTTCAAACGAATGAGAAAACATATGTGAGTATAGTTTTGTGTGAAAGCATGGTTAAATGAATAGTTGATATTTTGAAAATATTGGGTCGTTACACATACTTCGATCTCTATAAAAGAATTCAAAAGGCATTTCTGTTTTGACTCATTGCAATACTAGCAGGTTAGCACTATTTTCTTGCATTAGTATCTATCGGATAACAGTTTAATAATGAAATTTATATGCATTAGCTTATCTTCCTGAATCCATCATATAATAATTTATTGCAATACTGTCTGCTTGATATGAAAAAAATAACATATGAAATCATTTTCTTATATTGAAATGTGTGTCGTTGCTCATTACAGTGTGAACTAGTTATGTGTAGCTTTCTCAGATATGTGCATTTATTGGCCGGTTGCTTGCTCTTAAATTTAAGCAACCATGTATGTTTTGCTTAAGTGGTTAAATCATGAGCTTATAGTTCTACATACAACAAAAGAAATTTACATCTTGAATCTACCCCAGAAAATATAGCTCTGGAAACATGAGACCATCTGAAAATGCAATCAAGCAAATATCTCTTCAAATAAGTTCTAGCTGTGTGCATTTTGCAATCAAGCAAATATTTCTTCAAATCAGTTCAGACTGTGTGATATTTAAGTTATTATTCGTTTGTTGAAATATTCTATAACTTTCGGGTGCACATCTGTGATACGGGAATAATGAAAATGCAACTATATGAAGACACTGAAGAGCAAAACACTTCCGCTTACGCTTCAGAACCGTCATCTAAGAGGAGGCAAAGAGGTCCAACAACTGGAAAGAAATACAAAACATCCGAGCCAAAATTCATTGAGTGGTGTGATAATGGCAAACCTACTGGAAAATGGGTGAAGTCTTTTAAGGCGTACATAGGCGATACAGCTAGATCTAGAATTGATATCAATATCAAGAATTGGGCTAGCGTTAGTCAAGGGCTTAAGGATACCATCTGGGAAGACATTAAGGTATTATAAATTCATTTGTTCGCTTATTAAATTTTCAGTTGGATCCTTTGTGTTTGGAGTCATGAACCGCTTTCATTGTTTATCAAATTCATTTTTACTGCTTTGACGTTGTTTATTTTTTATTACCTCAGACCGAGTATCACATCGACGAAAAAATGAAAAATAATGTGTTAAAAAATGTTTGTGGAGCATGGAAGGGTTTCAAAACAAAATTGGTTAGTGGTTGGATTACGAAGACTAGAGAGCTTCCAGAAAACCATAAAGAGCCATACGAATTTTATGATGGGGTTACAAAAACACAATGGGAAACATTTAAGAAGTATTGTGAAACCGAGGAGTTTAAGGTATGTTTTTTATGCCATATCCACAAGTCACATGCTATATCTTTCATTTTACAACTCACCAGCTTCGTCAGAGCAACAACGTGCAGTTTCTTATAACAAAAATGAAAACTACTCTTTAGCTGTATGAAACTAGAAACTCCCCTGCTCTGAATTACATATTGTTATGAAACTAGAAACTCCTTTTTATTTTGCTATAAACTGGTAAATTATGTTGGTTTGAATCCTTTTCATTAAGGATCCACCTGACGAGGAATAGTAAGAATTTAACTCAACTTGATGCATTGACAGTATTAGTTAAAACATTGGCTTAAACTTTGTGTAAATTGGTTGTTATCATATCAAAAAGAAACAGGGGAATAGTCAATTGGGTATAAAGTTTGACGGATATATTTTATGTGAATTCAAATTCTTATTCGTCCAGTCCCAATATCTGCATTTGTTTAGCGCAAGATGTTACTTGTATGCGAAAAGATACCGTGTCATGGAAATGTATAAATAACACAACCAACAGCACATGATTTTTATTTAATCCAGTTCCACTTGATACCTCTAGTTCGGCAGAACCTCAAAATGTTAATCATATTCTGTCATATAATCACTTTTTTAATTGAATAATAGAACATACAACTAACAAGCTCTTCACTCAACTATTCTCTGATTTCACAATTTTAATTTATTAACCTGAAAACTTAAGTTTTTATATTTTATACACTCAATTTTCCTTACACTTGTATGCATACAAAGCTCATTTGCAATTCACTTGTATATTTAATAAAGTTTCTCTAACAATTCACTTGTATATTTATATCAAATGAACTGCTTTTGATATCTTTATTCAATAAACTGTTTCTTGAACAACGATATACACCTTGGTAAGATTATATGCAGGCTTGGTGCATGTCCTTTTTTTTAATTATTATATGTGTATGTGCCATTCGCCTGTTAGGTCCTTGAAATGGTTGTGGCAACAACCATGTGTTGATATCAATAAATCAATTTCATTGATGCAGAGTATCATTTCCATGTAATTAGAATTAAATTGATAAGAATTTATGAAATCTGTTTTCCATTTAATTAAAGCGATTGATTGCTCATAAATGTATGCCCATAACCTAACTTATTACGTAGAATATTAAAATATGTGCAAAGAATAACAATAAAAAGATACGCTCATATGTTGGTAAGTATATATATCCTGTCCTTCACTGTTTCATGGCTTTGATTGTTATTGAATGTGATGCTTGCTCTGTAACTTATTTAGGTTGTTTTAGCAGCACTATTAATGACCCTGAGACATAATTGTTTGTTGTGTTGCTTCTAAATTTGTTGACACCGTAACACATATCATTGTTGTGATGTGTTACTGAAGGACCTTGTAACTTGTTTCATTGCTGAGACATGATACTTTGAGATGTTCACTTTGTGACATTTTAGTTGTTGTGTGTATTCCTAAACTTGATGACCTTGAAACATGAATTGGTTGCTGTGTTTATTGTGGTATTTGACTGTTGTTCTATAACTTGTTGAATGATGTACAATGAAATACTAACTTGTACATGTTTTATGAATGAGGTATATGTTTCTATACAAATGAAATAAAAATTAATTTTAACAGCAGCATGTCAGACTTTTATAAATATACACGTCAGCATGTCATGTTTCTTGTTTAAATCTAATTTACAATAGCATGTTCTTATTTTATACATGAATTGTATACAGGTTTTATACAAATAAATTTAATGTGCTATAACTATTTTATGAAAAATAAAAAGGAAAAAAAATGGTTTGAACTAAATTCATTTTATTCCACTTCATCTTTCTTTCCTGTGACACGATAGTGCAAAATAGAGAAAGGGAGAGCGTTTATGTTCAAGTCATAGTTTGTCAGTAGGTGGTACGTTGGGTAGGGAGTCTGTGTTACATGGGCAACCTTTAGTTCTGGGCTTAAATGGTGCAGTCAGTAGCTTGACAGTGGATGGTTGCTCGTATGGTGAAACTAGCATGGACAAGGTCGGTATAATGGTAGCTACAGTAAATGGTGAGGCAGGGTTAGTTGGTCAAAAACATAATGTAGCAGGGAGTGATTGTGAGCTGCCTTAGCAAGTATTTATTTATGCAGGAGAAGATAAACTATATTTAATATCTACAATGACTAGAGTCATTTGGCTTTGATTCAGTATGATTATTACCTGTTCCATTTTTGAAAGATTTGTTGAATAACATTATCACTGCTACCACAGTTATGTTTTCCAGTAGACAAATATTTAGTAATAGTGTTAGATACCGAATCATCATTTGAACCATTTTAAACACTAAAAATAGGAGGTTTAGATGGTGCAAGTCCTAGTAAGAGACCATTGGCCCATAGCTTTGGAGTAGGAATGCTAGATGCATACACAGGTGTTGAATCTGTAGGCTTATCCTCATTAGTTTTAGATTCCAACGTAGAATCTGAATTGTAAACATATGCTTGGGGAGCATTAGCAGAATCTACTTTGCAAATTTTTGAAAATTTAAGCTGCCTTGACTTGCATATTTTTCTTTCTTCTTCTATCATTGCATACTAAATCCATACTACTCATGCATTGAGAAATAGTACAAACATTTGTGCAAATTGCAACTGTTCTGTGGCTTGTGCTATTCTGTTTTGCTGAATTTTGCAATGTCATAAAACAACAAATAAGTGAGAAGGCTAGGAAGAGTCAGGCATGCAACGAGCATCCTCACTATTTAGGACAAGCTGGATATGCAGGGAAGAAGGCTAATGGATAATTGAAGGCCATAGTTCCTCGACCATATTGCCAAGTGGACCTGTTTTGGATCGGAGTATTGATTGGATTTTGGCACGATCAAAAAAAGGAGCCGATGGAAATTATGACATTCCTAATGAGAAAACTAAGATGGTTGTAGATAAAATGGTACGACTAGTTTCCACGTGTTTTATCGCTTTACATGTTTTAAACTGAACACACACACAACCCAGCATTCTTTATTAGATAAAATTTGACACGTAATATGATATCATTTCAGCAAACGTGTGGTGCTAACATTTCAGTAAAAAGCATGATACTATAGCACTATTTTAATTTTTTAATCTTCATATGATAGTGCAAAGCATGCCACCTTATGTTTTAGCTTTTTTTTGTTGACAGGATGATTGGAGAGGAAAAGCCGTTGAAGGGTCATAGGTTCCAGATAGGTATGATGATGTCTTGAGTCGTGGTCTTGAAAAAAAAGATCATCCAGGTCGAGTTAGAGGGATTGGTGGGACGGTTGGTATAAAAAACGTATTTGGGGATGTAGAGAAAAGGAAAGTTCGAAGTGGTGTAATATCCGCTGATGAGCTTCATGTTATCACTCAGGAAGTAGAGGCTAAAGTGAGCCAAAAATTGAGACAAGAGATGAGTACAATGGTTCAAGAGCAGATTGCAAACATTTTGAACACGATGAATTTGCCCAAGGTGGTGGAGATCAAAACACCATTAACTGATCATCGTAGTAGTTGTCAATCAACGAACCCGAGCAATTTACAATATGCAAACAAAACTCAAGAGACGGATCCCTTTGCAGACTTGCAGGTAAACAATTCATAGTTGAATTTATAAACATATACGATTTTATGTATTTGACAAGTGCTAAGTGAAAAATGTTGGTTTTGTACTTTGCCATTCTAGAAACCGATTAAATGTCGTTTGGCCGTGAATATGGACTCCAAAATTGTTGTAGTGGGTCATGGCATGGTACATCCCGCTTCAAGGTCCGGAGATCAATGTCATAATCAACAAATCTTGGTCGATCATGTAAAAGTTGGAATTGATGCAGTGGAGTCTAGTCATGAAGGAACCTCACTTCCTGTTCCAACTAAACATCACAACACGATAGGAGAAGCGGTCGGGAGTTTTGTTCAATGGCCTAAAAGCCTTGTGCTTTTAAGAGATAATGATACGGTAATGAATGCATTTTTCTTCCTTAATTTGTCTTGCTAAACTCCTCTATCTCATATTAGAACATATTAAAGAAGTAAAATTTCTTCATACTAGAACTTATTATAGATAATTTAGCTATTTATAAACTTATCGGAAAGTAGTTAACATATGAAGTTGAATTCTTAGCATTCGTCTATTCTTTTAACAACATCATTTCAAACATCTACTTAAAATTTTGAATTAGGTGCTTACATCTCAACCAAATAAGGATTTGTTTGAAAATAGTAATGACAAGGTCGTGAATACAATGTCAGATGAGTCTGCAAAATGCAAATCAATCGTGGATGAAGAGATTCTCAAAACTTTAACGAGCGAGTGCAGATATTTCCATGACCTAATACTTCAAATGTTATCCAATGATAGTGCCATCAATGCAATTCAAGTGAATAAGGATTTATTCACATACGATGAGGACTTTGAAATTCATATCACGATGGATGACATTATCCAATTCCTTAGAATGACACGGTTGAATGCATCATGGTTGCAACTTTACATCATGTGAGTATTTTTTCCTTAGCAATTTTTTTATATATAACCATCTTAGTTTTTTGATGAATAGTCAATTTTTAAAAAACTAATAATATATGTTTAAATTTGTTTAGGTGGTTAAATCATATGTGCAATGATCACAAAGTGGAGACCATTGGGTTTATGTGTCCCAAAAAGCTTTCCCAAGTGCGAAAATATCCAGATGCGACAAATACATATTTGTCGAACACATGGAAAGCATTGCAATTTAAAAGCTTACTTTTAGCCCCACAGTACGAAGGGTATGAACATTAAACTTTTAGTAACTAGTTTACAAATTTGATGCCAATTTTAACTTACTATAAATCTTGTAATGCAGGGAACATTGTATACTGCTTGTTTTCCATGTAGAAATGAATGAGATTTATGTTTTTGATCCTCGGGCCGAACGCAAACATAAACTTGAAATTAAACCGCAAGTGAGCACGTAAGTTGTACATATTTGCTCTCTTATATGAAGTTAGTATATGTGGTAAAACTAAAAATTTATACATGAAATTAGTGTATGTAAATGCGGGTGACGGAGTATTATTATTTAACATTTTCTTGCATGTGTAGGGCCTTCATAATTTACAAGGCATTCGGTGGCAAGTCTCGAGGAAGTACCTTGAAATGGAGGCATGTTAAGGTGATTTGATTTTCAAACAAAAAATAAAATAAAATAAATACTATATATTGTTTGGCATATGAATTCATTTTAAACTAACTATTAAGTTACCTTGTAATATTGCAATAGTGTCCTCAACAATTAGGAGCAACTGACTGTGTATATTATGTGATGAGGTATATGCATGACATGGTGAAAAACCAAAATCAAAGCATCGATTTACAAAAGGTACTACTTAAGTTTTTTTCCTTCATATTATACATTAGCTACATTATAGGTATATTTCGACCAAATCATTGCTGCAATGCTAGTTAAATGCCAAGTCTTTATTTACTGTGTTGCTGCTGTTGCGGGCTTATGTGTAATGGTTGTGAGGTTCAAGTTGTGGAGAACGGTGAGTAGAAGTTCTGTGTAGTTGTTGTCGTGGTCTAAGGCGGCGTTGCTGCTGTTGAATGTTTGTAGCCGAGTGTAGTCGAGTAGCGGGTGGTTGATGATGGTTTCGATGTAGTCGGTAGTGGTGGCAGTGTGCTATGTTGAGCGCTTTGGTATAGCTACTGTGTGTGGTGACAGTAGGACTTGTTGGTGAAAGGATGTTCAGTTAGCAAATGGTAGATAGAAAAATGTGAATAGTGCTTTGACAGTGCTATTGGAGTGATGATGTTGGAGCTTGAGTGATCAGTTGTTTGAGATGGTGGTGAATTGTGAAATGTTGAAGACAGTGGTGATATGGTATGTTGAAAGCGTGGGGAGTATGTGGTATTTGTTGTATGGAGTGTGAGGAGTATGTGTAAAAATATTTGATAGTTTGTACAGGGGGTTTGGTGAATTGTTGCCTATATGCGTTGACAGTGGCTGGATGAAGTATGTTGTTTTGGTTAAGTAAGTCGAATGGTGAATGACAGTATGATGGTCAGTGGTATTTGAGGGGTGGTTGTGTACTGAAGTGGAAAGGAGGTATTGTGGTGTGGCAGGAGGATACTGGGAATGGTAGTTTGTAGTGACAGTTAACTGTTTGGACAGTGGACAGTGGTGATGTCAGTACTTGGTTATGAAGGAAGCTGTGGGAAGTTTGAGCAGATGGTTGCAGTGGGATTGTTTCTGGTGGTAGATTGAGTGGTCAGTTGCTATGCAGGTATATGAATGGTGAAATGAGATGAAGGATGGTGGCAGTTGTAAAGTCGATGGCCGACTGCTGTTATATCAGAGGAGTGGTAGAGACAAGTGTTGTAGTAAGATGTGTACAGTGCACTGAGATGGAAATTGCAGTGGATGTGGTGATGCTCTGTGCACCTCCCTGACCTGTTAAATAGACATACACGATCAATTTAACTGCCTGTTAAATAGACATACACGATCGTGTATGTCTATTTAACAGGCAGTGGATGTAGTATGATGTGAAGAAATGTGGTTACGGGGATGTTGCTCGACTGCAGTGGGTCGTGATTTTGGTTGAGGGTGGTCGCAACGAAGTGGCAGGTTTGAATGAATGATGGAGCAGTTTTAGCAGTATCAGCAGTGGATATATGGTTTGCTGCTGAAGTTGCTGAATGTTGGTGATGGACTGCAGTGGTGAAGGGATGCAGATCAGTGAGTGGAGATGGTGGCAGAGAATGTTTTGTGGGGTATTTGGTGGATAGTGGTAAATGATGTTTGTGGTGTGCGGCAGGTATAGAAGTGAGATAGTTGTTAGCAGTGGATGAAGTTGAATATATAGAGGTATAGACCCATTTGCTGAACAATAAAGCTGAAAATGATATCACCTTGACCATTACCGACCTATTTGGGATCCCATAGCATACACAACATAATTTAAACCCGACGTTATAGCGGATAGAAATAAATAGATCTAGAAAGGTGATATCATTCCCTAAAGGTTGCGAACTATAGCCTTAAAGTAACACCTATTGCGTAATTCCCTGGGTGCAAAGCTTGGGGTAACATTTACCTTTCTTAGAACATTTTCATTTAAAATGCCACATTGCAATTTCCGATAACACACTATTGATTTCGACAAAAGTACAACCTCTAAGCTCGTACATCTCAGAGAAGAGTGTTACGTATAAGAGGGATTAACTCTTACATCATTAAAAGATGTATGTTTGTAGTGATAAATGCACTATGATCTTAGAAATTCTATGTCAGACATCTATCCAACAAATTATACAAGAACAGAACAAACCAAAGGCACTCTCAAACCACATCCTGTCGGGCATTACCCATAGGATTTGTAGCGAGTAGTCTTTCCATATGAAGATCCCAGAATGAAGGGAACACTGCTATTTATTTATCTTGGGAGCTACTCTAAAATTATCAACAAGAAGTAATTTTGTAATAAAGATTCCTGCCTTCAACTTCATTATCTTTAACATGTCTTCATTTCTGAACACATATGTTAGTCCGAAGTAGTTTTCTGATAAATCTGATCCCTATCTCTCCAGACCAATAATTGATAAGAGGCCCTCAACCTTATATTGAAACCAAGTCTTTTAGACTTATCATGTTTCCAACTCTCAACTTGCTATCCTTCGACCAAGAAGGAAGCTAAGTAGATTGGAGTACCATAGTCACTTCGCTCCACTTAAATCATCATTCTTAACACCAAACGATAATCAAGCCTATTCAGATTACCTCGTACTAAGTGCACGACTAATCAGGCAGTCACTAGGCCTATTTAATTAATTTTTTATTAATTAAATCACTTACCAAATATTTATTTCAAAATATCTTTAAAAAGATATTCTAAAAACCATTTTAATCTTTCAATATTTGTAAAACATTTCCATACACTTATCTTAATGATATAAGCATATTCACAAACCATTTCATTTTCAACACTTATAAAATATTTCTATATAATTAAGTACATAATATGTATATTTACAAATCCTTTGAGGAAAGCTTCATTTTCCAAAAATAAGCTTTACTGAGCCAAAATGAATGCTGAGTAAAACATCGTTACGATAACCCAAAACAACAGTTTAAGTATTCGACTATTTATATTTATATAAATCCCTATGCTATATAAAACATTTCCTTTCGAAAATCACTTGTTATAACAAAAGTGTTATAGTCTATGCCTTTTTTGTTTTCTCAAAAACGTTTATTACAATAATAAATATTGAAATCTATGTTTTCTTTACTTAGTACATTTTGAATAAAATTTTAAAACCATTAAACTCCATCAAAAAATATCAACTTTAAAAGATTATTTTAAAACGTGAATATATTTCCTTTATAGAAATCCATATTCAAATCTCAACGTAAATCTTTTCCATTCTATTTTTCAAAATTCTCTTTATAAAAATTCTCTTTATAGATTCTATTTATTAATAAAATTTTATTTATAAATCCATTTCTTTATAAATCTCATTTATTTATAAAATGCCATGTATAAATCTATTTACCAAATATCATACTCTATTTATAAATCTATTTCTCTATTTATCGAATATTACTTTTATAAATCTTTTACATAAACCATTTCAGAAATATTTGTTTAATACAATTTTTTTCTTATTCAAAACTGCATTTCCTTTGTAATAAAAGATGAACTTATATATTGAGTTTTTAAAACCTTTATAATATAGTTAAAAAATCTCTAACATATTTCACAAACTAGCAGTTTATAATACCAAAAATCATACATTTTATTTTATTTAAAATAAACTCCTTCTTTTATTAATTCAAGAATTATTATTAAAACATATGTTATTTCAAAATCGCTTTAAAACCTTTCTAAATCAAAATCTTCACTTTATAGTATTTCAGAATACTAAAAATTAGGCCAAGTGCTACTATAGCACTAAATAAGCAAAGTCATGTCCATGTCATCAAATGATGTCCAACAAATCATATATCATAATACATATGAAAAGTAAAATCAACAGTGATGAGGAATCCTATTGGATCCCTCCAACTTGTCCCTGGCATCACATACAGTATATAATCATATAATAAGGGTCATGTGCAACTAGACAGGTATATATAAAAAGGTCATCGCTCCGAGGGCGTGAATAATTCCAAACAAACTGATAAAACATTATGTCATCCAAACAACCACAAAAAGAATAAACAAAAATATCCACACTTATATAAAATATAGGTGGCCAAGGAAGGTGAGCTTAACTCATTAAAATTCTATTTATCGCCAAGAGATTCGGTTTTTGACTAAAATCGAACGGGCATTCAATTTTGACACAAATTCCAACAAGCTTTAAATTATTCCAATCCAGCGCTATAACATAGATATCATTGACATGGGCACAATGGAACTGACCACGTCCAAATCCGACCTCGTATGGACTAGATACGAATAAATGAACATTTGAGATAATTAAATTATAATATAATAAATTAATTTAGTTTTAAACTCAATCACCTTTAGCCAACAATTCTTCTCGTTCAAACCCAGGCCATATTCTCAACTCACGATCATGACTTGATCGATCGCCACTGCCACCACGTGCCACGCTACCACCACCGCCGTAAGCTGGCCATCGACTCGCCTAGCCAAGGCGACCCCAATGCCATAGCTACGTCCCTCGCCATCGCTATATCTGACGAATGAACCAAGAATACCACCGCTTTTGAACTCGAACCACTGCACCCTCACTACACCATTCGATGATCAGCCACCATGGATGAACCCGCCTTGGCCATGCACACTCTTCTCTAGTTGGAGTCGAGGGCTGAAACAGCTCCGACCGTCGAGGATAATTCTGGCCGTCGGATAGAGATGGCAAGGGTTAGGGTTTAGAACAAATGAGAGAAGTGATTATCCTTTTGTTGAAAATTTTCAAACCACTATTCGTCCCTGAAAATTTCGAGGTTTAAACGAGACATGTCGCCTGGCTTTTTATATGTAATATACCTATTCTGAACACAGTGGAACTAGTATCGGGGACTAATTCTATCATATACAGAAATTAACTTTCAAATCAACTTATATTAATTTAAATTTCTTTAATTAATTTCTACGCCTTTCAAGCTCGCACTACTAAATGATTCGTCTGATTGCCACGAAATTTGTTAGCATACAATAATTCACTATTACTGATCCAATGACACTAATTTAGTCAAAATCCGAGATAGTGCACCAGAAGCCTCTTTTCACCCGTTAATTAAAATGAGTTATTATTAAAACCATCCTAGTAAATTTAAGTTATAAATTAAAGTTTGAACTAACCATTAATTATTTGAAATTGAATTTAAACATTTGTCTGAAATCCATTTATTCAAATTAAATTCAAGATTCAATTATCTAAAACAATTCCAATTATTAAATTTAACAACTCACATTATCAACTAAATGCTATACTTAAAATTAAAGTTGTTTGATTTATAAAATTAACTTTTCAATATTTAAAATCAATTAAATATCTCAAATTCAAATGACTAAAAATCATGTGTCGTTTCAACCTTTCCTCCTTAAAATAATTTCGTCCTCAAAATTTCCAAGGTAAGAAGAATGCAATAAAACCCATTAACTTTTCAAAATCAATTAGCCGAAATAGATCATAAAGTTTTCTAAGTCTTTAAATTTTTCACAGACACCAATTAATATCATTCCGAGTTAACACAAAAATTAAATTTTAGTTATCAAAATTTCTCAAAATTCTCAAAAAAATTCTAATGCCTCAAATTTACGGAAAATTTAGCCAGCATCTCCTTTGCGCGGCTTGATCGAAAAATTCATAATATAAAAATAATGTACATCACATCTCAAGGATGAGGCATCCCATAGGAAAAACCTTAAAAATACGATATGTAATCTGAGATGTGTATCTTTTCTTAATATTAACAAGCATATACGATTAATATAATATGAGAGTGAGCTCCAAATGCAAAGCATATACCATCAATACTTATTAAACACTTAGCAACAAATGAGAACAAGTATATGGAAGGTAAAATGACTATATAATATTGACTAATACAACCACCATATGAAACCCAAGAAACCGTCACGCATCCTTACTTAATAGTGTTTACAATTACTAGTAAACAAAGTTAGCTAATCATAGCATAAAATCATACCAATCCTCATAAGATGGCTATAGGCCATCCGTAAGCAATATCAAACCTGATCGTTCTCTTAATCACACAATTTCAATTTCAAACTAGTATTTCTCACTCGACTTCTCTAACGCAGACTCTGATCCAGTTCCTTTATTATAAATCATCATTCTCCTTGCATAGCCACATACTATGATAGAGAATTTCAGAATAAAACAAAAATATATATCCAGTGCTCCCTTTAAGAATCGAGTAAAAAAATCCTAACTCAAACCGGTGTAAATCACCTTGAAAGCATGCACTCAAATCTGGATCAAACAGGTATGCGAGTAAAGTAATCTACATAAAACTTGCGTATTTATTTCAATCGGATTCTTAAATATGCCAAATTCTTTTTATTCACATCCATTTTAATCTCATTCATTTCATTCACACTCATTTCATTCTCATTCATTTCATTCTTATTATATTCTTTTAACACCGGTATCACTTAGGTTCCACAAAATTATTACTTAAGTTTAATATAAACATTTTGTACAAAACAACTTATTTTTATTATCACTTCTAAGCTCAAGTTTGTATTCATTTTAAATCACAATCAATTTCCTTTAACTTTACTTAGTTAAATTTCATTTCATAGGTCAATTTCAGATTTCCTTTTGTTAAGAAAATGTTTAACAATTTTTAAATTTTGGTTTTACTTTCCAATTTCTGAAATTTGTAAGTTATACAAACTTATCTACTTATAATTTCATAAAGCTATACTTCATCCACATTCTATAATTACAACTTGTGGTTATATAATCACTTTACAACTTAGGTTTATATTCATTTCACACTCTTCGACATCCTAAGAGTGTATGAAATTTCAACTTTTCCTTACTTAACCAAAGCATTTAACAAATTTAATTTTTTTTAACTTACTATTTTTCAACTTATAACTTACAAAAACTTATTTTTTTATATTTTCACAAAAAACTTAAATGAAAATTTTCAAAGTTTAAACACTCAGTTCATATTTCAAATCACTTTGAAACAATACATAAATAGTTTCTTTATATTTCAAATCATATTTTTGAATTTTAAAATTAAAACTTGTTTTACCAAAAAAACTCCAATAGTTGCAATCCGTCACTTAGAAACTTGAAAATGAACACCGATTATGCTGTAGTCATCATCCGAGTTATTTTCCAGAGATCGACGTGAATTTAATGCTTTATTACCTCTTTTAAACTCCATTTTAAAATACCTCTAACTAAAATATTTTCAAAATAACACAATTATCATTCTTTCAAAACTTTGAAAAACAATTTTCAAAATCACCAAAATTTAAAATTTTCAATTTCTTATTTTTAATCCACTTTTATTTATAACACATATTTAGAAATATACTTATACAATTTCATTTCTTTTTTATTTATATATAACATTTATAAATCACACTTATATAATTTCACTTCTTATATAATACCATTTCACAAATGTCGATTATTTAATTATAATCAATACTTTATATTTCACATTTATAAATTCACTTCTTATATAACTTATTTTACAAATGTTTATCTTACTTAGATTATAATATACAACTTTTATTATCATTATACCTTAAATCCTTTATGAAAAATTATTCCTTTATATATAAAATATAGTCAAGGTAAAATTATTTCATTTACCTGATTTCGAAAAAATACTATGTCGAATTGTTATGTTCAAATGTTTTGAGATCCCTACCAATTACATTAATTACTCATATTAACCAGAAACTATAAACCACTCAACAGATCAACCAACAGAATATAAAACATTTTTATATCACTTAATAAATACGTTCTCACTTACACACACACACACAGAGAGATACACACACACACACATACATACATACTCAAACTCATCCTAGGGTGCTACTGACCATATCTATAATGAGTACCCCACCAAAGCCTAGGTGTTCGCTAACCTAAGCTCCGATAGTAACTGTAACGACCCACAATTCTGTACATTCCAAGCAGACAATAAACCACACATGTCCAACTCAAATTGAATGAAAATGCAAATAGTTGGGGGAAAGAAAGAAGAGAAGAGAGAAGAGAGAAAGGAAACCAAATAACAACAGAATCCGACAATGCAGCGAAACAACATATATAATATAATATCAATGATCTTTAGAAAAGAGAAATTGTAATATACATACATCAAAGTACAACATCAAATCACTAATTATCAGCCTGGACAGTTGTAAAAATCCATCCTCACAAAATTAAAATAACCAATGCAGTGGAAAATAAACATATACGTGAATACAACTGGAAGACCTCCAGCTCTTCTTCGGATGTTCTAAAGCATCTAAACCAAATCTATAAATATAATCGGTTTGGCCCGAGCATTAAACGGGAAGAATGCTCTGATTAGCCTGGTAAACCAACATGAGAAGACACATCTCAATTGGATTTT
Source organism: Allium cepa (assembly GCA_030765085.1). Lineage (NCBI taxonomy): Eukaryota > Viridiplantae > Streptophyta > Magnoliopsida > Asparagales > Amaryllidaceae > Allium > Allium cepa. The sequence continues at coordinate 307,373,974 of CM060929.1, forward strand.
TAAGTTATAAAAACCTTTCTAAAACAAAGATATCTCGTAAGACCATGCCGTATATAAACACGGACGGGTTTTTACCTTACGATAACCAGCACACTTTATATCAAATCTTCTGATATTATAATAGCATCTAGGATACAAATATATATTAATCATAGTCGAAATTGTTACATTGGTTAAATTTGATGGCATAATAGGTTTACAACTAAAATCAAAGACATTCATTGGAGATTAGGATTTCTAATGAATAGCGAGGTAAGGGACCACCTCCTTATAGTACATTTCTAGAGGAATGTACCGGGAATTGACATCTTTGAAACCTCTGTGAATTGAGACCGGCCTACCTGCAAACCCATTTAGTGGCAGATAGAAAGAAATACGATATAACCCTGGCGGTTACCGATCGATAGGGGATCCCATAACATATACCATATAATTTAAACCCGACTCATGATGGGCAGAAATAAAAAAATCTAGAAATGTAACGATAAGTAATTTTGCCAATTTGAAAATGAAATATTTAATATATTCAAATATTCAAATATATAATTTTCAAACTTATATAATAAATAAGAATGGTGAACTTATTTTTAGAATTGAATAATAATTTGGACTTTTACCGCAACATTGCAAAATTGACAAAGCCCATTTTTTGATAAAATTGGATATACAGTCCAATAATTGTTTTAAAGGATAAATAATTACTTTTAAAATCATTGTAAAACTAGTTGATAATAACTCGGTAACTTTATATATACTTGTGTTATAGTTATCGACAAACTTCGTCGTGCATTGACAACATCAATGCCGTATATTTGCAAATAAATTTTGATATTGTTTTATATTATTTTATAATTCAAATACACTCATTTTAATTATTTAAAGATGATAAGAAATTTATTTTTAAGTTTGGTTTACATAAATAAATAGTTTAACAAAAACATCAAAATGTGACCGCAAGATATATTGTCGAAAATCAACGTTTTATCGAATAAATGTTGCTGCAACATTATTTCACCTTTATGTATATTTAAAGGTACACATTTTTAAATATGTTAAGTATTAACAATTAACTAATCAAGTTTAATTTTTCTAATTAAGTTTAGAAATTTCTAGAAAGTCATTAAGAAAAAGTAAACATAAAAGGAAAAAAAAAATCATGTTGAACCAAATCAAATAAAAGCTTTGCTTTATTTTCCTTATGCAATAAGTGATTAAGACATAAAGTAGTGACATGAAAAAGTTATGGTAAGTGTGAAGTATAATATAAAGTAAGGATATTTTGGTAATTTTGTAAAGGGTAAATTTTATAATTCACCACTCCTTACTTTTCTACAAACACCAATCTATTTTTCTCATTTTCTTCACACCTCTCATTCTTCTTCTTCTTTATTTTTGAGCTTTCTTTTGCTCGTTAATGGCTTCTCTTATTTAAGAGAGATAGGAGAGTTAAACTAGTGGAGTGCTTAAGCACCAATCCACTAATAACTCTCTAACCTCTTCTTAATTCACTTCTTATTCTTCTCTTCTTTAAATGGCCTTAGGCCATGAGTATTGGGATGGGGAGGCTATAGCCGTGAGCTATGGAGGTGGGAAGTAGGTTTGGGCCGAGAGCAAAGTGAAGGAGGAAGGATGGTCGTGAGCATGAGCAAGGTGGTGGTGTCACGAATCGGATTTTCGACCCTCGAAAATGACATCAATACGTCCTCTGTATAGCATGCTAAGCAATAGAGTGCCGGAAGTACCAAATCGTTAGAGGAAAAGAAGAAAAAGGTGGAATAAAATAGAACAACACCAACACATAATCTCACAATCGCAGCGGAACAATATATAATAGATAATAACATGTCTTTATGCAAAAAGAACTATAACTATTATTTGCGCATTACATGTACATTACATTATCAGAGTATCACAAATCAATAACTTAATACTAGACAGTTATAATAACTTTTCCTCACAAATGCTGAATATACTACATATAATACACAGCGGAATATAATCAAGTACATGTGATACGTCTTGGTAATCTAACTCGTCTCCTGAGCTCCATAGCATCCTATCTTGAATCTGTAATACTCGGCTGTCCCAAGCATTATAAAAAAATAACATCCGAGTTGGTTTGGAAAACCAACGTGAGAAAAACACACTCAATTTGAAATATTTACTTCTATAAAAAACCTTTGAAAAAAACAAAGGTATCTTGTATGACCACTCTACACATAAACACGACGGGTTTTTACCTTAAGTTAACCAAATCATTTTATATCAAAATCATCTAATATTATAGTAATGTCTAGGTACAAATACTTATTCAAATAGCCGAAATTATTACATTAATTAAATTCCAGCATACTAGGCTCTACAACCAAAACTGTAAAGGCACGTGTTGGAGAATGGATTCCATACAAATGACTAGGCACTCGGGTACCATCTATTACAGTACACATTTAGAAAAGTATACCGAGGACCACGCCGGGATCCCTTGCAACACAAGACCGGACTACCCCTAATGCTAATCGACCGAATATGCTATCACCCCTGGTGTTCCCACCCTTATTGAATTCTTCCATGCACCAGATAAACATACCCTAATTGGGTACGACCCACTTAACCTTGCTGCGTCAGCTCTGTTTTTTCAATCATTTCTGATTGATGAGGCTTGAGGCTACGATTACCTTTTTATGGAATTTATACTTGGAATGCTCATTGTCCACCAATGACAATGTACTGATAGCATTCATCCATACAAGTCCATTGTGGGTCTGAACGAAATCGAAGGCACTATTCCTACTACATCCATTTCAGAATCATCCCCAGGATTAGTTGCGATTAGCCCTTGCGCTTCACTGCTCCATCTTCGCCTCCATGCTATTGGCTTCCCTTCAAAACGTATTCGTTGGATCGAAGTGGTTTTCAGATAACTTATCCAAACCTGGTCTCTTCGAAACAACGTTTGATATATTTGGTAAACTCAACCTCGGTTCTTTAGGAAATAAACAGAAGAAAATAAGATCGAAGATCACCTCCTAACCATTAGTGGATGAAATTCCTTATAAACATCCTAGAAGAATGAAGCGAATTTATATGTACAGCATAACACCTTCCGACGGTAACTGTACCATATAATTTCTATGTTTCTCCTAGATATTCCCAAAGTAATGTTTTGGGTCCCGATTGATATTCAGTTATTTAATTATCAAATAAACAAGCATTCAACCAAATGTTTCATTTTTCACTGAAAAACACGAAGTCTCATTTAATTTAATTTTTATAAATTAAATCTCTTTATAAAAAGGTATGTACTTATCTTATCGGTGTAAGTACGGTCACTAACCATTCTTTCAAAAATATTTGAAAACTTTGTAAAATAAATATGGAAAGCACCACACGATATCAACCTTGGATTCACAGCTCAATGATTACTCCAGAGAAATCAAAAACTTAACTGCAGGCAATCTCTGCCTCCAATGTGTAGGCGATCTCTGCCTCCGATTTCGCCACTAAAGTATACACTTACTTTTTTGAAAACTTTATTTAATAATTTTCTCAAAATAACACTCATTAAATTTCGATATAAATTTCTAAGTTTAACTTAGGGTAATTGTAACATTCCTGAAAATTTATCAAGTTTAAATTGGCAATTAAATTTATTTTTGGAAATAAATTGTGATTTAATTAGAAAATTTTCTAGAATAAATAAATAATTTTGATTTTAAATAGAAATTTATATTAGAAATTTAAGAATAAGTGATTTATAAAACAAGTATTGAACTTCAGAATAAAATGTATTTAAAATATAATGGAAATTAAAAGCCTGAGATTAATAAAAAGAGAGTAATAGTTGTTTTCTAAAATATTAATTTTATTTGGAAGATGTATTAATTTTCATAATATTATTTTTAATTTAAATTTTCATATATAAATAAGTGTGACTAATTGTTAATATGAAATCAAAGTGTTTGAATCCATTCTTTTCTTTTTGTAGAGTTGTACAAAATAAATAATAAAAAAATATATGAATGTAAATTGTGTAAATATAATTTTTTAAATAAATGTATGAACTAAATTAAAGATTGAGTGTGAAAATAATAAAAAGATTGTGATATATATGTTGATAAATGTTTACAAAAGTAAATACGATATAAAAATAAAAGTAAACATTCTTTTGTCTTTAAGAATTTAAATGTAAACATATGCATACATTCACATGGATTTGAAGTAAAGAGATGGAGTGTAGGAGTTAACAAAATTTAAAGGTTATAATGATTTCTTACAAATGGCATTCCATATCATTACTTTTATTAAATAATGAAATTTAAAATTTCAAGAAAACTCTCCATTTTCCCATATTCAAATCTAATAACATCTCAGCAAATCTGAACAAAAAGTATCAAAGGTTGAGCATCTCAAAACAACAATACAGAAGTAGAAAAAAAAAAATCAGAAAAAAAAGAGAAGAAATAACAAACCTGGAAATAAAAGCATGGATTCAAGTTAGCAAAGTTTTCAAGCTTGAAGCAAATTTGGAGCAAATCTGTTTTTAAAAAGCATCAGCATTTTCAACCTGGAAAGCATGTAGTGGATTTCTAAAACAAACTCAAAGGCAAGTAAATTTCCTTTTTAAAAGAATTTGAGTTTAATGTTGAAATCAGCAAATAAGCAAAGATTTAAACAACTTTATTTAATAAGTTGTAGGAAAACAAACTTTCTTTAAATTTGAATCTGGAGTTCCAGAAACCTGAAGTGATCAAACTCAGGTAATTCAGAAGAAAACCCCATAATTTAAAAAAAAAATTAAACCTGAAGTAATTTGAAAACCATAATTAACTTGAGTGTTTTCAACTTGAGGAAATAATAATCAAACCAAAGAGAATCTGGAAATCAGATTCTGGAGATTCTAAATGCAAGCAAGTTTTCAAAACCTGGAAGCAAAGCAAGTTTAAAGGCCTGGAAAGTAAAAACTGCAAATTCATTTCAAATTCTTCTCTGTTTGCAAAATTCCAGGTGAGAAAATTACACCCCAAATCTCTAAAATCTGGTTCACATTTTGATTTCATGTGATAATGTTTTGGTATGGACTTGAATGTGCCTGCATGTTGAATGTATACATAGATTTAATGAGTGTGTGTCTGTGAATTAGGCAGATTGCCTTTGCCTTGTTCACAGTTATGTCTACAGGTTTTCAAAATCTATTACTTCCTGCTAAACCTCCTATGTGAGTAAACTTCTGATTTATCCAGATTACCTGTTGTTGTAAGCATGTTTGAAATGATGTGAAAACCCTTTGCATGTGAAAAAGAAAAAAAAGAAAGAGAAAAAAAGGGTCTATGTGCATGTGTATATTTACTTTACATGTTATATACAGGGTCATTCATCCCTGTTCCTTCTTGGCTTCATGGTTACAGAGTAAACCTTTGTTTGAACTCAAATCTCCTTCTTCCTCTCTCTGTTCCCTTCTAGAATTAGAATCTAAACAAAATTTGCTTGTTTGACTTTAAGATTTAGATTTAAAATTTTATTTAAGATTAAACAAGCCTGTATCATCTCTAAAGTTATAAACAGATAAGTAAACTTAAATCTATGAAATTTTCAAGTATAATAAATTGAAGTTTCAGGATTATGAATCAAAACATCATGCAAAATTATGATTTTTAATCGTAAAATTACAATTTTTAATATCAAAACCAAAGAGCTGTTCTAGTTTTACTGTAAATGAAGTTTTAGGCATTTCTGTTTGCCACAGGTAGTTAGAGATGCCGAGATTGTCTCTGGAGGAGGAGGAGCTATCAGAGGTGATGAGAAAATTTTTGGTTTGGTTTGCATTTTGTTTTTGAGGATGTGATTTTGATTTGAATTCTAGAACCCTAGTTTTACTGGGTTTGAGAAAATTGTACCTTTCGGCTAATGTAATGGATCGAGTGGCTTAGGGTTTTGGGTTCTGGAAGATGGTGGGTTGTCGGAGACGTCACCGGAGTTTCAAAGGCGATGGTGGCCAGAGGTGCATCAACGAGGCGTTGACAGGTTGGGGATTGAAGGGGGTACTGCTGTTCCAGGTTTGAAACTGTGGCTTAATTTTGATTTGAAGGGGATACGAGAATTCTGGAGGTTGGCCTGGAACTAGTTCGTCGACGGTGACTAGTTGGAGATACCCATGGTGGTTGGATGGCGCCTGAGCTCGTGTGCACGTGCACGTGTCCAATCGTGTACTTGGTAATTACTGAAGTTTGGAGAAGAAGAGATTGGGAGAGGCGTTTTTTTCCTGATGTTTATATTGGGCTTCGGCCCATTTATGTTGTGATGTAAAATAGGTTCGGGTTTTAAAAGATGTTACAGGTTTTAGTTAAAAACCTGTAATTGTTGATTAAGAAAAAAAAATTAACTGAAGATTTTAAATGGAAGCAATAGTTTAAATTATGTTTTAAAAGCAAGTTTGAAAATTTAAAATGGAACCTGCTTTAAATCTTTTCTTACAAAATTCTTTTTCTTTCGAAAAGTTTACTTAAACCTTAAATTAAGAGTTATATGCTTTGATAACTAAAATTTGAGATGTTAATTGAACTTATAAAAAGTAATTAAGTTTTAATAAAATAGAAATGACTTTAATATGTAATAATTTTAAGTAATTAATGTAATTGATTTGTTTCGGAGGTTAATTAAGTTTTTATGGATTAAAGATTATTTTAATTAATTAAGTAATTAAGATAAAATAATTTCCAATTTGTGATCAATTATGCAAATTAATTAAGATTAACTAATTGTAAATTAAGGATTAACTAGTAATTAACTAAGGAATGATTAACTTTTAATCCAGTTTTAATAATGAATAATTAGAAATTACTAATTAATTCTTAAAGAGTAATTAATTAAATAAATAAAGATTTATTAATTGATAATGAGGTCAATTAAGAAGTAATTAATTAATTAAATGATTAATTAATTAATAAATGGTTGGTTAAGCAAGGTAAGTTGATTTATTCCTAAATAATTAATTTAATTTGAATTAATTAAATTAATTAAAATTTGAATTAGAAATATGCTTGTTTATGAATGATTGTATTGCCTTGCATTGATTGTTATCTATGGACTATAATATTCTATGATGTTGAAATATGTTGTGTATTGATCTGTGATATCTGTTTTGGTGTAAATACCCTTGGCCGTAAAACGGCATTTGAAATTCGATGCGACAGGGAGTCGGATTCCAGTTAGTTATCCGAAACCCACATCGAATCATATTAGTGAACCTTTGTGATTGATAATTTATTTTATCTATGAATCTGTGAATTAAGATAAGCGTTATGGGTTATACCGCTTATCGATATGATTGAATCTGTGTTGATTGATGATGTCGCACTTTTATTGTGTAAAACCCCTGGACCACACTTTTACACACACACAAATATGGATTGCACGTGGAAATCGGTTAAGTCACAGATTTTTTAAAATAGTTTTGAATTTGAATTTTAAAATTCAAATGGTTTTGGAAACGAACTGGATTTTAAGTGAAAAGTTTTTGAAAAGGTGTTTTAAAAATGAAAGTTATTTTGAATAACTTAATAAAAATATGAAATTTAAATCATTTGATTTAAATTTGAATTTAATATTTGAAATTGAATTCTATAATTTGGGAACTAGGGTTTAAAAAGTTACTCAACTCATAAATGGGTTTATATGGGTTTTTAAAACCATTTTTGTGATGTTTTGGAATTTAAATTTAACCCAAAGATCTTAACTTATATAAATGAAATCGGATTTTTCCAAAACGAAAACTATTTGTTTTCAAACGATTGAAGCTGTCACATAAGAATGAATTTCCAATTTGTGTTAAAGGATTTCAAGTCTAAAAATGAAATTAGTTTTCCAAGTTTTAGATAAATCTTTGGAAACGTGTTTTAGAAGCTATAAATCTTTAATTTAAAGATTTAATTGGGTTAATCCAAATTAAATGGGAATTGTTTTGAAATCTAGGGATAGATCTTTGTGAAACTGGGTGAACTTTGTGAAATAAAAATCTTTTTGTGTAAAGATTTAAAATGGTGATTTGTTTAACCATTTGAAAATAAAAGCTTTGGATTTTTAAGTTGTGACTTAACTAAAATCCCATATCCATATGTTTTTAAATATTGCGCTCACTATTCGGTTTAGCCGGGAGAGGACCTTTGTGTCATATAGCCCATTCCGAATATGTGATACGTCGTTATGGATAGCATTGAAGACCAGTGGTGAAGACCGGGTATTTGCGAGAACGATAGGATGACCTATCGATTGTCTCTGCACTGAGTCGCGCCAGTATAGAGATTCCTTAAGTGATGGGAAGTCCGATCAGGATTGTGAATACCCGGATTTGCAAGGGCTTCTTCGGAAGTGCCTTCAGTTCTGTTCGAGCCTGGAACAGACTTGTATGGTCGTGTGTCTGACACTACACTTTGAGATATAAAGCCGATTCCTTTCAAATACATATCTGTTGGTGGCGGAGAATTTATTCTCTTAGCTTAACACCCTTCTCTGAGACGTACGAGCCCAGAGGTTATGTAGTTGAAGGTTATCAGCGATATACTCCCAATTTGGTAGTGTGGCATGCTAAGTGCTGCTGTGTGTTGATGATCATTTGTTGATCAAAACATGGCTCTGTGGAAAAGCGTAGCTTTGTGGTCGAGACCTCATCGAGCCTCACAAACCGGTAATGGTCGAAACAGGAAAGATGCGGCAAGGTTTCAGGGGTAGCTCCCCTAGGGTATGACCATTCCTTCTGGAAAAGGGTAGTATCATGGTATGGAGCCCAGATACTTACTCATGTGGACACACTATATTATTACTGTGTGATGTTGTTGTTGGAGAGCTCTCGGATAAAGGTCCCAAAGGACCGGGGGTGGCATATCTCAGGTTTTATTCCCCGGGAAGGGGGTAGCCGGCCTTGTGACAGCAGAGAACAGGTTGGTTCTCGGGGCGTCCCGCCAGAGGCGTTCCCATGTGGCAATAGGAAGTTCCTTAGCCTGACCATTTGTTGGAAATCCATTCAATCCAATACGTGCCTTGTACGGTTTTAGTTGTATTACCTGCCATCTACTTATGGTGGCGCCCCACTATTTGGATGGTAGCTATAGTAGGCATAGTTCGAAATGTCTATGCTGGCTATGATTAATATTATACTTTCGAAATTGTTTTCCACTGTGCACTTATAATAATAATATCAAATGATTTTCGCGTATCAAGCATTTTTGACTATCATAAGGAGAAATCTCCTCCAATTCTGCGTTTGCATTGTGTGTGTGGCGGGAGGCCTTATGGTAGTTTCATTTTCTAAAAAGCATTGCGGATTTAAACTTTAAATTCTTTTGTTTTTTTAAAAGACCAAATGTTTTTGTTTTCTCACACCAGTCCCATGACTGACCTGGAGTTTATTGTTCCTTTCCTAAACTCTAGGTGCCCACTATTTTCCACACGGGCAGTTCAGAGTTGGGTTTTCAGATAATCCTGTAATAGGTATAGATTCGTTAGCCTTCGAAGCTCTTTGGATTTGTGGATCACATTTGTCGCACTTCAGCATCACACCAGTCTTGCTCTCTTAGTGAACGTGATGAGGGTTCGAGCTAGCTTTGGATTGAAGATGGAGTCCTTGGAGTTTGGCATTTGAAGACGTTATCTTTCCGCTGCTATTCTTTGTATCTCTGATAGTGTTGATATCTATTGTATCTTTCTATTGTACCATCATGTTGATCTGATATTGTATAAAATATTGTATATGAAGTATATATGATATATGTTATTCTTTTTCTTCCGCTGTGTTGTTATACTTAATGTGTTATAAGCTCCGGCGAACCAGATTCGACGTTTGGATCTGCGGCATTTGAATACGAGTGTCATATTCGGTGCCGATTTTCGAAGGTCGAGTCAGGATCGTTACAGTAATACTCTTAAATAAAAGTTATTATATAAAAATATATAAATATTGAATAATTTATCCTTTAAAATAATAATACTGAATAATTCTTAAATAATAATTAACTTAATATCACTCATTATAAACTAACTTAATTAATAATTAAATATATTTAAAAAAATTAAAATAATTACATAGCTTTGATACAATAATTAATTATGATTTATTAATAAGATTCTAATCAATTTACATGACTTGTTTATAAAGTTATAGTTTATTTTGGCAATTTGAAAATATTTAAATAACAAACATCTTGGAAATATTCTTATGCTAAAAACATTTTTAAAATTACCTAGTTTAATAATTAAAAATCCTCTTTTACAAACAAATCAACTTCTCGATAAAAATATATTTTCCAATTTCAATATAACCGGTCTAACATTTATAAATTTCTCTCGATTTATCACCAACTGATTTACGACCCAATTTCATAAATCCCTTTTCAAATTTTTAAAAGAAAAAATTATCATTTATTTTTAAACCGATTTATTCGCTCCACTATAAATTCTCACCGTAAATCTATAACTTCAATTTATCAAGTGATTTACATTCACCTTACTTTATAAAGCATTGCTTATAAATCCCATAGTCTCATCTTCTGTTTACAACTGTTTCACATCACTTTAATCATCACAAATTGATTTTTGAATTAATTTCCATTTATAAATCAATTCCTTAAATAATCCAATCTAATTCCAAAATCAACCAAATCTCCATTCTTCCTCTATTTCGTAATTTAGAAAATCTCATTCAACGTCCAAAATAACAAATTTTAGGTTTATTTCCAAATTCACTTCTATTCTCCAAGTCTATTTAAAATCTTGATTTTAAAACCCTTTTTATATTTAAAACCAGCATCATTTACGAATTTTTATTTTAAATCCTTTATGTGTGTGTGTGTGTGCGTGTGTGTGTATATATATATATATCCAAAGTCGCTCTTTTCAATATCATAAAAAAGTCATTTAAAAATTAGCCCCTTTATTTTTCCAACTAAATTTCTCTTTAACCAATCCAAAATTTTATATAAATATTTCACTTCTAAAATCCCTGTATAATTTCTTTTCAAATTCATTATATATATTTATGATATTTTATAATACTAAAATCTAGTCTAGTGCTACCAAAGATCCAATAAATTCAAATCACACTATAATTTACCATGGACTATTCAAACAGATCATATATCAATATACATACATACATATATATATATATATATATATATATATGAAATTTAATTCAGCATTTTGGGGAATCCAGTTGGATCCCTTCAACCTGTTATCCTTCAACCACAGATGTTAATACAACATAAAGATACCAATCCCACATCGAGGCAGGATATCACGGTATATAGAGTCATCTGCTATTATATGGGATGCATCGGGTCTCATCCGCTCCAATAGGCGGGAATAATCAATTCAACTACTAATACATATTAATATATATATATATATATATATATATATATATATATATTTTAACATCCAACTGATAATAATAATTATCAATCATTCAATCAATAATTTAAATTTTCAACTTTTTAAATTAAGCCAGCCATCCGAAAATGAGTGAGATTTACTCACCTTGAGTTTCAATATGCCAACGTTACAATTTTAAATTAAACCAAACAACTTTCGATTTTACCTAAAATTTTAGCTAGCTCCGATCGACTACAAATCAATTTCAGAACATAGTACTCATTGACACGATTCCAACGTTGCTTGTTTCGTCCTATTCTAACCACGTGGGGAAAAGTTATAAAATTTATAAGATTTGAATATAATTTCTATAAATAAATTTCAACTTTTTCTAATTTATTTTAACCTTCGAAAAATATCACGGCTATCCATTTCAGAAGAGCAAATCAGAGCCGCTACGTCCCTTCTCCTTTCTCACGTTTGCATCTCATACAAACGAACCTACCAACGTCGCTCAACTCCTCCCTGCCGCCCCCACCTTGAGCCATTAAAAATAGATCAAGCACTACCGACCGAAGCACCATAGACCCATGTACCCATGCCTTAAACGACGAGATCTCGACTATACCATCATCACGAATTTCCCTTTTGAACACGCAGCCATCAAATCCCTATTTCGACCACCACGAAGCACCATCTCAAATCTCGATCGTTGAATACATATTACTCGACACACTCTACGACTTTCTAATTGGAGGTTTAGGGGAAAATGTCGATGGATTAGGAGGAAATTAAAGAGGAAGTGCAGAATTTCGACCATTGAAATATTATAAACGACGGCGGCTAGAATAAAACGATGGTTTTACTGTGAAAGTGTGTGTGTATGTATATATATATACATGAACATATAATATTTTAATATTATAACGATTATTCACGTTCTTTTCAGGACGAACTCCAAACAAAGCTTGACGCCTGGCATTTATAATATTTTACTCCTATTCTGAACACAGTGGAACAAGTTCTAAGGCTTAATTTGATCGTATGTGGAAGCTAATACAACGCGTTTCTAGCCCATACGACCCAGACGATAACTTCAAATGCTAAAAAAATTTAATTCCGATAATAATAAACTATTATGGATCAAATATAACTGGTTTCATCGAATTCCGAGACTGTACCCCGAGTGGTTATTTTAACATGTCGATTAAATCGAGCGATTTTCAAAATCAAAGAAATCGTTTGAAATCCAAATTTTAAAAATTTACTAACTTAATTGTAGTACAAATAGAATTTTTATTCATATTAGAAACCATTTCGATTCATATAAAAGCATAAATTCGATTATTCACTCTATTCCCAATGTTAAATTCCATTATTAAATTAACATATAAAATTCCAATTTTTAATTTATCGACTTTTAATCCCATTAAAAGTCCAATTTCACAATTCTAATTCAAATATAATTTAAATAAATTTTAGAATTCATTTCCATGTACCTTTACTACAAATTCGCATATTATCCCAATTTCAATTATTAAATTTACTATTCACCCAATTCGTTAAATCAATATATTTGAAAATTTTAAACCATTTCACAAATTCAACCAAAATCTTCCTATTCAAAATTAATTAATATTTCAAAATCAACATTCAAAACAAATTAAGCGTCCAAAACTAATTGACCAAAATTCCTGGTCATTACAGGTGGAGTTGTTTATGGATATATTAGTGAAGTGTAGGTTAGTTTAGTGAAGTGTAGTTGGATAAGAATATTGGTAGGAAGTTAATCAGTTTGGTTAAAGGTGAGTACTCATTTTCGAATTAACCAATAACCAAATGTAACGAACCATAATTTTACCACTTTGAAAATGAAATATTTAATGTATTTAAAAATTAAAATATAGAATTTTCAAACTTAAATAATCATGTTTTATATAATAAATAAGAATGGTGAACTTATTTTTAGAATTGATTAAAGATTTTGGACTTTTACCATAACATTAACAAAATTGACGAAAGCCGATTTTTATAAAATTGGATAGACAGTCCAATAATTGTTTTAAAGGATAAATAATTGCTTTTAAAATAATTTTATAATTAGTTGATAAAAGTTTGATAACTGTATATATATACTTATGTTATAGTAATTGACAAATTTCATCGTGCATTGACAAAATCAATGTCATATATTTGCAAATGAATTTTGATATTGTTTATATTATTTTATAAGTCAAATACACTCGTTTTAATCATTTAAAGATGATGAGAAATTTATTTTTAAGTTTGGTTTATATGAGTAGACAGTTTAACAAAAAGTCAAAATGTGAGCGTAAAACATTTTGTTGAAAATCAATGTTTTATAGAATAAAAGTTGCTGCAACGTTGTTGCACCTTTATGTACACATACTTGTACACATTTTTAAATATGTTAAGTATTAACAATTAACTAATCAAGTTTACTTTTGCTAATTAAGGTTAGAAATTTCTAGAAAATTATTAAGAAAAAGTAAACATTATAGGAAAAAATCATGTTAAATCAAATCAAATAAAATCTTTACTTTATTTTCCTTATGTATTAAGTGATTAAGACATAAGTACTGATATGACAAAGAGATGTTAAGTGTGAAAAAGTATAAGATAAAGTAAGGATATTTTAGTAATTTCGTAAAGGGTAAATTTTGTAATTCACCACTCCTTATATTTTCTATAAAAACTCATCCATTCTTCTCATTTTCTTCGCACTTGTCATTCTTCTTTTTCTTTATTTTTGAGCTCTCTTTTGCTCATTAATGGCTTCTCTTCTTTAAGAGAGGTAGGAGGATTAAAAATAGTGGAGTACTTAAAACTAATCCACTAATTACTCTCTAATCTCTTCTTAATTCACTTCTTCTTCTTATCTTCTTTAAATGGCCTTAGGCCATGAGTATTAGGGTGGGGAGATTGTGACCGTGAGCTATGGAGGTTGGAGGAAGGTTAGGTCTGAGAGCAAAGTAGAGGAGGAATGATGGTCGTGAGCAAGGGCAAGGTGGTGAAGTTGTTTGTAGATGTATTGGTGAAGTATATGTTAGTTCGGTGAAGTGTGGTTGGATAAGAATGTTGGTAGGTAGTTAATCAATTTGGTTAAAGATGAGCACTCATTTTTGAATTAACTAATAATTTCAAGTTTAAATATCTTAGATGATTAATATGTTTAATAACTTGGATGCAAAGTTGGTTGTTTTTATGATTGTTAATACGGATGGTTACTTGATTTGATAAATGACAAAAGAAATGGTTAGAAATTAACCATAGTTATTCAAATGAGAATTTAAATCCATATAAATATGTGTATGAAAATTATTTAGTCTCTTAATGATATTAAATATCTAGAAAGGTTGAAAATGATATTATAACAATATAATATTACAATATGAAATGAAACGAAAAATGAATTTGATATATAAAAATATTATTTAGAATGAGTTTAAAACAATTTAGAAATTTTTTGTGAACATTTAAAAATGTTTCCATGAATTTTGAAAATAAATTGAAAAACAAGTCAAAAGTAGGCACGTCGGCTCATAGTAGTTCGCGATTTCGCGCCATAAAGGTTAAATAGGTGTACAAAGTAGAATATAGTTTGGAATCCTTTGAGGTAATAATTTACCGGACTATTATATACATAGTTTTCCAAAGAAAAAAGAAAATTAAGATTTCACTAAGTAGATATTGAAATATGTCTAAAACAATTTTCTAAAACATCTCGGTTTTGCTGTTCGGAATCCAAGAAGGAATTTCTTTATGAATGATATTTTTAAATGTTTACAAATATGAAATAAATTTGACAAATCTATTAAATGGTTTGAAAAAGATTTGTGTTGGAAAATAATAATTCTCAAACATTAAAAAGTTGTTTTAATAAAATAAGCTGTTTTAAGCACTTTTCGCAGCACTTTTCTGCTGCAGTTTCTATAACTTTTGAAATAAAGATTTAAACTTAATGATTCATTTTAGAATCATTTATAAAAAAAATTAAATAAATAATTAAGTGTTTTATAATTCTTTCAGAAAGAGTTTAGATAAATGGTTATTATAACACTTAAATAATATAATAGAAATCATTTCCTTGAATGTAATAACAAGCTGAGTATGCAAAAACGACTAGTATATTTTTTTCACTTGTGAGATCTAAACTTTAAAACTAGGTATGTAACTAAGGTTAGGAATGGGGCAACTAGCGCCCTGAACTTTCCTGACCTTTGTTTTCAATAATTCGAAAGGAAAACTCGGATGCTCTGAAAAGGTTTTCCCAAAGCAAAAAGTAAAGAGTTTTCCAAGAGTTAAACAAGGATTTAAATAAAATTGTTTTGGGTTTGTTGTAACGATGTTTTGCTAACATTATTTTTAACCGATTTAGATGAGGATTTGGGAATAGACAATCTTTATTAAAGGTTTAAATATGATTTTGTATAAGGTGACTTGGTATTCCCCAAGATTAAAGAGGAGTTTTAAATGAAAGATTTAACTAAATAATGTTGAAATGTTTCCCTAAGTAGGAGAGAAAATAATTTGAAAATATTCCAAAATTTACAAAAGGTCAAAATAAACCAAATGATTTGATAAATGAGGCTTAATGATTCCATATACACTTGAAAAGAAAATGCAATAAATTAAAAAGAATATATCTAAGAAAGAGATTTTATAAAAGATGAACTAATTGATCGATGATTAATATCCAAATATTAACCAAACATCTTTTTATTTAAAATTGGTTCCGAAGGAACCAGGGACAAGTTTGGTTATTCGAAAAACACTTCGAACCAATGTATACATTCCAAAGTGATGACGTGTTGAAGATGATGATTATTGAAGGCCGGAGATCTTCATAGCAGAAGGACTGTTTGTTGACATTCTCTGGGTGGCTCCCAAAATAAAGACATTTATAGCAGTGGTTCTATCGTGTTTTGAAACCTTTGAATCGCAAGGACTACTCGATACTAATGGTAGTAGAAGGAGTGCCTTCAGTTTCGTTCAGTCCTAGAACGAACTTGTATGGATGAGTGTCTAACAGTGCATTTCTGATCATATAAATTGATCTCTATCAACGTATTATCTACTTGGTGGCAGAGAAAACAACTTCTCTTCGCTTAACACACTTTCGTAAGATATACGAGCTTGGGATTTATACGTTGGTACAAAACATTATGTGATGAAGGAATGGCAATGTGGTATTCAAAGTGAAACCTATTATGATCAAAGCGTGGTTTTGTAAAAAAAGTATGGCTTTGTCTAAGTTGAGCGTAACCTTACTCCCAAGCCTCACATCTTGGAAATGATACAGGAACTATATTACATATTTTAGGCTTAGTATGACAAGGGTGGCATATGATCCCTCAAGCGAGCTTATGATCTGGGTCACCAAGGTGTCCAAATGGTGCCCTTATTGTATGGTATAATGGTGTGTGACTCCTTGCATGAGAAGCCATCGGATATCAAGAAGTATGGCAATATTAGGAATAGTGGTGTGTGAGTCCTTGCAAAAAAAACCATTGTGTTTCGGTCACTGTGTGTGGTTATCGAGATTCTGTATCACATTGGAAAATCCAATTCTAATACGAGCTTTATGTTTTTGATTGCAGTCCCAAAATAGATGTAATGATTTGCAAACATTTCAGCTACCCGTTTTGGTATCACATATTTCATTGGGTATATTCCGTTTGACCTAGTCCGGATATATTCCCTTAGACTTAGTCTGGGTATTGATGGCTTATTTGAATAAGTTTATTTGAAAATGTATTCCAAAAGAATGTCATTAAAGATAATATCAAATTATTTTGGTAATACAAGGGTTTTGGTTATCATAAGGTAAAAACCGATCTTAATATATGTGTTGGCATTGTCTTATGAGATACCCTTCTTTTCAAAGGTTTTTACAACATCATCATTTTAAATTTCGAGTATCTCACGCTAGTTTATCAAGCCTGATCTGGGTATTTTTAATACTTAGGTCAGATCCGAGTAGTTTCAGGATTAGCTGAAGATGCCAGGAATTTCTAGAGAAGGTCTAGAGATCATCATCGTCGTATGGACGTATTCTATTATCCGATGCATATATTGCATATGTTTTATTGTTTGTTAGCCTTTGTAAGGGCAGGTGTTATAACTGTCCAGGCAGAATCTAGGTTAGACTCTGATATATGTTTTAAAATTTTCCACTATAAAGATTATTGTTGAAATAATATATGTTATTCCATTCTAGTGAGATTCTTTTTTCTATTCTGTTCTATCTTTATTTTTCTTTCTACCTACTTGTTCATGCAATTTGAGTTGGAATGTGCAGTTTACTGTCGACTAAAGGGTATAGTGAAATAGGTCATTACATTTGGTGTCAGAACTTAGGTTGAGTGAACACCTAGGCTTTGTTGGGGTAAGATTCATCAGAGATTGGGTTAGTAGTACCCTAAGACAAGTAACTCATTATATATTATATATAGGGTTAGTAACACAATAGAATGAGTATGAGAGTATTACATGTGAGCGTGTATTTGTTAGTAATTAATAAAATATTTTTTGCTGATTTATCTGTTGAGTGATTTATGGACCCTGATCGATGCGCCTGTTCAGCGTTATCGACGAGGGTTCCTAAACATTTAAATAAGGGGAACCGACAAACTGATTTTGAATAATTCAGGTAAATGAAATATTTTTACCTAAGCTTATGTATTATTTATAAAGAAATACCTTTCGAAAATGGTATAGTTACTAATAGCATGTTAGCTTGTAACTAAGGGAATGATAACCTATAAGTATTACCATCCTTTGATTTAATAAACACCTTTTGAATTGAGTTTCATGATTTGACTATAAGATGTTTGATAATAATACTGGGTTAAGATAAATGAATTAATATAAGATAATAAATGAGCATGTCTTATGAAAAAGGAGGTATTTTATAAAGATAAGATAATTTTATAAAAGGTAGATACGGAAGATATGAAAATTTAAAGAGATTAAATGAAAGCAAGTTAATATGAAAATGAATTTATAAAATAGATTATAAATAAAGTAATCTCAAAGGATTTTGAAAATAATAATGGCAGTATTTCAAATAAAAAGAAATATTTTATGATAACTAGTTTGAGCAGCTCGAAAATAAACAAAAAATGGCCAATAGATGTGTTCGGATGGTAAATACTTCTCTTAAATTTTACTCTTCTTCTTAAAGGGATATGTGACACTATTTGTAGTGCACGGTTCCTTGGTATGGTTTTGTAGTTACTCAATCTATATAATTTTCATAAATTAAAGAGATAATGTGAATCATTAATTGATATTGATTAGTAATCTTTATAAAAATGTTTAAACAAAAGATAAATTGGGATCGCTAATTGATAAGATAAAACAGAATTTTCTATGATTTTGGACAGTCGAAAATATCTGACTCATACCTAACTCAGAGCTAAGAAATTGATGAAGAATTTTGACAAAAGATTGTAAAACATGTTGAGTAGATGAAACTAGATAAGTATAACTTATAAACATGATTTATTGGTAAAAAGGATTTAAAAGTTGAGAATTTGATAATTTAAATATAGGTAGTTACAAAATTTGTTTTTCAAAGCTATAAAAATGATAATAGTATTAAATAAAAAATAAATTATATAACTTATGAATGTAAGATATTGTAAATTAGAACAAAGTTTAAATTTGCTAAATAGTTAGATTTAAGTAAATTGAATTTGAAGTTTGGGATTTGTATATACTCTTAGGATGTAAAGGTATATCATAAAAATATAATTTTAATTCGCAAACTACTTATACACTTAAGTAAAATAATGACTCTTTAAAAAGATAATTATAACCTGGAAAATGTTTTCTAGCATAAATTAAGGATTTGGACTTAAAAGTGATTGATTTGCATAAGTTATAAGATATAATAAACTTAAGTAATAGTTTTATGAAATGATTCATGAATAGTATTAGTGTTAAAGGAAATACACTAAGTAAAAATGATTGGAGAAAAACAAATTTTTTAATAATGAAGATAAATTATCTATCGAGTGAAAATTGATTCCTCTGGAATATTTTCCTTTAATAAAAATATTTGGAAATAAATAAATGTAGGGATTATAGAGAGAAACATCTTTATAAAATATTTAAACCTAAGATAAAAGTTTTTATGAAAATCTTTTGGAAGTTAATAAATACATATGTTATACGTAGATCATTTCATTACATGAATTTGATCTAAGATTCGAGTATGGAACTTTGTGGTGTTTACACCAATCAAAAAATGGATTTATCACTCGATTCTTGATGAAAAACATTCATGAGGGTTTGTGGTTAGATAGTTGAGTTCTCTATCATAGTTGAGAGCTACACAAGGAAAGTAAAGGTTTATGATCTAGAAGCCTGATTAGAGTCCACACTAGAGGATTGGGGGATCGATACTAGTTCAGAAGAAAAGTTGTGAATTTGAATAAGAGTTCAAATCATATATTGCATATGGATGGTCTACGTATATCCTAAAGAATTAAGATTAAAGATAAATGTTTTCGTTAAATGGCTTTAGGGTTTGTTTCGGGGAAATTTCGAGGACGAAATTCTTTTAAGGAGGGAAGTCTGCAACGACCCATAATTTTATCACTTGAAAATAAAATATTCAATGTATTTAAATATTCAAATATAGAATTTTCAAAATTAAATAATCATGTTTTATATAATAAATAGGAATGTTGAACTTATCTTAGAATTGAATAGAGTTTTCGACTTTTACAGTAACATTGGCAAAATTGAAAAAAGCAGGTTTTCGATAAAATTGGATATATAGACCAATAATTGTTTTAAAGGATAAATAATTTCTTTTGAAATAATTATATAATTGGCTGATAAAAGTTTTATAAATCTATATGTACTTATGTTATAGTGATTAAAAAATTTCATCGCACATTAACAAAATCAATGTCGCATATTTCCAAATGAATTTTGATATTATTTTATATTATTTTATAAGTCAAATACACTCATTTTAGTTATTTAAAATGATAAAAAAATTAATTTTTAAGTTTGGTTTATATGAATAAATAGTTTAACTAAAATGTTTAAATGCGACCGTAAAACATTTTGTCGAAAACCAACGTTTTGTCGAATAAAAGTTGCCGCAACGTTCTTGCACCTTTATGTACATATGCATGTACTTTAAATATGTTAAGTATTAACAGTTAACTAATCAAGTTTATTTTTGCTAATTAAGGTTAGAAATTTCAAAAAATCATTAAGAAAAAGAAAACATAAAAGGGCAAAATCATACCAAATCAAATAAAGTCTTTACTTTATTTTCCTTATGCATTAAGTGATTAAGACATTAAGTAACGATATGAAAAAGTGATGGTAAGTGTGAAAAAGTATAAGACAAAGTAAGGATATTTTGTTAATTTTGTAAAGGATAAATTTTGTAATTCACCACTCCTTACTTTTCCTATAAATACCCATCCATTCTTCTCATTTTCTTCACACTTCTCATTATTCTTATTCTTCATTTTTGAGTTTTCTTTTACTCATTAATGGCTAATCTTCTTTATGAGAGGTAGGTGGGTTTAATACAAATCCACTAAGTACTCTCTAACCACTTCTTAATTCATTTTTTCTTCTTCTCTTCTTTAAATTGCCTTAGGCCATGAGTATTGGGATGGGGAGGCCATGGCTATGAGCTATGGATGGGGAAGGAAGGTTTGGACCAAGAGCAAAGTGGAGGAGGATGGTGGTCGTGAGCATGGGCACGGTGGTAGAGTTGTTTATGGATGTATTAGTGAAGTATATGTTAGTTTAGAGAAGTGTGGTTGGATAAGAATGTTGGCAGAAAGTTAATCAATTTGGTTAAAGATGGTACTGATTTTTGAATTAACTAATAACTCTAAGTTTAATAATATGAAAGTTAAATACCTTAGGCGATCAATATGTTTGATAACTTGGATGCAAAGTTGATTGTTTTCGTGATTGTTAATATGGATTATTATTGGTTTGATAAATGATAACGAAAATGGTAAAATTAATCATAGTTAATTAAATGAGAATTTAAATCCATATAAATATGCGTATGAAAATTATTTAGCCTTTTAATGATTTTAAAATATCTAAAAAGGTTTAAAATGATATTATAATAATATAATATTATAATATGAAATAAAATGAAAAATGAGTTTTAAATACAAAATGTTATATAAAATGAGTTTAAATGATTTATAAATGTTTTATAAAAGTGTTTCCATGAAGTTTGAAAAGAAATTGAAAAACAAGTCAAAAGTAGGAGCATCGGGTAATGGCAGTTCGTAATTTCGCGCCATAAAAGTTAACAGGTGTACAAAGTGGAATATAGCTCGGAATCCCTCCGGGTAAGAATTTTCCAGACTATTATATCCATAGTTATTCCAATGAAGAAAGAAAATCAAGATTTCATTAAGTAGATTCTGAAATATGTCTAAAACAATTTTCTAAAAATATCGAGGTTTTCAGTTCGGAATCCGGGAAAGAATTTCTTTATAAATGAGATTTTTAAATGATTAAAAATATGAAATAAATTTGATAAATCTGTTAAAATGGTTTGAAGAATATTTGAATTGGAAAATAAGAATTTTCAAACATAAAAAAGTTGTTTTAATTAAATAAGCTGTTTTAAGCACTTTTTGCAGCATTTTTCTGATGCAGTTTCTATAACTTTTGAAATAAAAATTTAAACTTAGCGATTCTTTCTAGAATCATTTATAAATATTTTCAAATAAATAATTATCTTTTAAAGATAAATTGTAAGTTTTATAATTCTTTTATAAAGAGTTAAATTAATGGCTGTTATAGCACTTAAACAATATAATAGAAATCATTTCCTTGAATGTAGTAACAAACTCGGTATGTGAAAGAGACTAGTGCATTTTCCCCGCTTGTGAGATCTAAATGTTAAAACAAGATCTGTAAGTACAGTTAGGAATGGAGCAGTCAGTGCCATGAACTTACCTGGCCTTTATTTTCCTTTTTAGATGAGGGGTAGAACAAATCGAAAGGAAAGCCCAGATGCTCTAAAAAGGTTTTTCCCAAAGTAAAAAGTGAAGATTTTTCCAAGAGTTAAACAAGGATTTGAATAAAATGGTTTTGGGTTTGTTGTAATGATGTTTTACATAACATCATTTTAACCCATTTAAATGTAAATTTGGAAATAGAAATTCTTTATTAAAGCTTTGAACGAGATTTTAAATAAGATGACTTGTTATTTCCCAAGATTAAAGAGGAGCTTTAAATGAAAGATTTAAAGAAATAATGGTGAAATATTTTCCTAAGTAGAAGAGAAAATAATTTGGAATTATTCCAAGATTTAAGAAAGGTCTAAACAAACCAAATGATTTGATAAATGAGGCTTAGTGATTCCATATACTCTTAAAAAGAAAATGGAATAAATTGAAAAGAATATATCTAAGAAAGATATTTGATAAAAGATGAAGTAATTGATTAATGATTGATGTCCATATATTAGCAAAACATTTTTTTACCAATAATTTGTTACGAAGGAACCGGGGTCGGATTTAGGTAACTCATATCCAAAAACCCTTCACCAATGTATGCGTTCGAAAGTGAAGACGTGTTGAAGATGATGATTATTGAAGACCGAAGATCTTCATAATGGAAGGACTGCTTGTTGACATTCCCTAGGCAGCTCCCAATATAGAGACATTTATATCATGTTTTTAAATCTTTGGATTACAAGGACTACTCGCTAGTTATGGTAGTAGGAGGAGTGCCTTCGGTTTCGTTCATTCCTAGATTGAACTTGTATGGATGAGTATCTGACAGTGCAATTTTGATCACATAAATTGATCTCTATCAACACATTATCTTCTTGGTGGAGGAGAAGGAAATTTCTCTTAGCTTGACACCCTTTCTTGAGACGTACGAGCTCAGGAGTTATAAGTTGATAGAAACTAGTTGTGTGATTAAGGATTCAAAGTGAAACCTGTTATGATCAAAGCGTGGTTTTGTATAAAAAGCGTGTCTTTTGTCTAAGTTGAGCGTAACCTCACTTCTATGCCTTAAATCTCGAAAATGATATTGGAATTATGTTATATATTCAGGCTTAGTATGACGAGGATGGCGTATGATCCCTTAAAGTGACTGGTGTTGTATGATCTAGGTCACCAAGGTCTCCAGACGGGACCCTTGTTGTATGATATAGTGGCTAGTGAGTCCTTGCATGAGAAGCCACCGGATATTAAGAAGTATGGCTATATGAGAAGTAGTGGTGTGTGAGTCCTTACATGAAAAACCAATGGGTTATGGTTGCTATGCGTGGTTATCGAGGTTCCCTATCA
Source organism: Allium cepa (assembly GCA_030765085.1). NCBI lineage: Eukaryota > Viridiplantae > Streptophyta > Magnoliopsida > Asparagales > Amaryllidaceae > Allium > Allium cepa. The sequence goes on from CM060929.1 coordinate 307,397,670, forward strand.
TGTTAGAATATCCAATTCCAATACGAACTTTACGGTTTTGATTGCAGTCCCAAGATAGCTATAATAACTTGCAAACATTTCAGCTACCCCTTTTGGTATCACATATTCCGCCTGGTATATTTCATTTGAGCTAGTCCAGATATATTCCCTTAGACTTAGTCAGGGTATTGATACCTTATTTGAAAGATGTGTTCCAAAATATTGTCATTAAAGATAATATCAAATTATTTTGGTAATAAAATTTTTTTGGCTATCATAAGGCAAATCCCATCCGTATTTATGTGTGGGCGTGGCCTTATGAGATACTCTTCTTTTCAAAGGTTTTGATAACATCGTCGTTTTAAATTTCAAGTATCTCATGCTGGTTTATCAAGTCTGATCCGGGTATTTTTAGTACTCGGGTTAGATTCGAGTAGTTTTAGGATTAGTTGAAGACGCTTGGAGTGTCCAAAGGAGAGCTAGAGATCTTCATCATCATATGGACGTATTCTATTATCCGCTGCATCTATTGCATATATTTTGTTGTTTGTCAGCATTCGTAAGGGCAGGTGTTATAACTGCCCAGGCTGAATATAGGTTAGATTGTGATATATGTTTTAAAATTTTCCACAATAAAGATTATTGTTGAAATAACATACGTTATTCCATTCGTACGATATTCTGTTTTTATGTTATGTTTTATCTCTATTTTTCTTTCTACCCTTAATAATCCGCTTGTTCTTGCAATTTGAGTTGGACATGTGCAGTTTATTGTCAACTCAAAGGGTATGGAAAAATGTATCGTTAAATGAAAGGTGATATCATACTCTAATGGTTGCAAACCACTTAGCCTTAAAGCAACCCATGCTTCATGATTCCCTAGGTGTAACGTCCCTTCTTTTTGTACGTTTTAAATCAATGATAAACCACACACGTCAGACTTAAACCATACAGAAGGGCGGATTGTTATGCGGTAAATAAGAAAATAGAGAAAGAAAAAAACAAAATAGAATCTTACAGCAGAACAATAAAGTATAATAATCAAATATACAGTTTATGAAGCTGTTTTACAAAATATTCGGTTTTACTTATACCATACATATCAGAGTTACACATACCAGAGAATAATCGATAACAATGCAACGGAACAAATGTGATGCAGTGGACTAATATAATATATAATAGTAATAAAATCTTTGTCTTCGTCCTCCCGAAGTAAGGTCTTCAAATCCTGAAATGCTCAGGCTGACCCGAGCGAATTGAAAAGACATAACACTCGAGTCAGAACTAAAAGATATTATGTATGTTAAATCAACGGTAAAATATGAGTGGAATGGCCTCAGAGATGTTTACGGGATTTGACATCTCCTATCCAGTGTCTAACGTGAGTGTAGTAACTTAAGAGATGCTCGGGATTCAAATCTCCAAAGGATCGGTTAAACTATTTACTATGTAGTAATATTTCGCTATTATAATAATGTCTATTATAAAGTAAACTTACGTTTAAATAGTGTTAAGGAGTTACCCAATCTCCCTCTTAACACAATAATAGTCCCAGTAGTCCATCCAATGTCATGGTCCCTCCTGATCGGGAAGCCACCAGAGGATACCACACGGGCTACGGGAGAAAACCAAACTCGTACAAGACGCGATAAGGTAGGTGACACGGCACAACTAGGCAATTCCAGGGAAGATATACCAATTGCTATCCGGGCTGGAGGTAACGCGTAGTGCACAGCTACCGCCCACCTCGAGCCACACCCCTAAATAAAAAAAATCAAAAGTGGCCACTGAATCAATCCAAAAGTCAAACTATAAAATCGAAGGGATGTGTCCGATCAAAGGTGCTACCTCATTGGCTCGAGAATCGCTTCTGTTTTAGCCACCTTATGCCAACTCACGGGAGTCGGGTCTATGTATTTACCACAAAGGAAACGCCGCCACTATCCTACTTCATTCTGGAATCTCCACCGCGTACATGGTTGTTAAAGAGGTTTTCGAGGTTGACAGAGAGTATGACAATTTCTGATCCCGGCATCTTTAACAACCAAACGTTATTATAACACCGCGGTCATTTTAAAATAATTATACTTCAAAACCAGAATATAATATCCATTTCAAACCATATAAATACGATATCATTTATATTTTAAAACCCAAATAAATATGATATTATTTTTATTTCAAATATATCCTTTTTTCCAAAATCGTAGCACTTTCAAATCTATATAACTTGAAAACCCATAGCTTTGAAACATAACTTCAAATACTTAAATGGATTAAATAATAAATTACTTTATATAATAAAATAGCTTCTTTAACTTCACAAATAAATTTCCAAATTCCGATTTGAACCTCCAATAGACCATTTCGAATTTCCATATATTTCAAAGCTTTAAATATTCTACCATTCCAAACTAATTCTTTGATAATCCCATATATATCAAATTCAATTGCTATTATCCAGATTTGAAATGTTTACTTAATAAATCCAATATAATTTAAGGAAAATTTTTAACTTCAAACAACTGGATATACATTCAATATATTTAACTTGATATATTCATTTATCTCAACTTTATATTCATTTAAATCACTTTAGACCAAATCAAGTTATAAGAATCATACCCTTTAAAATCTTCATTTTTATTTAAATTTTCAAATCAAATTTTACTCAAGTACAATTCTTAAATAATTCAATTTAAACCAATACCATATTTATCTTCCAACTTAAATTTCATTTAAGTCATTTAAAAACTCTATATATACAATGTCTTAAGTAGGTACTTAACCATATAATATAAAACAATTAAACTCCATTATTAAACTCATTTTTATTAAACAATTTTATACATAGCTTAAAACCAAGAATTTAACTATATATATATATATAATATTTATATATAACACCAAAATTTTAATATTTATTAAACCGTATATTCCTTTTCAAAACCATAGAAATCATTTTCAAAATATTTTATATATAGACCGCGGTACCTGTATATAATTTTCTATCCTATGGTCAAGTGATACGGGTATTTATCATTTCAATCCGTAATTTAAAATAAACTACGGTTATATATCATTTCAAACCGCAATCCCGAATGAAATAAAATGCATAACAATTTGCATTTTAAAATAATATATAATACAACATCCATTCATCCATTAACAGATCACACATCCATCACAATCATCATCCAAACAATCAATGCCAATGGATAACTGATAATATATATAACAGGTATTTAACTGGAAGTTCAATAATAAATTAAATAACGATTTAGTTAAATAAATGCAATAACTGAGATGATGATTAAAAATATATGAAAAGTCATAAATAAATGCATAATCACAACAAAATAAAATTTAACAAACATAAGAAATTTTAGAAGTTGTGAGTGGGTTAAAGCACTCACCTTTTGAATTTAAATTGAATTTCAATCCAATTTAAACCCAAAAATTGAACAGTCTCCAAATTCGTCCAAACCAGCATCAAAATGTCCGGAATTCCAATACGAATCTAGCGGAGAAAACTGTGCGTGAATTGGATATCGTACCCAGAAGTTATAGCATTTAGAACGAATGAAATTTGAAATTAAAAATAAAAGAAACAAAACCACTACCTTCCCACACGCGCCACAACACTGCCCCCATCCAGAGAAACGCGAACCCTAATCTCGCGTACGCAAATTTGCAGCCGCCACCAACCATCAATATCGCACGCCCCCACATACATCTGACCTCCGATCAAGTCTCACCTCCGCCCTCGCCACTCACTACCGCCCCTCCTAGATGCACTCGCGTCGATTCCGATGATCCGTAGGTCAATCGTCGTCGCATGAAAAGTCGACCAAACCTCCTCGATTTCTGGCGGATCATGGTCATATGATGATGAATGAATGGCAGATCTTGAGCTGCTCGTCGCTAGCATCGCAACGGTACCATCCGATCGATAAACGGTCGACGATCCACCGTTGGATCGTCAAAAATCCAATATGAACGACCACGGTTCATTCTTGATTTTTGGACAAATGGTGCTACAAATCCAAAAACAAATAGCACCAGAAGATTACGCTCTTCGAGAGCTTCGATATATAATTTTTCTGATTTTTTTTTGAAGTTGATTCTTGAATTGAAAATTGAATTGGATAAATTAGGGTTAACAGTCATTGAGGAAGAGGAGCACAGAAGTTTCTGTACGTATAGAAATGAGGAATAGAGGCTACTAGGGTTTATAACAGGGTATTTATAGACAGCTGAAAAAGAATAGATGAACCCGATTTATAAACGCGCTGAACGATATATGGACCGAAAAGCCCGTTTCGACTCCGAAAGGAAATTGGGTCAACCCGTATATCAAAATAGATGTTTTAAAATATTTTAAACGTAATGGAAAAGGTTTCAAGTCCAAATTCCAACGTATAAAGAAATTACGCTAAAATCAATATTTTCCAAATTGATTTCAATTTCATTGATTTCAAGGCCTTTCGAGTCCGTACGATCAAACGACAAGTCTGATCGCTACGAAACTTGAAATCCTACAAAAATTTACCGTTACGGATCCGATGAAACTAGTTTCGTCGAAATCCGAGTCAGTGGCCAAAATGGCTATTTTTACATTAATTAAATAAATTAATAATTGATTAATTAAATCAAATTTCCTATTTCAATTCTAAAATTGACAAATTTTTATCACTTTATAATTCTTAATTATTTATACAAAATTTAAACAAGTTAGATGTCCCTTAAATGCTGATTCAATCATAAATTTCAGCGTTAAATTACAATTTTATTAAATTCAAAGATTATAAATTAAATTTTCAATAATTTCATTGAATTAAATTTTCATTCTATTATTCAACCTGTTAGTATCAAATAGATGAAACTAACATTGGATTCATACTGTATTAAATAAATATCTCCAAATTTCATCTAAATTTCAATAACGTAATAATTAAATGTTAAATTTCATTTATTCACAATTAATCCTATTATTATACATTAAATTCTAATGTAATGACACAAATTAATTTTTGCATTCCTTTTATTCAACCAATTGTCATTTTATAAACAAAATTAACATAATTTTCGATTATTACATAAATTTACATTAACAAAACATTAATTTAGATTTATTGCAATTGATTACCCATTTATTTAACACATTAATAAACAAGCAACCTATATTAATTGCCACCTATTTGCTTTTAATTGCATTTATAAATTCGTTACTTATCAATCCAGATTTATAATTTCATATACGCTAATTTTATTTCATAACATTAATATACGCCTACTTACATCTTAATTTGAATAAATATTATGTTACTAAATGTGTACTTCTATCAATTGAAGACATTAATTAAGGTTTTAAAACCAATTAATGGATTTACCTTAATTCCATCCTTATACCAGTTTATTACTTTACATACATGTATTAATTCATCAATTAACATAATTTGAACTTATTTCCTAATTCACCAATTACTACCTTAAAATAAATTTACGTTTCTATTACATTTACATTCACACTTCCGTTATTATATTAATTACCATTAAAGTGGCGTTTATTATAAACAACATGCATTATAATTACTTAAAGAATATTGATTTTTCATTGACCATTTATTATAATTTAAATTCATAAATTTAATTCAATGCTTACATTTTGTTTTCATGTATTCAATTTGTAGTTAAGTATACATCTACATTATTTCCATTGATTTGAATTTCATTCAATTTATTGATAATTACCTTAGTTAAGTTACCTTAGTTAAATTACGTAATATTAGATTATAATTTTACAATCTTAACATATTCATAAATTGTCAATTTCCAAATATATACATTAATTACTATTAATGTTCTCAATAAATTTATCTACTTGGTTTCAAACTTTTTTATTCATCAATTACTGCCTTATAAATAAACTTCCGTTTCTAATCAATTTACATTCACCTTTCCATTACTACATTAATCATCATTAAAGTAATCTTTAATTACTTGTATGTTCATTCTTCCCAACTTATTACACCCTATTACACTATTTCACACATTAATTCAATAACTAAATTTGCTTCCTCATATTCCACTTATAACCAAGTCATACATTTAAATTATTTTATTTAATTTACCTTTTATATCGCATTATAAATTAATGCACACATTAATTAAGATTTTAAATCAAATTAATCATTTCATCTTGGTAACATTCTTTTATTACAATAAGAACATAATTAACATTTACATTGTTTCACTTATTGGAATTACATCCAAGTTATTAACAATTAACTTACATTTATACTGTTACATTCAAGTTATTAAAAATTTACTTACCAATCTTATCCAAGTTATTATTTCCCTTAATAATTCACAAAATTTTTACTTCTTTCAACATTAAGTTACCAAAATATTATTAAATTAAGAAATTTAATTACCGAATTTTACGGGTCATTACACTCTCCCCCCCTCAAAACTTTTCGTCCCCGAAAAGGAAAAAGAAGGGAAAAGAAGAATTATGAAATCAATGTTTCCTACTTAAAATATTAGATTTATACACAAATAAATTTACAAAATTTAATAATTTAAATAAAATATCAATTTATAACTATTAGATCCCTTTATACTCAAATTAGTAAAGTTTGGAAAACATTTTCAAATTTTTTTCTAAGTCCAAAATTTACGAAAAATTTCGGCAGAGTCTCCTTTGTACGGAGAGGCTCGGGAGAAAATATAATATCAAAATAACAATATCGAACATATACTTCAAAATAATGTATATCAATATAATAGTGCTATAAACCGTAATCCGAAAATGTACCTATTGGTCGGGCAATTTACGCTTATATTATGAAACCAAATGCACTAGCAATTGCTTCCATAACCTACATTTCACTTATATAATCCAAAAGAGTCAATAATTATATAAAATGAAATATTTAAGGTTGTTTTCAACCACCAACAACCAATCAATACATACAACACTCACTTGCAACCAGGTATACAACCATCAAATAGAAATCAACACAAATCAATCATTCATTCATATCAAACAAAACAAATAGTTGTTCGGGTTTAAAACTTTAAATTGTACAGGATAAAAAATAACTACTAGGTGCACCATTTGCTCAACAGTCTCTGATGAAGCTAAATAGATCATTCATACATCCAAATAATTTTAAAGTATCCTTACCCAAACAACCAACAACAATTTCAAACAACGGATTTATTTTATCCTTATTAATTCCATTCATACATTTGTTGTTTGATTTCCTTTTATTCATACAATGATTTCTTTTGATTCACATTTATTTCTTACAAATTTTCATTTTCATTTATTTATTTATTGGCATTATATTCATTTACTTAGCATCTCAATACATTAATTTTAGTCTACCATCATATATTTAATGCATTCATCTTTTCTACTCATTTTATTTTTAAATAACTTCAACCGTTTACTTAAGTTTATTATCATTTATTTATAGTACTTACATTTCTATTAAACTAGTAGCATCAATTATACTTAAATTTATAACACTACAACATCAAATTCTTCTTTATTAAGGTGATTCATTGAACCCTTTCATTATATAAATTTTTCTTGTACAATTTTACATTACATTTTCTTATCAAACATTTCAACTTTTAATATTTGGTAAGTTATAAAAATATGCTTTTTAAGAATGTAATTGAAAGTTATACAAGTTTTCTCAATTCTTTTAATTAATTAAATGTTCAATAATAATATCCTTTGTTTTATATGTTACAAATTTAAAAAAAAATTATAACTTAGCATTAAATCTCTTATTCCCTCTAGTGGTTTCAATTATTAATTAGTTACATTCCATTTTCTACAATAATAGAAACTATTAATTAACGGAAACTTAAGAACTAAATACCGGGTTAAATTTCAAATCGTTTTAAAATAATAGATAAATGTATACAATTACACTTTATATAACCAATTATATTTAAAACAATTTAAAATTTTATATTTGTTTATCAAAATATATCTGCAGTAAAACAACTACAGTGGTCTTCCCACTTCGAAACTCGAAAATGAATGTCGATGATTAGTGCACTCATCATCGAAATTATTTTCCAGCGACAAAGAGGGGAGTACAAAACTTATTTCTTTCAAAATTTCCTTTAAAAAAATTCTTTCAAATTATATTAAAATATTTATATCAGAAAGTATTTCTAAAACATTATTATTATATTTCAACATCATTCAAAAGAAAGTTTCAAAACCACGGAACTTAAGTTCTAAATTTCCAATTTCATTTATTTTATTTTCAAACTCATTTCAACTTATTATTTAAAATTTCATTACCTAACAACCAATGTATTGCAACCAAATATATATATCATTTACAAAATTTTATTTTATATACATAGAAAATATAATAGGCAAAATTATTTCATCCACCTATATTAAAACAAATATTACGTCGGTCTATCCTATTAAGTGTTTAGAAATCCCTATTGATGTCATAGCGTCCCATGAACCAACCAGAATTTATAAATACAAAACGGAACAGATTAACACAATATTAAAACCTTTTATAACACTAAAAAATACGCTCTCTCATATATATACACTCAGCGACTCATCATCGGGTATTACTACCCTATTAATAAAGAGTCAAAGCCCACAAAGCTGAGGTTTATCGCTAAACCAAAGCTCTGATACCAGATGTAACGTCCCGCCTTTTTGTATGTTTTAAATCGATGATAAACCACACATGTTAGACTTAAACCATATAGAAGGGCGGATTGTTATGGGGGCAAATAAGAAAACAGAGAAAGAGAAAAAACAAAATAGAATCTTGCAGTGGAACGATAAAATATAATAATCAAATATACAGTTCATGAAGCTGTTTTACAAAATATTCGATTTTACTTATACCATACATATCAGAGTTACACATACCAGAGAATAATGAATAACAATGCAGTGGAGCAAATGTGATGCAGTGGACTAATATAATATATAATAGTAATAAAATCTTCATCTTCGTCCTCCAGAAGTAAGGTCTTAAAATCCTGAAATGCTCAGGCTGACCCGAGCGAATTGAAAGGACAAAACACTCGATTCAGAACTAAAATATCTTATGTAAATTAAATCAACGGTAAAATATGAGTGGAACGGCGTCAGAGATGTTTACGGGATTCGACATCTCTTATCCAGTGTCCAACGTGAGTGCAGTAACATAAGAGATGCTCGGGATTCACATCTCATAAGGATCCGTTAAACTATTTACAATGTAGTAATATTTCGCTATTATAATATTGTCTATTATAAAGTAAAATTACTTTTAAATAGCGTTAAGGAGTTACCCAATCTCCCCTTTAACACAATAAGTCCTAGTAGTCCATCCAATATCATGGTCCTCCCGGATCGGGAAGCCACCAGAGGATATCACACGGGCTACGGGAGAAAACCAAACTCGTACAAGGTGCGATAGGGTAGGTGACACGGCCCAACCAGGGTAGATATATCAATTGCTATCCGGGTTGGTGGTAACGCGTAGCGCGCAGCTACCACCCACCTTGAGCCACACCCCCAAATAAAAAAATCAAAAGTGGCCACCGAATCAATCCAAAAGTCAAAGTATAAAATCGAAGGGATGTGTCCGATCAAAGGTGCTACCTCATTTGCCCGAGAATCGCTCCTATTTTAGCCACCTTATGCCAACTCACGGGAGTCGGGTCTACGTATTTACCTCAAAGGAAACGCCGCCGCCATCCTACTTCATTCTGAAATCTCCACCGCGTACACAGTTGTTAAAGTGGTTTTCGGGGTTGCAGAGAGTATGACAACTTCCGATCCCGGTCTCTTTAACAACCAAACGTTATTATAACACCACGGTCATTTTAAAATAATTATACATCAAAACCAGAATATAATATCCATTTCTTACCATATAAATACGATATCATTTCTATTTTAAAACCCAAATCAATATGATATCATTTTTATTTCAAATATATCCTTTTTCCAAAATCATAGCACTTTCAAATCTATATACCTTGAAAACCCATAGCTTTGAAACATAACTTCAAATACTTAAATGGATTAAATAATAAATTACTTTATATAATAAAATAGCTTCTTTAATTTCACAAATAAATTTCCAAATTCCGATTTGAACATCCAATAGACCATTTCGAATTTCCATATATTTCAAAGCTTTAAATATTCGACCATTTCAAAATAATTCTTTGATAATCCCATATATATCAAATTCGATTGCTATTATTTAGATTTGAAATGTTTGCTTAATAAATCCAATATAATTTAAGCAAAACTTTTAACTTCAAACAACTGGATATACTTTCAATGTATTTAACTTGATATATTCATTTATCTCAACTTTGTATTCATTTAAATCACTTTAGACCAAATCAAGTTATAAGAATCATGCCCTTTAAAATCATCGTTTTCATTTGAATTTTCAAATCAAATTTTATTCAAGTACAATTCTTAAATAATTCAATTTAAACCAATATCATATTTATCTTCCAACTTAAATTTCATTCAAGTCATTTAAAAACTCTATATATACAATATCTTGAGTAGGTACTTAACCATATAATATAAAACAATTAAACTCCATTATTAAACTCATTTTTATTAAACAATTTTATACATAGCTTAAAACCAAGAATTTAACTATATATATAAATAATATTTATATATAACACCAAAATTTTAATATTTATTAAACCGTATATTCCTTTCCAAAACCATTGAAATCATTTTCAAAATATTTTATATATAGACCACAGTGCCTGTATATAATTTTCTATCCTATGGTCAAGTGATACGGATATTTATCATTTCAATTCGTAATTTAAAATAAACTACGGTTATATATCATTTCAAAACGCAATCCCGAATGAAATAAAATGCATACCAATTGCAGTTTAAAATAATATATAATACAACATCCATTCATCCATCAACAGATCACACATCCATCACAATCATCATCCAAACAATCAATCAATACCAATAGATGACTGATAATATATATAACAGGTATTTAACTGGCAGTTATATTCAATAATAAATTAAATAACGATATAATATAAATAAATGCAATAACTGAGATGATGATTAAAAATATACGAAAAGTCATAAATAAATGCATAATCACAGCAAAATTAAATTTAACAAACATAAGAAATTTTAGAATTTGTGAGTGGGTTAAAAACTCACCTTTTGAATTTAAATTGAATTTAAATCCAATTTAAACCCAAAAATTGAACAGTCTCCAAATTCGTCCAAACGAGCGCGCGTGAATTGGATATCGTACGTAGAAGTTATATCATTTAGAACAAATGAAATTTGAAATTAAAAATAAAAGAAACAAAACCACTACCTTCCCATACGCGCCACGTCACTGCCTCCATCCAGAGTAATGAGAATCCTAATCTCACATACGCAAATTTGCAGCCGCCACCAACCATCAATATCGCATGCCCTCACATCTGTGTGACCTCCGATCAAGTCTCACCTCCGCCCTCGCCACTTACGGCCGCCCCTCCTGGATGCACTCGCGCCGATTCCGGCGATCCCCAGGTCAATCACCATCGCATGAAAAGTCAACCAAACCTCCTCGATTTCCGGAGAATCATGGTCAGATGATGATGAATGAATGGCAGATCTATGAGCTGCTCGTCGCTAGCTTCGCAACAGTACCACCCGATTGACAAACGGTCGACGATCCACCGTTGGATCGTCAAAAATCCAATATGAACGGCCACGGTTCATTCGCAATTTTTGGACAAGCGGTGCTTCGAATCGAAAAAAAATAGCACCAGAAGATTACGCTCTTCGAGAGCTTCGATATATAATTTTTCTGATTTTTTTTTGAAGTTGATTCTTGAATTAAAAATTGAATTGGATAAATTAGGGCTTACATCCATTGAGGAAGAGGAGCACAGAAGTTTCTGTACGTATAGAAATAAGGAATAGAGGCTGCTAGGGTTTATAACAGGGTATTTATAGACAACTGAAAAAGAATAGGTGGACCCGATTATAAACGCGCTGAACGATATATGGTCCGAAAAGCCCGTTTCGACTCTGGAACGAAATTGGGTCAACCTGTATATCAAAATAGATGTTTTAAAATATTTTAAACGCAATGGAAAAGGTTTCAAGTCCAAATTCCATCGTATAAAGAAGTTATGCTAAAATCAATATTTTTCAAATTGATTTTAATTTCACTGATTTCAAGGCCTTTCGAGTCCGTACGATCAAACGACAAGTCCGATCGCTATGAAACTTGAATCCTACAAAAATTTACTGTTACCAATCCGATGAAACTGGTTTCGTCGAAATCCGAGTCAGTGGCCAAAATGGCTATTTTTACATTAATTAAATAAATTAATAATTGATTAATTAAATCAAATTTCCTATTTCAATTCTAAAATTGATAAATTTTTATCAATTTATAATTCTTAATCATTTATACAAAATTTAAACAAGTTAGATGTCCCTTAAATGATGATTCAATCATAAATTTCAGCGTTAAATTACAATTTTATTAAATTCGAAGATTATAAATTAAATTTTCCATAATTCCATTGATATAAATTTTCATTCTATTATTACCTATTAGTATCAAATAGATGAAACTAACATTGGATTCATACTTTATTACATAAATATCTCCAAATTTCATCTAAATTTCAATAACGTAATAATTAAATGTTAAATTTCATTTATTTACAATTAATCCTATTATTATACATTAAATTCCAATATATTGACACAAATTAATTTTTACATTCCTTTTATTCAACCAATTGTCATTTTATAAATAAAATTAACATTATTTTCGATTATTACATAAATTTGCATTAACAAAACGTTAGTTTAGATTTATTGCAATTGATTACCCATTTATTTAACACATTAAATAAACAAGTAACCTATATTAATTCCCACCTATTTGCTTTTAATTGCATTTATAAGTTCGTTACTTATCAATCCGGACTTATAATTTCATATACGCTAATTTTATTTCATGACATTAATATAAGCCTATTTACATCTTAATTTGAATAAATATTATGTTTCTAAATATGTACTTCTATTAATTGAATACATTAATTAAGGTTTTAAAACCAATTAATCGATTTACCTTAATTCCATCCTTATACCAGTTTATTACTTTACATACATTACGTATTAATTTATCAATTAACATAATTTGAACTTATTTCCTAATTCCAATTACTACCTTAAAATAAATTTATGTTTCTATTACATTTACATTCACATTTCCGTTATTATATTAATTACATTAAAGTAACTTTTATTATCAACAACATACATTATAATTACTTACAGAATATTGATTTTTCAATAACCATTTATTATAATTTAAATTCATAAATTTAATTCAATGCTTACATTTTGTTTTCATATATTCAATTTGTAGCTAAGTATACATTTACATTATTTCCATTGATTTGAACTTCATTTAATTTATTGATAATTACCTTAGTTAAGTTCCCTTAGTTGACATTACGTAATATTAGATTATAATTTTACAATCTTAACAAATTCATAAATTGTCAATTGCCAAATATATACATTAATTACTATCAAATGTTCTCAATAAATTTTTCTACTTGGTTTCAAACTTTTTTATTCATCAATTACTGCCTTGTAAATAAACTTCCGTTTCTAATCAATTTACATTCACTTTTCCATTATTACATTAATCATCATTAAAGTAACCTTTAATTACTTATATGTTCATTCTTCCCAACTTATTACACTCTATTACACTATTTCACACGTTAATTCAATAATTACATTTGCTTCCTTATATTCCACTTATAACCAAGTCATACATTTAAATTATTTTATTTGATTTACCTTTTATATCCCATTATAAATTAGTGCACACATTAATTAAGATTTTAAATCAAATTAATCATTTTATCTTAGTAACATTATTTCATTACAATAAGAATATAATTAACATTTACATTGTTTCACTTATTGGAATTACATCCAAGTTATTAACAATTAACTTACATTTATACTGTTACATTCAAGTTATTAAAAATTTACTTACCAATCTTATCCAAGTTATTATTTCCCTTAATAATTCGCTAAATTTTTATTTCTTTCAACATTAAGTTGCCAAAATCTTCTTAAATTAAGAAATTTAATTACCGAATTTTACGGGTCATTACTCGAGGTGTGAGGCTTGAGGTAACGTTTACCTTTCTTAGAACATTTTCACTTAAAATGCCACATTTCCATTTCCTGCAACATGCTATTGGTTTCAAAAAATTATAACATCTGAACTCTTACGTCTTGAAGAAGGGTGTTAATTATAAGAGGGGTTACCTCCTAGACCATCAACAGATGTACCATTGTAGAGATCAATGCACTATGATCTTAGAAATGCTATGTTAGAAATCCATCAATACAAATCTCCTGGAATAAGACAAACCGAAAGCACTCTCCTACCACATCATGTCGGGCATTACCCCTAGGAGTTGTAGCAAGTAGTATTTGCATACGAAGGTCGTAGGATGAAGGGACCACTGTTGTTTATTTATCTTGGGAGCTACTCAAAAAATATAAACAAGCAGTACTTTCATTATAAAATCCCCGCCTTCAACTTTATTATCTTTAGCATGTCTTCATTTCTAAATGCATACGTTGGTCCGAAGTGGTTTTTGGATAAATTTTATCACAGTCTCTTCGGACCAACAATCGATAAGAGTCCCTCAACCTCATATTGAAACCAAGTCTCGTAAACTTATCATGTTTCCAACTCTCAACTTGCTATCCTTTGGCCAAGAAGGAAGCTAAGTAGATTGGAGTATCATAGTCACTCCGCTCTACCCGATTCATCATTCTTAACACCAAATAGTAATCAAGCCTACTTAATCGGCCTCATACTAAGTACACGGCTAATTAGTTCCCATATCAAGTGAAGGAACTAAAAATGGCCAAAATACAATCTAGCACATAAGTTGTCACTAGGCTTGTTTAACTAATCTTTTATTAATTAAGTCACATTCCAAATATTTATCTCAAAATATCTCTAAAAAGATAAATTCTTAAAACCATTTTAATCTTTCGATATTTGAAAAACATTTCCATATACTTACCACAATGGTATAAGTATACTCACTAACCATTTCATTTTCAACACATAGAAAATATCTCTATATACTTAAAATCGTAATAGGTATATTTATAAATCCTATAAGGAAAGCCTCATATTTTTTCAAAACACACTTTTTCGGGTCAGAACGACGTTGCGTAAAACATCGTTATGACAACTCAAAACAATAGTCTAGGGATTGGACTATTTATATTTATATAAATCCTATATACTATGCAAAACATTTACTTTCATAAATCACTTATTATAACAACGGTGTTATGGTCTATGCCTTCCTTGCCTTCTCGAAAAAGTTTATTACAAAAATAAATATTGAAATCTATGTTTTCATTACTTAGTACATTTTAAATCACTTTTTAAAATCATTAAACTCCATCCAAAAATATCACTTCACAACATTCCTTTAAAATATTGTTTTAACTTTTAAAACGTGAATATATTTCTATTATAAAAATCCATATTCAAATCTCAACATAAATCATTTCCATATTTATAAAACTATGTTTATAAATCTCTATCCTATTTTAAAAAAATTCTCTTTATAAAATCTCTTTATTAATAAAATTCTATTTATGAATCCATTTCTTTAAAATTCTCATTTATTTATAAAATCCCATTTATAAACCTATGTGCCAAATATCAATTACAAATCCATTTTTAATATTTATAACACTCGGTTTATTTATCTATTTTTCTATTTATAAAATATTACTTTTATAAATATTTTATATCAACCATTTCGAAAATATTTGTTTCAAATTATTCTCTTTTCTTCAAAACTATATTCCTTTATAATAAAAGATGAACTTATTTATTGATTTTTCAAAACCTATATAATATAGTTCAAAAATCTATATTTAACTTATTTTATAAACTATCAGTTTATAATACCAAAAATCATACCTTTTATTTTATTTAAAATAAACTCCTTCTTTTAATAATTCAATAACAATTATTCAAATTATATTTTTATTTCTAAATCACCTTAAAAACCTTTTGAATAAAAATCTTCACTTTATATTATTTCAAATTACTGAAATAAGGCCAAGTGCTACTATGGCACTAAATAAGCAAAGTCATGTCCATGCCATCAAATATGGCATTCGATAAATCATATATCAAAATATATATGAAAAGTAAAATCAACAGTGGCGAGGAATCTTGTTAGGTCCCTCCAATCTGTTTCCCAACATCTCATAGAGTATATAATCATACAATAAGGGTCATCCGCAACTAGGCAGGTATATATAAAATGTCATCAACTCCAAGAGCGAGAATAAATCCAAACCAATTGATAAAATACTAAATCATCCAAACAATCAACAACAAGCATAAATAAAAATATCCACACTTATATAAAATATAAGTGGGCCAGAGAGGTGAGTTTAACTCACCGAAATTCCTGTTATCACCAAGGCGTTCCGGTATGAACTGAAATCGAATGGGCATTCAATTTTAATGCAAATTCCAAAAAGCTCCAAACTATTCTAATCCAATTCCATAACGTAGATATCGCTGACACGAGTTCAATTTGACTGACCATGTCCAAATCCAATCTCTTGTGGACAAATACGAATAAATGAACGTTCAAGATAATTAAATTATAATTCACTAAGTTAATCAAGCTTTAAACTTAATGAACTTTTGCCGCTAATTCTCCTCATTCAAACCCAGGCCATGTTCTCAACTCACGATCGTAACTTTGATGGATCGTCGCCGTCGCCACGTGCCACTTTCCGCCGCTGCAAGCTCGCCATCGACTTGCCTGGTCAAGAAGACCCCAACGCCATAGCCATATCCCTTCCCATCCCCTATAGCCAATGAGTGAACCCAAAACGTCCACCACCATTGGACTCAAATTGTTGCCACCTCGCTTCGTCGTTCCATGATCGGCCGCCATGGATGAACTTGCCTTGGCGCACACAACTCTAGTTGGAGTCCAGGCCTAAAAAGGCTCCGATCATCGAGGATAATTCTGATCATTGGATAGAGACGGCTAGGGTTAGGGTTTAGAACAAATGAGTGAAGTAAGGGTTCTTTTATAGAAAATTTTCAATGCACTATTCATTCCTAAAAATTTCTAACTCCATACGAGGCGTGCAACCTGTCGCTCTATATATAATACACATATTCCGAACACAATGAAACTAGTATCAGGGCCTAATTCCATCTTATACAAAATTCATTTTCCAAATAAATTATATTAATTTAAATTTCTTTAATTAATTTGTAAGCTTTTTAGGCTCGTACGACTAAACAATTCATCTGATAGCCATGAATTTCGTTAGCATACAATAATTCACTATTATGGATGCAATGACCCTATTTTTATCAAAATCCAAGACAGTGTCCCGGAAGGCTATTTTCATTCGTTAATTAAAACGGATTATTATTAAAACCATTCTAATCACTTTAAATTATAAATTAAAGTTTACGCTAACCATTAATTATTAAAATTGAATTTAAACAATCTTCTGAAATCCATTTATTCAAATTAAATTCAAGATTCAAATACTTAAACAATTCTAATTATTAAATTTAACAATTCATATTTTCAAACAAATTGCTGTATTTGAAATTTAAGTTGTTTGACTTATAAAATCAACTTTTCAATATTTAAATTCAATTAAATATTTTAAATTCAAATGACCAAAAATCTTGGATCGTTACAATAAACATTGACACTGTCTATTAATATAGAACAAATAACATGAGTATAAAAAAGCCTATTATTCTTCATTTATCACACATGCAAGCCCTATTAGTCAAATCAATATGGTGGTTCTGATTTCATCTTGTAATTCATAAAAAAAACCAAAAATTAACGCGTTGAGCCTCGTACTTGCTAAAAGTAATGTAAACCATTCGGTTTTCCACAACATGACAATGCTTAATATCATAATTTTGCGATCCTTACATTAACTTCAACTTATTCCTTATAAAATCAAGACAGCCAGTAATTGAAAGATTCTCCGTTGAATGATTCATTCAATAAACATGCAGATTATTAGAAAATATAACATCGTATAATTTACCTAGAATAATGGTGTTACATCAACGACATCCACAAGACAAACTAAAAAACTATCACCTTCATTGTCTCTTAAAAATTTCATTAGATTATGAAACACTATATTGAAGGTGCTTTAGCAAATGAAAGAATAGTTGAAGTAACTAATTTCTCTTTTGATATCCATCAAGTTTGGCTAAAAAAATGTATATTATATAAAACACATGTGAAATGATACGAATGCAAAAATATACCATGAACACCAACACAAAGTTCATAATGTCTATCCAAATAAATAAAATGCTCCATCTTCTTCTAACATCATTTTCAATTATTGTAAAATCTAAGACTACCTGAATTTATTTTCATTACCAAAGGATAAAAACCTAAAAATATATAAAAATATAAAGTCAAATGATATGAAATGAATGATGATACATATCTATATCATAATACAATTGAGAATGGAACATACAGTATCAAGGTAAAACTAACAATGATATATGTTGTTATCATATCAAAACATTATATTATAATTTAAATATAGAATATTATATATAAAAACGTATATATATCAAAAATCAAATGCAACAAATATTTTCTATTATTATAAATAACATCATTTCATATTGAATCATAATTTATATATGTTTTTGATTAGGGAATTATTTTATTAGTTAAATTTTTGGTTGATTGGTAATATTAAATATTTATATTTTTATAATAGAACACTGTATTATATGTGTTCTCATGTCTATACATGTATTATATTGATAATTAAAAAGGGAATACCTATACAAATATATGTGTGTGTGGGTGGTGGGGGTTTGAGGTGGAAAGGGAGGGGTGTGCATGTGTGTGTGTGTCTGATCATTGGATTTATGACCAGCATATACATACATACATAAATATATGTATGTATGTATGTATGTATTTGATTGATATATAATGTATATAAATACATGTGTTGTATTGTATATTAATATATATTACGATAATATATATATATGTATATCACCATTCTAATAAAGGCTAAAACTATATATGCACACGAACATACGTACGCACACGAAAAAAAATTCCAACCTCTAATTAAAAGAAAATAATTCGATTTTAAATTAAAAAAATTATTCAAAATTCAAATGTATTTTTTGATATTTCTTAAAGTTGACCCTTTTTTAATTTTAGAAGCAAATGTAGATTTTAATTTATAATCATTAGAATTAGAATATCTACATCGGGTATTAAATATTTTTTAATTATTAAAATATTGATTAGCAAGAATATTATAATTAATAGTCATAAGTTTTTTGGATATGAAAATTTAATAAATTTCTTACAAAATAACATTTATGAAGTTCATGTATGTTTATGCGTATTTATATGTACATATGTTTGAGTATGTATTTATATATAGTACCATATATATTATTTATTTATCACATATGTATACATAAATATATTATGATCGTAAATCCTAATAGTCATATATATGTGTGTGTAACTAATATGAAACACATTGACATTTATTAGAATAAATGATGTTCTTTTAATGAAGAAATAAAATTAATACTATTAATAAATTTAATATATCTATTAAAAAATAAAATTGAGACTTTTATCCATTCAAAATATATAGCACTATTAAATGATTCATCATGAAAAGACATTATTCATAACAATATTAAATACCCCTATGTATTTATATGCTTTAATGCTTTTAAATTGATTATAAGCACAATAATATTTCATATTATTATGCTAAAGACTTACACCTTAATTATGACGATGTTGTAACAACCCATCATTCATGACCTTCTGATTCTAAGTCTTAAATGAAAAACTAATCTCCAAAGCCACAAACAACTGATCTTGGGACGAAATATGATATAAATAGTATATATAACTGTCTTCTTTAACTGCAACTTTCTGAACTTGCAGCAGGAGAAATATAATAATATACACATATAACAAGAATATATAAATCCAATTGCATAATAACTGTAAGAGCCATTACATCACTCTAAGGATAACACTTTAATAGCAACAATCCAACGTAAATACAAAGTACTAAAAATAGTGACCTGATGGAAACAAGAAATGAATCAATGCAACTCCATCGAATATCCATCGTTGCCTTCTCGCACAAGCATTCTCTAAAACCACTGTCAACATTTCATAGGTAGATACAAATATGAAATATAAAGTGGAGTCAAACATATGCTTGGTGAGTGAGAAAACATCTCTTGATATATTATTCTAACATGTTAAGAAAACTTCATTGTAGACTAATGCTACACTTACTATCTCTGAGTTACTTATGTCTATACACTTTGGTTTATCACTCTACAACATTATAATGATAATCGTTTCCATTTCAATATCACAAACTACCATCAATATAAAACATAGAGATGATGATAAGCCCAAAAAAATCCCATTAGTCATTGTGGTGCTGTTAAAAGTCGACAACAACTCTATATTGACACCAGTTACAATCATTTAATTAATCCTAGTATTTGTACTTTGGAATACCATGTGCCCTTTATAAAGTCAATCGTTTGCTAATCCTTGTGTCTACTACAGCCAAATTATTGGAAGAAATTTTCAAATATAGCCAATTTAGTGAATTATACAGACGACTCTACTTACCTTTGTCCCAACATCATATGCAAGAAGACTGAGTCACATATAGTAACTAACTTGATTCATATTAAGCATTTCTTTATCACAAATTTATTCGTGTCGATACACATATTCACAGTAATCGTCATCCTTATGTATCACTCTGTACTTACTAATATACATTGTAAACGTTTTAGAGTAATCACTCGATCCACCAAAAATGCCTTCGATCAATTATCTAGACCACACGGCTTCCGGATCAATTTGGGCTTGTACAGAATTTTTGATGTCTAACTAACCTTGTCAGATGTCTAAACACAATTCGGGCATCTGACTATAAGAGCATCTCCAACAGGTGCAGAATTCTTGAATCTGCACCCAGAAGAGCTCCTAACAAAGGTTGAGAAATCTCGAAAGTGCAGAAAGGGGGGGCTTTGGCTCGAGAATTGCAGATTCGGCAAGGCGCGTGTTTAACAGGCGCCTGGCATCTGGCACCTGTTCAACAGGCGCCCGGGAGTTAGGCGCCTGGCATCTGGCGCCTGTTAAACAAGCGCCCACCTAACAGTCATTTTCCAATGGCCATTTTTCTCGGTTCAAATAAAACTCCCCACTCTTCTTCCATTCACAACCAATTTGCTTTCTCCATTACATTTTTTCTGCCACTAATCTCAACTGAAAATGTACTCAGATTTCGACGTCGATGCTGCAAGGTCCAGTTTTGAAGGCTACGACTTATAAGACGTTACAGTTCCGATTGGGGGAGAAGTAACTAATGCAAGTTGGAGTGCTGTAGAAGACTACGATCTTTGCTACATTTACTGTGCCATCTCGGTCGATCCTATTCGAGGACCGATCAAAGTGGTGAATCTTTTTGGGGCAAAGTTACTAATTGCTACAATCGAAAGAACATCGATCGGAAAAGAACGCTGTCTTCAGTCAAAGGTCGTTATGGAAAAATAAATCGCCAAACGCAAACATTCAATTCTCAAATGTTCAAGCTAAAGCAAATGAATCCTAGTGGATTTGGAAATGACACGCATTTGGTAAGCTTTAATAATATATCATTGTTCTAACTTTTATCACAGTTCTCTAATTATACTAGTTATTTTTTTAACAAAGAACGGCCGCAAACAAGTTGTTCAAACAAATCTATAAACCTGATAGTAAACAAGTACCACATTTTTATCAGATCATGCATGTTTATGACATGTTGGTCGAGCACGTTAAATGGAAATCATCGCTTCAGAAAACTGTTCAACAAGTTCAATCAAATAGTGGTCAGGGTAAAACGCCTAGAGTTGGAGAAAGCTCTAGTCCTAGGGAATCGCAAGGAAGCTACGGTTTAGGATCAGAAGAAGACCCAACCCCACCCGAAGATCATTTTGTTAGGCCACTAGGAGCAAAACCGGCCAAAAAGAAGCAGACGGCTGGAGCGGATCAAGTTGACATTAAAAAACTCATGCTTGAATCTGAAGATAGATTTAACCGGGCAATGGAGACTCGAGCAATTCAACATCAAGAAAAGTTATCAAGAATGGATCGACTTCTTGCTGGAAACCAGCAAAGAGATGAAGATGCAATAATGTTCATGGATACGTCACATATGTCTGCAGAACAACTGGAGTATACGGAGCAAAGAAGGAGGGAAATTATGAGGCGTAGACTTGAAGAGGGTCATTAAATGAATTACCGTTTCTACAACCTTTGTATCTTTTAATTACCTTTATTTGTATTGTGTTCTGAATGCAAGCAATTATTAATATAAATATTTTCATTGAAATTGCATTACATTGAAAAATGATTATAACAACATTACGTTAATTAAAGATAAACATATTACAATAACAATAATAAGTAACAATAACATAAACTACAGTAGGAAAAGTAACAACAGAAATATAGTTTCACTGGTTTCCAAAAAACCTCCAAAGATGATCCATGAGATCATTTTGCTGTCTTTGATGCAGTTGAACACTACGGTAGGACATTTGGCTTTCTACATGAAACTAGAGTTCTAGTGCGCTGCCAATCATATTATTGCGACAAACAGACAGTGGTGTTGGAGCACCCTCGTAAAAGTAATCTTCTTCCATGTCACTTTCATCCTCTATAATCATATTATGTAAAATAATACAAGTGTATATTATTTTGGTCATTTTAACTGGTGACCAAAGTCTGCAAGGATTACTAACTATAGCAAATCTAGATTGAAGAACCCCAAATGCTCTTTCAACGTCCTTCCTCTAGCCTTCTTGCATCGCTGCAAACTTTGATTGTTTATTGTTTTGTGGGTTAGGAATTGTCTTGACAATGGTACTCCATTTAGGATATATACCATCGCCAAGATAATATCTATGATCGTACGTGTTACCTCCTAAAGTAAAGGTACAAGGAGTTGATCTACCGTTTGCTAAATCATTGAACAACGTAGATCGTTCGACTACATTAAGATCATTGTTTGAACCCGACATTCCTAAAAATGCATGCCATATCCATAAGTCATACGACGCTACGGCTTCAAGAATAATAGAGGACCTACGAGACTTACCCTGATAAGCTCCAACGTACGCCTTTGGACAATTTTCCACTCCCAATGCATGCAGTCTATACTGCCTAACATTCCAGGCCAGCCTCTACTACCATGCATATTTAATAACATAACTATATCTGCATCGTTTGGTCTGCGTAAGTATTGATCACCATAAATATCCACGATAGCTTGACAGAAATGCTCCAAACACTCTAATACCGTGCTTTCCGCCACTTTCAAATTTTCATCAAGCGTCGCTACTACAAAAAAGGCCATTTGCATCGGTTGTTTACCTCCATTTTGCATCAGTTCAACAACCGATGCATATGCAACCGATGCAACAGGCTTAACACATTTGCATCAGTTCTAAAACCGATGCAAAAAGGTCCTTTTTGCATCGGTTGTTACCAACAACTGATGCAAAATATCATGGTTGGTTGCTTGTACACAGCCCCCATGTTGCATCGGTTGTAATGAGAACCGATGCAACAAAGGAACTTGTTACATCGGTTGTTGTTGAAAACTGATGCAAATTAATCCCTCTATTGCATCGGTTTTTTATAACAACCGATGCAAACTAATCCCTCAAAACCATTATTACAGTACTCAAATTCTTTCATCAAAAAAAAAATTTACATTTTCATTTATAATTATATTGACTGTAAAAACTATTTCTTTACTGCTAACTTTACTGCTACATACCGTACCACACTTTCATATTAGTGCAGACATTTTGATTTGCAATCAACCGTGCATACATTTGCTGTCAACTGTGCACCATCCTTCACTTCTCTGTGCACTGCTCCAATTCTTCGCTACTGTGTATACAATTCAGTCAACCACTTTGCCAACCAAACAAAACTGTTACACAACTACCATACATAAACTTCAAACCACCTCTACCTATTCATTTCTACAACTTCACAATCCCATATTGCTTCATCCCTTACTCCCTTCACAAACCATACTGCACATCAATACCCGGTTGCTTCAATCATCATACACCACCTCTAAATTGATCACCATCTTTTGCAACTGCACACGGTTATTCCAAACAACTTCAATATACACCAATACCACAACACTCTAAACCACCTCATCACATTCCCTACTTGCCTGCAACCACTGCCATACTTCATCACACTATCTCCTTACTGCTGTAACCACCACATCTCCACAAACAAGCCTACCACTACATCTGACCACTCCACATCCATAAACTTCACGTACATACATTATCACCAAACAAGCTCCACATCACTCCTTCATGCATCACCTCCGTCCGACCTTGCAAAACCACACCATACCACATTGTCAACAACTTCACATTGCCATTCAGTCCTATTACTACTATTGTTGTTACAACCATCTACGACTTCCATACATCAATGCCTCCTCTACTAACTGTCTGCACTCTTCCGAACCAACCATATTCACACAACAACTACCTAAAATTTCAACTCCTCACTGTCCTCCATCACGTCTCTTCTACTAAACTGACAACGATCACAAGCTCACGACAGCAACTATACATCCTTCTGCCATGACATGATCATACTGCTATATACTTTTGTTTCTGCTAATAGTTCATTCTCCTATACCACATTTCTACCGCCATACCACTGCCACCCATATCACCAATCAACCATCCACATCCACCTTCAATCACACACCGTAATCAAGAGGCTACTATGGTACAACATGCCACTGCTGCTACTTCAACAACCTACCAATCCACCTCATATGCATCATTACAACAACCATCCTCATACAAACTGCAATCCACAAACAAACCGTTTCATACAGCAAAAATGCAAGCATACTCATCAATCTTAACAACTTCCAAGCTTACATATCACACATTTCCACCTGACAGCAACACCCTGTCTACACTGTCATACTTTTGCTATCACCCTGCATATAACTGAATCACTTCATCACACTTGCATTCATTCCTACCTCTAGTCACCTACCTCCTCAACCACCTAACCTCTGAACACTACCATCAACTTTAGACAGAAACAACCCATAACCCATCACCCCTACCATAAACCATCCCCTACCTCAAACACATACCCACTGTTCATCGTTTGATACCCCTGCTACACCCAACCTGCCATTCACAAATCTTCAACCAACATTCTCAAAAAAAAAACATCAGTACCTTCCAAAATCACTGGCCACTTGCTTCAAACTACAAGACTGTTGCACATCACTTATAAAAACCACCCTCTGCTTACCTGAAACACTATCACTCCACCACAACAATCAACCTACATGATTGTCATTACGCAATCACATTCCCTTTTCTGCTAAACAACCATCCTCTTCATCACCCAACATACCATCTTGCCATAACCACATCACTACATATCACATCTGTTACTGCTGCATTATCTTCTATGCACAGTGATACTGCACAAAACTTCCACTTCATATCACTGTCCTACCTGCAACCAGAAGCTTCCACCAGGCCCCTCTTAACTTCACTCACCAATTCATCAAAACCCTACTTGACCATCCCCTGCTAATTGATTTCCACAAATACCATCAACCTCTTCCTATAACAGCCATACTTCACATTAACCCAGTCAACAATCCTCTGCAAGCATTACCACTCCCACTTACTTCCACTTTCACTTACCTACCTCTGACATACAACTTCAACACACATTCATAGTTCACATAGCTGCAGTTCATTCACAGTTCTTTAGCAACCTGAAATAAGAACAAGGATGAAACTCAAAAACAACTTTACAACTAATTTTTTTTACAACTAAATAGTATAACAAAACCAAACTAAAAAAATATTCAAACAAAACAAATTGAGCAAACTGTTTTTTAACAAACTAAATTAGGCTTTCGATGAGGGTGGAGAACAGGTCGTGGGAGTAGATAATGCATTGTTGATGGATGGAAATTTTATATGTCATTCGAAGCAACAAAGGTCACTGGAGTTGCAGTTGTTTGGGGTTGTATGTCTGGTGCAGTGATGAGTGGTATATGCGGTGAAGTTTTTGATATGCATGAGAATTTTGATGTAGTATGTTTGATATATTTGTGCAGGTTGATATGTTTGTGTATTGAAGAAGCTGTTTGTGGTATGGAATGCAAGGAGGTTGTAGTTTGCTTTTAAGTTGACAGTGTGGCTTGTTGAAGACAGAGGGATAGGATGATCAGTGGCAAATTAAATGTTGTGGTGGTCGTTGGACAGAGGCAGTGGAAACTGTTTGCGACAGTATGTAAATGAGGCTGCAGTTATGGTTGGAGATGGATTGAATGTCGAGTAGTGGTATCGTAAAGAGTGGCTGGAGTTGTGTAGAAGGGGGGTTTGGTCTGTGTGAATGGAGTGGAGTAGTTGCAGCAGTGGTAAGTAGTGGATAAGAATGGTAGTGTTGTTTGCAGAGATGAATAAGCAGTGAATGAACTGTGAATGAACTGCAGCTATGTGAACTGTGAATGTGTGCTGCAAGTTGTATGTCAGAGGTAGGTAAGTGAAAGTGGAAGTAAGTGGGAGTGGTAATGCTTGCAGAGGATTATTGACTGGGTTAATGTGAAGTATGGCTGTTATAGGAAGAGGTTGATGGTATTTGTGGCAAGCAATTAGCAGGGGATGGTCAAGAAGGGTTTTGATGAATTGGTGAGTGAAGTTAAGAGGGGTCGGGTGGTAGCTTCTGGTTGCAGGTAGGACAGTGATATGAAGTGGAAGTTTTATGCAGTATCACTACTCCACCACTTGACAGCAACTATACTTCTACAACCACATAACATCACAACATACCATCACCATCATCATAAACTCCACCACCAACTATCTGCATATCTTCCACCATTCACCATTCTCAACCATCAACTTTCTACTTCTGCTGATACTGATGTCACCGTGTAAGGTGGGTAAAATGGAGATAATGTTTATTATAAGCATGTGTCATGTCTCTGACGTTGGATCAATACATTTGGAGGAATGCAAATTTTCATATCTTGAATAGGCTAAAATAATGAAGGTAAGAAAGTTGGTATAATATACATTTGCATTGTTTGTGGATGATGACTGTTACACACAACTATAATTGTCTATAAATAGATGAATATTATATAGCTAGAAACCCATGAAAAAATGACTTTGATAGAAAAATAAACGATGACGGCTCTTTCTGTAAGTATTTATAGTCGTATAATATACAACCATTGAACAACCCATCACAAAATTTATCTAAGCTATTTTGACTAAGTTAATAATATAGTAATAGGTGCTGTGCATTTTGCCTTAGTGGAGGAAACAAAAGCATACACAGCTAGCAATCTATCTGTAAGTCTGACCAATAGATGCAAACATTTCCAAAAGCAATTTCTGAAAGCTTGTATTACATAAAATATGTGTCTACACCAAGCAATCATATTCTGGTATGCATTAAGCAAGAACTAGGCCAAAAACAATGTATTGATTGTCTTTGGGCTTAATGTGTTTTCTACTTAAGTACCATTGCATAAAAAGTTCATATGATTTTAATAATAAATAAGGACACAAAGCTAAATACTTCTACACATTTATAATAATAAAATAACATATCAATAATTATAAAGGATGCAAAACCTGAAGAAATTCCAACAGCAGATCCAGAAGCCAGAAGGCAACACAACAGACTCAAACATTCCATCTTCCCTACTACTCGTTCCCCTCTTTAACCGGACATAAGAAGATGATGCTTTCTTCTTCACACTATGATGATGAAACAAATTGCTCAACACAACCACTGAACCATTAGGATTCATATCCATATCAAACAACAGTTCCTCACAATCTCCAATCTTACTAACTGCAAATTCAATCTTCTTGAACTCTTTCATCATTTCACAAAGCTCTCCTCCAACTTTGAAGTTTTCCTCATCTCCGAACCCAAATCCTTCCAATTGTGACTTCATTTGGTTAGCGGCATTTTGAGCACTGCACAAGCGAATCAGACAACCACTAGTATATTTTGCAGCGATTGCTAATGCTAAAGTTGAAGGAGGTAATCCTTCCTCGGAAGTGACATTCACCATTAGCTTTGCTTGGTTGCCTGCAGCTAGTGCTGATATGTACTCTACGCATTCAGGTTCCACAAGCGTGTTGCTGCTATTTACTGTAAACTGCTTGCTCTTGAAATCCTTGCACTGAAATTGAAGTAGTGAACACGGAAAGAAAAATTAGAGACATATTATCTTTCACCTTACCATAATATTACTTAAATTAATTGTTTGGGAAAATAAATACGTGATCCAATATACTTCTTTTATGTTTTAGAATTTATCACTCTCTTTATATTACGATGTTAAGAGGAGATGTAATTAGTAAACATACCACTATAAGATGCGCCTAAATCGAAATACACTTTGTAGAATCATGTCCGCTTTCAATAATATTTGAATTCCATGTCTATCACGAGCTATACAACTACAAAATTAAAAGTCAAAAACTTCATCATTTATTAAAAAAACCATTATGTGTATATCCATTTATATTAACAATATCATACTAGAACAACATATGCTTTTAACACATCTATTACCTAACTACATACCAATTGAAAAACCCATTCAAATAACATAGTGAGCAGATGAGAGATGTTATGAACATGCAAAAACATTTTCTGTACAGATGGAAACATACTCAATTAATCCTTGCTTTAAATTAAGCTCTTCTTCAACCGTCCATTCAGGTGTCAATCAAGACTCTTCATGAATATCAGCAACCGGGTCAGCCCATGAATTGATAGAAGAGGATCCAACATGACTAATTGGCCCAATGTCATCATCAACGCCAGGAGCCCTCTGTAAACCTGAAACATTGGAAATACTGATGGAACCCAAGCTTTCCGTATTTACATATCATGTCATCGTTGGATTCACATTAATACTATTATGACTAGTTTCAGATTCAAATGAAAGCATGTGCATATTTGGTCATAAATATGACCCAGATGTTTCCTCATGAAATCGCATATCAAAATCATCTGCCATAGTAAACCAAACCGAAATTTCGAAACGATCTGTCTTAGGTAATCGAAATTTTGAAATGATCTGATTTAGGTAATCGAAATTTCGAAACGATCTGTTTTAGGTTATGAAGTGAGATTACTTTTGAAGAAGAAGAAGAGTTGAATGAGAGACCTCGACGATTTTAGATTTTGATTTGGGGTTGAGAAAGCGGTAAGGAAACTAATTTAATTGAAAATTTTGGGGGAGTGGCATCTAAATTTGGGTCCAGTAGCATCGGCTGCAAAAAATTGATGCAATTATTGGTAGTTGCACCGGTTGTAAATAAAACTGATGCAACTAACACAATTTGCATCGGTGTATTTACTTCGGTTGTTGAAGATAACCGATGCAAATTGTATTTGTGTATTATCTACTGCTTTCCACATACCAAATGCACCGGTTGTTAAAACGTAACTGATGCAAATACTTCTATTTGCATCAGTTGTGGTAATAACCGATGCAAATAAGGCAAAGCAACATGCGTATTTTGTACTAGTGCGCATCCGTCGGTCCTGCATATGCAAGCATTCTGAGTGCAGCTGTCATTTTTTGAATTCCAGTCAATCCCATTGTACGAGATGCATTAGGTTTGAAGATAAGTATTTTCCATGCTGCTTGATGCATTGTAGGATTCTAAGAAATAGAGGACGCCTCATGCGGAATCTTCTTCTAAAATCAGCATCTGTGTAAGTAGGATTTGGAACAAATTAGTCTTCCATCAATATGTCGTTGTGCCATGAATGTCTACAAATTTTATACCGACGACCAACAACTGATCCACTGTGTTGCCTACTCGATTGACCAACCTGTAGTGCAGCCATACTTATTAGTTCCTTTTCGCAACGAAAATGATCTTCCATCATTTCATCAAATTCGTCGTCGCTATCATCGAAAAATATATAATCTTCTGCCGCCATTTGTTATATTTGAAATTGTGTGGAATAAGAATGAGCAATAATACTTCTCAGCATCTAACAAGCTTTTCATAGCTTAAATCACATTTTGGCTAACAAACAATCACTTGTGGGTAGTATTAATTAAATTCAACCACCATCTATAAAGTAGATTCCATTTATGTCACGACTGCAGTGTCTCGTCACATCTAAACACTATGACTATTGATGCAGTGTCTCGTCCCATCATATACTATTAACTGTTGATGCAGTGTCTTATCTGCAGTGTAACGTCTGCACTGTCTTGTCCCCCTATACACTATTGACTGTTGATGCAGTGTCTCGTCCCATCATACACTACTAACTGTAGATGCAATGTCTTTTTGCAATGTAACATCTGCACTGTCCTGTCCCATCATACAACTGTTGACATATTCTTAACGCAATAATATAGAAAGAAACAAGTCATTGTTACTGAAACACCCAAACATTACCCAAACATTAATACAGTCAACGACAATGCGTACACAAACACTAATACACTCCATAATAATACACTCCACAATAATAGACTCCATAATAATACAACCACCACAATAATACAACCATAGTAATAATACACTCCATAATAATACACTCCATAATAACACACTCCATAATAGTACACTCCACAATAATACACTCCATAATAATACACACCACAATAATACACTCCACAATAATAATACACCCCACTGAGGAACTACCGGTTACCGTTAAATTGTAAGTTGTGCATGATATTTCGGAGACGTCTTATTTCTCGTTCCAGCTCGTTGGCATATGTTATGGACCTTGGGCATAGCCGTTCATCAACCCATTCTGCATAATTGCACCCTTCAGGCCAGAAAGGACACAACTTGATTCGACGACCAATATCTTCGCCATCAGCTCTAACCACAACTTCAACCTTATAACCACAATGGCAAAATACCGTGTAAGAGTCAGCCTCTTATTCAATTGAAGGTTGCAAATTTGGTACTTGTTCAACCTCCTGTGATTGTTGATGAACCAACTGTTCGTGTACTGGTTGAACATCTTCTTGAAGTGTGAGTTGGTCAAGATTTGGGAATTCAGGAGCAACGTCCTCGTAATGTTGGTCTTGGTAATTGATATTCCAATCTTCATCGGTGTGTTCAATTTCCGTTAGAACCTACCCGGTATCAGAGTCAATAGATGATGACCAGGAAGGCATTGATATGAGGATAAGAAGATTAAAGGAGCAGAGAACTCAATTGTGTGTTTGAGAAAAAAAGCTCTTACATATATATTGAAGCGTATGAACGTTAATTATGTTTAAATATTAGCACTGTGTTTTGATTTGACAATTGTAACAAACCGGATTTTGAAGATTACCATTAATATTAAATTATAATGCAAATAATAATTTAATATTATGATTATAAATGAATTGGAGGAATGAAATGTGAGTTAATATTTTTTATTATATATAAACAATGTTTTGATGAATAAAACTTCCGTTTTTAATTTATGTAAGTTAATTTATCTCATAAGATGTTATTTCAACATATTGATGGTTGGAATAAATATAAATGAGTGAAAATAAGCATAGAATGTTTTATTTGTGAAAGTTAGTTGAATATAAATGATGTTAGTTATTTATTGAGTCAAAATGGGAAGTATTGGAATTTTATTCTAATAATAGCCTTTTATAGTGAATAAAAAGGGAAAATGAGAAGAAAATGAATTTTTCGAAGTGTATTAATGATTGAAAATAGTGTTGTAATATTTTAAAAAGTGTTAAAACATTTAATACACTTATTTGAGTTAAGAAATAATTTTTATTTGACTCAGATTGTTTAAAATTGTGGTTTTTTGTCTAAAAATAACAATATTGTCAAATATTGTGTAAATTAATAGTTTATTGGAAAAATAATATTTTTAAATGTAAAAAAAATATGTTATTGTGTTAATCATGTTCACCTTGTTAAAATATGAAGAATGCATTTTGTCTCATGTAAAAGGAAGTTAATAGAGAAATTTATGTTAAAAATAGTATAAAACCTACGTATATTAGCCTGAATAATTTTCTAAGTATGAGAATGGACTAATTGGGTATAGTAAACATTCAATAGCCCAAATTCTAATGAAGTACGTTCCTTTTCTCCCAAAATTCAGTACAGTAAAACCTAAATCAGAAAAGGAAAAAAGCTTCAAAGCACAAAACAATGGCTACTCTCTTCAAAATTTAATATTCCAAGCTCAATCTTTGCAAATTTAAAAGCCTAATTCAAGTTAAAATCATAAAGAAGGTAATCTCCAATCAATTAAATCTTAGAATCCATCTAAAACCCTAGAATTGTTTACTATAAATTTTGTTTTGATCAATTTCTTCTTTGCATATATTGTTTTTTTTTCTATTTTCAGATGTTTAGGGCTCCAATCTTATGCTAAAGGCTCAATCTTGCTTGCAAATCCTTGCTTATTCATTGAAAATCAATTGGTAAGTGTAAAAGCTTACAAATTCTAGCCAAAAACAAGTTTTTGAGTTGAATTTTCGTACTAATAATGTTACATTTCGTCTTTGTTATTTTATGTTTTCTATTGCCACATTGGTTTGGCCATAACCTTTTCATTTTTTATCCAAATTTCATATTTTGGATGTTCTGGAAAGCACAGACAAAGGGCTACAAGTTTCATGTTTTGAGTTTTTTAAAATTTTGAAGTTTTCTTGATCAAAATCGTGCTTGTTTGTTGCTGTCCCGATAGCAAATGACAGCAACAACAATCACAAGTCTGAGAAATTATTTTGGTCATAACTCATTCGTTTCTTAACCGATTTTGGTAATGTTAGATGTTTCTGAAAGAGTACATTATGAGCTACAACTTTCATGTATTGACCTTTCTGTAGTTTTGTGGTTAGCTATGTCAAAATTGAATTTTTATACTGTTATCTCGAGAGCAAAACCAATATTTGCTCTGTCCTTGAAGCTGAAACGAAATCAGCCATAACTTTTTCGTTTCATAACCGATTTTGATAATTTTAGTTCCTTCGGAAAGCGTAGATTATGAGCTACAATTTCATGTATCGATTTTTCTGTAATTTTGTGGTTAGCTATGTCAGAATTGAATTTTTATACTGTTATCTCGATAGCAAAACCAATATTTGCTCTGTCCTTGAAGCTGAAACGAAATTAGCCATAATTTTTTCGTTTCTTAACCGATTTTGATAATTTTAGATGTTCCGGAAAGCATAAATTATGAGCTACAACTTTAATGTATTGATTTTTTTGTAGTTTTGTGGTTAACTATTTCAAAATTGAATTTTTATACTGTTATCTGGAGAGCAAAACCAATATTTGCTCCGTCCTTGAAGCTAAAACGAAATTAGCCATAACTTTTTCGTTTCTTAACTGATTTTGATAATTTTAGATGTTGCGGAAAGAACAAATCATGTGTTACAACTTTCATGTTTTGAGTTTTCTATAATTATCAGGTTAGCTATGTCAAAATCTAATTTTTCTACCGCTAACCCGAGAGCAAAATCAATATTTGCTCTATGTTTGAAACTGAAACGTATTTGACCATAACTTCTTCGTTTCTAAACTAAATTTGATAATTTTGGATGTTTCGAAAAGCTTAGGTCATGTTCTAAAAGTTTCATTCATTGTGTTTTCTATAATTTTGAAGTTTGTTTGGTTGAAATTATGGTTGTGTGTTGCTGTCCTGAGAGCAAAATGACGGCAACCACAATCGTTGACCTTAGAATTATATTAGCTCGTTTTTCTCTCATTCTCTTTGGTTTTAATGACGTTTTTGAGATATTTTCAGAGCTATGATGCCTATCAGTAGGCTAGCTATATTTGGAGAATTTGAAATTCAAATTTTAAATGGAATTTGAATTGATTTTGGGTTAAATTTGAATTGAATTCGTATTGAATTCAAGTTATCGGTTTTGAGATATCCCTCTTAGTTTTCATTGTTTTCGAGCAAGGTTTTCATCGAAACCAATTTGAAGTGTTATTTTGTGTTGATTTAGAAGTTACCAAATTTTGGTGAAGGTTATTGGTTTGAGAATTACTCTTTGAGTACATTTGACGACGAACCAATCTAGATGCATTTTGTAATGGCCGATGAACTGAGGCAATATTGATGTAAGTTTTAATTTGCAACTATGGTTAGAAATAACCATCACAATGTCCTTTTATTTTCCTAGGAGATGAGGCAAGTTGTTATGATGGATTGATGATGATTTTGATATTTATCATGAATTTTTACTTGTCGATGAAATGAGACAAGTCTCGATGTCACTAAAAACTCGTCCAAGTAAGAGATAAGATGAGTTAGGTATCTTACACTCGCCGATGAGATGAGGCAGTGTTTATTTGATGATGTTTTATGATGGTTTTCTAATGTGGCATCGACTAACGATTAGTAAACCAATAGGTACGAACGTATGGTATGGGACGTACGTTGACGCCTATTGGATTCCTATTCGAGAAGTTGAGACACATTCACGATGTTACTAGTGCTACAGACCGAGTACTCGATTGGAGTCATCATGATGTTCATGAAGTTATTAATCGACTCTAATCATCATGATATTATTACTCGGGTTTTTGTGACTGCGTGTCATCAAGATGTTTTCGACTATAGTCAATCAAGATGATCATGATGTTATGATGTTATGTGACCCCAAGTCATCACGATGAATGGTACCAAATAATGGTAGTACTAGTCAAGATGTAAATGCATGTGTTGTTTTCCATGAGGTTTAAGGTGTTTCGATTTCACTATTTTGATGACGATGCTTTGGTATAGCCTTATGTAAGAAAAAGGTTTATTGACATACACGGTTTTATTTGTGATTTCGAATATGATGTTTTGGATTCTTTCCAGGATCTATCAAGTTAAATGGTGGTAATGCTTTTATGATGAGGTATGATAATAGATTTAAGATATATTTATATTTATACCATTATTTGCATTATGGATCGATGATTTGACGATTTTATAGACTACTTGATTTTAAGATGGAGTCGAGATGTATTTATAAATTTATACCAATGAGATGAGGTATAAATGATTATGAAGAATCTTTTATGATGAGTTTTAGTGATGGATTTGAGATGTATCTATATTCATACCGATGAGATGAGGTATGAATAAGTATAATGCTTATTTTATGATTGGGTTTTATATTTCCTTGAATGATCATTGGGATGCACCAATAAGATGAGTCACATCCATATGTGTTTTATTCTATGTATGAAGGATACGTACCTTTGATGTATTGTTATATTAACGAGCACTTCTAAGAAGATAATTGATTCATTTGAAGTCATTATCCATATTTTTTTATACCGCTGATGATATAAGGCGAAAGCGATGTTTATTGAATCTTATCTTTAAAATTTTGCTCGGCGATGTTCCATTTGCTTATGTGTCTGTTATGCCACTTAAGTATGACTTTATCATCATTATCTCTCCTACTTGCCAAGAAGAGATGTTGTCCTTTCTTATGATGTTGAAACCCTGTTTAGGGCATGGCATCCTTTATGAAAAAGGATACCATAGCTTTCACCTAATTATCCTTATCGATTATTCTGTTTAACTGATGATTTTAGCTAGCCTGACCCGTGTGTTTTCACTCGGGTCAGACCGAGTTGTTTCAGGTATCATCTATTGGGCGTAGCTTGAAGTTGATGTTGGATAACAGCTCTTCTTTCGCTTAAGTAGTTTATTTCTTCCGCATACTCTGATGTTTTTACATTTGATTCGATGTATATGGTGTGGTCGTGTACCACCTTTATTATATTCATATTGTATTGTACTGAACGTGTACCAGCGTATATGTATATATATGATGTTGGTTACTTTTCTGTGATGTGATTTACATTCAATTATTGTATTTTTTTCTGATTGATCCGTTAGCCACCTATAGTTTTGGATTAAGCATTTACTGGGTATGTCGATCCACTTGAGTTGAAAAATTATAATGCATTTATCGACGTATTCAACGGATGTTTAAGACAAAATTATAGATGGTCGCCCTTAACCAGCCCTATTCTCCGCTTTAGTAGACGGAATTGCTTGTTAATTCTCTTTGCTAAGTTGGGTCTCGGGGTGGGGCATTACAACAATGCAGTAGAAAGTTAAAATTACTCATAAACAAGACAATAATAAATATGCATACATGGAGACAATAATACACTCAACAATAATACACTCAAATTATGGATATCCAAATCGTTCTAGCCAATTTTGACGTATGATATAAGCCTCGTGTCCAATGAATGTGTTGTGATATTTAAGAAAGTAACATCCTTCAAATGTAGAACAGGTTGGTTTAAACAAATTTTCAAATATAACCTCATTGATAACCGTGTTGTACCACGTACCGGCGTTGCAGAAGTTCCCATAACCAGTCCTCAACTCCACCTACGTACGTCTGCTTCTACCATCAATATTGCTATTGTAAAGTTCAGCAAAAGTGTCCCAAAACTGAGTTGCCATTATCTCTTCATCATCGCATGTTTGATCCGTTTGTATATAAAAATTTACTAACAGTTTCAATTCTGTAGACGAAAATATTATGTTACACATTGATTGATTTAACCGAACTTTCAAATGAATTGACATTAGAATATAACACTTTATCTTAAATAAAGAGGTCGTGATCCGCATCAAAAAAACGAAGCATAAGATTAACGCCCACGTGTCAAACATCCATAAAAAATTTGACAAACACACAAAACTGTGTTTATTAGTTCAACATTTTGACTTCATGTATGCTTAATAATAAACAAACACAAGCGTAAATTAACACCAACACAACGCAATACTCAACATAAAATATAATCGACACAATGCCATAACATATAGACAATCACATATAACAGTAGCATCGTCACCATCATAATATGCAACCAACTAATGTAAGGTGTGAAAAATAATAACACAGTCTAAAACATCTAAATGCAGCACACCAGTCTATGTGATCGGAACCGCTATCAATCTCCTCATCGTCGTCACTGTCATCGTTGACGTCATTAAAGTCGAGAGGCAGAGGACCGGCATGCAGCTGCTCCTAAAGCTGCTGAATCTGGGTCTATAACTCCTATACCTGTGCATCGTACTGAGTCTGCTGCTGTTGGACCGTAGTCTGGTAACTCTGATACATCATCTGTGTATAATCGAGCGTCATACGCTCAATTGCAGCAATCATCCGTCTATCATAATCCATGTACTGAGAATACTGATATGTGCAAAAAAGAATTATACATAGGTTGAAATATAATGAAAAGTTATTTAAAGAACGGTTAAAATTCATACAAACCTGATGAGGCTGATACAATCTGGCGGATGGTACACCTGTAATATCGTCATCTGTAGGATACTGCAAGGGGTACTCCACCACCTGACCATGTACATCATATGCTCTAAATGAATATGGAGGGGGAGGCTGCGTGTACTGAGATGATGTAGGCTCAAAGGTGGCAGATGGTAGTGGAACTCTACCGGAAGAGGCACACGGACCAATATGATCGGAATTTAAACCCCGAACATAATCAGGCAACGCGTAAGCACGTGGGGCTACTCGAGCCCGATATGAATCAAAGTCTCCAAGAACTGTACATGGCTCCCAATCCACCCATCCTGCACCCCTCATCATAAGAATATAAGCTGGTCCAACCCTAATATCACCATACATATCATCTCATGGTAGAGGATCTGATGGAATGCGAACTATACCATACAACTGTAGCCAACACCGCTCCTCTAAATACCATATGAATGGACATGTAGGAACCTGAAAGCAAATCCTGCGTCGTGACGTGGAAAACTGAAAAGTGAGTGGATGATCAGGACCGGGCTTTACGAACTGTAAGTACTGATCCCATGGACGAATGATAATGTTACCACGCCGCCCCATATCCATCTCCTGTCTAGCCTCCATCAGCCTATTGTGCACCCTTGTGCAACACGGGGCAAATGCATAGGAGGACCCCAACGATGCAATCTAGAAAAGTAAATATAAGGTGTGACATTCGCCTCTACAACAAGTCGGGGGTGCATATTGGCAGTATACTCGTAGTACCAAAATGGAAGAATGTACCAAAATCCATAAATCTGTCTAGACTGGTGAAGTGCATAAGTATCTAATGCTACGTACAAATAACCAATAATAGCAGTACCATAATCATATATATGTAGTTCATCCACATCTACTAATCCAGTCAAAAAACCAAGCCTAATAGTAGCCTTATTGTTACTAAAAAATGTAGACCCAAAAAGGTATAATATGAAGGCAGGAATAACTGGAGTGTGCATATCACCCACGGCCATGTACTCTACTATATACCGCTATAAACAAGGGAGAGTAACAGCTCCTCCTCTATCCTCCTCATCGGCCAAAGTCGGTAAATAAGCTGAATATGACTCGAACTCCTCAAATGAACTATCAAATGGAAAAGGGAGATGGTCTGGTCGAACAACCTCTATGCCAGTGAGCATATAAAAATCTAGAGGAGTCAGTCTTAGCTCAAAATTAGGGAGATGAAATGTGTGCGTGGTAGGCCACCATCTCTCGGTGAGGGCCTCTACCAGACAACGATCTACATGTGCAAATCTAGGTAAAGCAAGAAATTCCCCAAAAGGTGAGGCATGTAGCCTATCCAAAATCGGCTCCGGTAACTGATCAAAATACTCAGACATACACATGTACCAACTACCTCGCATCGCTATGTGACGAACCTAAATATATGATTATTTAATGTTAAAATAAACAAAGAAATATCATACATATATATTTACATGGTTGTTCATCAAGCAATAAAGAAATAAACGTATACTTGTGGCGTCGCAATAGCTGCAGTAAGTCGATGCGAAACAGTAGGGGGCAAGTCGTGCAAAGATCGAAGATCATCTGGAGTCACGGAAGCATCAGGAGGGACATGAACAGGTCTGATATTGGCATCGGTCGTATATCGAACGGTGCGTCTACCAGTTTTGACTGGACGAGGCGGCATGTGGACGCAAAGTTGAATTAAAAAAATTATCTGAAAAGAGGATGGAGGAGGAAAAAATAAGGGAAGTGGGGGAAAAAGCGCCTTGTATAGGCTGTTTAACCAGGCGCCTGTTGAACAGGCGCCTGGGCATCAGGCGCTTGTTCAACACATCAGGCGCCTGTTCAATAGGCGCCTGCCCTCATTTTGTTGTAGAAATGAGGGCTCCAACATTTTGGAGTGCAGAAAATTGAATTTCCACACTCCAAACTGTTGGAGATGTTCTAATGTTCAAACATATAAACTTCAGAAGGAAAATTCACTTCAATTCTTCAAATGTCAAATCAAAACTTCCAATCATCTATTATTTAATTTCAAATGTCTAAATCTTATTTTCAAACATCTAATTTCGTGAAAA
Source organism: Allium cepa (assembly GCA_030765085.1). Classification (NCBI taxonomy): domain Eukaryota; kingdom Viridiplantae; phylum Streptophyta; class Magnoliopsida; order Asparagales; family Amaryllidaceae; genus Allium; species Allium cepa. The sequence continues at coordinate 307,437,321 of CM060929.1, forward strand.
TGAACATAAAATTTGTGGGATTACTCTGTAATATTTCACATGTCTGAATCATTAATTTAGACATCTGATTTGCCATTAATTCAGGTTTTAACTATTTTTCGTAGTTTTTCATCTAACAGTTTATCAACCTTTAATTAGACTATATTTATATATTAATGTGCATTATCTAAGCATAATACAATGGTTGTATGATCATTTCACCAAATCTACCATATTACCCTCTTACCCAACTCGTCTTTATTATCATATTATCTTGATTTCACTATACATAAGATGTCTTCACCTATAACTTTTATTGTTATTGTAGTACTTACACATATAAAACTATAATTTCCTTATTATGTTAACAGAGTTCATATCAATTTCAAGTTAATATATTATCCATAATCATTTCAGTAGAATTCTTTTATTTATGATTCATGTATGTAACATTCCCTATTCATTTCATTCTCCCTTTTTTAAGCCAAGCTTATAATTTACCATCGGTGGCCAATTACTTATTTTCAATTTCAATCATAATATCCTAGGTTGGAAACATATCAATATTTAAACCATATTAATTAGGCCATTAACTTATCTTAGACTATAAAAATGCATCGGTTGCTTATATGATATGGGATTATATATCATAGTAAATAAATTGTCACCTTAAGCCGCAAATTTGATTGAAGCCCTTTTCTCCTTCATTGTCCGGATCTTACCCTAGTTTTCAACTTCGCGAATTCGTTTGATACTATTATCTACTTAATGTAAAATGGATTGGACTTTTATTTAAATATTTTAGCAAATAAAAGTAAGACTTGATATCAATAGTAATTTAATTACTTACTTGAATATACATGTATGTATATGTGCACAAGTAAGTATGCATACACGTATATTTGAGGTTATATAACAATTAATACAATTCTAACATTGTAGTTAGAACTATTGATAACACTTTTTCAATTGTGTAAATAATTTAATATGTGTATATAATCATGTTGCGAGCAATCTTATATAGCCATAGTGATAATCGGGTGTGCTAAGTTGCATAAGAGAATGATGGATTGAGTAATTGTTCCGGTAAATCTTGAAACATGATTTGTGTAGAAATGTGTGTTTGCTTACACATGTGTGCATAGACATAGAAGAGTGAGTGTATCGATGTAATAGTAGGGGAGATAGCAAGCAAGCCATGCCTTGGATTGATTCAAAGCATTGCCTTGAGCTTTGGTTTATCTTTTGGACAGAGAGAGGAGCACAATTTAAGTATTTCATCCGTTAGAAGCATGGAAGCTTATCAGTGAAAGAGTATGTTGGCCAATTCAATCTTTTGTTTCTTGGGTTTGGGATGGTAGGTACTCCGTTGATGTAGGTAAAGAAGTTTGCATTATGTCTTAAAGCATAAATTAAGGATTCATCGCTTAGTTATATCCCTATTAGGGGCAACTTTTGAAAGACTCGTTGGGGTGGTACTTCTTTGTAAGAAATCCCACAAGATACCATTCGCAGTAGTGAAAATGGAGAGTAATTGAGGCCTTAATCGAAGCGCAAAGACTAAGATACAAGGAATATCGAGCATATGCGAAGAAGAAAGTTGGCCTAGTATGTCACTCCCATGGCATATAAGGGCATTTCTCCATGAGATATCATCCAAGTAAAGAGAAGCATATGTCCTTCAATTGCGATTGTCATGTTTAATTGAAGAAGGATTTTCCTACATTTTCGATGGACGAGAAAGTGATGATAGTTTATGCCTTATGGGCATTACAGGATCCTAACAAGCCTATTACTTAAGCGAAATAAAAAGAGCTCATGTAGTGTGCTATGCTCTATGTTCAGGCTATTCACTTCTGTTCCATCTGATACTTGAGCGGTATATTTATCTATTGCTACTTACTTGGTAGATATGCTAAACTTGACACCCGCCATAGTAGCTGAATTCTTCTGCAATGCTAACTTTGTATAAATAACCTTAGTGTTAGACTAAGGTAAAGCGACCGAGCCTACTACCATTCGAACTTGATGCATGAGCATCTGGATTGAGTGAGGTCAATCAGTGCTTGCTTGGATTTGGTATCCCAGTAGAGTTTGGTAGATTTCCAGTAAGGGGTAGAGACCAGTCGGATGACTTATACTTTTTGTGTAGAGTCATTCGTATTGGAATTGTCTATCCTTATGTTAATACCTTAGGTGATGGGAGTAATCCTATGTGTAGAAAGGAATATGTTCAAAAGATTTATCCATTTACATACTAGTTCCTGATTACTAGTTTGGCGCAGGGTTCTTAGTTGATTTACATCAGTTAAGAAATGGATTTTCACTTGACTCTTAAAGGTGAGCACTTGAGTTGGATTCTAAAGGCGATTGAGAGATCTCCAAAGCATGACACCGGTTGTGTAAGGAAATTTTGATGGTCCAACCAAGGAAGTGGATCGGTGCTCGCATGGGATGAGTTAAGCGGCTGACCCTAGTTAACAATGAAATCACGCAAGTAAACAAAGGATTAGATCAGATATTATTTTGGATGATCTTTATTCATTGTAACGTTAATATAATATAGTATAGTAAATAAGGTCATTTGGAATAGTTTGGGAAAGGATTTCCCAACTTGTTTTATGGTGACTCAGATAATCCTCTAAGTGGTGAGATGACACTTGCCTATGTGAGCATCATAGTACACTTAGTTTATTATCCTTATTGACATTATGTGGTTGGGGTGAGTTTGGACCTAGGTAAACCTAGGCATTTGTAGATCATAATTAAATAATGATTTTACTAGTAGAATTTTCTCTTTTGGAAAATGAATTTTGTTCAAATAAAAGGAGAATTAAGGCTTTGGTTGCTGGGTTTATTTAAGAGTTTAGAGATTTGATGGTCTAGCATATCATAGAAGTTTTCCTTCTCATAATGGAAGGTGTAGTTGTCTTTCGTGTATTGTATTCTCAAAAAGTTTACACTACTTAAGCATTTTGTCCACTGGGACAATGAGCAAACTCGTTGGAGTTTATAATTTGTCATGCATGTTTCAAATTTTGTTATTCACCATGCATGTTAGTATAGACTCAAAATTTTATTTCGTTACTTTGAATGCTTGTTATTGTTCACTGTTGCTTGTTATGTTGATTGTTGTTTGTTATTGCTTATTGTTATTGTTAGTTAGTGTGTGCTATTATTTGTTGTTGATTGATTTTTCATTTTTGTTGATTTATTGTTGTTTCTTGTTTTTATGATCGGTGGTTTATACGTTATTTTCTATTGCTTGTTGATTGTTTATCATTGCTTATTGTTACTTGCTATTGTTTGGTAAGTGTTTGTTATTAATTTGTATTGCTGGTGTTGCATGCTTTGTATATTTGTAAATTATTGTTATCTGTTGCTACTTGTTATGTGTTTGGTTGCTTGTATCTTAATTTAAATTTCCTATTAAAGTATTCCTGAGAGAGAGATAGCAATAGCTATCTAAAATAGAATACGACATCTATGTCCATTGTAGGGGTCGAGAATGGACCTATATGAGTCTATTTCCTTTCAATGTGACTTGGAGTCAATAGTATATTCAGATATCGACTTTTTGAACTTCCTCTCCAATTGGTAAGCATGTATTGTTGTGAGAATATTAATTTTTAACACCCTACATTTTTAGATAATTAAATAATCAAATAATGATGAACAGTGAAAAAAAGCATTTTTGGAATTGTCAAAATATGGCCTCGAAACTAATACCATTATGTTCGCGGCGATTTTCTAATCAAGTATCATAGATAACTTGTCGAAATCCGAGTTAATATGAAGAAGTTACAAGAAGAACAAGAAATCAGAACTAAATGAAAAAAAGAGTAAGACACTATGAGCCGACCAATAGGTCGACCCGCAAAGCACATAGGTCGACCCGCAAAATGTAAGGGTCGACCTGCAAAGCACATGGGCTGACCCGCAAAATGTAAGGGTCGACCCGCGTGTAGCCTTAGACGAGAAATCATCCAAGGACGTGCCAAAGTTTTGTAATATGATTTTCATGCAATCTGAAGCATTGTTTTCTAGATCCAACGATTCACAGCGAGCATGTGACGTGGTTGCACCAGATTCATTCTAAAAATCCAAAGGTTTGAGATTCCCAAACTCCACTATAAAAAGAACCCTAGACCTAACTATTTTCTCATAATCATATTTTCTCCCAATTGGGTTCATTGCCCAAAGCTGAACCCAAAGTAGAAAATATTTCTAGGAAGAATATCTTTTTAATAACAATATTAGATACCTTAGAAGGTGATCCAAGAAGGCCATGGATTAAAGCTAAGGATGACAAGTGAGTGGATTTAAATTATATCTCCTTTATGTTTATGATATATAATATTGTTAGATTCCCGTTAAATATTTAATTCAGCATTTTGACTAATTTCATCAACTAATTCTACTAGTTAGTTATGTTGAAACTGTAAATTTTATAAGAGAAGTATACTTATATTTAAATGTTATTTATATGGAAAAAGATAGAAATCCAATTAAATATAAGTAATATTAGGCTTAGAAGTTATAGAAAAAGGCATAAGCCTAAAAGTGAGAAATTTACAGTGAATTATGTTAAAACAGGAGAAATGAATTAAAAAGGGGAAACTCTAATAACTAGATTTCAAAGTTAGTAATTGATTAGTTGATTGTTTTAGAACAGGGAATACATTTCCATAGTTTAATATTGTAAGAATAATGATAAACATAATCGCAAGAATAAAAGCGAGAAAAATTGAATTAGTGCAAAATAGAGACATTATTTATTTTGCATCACCCAATAATTAAAGAAATAATTAAAGAAATATCTTACAGTTACGAGTTATTGTTTATAGCATTATTTAGTATTAAAATATGGGAATGGACTTTTAGTAAAGTTTTTGTAACCAACCAAATAGAATAGAACTACTTCCTAGAATAAAAGAGAATAACGTGAACGTTAAAGAAATTAAAGAAGAGGAAATAATCAAGTTAATCATTTGATAAGACTAGAAACAATTAGCATAAAATGTGACTAGATCTGCATTTATTGCACAGATAATAGAGTAAAAAGTAAAGCAGTTATTATGATAAGTAACTTATGACAGTTGGATGTAGTCCCAAGTTAAGACTGTTATATATAATATAAGAGAACTTAAGAGAATTTAGTATCATGATGAAAGAATACAGACCAGAATAGAAAAGAGATACTTGCAATTACATTTATAAAATGTAGGTTATAAAAGAAAGAAAAGAATATAAAAGTGACAATTGCAAGTACAATTGTAACACGTAGGTTATAATTAAAAAGAAAGAAACACAAGAGGCTTATTTTATCAAACGTAGATCTTGAATTAAGTTAATAAGCAAAATAATAGAAGTGGCCGTATCGGAAGTATTTCCTTTCAGGTCTAGGACAGATGGTCTCACACATGGGTAGGGATGGGTATGTAGATTAGGGTAAATAAGTAGCCACCAGAATAAGAAAAGTAAACTAAACGCATAGTAAAAGATTAGATGTAAGGTATAATAAAAAATGGTAAGGTGCGTTTGGAGCAGCCTAAAAGTGAATCTGGATAAAGCGCCTAACAAAGTAGTTCAACGTAGATTTCACTATGGAAAGAGCACGTCCAACTTAGTTATTTTGGGCTAGAAGGAAATACGAGACTTTAACGGGACATGAGGGTACTCTAGGATAACCCTCTAGGGTAAGCCTAATGAAGATGCACTCTCGAAGGTAGGTCTGCAGGTGTTCCATCAAGAGAGTATGCCATGACTGCTTTTGCATTGCAGGCGTAACGAAGCAGACCTTTGTAGGCAGTAAAAAGGTTGATGATGGAGTAGGATATTCGTATTGCACCATACTTTAGTTTGCGAGTAAGTTGTAGTTGTTAGTCTTTGTGATGATGATTTTGACGAAAACAACTTTAGAATAAGATTATAAAATATAAATACTAACATTATAATTTAGATATATATGTATATGCAGGATTTAACGATGTAGGTACCAAGAATGAAGACTGTACAGTATAGAAATTCAAGATATCAAGATTGAAGACTCATGAGTATCAAGAGTATCAAGAGTTCAAGATTTCAATAATAAGTAATTTAATTAGGAATTTTTTTTAAACTCGTAGAAAAGCACTGGCATCTTCAAATCCAATTTAATCTTGGAGTGGAATCCACTACGAGCCTATTAAAGGGATGGAACCCTAAGTAGGATGGAACCTATGAAAAATTTAGTGTAACATCGTTTTGTATCCACTAACCTCTTATTCAAACATTTTTACAAAATTATATCTTGTTTTCAAAATGATTTCAAACCCATCCTTTTAAAAGAATCAAAAACATCTATCCTGGTTTTAATACTTTTAGCCTCAAAATGATCTTTTTTTCAAAATCAAATTATCCTTGGTTTTAAACTATCTTTTAATAATAATATATTTAATTTTTAATATTTATAATTAGATTTAAATATAAAATTATATTAAAATTTTATATATACCAAAATATTATTCTTTATGTTTACTTATGTACTTTAACTATAGTTAAGCATATATATAAAGTTTAAAATAGTTTTAATATAAGATAGAAGTTATTTTTAAAGAAAAACAAATCACCAAAATTTCCTTTGGCGTGTCAACATACTCAAGTACCCCATGTCGACATGGTAGCAGTTGATTTCAAAAAAAAGTTTCTATTCATCATATCCCTTCACGAATGGACATGACTGTTGTTCTACTATAAATAGGGTGGTTTTGAACAAATTTGTACTCGTATTTTTCTGGTTTTCACTCCTCTTCTTCTTCCATATTTCTTTATACATATTCTTACCATTACTCTGTCAAAATCAACATTGAATCTAACTAAACATTTATGGTTTGATTCTCTATCACTATCTCAACAAGATCCTCAGTGCTATTCAGAGTTATAGACTTCTTTGTAATCAATTTAGTGAGAAAAGGTGTGATTGTAGCCTTGGAAATTAATCAAGTGTAGAAGGTGTGATTGTAGCCTTGGAAATCAATCAAGTGTAAAGGTGTTATTGTAGCCTAGGAAATCAACTGGGTGAACTTGTTCCCCATGAAATCAAGTATCTCTACCCAGAGGATTGTGAATCTGGAGGGTGTACCTCGTAGCCTTGAAATCGAGGGTGTAATTGTACAATTGCTATTGAAAGGAAATCCGTACTTATGTGCGGGATTGGATGTAAGGTTACTCCGAACCAGTATAAAATCCGGTGTGCTCTTTCTTTTATTGCTTTTACTTTATTTCTGCATCTGTGTTTATTTCTGTGATCGTATCTGTGTCTGAATATTGCATACATTTGTGTTTAAATTAACATAAACTCAAAAAGATTTAGTAATTACTTAAAACACGATTCACCCCCTCCAGTGTTTATCCTAGCCTTAAGATTCATAATCCGCATTTCTAACATTTGGTATTAGGGCAAGGTTTTCAAAGTTTTCATAATCTGAATTTTGAAAAATTTTAAAAGGGCAATTTTTAAAAAAAAAATTATTAACACTATTTTCATATGAATATGTCACAGAATCATCATGATATTGTTGTTTAAAATTATATTTAGTTATTTTGAAAGGTCACTTGATTCTTTAAATTGTTATGTTGTTTTGCAGGAGAAGAGTTATGTCTAATGACCAGTGGTTAAAAGATACCAGATAACCATAACAATCAAGAACAAATGGATATATAATGGCAATCGACAATGAAATGGGTACCAGATCAATACAAAGCTTTTGATTCTCATCTACAACTTGATTCTTTAAACTATCAATGGTATTCATCAAATTGCATCTAGAGATTTGAATATTTTGTCTCGACTCCTTTTCCAGACTATAGTTCTTGTTCTAATGGTCGTTTGGATGGGTGGATCATCAAATTTCGATCAAAATTGAGTGAGATATGACCGTTTGAAGTTGGCAATCCAAAATTGAAAACCGTGTATGAGATTTTCTACATTTCTCTCACTGTTTGGCCTGTTTCACTATAATACTGTCCAAATTCATCATCAAACTATTACTGGATCGTAGCCCTTGCCTTCCTCTTCGATTTACCATTGGTTTCATCCAATTCTGTTAAGAAACGAAGGAGATATGCCTTCTAGAATTTTGATGGTAAATAGAAAAACGGGAAGAAGAAGAAGAGAAACTTTTATGAAAAGTGATGACTGTTGGGCCTATTTATAGTGGTTGAAGTGTCCATTCATTCAAAATTCAAATTCAAAGTTTTGCCGCCAAGTTGGTCAATCTACTAAATCATCTGTATTTTTCTCATACGGTCTTCAAATTCAGTAAATGAATATACTATGCTGATCAGAAAAACGAGCCCGTCGCAATAGAATAGATCTCGTCGTTAAATTCTGAAAGATATAAATGTGTGGTTGACGACAATGGAAGAACAACAAAGTTAGAAAGATGGAGTACAAAAATTGGTACGCTTTACTATTATTTCATATTTATTGTTGCATTTAGGAATATATATTCATGCATTTAGTTAGGTATATAAATTTATCTCTTATATAAGTTTTGATATTTAGGTCCATATATCGACACACCATAGTATAAATTTTGATATACCAGTCTAAATTTTTTTTAATTTTTTTTTTATAAAAATGTGTTTTCTTTCAAATAAGTTCTTGCTACTAATTTATTACAAATATATTAACTAGAAAAGCATTTTTACATGCATAATGTCAAGTGTCTTTACACATGTTTTCTCATTATTTTTTTACTATAAAAAATTGAGTGAAAAATCAGTTATTTACATTTCAATATCTAGTCATAAAATTAGTACAAAATCATGTTAAAATGATGCCCAGAACAATAGAGAGTAAATCTGAAATGCTTTCTTTTCTTCTGGAACGTTTCTTAAGTGCTGCAAATTCGTTTTTATAGCATCTTTGTGCTTTGAAACACTATAGTGTTTTAGAAACTTTTCGCAACATTTGGTAAATATTGCAGATTTTGTTTTATAATGTTTTGAATATTTTTTACTGCAAAAACTTTTTACAGCATTCTGTAAATGCTGTATTTTCTACTTGAAACTTTAAACTATGTAAAAATAATATTTAAATTAAGAATACTTCTCTATTCTTTTTAAAAGTTATTTTCTAACTTATATCAAAATATTTTAAAATTAATGTTTAGATATTTTTTTGTAATTAATTAAAATTTTAAAAGAAAGACGCCATAACATAACACATGTTTATTTTAGTTTTTAAATTTTTTTTTATTTTTAATATTTCATTATATTTTTTTTAAAAAGATGTTTAAACATGTTTCTAAATATTTTAATCAATAATAATTTAATATATAATTTTAAATAATAAAGTATTTTATAAACATGGAAGTTTGGATTCTTAAAAAAATTAATTTAAAATTTTCTTTTAAAACAAGGAGGGTATTAAATTTTTTAAATCCATATTATAGCAATTTTTTTTGATATTGAGTTTGATTACTACCTTTCATGAATATGTTATAGTTTTAATACCATTTATTACCTTTAAACTCTTGTCTTTACTATTCTATCAGTCACATTCATTAGTTTCCTTAACCTAAGTCTAGTTATTGGCGTGTATTATCCTTGTTTGGTTGAAATGATTTATAATAAATAGTTTGACATATGTATACGTACATATATGTGCTTGTCAATTAGATATTACTTATCACTCATGTTTATCTTATAATCTGGATATCTCTTACCGTAGTATGTATATAATCATTCTGCATATTATTATTATTTTTACTTCATTATCATTTTGTTTCATATTACATATCGTCCTATTTCATATTACATTTCATTGCATATTACATCATAAATTACAATGCATGAAATATCATAATCATTTGCATTACAAGTTGCACTTCATTTTGCATATTATCTCATGCTACATTGCATATGTCATACATTTCATACGGCATTACAAACTACATATTGCATACATATATACATAACGAGTGTATTTTGTCTAGAAGGAGTTTGTAGTATTGTCTTATAGTTTAGGATTATTAGTTTTTGATTTGTTTGGTATGTTTTGATTGACTTAATTGCCTTGTTTGACTTGTTTGACTTGTTTGACTTAATTGATTTGTTTGACCTTTGAATTGTTTGATTTTTTACATGATTAGATTTGATGTGTGTGTTGAGATATACATATTTATGTATTGAATAATTATAATATAATTATGTTAATGTCTTTCACATTCCATTTACTATACTTTGCTCTAGTATTAGTGTAAGGGGGAGTTGTATAGTTTTAAGGTCTTAGGATGGTTTTTGTTGATGACAAAGGGGGAGAAATATAAAATAGGATAGTTAGGCTTAGATTAAGGGGGAGTTATTAGTTTTAGGGAGAGTTATAGTAAAGGAGAAGTATATTTTATAAACAAAGATTGTCATCATCAAAAAGGGGGATATTGTTAGTCCTTGAGATGATGGTTTTGATGACAACAACTTTAGAATAAGATTATAAAATATAAATACTGACATTATAGTTTAGATATATATGTATATGCATGATTTAACCATGCAGGTACCAAGAATGAAGAATGTACAGTATAGAGATTCAAGATATCAAGATTAAAGACTCATGAGTATCAAGAATATCAAGAGTTCAAGATTTAGTAATTTAATTAGGAATTTTGTTAAAACTCCTAGAAAAGCACTGGAATCTTAAAATTCAATTTATTCATGGAATGGAATCCACTTTGAGCCTGTTAAAGGGATGGAACCCTAAATAGGATGGAACCTATAAAAAATCTAGTGGAACATTGTTTTGTATCCGCAAACCTTTTATTCAAATGTTTTTACAAAATTATATCTTGTTTTCAAAATGATTTCAAAACCTTCCTTTTAAAAGATTCAAAAACATCTATCCTGGTTTTAATACTTTTAGCCTCAAAATAATCTTTATTTTCACAATTAAATTATCCTTGGTTTTAAACTATCTTTTAATAATAATATATTTAATTTTTAATATTTATACTTAGATTTAAATATAAAATTATAGTAAATTTTATATATACCAAAATATTATTCTCTATATTTACTTATGTATTTTAACTATAGTTAAGTATATTTATAAAGTTTAAAATAGTTTTAATATAAGATAGAAGTGATTTTCAAAGAAAAACAAATCACCAAAATTTCCTTTGGCATGTCGACATACTCAAGTACCCCATGTCGACATGGTAGTAGTTGATTTCAAAATTTGAATTTCAAAAGAAGTGTCTATTTGTCATATCCCTTCACGAATGGACATGACTGTTGTTCTACTATAAATAGGGGTGGTTTTGAACGAATTTGTACTCATATTTTTCTGGTTTTCACTCCTCTTCTTCTTCCATGTTTCTTTATACATATTCTTACCATTACTCTGCCGAAGTCAATATTGAATCTAACCAGATCATTTCTGGTTTGATTCTCTATCACTATCTCAACAAGATCCTCAGTGCTATTCAGAGTTATAGACTTCTTTGTAATCAATTTAGTGAGAAAAGGTGTGATTGTAGCCTTGAAAATCAATCAAGTGTAAAAGGTGTGATTGTAGCCTTGGAAATCAATTAAGTGTAAAGGTGTGATTGTAGCTTAGGAAATCAATTGGGTGAACTTGTTGCCCGTGAAATCAAGTATCTCTACCCAAAGGATTGTGAATCTGGAGGGTGTACCTCGTAGCCTTGAAATCGAGTGTGTAATTGTGCAATTGCTTTTGAAAGGAAATCCGTACTTGTGTGCGGGACTGGATGTAGGGTAACTCCGAACCAGTATAAAATCCGGCGTGTTCTTTCCTTTTATTGCTTTTACTTTATTTCTGCATCTGTGTTTGTTCCTGTGATCGTATCAGTGTCTGAATATTGCATACATTTGTGTTTAAATTAACATAAACTCAAAAAAAAATTAGCAATTCCTTAAAACACTGTTCACCCCCTCTAGTGTTTATCCTAGCCTTAAGATCCATAATCCGCATTTCTAATAATAGTGGGCAGGACCCAAAAGGATAGTCGCATGGGGAGATCAGCCATCATCAGTCAGAGTGAGTTCGGAAAAGACTAGAGTTAAACCAACAGACCAATGACTCTTTCACTATCGAGACAGTGGATGAGGGGCACAACCAATTGGATGTTTAGATTGTTCGCAGTAGGGCATAACCACTTAGCTCTTGAAAGGTCATTCGATTAGTTGAGGGGGGCTGCATGAGGCCATAGCCACGATGAGAAAAGAGACAGACAAAGTAGAATATATGTATTATAGGCCTAACAAAGAGGAACTTTATAGATATAGAAAATTCTCGATCGAATTCCATACAAGGTAGAACTTTTGGCAGAATTCAGAGAGTAGACAGAACAATTACGTGTGGTCCTCAAGGTACACACTGGGTGGTACATTGTGGATGTCCGAGCACTAGTATAAGCTAGTGCGGATGCAGTTTCATGTTTTCATTGTAGACGACGAAACATCTATATTGTAGGCCTCATGAAGTTGTCCTTTACAGATGTAGTAGCGAGATGATCGAGTCCTTTTCGAGGAGGATACGGAAGGTACTATGGGTAGTACCTATGACCGATGCGGTCTTTGGGCATGCAACTGTATATGTATTTATGTATGTATGTATATTGGTAATTAGGTCTTAATCTACTATGGAGCAGATGGGTACTATTCACGCACTGAGATGAGAGTATTATAAACCCTATAAACCTAATATAACAAAAAATGTAAATAGAATGGTATATGTAGAATTATGCTTAGAAGTTTATAATTTGTCCATTCACCACAACTTTAGTTCTGACCCCCTCCTCATATCATCCCACAGGTTAGATAGATGGCAGAGATTTTTCGGCTTTGAGACACTTATTTAGAAAGTTTTATTACCTTGGTGAGTATTTACTTACTATTATATTTTATTCAATTCCATTGTGAGATATTTATTTTAGCTCTAATATATTTATCTTTGCCTATTTGCAGGGTACCAGTTACCCAATTCGGGCTTTAGTGGGCTTGGATTTTAGCATTTTTGCGAAAAATCCAGACCCATTGGAACTTGGGTTGTTACATAGTTACAATACTAAAACTATACATTTTTAAATTTTATGCTTCTTAAACTAGAAATGCAAATTAGAGCATGTGTTGAGTTGCATGTTTGATTACTATTCATGGTTATGTTTCCCGTTGATATGTATGCATTTTTTGTTTTTGCATGCATGTTGCTATGTTTTGCTTCTCAAGCTTATGCACGTTACATATATGGTAGTACATTTCTTCTCTTTTATGTTCATAACTCTCTTTTTCTTGTGTAAGAAAAAGATAGGTACATGGAAGCAAAAGATTACCATTTGGTTTTTTTTCGTGTTCACATTCATATATAAATATTTAAGTTGCTTGGTAAAATAAGTTGCAAAAGAGTATGAAGTTGGTAGAGATGATATAATGTTGTTGTGTTGTCCCCATATATTGGAGGTCCCAGATACGGGCTTATATTGTTGGGATGGGATTTTTCGGACCTATTCGTGCAAACGAGGTGCTATTGAATTTTACCGAAACAAGAGAGACTTTGAATAACTATGGGTTCGAAGATGTTTTCTTTCTCTGGGAATTTTGAGGACGAAATTCTTTTAAATGGGAGACTGTAATAGCCCGAATTTTTAACGATGTGATATTTAAATAATTAATTGAAATATTGAATCATTATTGAATTAAAAGTCCAAAATATGACTTTTCCTATACGGCGAATTAGGACTCAAGACCACTGTAGGATCATTTTCACACAAGAGGGGTGTGAATAGGGTGATAATAAAAACTATGCTGAAATAAAAATAATAAAAGAAAGTGATGAAGTAAAAATCACACACAGATTTACCCAACTTTGGCAAAAACCTGCGTACTTGCTACAAAACTTGCTATAGGTAAACTCGAAATTAAGCAGTTAGATGCTTATAAATACACATAAACTTGCTACACCCGCTAAGTTGACTAACCTAACTCTAAGCTCAAAACCCTACCACAACTTAGCCACTGAATTACGAATTCTCAAACTACAAAACCGTAGTTCGTAAACCTAGTTAAACTAGAGTCTGATTTAAATAAGAATTAAAAAACAAACATGACAACTAAAAATAAATACACAACCCTAATAAAACTTATTCGACCTAAATAAATAATAAAATGGAATAAAATCATACGACCCACTTAAAAAAAATTGTTTCTCTTTTATTTTGCTTCTGGTTCCATGCTATCTCGTTTCTTTTTCAATCTGGAATTAGGATTAGTGATGAATTTAAGGCGCCGATTCAATTGAAAAAAAATTGAACTGTATGCTCATATGCTTTCGATGCTCAATACGATTACAGCTACTTCTTCAATCTGTGTTCTTCGATTTGCTTTGCGGCCGTTTCAAGATCGAGTTCAAATTGAAAAAAAATTGATATGTGATTTTACATTCAATTTCTCTCTTGATTTGCTTGAACTTGAACTCGATGATCATTTGCCGATGATGATACTGGGCATTTATAGGGATCGAAACCCTATATTTCGTTCGTATATTTTTAGTTGGAATCTTTCATGATTTTATCACTTGCGTTGATTTTTTATATACGCCTGTGGTGATTCCGACTTGTTCATTAGATACGAATTACTCCATATATTTTTTATGAATTTGAATCTGCTCTGTTCTTCACTGCCCTGACCTATTCATTGTTTGCTGATTTGTTGGTATTTAAATTAGGGAAAATATTTTAACTTCGTGAAGATTTTTTTCAACAGTGGCTTTATTCAATTTGCAGCTGATAATTATCCAAGGGTTGATTTTCTTCATTTCTTGACCGATGTTCACGCTGCTACTTGTTCATCATGTTATAACCTCTATGAATTTTTCTACAGTTATTTGAATTTGTTGTACGTGTGCCTTCGCTTGAACTAAAGAACTTGTATTCATGAAGTCTGGTTTGTGTACTGCATTTCACTTTGAATTAAATTGGTCTGGTCTCATGTCTTTATTTCATGTGCATTGCCCCGGTGCTATATGCATCGTCATTTGTGTTCATTTTATTCTTGTGCCTGAATGCATTGAGTCTGGTTGCATATGTGGATGTTTTGATGTTGCATTGTGTTCACGTACAATTGGAGTCAGGTTCCTTGTGTTCACGTGCATTGCAATCTGATTCATCTATCTCCAATATGGTGGTCTGAAGTGTACATGTCTTGATTTGAGACTTCGTGTTGCATTTCATTTATCTGGGTTGATACACTTGGTCCTTTAACTGCTGTTGTATTGATCTGCTGCATTGTGCATGCTTGGTTCTATGTTGAAATCTTCATATATCTCCATTTCTGAAATGTTTTGACTTGAAGTCTGGTTGTTTGTCCTCAATTCTGGTCACTTGTTGACTTGTTTTTCAAGTGGTTTCATGTTGTCACTTTGAAGTCAGGTCTGTGTTCACAACTTGAGTTATGATAGTCTGTCGTAGTTCCATTTGAGTCTGTTGGTCTTCATGTCTGGTGTCTTGTTGCACTTGAAGTTTGGTTTCATCTCCATTTCATTGCTATAATGCCTACATGTCTAGGCTGAAATGTTGCATTCACCACTTTATACATGTAAGCATGTTGAACTGTTGTGTCTGGTCTGGTTGTTATTATAGTCTTGTTCCATTTTTACATGTTGTAACCATTTGCACCTGACCATGCCTAAGACTTTATTGCTTTTTGAACTGAATTTTGTTTTGTATTTTAGATTTCACCTGTGTTGAATCCAATTTTTGCTTGGGTTTGACTTTGTGCTCACCTATCCCTGCAATTTTAATAAGCAAGTGTATTTCGGTGTGCACGACCATGTGGCATGTATAGTCATACACTGTGCATCTCATAAGTTGTTTATGTAAGATGAATTAAATTAAAATGGTGACAAATAACCTAAATAATTGAGGTAAACGACATTTTCAAACACATACTTCATTTTGCACTGCAAAATATTTCTTTTTTAATTTTACTGCGTCAATGTTTATTTTATAGATAGTTCATATGCTGGATACAGGCTGAAACAAAGTTGAAAATAAAGTGCGAGTGTTGCGTGAATTATGTAGTGAGGTATAATTGTATGTAAAATGGTAAAGTGAAAATTGTGTTGTAACTGAAAATGTGCAGTGAGAGATTAAATTTATACTACTCGAATTTGTAATAAAATATTTGTTTGAATAAAATATTTGTTTAAATATGAATTGTGAGTTACTCATTTTATTCAACAAATATTTATTTAATTACATGGAAAAATAAAATAGTACAATAATAAATATATTTAAATGAATATATATATATATATATGTTTATTATCATCAAACAAAAATCATAGGCTATTGTATTCTACAATCTCCCTTTTTTGATGATAACAAAGATATATTAAGATTTTGACTCTATTAAATGTATTTGGTCCTGATGAATACTCCCCCTATTTGAATACTCCCCCTACAACAAAGCTCCCCCTTCACATATGAATGAAAATAATGAAAAAATATACAATAAACCCAGATGGGAATATGAAAATAAAAAATTTGAATTTATTTGCCAATCTTAACTTCTCTCCCCCTTTTATTATCAGCAAAAGAGTAACAGTCTTAGAAAAAGAGTGATAAAGTGATAGACAATAATACAACATTGATACCTAATCGAGTATAAATATTAAATTTCAATAAAAATAAAAAAAACATACATACTCTATTATGCGCATAATCCACATTAGAGCGACCGGGGTGATGTCGGCATAGAAAACCATATAGTCGTGTCCATTTGTAGTATATTTATAATAGAAATTTAAATACTTACTAACTATGCATAACCGTTAGAACTTTTAAATGAGATTAGTAATATTCTCAATTTTTATTAAAAAAATGAATTCCAAGTATCTTTAAACCATGCAAAAGCATAAGGACTTTTAAACGGGCTAGAATCAACTCGCCCATTTCAACCAATTTTGATATGTGTTATATACATGCATAACCGTGAGGACTTTTAAATGAGCATGAGACATATAATCAAAGATTCCAAGTAGTTCACCCATGCATAACTGTGAGGACTTTTAAATGAGAGCGAGTACATTCGGATGATTTTATTGCTAATTAATTGAAAAAATAAATAATTTCCTCTTTAAATACCACATTTTGACATATTATATTGGATTTTGATGAGTGATTGTCATAGAAATATGATAGGAATAGAGATGTTCATGGAATTTTTACCAACCAAAGTTGTTATAAATTTTTTTAAATTTTTTAAAGAAATATACTAAATACTATCTCAAGTCATAATGTATTATTAATATCAACACTCGTCACTTTTTTCAGTTACTATTTATCTTTTCCATAATCAGTAGGGAGTCAGAATAGTTAACATAGACATTTAAGATCAAATTCAAAAATGTAAAATCAAATTTCTAAAATGCCTAAAGTGAGATGAAGTCGACAAAAACTATTTTCTGGAAGGGGTTTTGTAAAATGTCTGCTAATTGAAAATCAATATAAATAATTAAATAATTTCAACATGAGATGATATCAGATACCACTTGTATTTGAGGTATTCATGGTGAGATATGTTGGTATGTACAACACTTGAATTATTTTTTGAAATTTTCAGTACATCCATTTATATCAAGCACAGTTAAAGTAATCTATACTGAGCAAAAATATGCATTCAAAAATTTTGTCAAAGCAGTTTTGAAAATTGATTTGATAGACATGAAGAGAGTCAATAATGATAGTTGTTTCAAAGTAGTTGACAATCTTTGTTTTGATGACTCGCTCAATTTGAAACCTTGTGGCATGCATCCCTGCAATTTTAACAAGCAAGTGTATTTCGGTGTGCACGACCTTGTGGCATGTATAGTGATACACTATGCATGTCACAAGTTGTTCTGTAAGATGAATTAAAAGAAAATGATGACGAATAACCCAAATAACCGAGGCAAACAATATTTTCAAACACACAATTCATTTTTCACTGCAAAATATTTCTTTTTTAATTTTACTACTTCAATGTTTATTTGCAGATAGTTCATATGCTGGATACAGGCTGGAACAAAGTCGAAAATCAAGTACGAATGTTGAGTGAATTATGTAGTGAGGTGTAATATGTTTGTAAAATTGTAAAGTGAAAATTGTGCTGTAATTGAAAGTGTACAGTGAGAGCTTAAATTTGTACCGTTCGAATTTGTAATAAAATATTTGTCTGAATAAAATATTTGTTTAAATATGAATTCTGAGTTATTTATTTTATTCAACAAATATTTATTAAATTATGTGGAAAAATAAAATAGTACAATAACAAATACATTTAAATGAATATATATGTTTATTATCATCGGACAAAAATCATAGGCTATTGTATTCTACAACCACCTCTATTGACTCCAAGTCAATGCTACGAATGAAAATGAGTATAAATATCGCTATATTTAGAATCGAGCGATCCAATGGCTGAAAACGACATTAAGATGCATGAATTATCATCCTAGAGCAATATCTCCAATAGCGACAAAACTTATACCATCGAGACCGGAATAACAAGGCGATGTGCATCGACGAGTTCGTTGCGAACCGATGTGCTATGTGATCGTATATGCTCAAAATATGTTAGGATATATATATATATATATATATATATATATATATATATATATCACTCCATAAACCAGATTTTCCCTACATCATTTTCTTTCCTCTTTCACTTTATCTTTTTTTCCTCTTCTTAGTAAACAAAATATCGCCTCCACCTTTAAAAATAAAATTAGAGAGCATCAGTCGATGATAAATCATGAGACCATATCCGTTGGACTAGTGGCGTGATGGGCTTCAAATCCATATAGACTTTGGCATGTGTGGCGAGGTTTGTGGGTAATCGAATTTTTCAGCGTTGACTAGGGTTGTGGCCCAAGGGAGGTGGAGAGACAATTAAGTGGAACAAAATGCAAAATTGTGTCTCTCTTGGCGAAGCACAACCCATAATAGAAACTGCCAGAGGTCCGGCATACCTAGGCAAAAAGTAACATTTCAATGGTGGGAACTGCGGCAGCAAGTCGCGAATCACTAGGGGGTACGGATATGGTGGCAGCTGGTCTATTGCAATGAGTAAGCGCTGTGTGACACATAGGAGCTGTCGGTTCATCGAATCATCTTGTGTAAGTAGAGAAATCACTGAGTGATGATTGACCGAATTGGGTGTGTGCACGACCTTTGTGCATATGGGATCAATATTAGTGAAGAAGGGTTTAAGCATGATTAGGTAATTACTTAATTAATTATATATTAATTAATCTCATTTCATATTTAACTCGTATCTCTTGCATACGACGTCCAATCGAGACGCGGCCTTCGCCGTTGCACTTATAGTGAGATTATGTACGTCATAATATGGGCTTGGACTTAATTTATACACTTATATAGTTCGGGTTAATGGAATTATAACTCTGAATTTGTATTTTGGTAAAAATCCCCGTAATTTTATATATAGAAAAATATTACCCAGTAGAGATAGATATATGTATGTGTGTGTGAGAAACATTTTCTTCATTCGATTGGATTTGGTTGAGTGAATATATGGAATAATTGATTAAAATCTCGTATATTTATATTGTGTTCTATTCGTATTGAATAGAGCTAGATAGCGATGATATTGATTTATAGCATGATTATAAATTAATTAGACTTTAAATGATCATTATATTAGTGATAGAAATATTATTATATATTTTATTACTAATTGAAATAAGAATACCACTTTGAATAAGAGTTAAAGGGCTTAAAAATGATTTATAAGTTAATGATTTATTTCATAAAATAATGAAATTATTTTATAAAAATAACAGAAAAGGGATTGGACTTTTATTTAAAATATTTCAGCAAATAAAAGTAAGGCGGGTTAAGATGTAATTTAATAACTTACTTGAATATATATACGTATGCATATATGCATGAGCGGGTATGTCTATACGTGTATTTGAGGTTATATAACAATCAAAGCAAATCTTGTATTGTAGTTAGAATTATCCATAATGTTTGTTCAATTGTGTAAATAAATTTATATGTGTATATAATCAAATTGCAAGCAAACTTATGTAGATATAATGACTATCAGGTGCGCTAACTTGCATAAGAGAATGTCGGATCGAGTAATCGTTCCGATGAAGCTCGAAACGTGATTTTCAAATAATTGTGTTTGCATATATGTGTGTGCATAGGCGTACATGAGTGATCGACCTACGTATGAGTAACATACAAGGCAAGAAGTCCGATAGGGTTGTTTTGGAGTTTAGAGGAAGCCTGCTTGCTAAAATTACCAATTATAGGCGTACGGTGCGATCCACAAAGGTCTTAGGTATTTAGCATATGACACTTATGGTCATTATAGTGGTATGATGATTCTAACTATTGGGACTAGGTATCGAGTATACAAAGTAGATCACAATTTATGCTCATTATAGGGTACGATGATATCTACATGAGACTTGTAGCTCAGGATATATGTATATTCAAATACTGATGTGCATGTAAATGTGCGTATTTTTACCACCATATTTACTCTATTTAAATTCAATAAATGATCATATTAGGTGTTTTAACTTGTTTAAACCAAAATTCTAATTATTTTCAAATTGTTACATATTCATCTTCATATAGGAGCAAAATGCTCATTCTTGTGCATAAACTAATTTGAAAATTTTAATTGGAAATTTCTATATTATTTTGTAGGAATTAAAAATCATTTACAAGTGGTTTCATGAAGGAATATGCATGTACATAAAAGTTACAAAGCAATGAAGATGGAAATAATTCAAAGTGGTGATCATGGAGAATCCCACTTACCCATCTACCTTAATGTACACTTAGGAGCTAATGCACATGCTGAAAGGCCATTAAATCTTCATGCACACTTAATGGATGATTATTTGAAGTTAATGATAACTTGGTCACCACACTTCCTAAGAGGGTATTTTGGTTAGTTCTCAAAAAAAGTGAATTAGGATTTTAAACTTGTATAAATACCCCTTATGTCTCATGTAATCATCTCCTCTTCTTTAGGCTCTCTTCTCTTAGTCTCTTCTCTTAGTTGAGTTTAGCTCAAAAATAAAATGAGAGCACTTTTTCTTTTCATGGCTACTTAGCCATTTCTTTTATGTAATTTTTTTATGCAATTTAATACATGTTCTTTTCCTTTCCTTTTTTATTTCCTTTCATGTTAATAATGTAGTTTACTTTTCATGCAAGTATATTAGTATTTACTTCTTTTTACTTAGCTTTTCTTTTCATTTTGCTCTCTTTTTCCTCTTCTTTTTGTTCAATATTGCAAGCTACATTTATTGATTTGTTATCAAATATGAAAGGCTAAGCCCCTTCAATTTAGAGGTAATGAAGCTCTCTAATTATGTAGCTTCAACATAACTTGTTAATTTTGATCTCTTTTGTGCTTAAATGAATGTTGATGTGGTTTATTGTTTCATGTTGAATTTGATAGTCTATGTTGTTAAGCTATGCTTAAACAATCACAAACAATAAGTACCTCTTCATTTACATATGATGATGGTAATTAAGTAAATGTTGAAATTAAAATTTGATCGTCTATATTTATAATTAATAGTTAATAGACCATACTTAAAATAGATTTTTCTTTCAACTTGTTGTCATATTTCATGAGAATTAAAAGTGGTATAAAGGTTGTGTTACAGTTTGATGGCTTATGTTGAGCTAACTAATAGCAAATATGTCATACTTATAATAAACACATCATTTAAATTGACTTATGACCAAAAATGAGAGATCATAATTTCATATTTTGTTGAACCATGTGGTCTAGAGAGTGGATTTATCTCTAAATTATCTTTCTACTCTCATATTTTTATCATTTTCTTTTTGTTAATTTTATTATTTTTTTAGCTTAACATCATCAATTCTTTGTTTAATTTGATTGAATAGGGATTTAAAACCAACAATTCCCTGCAGATCGACCCGTACTCACTACGTACTACGATAGTACGTCATGTGCTTGCGGTATAAATTTTATTATAAACTCGTTTGGCTATTTTCTAACTCGATGGACACTTAACCATCCGAACAAGTTTTTGACGCTATTGTCGGAAAATTGCTTTGCTTTTAGTGTTTTATTCTTCGAATTATTTTGTTTTATTTTTGTGTGTTTTATTTTGTGTGTTTTTTTTGTTTGTTTGCTTGCATTTAAAAAAAGGAGTATTGTGTTGTGTGTTTGTCGTTTGATTTTTGTTGCGTGCTTGTTGTTTTTCTTGCATTTGCGTTCCTATTAAAAAAGAAAAAAAAAACAGAACACAATTTCAAAAAAAAAATTGTTGCATTACTTTTACATTTTTGCATTTACAATTACATTTTCTCCTTATAACTTTGCATTTACAAAAAAAGTGTACACTTGTGCACTGTTCACTGTGCACGGTGCACTTTACTGCTTCTGGTATCACCACTCAACACTTTTGATCACTTCTCCACACAGCAGCCACATCTTCCTTTGACTTGGTTATCATCATAAATCTCTGGCTACTTCTACCATTCACAACACAACAGCCACACTTCATCACCCACTTTTGTAACTTTCCACCAACATTCATTGCCATGTTTTTCAACTACCCTCAACAGATCAGCAAGTGCTACCAAGCAGTTGCTCATTATCCAACATTTTCTCAATCACCATTCTAATTTTGTGTCATCCTACTTCATTTTATCCACTGCACAAATATATCCCTCTATGCACTATGCATATCACAACCACTACATCATCTCCTTAAGCAAACACACCATCCACATACAAGCACATCCATCCGCTGCATATCACATTACTGCCTCTTATCATCTATATGTTGTCACATCAAAAAGAGTCGCAGCAGGACACAGTTGTTACATACACTCAAGAAAACCAACCGTCCATTGCCCACATTACCTCTACAAAGCTAATCATCATCAACTGCCATCCACCTCTGTTAAACAACAGCCTGCACATCCTGTTAGAAATGAATGAATGAGGAAGTGGGGAAGAGGAAGAATTAGAGTGTGTATTGAAACAAAGTCCCACATCATGGGATATTTGTTTCAATATCACCTTATATATCACAACCCATTATACTAAATCAAAAGAAAAGAAGAAGGAGACATGAAGACTTGTGGCAATGTAGGCTTTGGGCCTTCATATTAAATTTAAAATGTCAAAGATTGGGCCTTGGGCCTTGGGGCTCTTGGGGTCTCGTGATTAGATGGGCCTCCGTCTGCCTCTTGGGCCTGCGTGCGCCTGTCGGTTAAAGGGTCGCAACCTTTCCAACAGTCACGACTGCTCCGAATAGGCACCTCCTCCAGCCTGTATATAGGGGCCCGCAGAACGAGATTCAAGGAAAAAACAGTTCTCTTCTTATTCCTTCTCCTCTTCCCACTTCACTACTCTCAGATCTATAATTACTTCAGTTCGTCATCGCTCCGTCTGCACGCACAGCATATCGGGGCCGGTCCGTTTCATCCTGTGAGACAAATTGCTCATATCCTTTGGTGCATATAAGGGGGCAATATTGTTTTAAGGAAACAGTTTCTACTGGACTCGGACACCATAATCGGTAATACTTTTCATACAGATCTAGTCACGCAATTTTGTGTTACAATTTATTAAAATTAGTGACAGTTTTTGTCGTTACTACTTCTGTTTTATTCTGTAACTATTATTGAAGTTACAGTTGGTTTCGTAACACTTTCCGGTGATTGCGAATAGCATTCTTGAAACAATTTTCTATTGTTGTAGACGACGACGTCTCAAAATAGCTACAGCATAACGCTGCACCGATACAGACGGTGACAAACACTCAGCCAGCGCCTCTGGTTCCAACAATGGTATCTCATGGAGAAAGGCCAGAAAAGTTCAACGGGACGGACTTCAAGCGTTGGCAACAGAAGATGTTGTTTTATCTAACAACATTAGGCCTCGCCAAGTTTCTAACCGAAGATGCTCCTGAAGTTGGCGAACTCGAACCCGATGCAATCAATGTTAAGGCCGCAAATTTCTGGAAAAATTTGGACTTTATGTGTAAAAACTATATTCTGAATGGTCTGGATAATAGCCTCTACAATGTCTATTGTACTGTTGCACCATCCAAGGAACTCACGACGGCCTTGGACAGAAAGTACAAAACTGAAGATGCAGGCATGAAGAAATTCATCGCTGGCAAATTTCTCGACTTCAAAATGGTTGATTCAAAGACTGTGATAAACCAGACTCAAGAACTACAACTGATCATCCATCAACTGAAAGATGAAGGGATGATACTTAGCGAATCTTTCCAGGTTGCCGCAACCATTGAGAAACTTCCTCCATCGTGGAAGGACTTCAAAAATTACCTTAAGCATAAGCGTAAGGAAATGACAATGGAAGAACTCATAGATCATCTGCGAACTGAGGAAGATAATAGAAATTATGAGAAAAAGATCTCTCATAATATGGCTGCCAAAGCAAATGTTGTTGAGTCAGATAAACCTAACAAGAGAAAACGTGAGAATGCGCCTCAGAAGTCAAAGAAAAAATTTCAGGGTTCTTGCCATAACTGTGGAAAGAAGGGGCATAAAGCAGCCGAATGTCGCGCTCCCAAAAAGAAGAAATCAGAAGCAAATACGGCTGAAGTTACAGATGGCACTTCTAATATGGATTTATGTGCAGTAATATCAGAATGCAACCTTGTTGGTAATTCAAAGGAATGGTTTGTAGACACAGGTGCCACTCGACACATATGTGCTAATAAGTGGATATTTATAACTTATAAAACTGCAACTGATGATAAACAACTTTTCATGGGCAATTCATCTGCATCAAAGGTCGAAGGCAAGGGAAAAGTTGTGCTGAAACTAACTTCTGGAAAATAGCTTACTTTAAGTGATGTTCTTCACGTTCCAGAAATCCGCAAGAATTTGATATCAGGGTCCTTGCTTAGAAAGCATGGCTTCAAATTAACATTTGTATCCGATAAGTTTGTATTATCTAAGAATGGAGTGTATGTAGGAAGAGGATATGTGTGTGATGGTTTATTCAAGGCAAATGTAACAACTATTGTACCAAACATTGATATGAATAAATGTGAATCTTCTGCTTATATTGTTGACTCTTCTAACATATGGCATTCTAGATTAGGGCATGTGAATTTTGATACTCTGCGAAAAATGATTAATCTAGAATGTATACCAAAATGTAACATAGACTCCAACTATAAATGTAAAATTTGTGCAGAAGCAAAATTGACAAGAACCTCGTCTCATCATGTTGAACGAGAACTGAACCTCTAAACCTTATACACACTGATGTATGTGATCTGAAAATGTGTCAAACTAGAGGAGGAAAAAGATATTTCATTACGTTTATTGATGATTGTACTAGGTACTGCTATGTGTATCTCCTTACAAGCAAGGATGAAGCATTCGATATGTTTAAACAGTATAAAGCAGAAGTTGAGAATCAACTCAATAGGAAAAATTAAAGCTTTAAGAAGTGATAGAGGAGGAGAATATGAATTTCCTTTTGAGGAATTCTGCGCTGAGCATGGCATTATACACCAAACTACAGCACCATATTCACCTCAATCCAACGGTATAGCCGAACGGAAAAATAGAACTCTTAAAGAAATGATGAATGCTTTATTAATCAGTTCTGGCTTGCCGGATAACTTTTGAGGAGAAGCTATTATTTCGGCAAACCATATTTTAAATAAAATACCACGAAAGAAAACATCCAAGTCTCCTCACGAACTTTAGAAAAATAGACCGGAATCATACAAATACTTAAAAGTGTGGGGGCGTCTTGCCAAAGTAGAGATACCTAAACCAAAGAAGGTCAAGATAGACCAAAAACAATTGATTGTGTATTCATTGGATATGCACAAAACAGTGTTGTTTATCGATTTTTAATACACATATCTGAAATTGATGATATTCATGAAAATACCATCATTGAGTCGAGAAATGCAAGATTTTTCGAACATGTATTCCCTTTAAAACAGGGCACTGAGAGTAATACTCATAAGAGACCAAGGGAAGATGAAATCTCCAATTCTCTTGAGGATATTGAAGATAACCTTCAGCAAATTAGTGCTGATCAACAAGTGGAGGAACCAAGAAGAAGTAAAAGGTCTAGAACCTCAAAAACCTTTGGACCAGACTTCTATACCTTTATGTTAGAAGATGATCCATTGACATACAAACAAGCTATGTCCTCCAGCGATGCCCCTTACTGGAAAGAGGCTATTAACAATGAGATAGAAACCATTATGGCTAACCATACCTGGGAGTTAATTGATTTACCTCAAGAATGCAAGACATTAGGTAATAAATGGATAATTAAAAAGAAATTGAAACCTGATGGTTCAATAGACAAGTACAAAGCTCGTCTTGTAGTCCAAGGATTCAGACAAAAGGAAGAACTGGACTATTTTGATACATATTCACCAGTGACAAGGATAACATCAATTAGGATGCTAATTGCAATTGCATCCATACTTGATTTAGAAATACATCAAATGGATGTAAAAACTGCATTTTTAAATGGTGACCTAGAAAAAGAAATATATATGAAGCAACCTGAAGGGTTTCTGAGCTATGGAAAGGAAAATAAAGTATGCAAATTAGTAAAGTCTCTTTATGACCTTAAACAAGCTCCAAAACAATGGCATGAGAAATTTGATGAAACTATGTTATCAAATGGATTCACAATAAATGAATCGGATAAATGTGTCTACACGAAACACACACATTTAGGATATGTCATTGTTTGTCTTTATGTTGATGACCTGTTGATCCTAGGAAATAACAAGGCCATAATAACTTCTACAAAGAATATGTTATCCTCTAGATTCGATATGAAAGACCTAGGACTGGCTGATGTGATATTGGGTGTCAAAATTTTGAGAACACCACAGGGATATGCATTATCTCAATCACATTACATCGGTAAGATACTTGAAAAATTCAAGCAATATAATATAACTATTGCAAAATCACCCATGGATATGAACCAAAATTGGGTAAAGAACACTGGTGATGGTATCTACCAGCTTGAATACTCTCGTATACTAGGAAGTATCATGTATGTTATGAACTGCACTAGGCCAGATATCGCATACGCTGTAAGTAAGCTGAGTAGATTTACCAGTAATCTTGGTAAACATCACTGGAAAGCGATAATCAGAGTTCTAGGATACCTAAAGTATACTCAGAACTATGGTCTACACTATACAAACTACCCCTCAACAGTGAGAGGATACAGTGATGCTAATTGGATAACTAGATCACAAGATACAAAGTCTACAAGTGGATATATGTTCACATTAGGAAATGGAGCAATATCATGGAAATCATCCAAACAGACTTGTATAGCTAGATCAACGATGGAATCAGAGTTTATTGCACTAGATAAGACCGCACAAGAAGCAGACTGGCTTCGAAGTTTCTTGGAAGATATTCCACATTGGAGCAAACCTATGCCTCCAATATGTATACATTGTGATAGTCAATCAGCAATTGAAAGAGCTAATAGTACACTATACAATGGTAAATCTAGGCATATTCGTCGTAGACATAAAACAATAAGACAACTTCTCTCTAATGAAGTTATCACTATAAACTACATAAGGTCAAAAGATAACATAGTGGATCCACTAACTAAAGGCTTGCCAAGAGAGAAAGTTCAAACCTTATCGATGGGAATGGGGTTAAGGCCCATGGAATAAAAGTTTTTTTTAATGGAAACCCCACCTACTTGACTGGAGATCCCAAGATCTAGGTTCAAAGGGACAACTAAATTTAAGAGAAACTTGACGGCACTGTTACACACAAACCATTCCTATGATAAGTCAGTGCTTTATTTGTTGGAAAAATAGGATAAGTATTGATACATTTTAATGATGTTTGTACTTGAGGAATTGTGAATAACCTTTACAGAATCACCTACGTAAGTGCGAAGCGCCGCTTCAAAGAGAATTATGAGGCCAAATTCTCTAAGCACTTATGATACCAGGCAGGTGTTCAAGGCAAAAATGAACACATACAGAGAACGAAGGATTATAAGAAACATTTGTCGTGTGTTATCTATTGTAGAATTACACAAAAGGTTTACAGTTCAAGGACATTCTATGTCTACTGATTCACCTGTAACTCAAATAGGTAAACACTAGGAAAGTTCAAGGCCCCTGTGCTACTTTAACCGATACGATAAATGGTTCGTGAAACTAAGAACAACTGCTCATTCTTGTGGGGGATTGTTAGAAATGAATGAATGAGGAAGTGTGGAAGATGAAGAATTACAGTGTGTATTGAAACAAAGTCCCACATCATAGGATATTTGTTTCAATATCACCTTATACATCACAACCCATTATACTAAATCAAAAGAAAAGAAGGAGGAAACATGAAGACTTATGGAAATGTAGGCTTTGGGCCTTCATATTAAATTTAAAATGTCAAAGATTGGGCCTTGAGCCTTGGGGTCTCGTGATTAGATGAGCCTCCGTCTGCCTCTTGGGCCTGCTGCGCTAAAACGGCTAATTTTGGACTTCAAAATTAGACCGTTGCACCTGTACGCGCGCACCTGTCGGTTAAAGGGTCGCAACCTTTCCCACAGTCACGACCGCTCCAAATAGGCATCTCCTCCAGCCTATATATAGGGGCCCGCAGAACGAGATTCAGGGAAAAAAAACAGTTCTCTTTTTCTTCCTGCTCCTCTTCCCACTTCACTGCTCTCAGATCTATAATTACTTCAGTTCGTCGTCGCTCCGTCTGCACGCACAGCATATCGAGGCCGGTCCGTTTCATCCTGAATGACAAATTGCTCATATCCTTCGGTGCATATAAGGGGGCAATATTGTTTCAAGGAAACAGTTTCTATTGGACTTGGACACTATAATCGGTAATACTTTTCATATAGATCTAGTCACGCAATTTTGTGTTACAATTTATTAAAATTAGTGACAGTTTTTGCCGTTACTACTTCTGTTTTATTCTGTAACTATTATTGAAGTTACAGTTGGTTTCGTAACACTTTCCGGTGATTGCGAATAACACATCCCACAGTCTCCTCCCCTACATCAAACATACCACTTCACAACTCCAATAGAACACAAATCAACACTGCCCTGATACCACTTCCCCTTCCTCCACTGCAACCACACACCCACGTCTGCCACACCACAAGCGCACTAACCTGCTAAAACCACTGACCTGCCATCAGAGAACATCAACATACACTGAACACATTTCATCATCGAGAAACAATCCCCTGTCTACTCACCAAACTGCCACTAACATTGCAAAGCATTGCTGCTCCTATTTCATCATTGACAATATCCACTACTATCCACACCTCCAAACTCCAGCAAACTATAAATAACCACTGCTCCATTGATTGCTTCATCTCAAACCACATCACACTGCAAAACTTGAATCACATCCTTTACATCCGCCATCACTAGTGATGGACTCTGGTATCCTTTCCACTCCTCAACCATCTGACTTCTATATACAAATCTCCGCCATCTCCACATAACTGCCTGTACATACATCACATTTACCTGGCTGTTACCCACTGAAACCACACTGCATTCACTTACTCAACCACAAATCACCTTACCTCCTACAGTATTTGCCGAACTCAGCAATTCCTTCACCTCTTCCTCTCATTGTAAACACCCGCAGCTTCAAATACACCTAACACAGCCATCAACCACCACGCGACTTCCACGAACTCCACCTCAACCCCCTCAACCACCACGCGAACCTTCTTCACCACCAAAATCAACCGCAACCTCAAATCCCACTCCACCAGTCAACAATGCCCCTAAACAATCACCAATTCATCGCCTGCAAATAACCATCCCCCACGACCAAATCTGCTCTTCCTTCTTTCCGCAACCAAAAACATCACCTGAATTCGAACGTCAGCCATCGAATCCCCATTCACCGCAGTCGCCTCGAACAAGACAGCAACCCAAGCGATTTTCCCCATCACCACGGATCGCAAATCCATGAAAACTGAATCGTACCAGAGATTGACTTCGGGGTTTTGGGAATTTCGTATGAATTTTGTTTTGGTGGGAATGATAATTTTTTTGGAGATTTCGAAGAGTGTTGAAAGCGATAGATTGTATTTGAGAATCCTGATCTTTGTTTTGCTTTAGGATTTAAGTGTTTGGGCCGGATCTTAAAAAATATATTAAAACTGTTGGGCCGACAATTTTGTTTTAAATTGTTTTAGGGATTGTTATTGTCTTGAGAAGTTTGAAACAAGAATTCTCTAAAAAATTCTTGTTCACCTAAAGAAAAAATCTTTTGTGTTTCTTTTTATTTTCGTTTGTTTAGGAGATTATTTGCTTAGGTGATTATTTTGTTTTTTTTTCCAATTATCCTTCCTAAAATATAATATAAAAAAAAAAAAAAAAAAATACAACAACAACAAGCGTTTATATAAAAAAAGGTTTTCAGTTGTTTGGTTTCGCTTGTTTTCATTTCTTCTTTAGTAAACTAATTTAAAAACAAATGTATATATATCTTGTTTTTTAATTTTTCGATTGCAGGAAATAAAAGGAAGAATAACTTGCTGAAAACTGTCGCTCCGCTTGCCAAATAAATTGCTTACTTATAATTTTTTTACACTCTTATCTTTTTTTTGCATAGTCGATTGCTTGCATTTTATAAAAGAAAAAAAATTCAAAAAACCAAAAACAAAAATCCATTAATAATTGCATTGTTAATACCCGTATAATTTCAGTTTTGCATTTGATCTTAGAATTTTATTAATAATAATGATTAGACATCGATAACACTTAACTGTATATTGACAAATTGTCTTCTTCAAAGAATTTACTTTCTTGGTGTCTAGGCTACGACAGAGTAATAACAATTTATAAATATTATAGTGATTCGTAAATATTATAGTGGTTGTTCCGCTAAAGGTACTTAAACCTTCGGCTACATTGCTACGGTGATTCATGGTGCACCGATAAATTATGCACGTTACCTGGCTAAGAACTATCTTGTTGATTTAATACAGAGTGTGATTATACAATTTTGGGTTAACTTAGGATAAATCATTTGGAATTAACCCTTGCATTCATTTAGTTGCATTAGTTCATGCATATTTAAAATTCAAAACTAATTTTTTTTATATATTCTGTTTCCTTTCCTTTGAAAATTTTCAAAATCAAAAATCCAAAAGGTCCTAAAAAAAAATTACTTCGTTTTTTGGAAAATCAAAAATCCAAAATAAAATATATAATCTTTTCTAAAAAAGCCATTTTTTTTAATATCCAAAAAAAACAAAAATCAATTTCCCATTTTGAAAAATAAATTCTGTTTGTAAATATTTTTTCTTTATAAAAAAATACCAAAAACATTCTTTAAATTGTCCAGATTTACATACTTACATGAATTTTACGATAGTTGTGAAAATCATTATAATCCATATAATTTCCTCCAAATTCTTATGAATATTTTAACAACAACTATTGTGTAAATATTTCGAATTTCGAACAACAAAGTTTCCAAAACAATGGCCAACCCTCGACTCTTGAAAATAGCATTTCATCTTCACTTGAATTCTCTACACAACAAAATCAAAGTATAAATGAATCGTGTAATTCATATTTGTGTAATAACTCGAGTCAAGGATTTCAAAATTTGAATTCAATTCAAAATTCAAACGATTTCGATAATAACCCATGCCAATTCAATTTCGAACTCCAAAATGAATTTCAAACTCAAAATGAAAATGGAAACAACTTTTCAAATGAGTTTGGTAATGGGAATAATCTTAACCACGTTACGATTGAAAATCTTTGTTCTCAACAATTTTAAAGTGAAAATCCTCATACTAATAACTATAAATTGGATTTTATTGAGCAAATGAACAAAATTTACGATGATCATACGGATTCGTTGTTTGAAACATATATAAAATGTGGAAAAAATCAAATTCCAACGTGTGACGGGTTAAGTAATAATCCATCTTTTACCAAAATTGAGGATTTATAACAACTTCTGAAATTGAAAATGAGAATCTTAATAAAGTTGTTGAAAATTCGGTAATAGAGTTGGATTTCAATTCTTTTGAAGGTGTGAATTTAAAATTCAATTTTCTTTTCTTCGATTTTAAAATTTTGAATACAACAACTTTGGGTTTTGAAAACGATATTCGCAATGAAGTTGTTGATAATCCAATAAAGGAAAATGAATTTAATGAAAAAAGTGTCTTTGGACTTTTTGAAAATGAGTTGTTAAATTCTGATGGAGAAGAGTTACACAACCATTTTGATTTTAAAATCAATAATTTTAAAGAAGTTTTCAAAGATAAATTTCAATTTCAATTTGGTGATAATAAACTTGAATTTGAATCAATTATTCTATCAACCCTGAAAATTATCGAAAAGGAAACAACTTGTAAGATTTTTAATAAAACAACATTCGTTTTTCCAAATCAACATTCAACTTTAAAAACATTTATGATTTGGTTTTCCAAGCTTAAGCTGTGTCTCACATACTTGACAAGACAAATAAATCGGTCTTTTTCATTTACTTTTTGATGATATACTTTCTGATCTCGTGTAAATACCATTCGTTTTCATGTAAATATAGGTCATCGTTTTATTTTTGTTTTATTCTTCTCCTTCCACTTGGGTTAACTGTAGGGACACAGTCAAAATCAAGTGTGATGGCAGACTCATCTTCTTTTTTATTTTTCAGGATTAATTTTTTATTTTTCTTCCAATACTCAAGATATATATATATATATATATATAATTTAAAAAAAATATTTTTTTTTAACCATTTTGATTTATTTTTAAAGAAACACTGTAAGGTAATATATGGTTGTAGTTAATTAAATTAAAAATTTTGAAAATTTATTTGTCTTAACAAAAATAAAAATGGAGTTTGATTACAAATAAGGATAGTTTAACTAGTATATAGAAAGGTTCGTATGTGAAAATTATGAAATATATCATAATTCAAAATCTTTGCTTTAAATTGATTTGAAGTAAAGATATAACATTTTTTTGTCTTCTAAGTTAAATGGTGCAACGATGATAGCATGAAAATCTCCTTTCTGAAAAAACAAAACAAAAACAAAAACTATATATTTGTGTATATGTGTATAATTTTTATTAACACCTAGAGTCATGTGTTCACACTCATGTGTTCACTCGCCATGCTCTGTACCCTTCTCACATAAGCCCGAAAGACAATGCACGATCGGTATATCTGGCCTCAGTTTACCTGAGTTAGGTGTGTGTATATTAAAAAATTCTTTATTAATAACGCCTACAGTCGATAAGTGTTCACACATGTGTGTTCAGTCGCATGCTTTGTATTCCCTTACATAAGTCCGAAAGGCAGTGCAGGGTAATATCTGGCCTCAGTTTATTTGAGTTAGGCATATGTAAATATTGTTAATAACAATAAAATTTTCAAATAAGAGAGAGTAAGCAACTGAAATCCAAGCACTATTTTTACTCATTTAATTTGACTTGTTATTGGAAAGAAATGAAAATATAACTTTGATAAGCTCTGATAATCAACTAAGGATCTATTTCATGGTTACACTTTGTTATCAACTGAAACAACGAGTTAAACTATTGTCTATTTGTTATGATAACTTGATTTTTGTTGGAAATTTTGACTAGTAAATGACTTAAATTTTCAAGATAATGTCCAAAACATATATTTAACTAATTTATGTCTATTTGAAAGTAAATCTTTCTTTTGTGAATATGTCCAAAAACTCGCATTCATTCCTTTGTATAAATATTGCATTTTGTAAATATTTTCATCCTGCATTTGGATTATGTATGTAATATCCGCTGAAAACCCTCATGAGACAACACTCGTCCTACTGGGGACACCCAGAGGTTTAACGGCTTGTTGCATATGCTCAATGCAATTGTGCTTTCTATGAAAATTGATTTATCTCGATTTTTCTTTACTCGAGGATGTATAAAAAGATAAGTTTGGGGGTATTTGATGTGCACGTAAATGTGCATATTTTTACCACTATATTTAATCTATTTAAATTAAATAAATGATCATATTAGATGTTTTAACTTGTTTAAACTAAAATTCAAATTATTTTCAAATTGTCACATATTCATCTTCATATAGCGGGAAAATGGTCATTTTTGTGCTTATATTAATTTGAGAAAATTTAATTGGAAATTTCAATATTATTTTGTTGGAATTTAAACTCAATTACAAGTGGTTTCATAAAGGAATATGCATGCACATATAAGATACAAAGAAATGAAGACGGAAATAATTCAAACTGATGATCATGGAGGACCCCACTTACCCACCTACCTTAATGTACACTTAAGAGTTAATGCACATGCTAAAAAGCCATTAAATCTTCATGCACACTTAATGGATGATTATTTGAAGTTAATGATAACTTGGCTACCACACTTCCTAAGAGGGTATTTTGGTAGTTCCCAAAGAAAGTGAATTAGGGTTTTAAACCTGTATACCCCTTATGTGTCATGTAACCCTCTCCTCTTCTTTAGGCCCTCTTCTCTTATTCTCTTCTCTTAGTTGAGTTTAGATCAAAAATAAAATGAGAGCTCCTTTTCTTTTCATGGCTATTTAGCCATTTCTTTTATGAATTTTTTTATGCAATTTAATACATGTTTTTTTCCTTTTATTGTTTGTTTCCTTTCATGTTAGTAGTGTAGTTTACTTTTCATGCAAGTAGATTAGTGTTTACTTCTTTTTATTTAGGTTTTCTTTTCATTTTGCTTTCTTTTCCCCCTTCTTTTTGTTCAATGTTGCAAGCTACATTTGTTGATTTGATAACAAATATAAGAGGCTAAACCCCTTCAATTTAGGGGTAATAAAGCTCTCTAATTATGGCTTCAACATAACTTATTAATTTTGATCTCTTTTGTACTTAAATGAACGTTGATGTGATTTATTGTTTCGTATTGAATTTGATAGTCTTTGTTGTTCTTAACAATAGGCTTTGCTTAATTAATCACAAATATTAATCACCTCTTCATTTACATATGATGATGGTATTGAAGTGAATGTTGAAATTAAAATTTGATGGTCTATATTTCTAACTAATAGTTAATAGATTAAAAGTAAAATAGATTTTGCTTTTAACTTTGTTGTCATATTTCATGAGAACTAAAAATGGTTTGAAGTTCATGTTATAGTTTGATGGCTTATGTTGAACTAAATAATAGCACAAATATGCCATACTTACAATAAACACTTCATTTAAATTCACTTATGACCAAAAAAAGAGACCATAATTTCATGTTTTGTTGAACTATGTGATCTAGAGAGTGGATTTATCTCTAAATTGTCTTTCTACTTTCATATTTTTATCACTTTCTGTTTGTTACTTTTCTTATATTTTTAGCTTAACATGATTGAATAGAGATTTAAGATCAACAATTCCCTACAGATCGACCCGTACTCACTACGTATTATGATAGTACGTCATGCGCTCGCGGTATAAATTTTATTACAAATTCGTTCAGCTATTTCTAACTCGATAGACATTTAGCCATCCGAACAGATACTAAGTCTATATATCTTGAACTCTTAAAGGGAATCATTGGATTGCAATAGATTTCCATTGTTGACTCCACCCATCGTTAATGATGCATATTAATTTGTATTTTTAGTCATCTTTCATTTGTTATGTTGTGTGGTTATTAGTTGACTATTGTTGTTATTGCTACATTTACCATCATTTTGTACTTTGTGATAGACTCATATTATGATCTACTTTTAGATGTTTGGTTACATTTATCAGTATGATTGTTACGTTTCAGTCACATTGCATTAGTTGTGCCGACTCATTGATTTCAAGGGGAGTGCGGGTTGTGGTATGCTTTCTTATCTTTTGGATAGGTCTACTTTACTTGTTTACAGACAGTCTGGATTACTTGTTAGCGACGATTATGGAGAGCACTGGCTATGCCTTAGTGTTTCCTATTTATTTATATATAGTTTTAATATACAATATTTTAAGATAGTTCCCCTCACACCAGGCTTTATGTCTGACCCACATTTTGTCTTTTTTTGCTTATTCCATGACAATTCTCGAGTACTCGATTGATTAGTTTAGCGGTTAGGTGCTATTGAGGATACGCTCTCGGGATAACTAGAGTACTTTTTGGAGATAAGGTCAATACTTCATATATGTGTGTGTCTATATATACACACATTTGATATTGTAGTAGTAGATGGCAGATGTTATTTATATATGAGACTTATTGTATCAGTTGTTCTATTCTAACTCCCTAAATTGATATTTACGTATTAATTACTTCCACTAGTGTTGTCTTTTATCTATATAGTAATTTTATTCTGTTCATGCATATTCAGTATATTCTATATTATCATTCTGCTATGAGTTCTATCAGTATGCCTTAGTATAATGTTTTTTTAAAATATTTATTTCTCGACATTCTACCGTTGGTGGTATTCTAAAGTTTGACGTTGTCACTTGTTGTTCATTTCAAGATTATTATGGGCGGGTTATTACATTTGGTGTCAGAGCTTAGGCTCAATACTTAGGACCAAATTGATCGATTTGAGTTAATCAATCTAGTAGTAGGAGATACATTGAGAGAGCATACTTGTATTTTTCTTCTATGTAATACTGCATACACCACTTGTCCTCTGGGCTTTGATTTATTTTTCCATTAGCTGGTAGGATACCTTCGTTCCAACTATCATTATGAGCAGACGAAGTGCAAGAGTGTCTATGGGCAGGTAGCATGGGACGCCTGAACTGTCGAGAGGCTATTTGACTATCACATGGGATGTTCCACCACCTATGAACATTCAAGTATCTATGGTATGCAATGAAGGCGGTGTAGCTCTTAGGGCACCAATATTTCTAACTCTACTGG
Organism: Allium cepa; assembly: GCA_030765085.1. NCBI lineage: Eukaryota > Viridiplantae > Streptophyta > Magnoliopsida > Asparagales > Amaryllidaceae > Allium > Allium cepa. Next base: position 307,474,228 of record CM060929.1, read on the forward strand.
CTTTTAACTTCCCAAAGGTATGCCAGGATTCCTTTAGCCCAGGCGAATGCCATTTTCAAGTTCCAAGATCGTGTTGTGACATTGGCTAAGACATGTGTTTATGATATGGCTTTCGCCAATATGATTTATGAGGTGTTCTCTTATAGAGGATTGTCTTCTAACCTATCATCATGGAGATTTTGGCTTGGTAGGACATAATAGTAGGAAGCCCTGACGGGCAAGCCATTCCTTGGATTGATTCCGAGTGTTACCTTAAGCTTTGGTCTATTTTTGAGATTGAGTGGGGAATGCGACTTGACTGTTTCATCTATTAGAAGCAAAGCAGCTGCCTATGAAAGAGTATTTGACCAATTCAATATTTTTTTAGGGTTTGGGATGGTTGGTACTCCATTGATATAAGCAACAAAGTTTACCTTAGGCTTAAAGCTAGTTAGGGCATCGCTTAGTCATATCCCTATTAGGGTCCACTTATGAATGTATCGTTGGGGTGGTTCTCTTTTGTGATAAAGCCTATGAGATACCATTCGAAGTACCGATATTGGAGGGTAATAAAAGCCCTAATCGAAGCGTAAAGACCAAGATACAAGGAAGACCGAGCATATGCGAAGAAGAAAGCTGGCCTATTATATCACTCCCATGGCATATAGGGGCATTTCTCCATGAGATATCATCCAGAAATAGAGAAGTGTAAGTGCTTCAATTGTGATCGACCTTATCACTTGAAGAAAGATTTTTCTATATTTTTGGTGGTCGAGTAAGTGATGATGGTTTATGCCTTGTGGGCATTACCAAGTCCTATTAAGCCTACTACTAAAGTGAAATGGAAAGAGCTTATGTGGTGAGGTACGCTCTATATTTGGGGTGCTCACTTCTATTCCTACCAATACTTGAGTGGTATATTGCTAGTTACTTGGTAGATATGCTAAACTTGACACCCGCCATAGTAGATGAATTCTTCTACAATGCTAACTTTATATAAATAACCTTCGTGTTAGACTAAGGTAAAAAGACTGAGCGTACTGCTATTCAAACTTGATGCACGAGTATCTGGATTGATTGGGTTCAATAGGTGATGGCATGGATTCAGTATCCAAGTAGAGTTTGATAGCTGTCCGATAAGGAGCAAAGACTGACCAGGTGACATACACATTTTGGGTAGAGTTATTCATGTTGGAATTGTTTGTCCTTATAACGACCCGTAATTTCACTACTTCGAAAATGAAAGATTTCGTTTATTTTAAATTTAAAAGGAATAAAAATTAAATAATTTTTTTATAATAATAGATAATAATAAAGAAATTACTTATTCTTATAGCTAATAATTTGAAAAGTATAAATTTGCATTTTAGAACAAATCAACAAAAGTTAAGTTTTGGCTTAAATAAATAGGCTTAAATATTTATTTGATAAGTTAAATCTTGTTTAAAACATCTAATAAAGATAATAAAAACATATTAATATATTTAAAATATGTTAATAACCTCCTTACAAAATAACCAAATTTTGTCGCATTTTATCAGTTTTACATTCATTGTAAAATTAGAGATTTTGATATTAATTAAATATGATTTTAAAATATAAAGAGACATCTTTTAATTTATTTAAAGAAGTAAAAAGTTCATTTTAAAGTTTTGCTTACTTCAATATATAGCTTAACAAAAAGGTCAAATTTTGAATGTAAAATTTGTCAACAAAAACACCATTTTCAACGAAAACAAGTTGTCGTCAAGTTGTTGCAACTTGATACATTTTCTAACAGCATATGCGCACAAATACAACATTACAAACTTTTTAAAACATTTTACATTTAGCACTAAATGACAAAATGTTTATATTAGGAAAGTTTAAATAAATATATAAAAAAGTAAAAAGGTATGATTTGTCTAATTTTGTTTTATTTTAAAATCTTTATAAACAACATCATTACTTATATCTTATCACATTAATGAGATGTTATGTGCATGCATAGAAAAGGAGCTAAATTATATGTTTAGATATTTACAAACCATAAGAAGATGACACCTCTTTAGCTCTTAACACACTCTTTCATAACCATCATTCCACACATTAAATGCAACTCAACTCAAGGCCAATCAAAGTCCAAAAGTAAACAAGGGTATTAATGTCATCTACCACTCAATTCTCCACTTACTTCACTTTCATTCTACAAACTACAAACTCCTTCTCTACTTCTTTATTTTTCTTCCTCCACCTCAACATCACCCTAACCCAAGCTTTACCAACCTTTACTTGGCCATACCCTCCACCTTAACCCCTTTACCAAGCCTACATGCCTCTACCTCATTCCTATAACACACACACCCCACATGCACCCCATACCTGATTCCTACACACCTACCCACCTCAAGTAACACACGCACTATCCCCTAGACTACCTACCCGAGCCCAAAACCGCATGCACATCCCTCAAGGATACCACGGCCGAACCACAGACCACCAAGCCGAGCCTACCCCCTCTCCATAGTCCACCTACCCGCCTACCCAAAGCCACACACGCTCCACCCTAGGCAGTACCCTCCATTCAAGCCCATGGCCACACTAAAATAAAAAAATACAAAAGAAAGAAAAGAAAACGAGAAGAAAGGAAACGGAGAATTCGAAGACATTTGAAAATAGCACGTTAGCTCGAGAGATGCGTATCTCATGTAAAAGATTGACGGAGTGGATATGAAGGTGAGAAAATTCTCACCGCTATATAATTTATATTGATTTTTGAATTGATTTGTTATGATAGACAATCACCATTTTATGATATGGATGTTTGAATAATTGGTTTGATGTTGGATAATCCATAGTAATGTTATGACATTTATCGTACTATACCCATATTGAAAATGTTAATGTCATATGATTGTTTGTATAGTTATGATGTTAACACGGACATCAAATTTCTATCATCATTGATTAAGTGATATCATTGTTAAGAAAGACCCAATTTTGGTGATATGATATACATTAAATGAATAAGTCTCTTTTCAACTAGAATTGAAATTAAAGTAAAGATAAAAGAGAATTTGAAATTTGAAGTGAAACGGGATTAAAAAGGATAGTTAAATTGAAATTGAAATTAAGATGAATAGCGAAATTGAAATTGAAATTGATTTTGAAAATTGAAAGTAAAATTAAGGTTGAATTGAAAGTAGATTTAAAACATAAGTTTTAATTAAATTTAATTTGAAGTTAGAATTGAATTGAAATCGAAATTTAAAATTTAATATTAAAATAATACGAATAAAATAATATTATAATATGAGAATATTGAAAATATATTTTAAGTACTTTAAAAAGTGAAAATATTGATTTAAAATGATTTTTAATGATTTTATAAGTGATAAAATCAAATTTGAATAGATCATTTCAAATATATAAAAATAAGTCAAAACTAGATGCGTCGCACAAGGCTAGTTTATGATTTCGTGCCGAAAAATTTCAAATAAATGTGTAAAGTAGAATATAGCTCGAAATTCTTCGAGAAAAAGAAATTCCGTACTATTATAGTCATACTTCTAAAAAAAGAAAGAAAATCAAAATTTCGTTCAGTAGATTTTGAGTTAAGTCCAAATCAATTTTCTAGAAAAATAGCGCTAGTGTAGTAAGTGGCCATAATAGGAAATCTTTTTAAATGAACATCTTTAATTATGTAAAAATATGAAATAAATTTGATAAATCCATTTAAATGGTTTAAAATAGATTTGAATTGGAAAATATGAATTATCAAATTCTTAAAAGTTGTTTAAATCAAATAAGCTTATATAGCACTTTCCGCGGCACTTTTATGCTACAAATTGTATTACTTTTTGAATGTGAGTTTGAACGTAACAATTTTTCCTGCAATCAATTGTGAATGTATTTAAAAGAAAAATTAGGCATTTAAAAGATAATATGGAATCTTTATAATCAATTCCATAAAAAGTTAATAACTGAGTATGCGGAAACGACTAGTACATATGTCCCGCCTGTGAGATCTTGGAAGATAAAACAAGATGTTTAATTAAGGTTAGGGATGGAGCATCCAATACCCTAAACTTACCTGTCCTATGTTTTCTTTTCTTCGACAAGGGGTGGAACAAATCTAAAGGAATTCCCGAATGCTCGAGAAAGATGTATTAAGTTTCTGAAATAAAAGAAGATCAGTATTATCCAAAATTTAAGCAATCTCTAAAATGAACAAATTATGACTTGGATTGCATAGAGATAATCTTCTTATACTTGGTATTAAAATCCAAAGAGGGAACTCGTCCGATTCGTGGAATTTGAAAGGTGATTTCACTGTTATTCTGCCCATAGCACTTGTTGAATATGGAAATTGATGTTGCGTAAAATTAGAGTGATTTCTATGATCCTACTTGCTCAAAAATATTTGCTAAGATTGATTTTTAAGGTTTATCGTAAACGATGTCTTAAATAATATTGTTTTTGACCTGCCTAAAAGTTAAGGAATTTGGATCGAGAGTTAAGTGAGGAAATTTGAGATATTATCTGAAGCAAAAGAATGAATTACTTAGAATTATTACATGACAAAATAAAGAGAGTTCAAAATCATCCAAAAAGAATTAAGTGAAAAGAGACTTAATAAGTCGTGTATACTCACATTCACTTTTTATCGATAATTGGATTTCGAATGAACTAGGGTCGGATTTGAGTGATACCTATCCGAAAAACCACTTCGAACCAATATATACGTTCGAATGAGAAGACATGTTGAAGTTGATGATTGTTGAAGGCCGTAGACCTTCATAGTGTGAGGACTGCTTGTTGACATGTTCTGGGTAGCTCCTATTATAGAGTTATTTATAGCAGTGGTCTCCTCGTTGTGGAGATTTTTCGGATTGAAAGGAATACTTGCTACTAGTGGTAGTAGAAGAGTGCCTTCCTGTTTCTGGACCACTTGTATGGACGTTTTTCTGGCATTGCATTTCTAAAAATTATGTACATTGGTATTTACAAACATACATCTGTGGGGGTGGAGAAGGCAACTTCCCTTAGCTTAACACCCTCCTTGAGACATATGATCTTAAGGGTTGTATTTTTGTGGAAGGCAATCAATAGTCAACATAAATGGCAATGTGACATTCAAAGATGTGATTGTGCTATGTGAAAAGGTAATCCTTGCCTCAAGTCTCATCAACCGGAAATGATCAAAACAGGGTTGATGCTGCAAGGCTAAGTGGGTCATTTTCAATTAGGGTATGATCATTCCCTTATAGATGTATTTCTTCCATCTATGACATTAAGGATGTAAATTAATGCGGTGTAGGGTAATCGTGCGCTCGGATAAAGGTCGGTAACGACCGAGGGATGATATATCTGGTACTATCTAGTTACAGAGATAGGCCGATCTTGTGTTGGTAGAGGATCCTTTGTGATGGTCCTTGAGGCATCCATCTAGAGGTGTACCCGTCGGAAGGTAGTCCTTCACCTGATCATTTGTATGGAAATCCATTCTCTAATAAAAACCCATAGTTTTGTTTGTATTGGTGTAATGAATAGCCTCAAAATGCTATATGGGTAACCATTTCGGATAAGATTAATAAGTTTATTTGCAAATGTTTTCAAAGAATGTCATTAGAAATTATATCAAATATTTTAATATATAAAAGTGTTTTAAATTATCATAAGGTAAAAACCCATCCATGTTTATGTGTGGGCGTGCTCTTACGAGACACTCTTTCTTTATAAAGGATTTTATTTAAAGGCTAATATATGACACTGTCATTTACGTTTGAGTTTTTTCACGTTGGTTTATCAAGCCTGATCTGGGTATTTTCAATACTCGGGTTAGATCCAAGTAGTTTCAGGTTAGTCGAAGACGGTTGGAGTTTCCAGAGGAGAGCTAAAGATATTCATCTACGTATAGACATATTCTATTATCCAATGTGCTTTGTTAGTTTCCGTTTGATATTTGTCAGTAATTGTAAAGACAGATGTTTATAACTGTCCAAGCTGAATTTAGGTTAGACATTGATATACGTATTTAAAAGTTTTCCGTTCACTAGTACAAAAAGTGCATATTGCTTCGCCTTATTTGTATCAGTTGAAGTAAAAAATGATGCAAATAAAACTATTTGCATCAGTTCCATCTTAATAGCCGATGCAATTGGTACGTGAAAAGCAATAGGTAATAAAAAATCAAATTTGCATCAGTTGTCCCCAACAACCGATGCAATTGGTACGTGCAAATAGTTTTAGTCGCATCGGTTTTAAATTCAACCGATGCAACTACATTAGTTTGCATTAATTTTCCATCGGTTTGCTACTCCAACTTTCATTTTCCCTCCCCTTAACTTTTCATTTCCCGCTTAGCTTTCATTTATCTCTCCACTTCCCCCGTAACCCGTTAAAGAAGAAAACAAAAGCAACTTTATATTGAAATCTAATGTCAATTTATAAACTCATGTCTCGATTCGAATTCAAAAGCAAATCTCAAAGCCAAATCAAAATCAGCTCTCGTAAGCAATTCTCAAATTCAGTTGCGGATTCTAGGAGATTCGATGCGTTGAATGTGATTTGGGGATTTCAGTCGCTGGTGGGTTGGTCACCTGTAGTTGGTCTCAGTGAATTAGAAACTCACGATTTGGAAATCGTTGTTAGTGGAGGCGATAAAACTGCAGTGACGAGGGACGGTAGGCAGTGAGCTGGTAAAGTGATTGAAATCTAGTGTTCGAGTTCGAGATCGAGTTCGAGGTGAGGTAATTCTAAAATTCGAATATGCTATTTTTTAAACGGAAGTACGTTACCAGTACACACTCTTTTTCTTTACAATTGATTTAACAATGCCTATATTGAGCAAGTGCCATGTAGTGGTAAGTTCATATGGGAACTATAAGATGGATTTCTATGAAAGGAACAACTTTAGTTGATCTTTGAGGCATATGTTGAAAATAAAATAAAAAATAACTTGATTTATGTGTATATGTTTGTAATTGTTAGTCATCTTAACTAATGGGTCGCTCTTTTAGTTCCACTTGACTAGTTTTTAGTAGCTGAACATGGTGAGATAAGCGTGATGAGTAGGGTGTTTGTGTAGCTGAAGTCGGGTCTTCATGATGATGATGATGATGAAGTTTTTTATTTTGATGATCTTCGCTGTTTATGCCTTTTGCTGAGAAAAGGGTTGGTTTATGATGGTGTTCTTTGCCCTAGTAAAATGATAGCATTTGGATGTTGCCATCTAGTTGTGTAGTTTATTGATATGCATGTATTGTAACTCGGAATGGTATGATTTTTATTTTTATTTTTGCTGTATTATCCATAGCCTATGTATATGCATTGGTCATATACTGAAGCAATGCATTTGAGCAAAAAGTGGTTGAATAATGGTTGTCTGGCTGTAATTACTTGGATATGTTTTTTATTTTATATGTATTGTTATTATCAAATGATAATTATGAAGAAATGAATCACAATGGATTGTTATCATTGCAAATCCTAAGCTCGTTTATACAGTCGACATGTATTATTGGTTGATGTTAAGATTTACGGTTGTCTTTTGTTGACATTGATTGATTATGATCTAAACCTCAGATGTTTTTTTAGGGGACCTATTATATTCACCCTTAATTTTATGATCCCTATATCTGGTTCTGAAATCATCCATTTCTAGCAATTCTCTTGTTAAAAATAATTGTAGATGCTCTATGTTATTAGTATGTTATTAGGTGAAACCCTATGTATGAATCTTCTATATGATAGCGGAATCCGAAAATGACGATAATATACGTGTATTTCTTTCGCATTGTGGAGATGCTATTTTGTCTCCGCTACAAGAAAATCCACCTGAGCATAAAGTAAACGAAACGCATTGATATCTTTAGCACAAATTCTGTCTCGGTTATTTTTCTTCCATCCAAACGGACCAAACCTTACCAACTACTAATGTGAGTAGGTTTTAATTTTACTAGAAAGCATGAATAAATTTAGATAAATTTATTAATTGATTTTACAAAATTGAAAATGTTTTTTCTGCAATGAAAATTATCTAAGATTTCACTACATAATCCATTAGAAGGTAAGATCATGAATGGTTGTAAGTTGCTTGTATAGATTATAGCAAATTGCCCTTAAAACCAACAAAATTATTCAAAGCTGCCCTAAGGGGTGCTATTGTAAGAGAAAATGTATGCTATGTTATGATATTTTTGAAAATTTATGCTTTGCGATGATATTTTGTAAGCTGGCATCAAATGTTGAAATTTCAAAGGTGTTAAATATTGCTGTCAGTACCGTTGGAAAACATTAAAACCATAAAGCACAACATTATATAAAGCTAGTATTGCAAGGAAAATGTTATTAACAGTAGTTGTTCACTGTTACGATTAACAATTGGGGGTTTATAGTATATATTAAAACACATATAATTGGAACTAGCTGATATTAAAATTTCAATTTGCTATGCTAATAGCAGCTGTTGTTCATATTCGCGTTCTGTTTCTCAAAATCAGACGTTTACAATGAAAGCCCTTGGTGATATGTATATATAACCATAGAACGAAGCAGTATGAAATATGTGGAAAAACAATAATGGCAATGCGTTTCAAGTTCATGTACCTTGATGGTTAGATTTGAATCCACAAGTAGTTAAATGGCTTGCAAGTATTTGTGCCAACTCTTGCTGCCAATTATCTGTGGCTTTTGCTTCTGGAACAACCCAAATAACCGCTTGTTCCTTCTCAAAGCTTACTGTTGCTTGTGATACTTGAGGCTGTACACAATAAATAATTGCAATCACATGAAAGCATAGATGCTTACGCTGTCTTTCTTATGTCAACATATAGTAATTTCCACTTCAATGTTACTGAATTGCAGCTGAGTTTCATACAGCGAAGCACAAAACTAAAAGCAGCTAACAGATTTTGAGCCATCATATGTTAACTCTCTGTTATTATTTAGTCAAACGTAGACCCCGCGCTGTGGGTAACTTTATTATCTTCCTTCTTTTTTTTGGCTTCAAATGTTTAAACATTAGATTTAAAGAAAGTCAGTAACTCATTACAAGTTAGCCAAAAGTACTTGAAAGCAACCCATTCCAACTTGATGTTCGTATACTCCTTTTTACACTTACAGTCTTTCTTAAGTTTATCTTCAGTTTTATTATTTCATAAAAAACTGTAAACGCACCTAATTACATTTGCATATTAAAGTACTCAAATGTAGTACTACGGAGTGGAGTATTTAATACTCAAAAGAGACACTCATCCACATATTTTCGCTTAGCATGCAGTATCAGTCATTTAAAAAACAGTAGCAGCTAACTCTATATTGTCTTAATGTAAGAAATATCATTGTGCTGTTTTTCAATTAACCTACAAGCACACAAAAATAAACATAAATATGTCTGCACGTTAATTTAATAGCAAATTACTTGTTACGACATGCATACTTCTTACTGTATTCATATAATATAGGATTAGGGTCTTATTTGGATACTAATGAAGTACAGAAGTAGTACTACCTAATTATCGTATGTTTAATTCATGTCGTATTTATGTGATGTAATGTTGATTTAGGGCACGTCTCAACCATGCCGTAATATATGTAAATAAATTAACTATGACATGCATAAATTCTGGTGTATTCATGTAATATAGGTTAATTTGATTGTAGATGTTATAATATTTTGTCCATTGGTGAAGTACAATGTCACTCCATATTTATGGTTTTAACATTTGGTTATTGGAAGGGTCTTCTTAGAGCTACCAATTCCTTTGTTTTAATTTACGACATACCCCCACACGTGATGTCACTTACAAACATGTACAAGCAGGTTGACAATGGAAAAACAAATACTCATTGGAGACATGTGCTAAGTCAGATGCTGTAATTGACCGATGATGGTGGTATCAAGTGCTGTATTACTGACACACTAATACATTTGCCTTTGCGAAATGCTTCAAGGACTAATATGACCGATATTAACAAAGCAATTATTGAACCAAAGGTACTGTGATAATGATGCTCCCTTGGTCCTTTCATTTGTCATTAGACAGCTAATTTGTATGTAGCATAACTAGAATGTCTTCATTCTTAGCAGCACAAGTGCAACAACTATGTTCAAATGGCAGATCTTTCAGTGAGTAAACCTGAAACTGGAATATGTGAAAAAACAGATGCAGAAGATAATAATTTAAAATGCAAGAAAATCTTCTTCAATGTACTTTGTTCAGAGGAATTTCTACTGTTGTGCAATATAGTTTGTGGAGGCATCAATATTAACAAATTATTTAACATTGAGCATATGAACTTGAAGAAGAAAAGTGAGATTTATGGTCTATCACCAGGAATATTCTTTGATGATCTTCAACAGGTAACATTGTTATCCAAGAAATTATTGTCCAGTATATTATTTTGGGGTGCTATTGTCATGGTGTGAATTTTCTTGTGAAATTAGGTAGGTTTTTGTTTGTTTTAGTAATAATAGGTCTTGAATTTATTTTTTCAGTTTCTTTGGCCTTGTAGTATATTTAATCTACTCCTAATTCGTATATGACAATACACGTTAGTAATAGAATAAGCGTTCTGTAGTCTGTGCCATTATTCTGATAAAGATTTAACTTGAGCAGTGTAGAATCATTTTCGCTAGCATGCAGTATCAGTTTCTGCTGCCTTAATCCAAAGCATATGGAACGCACCTCTATGATTTAGCTAGTAGCACAAGTCCACTTGGGCCTTTGTAGCACATAGTATTCATATTCAAAAGACTCATTCAACTTCATATACTTATATCAATGCAGCACAGTTTATGTGCACCTGGATTTCGTACACCTTGAAGGCTCAGCTTATATGTATATCAATGCAGCAGAAGCTCTCTAGGCTGGTTCATGTCCTCAGCCCTTTTCAGCACAGTGTCTTCGCAGTACAACTTAGCGCCTTGCACAGCACCTGTAACGATAACAAGCTTATACATTTCCGAGCACAACACCTTGCAGCAGCAGCCCTTTTCAGCACAATGTTTGTTGTAGTTGTTTTGGAACTAGGCAGTGATGTGGTGGTTTGAGTTGCAGTTTGTGGCAGTGAGAGGAAGACAGTCGTATAGGATGGCAGCAAGTTGAAGAGGTATGATTGATGGTTGGTTAATGGAGATGGCGCTGGTATGTATAGATTATTAACACTATAATTATGTGTTGCCAACAAGAGATAGATGAATGTACAACTTAATGATTGTACTAAAGATCTGAATTATGCTGCTAAAATGAATGTATGAACCATTATTTTGTATAGACTATTAACACTATAATTGATGATATATGTTTATTTTGGTATTATGTTATTCAGTTTGTATTTGCCATCAAATTTAATTTTGAATGATTGTAATATTGCATGCAATAATTGTTTGTTATAATCAATAATATATATATAGTCTATTTGAGTATTGTAATAATGGTTTCTGAGAATGTCTTTTTTGCATCAGGTATAAATAGCTGATGCAATAGAGGGATTAGTTTGCATCGGTTATTATAAAAAACTGATGCAACAGAGGGATTAGTTTGCATCGGTTTTCAACAACAACCGATGCAAAAAGGACCTTTTTGCATCGGTTTCAGAACTGATGCAAAAGTGTTAAGCCTATTGTATCGGTTGCATATGCATCGGTTGCTGAACTGATGCAAAAGGGGGGTAAACAACCGATGCAAATAGCATGTTTTGTAGTAGTGGCTATAAAGATATTTTTCCAATATTATATATTATTGCATTTGTGTGAGATTATGTTTTGTCTATTTTTTTACCCTTCATGTTCCGTCTTTTGATTCAATTTGAGTTGGACATGTTTGGTTTATTGTCGATTCAAAGGGTATAGAAAAACGGTTCGTAACAGTCCTTATTTTAGGAAACCATAGGTGTAACACCCCATATTTTCAGTAACATTATTTAGGATATTTTAATTAAATAAAATAATGTGATGATTAGGGGATTGAGATTTGTGATTAATAATGGTAGCCGTGCCATGTTAATGAATAAACTAAAATGAGCTAACATGAATTCAAATAGATAAGGGAAATAGATGGTGGTAAAATAGGAAAAAGATTATTCTAAAACCGTAAATCCTGAGCCATGCTTACACACACATTCATTTGAAAAATTAAAAGTAGAGGCCGTCCACTAATAAGCAAGAAGAAGATAAAGAAAGAAAGGAAAGAAGATTAATCAACTTAATCCATTCAAACCTCAAACTCCATAATCTCAAAGCTAATGTAATAATGACTACATCTCATTTTTCTAATTGTTTTCAGTTTTAAGATGAATCTGAAGTATTCCGTAATGTTATGCCATGATTTTGAAGGATTAAATGTTTATATATGCTTGTTGATGATTTATGCTTATTTGTATAGGTTTTATGATATGATTTAATGTGGAAACTCTATATAATGACATCCAAATGCCTTGCGATTTTAGATTGAGATCAAAAATGATATTTTATAGATGGGTTTCAGTTTTTATAATTTTATAAATTAATGTGTATATTAATTTTCTAGTAAGGAAAATGATTATTTAGGTATAAAATTATTTACGGTTAAATAATATAAGTTTTGGGTCTGAAATTAATATATGTTAGAAAACATATTAAAAATGATTTTCTAGAATTTTTGTAGAATTTTTCTGAGTGTTCTAATAGATATATAAAATTATTTAAGGAATGTGACTTAATTTTTTTTATATATTTACAAAAGGAGAAGGGGTATTTTGTAAATAAATTAAATTGTTTATTTTCGAAAAATAAGCAGCACTTTTAGAAAAGAAAATTAGCAACCAATAATATTTTGACAAACAAGGCATGTTAGTTGGAAAGAATTTTTTTAAAAGTTAAAATTAGTTTTTACATGCTTTTGGCATGTCACACCTCTTTCAGCACAGGGGTTCCGACCAAGTATTGCCGCCTCCATTGCTTTCGAAACAAATGCACATAATATCAATAACTTGGTAAAGAGTGAATTGGACTCGGGCGAAAGGTACTGGGTCGACACCATATGTTCCGATGGGGTCGAAGGATGACTTGTTTTAAAGTGAAAATGCACCTATTTTTCTTTCGAAGGAAGTTCTTTCGACTTGGTTAGCTTTTGGTTGAGTCAATTGTTTTAAAGGAATGGTTTCGAATGGGTTATGCCTTTTTATTATGCAAATGCTTTCGAATGGGGTCGAATCCTCTAGTTGCTGCTTTGCTACCTTTTGAAATCAATGGTTTCAGAAGGTATACTTTTTTTGAAACTTGGCCGCTTCTCCAATGTTTTTGGAAGGATGGTTTCGATACAATCACTTATTTACATAGGAATAGCTTTCGAAAGAGTGCTTTCGACTTAAATGTTTTATGACACTTTTGCTCTTTTCAAGGTAGAAACCAAAGGTTTCGAAGGAGTTAATTTTACTGGTTTCGAAAGGTGTTTCCACATATTTTAAATTGAACCCAAATGCTTTCGAAAGGTTTGTTGTTTACAAAGTTTTTGATGTTTCAAAAGGTCTTAAAGAAAGGTTTCGAAGGCGTGTTTCCCGAATGGTTTCGAAAGGTTTGAAAGGAAAGGTTTCGAAGGGGTGTTTCCCGAATGGTTTCGAAAGGTTTGAAAGGAAAGTTTTTCCAATGTTTTCGAAGGGCAAAGTTTAAATGTTTAAAGATAGGATGTCCAAGGTTTTATAGCTTTCGAAGGAAAAAAATTTCAAGTGTTTTTGATCGGAAGATTGAATGGTTTCGAAAGGAATGTTTTGGCCTTTTTTCCTAGGTTATAAAAAGGGTTTTACTTGGTGTCGAAGGGGGGGCACTTTCAATGGATTCGAAATGTTCACTTTCAAAGGTTTAAATGTTTTCATCAACAAAGATTCATGTAAATTTTTTGTGTGTGTGTGTGTATAACATGGCAAGGTGATTTTGAGTAAAGCATAGAGTATATGTGTTTTCCTCGTTTACATTTGGTTTTAAAGATTATAAATCATTTTGAGATGATAAGGTTTTCAAGGAAAATTTTGGGAAGATTTCCCTAAGTAAATTGACTCGGATATTAGAATAATAGATGAGACCGGTATAGGGTCATGCCCTATACATTAGCTATTAGCCCTAGCTAATTTAGTCCAAAATTCCTGTGTATATGGCTTTATCACAGGTAAGGCTAAAATGATGATTATACACAGAAGGAAATATATTTGTATATAGATAGGTTATTGGTGAGCCTGCAAAACCAGTAGGATCAGGTGATTCTGGGAGAAGATAAGTTAGGAACAGACCATCCAAAAGAGGAGTATCTAACAAATAAGTTAAGGATATACCATCCAGAAGAGGAGTATCTAACGGGTGCTAGATTATTATATTTATATTGTCTGGTAGGCCCGAGTCAGCCAAAGGTGAGTAGTAAGCCAGACAAAACTATAGTGTACGGACAAATAGTTCATTTGTTACTTGATATATATGTTTACATGATAATGCTTTATAGTTTTTAATCAGCTTTGGTTGCAGGATTATGATTTGCAAAAGATATGTTTTAAAAGAATATTAGCGAGGGAACATTCATTCCGCTAAGCGGCATGGTCTCACTTAAATATCAAATAACCAAGATGTATAGTATTATTCACACTAGGCTTTATGTCTGACTCGAATTTTATGTTTTTCCTCTTAAATTATCGTGTATTCAAAATTGATTTGAGTAGACCGAGGGTTAAGGTTTACATGTTTTTAGTAGGTTGGCGAATAAAGCTTCCAGAGACGAGCAGGTGGATGACGGTTAGCTATTTAGGAGTTGTTGTTTTATTCTGTTTGATTCAGCTGTGTTGTACTAATTCAGTATGACTATATAGAACTCTGGTCAACCAAGGGGGCATCTTCATATATCGCTCTTGGCGTATTTATGTAAAAATTATATTTTATCTAAACCTGATAAACGATTGGTATTACGTAATCTGGATATTAAACATATTTTGTGAAATGTAATCAGAAAAGTTGTTTTGTAAAATTTGTTATTTTGTTTCATATTCATATGCTTTTGATATTATGGATATCACGAACATTACCGTATTTGGTCACTAGATGTTAATACTATGGATGACTACAACATCTGTAGCGCTTAGCTTTAGGCCTCCAGATATGGGATGTTACATTAGGTGATGGGAGTAATCCCGTGTGCCGAAAGGAATATTTTCTAAAGATTTACCCATTCACATACCAGTCCTAATTGCTAGTTTGAGCATAGGGTTTCAAGGTGATTTGCACCATTTAGGATAGGGTTTTTCACACGATTCTTAAAGGCAAGCCTTGAGCTGGATTTTTGAGGAGACTGATAGATTTTTGAAGCGTGACACCAATCGTACAAGAAAATTTTGGTGATCCAACCAAGGAACTAGATCAACGTTCGCATGAAAGGAGTTAAGTGGCCGACCCTATTTTAACAAAGAAATCATGCGAGCAAATAAAGGATTAGATCAGATATCGTATATTACTTTGGATGATCTTTATTCATCGTTAAGTTATTTATAATATAGTATAGTAAATAAGGTCATTTGGGATAGTTTCGAAAAGGATTTCTCAACTAGTTTTGTGGTGATTCATATAATCTTCTAAGTGGTGAGCTGACACTTACCTAAGAAGGCATCACAGTACACTTATTATATTATCCTTATCGACATTGTATGGTTAAGGTGAGTTTGAACTCGGGTAAACCCAGGCATTTGTAGATCGTCATAAATAATGATTTAACTCAAAAAATTTCTCCTTTGGAAAATGAGTTCTGTTCAGAAGGAAAGAAGAATTAAGATTTTGGATGCTGGAGTTATTCGAGAGTTTTGAGACTTGATGATCTACCATATCATAGAAGTTTTCCTTCTCATAGCGAGAAGTGTAGCGGTCTTTCGTGTATTGTATTCTCAAAAGGAGTTACACTAGAAAAGCATTTTGTCTATCTAGGACGAGGATCAGACTCATTGGAGTATATAATTTGGGGTGCACGTTTCGACTATTGTTGGTCACTGTGTGCCAATATAGATGTTATCCCGCCTTTTGGCAAGGCTGTGACATTAAAAAGTTGACTGGGAATCAAGAACCATTCGTCCCAAAGATTGGTTATACACTATTTTGCTATGGATGTTAATGAATTTTGTCCGAGTCCGGATTGGGCTACAATTGATAAGACATGAAAGCAAAATTATGAAAGCCAACGTTCCAAATTTCAGGTCAGTCGGAGTTTATATGCTCAAGATATGATCTATGCAATTCAAGCAATGAACTGTTTGTATCCATCAAGTGAAGGGTCTTGTTCGTATCCATCAACTGAAGGGTCTTGTTCGTATCCATCAAGTGAAGGGACTTGTTCGTATGCATCAAGCCTCCACTGTTCGTATCCATCAAGCCTCTACTGTCTGCATCAATCCTCCACTGTTCGTATCCATCAATCCCTCACTATTCGTATCCATCAAGCCTCCACAGTTCGTACCCATCAAGCCTCCACTGTTCGTATCCATCAAGCCTCCACTGTTCGTATCCATCAACGCAATAGCGATTGATACGAACAGTGCAACATCGATCGAGTACAAACAGTGCAACATGGATCGAATACGAACAGTGCAACATCGATCGAGTACGAATAGTGCAACATGGATCGAATACGAACAGTGCAACATCGATCGAGTACGAACAGTGCAGCATCGATCGAGTACGAATAGTGCAACATCGATCGAGTACGAACAGTGCAACATCGATCGAGTACGAATAGTGCAACATCGATCGAGTACGAACTATGCAACATCGATCGATATAAACAGTGCAACATCGATCGAGTACGAAAAGTGCAACATAGATCGACATGAACAGTGAAACTTTGATCGAGTACGAACAATGCAACATCTATTGAGTATGAACTGTGCAACATTGATCAAGTACGAACATTGCAACAATGATCGAGTACGAACCGTGCAACATCGATCGATACGAACAATGCTAAATCGATCGAGTACGAACATTGCAACATCGATTGAGTACGAACTGTGCAACATCCATCGAGTATGAACAGTGCAACATCGATCGAGTATGAACTGTGCAACATCGATCGAGTACGAACTGTGCAACATCGATTGAGTACGAACAGCGCAACATTGATCGAGTACGAACAACACAAATCGATCGAGTACGAACTGTGCAACATCGATCGAGTAAGAACAGTGCAACATCGATCGAGTATGAACTTTGCAACATCGATCGAGTATGAATGGTGCAACATTGATCGAGTATGAACTGTGCAACATCGATCGAGTACGAACAGTGCAACATCGACCAAGTACGAACTGTGCAGTAGCGATCGATACGAAGGAGGTAGCCTTCGAAAAACATGAACTTGCATCGATCATATCTCATAATCTACAAGTCCAAATGCTATGAAATTTTCAATGAAGCTTACATATAAGCTAAGGAATGTTCATGCAAAATTTCGACTCTATTGGACAAAATCTTGATCGATATGAATTACGTTCGTATCGATCATGGATCGAGCTGAAACTTCATGGGATCGATCACGTGGGCCCACTCACGAGGCAGAAGAAGTCTCCTAAGATCTAAGTGAGATATCGGCTTCCTATGCCTATAAATAGAGCCCCGGGGCCTACAGAGAAAGGACCTTTTATTCTTCTACGTCCAGAGTCTGCCGGATTCATCATTATACTCGAATTTCGCTATTGTATCGGTTGTAACTTGTCATAACCAGCAAATATACATCAATAAAATCATCAAATTCAAAATGGACGTAGGCCAGATTGTCGAACCACCATAAACTCTGTGTTCTTTACTGCTTTCTTCTTAATTTTCTAAGTGTTCTTCATTTTTAGTTCTCTACATACTTATTATCTGTGATCTGTGATTGTAAACAAGTGCTTTCATCGACAATTGGGTGTTTGTGACCAATTTTGGTGCTTTCACCGAGAAGGCTAGCATTCAGGAATTCTACCGCTTGGACTTCAGATTTGAAGGTTTGGAGACTTAGATCTGGACAACTATGGCGAGGCAATCGGCAAGAAGACAAAGAAGGGAGAGGAGTCATCATGAAGGGAGTCCAAAAACCTTCTCAGGGGCTAATCAGACTTCAGCTTTCATTACCAAGGATAAGACAGAGATGATGATGGGAGCCATGCATGAAGAGCTATTCAAAAGGCAAGAAGAGATGATGTAGAACATTCTCAGACAAATTAAGCAAGCGGGATCAGCTAGAGCTACTATAGTTCAGACCAATGAAGCAAGATCGAAAGGACCAAACCAGGAACCAGATAGAGCGGGACCATCTGAGACAGCCCCTGAATTAGGGGGCACTCCTCAGGAGCGTGTTAATCCAACCTTAGGCAGGATACCAGCTGAGATTAGACCGTAAGTAACTAAAAAAGGAATGGATGCTCGTCTAGAAGAGCAGATTTAAGAAAACCCTCATGAACTCGGGGGGCAGATCGGAGGCAATGTACAAGGATTACGACTTGGAGATAGTGATAGCTTGGCAGAAATGGTCAGACGATCCATGGAAGGCAGATTAGTAAACAGAGATCCAGAAGATGTGAACATGAGTCCTTTCTCTCCTGTGATTAGAATGGCTAGAAATCACCAGAATTCAAACTACCAACATTGGAAATGTATGATGGAAGGACATATTCTGTAGTTCATTTGACCAAATACATGAAGCAAATGGAGGTAATGGGGGCATCGAAGGAGGTCGTTGCTCGGTGTTTCCCATTATATTTGACA
Source organism: Allium cepa (assembly GCA_030765085.1). Classification (NCBI taxonomy): domain Eukaryota; kingdom Viridiplantae; phylum Streptophyta; class Magnoliopsida; order Asparagales; family Amaryllidaceae; genus Allium; species Allium cepa. Next base: position 307,492,934 of record CM060929.1, read on the forward strand.
GACGTAGCGGTACTATGGTTCAGGCAGTTAGAGAGCGGTTCCATTAGAACATGTACCGAGTTGATTGAAAAATTTATGAGATAGTTCAGAGTTCATATTTCAAGGCCTAAGAATGTGATGAGCTTGACAATATTGAAGCAGAAGGCAGGAGGATTTTAAGAAGTTTTCTGACACGATTCAATGCAGCGACAACATTAGTGGATCGACCAGATCCATCCATGGTTATGATGGTAGCTATATCCGGAATAGCTGATGGTGTAGAGTTCAAGAATTCATTGACTAGAGATCCACATATGGATCTGGGAGAGTTCTATCATGAAGCCGAAAAGTTTCTACGATTGGAAGATGCTAATTTTGAAAGAGTGGAAGGAGAAGGAGTTGATATTTATGAAGTAAAAGGTGGAGACACACCCAGGAAGGATTCTGGCAAGGATAAAGGGAAGCGGAAAATGGAAGATAATAATGATAAGTCAAAGCGACCACAGAGGGAGCCGCGTTTCACAACTTATTCAGAGTTGAATAAGAGTTTGGAGTGAATCTACAAGGATATCGGGGGCAGATTCCTTATCGACAGCCAATGAGGAGGGATTCGACCAGCAATGAAAGAAGATCCGACAAGTATTGCTTATTCCATAAGCTGAATGGTCATAACACGAATGATTGCAGGCACTTGAAGGATGAGATTGAGGGGTATATCTAGAATGATCTGCTATCGCGGTATATGAGAAGGGAAGCCACGACGGTGAACAAGAATGACCATCGCCTGCACAAACTAGGGATGACTCAGGATCAAGGCGTCAGCTTATCATCAACTGATTGAAATAATGACGAATAAATGGCAAACTCCACATTGATGCAATTAAGTCGTGTTACACATGTAAGAGATCGCGAACGGTCCCCAGGCATGCTCTGATACGACTACAAATCACACCAGTGTGGGTATTTGCACTTTGACATCCCTGTTTTGTTTTTGTTTTCCATTTCTCATGTTTGGACTTGATTTTGTTATACATTTCTATTGAAAGACTTATTTTGAATGTAAATATGCTATTTGTGATTCATAACGGCTAAGCCACTTACACATGTAAGGGATCGCGAACGGTCCTCAGGCACGCTCTAAGATGGCGATAAACAGCCATAACCAAGAACTCAAAAACTCATTCGAACGTGAAATCTGACAATAATGATACTAAGTCCCCTTCGGGCACACAAAAGTCGCCTCGAATGGCACGCTATCGCGAACGATCATAATTCGCCTTGTAAGGCACTCGACCGCGAACTGCCACTATTCGTCTAGAACGACATCCGATCGCGAATGGTCACAATTCATCTAGAATGAAACTCGACCACGAATGGTCATAAATCGCCTCGAACGGCATCCCAACCACGAACGGTCACCATTAGCCGTGAACGACACCCGACCTCGAACGGTCATCATTCGTCTCGAATGGAATCCGATCGCGAACGATCATTATTCATGGTCAGACAAGATTATCAATTTCTTTGCAGATCATTAACAGGATACGAACATCCAGCTTATCGAACTACAAAACATGCCTTCCTATCGCAAGGCATGTTTTGGAGGGTAAGCGTTATCCCGCCTTTTTTCAAGGCAGTGACAATAAAAAGTTGATTAGGAATCAGGAACAGTTCGCCCCAAAGATTGGATATACACTGTTTTGCTACGGATATCAATGAATTTTGTCCGAGTCCGGATCAGGCTACAATTGACAAGACATGACAAGCACAACTATGAAAGTCAACGTTCCAAATTTCAGATCAATCGGAGTTCGTATGCTCAAGATATGATCGATGCAATTCAAGCAATCAACATTTTGTATCCATCAAGTGAAGGGTCTTGTTCGTATCCATCAAGCAAAGGGTCTTGTTAGTATCCATCAAGCCTCCACTGTTCGTATCCATCAAGCCTCCACTGTTCGTATCCATCAAGCCTCCACTGTTCGTATCCATCAAGCCTCCACTGTTCGTACCCATCAAGCCTCCACTGTTCGTACCCATCAAGCCTCCACTGTTCGTATCCATCAAGCCTCCACTGTTCGTATCCATCAACGCAATAGTGATCGATACGAACAGTGCAACATCGATCGAGTACAAACAGTCTACATCGATCGAATACGAACTGTGCAACATCGATCGAGTATGAATCGTGCAACATCGATCGAGTACGAACTATGCAACATCGACCGATACGAACAGTGCAACATCGATCGAGTACGAAAATGCAACATCGATCGATACGAACAGTGCAACATCGATTGAATACGAACAGTGCAACATCGATCGAGTACGAACTCTGCAACATCGATCGAGTACGAACAGTGCAACATCGATCGAGTAAGAACTGTGCAACATCGATCGATAACGAATAGTGCAACATCGATCGAGTACGAATAGTGCAACATCGATCGAGTACGAACTGTGCAACATCGATCGAGTACGAACTGGGCAACATCGATCGAGTACGAACTGTGCAACATCGATTGAGTACGAACTGGGCAACATCGATCGAGTACGAACTGTGCAACATCGATCGAGTACGAACAGTGGGACATCGATCGACTACGAACTATGCACCATCGATCGAGTACGAATAATGCAACATCAATCGAGTATGAACAGTGCAACATCGAATGAGTACGAACTGTGCAACAGCGATCGATACGAAGGAGACAACCTTCGAAAAACACGAACTTGCATCGATCATATCTCACAATCTACAAGTCCAAATGCTATGAAATTTTCACTGGAGCTTACATATAAGCTAATGAATGTTCATGCCAAATTTCGACTCCATTGGATAAAATCGTGATCGATATGAATTACGTTCATATCGATTATGGATAGAGCCGAAACTTCATGGGATCAATCACGTGGGCCCACTCACGTGCCAGAAGAAGTCTTCCAACATCTAAGCGAGATATCAGCCTCCTATGTCTATAAATAGAGCTCCAGGGCCTACAGAGAAAGGACCTTTTATTCTTCTACATCCAGAGTCTGCCGGATTCATCGTTGTACTCGAATTTTGCTATTGTATCAGTTGTAACTTGTCATAACCAACAAGTATACATCAATAAAATCATCCAATTCAAAGTGGACGTAGGCCGGATTGCCGAACCACTATAAACTCTGTGTTCTTTACTGCTTTCTTCTTAATTTTCTGATTGTTCTTCATTTTTAATTCTCTACATACTTATTATCGGCGATCTGTGATTGTAAACGGGTGCTTTCATCGACAATTGGGTGTTTGTGACCAATTTTGGTGCAAACAATAGACTCCATAGTTTATTTCATTACTTCACACGCTTGTTAGTGTTCACTATTGCTTACCATTATTTGGTTGTTGTTTATTACTGCTTGTTGTTATTTGATTGTTGTTCGATATTGTGTGTTATTTTTTGCTATTGATTGATTTTTCATTTTCATTTATTTATTGTTGTTTCTTGTTTGTATGATTGGTAGTTTATAGGTAATTTATTGTCACTTGTTGATTGTTATCGTTGCTTATTGTTAGTTGTTGTTGTTTTATTAGTGTTTTATTTATTATTTGTATTGCTAGTGTTGTGTGATTTGCACGTTTGTAAATTATTGTTGTAAATTGTTGCTTGTTGTATGTTTGGTTGCTTGAATATTTCCTATTATAGTATTTTGGAGCGAGAGATAGTGATAGCTGTCAAAAATAGATATGACATCCATGGCCATTGTAGGGGTCAAGATGGGATATATACGAGTCTATTTCCCTTTGTTGTGGCTCGGAGTCAATGGAATATTTAGATATCGACTTATTTGAACTTACTCTCCAATGGTAGTCATGTATGGTTTTGATAGTATTGGTTATAACACTAAAACTATACATTTTTAAATTTATGCTACTTACACTAGAAATACATGTTAGAGCATGTTTTGAGTTGCATGTTTGGTTGTTATTCATGGTTATGTTTCCACATTGATATGTATGCATTTGTTGTTTTAGCATGCATGTTGCTTTGTTTTGCTTCTCAAGCTTATGTATATTTCATATATGGTAGTACATTGCTTCTATTTTATGTTCATAACTATCTTTAGATTGTGTAAGTGCAAGATAGGTACATGGAATCAAAAGATCGCCATTTGATTGTTTTCACATTCATAGTCACATCTAAATGGTAAGTTGCTTGCTTAAACAAGCTGCAAAACAGGCATGAAGTAGTTAGGGATGAAATATTGTTGTCGTGTTCTCCCCAAGTATGGGAGGTTCGGGCTTATATTGTTGTTTTGAGATTTTCTAGAGCTAGCCGCGCAAAGGAGGTACTATTGATTTTTTTTTTGAAATAAGAGAGGACTTTTAATAACTAAGGGTTGAAAGACGTTTTCTTCCTTGGGGAATTTAAATGAAGAAATCCTATTAAGCAGTGGAGAATGTAACAACCCAGATTTTTGATGATAGGATAGCTAAATAATTAATTTAAATATTGAATTGTTATTAGATTAAAGGTCTATAATATGACATTTTGCATACGGTCGAATTAGGACTCGAGACCACCTTCATTTAGTATGGGTTGATGTTGTGAATCAAAATGAGGAAAAATATTGCTACATTTGGAATTGGGTGATCCGATGGCCAAAATGATATTTGGATGCTGAAATTATCATCTCAGGACACTATCTCGAATAGCGATGAAATATATACTGTTGGGACCTGAATAATGAGGAATTATGCGCCGATGAGTTTCGTTGCAACTTGATATGCTATGTGATCGCACGAGCTCAAAACATATGGGCATTTGTATGAGAAATCAAATATAGTGTGACCATACACACACAGATATATATATATATACATACATACATATATATTATATATATAGACACACAAACACACACGCACACAGAGACACACACACATATATATATATAACCCTACAAACAAGATTTTTCCAACATCATTTTCTTCCCTTTTTCATTTTTCTTTTTTCCTCTCCTTAGTAAATGAAGCATGGCCTCCGCCTTCAAAAAAATAAAATTAGAGAGCTTCGGTTGACGATAAATCATGAGACCAGATCTGTTGGACTTGGGGAAAGGAGGGCTTTGAACCCATATAGACTTTGGCAGGTGAGGCGAGGTATGTGCGTAATCAACTTTTTCAGCATCGACTAAGGTTGAGGCACGTGGGAGGAGGAGAGAGAATTAGGTGAAACGAAATGCACCAACATGTTTATCTTGGCGAAGGACGCCTCATAGCACCAACCATTGGAGTTTCGGCATACCAGGAAAAACACGAACTTCAATGGTGGGAAGAGCGGCAATAGGTTCTGAATCGCTAGAGGGGTGTGGACATGGTGGAGGTGATTCCATTGCAAAGGGTATGAATCATGCGAGACATAGGAGCTGTCTGTTCGTGGAATAATCATGTGAAGGTGGAAAAATCATTGAGTGATGATTGCCTAAATTAGGTATATGCATGACCATTGTGCATAGGTTATCGGTATTGGAGAAGATGGGTCTAAGAGCGATTAGGTAATTACTTAATTAATTATATATTTATTAATCTCGTTTCGCATCTAACTTGTGTCTCTTGCATACATGACCCAATTAAAACGTTATCTTCGCCATTGCACTTGTAGTGAAATTATCTATGTCATAATATGGGCTTGGACTCAAACAATTGTGAATTTACAGTACACATGCGCAGAATTATAAATTCGAAGTTTTTTCACTATAAATCCTTGTAACTTGATATATAGAAAAATATTCTCCAGCAGAGGTAGAAAAATATATATACGAAATTTTTTCTTCATTTAATTGGATCTGTTTGAGTAAATATCAAGGATAATTGATTAAAATCTTATTGTAATGACCCGCTATTTTGGACCATTCAAATCGACAATAAAACTACGCTTGCCAGACTTGAGTAGCTCAAAATACCGAATTGTTAATTTAAATTTGACAAACTCAGAATATACAGCAAATAAATAAATCACGGAATCACGGACACAGAGTAATATAATGTAGCGGAAGAAAGAGATGGTAGTTCATGAAGCTACTATATATATATACATCATAGTTAAACAAGGTACAACAGAAGTTTAATACGATAATGAAGTATAAAGCTGAATACATCACTGGAATCAACTGAATAACTGGAATCAACTGGATAACCGAAAGTGAAATAGATAGCTGGATCTCCATGTGAAGCTCCAACTTCGAAGGTGAGTCTCTGATGCTGTATCACTCAGTCTGACCCGAGTGTAAAGCGAAACACAAAACACTCGAGTCAGGACATACATACTTATACAATGTAAACCAACTCAAGGGAACTGTTATCAAAAGGTACAAGTAACTTAAAGTATGCTTGGGACTGCCCATCCTTTAAGGATCTGTTAAATTATTTACTATGTAGTAATATTTCGCTATTATAATAATGTCTATAGTAAAATAAACTTACTTTTAAATAGCGTTAAGGGGTTACCCATATAGCCCTCAACACATAATAGTGCCAATAGTCTATACAGTACCATAGTACCTCCTGATCGGGAGGCTACCATATGATACTCCATAGGTATGACACAAATCAAACTCGTATAAGGCGCGCTAGTGTAGGTGACACGGCACAACTAGGAAATGCCAGGGTAGATATACCAATTGCTATCCGGACTGGTGGTGACGCATGGCGCGCAGCTACCGCTCACTTCAAGCCACACACCAAAATCAAAGGGCCCTAATCAATCACAAAGTAATGGAATGGTATCGAAAGAGTGTGTCCGATAAGAGGAGCTACCTCACTGGCCCGGAATTGCTCCTGTTTTAGCTACCTTATGCCAACTCATGGCAGTCGGGTCCACGTATATACCTTAATAGAACATCGCCACCATCGTACTTCATTCTGGAATCCCCACCGTGTACACTGTTGTTAAAGTGGTTTTCGGTATCGATAGAGAGTATGCCCATATCTGATCCCAGTCTCTTCAACAACCAACCGTTATTATAACCCATGGATATTTATTTCAAAATTATTTATACTTTCAAAACCAAAATAGCATATCCATTTATAAATCATAGCCTTTATTTCAAAATAGTATATACTTCCAAAACCAAAATATCATACCCGTTTCAAAACTATATCACAATAGTATCATTTCCATTTCAAAACCAAATCAAAATATCATTTCAATAAGATACAAATTTCAAGTCACTGAATATTTCCTTCAATTTATTAAATTTGAAATATTCCTATAAATTATCTTAAACCAAATCACTTTGAATATTGTCATTTGGAAATCATAATACTTAGAAAAATCATAACACTTTAAAACATTCATTTAAACCATTAAAAATCAATGTTAATATCTTCCAAAACAATATTCCTTTAAACCATTTAAATATCAATATTGATATCTTTCAAACAATATTCATTTAATCCGTTAAATATCAATATCACCTAATATTCCTTCCAAAGTTGTAACATTTCCAAGTTCATTCATTTAATTTTAAAGTTTCCCTAAACATTGTGTGACGAACGGGTTTTTCGCGCTCGAAAATTGACATCCATACTTTACATCGTATTCGAATGCCGCAGATTCGACCGTTCAAATCCGATTCGCCGGAGCTTATAACAACATTAAGTAAACAACACAGCAGAATAAAATAATAATACATCGATATACAGCTTTGATACAATATCTGATACAACAGATGATCCAATAGATGTCAATATACATCAGAGATATGATTCAATAAAAATAGCAGCGGAAAAGAAAATGATAACACCAGCAGCAGAACAAATAACTCCAAGATAGTCTTCAAGGAAGAACTCCAAAAACTGCAACTCCATTTCCAAAATCCAATCCAACAGTAACTCGAACTCCTAATAAGTATGCACAAAGATAAGAAAATGCAATCTGATCCAAAGACTGAACTAACTCCAGATAATCTACTGAACCTAGCTATCTGAAAAACCCAACTCTAGATTGCTCGTGTAGAAAAAAATTTGAGCACTCAGAGTTTAGGAAAGAAACAATAAACTCCGAATAAGTCATGAGACTGGTGTGAGTAACAAAAACAGTTTATCTTTTAAAACAATCAACAAAAGATTTTAAAATCAATTCGCAATGCTTTTAAAAAATGAAACTACCATAAGACCTCGCACCACACACACAATGCAAACGCAGACTTGGAGGAGATTTCTTCTTATGTTAGTCAAAGATGCTTACTACGCAAAATCAAATCATTTGATTATTATTATTAGTGCATAGCGTAGAAAACATTTCGAAATTAGAATATAAATCTTAGCCAGCATAGGTACCATTATATTATGCTCGCTATAGCTACCTCCTTAGGAGGCAGGTTCTACAATTTGAAATCGTAAAGGTTCGTATTGTTTCTTTGGATTTCCAACAAATGGTCAGGCCAAGGAACTTCCCATTGCCACATGAGAACGCCTCTGGAAGGACGTTCCCGAGAACCTAACCGGATCTCTGCCAACACAAGGCCGGGTTACCCCTAACTGGGTAACTACTGACACGAGTATGCCGTCCCCCGGTCGTAACCAACCTTTATCCGGGGCCCCAGCAACAAATCACAAAGTAATACATATATATATCTGCGATATCAACATAAGTTAAGTATCTGGGCTCCATACGATGATACCACTTCTATCCAGAAGGAGATGTACATACCCTAAGGGGCGCTACCCCAATAACCTTGCTGCATCTTTCCTGTTTTGACCATTCCGGGGTGTGAGGCTCGACGAAGTCTCGTCCGCAAAGCTACGCTTTTCACAAAACATGCTTCGATCAACAAATGATCAGCAACACTCAGCATGCCACATTACCAAATTGGGAATATATCGCTGATAACCTTCAACTACATAAACTCTAAGGGTGTTAAGCTGAGAGAATGAATTCTCCGCCACCAACGGAAATATATTTGAAAGAATTCTGCTTTATATCTCAATTTGTAATGTCAGACACACAATCCATACAAGTCTGTTTTGGGTTCGAACAGAACCGAAGGCACTTCCAAAGAAGTCCTTGCAATCCGGGTATTCACAATCCCGATCGGACTTCCCATCACTTAGGGAGTCTCTATACCGACGCGACTCGGTGCAGAGACAATCGATAGGTCATCCTATCGCTCTTGAAAATACCCAGTCTTCATCACCGGTCTTCAAATGCTATCCACAACGACGAATCACATATTCGGAATGGGTTATACGACACAATGGTCCTTTCTCGACTAACCCGAATAGTGAGCGCAACATTTAAAACATATGGATATGGGATTTCCATTAAGTCACAACTTAAAAGTTCAAAACTTACTTTCAAATGGTTTAAACCAATTACCATTTCAATTAACTCGTTTAATCTTTAAATCAAGATTTAACTTATAGCTTTCAAACTCGTTTCCAAAGATTCATTCATAGCCTTTCAAAAACAATTCCAATTCAAGTTGGATTAATTCATTCGGTCTTTGAACCAAAGACTCATTTCATAGTTTTCAAAACATTTCGATTCCATTTCAAATTTGAAACCTTTTTAACACAATTTGGAAATCCTTTCTTTAAAATGAAAGCTATTATTATTTGAAAACAAGTAGTTTTCATTTCGAAGAAATTCGATCTCATTTATACAAGTTAAATCTTTGGGTTAATTCAAATTCCCAAAAGAACAATACTTTAAAAATGGTTTGACTCATATATATAACTAGTATAATATCGTCAATCTCTAGTTTCAAATCATAGAATTCAATTTCAAATCTTGAATCTAAGTTTAAATCAAATTATTTAAATTCCAAAACTTAATCAAGTAATTTAAAAAAAAAATTATCTTGAAATTCCATTCCTAAAGCTTTTCACATTTATTCCGATTCCATTTCCAAAACATTTGAATTTAAAAATTCAAATTTAAAGCTATTTCAAAAATCTGCGACTTAACTGATTTCCTCGTGAAATCCATAATTGTGTGTGTATTAGTGTGGTCCAGGGGTTTTAACACAATAGTGCACAATCATTCAACCATCGCGGATCAAATACAGAAATTTATTTGATAAGCGGTATAAACTATAACGCTTACATTCGATAAGCGGTATAAAACCATAACGCTTACATTTGATAAGCGGTATAAAATCACAATGCTTATCATTTATTCACAGAACACTGATATATATCACAGATAATAATTACATTTATCTCAGATAAATAAATTACATTTCAGATCATAACACAAATCAAGACATATCACAAAGCATCAATATCAGGGATATCAAACAATTTTAATTATTCAGTCAAGTTCAAACATTCACAAGTAAAATTTATTAGTTGACCGATAAATTTATCAACTGTATTAATTAAAAATCTGGGTTAATTATCCTAAGTTAATTACAATTTATTTTAGAATAAAATCCCCTTTTATCATTTATAAATTCACTTTTTAATTACGAACTAATCAATCTTAATTAATGAATCAATTTAACCCTTAATTAATTAATTTATCTTAATTAATCACAATTATTAATTAATTCTTTAATTATTAATAAATAATTATACTCAAATTTCTAATTATCATTCAATTCACTACATCCACCCATTACCTATTATTTACTTTCTAAGTAATCATTTTTTTTTTCAATTTGTCAAATGATTGTTTTAGATTAATTAACTCAAGTAATTAACTTAAACTAATCTGATTAACTCACTTACTTACACTGAACAATTCATTCCTCAATTACTTATATTAAGTAATCATACTTAACAATTACACAATGATTGTTATTAATTTAAATAAATCTAAATTTATTGTTAAAATTAATCATATTGATTTTTTTTCAATAATCTTAGTGGATGACTTTTATTAACTATTAAATTTCTTTAATTACTTCTAAAGAAATTTACTTATATTAATCATTATTGATGATAAATTGATTAACCCTTTAAGAATTCATTAGTCTTCACTAATTAAAGTAAACTCATCCATATTGATAGTTTAACTATTATTCACAATATGTTTGGAACCATTGATTTCAAATTTTCCTTTTTGAATTTCAATTTAAATTTAAACTTATTTTTAAATACTTAAGTTATAAAACTTAATTAATTTCAAAATCTCGAAATCAAGTTTAAAATTTATTTCAGGTTTAAACTTTTAAATTTCAGCTTGTTTAAATCTTCCATTTACAATTCAATTCCATTTTTGAGTTCAAACTTCTTTAATACACTTAATTGCTTTGAAATTATTAAACCAAATTGAATTTAAAACTTTATTTTTATTTACAAACTATGTTCCAATTTAAACTTAAATTTTTATTTACATTCTGATTTAAACCTTAGTTTTAAAACCTTGATTTAAAATTTTAAATTTTGGTTTAACATTCCCAAAAAAACAAGAAACAGTTTCAGGTTGAAAGCCTGTAATACTTTAACTTTAGCAAATTTTGTTCTTCCCCACTGAAAATTTACTCCCCGGACAAATCAGAACTTACCCAAACCATCAGGAACGCTACCACCCTCTGGAACAACGATGCCAATCGAGCCTTGCCCCTGTTACTCGAACTCGATGGGACCCAGATCCCCCTCGATCACCCTGATCGATTCACCCTGCCCAGCAACTCCCATGTGCACGCCGTGCACGTGCAGCCCTCACCATCAGCCATCTCATCGCCGCGACAGTGCCGTCGAGTCGCGCCTCATCCACTGATCGCAGTTGCCTCCTCCCCGCTGACCTAAACCACCCCAGACCAAAAATCGATCCACGTTCGAACCATCGGGGAACCCCGGCCCCAGAACTCGTCGAACTGCTCCCCACTGATGCCGTTTGGTCCACCGCAACCTTCACCATCAGGAAGCACACTCATCACACTATCTCTTCACCAAAATTCGAAAGTTCCGGCCGCGCCTTCCCTCGTCGATTCGATCGCGTCCATTGACCTTTCAATGTCGCTCTTAAACCCTAAAATCATCTCGCCCAAACAATCAAAGGCCAAATCACAAATTCCGCCACGGTAGACCTCTTCCCTAGGTCCTCCCACTCCCTCCAGCCAAAGCCACGTCACCTCTCGTCGACCAAGTCGACAGAAATATATTTTTGAACGGAAATTACTTATTTTTCGATTTCTCTTGATTTAGGTCACGAAAAATTCCCATTTTTGTTTTAAAAATCCTATTTTCATATAAGAATTCAATTTATAAACTCGAATTGATATTTTAAGATATTTGAGAATTTCACTTATATTAAGTATTAACTGTTCTTATGGTTCTTCCAGAGCAAAATCAATTTATTTTTAACTTAAATAAATTTTAAACTTTATTCTATCATTTAACAATCATAACTTGTTTGAATTTTTAATCCTTACAAGGAACAGGTCAGGTGAAAATGATTTTTAACTTAAACTTGAGCTTGAAATTTGAACAGAGGAGTTCTACAGGTATTAACAAACATGCATTCATTATAAATCACAAATACATAGAAATTTCACCAATATATATACATAAATACATATTTATCTTCAGGCATAAATCAAGAAATCAGATATAAATATACTTAAACTTTTTAACATGAAGTTACTCACCTTCCAGATCATGTTGACTCCAGGAGTTTACAAGTTGAAGTCTGGGTTATCTGAAGCTTTACTTTGCTTCTAAACTGTCAGGCTTTGATTGCTTGAGAAATGTTTTAAGTCTAAAGCTTTTCTTTTCTTTTCTCAGTTTTAAAATGGTAAACGAATCGAACCTATGAAATGATTTATAAAAGAAACCCAAATGTGCAGCAGCTGTACCACTACTGATCACAAAGATTTTGGTTGTACTGATATGTTATATATATATTTTTTATACCTTTGGCCAGAGACTTTTCTAGCTTTGGTGACTGATAGGCATCTATATTGTATGCTAAGATGTCTTGCATTAATTACTTGTACAATATATATATACTTCCCTCCTTTATTCGAGCTGCAGAAAGTATGTGAAGGTATGGTTTTGATTATTTTGTATCTTATTTATTTTGGTTTCACACTTGAATATTCTTTGACGTCTTGTATTTTGTTTGTATTTCCTTGCTTTGCTGGTGTATATGTTTATATATTTTGTTTTTGTGTATGGTTTTTCTGTTGTTTTTCCTTCCAGGCCTGCATATTTATATTCCCATTGGTTTGTACATGTTTTCATTTATACTTTACACATTTTTTTTCTTTGTTTTATTGCCTTACATTTCAGCTATACAATGTTTGTGATAATATGATTTGGCTTTTTTTTTCATATTTCTAGTGTACGTAAATATAGATCTGGTTTGATCTTATAATTTGTAATACAAGTAAACTTCTATTTTTATATTTTATTTTACTTTTAATATTGTTATTGTTTGTTTCTATTTGTATTATTTTATATTGATTTATAATATCAAAATTTTACTTATATTGTATGAACTGTATAATTTATTTAAATTATAATATCGATGAATTTCCATATTAAATTTGTTGTTAGACTTTAGCAATTAATTGTTTACTTTGATATTCATTATCTCACATTAATATATATATATATATATATATTTGTTTTCATTCTACTTCTATCAATACTAATTTTAAATCAATTTGTTTATTATATTTCTTGTGTCAAAGATGCATATTCTTATATTTATTGAATTTTAAAACCATATTAATTAATTTCACAAATTTTTCATTTAAAAACTAAATTAATTAGCAATTTAAATTCATAAAAATCCAGGGTCGTTACACATTGTACGTTCAGCAACAATAGCATTTATAAAGTGTTATGGTAGATATAGCGATATTTCAAAACATTGCCAAATTCAAAACAGCAGCACTTATAAAGTTCTACCGTACGTATTTAGTTATTTCAAAGCAGCTCAATTTCAGAAACATCAGCACTTATAAAGTGCTGTAATAGGTGTTTAGTTATTCAAAACAGTTTAGTTCAGAAACAACATCATTTATAAAGTGTTGTAGTAGTTATTTAGTTATTTTCAGAAATAGTTCAAATTCAGAAACAGCGGCACTTCTAAGCTGTAATAGGTATTTAGTTATTTCAGAACCTAGTTAAGTTTTAGAATTTATAACACTTAGCAAATGCTTTCTTATAACTACAACATTTCTGAAGCGCTACTAATAAAATTCTAGATTTTATTATAACATTTCAGAAACAATAAAACTTCAATTTTTAGCCATTTAACTTATAAAAATCATATTTTTTGCTTCAAAAATATTCATTTGGATATCATTCAACTTATGATTTAATAAAATAAAATTTTATCAATAAATATCCAATTTAAACTAAGATTCATTTGTTAAGTCAAAAGTACATTCTTCCTTAACTCCAACTTAACAAATACTTAACACTTTATTTTAAAATACCCACTTCATAAATAAAACAAAATTTCATTTATTTACTTAACTTAATAATTTTATTCAAAACCCAATTTCCAATTATCAATTTAAGTCATAATTTAAGATACATTTTTCCATTTTAAAATCATTAACTACGTATTTTATAACACATAATATTTCATAAAGAACATTTTATCATAATTAATATAACAATCAAATTTTCCTTATAGATCTATTCATTTAAACATCAATTAACTATGATTTTCTAGTTAAGTAAATTTTATTACAAAATGTCCAATTAAAACTATATTCCATTCTATTAGTTCAAAATACATTATTTATTATACAAAACATGTCCATTTCATAAAGTAAAATTCATAAGAATACTAGGTTAGATTTAAAACTTCCATATTAAGTCTAAGTTATTTATCATCAATAAAGATCTTTAATTCAACTTAAAACCAATTATTAGCTTTATAAAAATTTAACTTTTAGAAAAACCAATACACCTTTATGATTAAAGCATTAAATCAAATTTTAAGTTAAATTTCATATATTTATAAGACTCAAAATACTTAATAATATTTTAGGAAAATATTATTTAAAAATAATTAATAAATTTTTAGGAAAATATTATTTAAAATATAATCATGGGCCTGTATAATATTTTCGAACCTAGGTCAAGTGATACGGATATGTATCATTTCAATCCTAAATTAAAAAGAAAAATCCGGGTTCTATCATTTCAATCCCGTAATCCTAAGTAAATCAAATACAATAAAAATCACTCGAGCCTATCATTTCAGCTCATAATGATTTTTCCTTATTCTAATGTCCATTCAGGTATGTATCATTTCAACCCATAGTGATAGGGAACTTGCAGTATGATACAGTAAATAAAATGAACAGTACAATATAACATATCCTATCAGATGATGTAACATTTATACAAACAACATTTAACATCATATAAATATATCACAGGCATGTATGAACATAGCATAATAATCTATACAATTCATTTGTCATCAATTTACAATTATAAAAGTACATATGTCGAGAGTGATAACTCTCCTTTTTAAAGCTAGAATTTGACAAACTAGAGATACGCAACAAACCTCAAAAAGCACGATAAGGCACGACCATGTTTTTGAGTGAATGAAGGGTCTGATCCAAATCTTGTAAACAACACATACAAATATACATAAGTATATAATTCAGTACAAATAAAGATGAATTAAACATAAAGTAAATATGAATCAAGATGACTAAAACTTGCTTGACCAAGGCCATAGGCTCGGCTACATCATATAGGGCTCGACCATCACTAAAATTGGTTCAGCCATGATCAGATCTATCATGAAATCCATGGCCATGGTCAGGTTAATGGAAGGCATAGCAAGGGTAGTTGAAAAGGTAGGAGTTGTGAAGGAAAAAGGTCAAGGGTTTTGGTTCCTATTGGTTCGGCCTATGGCAAAGCATGGCTCGGCCATGTGTTCAGATCTGGTCAAGGCATCATAAAGGTACGGTAAGGAGTAGTTTTGGTCATGGAATGTCTTGGTGGGTGGGGTTTTGTTTGTGGCCGAGGCTAATAGGAGAGGTGGTGGTGAAAAATGGTGATCTATGCTAGGTTTCAATCAAGTTTGGTGATGTTCTTTGCATCAATGGTCATGACATGGGGCTGGGTGGTGATGGAGAGGTGATTTGGTCGGCATGGTGGTGATGGAGTGGTGGTGAGGTCGGCTAGAAGGCGGAGGCCGAGCTGCATGAAGACAAAACAGAAAAACAAAAGAAATATGAAGAAGAAAGCAAGGAGAATGTCACGACCCGTTTTCCCGTACCCTTTGAATCGACAATAAACCACACATGTCCAACTCAAATTGTACGAAAATACGGAACATGAAGGGTGATAAAGAAAAATAGACAGAACAGAATCTCACACGAATGGAATAACATATATTATTTCAATAATAATCTTTACAGCGGAAAATTTTAAAATACAATATCAGAGTCTAACCTAGATTCAGCTTGGACAGTTATAAAACCTGCCCTTACAATTGCTGACAAACATCAAACAAAATACACTAAGCAAAGCCTATGAAAGAATATCTCCATGCGTCCATGAATATCTCCAGCTCTCCTCTGGAACTTCAACTTCCTTCGACTATCCTGAAACTACTCGGATCTGACCCAAGTATTGAAAATACCCGGATCAGGCTTGATAAACCAGCGTGAGAAAAACTCAATAATAAATGACAGTGTCATATATCAGCCTTTGGATAAAATCCTTTGAAATAAATAGTATCTCATAAGACCACGTCCACACATAAACACGAACGGGTTTTTACCTTATGATAACTAAAACACTTTTATATCAAAACCTTTGATATTATTTCTAATGACATCTCTTTGAAAACATTTGCAAATAAACTTATCAATCTTATCCGAAATGGTTACCCATATAGCATTTCGAGGCTATTCATTACGCCAATACAAACAAAACCGTAGGTTCTTATTGGAGAATGGATTTCCATACAAATGACCAGGCGCAGGATCTACCTTCCGAAATGGGTACACCTCTAGATGGATGTCCCGAGGCACAGAACATCTGCCCTCTACCAACACAAGACCGGCCTACCTCTGTAACTAGATAGTACCGAATATGTCATCCCCCGGTCGTTGCCGACCTTTAACCGAGCGCTCGTTTTCCATACACCACATTAATTAACATCCCGACGTCATAGCGGGAAGAAATATATCTAGAAGGGGATGATCATACCCTAATGGGAATGACCCACATAGCCCTGCTGCATCTAATCCTGTTTCGGTCATTTCCGGTTTGATGAGGCTTAAGGCTACGATTACCTTTTCACAAAGCACATATCACATCTTTGAATGCCACATTGCCATTTCCGTTAACTACTAATTGCCTTCCACAAAAATACAACCCTTGAGCTTGTATGTCTCAAGGAGGGTGTTAAGCTAAGAGAAGTTGCCTTCTCCGCCACCACTGATGTACGTTTGTAAAAACCAATGTACGTAATCTTTAGAAATGCAACGTCAGACAAACGTCCATACAAGTTGTCCAGGAACAGGACAAACCGAAGGTACTTTCCTCGGCCATTACTAGGCGAGAAGCCCTTGCAATCCGCAAAATCTCCATCACGAGGAGACCACTGCTATATATAACTCTACAATGGGTGCGCACCCTGAGCAAATCAACAAGCAGTCCTCACGCTATGAAGATCCACGGTCTTCAATCACCATCTTCAACATGTCTTCACGTTCGAACGTACACATGGGTTCGAAGTGGTTTTCGGATAGGAATTAACCAAATCCGACTCCGGTTCCTTCGAAATCCAATCATCGATAAAAAGTGAATATGAGAATATAGGATTTATTAAGTCTCTTTTCACTTTAATTCTCTTCGGATGATTTCGAAATTCTCTTTCTTTCAACTTAGGATAATTCTAAGTAATTCATTCTTTTGTTTTGGAAAATATCTCAGATTTCTTTACTTAATTCTTGATCCAAATTTCTTAACTTTTAACTTAAGGAAAACATTCCCTTTATAATATCACCTTCCAAAACATCCATTTAATCTAAAGGATTATTCACTGTCCAAAATCGCGAATATAATTCCTTTAATAACTTTCACATTTAACTTATCAATTTAAATTGATTTCAGATTTACAAAATGGTGTTTATAAATTCCATTTTTATATCTCACTTGTAAGTCAAAATCCAATACTCTTATTTACCAATTCATTCCTTTCAAATCTTATCATTCCTAAAATTCATTATAAATTCTTTTCTAAACTTCACAGGTTCGTAGAAATCATTCATTTTGGAGATTGCTTAACTTTTGGATAATACCAATCTTCTTTTATTTTGGAAAACTTAACAGAATCTTTTTATTTTGAGAGCATCCGGGCTTTCCTTTCGATCTGTTCCACCCCTCGCCTAAGAAAAGAAAACATAGGCCAGGTAAGTTCAGGGCACTGGTTGCTCCATCCCTAACCTTAGTTAAACACCTTGTTTTATCTTCCCAGATCTCACAGGCGGGACAAATGTACTAGTCGTTTCCGCATACTCAGATTTCAACTTATTTTGGAATTGCTTATAAATATTCCAAATTATCTTTCAAAACGCTTAATTATCCCTTTTAAAACATTCACAATTGATTCTGGGAAACATCATTACATTTAAACTCATATTCCAAAAGTTATATAATTCACAGCATAAAAGTGCTGCGGAAAGTGCTATATAAGCTTATTTGATTAAAACAACTTTTAAACATTCGCTAATTCATATTTTCCAATCCAAATCTTTTTTAAATCATTTAAATAGATTTATCAAATTTATTCCATATTTTTCCATAATTAAAAACATTCATTCGAACAGATTTTCTGTTATGGTCACTAAACTGCACTAGCGCGATTTTTCTAGAAAATTGATTTGGACATAATTCAAGATCTACTTATCGAAACTTTGATTTTCTTTCTTCGTTTAGAAGATACGGATATAATAGTCCGGAATTTTCTTATCTCGAAGAATTCCGAGCAATATTCCACTCTACACATTCATTTGAACTTTTTCGACGCGAAATCGCGAACTGCCGTTGCGCGACGCGTCTAGTTTTAACTTATTTTTCAACATTTGAAATAATTTATTCAAATTGGATTTCAATACTTATAAAATGATTAGAAACCCTTTTAAATCAATATTTTCACCTTTTAAAGCTTTTAAAATATATTTTCACTCTTACCACATTAAAATATTATTATATTCCCATTATTTTAATATTAAACTTTAAATCCCAATTTTAACTCAATTTCAATTCTAATCTCAAATTAAACATATTTAAAACTTAGATTTCAAATCTAATTCCAATTTAAATTTCAATTTAATCTCAAACTAAACTTCACTTTTTCAAAATCGATTTTAATTTCAATTTCACTATTCATCTAACTTTCAATTTTCTAATTAGCTATTCTTTTCAAATCCGTTTCACTTCAAATTTCAAATTCTCTTTCATTATAACTTAAATTTCACTTCTAAATGAAAAGAGACTTGTTTTTCCACAATTTCTCATATTACTAAAATATGGTCTTTTAAACAAAAGTGATTACTAAATCAATAGGAATTTGATATCCAAATTATCATCACATCCATATAACAATCATATAACATCAACATTTTCAATATGGTAAATGTCATAATATTACTACGGATTATCCAACATATCCAAACAATCAACCAAACATACATATCATCAAATAGTGATTATCTAACATAACAATTTAGCATGATAATCAATATAATTTAAAAGCGATGAGAATTTCTCACCTTTACCCAAATGTTTAACTTCCTACCAACATTCATTTAATTCAACGCTTCACTAAACCTTATCATAACCATGCTTCCAAGTGCTCGACCATCTCCATCTTTACTTGCTTTGCTCACGTCCTTCCTTTATCAACTTCCAAACTCATGGCCTAAGGCCTTTTTTAAGAAGAGAAGAAGAAGAAGTGAATTAAGAAGAGGTTAGAGAGTAACAAGTGGATTAGTGCTTAAGCACTCCACTATTTTTAACTCTCCTACCTCTCTTAAGAGGGAAGCCATTAAAATAGCTTAAAGGAAGAAGAAGAAAAGAAAGATTTGTGTGAAAATGAAAGAGGTATGCATGGCTATTTATAGGAAAAAGTTTGAAATAAAATATTATTATGTAAAATGACCAAAATGCCCTTTACTTACTTTTTAACTTAACATCACATTTCAAATCATGCTTTATGTCACTTTCACTTAAGAAGTAAGTAAAGTAAAGTAATAATTATGTTTGGTTTGATTTGATGTTGATTTGATGTTTACTTTTGACTTTTCTTACTTACTTTTCTTAATTATATTCTAGAATTTTCTAAGTATGTTTATTAAAAGTAAACTTGATTAGTGAATTAATTAATACTTATACTATTTGAATATATGTTCCTATATAAGAAAATAAAGGTGCGAAGACGTTGCGACAACTTTTAATTGACAAAACGTCGTTTTTCGACGAAATGTTTTACGGTCACATTTTGACGTTTTAGTTAAACTATGTATTGAAGTAAACCAAATTTAAAAATGAACTTTTTACTTCTTTAAATAAATTAAAACAAGTCTCTTTATATTCTAAAATCATATTTAATTAATATCAAAATCTCTAATTTTACCGTGTATGCAAAACTGACAAAATGCGACAAATTTTGGTTATTTTTATAAAACGATTATTAACAAACTTTTAAATCTTTTAACATACTTTTATTATCTTTATAAGATTTATCCTTTTAGATTTTAAATCGTTCGAAATCTCTCATTTTCGAAGTAGCGAAAATACGGGTCGTTACATTCTCCCCTACTTAGAAGCATTTCGTCCTCGAAATGAAAGTTAGATAAAGGAATCTATCTCATACTCATCTCCTCAAATAATTTGACTTATTTCTACTGATGATAGAAAAGAAGAAGGCCGATATCATAACAATACTAAAACAAATGATGCCAAACATGCATATAAAGATTCCCCACACTAACCTAAGTATCTATTACGTACTTACGGTTATATGTACATACATCAAGTCAAACTTCTATCCTTCCCATCCTAGTGCGTACTGCACACTTAAGATAATGTATCCAACTATCAAATAAGATTATACATCCAAAAACAACCAAACTAATACTATATCAAGATAAATGAATACATCCACATAACCCATCCTCTGACCTAAGCATGTACTACACCTGAGGTCTATATATTAAAACATAAGTCCAACCCTTATATCTTAGCGTCTACTATTTAAGATAACTATCCAACTACTATGTTGACATACCCAAAACATCATAATATATGTTATATTTGATTCGATCTATTATTCAATCCACAACTTTTCTTTCGAACTAGTATCGATCCCCCGATTTTCTATTGCGGACTTTGATCAGACTTCTTAATCACAAACTCTTGCTTTCCTTGCATAGCTCTCAACTATGATAGAAAACTCGTGTACATAATCACAAACTCTCATCAATATTCGCCATCAAGAATTGAGTGATAAATCCTTTTTCGGATTGGTGTAAACACCTCAAAGTTTTGTACTCAAATCTTAGATCAAAATTTATGTGCCAAAATGATCTACGTTTAACTTAAGTATTTATTCACATTCATCTTTACCTAATACATTTCTTCCAAAACTTCTATTAATCCAAGTTTATTTCACAACCATTGCTTTCTTCTAAATCCATTATTACTTAAGCATACAAATGACTTAACTTGTATAATATACCTTTACTTCCTAAGAGTATATATACATATCCCAAACCTTCAAATCGTCATTTACTTTAATTAGCGTCTTCAACAAATGTGGAATTCTATTATTCCAAATAAATAAGTTATAAAACTTAATCCCTAGTTTTCTTTACCTAAGGTCTCCATTTAGTTAATATTATTTATCTAATCCATATTTTAATAAGACAACTTTACTAAATGTACGCCTTTTTCTTACAAAGTTAACTTATTTACCTATCCATTTTCTAAATCAAATTTCTTAACCTTAAATCCGTCAAATACCTTATAGTCAAATTGTGAAACTTAATTCACATGGTATTTGTTATTTAAACATTTTCATCCAACATTCAACTACTAACCATATTATTCAAAACCATCCACTTTTCATCTTACTTCATTTTGAATTACAAATGTTACCCTAATGTATCATTAATTCAAATTTTTATATTAGGATGATATTTCTTATATCTCTTGTTTCTAATCAAAGTGTCTAAATTTCAAATTACCTTAACTCATTTATAAGTTATAGAACTTATCCTTTCATAATATATTTACCCAAAATTTCAATTTTGGCTTATCTTTTCTATCTTATTGACAAGAATTTTTTTCTAAGTGTAAATTTTCACTTTACTTCCTCTAATTACACTTCTAGCTTCAATATTATCATCAAATATCTTATAATCAAATTTGTGAATTTTACTTCACAATATATTTGTACTTAGCTTTTAAATCCATCCATTATGATAATCACTTAATTATTATTTCTTAATACTAAGTATCTAAGGGTATATGATTACAGTTTTAAATTCTAGCTTTCAACTAATTAATTTTATATGAAATATCTTATAGTCAAATTTGTGCAATTCTAATCACAAGATATTCATATTTTAATTTCACTAAGCTAAATCACAATCAATCCTTAACCCAAAAGATAATAATATCTCTTTTAATATAATTGAAATATAAACCCAAGGTAAAATTATTTCATTTACCAATTTCTTTAAAACAAAATCATTTTGTAAAATTAACAAATACGCGCTCATATATATATAATACTCTCATAACTCATTCTAGGGCGTTACTAACCCTATCTCTAATGAGTTACTCATCCTAGGATATTACTAATCCTATCTCTGATGAGAATTTACCCATAATAGAGCCAAGGTTCTCGCTTAACCTTCAGCTCTGATACCAAATGTGAAGGCCCGTTTTCCCGTACCCTTTGAATCGACAATAAACCACACATGTCCAACTCAAATTGTACGAAAATACGGAACATGAAGGGTGATAAAGAAAAATAGACAGAACAGAATCTCACACGAATGGAATAACATATATTATTTCAATAATAATCTTTACAGCGGAAAATTTTAAAATACAATATCAGAGTCTAACCTAGATTCAGCTTGGACAGTTATAAAACCTGCCCTTACAATTGCTGACAAACATCAAACAAAATACACTAAGCAAAGCCTATGAAAGAATATCTCCATGCGTCCATGAATATCTCCAGCTCTCCTCTGGAACTTCAACTTCCTTCGACTATCCTGAAACTACTCGGATCTGACCCAAGTATTGAAAATACCCGGATCAGGCTTGATAAACCAGCGTGAGAAAAACTCAATAATAAATGACAGTGTCATATATCAGCCTTTGGATAAAATCCTTTGAAATAAATAGTATCTCATAAGACCACGTCCACACATAAACACGAACGGGTTTTTACCTTATGATAACTAAAACACTTTTATATCAAAACCTTTGATATTATTTCTAATGACATCTCTTTGAAAACATTTGCAAATAAACTTATCAATCTTATCCGAAATGGTTACCCATATAGCATTTCGAGGCTATTCATTACGCCAATACAAACAAAACCGTAGGTTCTTATTGGAGAATGGATTTCCATACAAATGACCAGGCGCAGGATCTACCTTCCGAAATGGGTACACCTCTAGATGGATGTCCCGAGGCACAGAACATCTGCCCTCTACCAACACAAGACCGGCCTACCTCTGTAACTAGATAGTACCGAATATGTCATCCCCCGGTCGTTGCCGACCTTTAACCGAGCGCTCGTTTTCCATACACCACATTAATTAACATCCCGACGTCATAGCGGGAAGAAATATATCTAGAAGGGGATGATCATACCCTAATGGGAATGACCCACATAGCCCTGCTGCATCTAATCCTGTTTCGGTCATTTCCGGTTTGATGAGGCTTAAGGCTACGATTACCTTTTCACAAAGCACATATCACATCTTTGAATGCCACATTGCCATTTCCGTTAACTACTAATTGCCTTCCACAAAAATACAACCCTTGAGCTTGTATGTCTCAAGGAGGGTGTTAAGCTAAGAGAAGTTGCCTTCTCCGCCACCACTGATGTACGTTTGTAAAAACCAATGTACGTAATCTTTAGAAATGCAACGTCAGACAAACGTCCATACAAGTTGTCCAGGAACAGGACAAACCGAAGGTACTTTCCTCGGCCATTACTAGGCGAGAAGCCCTTGCAATCCGCAAAATCTCCATCACGAGGAGACCACTGCTATATATAACTCTACAATGGGTGCGCACCCTGAGCAAATCAACAAGCAGTCCTCACGCTATGAAGATCCACGGTCTTCAATCACCATCTTCAACATGTCTTCACGTTCGAACGTACACATGGGTTCGAAGTGGTTTTCGGATAGGAATTAACCAAATCCGACTCCGGTTCCTTCGAAATCCAATCATTGATAAAAAGTGAATATGAGAATATAGGATTTATTAAGTCTCTTTTCACTTTAATTCTCTTCGGATGATTTCGAAATTCTCTTTCTTTCAACTTAGGATAATTCTAAGTAATTCATTCTTTTGTTTTGGAAAATATCTCAGATTTCTTTACTTAATTCTTGATCCAAATTTCTTAACTTTTAACTTAAGGAAAACATTCCCTTTATAATATCACCTTCCAAAACATCCATTTAATCTAAAGGATTATTCACTGTCCAAAATCGCGAATATAATTCCTTTAATAACTTTCACATTTAACTTATCAATTTAAATTGATTTCAGATTTACAAAATGGTGTTTATAAATTCCATTTTTATATCTCACTTGTAAGTCAAAATCCAATACTCTTATTTACCAATTCATTCCTTTCAAATCTTATCATTCCTAAAATTCATTATAAATTCTTTTCTAAACTTCACAGGTTCGTAGAAATCATTCATTTTGGAGATTGCTTAACTTTTGGATAATACCAATCTTCTTTTATTTTGGAAAACTTAACAGAATCTTTTTATTTTGAGAGCATCCGGGCTTTCCTTTCGATCTGTTCCACCCCTCGCCTAAGAAAAGAAAACATAGGCCAGGTAAGTTCAGGGCACTGGTTGCTCCATCCCTAACCTTAGTTAAACACCTTGTTTTATCTTCCCAGATCTCACAGGCGGGACAAATGTACTAGTCGTTTCCGCATACTCAGATTTCAACTTATTTTGGAATTGCTTATAAATATTCCAAATTATCTTTCAAAACGCTTAATTATCCCTTTTAAAACATTCACAATTGATTCTGGGAAACATCATTACATTTAAACTCATATTCCAAAAGTTATATAATTCACAGCATAAAAGTGCTGCGGAAAGTGCTATATAAGCTTATTTGATTAAAACAACTTTTAAACATTCGCTAATTCATATTTTCCAATCCAAATCTTTTTTAAATCATTTAAATAGATTTATCAAATTTATTCCATATTTTTCCATAATTAAAAACATTCATTCGAACAGATTTTCTGTTATGGTCACTAAACTGCACTAGCGCGATTTTTCTAGAAAATTGATTTGGACATAATTCAAGATCTACTTATCGAAACTTTGATTTTCTTTCTTCGTTTAGAAGATACGGATATAATAGTCCGGAATTTTCTTATCTCGAAGAATTCCGAGCAATATTCCACTCTACACATTCATTTGAACTTTTTCGACGC
Source organism: Allium cepa (assembly GCA_030765085.1). Taxonomy (NCBI): domain Eukaryota; kingdom Viridiplantae; phylum Streptophyta; class Magnoliopsida; order Asparagales; family Amaryllidaceae; genus Allium; species Allium cepa. The sequence continues at coordinate 307,518,565 of CM060929.1, forward strand.
GAAATCGCGAACTGCCGTTGCGCGACGCGTCTAGTTTTAACTTATTTTTCAACATTTGAAATAATTTATTCAAATTGGATTTCAATACTTATAAAATGATTAGAAACCCTTTTAAATCAATATTTTCACCTTTTAAAGCTTTTAAAATATATTTTCACTCTTACCACATTAAAATATTATTATATTCCCATTATTTTAATATTAAACTTTAAATCCCAATTTTAACTCAATTTCAATTCTAATCTCAAATTAAACATATTTAAAACTTAGATTTCAAATCTAATTCCAATTTAAATTTCAATTTAATCTCAAACTAAACTTCACTTTTTCAAAATCGATTTTAATTTCAATTTCACTATTCATCTAACTTTCAATTTTCTAATTAGCTATTCTTTTCAAATCCGTTTCACTTCAAATTTCAAATTCTCTTTCATTATAACTTAAATTTCACTTCTAAATGAAAAGAGACTTGTTTTTCCACAATTTCTCATATTACTAAAATATGGTCTTTTAAACAAAAGTGATTACTAAATCAATAGGAATTTGATATCCAAATTATCATCACATCCATATAACAATCATATAACATCAACATTTTCAATATGGTAAATGTCATAATATTACTACGGATTATCCAACATATCCAAACAATCAACCAAACATACATATCATCAAATAGTGATTATCTAACATAACAATTTAGCATGATAATCAATATAATTTAAAAGCGATGAGAATTTCTCACCTTTACCCAAATGTTTAACTTCCTACCAACATTCATTTAATTCAACGCTTCACTAAACCTTATCATAACCATGCTTCCAAGTGCTCGACCATCTCCATCTTTACTTGCTTTGCTCACGTCCTTCCTTTATCAACTTCCAAACTCATGGCCTAAGGCCTTTTTTAAGAAGAGAAGAAGAAGAAGTGAATTAAGAAGAGGTTAGAGAGTAACAAGTGGATTAGTGCTTAAGCACTCCACTATTTTTAACCCTCCTACCTCTCTTAAGAGGGAAGCCATTAAAATAGCTTAAAGGAAGAAGAAGAAAAGAAAGATTTGTGTGAAAATGAAAGAGGTATGCATGGCTATTTATAGGAAAAAGTTTGAAATAAAATATTATTATGTAAAATGACCAAAATGCCCTTTACTTACTTTTTAACTTAACATCACATTTCAAATCATGCTTTATGTCACTTTCACTTAAGAAGTAAGTAAAGTAAAGTAATAATTATGTTTGGTTTGATTTGATGTTGATTTGATGTTTACTTTTGACTTTTCTTACTTACTTTTCTTAATTATATTCTAGAATTTTCTAAGTATGTTTATTAAAAGTAAACTTGATTAGTGAATTAATTAATACTTATACTATTTGAATATATGTTCCTATATAAGAAAATAAAGGTGCGACGACGTTGCGACAACTTTTAATTGACAAAACGTCGTTTTTCGACGAAATGTTTTACGGTCACATTTTGACGTTTTAGTTAAACTATGTATTGAAGTAAACCAAATTTAAAAATGAACTTTTTACTTCTTTAAATAAATTAAAACAAGTCTCTTTATATTCTAAAATCATATTTAATTAATATCAAAATCTCTAATTTTACCGTGTATGCAAAACTGACAAAATGCGACAAATTTTGGTTATTTTTATAAAACGATTATTAACAAACTTTTAAATCTTTTAACATACTTTTATTATCTTTATAAGATTTATCCTTTTAGATTTTAAATCGTTCGAAATCTCTCATTTTCGAAGTAGCGAAAATACGGGTCGTTACAGAGAAGCCATAGAAAACTTGCATACTTTTTTTTTTCTTTCATAACGCAATGAAAATGAGGAGATGAGAAACTTTTCACATGAATAAGAAAAAAAGGAGGCGGCTAGGGTTTACAAAAAGATTTGAATGACTACAGGATAAGAAATGAATGGCTATATATGAGGAGATGAATGGCCAGGAAATTAAAAGGGCATTACTTGATTTCCAAGAAAAGGAGCCATGAGATCTTGCATATTTTTTTCTTTGTTTGCATGCACATGGAAGTGAGACGAGAAACAATATGTACATGATTGATAGGAGAAAATCACGGCTATGAATGTGGGAAGTAATTGGCTATGCAAATGGAAAAGCAAGGGAAAAGGAAAAGGCAACAAATAAAACAAGTAACTTAGGTCTTTTCAAATTTCTATGCCATTATAAAAAAATAAAACCAATCAAAAATCAAATAAATATAATTAAAGTTTATACAAATAAAAATAGAAAATAAAAGTTAGAGAAATTAACATAGAAAAAAGAAAAAATAAAATATAAAAATCATTGCGTGTAAAACATTGTATTTTATCTAATTTAAACGTATAAATGGAATTTTACGAAACGAAAAGCAGAATTAATATTAAAATAAAATATATTTTCAAAGAAAAAGATTAGAATTTAAAACTTAAAATTTAAAATTTTCACTGTAGACAAACTTTGACTTCCAATTGACCAAAAATATAAGATTTTCAGAAATGTTTAATTTATTATATTTGGAAAATAAATTATAACCAAATTCCAAACTTACATTGGAAAATTTCAGAAATTCAATTTTAAATGATTTTGAAATCAAAGTTTTCATATAAAATTTCAATTAAAAGTACTTACAAAATTATGGGTTATTACACTCTCCCCCACTCAAAACTTTTCGTCCCCGAAAAGGAAGGAGGTAGGAGAATAGAAACAACCAGAAAGAAAATAGATTTGAAAAACAAAATAAAACAATTAATTTTAAACCATATAAATTCAATTTAAATTCTTTTACATTCAACACTTGCTTTTATCCATTTGGTTTTACTTAAGTTAAATCAATAATAACTATTCCCAAATTCATTATCTTATTACCCATATTATCTTTAATTAACTATTTCAAAAATCAAAAATTTGAATAGTCATTTATATAATCATATTTATTCAAAAAAATTAAATTTTTCTTTATTCCAAATTGTTATTAAATTTATTCCCTTAATATATCTAATCACATATATTAAGTATAATTACATATATTGTACTATTTCAATTTATTTATAAATTCCTTTAACACCATTTATATTGTATTTTATTCAATTAACTTTTCATTCTATTTACCTCTATTAATCTTTTATAACTAAAATTTAAGTGTATAATATTTATTATAACCACTCAAATTTTATTTATAAAATCCTTTTATATTGTATATTATCCAATTTCATTGTTAACTTCCAATAATTAAGGTAAGTTTTATTGGAGTGCACTTGAATATTATAAAAATAAATTTTTTTCTCAATTCAATTATTCAAGTTTACATATTTATCCAAAATTTTGGTTTCGTTTTATAATTGAAATCATCCTTTAAGGTAAAATTTTAGGAATTAAATTTTCGATCAACTTTCAAACTATTTTAGAGAAAAATAAATATACACAATATATATCAAATCAAATTTTAGATCATATATCACATATATTGTGACGACCCGTCTTTTAATATCCAGAAAAACGTATCATCAATAAGAAAAGAAAGAGATAGAAATAGTAAGATAGAAAGAAAAGAAACAACAATAATCAGAATCTCACTGCGGAAACGAACAAAATATAATATTACACATATCCTTTACATAAGTTTACATATCAGAGTACACAAAATAATACTACTCCATTACATCTGACATCCATAAGAGTTTTTCCCAACCATACAACTCAAAACACAACATCAAAATGCCACTACAGCGAATATAGATAGATGGTACGTCTGGACTCCAGCTCCAGCTTCCAAAACATATGCTAATCCAAACCTAATCACTTGGCTACTTATAATAATTTGAGTACCCAAGAGTTTACGAAAAACAAAATAAACTCCGGGTCAGACATGGGTCTGGTGTGAGTAAATCAGTTAAAGTTCTTTAACTTTAAAATCATTTGAAACAAAAGGTATCACGTAAGACTTCCCACAAATAAATACGGGTAAGTTTTTACCTTACGCTAACCAAAACATTTGATAGGAAATCCAGTGATATTAAAATAGGGTCTAGGGTTTTCAAGTAAATAGAAAAATAACCGAAATTGTTACATCTATTGAATTCCATCTATTAGCCACGAAAGTGGGTAATACAATCAAAACCGTAGGATCTCGTAGGGAAAATGAATTTCCATCAATGGCAGGGCTACTGGGATACCGCCCGTCACAGTACGAGGCCTAGATCACCGTACCGAGGACCACTCTCGATCCCCTGCAACACAAGGCCGGACCCATCCCTTACTGGACAGTTCCGAACAAGACAACCCCGCAGTTGTGGCCAACAACTGCCCACATAGCCGAATATATAAGGGACTTCTAGACAGGGGTAAATCTCACTCTCAAATGGGGGCTACCCACGAAGCCTTGCTGCACCTTCCCTGTTTTAGCCATTCCAGGTTGATTAGGCTTGAGGCTACGATTACCTTTAGAGAACACATATCTTAGAATGCTCTTCGTCCACCTAACGATGTTCTGAAAGCATTCAATCCATACAAGTTCGTTCTGGGTTCGAACGAAACCGAAGGCATTATTTCGTTACACTCATTTTGGAATCACCCTCAGAGTTAACGACAATAACCCTTGCACTATAAAACTCCATCTCGATCCTCACGTGAGACGTCACGACCTAACGTTTAACTTGGATCGATGTGGTTTTCGGAAATCAATTCGATTCCCGATCCCGGTCTCATCGAAATCCAAACGTGTCTTAAAGGCCAAGTTTTTTAAAGATTTAAACAATTCAATTCAGTTTTAACATAGCATCACACATCATTATCAACAGATAATAACCAATATCTATTACAGATATACAATATCTCATCACAGAATATCTCAACTATTATTCAACAGATATCAACCATATTCAGATATTCAATTCAAAAAATCATCCATAAGCAAGCACTACCTTAATTCATATTATAATTAATTTAATTAATTTAAATTAATTACTTAAGAGTTTATCACTTAATCTTGCTTAACCAAACATTAATTAATTAATCACAATCACTTAATTAATTAATCACCTCTTAATTATCTTATTATTAATTAATTAATGTTCAATTTATTAATAATCTTTATTTAATTATCAATTAATTACTATAATTATTTATTAATTAAACTTGATTTAAAATTAATCATTCCTTAATTTATTATTAATTAACCCTTAATTTATAATTAATTAATCTTAATTAATTCTTAATTAATCACAAATTAATTTATCCTAATTACTTAATTGATTATTCATTAATTACTCTTAATTATTTAATTAATTAAATCTTAACCATTAATAAATTTATTATTAATTAAAAATTAATTAATGTTTAATTACTATTAATTAACTTTAAATCAATTAATTAGTTAACTAACTTCTTAATCACTAATTTATTAATCATTAATCACTTATTTAATCAGTTATTAATCACTTATGAATTAATCTTAAATTAATTAATAACTATTAATTGTTATTTAATTTAATCCTTAATTATCCATTAAATAATCCATAAGTAATTAATTAAATCTTAACAAATTAATTAACCTAAATTGATTAATTAATTCCAACTCTAATTATTAATTCATTAAAATAAACTTTAATTTCAAAATTTAATTAACTTTCAAAACCAAATAATTTCATCATTCATTAAGAACTTTACATATTTAAACATTTCAATTTATTAAAACTAATTACCTTTTGAAAAAGTTAGATTTAAAGATGTAAAACCATTTCAAAACTTCAACAAATAAAATGTGAATTACTTTTGAAATAAAATATTTGATACTTTATAAAGTAGTGAAAATATAAAGTGTTAAGTTTTAAACTTAAATCAAATTTGAAATTTAAAACAAGGTTAAAACTTGACTTCATTTATTTTGTTTTAAACTCGACCAAAACTCAACTAAACACAAACCTAACTCCAACTCCCCTTCTCTTCTTCATCTACTTGAATCCAATAACACACACGAGAAACAGCTCAGACACCCGAGCGCACACACGAAACTCACAACCAAAAACACGAGCACGACTTCGAGTCCAAAACACACTCGCATCGAACAACCGCCACTGACACAACAACGCACCCCATGCACATGCACGATGCTTCGGCGCCTCCACCGCCGCCGCCGACATATCGCGCAAACCCCAAATCATCCCATGACCCAATTCCAAACCCCAAAACTCATCTATTCAAGCTCGAAAGCAAAATGGGTTGCTCGAACCCAAAACTCAAACTGTAGTCGCCAGGAAAGAAACCCATCACCCACGGCAAGCCGACCACCATTCGCCTCCAAACTCCGGCCATGCACTCGCACAACCCTAACTCACCTCCACCCCAAGCCGGTCGTAACTCGGTCATCACTATGCTTCACAAAATCGAATTCATCAACTCAAAAAACACAAAGAGCACAAACCCTAAAAATTAAAATTCTAAATTCTGTGTTGCATGATAAATTCAACCATTATTTTTCTAGTGTTAAACAACATTTAACATAGCTTCGATTCAAATTTCAAAGCTTATAAACAATCCAGTCACAAGAATTTGACGAAAGCCCCAATTTCAGTTATTCCCAAAATTCATCTTCAACTTTAAGTTAAAAATTCTGATTTCTATCTTAAAATTCATATTATGCATTATAGATTTAGGATATAAACTTGATTCATTAAAATTCGAACATGATTCACATGATATAATTATTTGTTTTTACTACATATGTTACTTTCTGCAGTTTTTAACTGTTTCATTTGCAAATTTATTTTTTTAACACTTAATTCCTATTGAATCAAACTTCTATATTGATTATTCCAACCTAACAATGTTTTATTTCATATAAATTTGAGTTTTTGTTTAAATTTTTCAGAATCTTGAAGATACAGAATACCACTGTTGCATTTTAAACATACACAGTAAGATTTAAATCTGTAAACAATTATTTCACAAAATAAATAACATGCAAGCATCTTCATAACTAACTTTCACATGCAAAAGATCCTTATACTTAAAATTTTGATTTAAAATTTACTCACTTGTTTTTGTTGTGAAGACTCAAGCTGCTGGAAAAAATATATGAATGAACTGCAGGTTTTTTTTCTTCCCACTTCTTGAAATTTCTTGCTTAACTTTGATGATGCTTCAAATCTTGAATTAATAAGTGATAAAAACTTGATATTTGTTTCAGAATTTGGCTGATTGCAGGAGTCTATATTGCAGTTTCAAAATAAATTTGAAATGCAGATTTTCATTTCAAGAATTTCTTTGCAGGTTAGATTTTGGAAAGGAGTTTGAGTTTTGATCAATAATTGAAGTGAAGATTTTCAGATTTGGAAATGAAGAGTGTAAAAATTTCTTGCTTAATAAAAATGAGAAAATATATTTTGAAGCATAAGAAATATCTTTTATAAAAATTTGTTTTATAAAATTTAAAGAAAATAAAACTTAAATTATGACACTTGTCACTATATAGCTTAATTTTCTAACACATGTTATTAGTAGGATTTAAATGTTTAACAAGTGTTAATTCCATGCAAAAAGAATTAAAAATGTTTTTCTTAATTTGATTTTTTTTATATAAATTCATTTTTTAATTCCTATAAAATCTATTTTCCTTAAAGAATGAATATAAAACAAATGTTATATCTTAAATAAAATCATGAGAATATTTTTTAATACTCAAAGTAAAATTTAAATAAAAATTAACATATTTTAATCTTTTATTTTATCAATTCAAATTCAATTTAAGTTTTTTTAAATTCAATTCAAATCAAGTCTGATAAGAGTACAATTTTGACACATTCATTACCCTTATGTATGTATTAGTTTTAATTAGAATGAATGTATATTTACAATTCATTTATTTGCTGTTGAATAAAATAACAAATTTATCAAATTAAATTAGTTTATTATATAGATTATCATATTTAAATTGGGTTTGAAATTCCAGGATATCACATATATTAATTATAAATCAAATCATATTTTAGGAATCCAAATCAAATTAACTCTCCAAAGCAAAACTGTAGCTAAACTACAGAATGGTCTCTTCACTTCGAAACTCGAAAATAAATGTCGATGATGCTGCAGTCATTACCGAAATTATTTTCCAGCGACAAAGAAAAGAGCACTAATTTCCAAATTAAAATTTCTTTGAAATAATTTCTACTTGAAATCCTTTAAATAATACACCCTTCAAAACTCTAAACATAAAGTTTGAAACCATCAAAAATTAAATTCTTAGTTTCTTGTTTTAAATTCATTTAAATTTCCATATTAATTTATAGCCATGTTATATAGTTCAATTATTCATATATGAAACAAAAGTTAATGGTTACAAGCTATATTCAAAGTCAAATATTATTTCTTAACACCCAATTCAATTAACTATCAAAATTTAGAAAATTATACTTATATGTACACAATATAACTTTACAAAATTTATTTCATTTACTAAATTTGAAAACTATATCGTGTCGGTTTGCTCTGTTCAAGTGTTTTGGAGATCCTATCGATAGCGTTGATCAGACGAATCGATCGAAAACCCAAATCAACATCAACAACTCAAACGACACAATATATAAAACATTTTAAAAATAGATTTACAAAGCAAGGGTAGGGATTTACAATTTGATTGACTCAAATCAAAGGAAATATTGATTTGAGGATGAGTTAGAACAAAAGATAAGATGATTAACTAACCGAATAAGGAAATGGATAAGCTTATATGAATCATGTGCAACTTTAACCGGGTCAACCGTGACTTTGGGAATTAGATCGATATGGAATTCTAAGGTAAATCTACATTCGGTCTCAAGAGGTGGAATTCAGGATAATAAGAGATACTAGCATGTAAATCGAGGATATATAAATATCTTCGGTGAATCAATGCCTATTCTAAAGGAGTTCCACCCCTTCACAAGTCATCCAGTGGAGCTATGGAATGCTCCTGAATCAAATAAGATGAATAGTGAAGGGAACAAGAAAGAATTTTGGAACCAAGGGAATGTTCCAAAATTCAAAGGAAACAGAGTCAAAGAGAAAGAGATTCTAGCTCGAATGAAAGTGATTCTGTAGATAAATTTACCATATATATTAAGTTTTGCCTAGAGCTAAAGCTTTGATATCAACTGTAACGAACCGCTATTTTAGACTATTCAAATCGACAATAAAACCACGCTTGGCGGACATGAATAGCTCAAAATACCGAATGGTTAATTTAAATATGGCAAACTAAGAATATAGAACAAATAAATAAACCACTGAATCACAGACACAGAGTAATATAATGCACGGAAGAAAGAGATGGTAGTTAATGAAGCTACCATATATATACACATTAGAGTTAAACAAGGTATAGTAGAAGTGCAATACAATAATCAAGTACAAAGCTGAATATATCACTGGAATCAACTGAATAACTGGAATCAACTGGATAATCGAAAGTGAAATAGATAGTTGGATCTCAATGTGAAGCTCCAACTCAGAAGGAGAGTCTCTAATGCTGTATCACTCAGTCTGGCCCGAGCATAAAGCAAAACACAAAATACTCGAGTCAAGACATACATACTTATACAATGTGAACCAACTCAAGGGAACTGTAATCAAAAGGTACAAGTAACTTAAAGGATGCTTGGGGTCGCCCATACTCTAAAGATCCGTTAAACTATTTACTATGTAGTAATATTTCGCTATTGTAATAATGTCTACAGTAAAATACACTTACTTTTATATAGCGTTAAGGGGTTACCCATATAGCCTTCAACACATAATAGTGCCAATAGTCTATGTAGTAACGTAATACTCCTGATCGGGAGGCTACCAGAGGATACTCCATAGGTACGACACAAATCAAACTCATACAAGACGCGCTAGGGTAGGTAACACGGCACAACTAGGCAATGCCAGGGTAGATATACCAATTGCTATCCGGATTGGTGGTGATCCATAGCGCGCAGCTACCACCCACCTCGTGCCATACCCCAAAATCAATGGCCCCAATCAATCACAAAGTAATGGAATGTATCGAAGGAGTGTGTCCGATAAGAGGAGCTACCTCACTGGCCTAGAATCGCTCTTATTTTAGCCACCTTATGCCAACTCATAGGAGTCGGATCCACGTATATACCTCAATAAAACGTCGCCACCATCTTACTTCATTCTGGAATCCCCACCGTGTACACGGTTGTTAAAGTGGTTATCGATATTGACAGGGAGTATGCCCATTTCCGATCCCGGTCTCTTCAACAACACCGTTATTATAACCCATGGATATTTATTTCAAAATCATTTATACTTTCAAAACCAAAATAGCATATCATTTTATAAATCATATCCTTTATTTCAAAACAGTATATACTTCCGAAACCAAAATATCATACCCATTTCAAAACCATATCACAATAGTATCATTTCCATTTCAAAACCAAACCAAAATATCATTTCAATAAGACCCAAATTTCAAGTCACTGAATATTTCCTTCAATTTATTATATTTGAAATATTCCTATAAATTATCTTAAACCAAACCACTTTGAAATATTTTCATTTGGAAATCATAATACATAGAGAAATCATAACACTTTAAAACATTCATTTAAACCATTAAAAATCAATGTTAATATCTTCCAAAACAATATTCCTTTAAACCTTTTAAATATCAATATTAATATCTTTCAAACAATATTCATTTAATCCGTTAAAATATCAATATCACCGAATATTCCTTCCAAAGTTGTAACATTTTCAAGTTCATTCATTTAATTATAAAATTTCCCAAAACATTGTATTTTCAGCAACAACAACATTTATAAAGTATTACGGTAGATATAGCGATATTTCAAAACATTACCAAATTCAAAACAGCAGCACTTATAAAGTGCTACGGTAGGTATTTAGTTATTTCAAAACATCTCAATTTCAGAAACAGCAGCACTTATAAAGTGCTGTAATAGGTGTTTAGTTATTCAAAACAGTTCAGTTCAGAAACAACAGCATTTATAAAGTGCTGTAGTAGTTATTTAGATATTTTCAGAAATAGTTCAAATTCAGAAACAATAGCACTTCTAAAGTATTGTAATAGGTATTTAGTTATTTCAGAACCTAGTTAAGTTTCAGAATTTATAGCACTTAGCAAATGCTATCTTATGACTACACATTTCTGAGGTGTTACTAATAAAATTCCAGATTTTATTGTAACATTTCAGAAACAATAAAACTTCAATTTTTAGCCATTTAACTTACAAAAATCATATTTTTCGATTCAAAAATATTCATTTGGATATCATTCAACTTATGATTTAATAAAATAAAATTTTATCAATAAATATCCAATTTAAACTAAGATTCATTTGTTAAGTCAAAAGTACTTTTTTCCCTTTCAGAAAGCAATGAAAATGAGGAGATGAGAAATTTTTCACGTGAATAAGAAAAAGAGGAGGCGGCTGGGGTTTACAAAAAGATTTGAATAGCTATAGGATAAGAAATGAACGACTATAGATAAGGAGATGAATGGCCAGGAAATTAAAAGGGCATTACTTGGTTTCCAAGAAAAGAAGCCATGAGATCTTGCATATTTTTTTCTTTGTTTGCATGCAAATGGAAGTTAGATGAGTAACAATATGTACGTGATTGATAAGAGAAAATGACGGCTATGAATGTGGGAAGTAATTGGCTATGCAAATGGAAAGGCAAGGGAAAAGGAAAAGGCAACAAATAAAACAAGTAACTTAGGTCTTTTCAAATTTCTAAGCTATTATAAAAAAATAAAACCAATCAAAAATCAAATAAATGTAATTAAAGTTTATACAAATAAAAATAGAAAATAAAAGTTAGAGAAATAAACATAGGAAAAAGAGAAAATAAAATATAGAAATCATTGCGTGTAAAACAGTGTATTTTATCTAATTTAAAAAGTATAAAAGGAATTTTACGAAACAAAAGGCAGAATTAATATTAAAATATTACATTTTCAAAGAAAAAAGATTAATTTAAAATTTCGAATTTAAAATTTTCACTGTGGTCAAACCTTGACTTCCAGTTGACCAAAAATATAAGATTTTCAGAATTGTTTAATTTATTATATTTGGAAAATAAATTAAAACCAAATTCTAAACTTAAAGTGGAAAATTTCAGAAATTCAATTTTAAATGATTTTAAAATCAAAGTTTCCAAATAAAATTTTAATTAAAAGTACTTACAAATTATGGGTTGTTGCACTCATATATTTATGTTATGTTATATTCATATTGAATAGAGCTAAATATGATGATATTGACTTATAGCATGGTTATAAATTAATTAGACTTTAAATTATCATTATATAAGTCGTAGAAATATTATTATATATTTTATTACTAATCGAAATTAGAATACGACTATGAAAAATAGTCAAAGAGATTAAAAGTGATTTATAAGCTAATGATGTGTTTCATAAAATAATAAAATGTTTTTATGAAACGAAATAATAGAAAATGAACAGGAATTTTATTTAAAATATTTTAGCGAATAAAAGTAAGACGATTTAAGTAGTAACTTAAATACTTTTTTGAATATACGTGTACGTATATGTGCATGAGCGGGTATGCGTATACGTGTATTTGAGGTTATATAACAATTGATACAATTCTTGTATTATAGTTTGAATTATTGACAACATTTGTTAAAGTGTATAAATAATTTTATATGTGTATATAATCAAGTTGCGAGCTATCTTATGTAACTAGAGTGACCACCGGGTGTGCTAAGTTACACACAAGAATGTCAGATCGAGCAATCGTTTTGGTGAAGCTTGAAACATGATTTGTGTAGAAATGTTTGTTTGTGTGTACATGTATTCATAAGCATATATAAGTGAATGTATTGATATACGTATGAGCAACATACAATGCAAGAATCTGGCCGGGTTTGTTTTGGAATAGAAGAGGAAGTCGGGTCGCTAAAATTGCCCATTAAACTCTATACGTGCAAAGAGTAGATTTTTGGGTTCGAAATTAACTTTTGAGTAGTTATGAAGCCACTTGCAAAATGTTAACCAATCAACTCCGAAAGAGGTTCGATAGGGAGGAGGCATGCTACGAGTGTTAAGTGACTCATCGGACGAACCGTTAGAAGAGACGAGACTCGAATCGGCGAGCGGTGTCCGACATGGCTCGTTGGCAGCTTACTGCCCAGTAATGACTTGTCTTAGTCGGCTGGCGTATGCCATCTGTCGACTAAGGATAGTCGACTAGGAAGGCTTCCAAATCGATTAAAGGTTCACAAACCTCGACAATAAGCCAAGGCCAGGTGCAATTCGATTTGGGTTTCTCCCTGAATCCAAATTCAAAGCGATGAAAAGCTTCGATAAGACTTTAGAAAGGCTTCAAGCTACTCACGAAAGTGGAATAAGAGGTGAAACTTGGGATTCGAATGCATTGTATAGCAATACGTGTAACACCCCATAATTTGGCGTTAGCTATTTAATTAGTTAGTTACTCAATTAATTAGGCTCCAAAAATGGAATTTTTACAAATGATGGAATTTGACCATGAAACTTGCACCGTTGTGTTTATGGTGAATTTCTGAGCAACTTTCATATTTGGAGTTTTGCGATTGGAGCACAAACAAAAAAGTATAGATGAAAATGAAATTCGAAACGAAAATAATTAAATAAGAAGAAATTAACTAATTTATATTAATTACCCAGGCCCACAGGCCAACCCGTTATTGGGGACGGTCGACTCCTAGCAGTCGATCGGTCACCCAAGTGTGATCGACCGATGGCGACCAAGCGGCTCCAATAAACCTAGGCTGCTATCGCCTGGATTTAATATATTTTTATCTAACAGTTCTAGTTGATCCTAGCACTTACAAATTCAGGCCTAACCTTCACTTCTCTTCTTATATTTTTATGGAGACAGTAGTGAAGCTCTGTCATTTCTTCTTCTCTACTTTCTTTCTAAATTATAAAGATAGGGTATTTGTATCTGTATTCATACAAATCAGAGATGAGTAGAAATCTAATAAAAAGGAGAAGAGAAGAGAACCAACCATATGCGTATTTGAGGTAATTTATATATTTATATGTATATATGTACCTATTTTTTCTCCCAATCTCAAATATCTTCTCAGATCTATAATTCTAATGTCTATATATACCCTTTTACACATATCTCTTAGATTAAAAAGAATTTGGAGATGAATCAATGGTTCTACTTCAGATCTGGAGATTTTGACCGCTTTTAAATGGCGAGTGGGAAATTTTATAGATTATTATAACATGAAATTATCCATTGGTGTTTATTTGATTTTTATTCCTAATTGGATAATTATATATGAGTTGTAGGCAATGAACTGAATATGATCTTAATATAATAAATATCGCCTACATATTCGTGTTTATGAATTGATTTAGCATTGTATACAACCTAATTTGAAAATCAGTCTCAAGTGTATGAATTTAGAATATTGATTTGAATGAAATTTATTCTAGATTTGAAATGGGTTGTATAATACTGTTATAAATTTGGATAATTACCCTAATCTTGTTAGAATATAAACTTTTCTATATTTGAAATTATTGAAATTTAGATCCATTTAATATTAGTAAATTAGTTTTCTTTCTTTCCTTTATAGAAAGGTAAAGCATTTGATCTTACAAGGAATAGATATAAATAGAAAGAGAAAGAGATGCATAAAGTATGAATTCATTGTAGTTTACACTTTCTATTTCAGCAATAAAAAGAAATGATTATTTCTTGTAATTTCAAACAATGTGATCTTTTATATTTAAAAGTTAAATCTTTTTTTTGGACTAATTTACGGAAATTATAGTGGATGATCATTTTAGATATGATTCTGACAATTTATCATGGAAAAGTAAATTCTAGTAAAGGTATATAACTAGAATATATTAGATAAAAGTAAATATTTGTGCGTAATCACTGTTCTTATAGTAATTAAATAAAAAGCTAATAACGATGCTTGCATGTAATATTCATGTTTAGGATAATTAACTAATGAGAAAAAGATTTAAAAGGTTGCAACTCCGATAAATGGTAATGAATATAGAAGTTACAATAAATTGATAGGGTAAAAGGCTTGATGGGAATGATAAAAAAGGAATGGACATAAAATGTTACTAATTTGAAATTTGTAACCATACATAAATATTAGGAAATATCCGTTAGGATTTTATGGAAAAATTGACATTTATGAGCATTAAACATAGATTTATGGGTAGATAAATATTTAAGGTAAATCGTATTCCCTTAAATAAAAAAGGGAATTAGTAAGCTAAGTCCAATGTCTACATAAGATAAATAAACAAAGACCTAGAATGGTTAATTGGACTTAGTGGGTTGGTGATGCAAGATTAGTAAAGTAACTCGGCGGAAGACTTTGCTTCTCTTTGAGGCTTCCATCAGTCGAGTGTACTTAGTACCGAAGTGAGATATTACTAAACCTAAGATACATGATGACGTGAGAGATTGGGCTTGCTTTTTTAATTGGAAAGTATTAAATGGTCCAAAATTTGGAATTAGGAGAGGTGAGGGATATCTCCATAGTGTTCGCTTTTGCTTTGAGGTCTTAAGTGGCTGAAGGGTCCGCCTCTATTCTAAATGGAAGTATTAAGTAACCTAGTGAGATTCCAAGTAATTTAATAAGGATGGATTTAAAGAGGGTTTACTTCAGTGTTGAGGTCTTAAGCGGTTGAAGGGTCTGCCTCCTTACCGAAAGAAATAACCAAATGAGATGTCATATTTTTAATTAAAGGGTGAGAGTGGGTATCTTAGGAAGGGTTCGTTTTAGGTTTAGGGTCTTAAGTAACCTTAAAGTCCTCCTCTTTCCTATAAAAGAAGTATTAAGTAACCCAATGAGATTTCCAAGAAATGAGAAGCGGATAGTACCATTAAGGAGCATGCTTCTGGAAATAGGTCTTAAATGATGAGGTCAACCTATTTTCCAGTGGAAAGTACTAAGTGGATTGGGTATAGTCTCTTACATTGCTAAGGCCATAATAATAGTAGTATCATTTAGGAGCACGCCTTGGGGATAGGTCTTAAATGATGTGATTTGCTATAGTTAAGGGTCTTAAATGACCAGAGTCTGCTTATTTTCTAATAGAAGGTATTAAGTGGCTTGAATACTGTTCATTACATGACTACGATTTTATCAGTAACATATACGGTAATGGTTGGACATTAAATGTCGAAAGCCTTAAATAGTGCTTAGAGATCTTATAGCTAGGACCTACCGACCATTGATAACATTGTTAAGAAACTACCTTGGGAATAGGTATTAAATGACAGGGTCTACCTTGATTAGTGTCTTAAATGGAAGATTCTACCTATTTCTCCTTTAAAAAGCATTATAGAAGCCTAATTTATATTTAAAAGTATTAGGTGGTAAATGGATTTGGAAGTATTTGTGGTTGATGTGGCTTCAATAGTAATTCGTACTATGGGAAAGGGTAAGTATGTTATCATGTGTTCAATGCAAGGTTAGATTAGAATTGCTAAACTTGATGGACATAACAATTAATTGGAAACGTAAGTTTATGTTATGGACAATTTATATTTTTTCAGTCATCAGAACGTGTAACGACCCATAAATTTTAGATAAATTTTATTTGTTTTATTAATATATTTAATTGAAATTTTGAGAAATTGTAAACGATAAAATTTGGAAATAAAAATTTGATATTTGAAGTGCGTCTATTTGAACATAGCAACTGGTAAATTTACATAAGAAAATATAGAAGTTTATTTTGTGCGTAATTCTATGTTAATTTCAATCAGTTAAAATCGATGGTAATAAAATGTTTTCTAAACCTTAATATTTTTCTATAGAAAAATTGTAAATCATTTTCTGAGCAAAATGTCATATTTCGTTTCTCCAAATTTTGACTGTTATTGCTCTGTCGATCTTATTTTCGACGAAATAGCAGCATTTTCGTACCGATACCGACTTTTGATCAGATGATCATACCGCTGATATCTGTATGCTATTTTGATCATCCACCGTGTTGATCATCCTAGTATATTTATTTCTGTATTTTTAAACCCGATTCGCAGCGAAATCCACGGAAACGATTCCGTATCGGTACCGGTTTTTATGACTTTTGTTTTCTTTTGTCCATTCATTTACCCACCATATTATTATAAATGGCTATTTCTATTTAATATTTCTGGAATTTAAACCACATAACTTTTTGGTTTTCAATTAATTTCAACATCTTTTTGTTCATTTCCTATTTTCATCGGTTCTGCCGTTCTTCATAACTGTTCACTTTCCAGCCTTCTATTAAATGAATTTTTTTGATTTAGCTGTCCCTTTTCTTGCCCATCTCTCACCTCCTTTCTCCTACTTCCATTCTTTTGGTCTGACCTATGCACGCTTCATAAAAGAAAATTTATATGTTAGGATTGTATTTGATTTTTCGAAACCTGTTACTTTATATTTTAGGAAATCAGCTAGTTCATTTTTACTCCCTTATTACTGAATCCGACATCCCCTGCTCCGCATCGAGCTTCCACCTACCACCGGCTTCCTCATCTAACCCATAATGTGCCGACCACCTTCTCCAAACTCCAACCTATTCAGCCAACACCACCATTCAACCCCTCCACCAGGATAGCCGTGCTTTTCCATTGCACAGGCCTTGCTCCGACCATGAGCATCACTGGACCCACACCCCTTCCGTGGCCGAAGCCGTGTAGCCAAAGCCTACCCCACCCCCTCCGCAACCACAACCTACAAGCAGGCCGCCACCCACAGCAGAACCATGTCGACCCCGCCCTATGCGCAGCTACCCTCTTCCCTCTCGCCAAGTATCACCCGCAACCCGATGCCACCGCAAATGAAAACAGCGAGCGACATCCATGCGAAGCAGCCTCCCCGCGTATACATATCTCCACCAATCTCCTCCCTCCGTTCACCTCCGCAATGCCCTGAAGTAGCGGATCCGCCACTATGTCGCCATCTAACTTGAACCGCATAGCAACACCCTTCTTTTTCATCAGGTATATTATATTGATATATATGTGTGTACGTGCTATGTATATATATGTGCGTGTGTAGTGTTGTGCATATGGGTCTGTATATTTGTTTGCATTTTTTTATATATGTATGTTAGTTTGCGTAAGTTTTGAAATGAGCTGTTTGTATAAGATTTTAAAAATATCAGTTTGTATATATTATCAGTTTGCATAAGTTTATACAAGTTGTTTTTTTTTGTATAAGTAGTATAATATAAATATAATCTGTTAGTTATGTATGCATGTATATACATTTGTAAGTTATTGTTTATAACAGCTACAGTATAGATTAGCTTTGACAAAGATTTATAAGTTACAAATTTTATAATACTGTTTTATAATTTGCAACTTTATGATCGAACATGTTGTTGTAAAATATGATATGTTGTGTCAGTTTGATAATTTTAAAAATTTAAAAAACTGTTTACATAAGTTGTATATACAAGTTCATAAGATTTGTCTCATCTGATTTAAATTTATATGTTTATAGTTTTAAGACTTTTGTTACAAGTGTATTGTGTGAGCAACCTGGTTGGGGCTTTTTGCATTTGTTTTAAATATATAATAGTTGTAGAGGTTTTCAATGTATATATATATATATATATATCTGTGTGTGTGTGTTAGATTTGAATATAATTGGTTATATTACCAGCTGAGTGTTTTATTTATAGTTATATGCTGGATTTGTATGTGGGTTAGAGGAATGTTGATTTGAAAATATAGCATGTATATAGATAATTATATGCATATATACAGATTAATTTTTATGAGCATGCGTTTCAAAATTTAGTTTTGATTTCTAAATAAATATGAATCTTAAAGTATAATAGGCTTTATTGTTATATATATATTATTTTATCTTATTTTATAATTGTCGTATTGATTTTAATAAATTATTAATAATGATATAATATACATTTTGTTTCCGTCTTAGCAAAATGATTTTTTTATCCTTGATTCTCTATCTATCATCTTTGTTCGTCTAATTCGAGCCAATATAGCTTTGCTTCGTAAATTACGTTTGCATTTCGTAATTCAAACTTCAGTGTCTGTATCAGTGTGCATATCCGGGTCATCTTCTGTATTCTCTAGCTTCGAAAGGTGAGCAATCAGTCACGATTAATGTTCTTTTATTTATTAAATTTAATTTCAATTGAAACGACAATTGAAATATGCTGCTGTTAGTTATTTACACTGTTATATATGTTATTACCTGTATCAGTTCACCTGTGACATCTGACACCATTATCTGTTATTTATACGATAATAATCCAGTTTGGTTGATAATTGGTTAATTGTTGATGTTTACATTGGACGTTAAATTGTTAATGTTTAAAGTGATAACTAATATGCAATTGAATTTGATATAGGATAGTTAAAAATTTAAAATGGATTTATCTATTGAATATTGATTAGTTAAGTTTGACCCCTTTTAAATGTTAAATAAATCGACACGTAGAAATAGTGTTAACTACACCTTGAACCATTGAATGAATGATTGATGTAGTATAATTTAAATAATAGACATCAAGTGAAGAACCATAACGTAATAGTCTTTAATCTACATGAAAAGATAGTGTGGATTCTAGAATTAATTATATTAATTTGCATAAACAAAAAATGTAAATTAATACGATTATTTCGAGATTATTTAAATAAATTATTGGATTGTTATTGATGGTTGCTATTGCTTGTTTATTTACTTTGACACCATCCCACTTATCACACTGCAAGTTCCTTTTGCTATGCTTTGATTTTTGAATGGAAATGGAATCAGGTTGAAATGATAAATACCCAAATAAACTTTGACTTAGTATAGAGAATTAAATAAAACCCGATTGGTGATTTAAAAATAAAATAAATATTTTATTTGAATAAACAATAAGGTTTTGAAATGAAGTTGGAATTTGAATTTTATGAAAGAGAAATGTTAAAATTTAATAATCTGAAACGAAATATTAACATGGTAGTTGATGAAAGAATGTTGTTTTACATTTAATCATTAAGTTTTGAAATTATTTAATAATTAAGTTTTGAAATTATTTAATAATTAAACAAGATCGAATTATTTAATAATTTAATAAAATTGAATTCTTTAATAAGTGAAATTGAACTTCTTGAATAAGTGAAATTAAGTTTCTTTATTGATGAGTTTGAAATTTGTAACTAAGTAAATAAATAAGTGAAATTGAATTTCTTTAAAAAGAAATAAAATGTGATTTATTGAAATTAGTGTAAGACTTGTAATTTAAAGAATTTGATTTGGTGAATTTAACTTAATTCAATTTGTAAGCTTTGATATAATGAAGTTGAACTTAATTAATTGATTTAATGAGTTGGTATTTAAATAGGAATTGTTTTAAATGATAAATTAATTTAACGAATATTGAATGAAATCGGTAAATGAGTTTAAATTGATTTGAACGTTAAATTAAGTTTTGTAAATTGTTTTGTAAAGACAAATGAAATGATGGTTTACAAATTCTAATTGAAATTGAAATTGATTCGGTTTTGAAATATATTAAACGACCAATCTGTGTAATAATTATGAAGGTTATTAAAGAGACCTGAATCGGTTAGGGACATACTCACTATCTAAACCAAAAGCCACTTTAATAACTATACGCGGAGTGTGATCCACAATGAAGTGGTTGGAATGACGTACGTTGATGATTGAAGAAAGTGAACGATAATGGATAGCCTTGACACTTGTGTCAAATTGGAAATGACTAAAACAGGAGCCGTGCCGGGCCAAATGGGGTTAGCCACCTCGAGGGAACACATTTCTTCGTAAACTACTCGTTACTTGTTATTGATTGGTGTGCACCCTCAAAATTTTGGGAGTGTTGTTTCGCGGTGTTGCGATCGTTGCGGCGATGCGTTCTCACCAATCCGGATTAGGCAAACGGTAGTTTCACTACCTTGGGTATTGCCTCATGTGCCTTGTATACTTGTTTCCCTATGTACGCGACCACTATGATTTTTTTTGTGTTATACCTTTGGAGTACTCCCTGATAGCCCACTAGTTTACGGTGGAGTTTACAGTGCTGTATAGACCATGACACTTATATAAAATGTGTTAAGGGGGATAATGGTAACGCCTTAACACTATTTTGATACTTTATATTACTGATAGACATTATCTACTTAGCATACACTACTACATAGTAGATAGTTTAACGGATCCTTAGAGGATGGTCATTCCAACGTCCTTTGAGTTACTTGTATTTCAGTTGTTATTTCACTTGAGTTGGATTTATTAATATAAGAATGTTAATCCTGACTCGAGTGTTTTGTGTTTTGCTTTATGCTCGGGTCAGACTGAGTGTACCAGTATTCGAGACTAACCTTTGAAGTTGGAGCTTCGCTTGGAGTTTGAGCTATTTATCTAGCCTTTAGATATTCAGTTGATTCCAGTTTTGTATTCTGATTCTTGATTTGACTATTGTATTCGAGACTTCTATTTTGCCTTATTTTACTCTTATATGTATATAGTAGCTTCATGAACTACTATCTTTTGTTTCCGCTGCATTTATTACTCTGTGTCTGTGATTTGTGATTATTTATTTACTGTATATGTTCAGTTTTTCCAAATTTAAATTAACAATTCGGTATTTTGAATTATTCAAGTCCGACATGTACGGATGCGAATAGTCAAAAATAGAGGGTCGTTACAGTTGGTATCAGAGCTTTGGTAGCTTTAGGAAAAACTTAGCATATATGGTAAATGTATTTACAGAATCACTTTCATTCGAGTTTGAATCTCTTCCTTTTTGACTCGATTCCTTTGAATTTTGGAACATTCCCTCGGTTTCGAAATCCATTCTTGTCCCTCACTATTCGTATTCTTCTGAATTCAGGAGTATTCCGTAACTCCTCTTCGAATGATCTTTATAATGGATTGGCGGTTTCGCCAACATTTATATGAATTGTAAAGGGATGAAACTCATTTACAATAGCATCGATTCATCGGAGATTTATATATATCCTCGGTTTAGATGCTAATATCTCTAGATATCTCGAATTCTATCTATTGAGATCGGATGTGGATTTGCCTCAGAATTCCACATCGATCTAATTCTTGAAGTCACGGTTGACCCAGAAGGTTGCCCGCTATTTATATAAACTTGTCCATCTTCCTATTTTGTTATTTAATCATCTTATCTTTGTTTCGAACCTACCTTCGAATCAAAATTTTCTTCGATTTAAGTCCATCAAAATTTGAATCTCTATCCTTTCTTTGAAATCCATTCTTATATCGTCGAGCGAGGAAGTGTATTTGTATATTTATATTTAAAATGTTTTATATATTGTGTTATTTGGGTTGTTGATGTTGATTTGGGTTTTCAATCGATTCGTCTGATCAACGCTATCAATAGGGTTTCCAAAACACTTTAACATAGCAAACTGACAAAATATTGTTTTCAAATTTGGTGAGTAAAATAGTTTTATATGATTATATTATATATAAGTATAAATTTTCTGAAATTAAATTGATAATGAATTTGTTGTCAAAAATAACAAATAAATGAATTTATAAAACATGGCCATAATTTTATTTGGAATTTGAAATGTATTTTAAAAAAATTTGAGAATTTAAATTTTCGGTGATTTCAACTTTGGTTTTTTTTAAGTTTTAGAAGGTATATTATTTTCAAATAGAAATCGTTCGAAAGAAATTTTAAAGTTTTAAATCAGTGCTCACTTGTTTTGTTGCTGGAAAATAATTTCGGTGATGACGGCCACATCATCGACATTTATTTTCGAGTTTCGAAGAGGAGAGACCATCAGTAGCTTGCTATACTTCTGTTTTGAATTGAATTTGATTTGAATTTCTAAAGTATGACTTCATTTAAAATATATATATATTAGTATTTGATTTAGATTTGACTTGGATATATTGTATGTATATATTTATCTCTAAATAGTTTAAAGTGAAATCAGAAATTTAATTCTTAAGTTTATGATTAAAGATGATTTAAATTATAAATTGAAACAAAGATTTTGAATAAATATTTAACTTGAAATAACTAAATTGTAAAATTTTACTTGTATAATACCGAGATGCATTCTACATATAACTTACCTAATTTTTTTTTTAAAAGTTAACTATGTAATTAAATATTATACAATATAAAATGATGTTAAAGAAATTTTAAATAAATGGGAGTGGTTATAATAAATATTATACACTTATTTTAATTATAAAATGTTAATAGGGATAAATAGAATAATAAGTTGATTAAATAGTAAATGTGAAAAATTAAACAAAATTTGTTTTGAAGAAATCTTTCGTATCAAATATTAATAAATTAAATAAAATCAACTTAATAAACTATCTTGAATTTAAAACCAATTGTTGAATATAAATTTATTTAAATTGAAATTTATATTTTTGAACTAATTGTTTTATTTATTCAACATATTTCTTTCTGGTCGTTTCTATTCTTCTACCTCGTTCTTTTCGGGGACGAAAAGTTTTGAGTGGGGGAGAGCGTAACGACCCGTAAATTTTTGATAAATTTTATTTGTTTTATTAATATATTTAATTGAAATTTTGAGAAATTGTAAACGATAAAATTTTGAAATAAAAATTTGATATTTGGAATGCGTCTATTTTAACATAGTAACTGGTAAATTTACATCAAAAAATATGGAAGTTTATTTTGTGTGTAATTTTATTTTAATTTCAATCAGCTAAAATCGATGGTAATAAAATGTTTCTAAACCTTAATATTTTTCTAGAGAAAAATAGTGAATCATCTTCTGAGTAAGACGTCATATTTCGTTTCTCTAAATTTTGAATGTTATTGCTCCGTGATCTTATTCTCGACGAAATAGCAGCATTTTCGTACCGATACCGACTTTCGATCAGATGATCATACGCTGATATCTGTATGATGTTTTGATCGTCTCGCCGTGTTGATCATCTCAGTATATTTATTTCTGTATTTTGGAACCCGATTCATAGCGAAATCCATGGAAATGATTCTGTATCGGTACCGGTTTTTATGACTTTTGTTTTCTTTTGTCTATTCATTTACCCACCATGTTATTATAAACAGCTATTTGTATTTAATATTTCCAGAATTTAAACCGCATAACTTTTTGGTTTTCAATTAATTTCAACATCTTTTCATTCATTCCTATTTTCATCGGTTCTGCCATTCTTCATAACTGTTCACTTTCTAGCCTTCTATTAATTGAATTTTTTTGATTTACCAATCACTTTTCTTGCCTATCTCTCACCTCCTTTCTCCTACTTCCATTCTTTTGGTCTGACCTATGCACGCTTCATAAAAGAAAATTTATATGTTAGGATTGTATTTGATTTTTCGAAACCTGTTACTTTATATTTTAGGAAATCAACTAGTTCATTTTTACTCCCTTATTACTGAACTGGCATCCCCTGCTCCGCATCGAGCTTCCACCTACCAATGACTTCCTCACTAGCCTATAATGTGCCGACCACCTTCTCCATACTCGAACCTACTCGGCCTATACCACCATTCAACCCCTCCACCAGGATAGCCGTGCTTTTCCACTGCACAGGTCTTGCTCCGATCGTGAGCTGCACCAGACCCGCAGCCTTTCCGTGGCCGAAGTCGTGTAGCCAAAGCATACCCCACCCCTTCCGCAACCACAACCTACAAGCCGGCCGCCACACAGAGTAGAACCATGTCGACCCCGCCCTAAGCGCAGCTATCCTCTTCCCACTCGCCGAGTATCACCCGCAACCCGATGCCACCGCAAATGAAAACAGTTAGCGACATCCATGTGAAGCAGCCTCCCCGCGTATCCAAATCTCCACCAATCTCCTCCCTCCGTTCACCTCCGCAATGCCCTGAAACTGCGGATCCGCCACTATGTCGCCATCTAACTTGAACCGCATAGCAACACCCTTCTTTTGCATCGGGTATATTATATTGATATGTATGTGTGTGTGCTGTGTGCATATATGCGCGTGTGTAGTGTTGTGCATATGGGTCTGCATATCTGTTTGCATTTTTTCCATATATGTATATTAGTTTGCATAAGTTTTGAAATGAGCTGTTTGCGTAAGATTTAAAAAATATCAGTTTGTATATATTATCAGTTTGAATAAGTTTATACAAGTTGTTGTTTTCTTTTTGTATAAGTAGTATAATATAAATATAATCTGTTAGTTATGTATGCATGTATATACATTTATAAGTTATTGTTTATAACAACTACAGTATAGATTAGCTTTGACAAAGATTTATAAGTTACAAATTTTATAATACTATTTTATAATTTGCAACTTTATAATCGAACATGTTGTCGTAAAATATGATATGTTGAGTCAGTTTGATATTTTTAAAATTTTAAAATCTGTTTACATTAATTGTATATATAAGTTCATAAGATTTGTCTCATCTGATTTAAATTTATATGTTTATAGTTTTAAGACTTTTGTTATAAGTGTATTGTGTGAGTAACCGGTGGAAGCATTTTGCATTTGTTTTAAATATATAATAGTTGTAGAGGTTTTCGGTGTATATATATATATATATATATATATATATATGTTAGATTTGAATATAATTGGTTATATTACTGTTCGACGAAAATTCTATCGGTTTAGAAAACCATCGAACGAATTTAAATTAAAAATAACCGCAAGCGCACGGTGTACGAATGTAGCACGCGGCGAATACGGGTCGATCCGCAGGGAATTGATGATTTTAAAATTCTACTCAATCAAATTAACCAAAGTTGGAAGAGTGATTAACTAAAAAAAATGACAAAAGAAAATAGATAAAAATATGAGAGTGTTAAGACAATTTAGAGGCAATTTCCACTTTCTAGATCACATAAATCAACAAAATGAAGTTATGATCTCTCTTTTCTTGTCATTAGTGAATTAGTTGATATGCTTATCATAAGTATGGTATATTTGTGCTATTAATTAGCTCAATATAAACCATCAAACTATAACACAACCGCTAATACACTTTTAACTTTCATGATATATGACAACAAAGTTGAAATAAAAATCTATTTTAAGCATAGCCTATTAACTATTGTTTAGAAATATAGGCTATCAAATTTCAATTTCAACATTCACTTCTTTGCCATAATCATATTTAAATGAAGAGGCAATTTGTGTTATGTTTTTTAAGCATAGCCTATGTGTTATGAACAACATAGACTATCAAATTCAAAACTAAACAACATCATTAAACCACTTCAAGTGTTTCCATCAAAGCACAAAAAGAGAGTATAAACATCAAAATGTTGCATCTACATACTAGAGAGCTTCATTACCCCTAAATTGTAGGGATTAAGCTCTCATATTTGTTATCAAATCAACAAATGTAGAAAGCAACATGAAAGCAAAAAGAAAGGAAAATGAAAGCTAATGGAAAAGACAACTATTCTAATTGCATAAAGGAAAATCTACACTACTTGCATAAAAGGAAATGAACATGTAATTAAAAAGAAACAATAATTAACATTGCATAAAAGAAAAGAATTACATAAGAGAAGAAATGGCTAAGTAGCCATGGAAAGAAAGAGAGATTTGATTTATAAACTAAAACTAACTAGAGAGACTCACTAAGAAGAAGAGGAGCTACATGAAACATAAGGGTATTTATACAAGTTAGAAACCCTAATGCACATTTTTGGGGAGTATCCAAAATGCCCCTTAGGAAGTGTGGAGGCCAAGTAATCATTAACATGTCTTAATCCCCCATTAAGTGTACATGAAGCCATTAACTCCAAAAGCATGTGCATTAGCCTTTAATTTGTACATTAAGGCAGGTGGGTATGTGAGGTCCTCCATGTTCTTCACTTTGAATTATTTCCATCTTCATTCCTTTGTATTAATTTTATGCATGCATATCTTCATGAAACCACTCCTATTAGAGATCAAATTCCTACAAAAAATATATACAAATTTTCAATTAATTTTTCTCAAAGAAATATATGCACACAAATGACCGTTTTGCCTATATATGAAGATGAATATGTGACAATTTGGTATAATTTGAATTTTTGGTCTAAACAAGTTAAAATACCCGATATGATCATTTATTTAATTCAAACAGATTAAATACGGTGGTAAAAATATGCACATTTACGTGCACATCAAATACCCCCACACTTATCTTTTTATTCGTCCTCGAATAAAGAAAAACTAAGATAAATCCATTTTCGTAGGGAGCACGATTGCATTGAGCGTATGCAACAAGCTGTTAAACCTCTGGGTGTCCCCATTAGGACGAGTGTTGTCTCGTGAGGGTTTTCAGCGGATACTACCCACAAAATCCAAATGCATGATGAAAATATTTACAAAATTCAAGATTTATTTACAAAGAGTTGAATGCAAGTTTTTGAAAATATTTACAAGTGAAGGATTTATTTTTAAATCGACATGAATAAGTTAAATATAGGTTTTGGTTATTATCTTGAAAATTTATGTCATTTACTCGTCAAAATTTCCAACAAAAATCAAGTTATCATAACAAATAGACAATAGTTTAACTTGTTGTTTCGGTTGATAACAAAGTGCAATTATAAAATGGATCCTTAGTTGATTATCAAAGTTTATCAAAGTGGTATTTTCATTTCTTTTCAATAACAAATCAAATCAAATAAGTAAAAATAGTGCTAGGATTTCAATTGCTTGCTCTCTCATTATTTGCAATAAAAATTACACACCTAGCTCAGATAAACTGAGGCCAGATATACCACCCATGCACTGCCTTTCGGGCTTATGTGATCGGTTTAGAAAACCATCGAACAAATTTAAATTAAAAATAACCGCAAGCGCACGGTGTACGAATGTAGCACGCGGCGATACGGGTCGATCCGTAGGGAATTGATGATTTTAAAATTCTACTCAATCAAATTAACCAAAGTTGGAAGAGTGATTAACTAAAAGAAAAAAGAAAAATGACAAAAGAAAATAGATAAAAATATGAGAGTATTAAGACAATTTGGAGGCAATTTCCACTCTCTAGATCACATAAATCAACAAAATGAAGTTATGATCTCTCTTTTCTTGTCATTAGTGAATTAGTTGATGTGCTTATCTTAAGTATGGTATATTTGTGCTATTAATTAGCTCAATATAAAACATCAAACTATAACACAACCACTAATACACTTTTAACTCTCATGATATATGACAACAAAGTTGAAATAAAAATCCGTTTTAAGCGTAGCCTATTAACTATTGTTTAGAAATACAGGCTATCAAATTCCAATTTCAATATTCACTTCTTTTCCATAATCATATTTAAATGAAGAGGCAATTTGTGTTATGTTTTTTAAACATGGCCTATTTGTTATGAACAACATAGACTATCAAATTCAAAACTAAACAACATCATTAAACCACTTCAAGTGTTTCCATTAAAGCATAAAAAGAGAGTATAAACATCAAAATTTTGCATCTACATACTAGAGAGCTTCATTACCCCTAAATTGTAGGGATTAAGCTCTCATATTTGTTATCAAATCAACAAATGTAGAAAGAAACATGAAAGCAAAAAGAAAGGAAAATGAAAGCTAATGGAAAAGACAACTATTCTAATTGCATAAAGGAAAATCTACACTACTTGCATAAAAGGAAATGAACATGTAATTAAAAAGAAACAATAATTAACATTGCATAAAAGAAAAGAATTACATAAGAGAAGAAATGGCTAAGTAGCCATGGAAAGAAAGAGAGATTTGATTTATAAACTAAAACTAACTAGAGAGACTCACTAAGAAGAAGAGGAGCTACATGAAACATAAGGGGTATTTATACAAGTTAGAAACCCTAATGCATATTTTTGGGGAGTGTCCAAAATGCCCCTTAGGAAGTGTGGAGGCCAAGTAATCATTAACATATCTTAATCCCCCATTAAGTGTACATGAAGCCATTAACTCCAAAAGCATATGCATTAGCCTTTAATTTGTAAATTAAGGTAGGTGGGTATGTGGGGTCCTCCATGTTCTTCACTTTGAATTATTTCCATCTTCATTCCTTTGTATTAATTTTGTGCATGCATATCTTCATGAAACTACTTCTATTTGAGATCAAATTCCTACAAAAAATATATACAAATTTTCAATTAATTTTTCTCAAATAAATATATGCACGCAAATGACCGTTTTGCCCATAATGAAGATGAATATGTGACAATTTGGAATAATTTGAATTTTTGGTCTAAACAAGTTAAAATACCCGATATGATCATTTATTTAATTCAAATAGATTAAATATGGTGGTAAAAATATGCACATTTACGTGCATATCAAGTACAAGCTGAGTGTTTTATTTATAGTTTATGCTGGATTTGTATATGGGTTAGAGGAATGTTGATTTGAAAATATAACATGTATATAGATAATGATATGTATATATACAGATTGATTTTTATGAGTATGTGTTTCAAAATTTAGTTTTGATTTCAAAATAAATAGGAATCTTAAAGTATAATAGGCTTTATTGTTATATATATATATATATATATATTATTTTATCTTATTTTGTAATTGTCTTCTTGATTTTAATAAATTATTAATAATGATATAATATACATTTTATTTCCGTCTTAGCAAACTGATTTTTTATCCTTCATTCTCTATCTATCAGCTTTGTTCATCAAATTCGGGCCAATCTAGCTTTGCTTTGGAAATTATGTTTGCATTTCGTAATTCAAACTTCAGTATCTATATCAATGTGCGTATCTGGGTCATCTTCTGTGTTCTCTAGCCTCGAAAGGTGAGCAATCACTCACGATTAATGTTCTTTTATTTATTAAATTTGACTTCAATTGAAACGACAATTGAAATATGCTGCTGTTAGTTATTTACACTGTTATATATGTTATTACCTGTATCAGTTCACATGTGACATCTGACACCATTATCTGTTATTTATACGATAATAATCCAGTTTGGTTGATAATTGATTAATTGTTTGATGTTTACATTGGACGTTAAATTGTTAATGTTTAAAGTGATAACTAATATGCCATTGAATTTGATATAGGATAGTTAACAATTTAAAATGGATTTATCTATTGAATATTGATTAACCCCTTTTAAATGTTAAATAAGTCGACACATAGAAATAGTGTTAACTACACCTTGAACCATTGAATGAATGACTGATGTAGTATAATTTAAATAATAGACATCAATTGAAGAACCGTAATGTAATAATCTTTAATCAACATGAAATGATAGTGTAGATTCTAGAATTAATTATATTAGTTTGCATACACAACATATGTAAATTAATACGAGTATTTCGGGATTATTTAAATAAATTATTGGATTGTTATTGATGGTTGCTATTGCTTGTTTATTTACTTTGACACCATCCCAGTTATCACACTGCAAGTTCCCTTTGCTGTGCTTTGATTTTTGAATGGAAATGGAATCGGGTAGAAATGATGAATACCCAAATGAACTTTGACTTAGTACAGAGAATTAAATAAAACACGATTGGTTAATAATTTGATTTGAAAATAAATAAAGATTTTATTTGAATAAACAATAAGGTTTTGAAATGAAGTTGGAATTTGAATTTTGTGAAAGAAAAATGTTAATATTTAATAATCTGAAACGAAATATTAACATGGTAGTTGATGAAAGAATGTTGTTTTAAATTTAATCATTAACTTTGAAATTATTTAATAATTAAGTTTTGAAATTATTTAATAATTAAATAAGATTGAATTGTTTAATAATTTAATAAAATTGAATTCTTTAATAAGTGAAATTGAACTTCTTGAATAAGTTAAATTAAGTTTCTTTATTAATGGAGTTTGAAATTTGTAACTAAGTAAATAAATAAGTGAAATTGAATTTCTTTAACAAGAAATAAAATGTGATTTATTGAAATTAGTGTAAGACTTGTAATTTAAAGAATTTGATTTGGCGAATTTAACTTAATTCAATTTGTAAGCTTTGATATAATGAAGTTGAACTTAAGTAATTGATTTAATGAGTTGGAATTTAAATAGGAATTGTTTTAAATGATAAATTAATTTAACGAATATTGAATGAAATTGATAAATGAGTTTAAATTGATTTGAACGTTAAATTAAGTTTATTTTAAATGATTATGGAATGAAACTTATATACGAATTTAAATGAATATTTGAATTGTTTTAATCAAATTTTGGAATTGAATTATAGAGCTTTAAAATGGAAATTTGGAAGTTATGAAAAGTAAATTTTGGAAATTGTTTTGGAAAGACAAATGAAATGATGGTTTACAAATTCCAATTGAAATTGAAATTGATTCAGTTTTAAAATATATTAAACGACCAATCGGTGTAATAATTACGAAGGTTGTTAAAGAGACCGGAATCGGTTAGGGACATACTCACTGTCTAAACCGAAAACCACTTTAATAACTATACGCGGAGTGTGATCTAGAATGAAGTGGTTAGAATGACGTACGTTGATGATTGAAGAAAGTGAACGATAATGGATAGCCTTGACACTTGTGTCAAATTGGAAATGACTAAAACAGGAGTCGTGCCGGGCCAAATGGGGTTAGCCACCTCGAGCGAACACATTTCTTCGTAAACTACTCATTACTTGCTATTGATTGGTGTACACCCTCGAAATTTTAGGAGTGTTGTTTCGCGGTGTTGCGATCGTCGCGGCGATTCTCACCAGTCCGGATCAGGCAAACAGCAGTTTCACAACCTTGGGTATTGCCTTATGTGCCTTGTCATACTTGTATCCTTATATATGCGACCACTATGATTTGTTTTGTGTTATACCTATGGAGTACTCCCTGATAGCCCACAAGTTTACGGTGGAGTTTACAGTGCTGTATAGACTATGACACTTATATAAAATGTGTTAAGGGGGATAATGGTAATGCCTTAAAACTATTTTGATACTTTATATTACTGATAGGCATTATCTACTTAGTGTACACTACTACATAGTAGATAGTTTAATGGATCCTTAGAGGATGGTCATTCCAACGTCCTTTGAGTTACTTGTATTTCAGTTGTTATTTCACTTGAGTTGGATTTATTGATATAAGAATGTTAATCCTGACTCGAGTGTTTTGTGCTTTGCTTTACGCTCGGGTCAGACTTAGTGTACCAGTATTCGAGACTCGTCTTTGGAGTTGGAGCTTTGCTTGGAGATCCAGCTATTTATCCAGCCTTCAGATATTCAGTTGATTCCAGTGTTGTATTCTGATTCTTGTATTTGACTATTGTATTCGAGACTTCTATTGTACCTTATTTTACTCTGATATGTATATATTAGCTTCATGAACTACTATCTTTTGTTTCCGCTGCATTTATTACTCTGTGTCTGTGATTTGTGATTATTTATTTACTGTATATGTTCAGTTTTGCCAATTTTAAATTAACAATTCGATATTTTGAATTATTCAAGTCTGACATGTACGGATGTGAATAGTCAAAAATAGCGGGTCATTACAGAACGTTGTTCTAACCCCCTTATATTACAACCACATGATAGATTTAGAGGAACAGGTTACTGGAGCTGAATGTTCTTTATTGTTGGAGAGTCTTCTTTCACTCATTCTCGATGCTGATGTGACGATATGTTATCTAGGGAATACCATTAATTCCAAGGTAATGGTCATAATTAGTATTCTTATCCTATTATTGTTTCCGCTATGAGTTTAGATTTCTATCAATCTTTGACAATGTTCATGCTTATTTCCAAGTACCAAATCCAACTATCCATGCTTTGATGGACTTAGGTTTTGGTTTTTTTGGAAATTTAACCCATTAAGGTGCGAGTTGTTATAATAAATATGTGATCAAAGATAAATGAATAAGATATCCATGTAATGATTGATTACACGGTGACATTTTGTGAGCATGTACAATTGAGTGAAGTTAGTCCGTGCCCCTTGGCTTTGACTTTGGGGTAGATTTGTCTGATGGATGGTATTGGTCTTATAATTTTGACCACACTTGGTATTAATCTTATATTAGTAATCAAACATTGTATTAGCTATATATATAAGTGACCATATGTATGGATAGATGATGACAAGATATCAGTCTTTGTTTATGATCAGCGTATTTGTTGTGCAATGTTATATTTGATATGTGCATGTATATAACACATTGACATTCCATCGTGGTCCCGATAGTGTATTACACCAGACACAATTGATGAGAGGCATACACTTGTTATTTGATAAATCCTTGATGTCCTATAGGGGATTATGAAAATCATTTACTATGGGATACTAGAAAACTTATGCTCATTATAAGGGTACGGTGGAGTCCGCAAAGGTCCTAGGTATTTAGAATAGATCATATAACACATATGCTCATTATAGGGGTACGGTGAGATCTACATAAGATTTGTGGCTTAGGCTCTATGGTATATTTAGGTACTGACTCTATTTATCTTGAAATCTTGAAGGGAATCATTGGGTCACGATGGATATCCATTGTTGACTCCATCCATCAATAATGATGGATAATGATTTGAATTTGTTAGTCATTTTTCATTTGCTATGTTGTGTTGGTTATTAGTTGAATGTTGTTATTATTGTTGCACTCACTATCATTTTGTACATTGTAATAGACTTATATTTTGATCACCCTAATTTTGGATGTTGGGTTACCTTTGTCATTGTATGATTGTTATGTTTTAGTTACATTACATTACTTTTGTCGACTCGTTGATGGTAGCAGAAGTGCAGGTTATGATATGATTTCCTATGTTTTGGATAGGTTCACTTTACTTATTTACGGACAGTCTGGATTACTCCCAAACCACAATTATGGAGAGGACCAGCTATGCTTTAGTAGTTCCTGTTTAGTTGTATGTAATTTTAATATATAGTATGTTGAGATAGTTTCCATCATACCGGGCTCTATGTCTAACTCGCATTTAGTCTTTGTTTGCTTATGCCGTGACAACTCTCGGTTACTCGATTAAGTAGTTTGGAAGTCAGGTGCTTTTGGGGATATGCTTTCAAGAAAACTGGAGTATTCTGTCGAGACAAGGTCGATACTTCGTATATACACTTGATATCATAGTAGTACATGGCAGATGTTATATGGGACTTATTGTATCAGATGTTCTATGCTTACTCCCTGTATTGATATTTACTTATAAGTTAATTCCACTAACGTAGTCCCTTATATAGTGTAATCATGTTCTATTCATGTATATCTAGTATATTATATACTATCATTCTACTGTAAGATTCTGCCGATATGTCATAGTATAATGTGTGTTTTAAATTTTTATTTCTCGATTTATGGTATTTTGAAGTCGTACATTGTCATTTAGTGTTGATTTCAGGGGTATTATGATGCGAGGTTTGTTACAATATCATTATTTTTTTGATAATAATGTAATAATAAGAACTCACTAATAGTCAAGAAACATACTGCGAATAGTTCTATAGGATAAAAGTAGTTTATCAATTTCGAAGAGAGTTGATTAACGGAGTAGACGATTAAAACAACATAGCAGATCCATTCACAAGGGTATAACTCAATTAGTTTTCATTAATCTTATCGAAGGGATGAGATAGAGATTCCATAATTAGCCCTAAGTACAGGTGAAAGGTTGATAGAGTTAGAGGAATGCCCTAGGGGTAATTATGTAATTTATATATATATTTAACTAGATAACCAATCTTGTTCGAAATAAAATGTGTTTTCTTTCTATTATATACTTGATATAGTGTGTTATGTTAATTAATTAATTTAATTAAAAGTATATTTAATAGAAAATCCATAAATTATATGTTTTGTGACAATAGTTACAAAGTGTTGAAACCATGAATAATTTACTACGATGAAATTAAACATACCATTTGAAATTTTCCTAGTCAAAATGTATCAAGTCTAGATATCGATATATCTGTTAAGACTAGAGCATGTAATGCTCTTCAAATGTTGGGCAGTGCATTACTCATGACTGTTGGAAGCACCAAGGAGTTACGTACTAATAGTTATTAGATAATTGTGGAATCACCCACTCGATAATTTTCTGTTGGTTAATATAATTAAGGTCAAACAAAAATATCGATATAACAACATTACATAATTCCCTCGACTTGAGAATACTGTCGAGCTTTAATGTGGAAACTGAGCTTTAATTATAGGTAAATCGTGGCACGTCGTCCATCGAATGACTATAGTTGGGCCGTATGGAAGCATTGGAATGAGACTCTATTCAAGAGAGAATTCGTCTCCTTGGTATATAAGATTAGTATCATGGTCAACTGAAGTCAACTCAAAAACAAAGTCTCTGGCCATAGCAGTTTAATTAATAATAATTGTTATATTAAACCAAAGACTTTGTGTTTGGACTATAGAGTTGAATACGGATGATATTGGAATTTTAACCGTTACCAAATTCAATAAGTCCAAAGTGTGATATAGTTTTGATGTAGAGAATCAGGAAACAATTGTCACTACCAGGTAATGCTTAATAAAGTAAAATTGGATTTTATCGAAACCATGTAAGCAAAAGAATTTGGCCATAATGGCATACCTCCTGCTAAGTGACATGTGAATGTTAATATTTGAATTGTTCAATATTAATCACTGATTAAATTTACATCTAAGAGTCACACAACTGAAACGCTGATTAATCCGTTAACCACCTGATTTAATTAATTCATAAATTGTTGTAAATTAATTATTAATTATAAAATTTTATTTGATGTATTTTGAACAATATTCAACGGTGTATTTAGAATACTTATAAATATACTGATCAATATGCGATATCGGTACGCGTTTAAATAAGATTTAAAACTGCAATGAATATTGTTCGGACTTAAGCCATATTTGAGGCCCATATGGACATGATATTTTTAGCTATAGGATGCTTGATTTGGGCAGCCATATGATGGCAATTGGAGAGATTTTTTTTGAATGATTAAAAGAGTGGATATGGTAACAGAGGGATATGCCAATCAGATCCACTTTTTACTCTCTTGACTTCCTATTTATATGCCAACTCTTTACATCATTTCTTTAAGACTTTTTCTCTCCGTCCTCTTTGAAATACTTGGCCATCAAACTCCTTCTCTATGTGCCAAAAATCCAAGTACAAAATTACATCAAAACACTTCGATTAGATAGTCAACGGTAAGGCATATCGGCATCCAGCAACTTCTAATTTGTGATTGGATTCAAGGGGATCGATTCAACATTTGAATTTGTATGCAAAGGCTTAAGTGAAAGGTAGTTCTCTATTATATCTTGTTATATCATATTTACATATATTGTTTATATAATTCGATGTTTAATTATATTACTAATCTTTTATATCGAAATGCTATCACAAATTGGTTGGTTCTGTTTAGATTACATCTATATATAATAAAACAAAATTATTCTGTATGCTTGCCAACTAGGTGCTCAAGGTCTACAAATTAAAAGAAAAAATGGTGTATTTTTATATCTAACAATAATTATTAAATGAAGAATTAATAAAAATTTATATTTAAAAGATTAATGTTATATATCATATGCTATCGAAGCAATGAAACAGGTTAGAACATCTAATTTGGCTCCTATCAAAATTTATGGCCGAACTAAGATTCTCAGCACAGGGAGATTCAGGAAAAATTATAGAATTGTGAAATATCACTAAGAATCATATACCAAAATATTAGAATGATAGGACCATAAATGAATTAAATAGAATTATTTAACGATTCTTCGACACGCAAATACGCGTCGTTGCATTCTCCCCCTTTAGAAGTTTTACCCCTGAAATACCTAAATAAACATAAGCAACCAAGGTTATCCTACTTGCCTACCATCCATTAGAAAACATCTAACAATCCAACTAAGCATCCAAATTAATAATAACAGGAAAAACGTAACCAAGCATGTGGAATTCTAATAGTATAAGATATAATGGTGTAAGTAGATATGACATATAGGTCTTACCACTCAAAGAGTTCTAGATAGGCCGTCTTCATACTCTCATTGACCTCCCATGTACAATCACTACTGTCCTTATTCCATTGCACCTTAATTAGCTTAACTATCTTCCTCCTAAGTTGTTTTGTGTCATTCCCAACGACTCAAAGCGCTTATGAGGTCTTGAAACTTCTGGCTCCACCTCTATCTATTCTAGTTCATCTGGTAGTACCATAATACCTGAGTCATGCACAAATTTCCATAGATAGGAGATATAAAAACATTATTCACACCTCTCATCTTTGGAGGTAGATCCACCCTATAAGCTAACTTCCCAATTCCCGCAATATTGGAAAAGATCCAACAAATATGGGTCCTAACTTTCCCTTCCTACCAAACCGAACAACATTCTTCTGAGGAGAAATATTAACAAATACCATGTCTCCAACTGAAAATCCCAAATCTCTTCTTCTTTAGTCTGCATAGCTCTTTTAACAATCTTGAGTAGTCTTCATTCATTGCTAAATGATCTTTACCTTCTCGGATGTCTCTCTAATCATATCTGGACCAATTATTGGTTTCTCACCTGCTTCCCACCAACATGAAGGCGAATTACAAGGTCGTCTATATAATGCTTCATATGGTGCCATACCAATACTCGATTGATAATTGTTGTTATAGGCGAACTCCACTAAATGCAAGTAATCATCCTAAGATTCTCCAAAACTATAATGCATGCTCGAAGAAGATCTTCCAATATCTGATTCACTCTCTTGATCTGGCCATCCGTCTACGGGTGATAAGCTGTACTCAAATGCAGCTCGGTTCCCAAAATCACTTGTAAGCTCTTCTAGAATCCACTAGTAAATAGTGGGTATCTATCGCTTACAATGCCCTTTGGCCCACCACGGAATCGAACAATCCACTTACATATAATTCTGCCAATTGGACATCGTTCTAATAGAATTGACAGGTATGAATCTAGCACTCTTGGTCAGACGATCTACCACTACCCAAATATTATCACATCGTGCTTTAGTCCTTGGCAATCCATCTATAAAATCAATAGATACTTGTTCCCATTTACATTTTAAAATATCCAGTGGTTGAGCAATCCACTAGGCTTCTTCTGATCAACCTTCACTAATTGACAGTTCAAACACGTTGAGATAAAACTTCCAACGTCATTCTTCATTCCTTCCCAGTAGTAAGTCCTCTTCATATCCCTATACATCTTGTTCCAACCAGGATGATTGGTTAATCTAGAATGATGGCATTCTCTTAACACTTCATCTCGTAATCCATCGACATTTAGAACAAACAATCTCTTATCCTTACAAAGCTAACCATCTTGGTTGAACTCATACTGCTTTAGATCTTCAGATTCTGCTCCCATTTCAATCGTTTCCATGATCTCTACTAGCTTAGCATCTTATATCTGACTAGTAGCAATTCTTTCAATGAGAGTAAGTCTGATAGATAAACTTGCCAACATCTTAGGCTCAAGCTCACAATATAGCCTAAAATCAAATCCACATGTTTCCAATCAAGAAATACAGTTTCTAATCCAACATATCTTCTGCTTAGTGCATATGCCATTGCGTTTCCTTTCCTTGGAGTATAGGAAATATCAAAGTCATAGGAGGACAAAAACTCTAACTATCATTGTTGTCGAAGATAAGATCCTTCTGAGAGAAAAGGCACTTCAAGGATTTATCTTTCGTGAATAGCTCAAATCTTTCTCCCAATAAATAGTGCTTCCACATCTTCAAAGAAAACAAAATCGCTACCAAATCCAAGTCATGGGTTGGATAATTCCTTTCATGCGGTTTTAATTATCGACTAGCATAAGCAACAACTCTCTCTTTCTACATCAACATGGCTCCAAGACCAGTATCACAAGCATCCATGTATGTTGTCATCTCTTCATTCCCACCAAGAATAACCAACACAAGTGCGCTCGTCAACCTTTCCTTCAAAATTACAAATGCATGCTCACATCTTGCATCTTAAGTAGAAGTCTAATTCTTCTTGATTAAGTTGGTCAATGGCGCTACAATCTTTGAGAAGTTCTTTGTGAAGTGCTTGTAATATTCTACCAATCTAAGGAAGCTTGTCACATCGGTAGCATTCTCGGGTTGACTCCAACCCCAGATCGCTGCCACCTTTGCGGGATCCACTACAACTTCTTGTCCTGATGCGACATGTCCCAATAATATCATTTCTTCCTTCCATGAGTGACACTTAGAGAACTTAGCTCTCAACTAGTGCCTCCTAAAAATCTCAAGCACAATCCTTAAGTGCGTCTTATGTTCTTCCTCGGTTTTGGAGTAAATCAAAATGCCACCCAAGAACACTAGCACGAACTTGTTCAACTAAACTTTGAAGACTCTATTCATAAGATCCATAAAGTATGCTAGAGCTTTGGCCAATCCAAAAGGCATCACCAACCACTCGTAAAATCCCTACGGTGCCCAAAATGCAGTAAGAAGCACACTTTCTTTAGCCACTCTTAACTGGTGAAATCCTATTGCCAAATCCATCTGAGAATACACCTTTGCCCTGTGTAGTTGATCAAACAGATCATAAATCCATGAAAGCAGATACTTATTCTTCTTCATGACCTTGTTTAGCTCGTGATAATCCATACATAGCCTCAAAGAACCATCCGCCTTTGTTGCAAATACAACATGTGCACCCCATTAGGATATGCTTCTCCAAATGAATCCTTTTTCTAGTAGATAGTCTGCTTGCACCTCTAACTCTTTCCACTCTTTGGGTGCCATATGCCTCAAAGGCATCACTATGGGTCTGACTACATCCCCTAAATCAATGTGAAACTCGATCTCTCTATGCTACAGTAATCTCGTCACTTCCTCCAAAACATCAGAATATTCTCTAGCGATAGGCATGGATGACAACCCTTCCTATGGAATCTCAAGCGAATAAAGAAATCTGACTAATACCCCATCCTCTGGTAAGTAGTGTATCAATACCGTTCTCCCTTTCTCATTCCCAAATGCCACCTCTAGCTTCTCATAATCCACTACAGCTGCATACCTCTTGAGCCAGTCCATTCCTAAAATAATTCCGAACCCATAAAAATTTAAAACAAAGAAATCAAAAACAAAAGAACATCCATGACTTGATAACTCTAAGCCTCGACAAATCATACATAGACTAGTAGATCCTCCAACAGGATTGGTCACAATCAAGGATCGATCTACTATCTCAGTTCCAAACATAATCTACATACTAGCTCACCATATATAAAAGAATGCGAAGCTGTAGTGTCAAAAAGAACTTTAAAGAAACATCTCGAATGGAAATCATACCTTGCACCATGACTCATTTCCCCTTATCCCTAGCAGTTGAGCACGATATGAAGCTGGGACAGCATCCAAAGCATATACCTTCACAATCTTCATACCCTTAGGTGGTTCTGTACAATTACTCTTCATATGCCCAGGCTTATCATAGTTAAATCACTTTTTAGCCGCCTTACATTCATTAGCATAGTGGCCTTTCTCACTACAATTGTGACAAAAAATCTCACTCCTCTTCTTCTGGCTTCCTTTTCCATGATATTGTTGTTGTTATTGCTTCCTCTTTCCATTCCATTTCTTCTTACCCCAATCACCCTGTTACGGTTTTGGTTCTTCCTTTTCAGCAACGGCCATAATAGTAGTCTTATTCTTTAGAGCCTTATCAACAAGCTTTTCAAAAGATAACTCGATGTGGTCCAATAGTTTCTCTACCAAATTCCAATTCAGTAATGAAATTCTCATTCTTCTTTAGTGGTGTATCAATAAAAAGACATCCTATACTTCGACAAAGCATCAAACTCCGCCACATGCTCAGAAACAGACATCTCTCCTTGCTTCAACTCAGCAAACTTCTTGAAAAGCATCGATTTCTGATCCATTGGAATAAACTTCTCTTTAAATCTAATTTTGACCTGATCCAAGAAATTTGATCTTCTAGAGTAGTAAAGGTAATAGCATTCCACCAATTCATAGCTCGGCCTTGCAGTTGTCTTGAAGCAAGCTTCCTATTTATAGCGTCTTTCTCATCCGTATCCATGAAAATGTATTCATAGGTATCTATCCAATCTTTCACTTTAATAGCTGATTCTGTTCCCAAGAATGGCTTCCCTCCAAGAGTAGAATTGTGACGCCCCACCTCAATACCCACGCTAGCCAAGAACACTCCGGAGAAGTGCTGTCAACTAGCACGGAGAATAAGGCTGTTGAGGAGCGACCATCCATGTAATTGCTTATCACACGGTGGCTATAAATAATCTTCGGAAACAAACATAGAAATAATCATATCACAAATCAGTCACAGATATCCATATCACAAAGGCGGAAGAAGATATGAATATATAACTAACACATGAAAGTGTACATCAGAGTAGTGGTCAATAAGATCCACGATAATACAAAAGAATAGCAACACGTGCTATACAAAAGAATACAACTATGAGTCTATATCTCAAGTGTATACAACAAAAACTGCTAATCTAAAC
The DNA here is from genome assembly GCA_030765085.1 of Allium cepa. Taxonomy (NCBI): domain Eukaryota; kingdom Viridiplantae; phylum Streptophyta; class Magnoliopsida; order Asparagales; family Amaryllidaceae; genus Allium; species Allium cepa. The sequence goes on from CM060929.1 coordinate 307,560,009, forward strand.
AGTTAGCCAAAAGTCAGAGTGATGAATCCCTGGGAAGAAGTCAAGCAGAAGCACCTGTAACATCTCGGTCTGATCCGAGTATTATTTAAGAAAATAATAAACGGATCAGTCTAGCTATAAATATCAGATGACATGATATAACATAAAAGATATGGCATAAACATAAACATCCATAACGACATACCGCTATAAGTATGTAAATAATGATCAACAGAAGATCAATCAATAAGAGATAATCAATATCACAAGAATCTTCTCAAAGATTCGAAGGGGGCATCATACCCTAAACTTGTACTCATAACAAGTCAATGACATAAATTCCAGAAATCAACACGAGAAATCCAGAAATCATAAAAAGGGAAAGAGGCCTATCACATGACGGTCCGAAGACCATGGGGAGCTACCCCACATGTGTGAGTGGAATCACACAGAATGAGGTCAAGACTAACCAAAAAGCAGAAAGGTATGTGTGAATGGAATCACACAAGTGGTGTCTAGTCTAACCTTGCAATGAAAGAGACATCGCGCAATTGCTAGTCTAATTCATAAAGTGATCATCAAGATCAACGAGAAGTGTCAATTACACTAAGCTAGTAAATATAGAAGTTTAGCTTCATGTCCCATAACCACTTGCTTAACTTAAATATTTACGAACAAACTGTAAATCTTCGCTAATAAAATTGTCACAAGAAGTTCAATCGAACAAGTCCAAGAATTAACCGACGAAGTGAACGCAAGCGTTTCATACCACTTGTTTTACTAAGTCGTTTAATTAGATTTCTCATCCGAGTGAGGTAAAGGCTTGTATATACTAATAGATTGGAAAACGGTTTAAGAAAAGAGCTTTGTTATTAAAAATAGAGTTGAAATTGTTTGTTAAAAGAGTTTTGATATTTACTACTAGTATTGAAACCTTTATATTATAAAGTGACAAAACACATAAGCAATTGTAGAAACAATCAGTCACAAAAATCGCATACGGAGATGTGAATAAAATCCAAGGAAATCAGCTCAATGTTTTTCAGATAAGATCCCCTACGGAGGGGGGTCCAGGGGGGTGGCAACCCCCCAAGGTGGGGGTGCGGGGGCAACGCCACCGCTTACGGGGTTCGACCTGCCCGGTCAGGTCGCGGGGGTCCAGGGGGCAGCGCCCCCGGCGGGGTGCGGGGCAGCGCCCCGTCCAAAACGGTACGACCTAAGTGAAGACAAGCGGCCTACGACATAAAGCAAAGTGAGGTCTAACGACCTAAGGGTTCACGCGGCCTAACACAATGGCCGAGCGACCTAACTGGAGTTAAGGGAGGCAAGCGACTTAAGGTCCAACGACCTACGACTCAAGCAAGCCGAGCGACCTAGTGTGGAGGGGTCGAGCGACTTAAGGAATGCGAACGACCTAAGGTCTAACGACCTACGACTTAACAGAGTCGAGCGACCTAAGGTCTAACGACCTACGACTTAACAGAGTCGAGCGACCTAAGGTCTAACGACCTACGACTTAACAGAGTCGAGCGACCTAAGGTAAATGGTCCAATGACCTAACTCGAACGACTTATCTGGGGCTTAGGTCGGAGACGACCTACGAGATAAACCAGGCCGACCTAGTGGACGAGCGACCTAAGGTTAATGGTCCAACGACCTAACTCGAACGACTTATCAGGAGCTTAGGTCGGAGACGACCTACGAGATAAACCAGGCCGAGCGACTTAACGTTTGCCTAGAGATTATAGGTCGGAAACGACCTAAGACTTAAAGCTTAACTCGCGAGCGACCTACGGCTTAAGGCCTAACTCGTGAGCGACCTACGACTTAAGGCTTAACTCGTGAGCGACCTAATTCCGAAGTGCCAATTCTTCCAGAACGACCTAAAGTTAACTCGTGAACGACTCCCGACCCATGGACGAACGACTTAACTCCGAACGACCTAAAAATGGCCAGAACGACCTAAGTGCAGAAAATTCACCAAAACGCTAAAAATTGGAGTTTTTCGCCAATCCAATCCAAACCAAATGCTAACATGCATGCAAAAATGATAGGGAATCATTCCGAACAGTCCAATATAGTTATAGGCTAGAATTGTGAGATAAAAATCTCACCTTTGCACTAAAATTTATGAAGATGAAGCTTGAAAGCAAGGAGAAGCAATCCAAAGCTTGAATCCAATATCTTCTACTTGAATTTGGAGTTGAATGATGGAGTTGCAATTGAATTTGAGCTTGGAGTTTTAATTTCCCATTCTCTTCACCATTAATGCTAAAGCTTGAGTTAGTTAGGAAATTTATGAAGAGTGAGGAGAAGAGGGTTGGAACTTGGGCTTAATAGGCTAAACTAACCCAAAGTCCAAAGCGGGAAAAGTTAGTGAAATTTCACTAACTCCAAACCTATCGATGTTTATACTTAAAAAGTTGTAAACGACATTTCGAACTCAATGGAAGTGGTCTCGAGTCCTAATTTGACCGTTTGCAAAAAGTAGTTTTTCGGACCAAAATCCGATTAACGATTTAATATTTAAATAGAAATATTTAAATGTAAACTCGATAAATATGCGGGTTGTTACAAGAATAATCCTTGCAAAGCTTGGCAAAGTCAATCCTAGGCACTTGCACAAAAGCACCACCATCTAAAGCCGCACCAGGAGTAATTTGGGCTCGCCTCATCAGCGAAGCCATCATTGCATCGAATATGGCTTGAAAATTGAGTATAACGGCTCCCGATCCCAATCCCTATTCTTCTCTTGAAGAGGAGTTATTCCTAGCAGCATTCCTTGTGTTCTTATTCACTCTTATCTGTAATAAGAAAGATTAGCCTCATTCTAAGAAAAGCTATAATGGTACTCAAGTGCATACTATACTATCTAAATTACTATATAGCATAATATTTTCATTAACAAGCATGCTTCCTTCTTTAGCGTATACTCTCAACTTTCTTTGGTTAACTCGTAACCAAAGCTTCGATACCAAATGTGATGATCGCCCCATACCACCCGTAAATGAATGACCTAAAACAGTGTTGTAACCATGCTAGGTCGAATAGAATGATCATTAGGTTGAGATTTAAAGCAGAAAACCCGTTGCATATCTCTTAGCGCATGGATAAAATATAGTATAGAAAATATACAATAGAAATATAGCGAGCCATAGCAAATGAAAGATAACATCTCCACTAGAACATCATGAGTTATGGTACAAATGTCATAATATCTCAATACAACATTTCCTCATTGCATCCCCCAGAGTATATAACAAAAAATAGTGAAAACTAAAAATATAGAGTAATACACCATAGCTCCTACGAGCTTGTCCCTGTACAACAATGACATCACCAACCTGTCATCTAGTCTTCTCATTTAAGAGCACCCAATATGATAAGAAGCATAATATAAAACCTTAGATCTGATAATAGTCTGGTGTGAGCAGTAAATGACTATCAAAATATATACTGGAAAATATGGTACTAGAAAGGTACACAAAACCATACCTGACCCGTCCCTGCAACCAAAGAGTTAGCACATAATAATAAGATATAATATGCTACTCAAAATAAACAATAATAGGATACTGTAACATAACAGGGTAGAAGAATCTAAGAAGCCTCCTCCATTCAGCCCCATCACCAATCACTTCTCCAGCATTCCTTAAGATGATAACCCACCCAAAAGCAGACATAACAATCAAAGCAACCATAGAATCCAAAACATAGCTATCATCTTCTAAAGCCTTGAGTATATGATAACTTGTATAGTCTCATCCTCGCTTTGTCAGAGACTAATGGAAATCCCCTTCTCGATTGTGTTCACTATACTCACTAGTTAGAAACCCTGCATGGTTGTCTCTTATGATACCTCTTTACCACCTAACCTAGACACTGGTGGTCCGAAGTACACTACTGGTGCTACCAACCCTCGAGTACCCCTGCATACAGTATCCTTGCTTTGAACACAACTAGAGCACTTTGAGTCATCAACGGTTCCTTTGCACTCCCAAATCTTCAGAGCTTTCCACAACTCCAATCCATTTTCGGACACGAGTCTACTACTCATCCCAGTCTATTATCTTAGAGCCTTGTTCCATCTCAGGCTGTCAATATACTCCTTCGATCCCACCCCTTATCCAAGTTTCCAACCGAAGAGCTAAAACTTCATCATGCCATAACTACCAAATCGTAAAAGCAACCAGTGAGCCACATCCAGCACGATCCATAGACATCCCAGAGTCTTCCCTTTGGATCTCATAACTTTGGACCCCATAATTTGGATTGGTACTGATCCAATAAAATTGGATTGTCACCGATCCAATTGTATTGGATTGGTACCAATCCAATTTTATTGGATTGGTATCAATCCAAACACTTATCCAATTATGGCTCCCTTTCAGTTCCAGCCTCTAGATGCCATAGGCCCATAGATTTCCCTCTTAATCTCTTGGTCCCTCCGTCTATGGTTCATAGTCGGTCTAACATAGAAGATCCATCATATCTTCAATACTTGTCTCCTTCAATCCAACTTCATAATGCATTATGGGAACACATGCTCTACCGTCCCCTTAGATATAACTTCGATTGGTGCACAAAATTCGAATCGATATTGGCAGATCGGTATCAATCTAAATATTGTGCTCCAATCGTCGTTAAATTTTCAGGGCGTCTTCCTTTCACGTTCCACAGCCTGTCCTCCAAGCTTCATGCGAATCTGACAAACTATGCTCCCAATATGCTCCAATCACTAATCTATGTCCTAAAACATACACAATACTAGCAAACAAATCAAGCATAGCAATAAATTTTGAACACAGTAATGAATCAAACATAGAAAATCATTCACATCCAATCATAAACATTCAAATCATCCAATTCAATCAATGATCATAAACAAGTATAGATCCAATCTAAATCATAGAACTACGTAGCCATATACACACAAATAACACTAGCCAATGATCTAATCCATATTTAATATTTAATTAGGTCGATCTAGGGTTTCTAAATTAGAAATTACCTATATCTAATAAATTTATAGTTTGGTTTGACAGTCCTAACTTATAATCACCTAATTACAAAATATAATCCATTATAGACTAGTGAGAGATCATAACCACTCACAAATATACCAAACCCATAAAATATGATAAAGATTTGATTCAAACAGCAAAACTAAGATAAATATGCAATCTAAATGATGAAATAAAGCTCCTTATTGAAGATCAAGCCTCTAATTTGCAATTAAGGACGATTTAAGATGAAATCCAGTAAGATGAATGGAGAATTAGAGAGGAGTTAGGGTTTATGGTTGATATCAAATGAGTGGAAAAATTTCAAATAGTCTCACTTACCTCATATTCATAGTAAAACTTGATTAGACTAATGAGGTTGCTAATTCAGCCCATTAATTCCCTTTTTAATTTTGGTCAATGGATTTTAAAACTAAAAACTGCTATAACTTCCTAACCAATTATCTGATTTTCCTATAGGATCAGTCTATGTAATGGAATACCACTATCCCAAAGCAATGGAATAGGTTAGAACATCTAATTTGGCTCATATCAAAATTTATAGCTGAAATAAGATTCTCAGGGGCATATGGTCACACAGAGATTCGAGAAAAATCGTTGACGTGTAAAATATCCTTAAGAACCATATCCCAAATATTAGAATGATACGACTGCAAATGAATTAAATAGGATTATTTTACGATCTTCGATACGTGAAATACGAGTCGTTACATTACTTCTCATGTGGTCACTTTCGGCGAGGAGCCACTGCTGGTAAAGATCAAAGTATAATTCATTGTGATAGACTATTTGTTCGGATACAATATTTTAACAGGCATGTCAGCATTAGTGGATATGGATGGGATATTAGCTTACTAATGCCTAGAAATAAAGTTTCCAAATGAGATAGGAGTAAGATGTACTTAAGGCAACCAACAAGCCTTTAGAGATTGTTGCAACATCTCCTTACAACAAGCAAAAAAGTTGCATTTATGCTGCAGCACGAAATGGAAACCATCAACGGTGACATGCCTAAGAGGATTCCTAAGTAGCTTATTGCCCCTTTCACATGAAGGTCATCCCAGTTACTAAAAGCAAACCGCATACGCTAATCACCATGCTAAGCCAAAACAGCATAGTCGAAAGAAAATAATCTTTCCCTAATAGCCCGAGCAAGACCAAGGAGCTCATCGCTACATGGAATGAATAGGTTAGCCCTCACTGGTATGCATAGACAAAAGACACTATTACTCTTTCCTATTTGGCATCGACAGACTCATCTACAGGAATAGAGGGCAGCATCGGCCTTTTAGCTCGAACACAGATGTCAGTGTCGATCGAGAGTGTTATTGAATGCGTGATATATGCATTGGACTAATGTGACTTGGACGAGACTTTTAAAGACGAAATGATGACCCGCTTATCCCAAGACGGGGAACTCTATTCCTAGAGGTGAGCCTGCCATGCTGCTTGAATCAGTTTTAATCAACATTGAAGACCCTACGAAGGTCGTCTGTATAGGTAAAGAGTTGAGCGAAAAGTAAAAGCTAAGTTGATTTCTTCCCTAAGGGAGAGAAATGATATGTTTGATTGGGGGCACGCTAATATGACAAGCACTGATCCATCGATTATGCCACTACCTCAACATCGACCTAGCAGCTCACCCAGTCTGGCAAAAAAAACGATTGTTTAACCCTGAGTGGTACAAGGAAGTCAAGGAGGAAGTTTAAAAGCTTTTAGCAAATGGTTTTGTCTATGGGGGGCATACCATGTCTGGGTAGCCAACCAGATGCTCGACTGAAAACATAATTGGGCCTAGAGAACTTGCATCGACTTCTCAGACCTAAACAAGGTATGTCCTAAATATATTTTTCCTTTGGCCTAGATTGATCAACTCATGGATGCAACCAGTGAACATGAACTACTCACCTTTATGGATGTCTACTTCCTGTATAACCATATTTCTATGCACAGCTCAGACCAAGAGCATACCTCGTTCATCACTAACGCTGGGCTCTACTGCTACCGGGCCATGCCTTTCAACCTTCGCAATGTTTATGCTACATATCAATAGCTCATTAACCGAATGTTTGCTTAATGAATCAGTCATCAATGGAATTCTATGTGGATGAAAGTTGATTAAATCTAAAAGGGTGGAGGGACATGTGAAGAACTTGGCTGAAACTTTTAGCATCCTCCATAGATACAATGTAAAGCTAAACACCAGGAAATGTTCTTTCGTGGCACGATCTAGAAAGTTCCTTGGCTTTGTATTAAGTTAATAGGGCATTGGCGCCAATCTTGGCAAGATTTATGAACTTCAAGAGAAGTAGATACCACACACAATTAAGCAAGTACAGAGTTTAAATTTAACGATTGTGGCACTCAACCACTTTGTGTCGAAAGCCACAGACTACTATGTACCCATCTTCGACCTCATCAAGAAGGAGAAGTCATTTTTGTAGAGTGAAGATTGCTCCAAAACCTTTAAGGAATTGAAGAGAAACTTGGCCACTCCTCTTATGCTGTAACTATGCGATCGACGCTTGCTTGATCCACTATGAAGGAAAATTCCAGCGTCCCATCCACTACATCAGCAAAAGGTTAATGGGCCCTGAAACGATATATTCCAAGTTAGAGAGGATGTCCAACTACCTACTCATGGCCACCCAACGCCTATGGCTGCATTTCTAAACTTATCCCATTATGGTCCTACCGATCATTCCCTGAGATAAGTATTAAGCCGACTCGATGCAATGGGTCGACATTTGAAAGTAGAATGTGGATAGCATCAAATCACCTTCCACCCCTACACCTCAATCAAGGGCCAAGTTATAGTAGATTTCAAAGCCAAATGCTCCAGGCTCAACAGTGGCAGTGAGGGGGAAACATGTAATTTTCCCCTTGGAAGTTATAAACCATCGACACTTCTAACGAGAAAGACACAAGGGCAAGAATGGTGTTAGTCATGCTCGATGGTAAGGAACTTTGCTTCACTATCTACTTAAGCTTCAAAGCCATGAACAATGAAGCTGAATATAAAGTCGTCATGGCAGTCTTAGGATGGATAAAGACTTACGAGAGGAATCATTACATGTGTTCAATGAGTCATCATTAATTGTCAATCAAATCGAAGAATGCTTCTAGGTCAAAGGCAAGACGTTGGCCCGCTATGTGGCAAAAGCTAAGAAGCTCATCTGCACCTTGACGAGTTTCATGATAGAATAGACCTACTGAGAGATAAATGTCAAAACCGATCAGTTGGCTAAGGCGACCAACAATCCTAAAAAAAATATCACTTAGGTCCTAATGGAGGTACGGTTAACCCCTTGCTTTGAACCTGGGCAACCACCATAAAAATTGATGAGGACCACCCCGACTCTTGGATGACCCTACTGATATAGTACCTCATGAGCAGCGATCTTCTTGTTAAAAGAAAAGAGGCCTGACGGATCATGTCCCGGATACCCCGCTACACTATATAGATACAATGTTATACCGATGGGGGTACTCAACTCACCTTCAAAGATGTGTTACCGGTGAAGAGGCCAACTAATACTGGAATGATTGCATGAAGGTTTTTAAGGGGATCACATTGGGGGGCAAACCTAGAAAAGAAAACAACCTGTTAAGGGTATTACTGGCCAACCATGACAGGATGGAAAAAGGCATATTAAGAAGTGCAACCGCTATAAAAGATTCGCCAAGATCTCGATAACCACCTAAATATCTTGACGTCTATGACATCCCAACGGCCATTTGATACATAGGGGATAGACCTAATCGACAAGCCCTTTAACGTCAAGGGTGGATTCAACCATGTCGTAGTCACCTTCGACTACTTCACGAAATGGGTTAAGGTGGAGCTTCTTACATGGGTCACTGTGCCTAAGGACCTTAACTTTGTGATCAAGAACATCATTTGTCGATGCGGCCTCCTAAATAAGATCGTGGTCGACAATAGAACTCAGTTTGAGAGTGGACTGTTTTAAGGGTTTTGTAACCAAAACAAAATAGAAAAGTGCTTCTCCTTTGTCTCCATCTCCAATCCAGAGGGCAGGTTGAGGCATGAATAATACCATCTAGACAACATTGAAGATGCACCTTACCAAGGCCAAAGAAATTGGGTTGAAGACTTGTCGCTCGTACTTTGGTCATACCGCACTAGTAGTCACATATCAACCAAGCACTCTCTTCTCTCTCTGGACTATAGGTACAAGGCTATGCTACCTATTAAGCTCGACATACCATCTCCGAGGCATCTTACTCGCAACCTCGAACAATAAAGGAGAGCTGCTCAAGCTTGGACTCGATAGATTGGAAGAAAAGAGAGTGCGAGTTGAGCTGGGCATGGAAACATACAAAAGGAAGATGGCCAAACATTATAATGCGAGAGTAAAACTCTCTACCGGTTCAAAGGCAGTAACCTGGTTTTGCATCATTTTTTTGCCAGCACCAAGGACCTAGTTGAAGGAGTCTTGATGTCGAACTGGGAAGCCCATATGTAGTCATTGTTACCCTCGCAAGGGGGTGTACCATATCTCAGATCCATATGGCTCCAATGTATCTTGCGCATGGAACGTGGAATGCCTCTAGGCATATTATGTTTGAAAATTATAAGCCGCTATTATAAAGCGGTGAAGTATTACTGCATTTATAAGGCAATATGGCTCGTATCACCTCTATTACAGTATGCGGAATGCATATGAAACATCCTAGGAACATTCTCGACCTAATAATCAATAGGAGCCAACTTGTCCATACCCCCACCATCGCCGATGTGCACTACAACATTGGCCATCTAGAGGGTTTTCTAGGGAAAGCCTAGGAAACTGCTCCATAAGGTTGCGCAAGCCACTTAATGCTTCCTTCCTCGCTGAAGGCATCGACGAACCAATGGGGAGACCACTTCTGCAATAGTCCCGATTTGTTTACCCATGATGCTGTCCATATTCCTAGTGCGACAGGACACTGGTTCCCTAATGATATAGTTATGCATACTATAACTCTAAACCAGGCATTTATAGTGCTGCTTCATGGGAGTGCGCAAACCACTCTATGCTTCCTTCCTTATCGAGCCATCGATGAGCCAATGGAAGGACCACCTAAGAAATGGGCCTGATTTGTTCCTCCATGATGCAACTCTTCTTCCTGGTGAGACGAGGCACTGGTGCCCTGGATGCATAGTTACCGACGGTGTAACTACTAATTTGGCGTCCAAAGTGTTGCTCTGTGGGGATGCACAAGCCACTCAATGCTTTCTTCTGCACTGAGGCATTGATGAACTGATGGTGAGACCACTCCCGTAGTAGTCCTGATTCATTCGCCTATGATATTACTTGTCTCTCTAGCTAGAGGGGGCAATAGTGCCTTGACAATGCAGTTACCCACGTTGTAACTCTGAACTGGGCATCTGTAGTGCTGCTTCATAGGATGCGCAAGCTATTCAATACTACCTCCCTTACCAAAGGCATCAGCGAACTGATGGTGAGACTACCTATGCGATGGAACCGATTAGTTCGCCTGTGACGCGACCTACTTCCCTCTAGTGGGGCGATACACTACCTAAATGGCTAGTTACCCGCATGTAATGTAACACCCCATATTTGTGGTAACATTATTTTGGATATTTAATTAGTTAAATAAAATAAAATAATGTGTTGATTGGGGTATTGAGAATTGATTTAATCAAAGGGTGGCCATGCGTTCAACCTATGAATTAAAATAAGAGTTAAATTAAAATAAAGGATGGGTAAAACGGGAAAGACGCCATTCCTATATCCCTAAAACTTGGCTATATTTTTCTATACACGTTCACTTTTCATTTTCAAAATTTTTAAAGAGGCTGGCCACCATTAACAAGGAAAAGATGAAGAAGATCAAGAAAAGCTAAGGAAGAAGCTAATTCAAATCAAATCCATTCAAATCTCAACCTCTTTAATCCCTAAATATAAGGTGAAAAATGTTTACATCTTTTTTTTTAAAGATGAATTCAGAATATTATGCAATGACTTGCAATATTTTTGAATGATGGGATGATTATAAATACTAGTTGATGAATTATGGTTATTCATATTAATTTTATGATATGTTTTAAGGTAAAACCCTTAACTAATGACATCCAAATGCCTTGAGAATTTTTGAGAACATCATAAATATTATTTTGGAGATGGGTTTCAATTTGTATAATTTTCTGAACATTTTTGGAATTTGTATGAATTTTCTAGTAAAGTAAATGTTAATTTGGGTCAATAATTATTTACGATTAAATAATAAAAGATTTGGCTTTAAATTTTTTATATATTTGTAAACATATTAAAAAATATTTTCTAGAATTTTTTTTAGAACTTTCTTAAGTGTTTCAATGGGTATATAAAACTATTTAAGGTATGGGACTTAAATGTTTTCTATATTTATAAAAGGAGAAGAGGCTTTTTGAAAATAATTCAAAAATATTAGTTTTGATAATTGTAATACTTTTTATTAGTAAAGGAAGAGGCAACTAATCAAAATTTGACATGTAAAGCAAGGTTAGGTGAAAAGAACTATTTGCTACATACTAATTACTATTTTGATGCTTTCGGCACATGCTTCCGCCTTGGTTAGCTTTTGACCAAGTCCCTCCACATTCAACATCATTGAAACTAATGCGCATGGTATCAATATATTGGTACGTAGCAAATTGGATGGAAGGCGAAAGGCATGTGGTCGAAACCAGGGATTCCGAAGGGGTTGAGGCATCACTTTACTTTTGAATTAAAAATGTGTCTGCTTGCCTTCGACTAAATAGCTTTCAACTCAGTTAGCTTTTGATTGGGTTTAAATGGATTTAAAGAAAATGGTTTTGATTGGGTTGTGCTTATGTTTTAAATGATTGCTTTTGACTAGGTCGAAACCTTTTACTTCCGCCTTTTTACATTCAACCTAAATGGTTTTGACGGGGTACTTTGTTTTCTAAAATATGGCCACTTCTCCAATGTTTTCCAAGGGATCCTTTCGACACCATCACTTCTTTACTTAAGAAATAGTATGAAAACAGATGCTGTTGACTTAAATGTTTTAAAGACCCTTTCTCTTATGATTGAAGTAAAACTCAAATGGTTTCGAAAGAGACAGTTTCAAATGGTTTCGAGACAAATGCTTTCGACTTTAATGGGTTTATGATCCTTTAGATCTATTTAAGGCCATAATCCAAATGGTTCCAACCAAGATGATTTTCAAAGTTTTCGAAGGAGCAAATTTTCGAATGGTTTTTAAAGGTGTCCACATGTTTTAAATTGAACCCAAAGTGCTTTTGAAAGGATGGATTTTTAACTATTTCGAAAGGTTTTAATGAATGGTTTCGAAAGGGGTGGTTCTCTAAGGTTTCGAAAGGGTTAAAAGGAAATTTTTTTCCTATGTTTTCAAAAGGAAATATTTTAAGCTTTTAAAGAGGGATGTCTATTGTTTTGAAGCTTTCAAAGGAAAGGCTTTTAGTGGTTTCGAAAGGGTCACTTTCAATGGTTTCGAAGGGGTTACCTTCAATGGTTTCGAAAGGGTTGTTTAATGGTTTTAAACAAAGGTTTTGAATGTATTAAATAGGTAATATAGCCTAAGTATTTTCAAGTTAAAAAGGGTTTAGCTTGTTTTGAAAGGATAGCTAATCCTCATTAAAATTCATTAACGTTAAGTAAAATATATATAACATGGCAAAATAGCTTAGAGTAAAGTTGAGAATATATTTTCCTTGTATAATTATGATTTATTAGGTTAAATTATTTTCAAACGGTTTTCAAGGAAAAAGATAAAGTGCAGTTACCTAAAGGAAATTATTCGAACATATAGTCCCCTTTGATTCGAACAATTAGTCCACTTTACGGACAGTTGGTCCGGTTTGTGGGCAGTCATCCCAGATTTAGGATAGGTCGTCCATTTATTACTTATGAACAGGTATCATTAGTTATCTGATTATAGTTCAATGGGCTTAGCTATTATTATCATTATTATATTAGTTTGATTAACCCGTTTAGTTATAGGAAAGGATTTGCAAAATATATGTTTTAAAGAGGATATTAGTGGGGGGGAAATCCGTTCCGCTAAGTGGCGTGGTCTCACTTAATATCAGTAAATTGAGATGTAACATTACTATTCACACTAGGCTTTATGTCTAACTCGAAGTTTTTGTTTTCCCTTAAACTTTGGAATGCTCAAAATTGATTTAGGTAGGTTGAGGATTAAGGTTTTCATGTTTTTAGTCATTTTGGCGAATAAAACTTTCGGAGACGAGCAGGTAGCTGACGGATAGCTAATTAAAAGTTATAGCTTTATATTATTTTGATTTCGCCGTGTATATTAAGTTAGATATGACTATATTGACTCAGGAAAACCAAGAGGGCATCATCATATATCGCCCTTAGTGTATTTTGTAATGATTATATTTAATTATTACCTAGGAAACGGTTAAGGATTATGTAACATGGATATGAATTATTTTTTAAAAAGTAATCAGCAAAATTTTGTTTTGAAATCTGTGATTTTTTCATATTCATGTGCCTCTGGTATTATGAATACCATTAGCATTACCGTATTTCGTCATCAGAAGTTAATACTATGGATGATTGCAGCATCTATAGCGCTTAGATTTTGACCTCTAGATACGTGATGTTACAACTTGGTATCAGAGCATGGTTTATGAAAAAAATTAACTAAAAAAGGGTTTTAAGACATAATCCTAAGGAATTAGAGTAAGATTGGGGTATGGGATAACGCTATAGTAACGTTTTTGTATTTGCCATGTATAAGTATATGATTTATCTCTAGTCTCCTACCTTTATTAGGTTATTCTTCTATATCTCATGAGGTTTGAATATAGATATGGATGGTAGAAGAGGAAGAGTTAACCCAGGAGGGGAGGGTGCCGATGGGAATGCCAAACCTAGTGTAAGGAGGATCCACGGTCAGGCATAAGCAGAGAATGTAGGTGGTGGAGTCCCACAAGTGAATATGGGAGCTATGTATCGGTTTTTTGTGAATATGATGCAAGCTGGTGTTGCAGATAGAATGGTAGGTGGAAACGCTACGGGAGCAAGAGTTTTGAGGTTCCGTTAGTTAACCATTATGCAAAGCTGAGTGGAGATTACGCTAAGCTTAGAGGGAAGCCATTTCTTGGAACAAAGGATGCTATAGTGGTGGGAAATTGGTAGTTGGACTGTGAGAGAATCTTTGTAGACTTGGGGCTCAATGATGAGAAGAAGAGGAGGTTGGCATCCAGACAACTTCAGGGTGCGACTTTGTTTTAGTGGAACAGTGTGACGGCTGGTGTAGACGAGGAAACCTTGACATGGGCAGATTTCAAAAGAAGGTTCCAGGAGAGATTTATGTCTGGGATGGCACAGTCAGCTCTGATCAGAAAGTTTGATGAGTTAGTGCAGGAAAAGATGTCTGTTTTGGAGTATGCCAGAAAGTTTGAGGAGTTAGCCATATATAAGTATGCTTCAGTGGATACAGTGATGAAAAAGAATGAGAAGTTTATTAGAGGGTTGAAACCTGAGTTAGCAAGGGCTACATTGCCTCATATTTAGGATCCTTCTGATTTTGTAGTGGAGATGTCCTTAAGGCATGGGGAGATTCTTGATTCTCTAGAGAAGAATAAGGCTAAGGAGGTCCAAGTTGGGTAGAACCAGAAGAGGAAGTTCTTTCCTAAGAAGAGTGCTTAGAAGGGTGGAGCAGCTAAGAAAGGGAAGTCTGATATTGTTTGCCTTAAGTGCGACAAGAAGGGGCACTTTGTTAATGGGTATTGTTGGAAAGGCAAAGGAAGTAGTTGGGAGGAAGAATGTCGGGTGCTTTAATTGCGACCAAATTGGCCATTATAAGAACTAGTGCAAGGAGCCCGCTAAGGATGGAAAGGGCAAAGTGTATGCATTGGAGCCCGCTACTTTAAATTAAACAGATCAGGAGAAGGGAAAGGCTATTTTTGGGAGGTATGATTCAGATTCATGGTATGCCTATAAGCATTCATTTGAAAATGGTGCATCACATTCTTTTATATCTAGATGTTTGATAGATAAGCTTAGCCTAGAACCCACATATTTAGTTACTTCCTTACAGGTTTCGTATCGAATAAGAGGATATGAAATTCTAGGGTTGAGATGTGACCGGTTAGATTTGGACCTGTTAGGTCATTCTTTTGTTTGCAGTTTGCATGTGTTTGATTTTGTGGGGCTCGGAATTATTCTTGGGACGGATTGGTTAAGTGGGTACGATGCTAGGATAGAAAAATATCCCTTAGACACCCAGATTGCAGTATCATGATTATTTATACTATAGAAGGTTCTAGTGGAGAGATGTATGCTTTGTTTGGTGTTATGGAATCAAATGATGAGTTGAGTTGAGTTTTTGTAGTTAGAGAATTCGCAGATGTTTTTTAGCCTATAGTAGGATTGCCACCGAATGAGCCACTAAGTTTCGGATAGATTTGGTTCTGGGAGCAGAACCAGTGAGTAGAACGCCAAGCAGGATGACCCCTACAGAGGTGAGGGAGTTGAAGGTGCAGTTGGTGGATCTAAAGGGCGAGAGTTTTGTCAAGCCGAGCACTTCGCCTTGGGGGACAGTGGCAGTGTTTTCTAAGAAGCCGAATGTATCATTAAGGCTGTATTGACTATCGTAAGTTGAATGAGAGGACGATAAAGAATCGATATCCATTATCGAGGATCGATGGTTTGTTCGACCAGTTGAGTAGAGCCAAGGTGTGACACCCCACCCCGAGACCCACGCTAACAAATATTATTACTAAGTAATATTGTCTGCTAGTGCAGAGAATAGGGACGACCATCATAATCTTATATTAAACAAGTATTAAGTATGTCGATAATGTGCTCATTTTTTTCATTTCATCTTAAATGGTTCGACATAATTAATTCTCATATAATATAATACTTTGGTGGCTACATGATCAATTCAGAACAAAACACAATATAAATAGCATACACAGGTCATAGAATAGCAAATACAGTCATATATGTGTGTGTGTATATATATATATATAAATATATAAATACATACATACATCAAGTACAATAAAAAGTGTCATACATGGGTGGTGATACACCAAATTATAAATATACATCAAGTCTTCCACAAAAGATATACAAAATCAAGTCAAGATACTACAAGATATCTACTCCAACAATGCATATCCAAAATTCGATAAGATGATCCATGAAGAACAGCAAAGCAAAAGCCAATTAGTCTAACCTGCAACTCGGTCTGACCCGAGTAGTGAATACACGGATCAGTCTAACTTGAACAAGATGATTAACAATGATAAAATGTATATAAGTCTCATAAGGGAAACATTTCTTTAGTAAAAAGGAAAGATATAAACTTAGATTTTATTCAAACTCAAAGTGATGGGTACACAGAAATATCTCCAGGGTTAACGCATAAATAACATCAATTCAATATGAACATTTCCTTTCTTTAAAACTACCCAAAATATAAAATTCCGATAAATCATACAAAAACTCAAAAGGAAATTATAGAAATTATCAAAAAAACTCGGAAAGTCACATAACTCGTGGAACTCAATTAAGAGTTTAAAACTTAGAAAATCTCAATTACGTGGAACTCAATTAATATTTCAAAAGTTTATAAAATATCATAATGAAATCACCATCTATAAATAAAATCTCATATAAATCTAGGCTATAGAGTATATAAAATAGAAAAATGGTGAAATCATAAAAACATCAAAACTCAGAAAAATCCCGAATTGGCAAAATCCCAGGTTGCATGCCGAAGCAATGCTGCACGTGCTATCCTCAGGTCCAGTACTATATATTAGGTACCTCTCTTGACGATCGAAGTCGTAATAACTCGTGATGACAGAAGTCGTAATACCTCATGACGACCGAAGTCATAATACCTCGTGACGACCGAAGTCCTAATACATCGTAACGACCGAAGTCCTAATAAATCATGATGACCGAAGTCGTAATACATCGTGATGACCCGAAGCTCTGTATTACTGGCATAACTCGTGACTATGTCACAAATTCTCAGATAGGAACCCGAAAAGTGTTAACATGCGTTCCATACCACATGTTCTCACTTAAGGGTTTACTAGCTGCTAGTCAATGCCATACTAGAAAACATCATCAAATCATAAATATCGAAAAATCATAACTTGCTTCATCTCATCGACAAGTAACAAAAGATATCATAATGATTTTTCCCAAACCATAACTTGCCTCCTCTCATCGACAAGTACAAAAGACATCGTGATGGTTTTTATAACCATAACCCCTAAAATAGGAGATCTCAAACTCAAAACTTGCCTCATATTATCGGCAAGTAAAAAAACATCGTAATGGTTCTCATCGACGATAACTCCTAAAATAGAAGATCTTAAACCTCACAACTCGCCAAAGAATGGCCATCACAAATAATTTCCTAAAAATTTGAATTTATAAACCCCAAAACTTGCCAATGAAAGGAAATCACAAATAACAACCCAAAAATTCATAACTTCAAACGAAAAAGTATGGATTTAACTGAAAAAGTAACATATGCGTCCCATACCACATGTTTTGCTACATCATTTAATCTCTTCCTCATACATTCGAAGAGTGCAAAATAATATATTTTATATATAAAATAATTTGCTTGAGAAAACAAGATTTTAAAAAAAATTCGAAATCATTTGGAAACCATTCTTTGAAAATTCTCTTTAATATAGTAAATGAATATATTTTAATAACTTTAAAATAAAATAAAATTAAGTAAAAATAACTTATAAATAGTTTAAAATATTTATTTCAATGCCATTTCAATTGAAAAACCATTTCAAAATCGTTCTAGAAAATTTATGTTCGACAACAGAAGAATACAAAGAAAATATAGAAATTCATCACACAAAACATCTAGAAAAATCATCAAACCGAAGTTTGGATCATCTGAAATTATTGGCTCACCTATTGATAGGATATTGCCATTCGAAAACATCATAAAACTGCTCAGAATCAAGTGGAAATAATGCTAAATGAACAACAAAAGCAAGCAGAACAAAGAAATTAAACATGCTCTAAAAAAGAGCCTAGGTCGACCAATAGGTCGACCTAGTTGAAGCCTAGGTCGACCATAGGGTTGACCTAGGTGGATAATGGGTCGACTTGGCTCGTGGAGTGTACAATGATTTTTCCCTTCTCGACTTGATTTTTACATAGCATGTCGAGATATCTACAAGTTGAATTAGGCCGTGAATTTTTGCATGAACAAAATACAACACTCTGGCTACAATTCAAAAAGATCCGGCATGGACTCGAGGCAAAATCAAAAAATTATGAACATTCAAAGTAGCAACCCGAAACTGTTTTCATTGAAAATTTTCAACCACAGGAAAAACGTTTACAGAGAGCTCAAAACTTCAGATTTCTTCAACATATCATATTTAAAGTTAGAGATTGTGCGTTTTACTCACGTTAGCTAGAATTTACGATGATTTGCAATGAAAGAAGCAAACTTTATGTTGTGAAGAAGCTCTCAATAACCTGTAGAAGTTAAAACAGAAGCATGCAAACAGAAATAAGAAAAGTTACTGACATTACCTTGTCTTAATCTTTTACCTGCAAATTTTCTTCTTAAATTATTGCAAATTGGAGCAAGATTTTAATTTGAAAAGGACGTGGTGGCTATTTTTCATTTACTATTAATTTTCTGGAGAAGAAGTTAAGTGGGAAAAGAAAAACCAATGTACAGTTTATTTTTCTCTTTTCTCCTGAAGTTGTAGATTAGGATAATGGATCTAACCCTATACCAAAAGGGCCCATTACCACACCTAGTGAAAATTCACCAAGTAATGCACTTATTTTACATATATACACATACTTTCTCATATTAAAAACCAAACAAAACTTATACAACAAACATTTATGTAAAAAAATTGTTTTCACAATAAACTAAATTTATTTTAACTATGAAAATTAATTTCTATTATTAAAACCATATTTTTACTTAAATATCACAATTTACACTTTTTATCTCATAAAACCTCATTTTTAACATAAGAGTTTATACAAAAATTGTTTTCTTGTCAAATTAAATTCAACAAACCATATCAACTTCATTTTACTTCAAAATACTATTTTATCCAATATTCCAACTTTTTCTTTATAAAATTCAACAAAATAAATTCAAACGTTTTTTTTTAAATTAAATAAAACAACATTTGGCAATAATTTGCAAAATTATTGCATTTCTCAATTTAAAATCGTAAAATATTCATTTTTCTCTCAAACCAACGTAATAAAGTCTTATAACTTTATTTTCAACAATTTCCATCTATTTCAACAAATTAATGTTGAATTAAATTGTTTTATCTCACTTAGTTAATTAAATAAATCCCCAAATCATCATATTTTCAACATTCACCCTTTATAACCCACATTATCATTTTAACTCCAACTTATACTTTCCAAATTTTATTGTTTATTCAAAATAAATAAAAAATTCAATTTCTAATTTGTTTTTATTGTCCAATATCAAATTATATTCACCGTTATAATTTAATATTTCAGGTAATCACCAAAACCAGGGTTGTTACAGACTTGTCTCTTATAAAAATTGCGTCCTCGCAATTTCTAGAGAAGAGCTGTAAACAACATTATTTAATTCATCTAGCAAAGAGAACGATTTTAATTTTCTCACCATTAATTCAAAAAGATAGAAAACTAAGATAAGATTGCTTGAGAAATTTAATGGTTTCCCAAATGTAGACATTGGGACTATCAGACCATTGAACTTTTATGAGTCGAACATCATGATTTCGATCACTCCTTACCTTCAAAACAAGAACATAGACAGGAACCTATACCAAAGATCAACTGGGTGGGAACGGTTTCTTAGAAGCTTCTCGAACAGACTTGGGATTTAGCTCAACTTTATTCTGAACTCCAACCCTCTAGTTAATTATCATAATGAACTTCTGTATAACTCCACAGAAGGATTCATATCGATATAAGATTGAAAATCGTTACAATAATAAAACATACCAAGATATAGGTGGTCTCTCCCAATACCACCAAACTCATACGACCACCAAAATGCAAGTCGTGAATAATTGCACAAAAAGGAAAGACAAACTCAAGGAATGGACTTTATATTTTCTTTTATTTAACAAATATTCTTAAAGTTTCCAAATCCATTACCTTCAAAATTTAAATTCCCAATTTTCAATACTTGAATATTTCCAGAACTTCTTACTGATTTTAATTTGTAGCATATATTTTCCAATATTTGTTTCTCAAATTTTCTAAGTGTTACAAATTTTTGAAAAAACGACGGAGTCTCCTTTGCACGAAGGGTCGTTACAATATCATAAAAATGATTTATACAATATAAATCGATCATTAGGTCGGGAACACAAAATATATCATCATTTAACTCTAAAAATTTAATCCAAGAACATACCTTCCTTTTTAGCGATTTAAACGAGTTTTCTCAGTTGTAAATATAACCCTTTAGCTCAAAATACACTCCAGCTATCCTCTTTCACCAGTACTATGCTCAAATATATAATATTAGTTCATATCATAAATAAAAAGCGCTTCATTTAATTATTAAAGAGAAATATATCATTACATTTGTAAAGAAGACAGGTTTTGACATAGCAAATAATAAAATTGGAAAACTTTTATCAAACGAAAGTTGTTCTATTCAGTCTAAACCTTCCAGAAATATAAAGATTCTCAAAATCGGATTTATGTTTTGAAAATTATGCTAATTTATTTTAAGCTTGAATCTTGAAAATTTTATAATAAGATAGAAATGACCATCTACTATCAAACCCATATTAAACTAAAATAATTTCAAAATCTTCCAAAGTGATGAAGAGAACTTTTAGCTTACTGAAAGCTCTTCCATTTACAAAAAGACTGGACGCATTTGGAGTTATAGGTCACAAGTTATTGCCATTTTAATATGACACTTTTCCAAATAATTTTTAGCTTTTACAATCAATTTAAGTTTGAATTTCTCAAACATTCTAATTTTAAACTACACTTCCAAAACAAACTTTTTATGACAGATCGTTTATTCCAAAAATCCTCTTTTTTGGAAAGCTAATGCACTCAAAATTTATAATTAATCTCATGAAATTATCTTTAAAAGAAACATCCCATAATTAGAAATATTTCATCACTTACACAAGTAAATCCTTCAAATAGTTTATTTTTGAAAACTCATTTTGAAAGAAATTATTAACCTCTTCTATTATTAAGAGATAGTTTATTCATCCAAAATAATTTTGGATTTACATTTTAAATTTTTAAAATTGTTCTCACAATTTAAAATGATTGAATCCCAAGATAGATTCATTTATTATATCTTACATTTCACAATATAGCATTATATAATAAATGTATCCTTGAATTTTTATTCTCTCCTGCCACAAAATTAAATTCCATCTTATTATCAATATGAAACTAACTTAGGTTGATAATTAACTCGATCTTGTTTTCAATTTTTTTTTAACAAATTCATATCAACCAATTTTAATACCATCAAAGTTTTAAACAAGAACTTACTCATGAATTCATGCTACAAATCTAAAATTAGCATTTCATTATTTTCTTTAAGATAGAATTTTAACTCTCATTACCTATTATTATTCAACACCCAATTGTCAAAACAAAATTTTTACAATCATCTTTATAATTTTGAACTTAAACATTCAAGTGATATTTTAATATAAAAAAAATTCCCCACCCAAAATATTTTATTATTTTAGTACATCATTTTATTGATCAAATGATCACATAATATTTTCCTCTAAAAAAAATATCTCTTTAATTAAAATTATTTATTTTACTTACTCAAATTATCATGTGATATCATTATTTGGATTCTTATAGGTTATAATTACATAAACAATTACAAGCTTAATCATATTCAATTTCACAAGTTTAAAACAATTTAATGGCTTTGCCTCGCCATTAATTTATAGCGAATAACGTCGTCGGTTGGCTGTAGAGTTGGCCAATAATCAAAACTGCCTTGTCACTCATCTGATAATCTCTATAGTTTAATGGCTGAACTAGAAGTCTTAAATAAATACTCAAATCCATTTTAATTTATTTTATAACTTTTATTTATTACTTCTCAATTTAGTGTCTATCTATCTCTCGCAGCGTTTAGACAATTCATGTCGATAGCATTGATCAGGCGTATATACCAGAATTTTTAAAGCACTTAATGGACAACCCAATACAAAATCATCCTCTATATGAAAAATATATCTCTTATATAATTTCATAAAACATTCTTTACTTGTCTTAATAAAATATTCCAATTATATTCATTAGTATTTCTTCAATTAAAAGGATTTCAAATTTAATTTATTTCTTTCACTCATCATCAACGAATATAAGGACCACTTATTGAGATATTCCTAGAACAATCGATTCATAAGGTTGACGAATTAAGATGGAATGTTCGTTAAACCGAATGAAATAATGAACCGCTTATAAGACTCATAACGGGTGCAGAATGCGGTAAGAGAAACGCGGTCCTCCGCAACTCGTAGCCGATAGAAGTCGGTGTAAGGTCAAGCCGAGAAAAGACCCTAGCACCACTCAATTGACCGAACATGTCATTGATCCAAGTTAATGGATATTTACTCTAATGATTAACTCGTTAAGCTTGCGGAAATGGATGCATAGCCTAAGAGTACCATCACATTTCTTAACATAGATGACCGTTGCACCCCACGGTAAAGACTGGACTGAATGAATTGCTTGGCTTCAAGCTTCAGCAACTACATCTAGAGTTTCTCATTTCCTTAGTGGACATCCTTGCGGAAGGATGGCTATCAGTCGGAGAACCAGGAATGAGGTCAAAACAAAACTCAATTACCCGATTAGGTAGCAAACCCGAACTGGACTCACATATATCTGAAAAATCATAAGCAATTGGAGTTCGAGATACTTCATCACCATCTTTAGACTCAAGAGCGATTAAGGATACTTCAAAATCTCCATCAACATTCCGAAGAACAGAAGCAACAGATCGACCAAAATTAGGATACCTAGCTATAGGATCTTCTCAGAAAACATAGGATTTGGGATTGATAATATGCCCACCAATCTATCCCTAAATTCACATCAAACCCAAGATAGTAGGTAACGTGCAGATTTGCACTAAAAGAAGAACCACAAAGAACAATCTCGATATTCTCACACAATAAGCCAAATATTATGGATCCGCTCAATAGGATTCGCAATCCTCAAAGAAGTGATTCGACAAGAACAACCAATGGCATCAACAAATTCCCTCGATAAGGATGAGTGTCATGCACCCATACTGAAGAGAACTCGAATAGAACAATCATGCTAAAGATTTTTCATAGGGTAAGATAACATCATGTCAATTATGGAATACTATGGAATAAGCACGTATTCCTTGACATATTACCAAATTATATCTACTTCAAAGGACTCGAGAAGATTAAGAGTAAGTTTAGAATTAACTTCGAACAGGGATGATGTTTCCACTCATATCATACTTGATGAATTGTTGTATGTATATCGTTTCGTGTTTATTACATTTTGTTCTGAATTCAACTATAATACCAAGCTGTGATGCCCCACCCCGAGACCTACACTAATAAAGAGTATTACTAAGTAATACTGTCTACTGGTGTAGAGAATAGGGCTGTTTACGAGCGACCATCATAGTCTTGTATTAAATAATTATTAAGTATGTCGATAATGTGCTCATTTTTTTCATTTCATCTTAAATGGTTCGACATACTTAATTCTCATCTAATACAATACTATGGTGGCTACAGGATCAATTCAGAACAAAACACAACAGAAATAATATACATAGATCATAGAACAGCAAACACAGTCATCTATATACATACATACATCAAGTACAATACAAAGTGTCATACATGAGTGGTGATTTACCACTTTATAAATATACATCAAGTCCCCCACAAAAGAATATACAAAATCAAGTCAAGTTACTTCAAGATATCTACTCAAACTATGCATATCAAAAAGGTCGATAAGATTATCCATGAAGAACAGCTAAGCAAAAGCCAACTAGTCTAACCTGCAACTCGGTCTGACCGATTAATGAATACAAGGATCAGTCTAACTTGAACAAGATGATTAACAATGACAAATAGGATATAAGTCTCATAAGGGGAACATTCCTTTAATAAAAAGGAATGATATAAACTTGGATTTTATTCAAACTTAAAGTCATGGGAAAATAGAAATATCTTCAGAGTTAACTCATAAATTACATCAATGCAATATGAACATTTCCTTCTTAAAAACTACTTGAAATATAAAATTCTGATAAATCATACAAAACTCGGAAGGAAATCACAGAAATTATCAGAAAACTCAAAAAGTCTAATAACTCATTGAACTAAATTAAGAGTTCAAAATTCTATAAAATATTATAATGAAATCACCATATATAAATTAAATCTCATATAGCTCTAGGCTATAAAATATATAAAATAGAAAAATGGTGAAATCATAAAAACACCAAAACTCAAAAAAATCCGGAATTAGCTAAATCCCCAATTGCATGCCGAAGCAATGTTGCACGTGCTATCCTCGTGTTTAGTACTATATATTAGGTACCTATCTCATGATGACCGAAGTTGTAATAACTCGTGACGATCGAATCGTAATACCTCGTGATGATCGAAATCGTAATACATCATGACGACCGAAGTCCTAAAAACTTATGATGACAGAAGTCGTATACATCGTGATGACCCGAAGGTCTATAGTACTCGTATAACTTGTGAATGTATCACAAACTCTCAGATAGGAACTTGAAAAGTGTTTACGTGCATCTTATACCATATATTCTCACTTAACGGTTTACTAACTGCTAGTTAATGCCATATTAGAAAACATCATCAAATCATAAATCTCAGAAAATCATAACTTGCCTCATCTCATCAGCATGTACCAAAAGACATCCTAATGGTTTTCTCAAACCATAACTTGCCTCATTTCATCAACAAGTACAAAAGGCATCATTATGATTTTCACCACCATAACCCCTAAAATAGGAGATCTCAAACTCAAAACTTGCCTCGTATCATCGGCAAGTTAAAATAACACCGTAATGGTTCTCACCAACCATAACTCCTAAAATAGGAGATCTTAAACCTCATAACTTTCCAAAGAATGGCCATTACAAATAATTTCCTAAAAATAGGAATCTATAA
The DNA here is from genome assembly GCA_030765085.1 of Allium cepa. Taxonomy (NCBI): domain Eukaryota; kingdom Viridiplantae; phylum Streptophyta; class Magnoliopsida; order Asparagales; family Amaryllidaceae; genus Allium; species Allium cepa. The sequence goes on from CM060929.1 coordinate 307,585,227, forward strand.
ATCCCAAAACTTGCCAATGAAAGGCAATCACAAATAATAACTCAAAATTTTGTAACTTCAAACGAACAAGTCCGAAATTAATCGAAAAAGTAACATGTGTCCCATACCTCATGTTTTACTAAATTGTTTAATTCTCTTTCTTGTACGTTTGAAGAATGCAAAACAGTGTATTTTATATATAAAATAATTTGCTTGAGAAAACTGGATTTTTAAACAATTTTCGAAATCGTTTGCGAAACCATTCTTTGAAAATTTTCTTTAATATAGTAAATAAATATATACTAATAACTTTAAAATAATAACAAACTAAGTAAAAATGATTAATAATAGTTTAAAATATTTATTTCAAAGCCATTTCAATTTTAAAAACCATTCAAAATCATTCTAGAATTTTTGTTTTCCACCACAGAAGAATACAAAGAAAATGTAGAAATTCATCAAACGAAAACGCCTAGTAAAATCATCAATCCGAAATTGGACCATCTGAAATTATTGGCTCACCTATTGATAGGATATTGCCCTTCAAAAACATCACAAAACAACTCAGAAACAAGTGGAAACAATGCCGGAATGAACAACAAATGCAAGCAGAACAAAGAAATGAAACAGGCTCCAAAACAGATGCTAGGTTAAACGCAGGTCCACCTAACGATCGACCTGGTTGAAGCCTAGATCGACCCTAGGATCAACCTTGGTGGATGATGGGTTGACCTTTCTCACGGAGATTTGTACAGAGATTTTTCCCTTCTCGACTTGATTTTTGCACAGCATTTTAAGATATCTACAAGTTGAATTAGGTTGCAAATTTTTGCAAAAACAAAATACAACACTCAAACTACAATTTAGAAAAGATCCAGCATGGATTCGTGGCAAAATCAAAGAGTTATGAACATTCAAAGAAGTGACCAAAAATGTATTCACAAAAAGATTCAACTACAGGAAAAACGCTTATAGAGAGCTCAAAACTTTAGATTTCTTCCTCAAATCATATTCAAAGTTAGAAATTATGTAATCACCTTAGCTAGAATTTATGATGATTTGCAATGAAAGAAGTAAGCTTTTTGTTGCAAAGAAGCTCTCAATAACCTGTAGAAGTTGAAACTGAAGCATGCAAAAAGAAATAAGAAAATTTACAGGTAGTCTCTAACAAAATCAAGATTTGATGAAATGAGTTGTAGTTTTGTGTTTGATTATCTTATTTTAATTTTTTACTTGTTAGTTTTCTTCTTAAATAAAAGGAAATTGGAGTAAGATTTTAATTTGAAAAGGAGGTGGTGGCCATTTTTCATTTACAATTAATTTTCTAGAGAAGAAGATAAGTGAGAAAAGAAAAACCAACGTACAATTTACTTTTCTCTTTTCTCCAGATCGTCCTAGATTAGGATAATGGATCGAACCCCATACCCAAATGGCCCATTACCATATTTAGTGAAAATTCACTATGTAATGCACTTATTTTCACTTATGTTACATATATACACATACTTTCTCATATTAAAAACCAAATAAAATTTGTACAACAAAAATTTATGTAAACAAATTTTTTTTCACAACAAAATAAATTTATTTTAACTATAAAAATTAATTTCTATTATTAAAACCATATTTTTTCTTAAGTATCACAATTTACAGTTTTTATCTCATAAAATTCCATTTTTAACATAAGAATTTGGACAAAAATTATTTTCTTGTCAAATTAAATTCAACAAAACTTATCAATATTTCACCATTTTCTTTATAAAATTCCTTATAATAAATTCAAACACTTCGTTTTAAAAATTAAATTAAACAACATTTAGCAACGATTTGCAAAATTATTGCATTTATCAATTTAAAATCATAAAATATTTATTTTTCTCTCAAACCAACATAATAAAGTCTTACAACATTATTTTCAACAATTTACATCTATTCCAACAAATTAATGTTGAATTAAATTATTTTATCTCACTTAATTAATAAATAAATCCTCAAATCATCATATTTCTAACCTTTTATAAACCAAATTATCATCTTAACTCCATTTTATTCTTTCTAAATTGTATTTTTTATTTAAAATAAACAATTTTAAATTTCCATTTTTTTTGTTTTCCAATATTGAATTATATCCATCGTTATAATATAATATTTCAGGTAATCACCAAAACCAGGGTTGTTACACAAGGTATTCTCGCAGTTGGATTTAGCGAAAGGTTTCCATCAGCTCAGACTAGTAGAGGATAGTATACCTTTGACTACGTTTAGGACTAGATATGGATCGTATGAATGGTTGTTTATGCCATTCGGACTAACTAATGCGCCAACATTCTTTGTGGATTTGATGAACTAGGTTTTATGGGAGCACTTGGATAGGTTCGTATTAGTTTTCATAGATGATATCTTGATATAATCTAGGTATGAAAGTGAGCATGAAGTTCACCATAGAATGGTGCTTGAGACGCTAAGGTAGCATCAGCTGAAAGAGAAATTTTCGAAATTTCATTTCTGAAAGAAGGAAGTGAAGTTTCTCGGTCATGTAGTCTCAAAGAAAGTGTTGTCAGTAGATCCAACTCAGATTGCACGGTAAATAGTTGGAAGAGACCTAAGACATTCACGGAGATAAACAGTTTCCTTGGGTTGGCTGGTTATTATCGGAGATTCATTAAGGATTTTTCATAGGTTAGCGGCACCGATGACCAAGCTAACAAGAAAGGATGTGAAGTTTATGTGGACCGATAAGTGTGAGGAAGCATTCTAGAGTTTGAAACACTTATTGACCCATGCACCTATGTTGGTTGTTTCGAAAGGGAATCAGGAATTGGTGGTCTATACCGATGCATGTGGAACATGATTAGGAGCTATGCTAGATGACTTAGTGGTAGAACTAGATTTGACTATAGTAAGGAAGCCAGTTCGTATTTTTGCGAGAGATGAGAAGAGGCTAGAACCAAGACAGTTAGATTAGTCAATGTCTAGTGGAGGGACGATGACAGGGACTGTACTTGGGAGGTTGAGAGAAGGATTAGGGATATTTATCCTGACTTGCTTGATGGTATGTTTTACCTTCTTGTTTGATTTTTTGTGTACCTTATCACAATTTCAAGGATAAAGTTCTCTAAGGAGGGGAGTTTTGTAACGTCCTATATTTTTGGTAACATTATTTAGGATACTTAATTAGTTAAATTATATAAAATAATCTATTGATTAGGAGATTGAGATTTGATTCAATCAAAGGGTAATAGTGCCATTTAACCTACAAATTAAAAAAGAGTTAAATTGAAATAGAGGAGGGGTAAAATAGAAAAGAGGTCGTTCCTATATCTTAAAACTTGGCCGTGTATTCCTATACACATTCACTTTTCATTTTCAAAATTTCTTAAAGAGGCCGGCCACCGTTAACAAGGAAAAGTGGAAGAAGATTAACAAAAGCTAAGAAAGAAGCTAATTCAAATCAGATCCATTCAAATCTCAATCTTTTTAATCCCTAAAGCTAAGGTGGATAATGTTTACATCTCATTTTTGCTTTGTTTTTGGTTTAAAGATGAATTCCAAATATTATGCATTGATTTGCAATTTTTTAAATGATGGGATGATTATAAATACTTGTTGATGAATTATGGTTGTTCATATTGAATTTATGATATGTTTTAAGGTAAAAACCCAATTGAATGACGTCCAAATGCCTTGCGAATTTTTAAGAAGATCATAAATATCATTTTGGAGATAGATTTTAATTTTCAGACTTTTCTGAATATTTGTGGAATTTATATGAATTTTCTAGTAAAGAAAATGTTAATTTGGCTCAATAATTATTTACATTTAAATAATAAAAGATTTAGGTTTGAAATTTTTATATGTTGGAAAATGTATTAAAACGGATTTTCTGGAATTTTTGTAGAATTTTTATAAGTGTTTTAATGGGCATATAAAATAATTTAAGGTACAGGACTTAAATGTTTTATATATATAAGGAAAATGGGATTTTTGCAAATAATTCAAAGAGATTAGTTCTGAAAATTGCAGCACTATTTAGTGGTAAAGAAAGAGGCAACCAATCAAAATTTGACAAGTAAAATAGGTTAGGTGAAAAGAACTATTTTCTGCATACTAATTATTATTTTGATGCTTTCGGCACCTGCTTCCGCCTTGGTTAGGTTTCGACCAAGTCCCTCTGCCTTCAACACCGTTGAAACAATGCACATGGTATCAATATTGGTATGTGGTGAAGTGGATGGAAGGCAAAAGGCATGAGGTTGAAACCAGGGGTTCCGAAGGGGTTGAGACTTCACTTTTCTTTTGAATTAAAAGTGCGCCTGCTTGCCTCTGACTAAATGGCTTTCGACTCAGTTAGCTTTCGACTGGGTTTAAATGGACTTGAAGAAAATGGTTTCGTTGGGTTGTACTCATATTTTAAATGATTGCTTTCGATCAAGTCAAAACCTTTTGTTGTCGCCTTTTTACCTTTCGACACAAATGGTTTTGAAGGGTTACTTTGTATTCTAAATATGGCCACTTCTCCAATGCTTTCGAAGTGATGGTTTCGACACCATCACTTCTTTACATAGAAAATGGTTTTAAAACATATGCTTTCGACTTAAATGTTTTATTGACCCTTTTTCCTATGATTGAAGTAAAACCTAAATGGCTTCCGAAGTGACAGTTTTAAATGTTTTTAGAGACTACTTTCGACTTTAATGGAATTATGATCTTTTTGCTCTATTTAAAGCCATAATCCAAATGGTTCCAACCAAGACGATTTTCAAAGGTTTCGAAGGAGAATTTTTTTGAATGGTTTCAAAAGGTTTCCATATGTTTTAAATTGAACCCAAAGTTCTTTTGGAAGAATGGAGTTTTGACTATTTCAAAAGGTTATAATGAATGGTTTCGAAAGGGGTGGTTCCCCAGGGTTTTGAAAGGGTTGAAAGGAAAGGTTTTTCCTATGTTTTCAAAACGCAATATTTATAGGTTTTAAAGAGGGATGTCTATTGTTTTGAAACTTTCAAAAAAGGCTTTAGTGGTTTCGAAAGGGTCACTTTCAATTGTTTCGAAGTGGTTACCTTCAATGGTTTTGAAAGGGTTGTTTAAAGGTTTTAAACAAAGATTTTGAATGCATTAAATACGCAATATAGCATAAGTATTTTCAAGCTAAAAAGGGTTTAACTTGTTTTGGAATGATAGCTAATTCTCTTTAAGATTCATCAATATTATTTTGTGTAAAGTATATATAACATGGTAAAATAGCTTAGAGTAAGGTTGAGAATTTATTATCCATGTATAAGTATGATTTAAAAGGTTAAATCATTTTGAAAAGTTTTTCAAGGAAAAAGATGAGGTACTTAACCCAAAGAACATGATTTGAACAGAGAGCCCATTTTGGTTTGGACAGTTAGTCCGGTTTGCGGAAAATTAGTCTAGTTTGCGGCCAGTCACCCAGATTTAGGACAGGTAGTCCATTTATTACTTATGGACAGATAGTTCACTAGTTACCCAATTATAGCTTAACGGACTTAGCTATTATCATCATTATTATATCAGTTTGATTAGCCAGTTTAGTTGTAGGTTAGGATTTGCCAAACATATGCTTTAAAGAGGATATTAGTGAGGGGAAACCAGTTCCACTAATCGGCATGGTCTCACTTAATATCAGTAAACCAAGATGTAATAGTATTATTCCCACTAAGCTTTATGTCTGGCTCAAAGTTTTTTCCCCTTAAACACTCGGTTGCTCAAAATTGAATTAAGTAGGCAGAGGGCTAACGTTTCTAGGTTTTAGTCATTTTGGTGAATAATGCTTTCGGAGACGAGCAGGTGGTTGACGGATATCTAATTAGGAGTTATAGTTTTATCTTGTTTTGATTCCGCTATGTATATTAAGTCAGATATAACTAAATTGACTCTGGTCAACCAAGAAAGCATAGTCATATGTCGCTTTTGACGTATTTTGTAATGATTATATTTAATCTTTACCTAGGAAATGGTTAAGGTATTACGTAACATGGGTATGAGTTATTGTTTTGCAAATAATAAGCAAAATATTGTTTTGAAATCTGTGATTTTATCATATTCATGTGTCTCTTATATTATGGATACCATTAGCATTACTGTATTTCATCACCAGAAGTTAATATTATGAATGATTGCAACATCCATATCACTTAGCTTTTGGCCCCTAGATACGGGATGTTACATGAAACATCCCTAATTTTGATTACATTATTCAGAAGATTTATTTAGATAAATTAAATGGAATATTGTAAATAAGTAAAATGACAAGGGGATTGAGATTGGAAAATAAATTAAGGCCAAGCTTAAATTTATTAAATGGGCTTAAAATGGCTTATAGGTTATTAATTGAAACAAGGGTATATTAGGAAATTTTCCACTCCACTTATTTACGGCATACTACCTCCTATTCACATTTCAATTTCCCATTCACATTCATTTTGCAAAAAAATTCAAAAACCTAAAACCTAGAGCAAAGCCGACCATTATTTTGAGGGAGAAGAAGAGAAATTCAATCTAAAAGCCAAAGATTCAAGCTAAGGGAAATTAATCACAATCCAATCTCTAAGTTCTTATCACAAACAAGGTGAATAATATATTAATCATCGTTATTTTGTTTTGTAATCATTTGTTTTTGGATTAAAATTAAATCCACTTTATGATGATTTGGCTGATGATATGCTTGGATTTATAACACGTTTGATTTAAACATAATTTTTTAAATATGATTTCACACGGTATTAAGGGTAAAATCGATCTTAACTGATTTCTAATGCCATGAGAAAATTTTATGTCATGTAAAATATGATTTTAGAGATGTGTTTCAATTTTTGTAATTTTTCAAGTTATGGAAAATTTAATATGACTTTCCAAAGGGAAATATGTATAACTGGGGTTGAAATTTTATTTCGATTATTTCGGGAAGAATTTAGGTTTGAAATTTAATATGTTAGATAACATGATGAAAGTGAATTTCTGTGATTTTTAGGGATTTTTCCTAAGTGGTTAACTATGGAGATTAAATTGTTTTAGGAAGAAGGATTTGATTGCATAATTGGTTTTTCTTAGTGGAAGGACTTGATTGTTAAATTTTCTTTGATTTAGATCTAAAAATATACAGCAGTTACATTAGTAAAAATTTTGAAAAGTTTAAGCCAATCAACTAGATGTTTACAAATAGGCAGGCTAGTTATAAAGAAATTGCTTTAAATGGTATTAAATCAAACTTTAATCAGAAAAAGTTGGTACCGCTTCTTTTAAAAGCCCTTCCGACCTTATGCTTTTGCTTTGACTCGTTCGAAACCAACCATGCCAAAACCCACTAAGTCGAAATCAATAAACAAGGTATCACACTGATGGTACGTAGTGGATTGGAAGAAGGCATAACGTCGAAAGTATTGCTTCCGATAGGGTCGAAACCTTTTCTTTATTTTCAAATGTTAAGCACTTGCTTTGTTTTACTAAGAGCTTTCGAAGAAGTCGAAACATATACTTTCGAAAGGGGTTTACTAACTAGCCTTCGAAGAGGGTTGCTATCTTTCATTTTTATGTAAGAGCTTTCAAATGAATACTCATAATTATAAAACAATGCTTTCGAAAGAAGTAGTTCTGTGACGACCCGCCCTCCTACGCCCAGGAAGACGTTTCGTCTTTAAGAAAGAAAGGGATGAGAAAATAGAAAAGATAGAGAAGAAAGAACAACAACATCAGAATCTCACAGCGGAACGAATAAATTATAATAATCACATATGTATTTACATAATATATAACATCAATTAGAGTGATACATATAGTACATCACATACTAGACAGTTATAAACACCTGTCTAGTTAATACAACACAATACACCATACAACTCAAACAATAAGACTCAGAGATACCAACACAGCGGAACTATATATATATCTATAACGCTAAAGCCTCCTGCTCCATTGCTCCTCCAGAATTCGTCAAAGCTAAACCTGAATCCCTTGGCTACCCGTCAAAATTTGGGTACCCGAGAGTTTATGAAAAACAAAGATAAACTCCGGGTCAGACATGGGTCTGGTATGAGTAACAGGTTAAAGATTGCTTAACTTTGAAAATCTTTTGAAAACAAAAGGTATCACGTAAGACTTCCCACACATAAACATGGAAAAGTTTTTACCTTACGCTAACCAAAACATTTGATAGGAAATTCTGTGATATTATAATAGGTCTAGGGTTTTCAAGTAAATAGAAAATAGCCGAAATTGTTACATCTATTAAATTCCAGCTACTAGCCACAAAAGTGGGTAATACAATCAAAACCATGGGCACTTATTGGGTTGTGGATTCCATACAATGGCAGGGCTACTGGGGTACCGCCCGTCACAGTACGTGGCCTAGATCAACGTACCGAGGATCACTCCCGAGCCCCTGCAACACAAGGCCGGAACCATTCCTTACTGAACAGTCCCGAACAAGATAAACCCCGCAGTCGTTTGCAACCAACTGCCCACACAGCCGAAAATAAAGGGACATCTAGACAGGGGAATATCCTTGTCCTGCTTGGGCATGACCCACCTAACCTTGCTGCACCTCCCCTGTTTTAGCCATTCCCGGTTGATGAGGCTTGAGGTTACGATTACCTTTAAAGAACATAATTCTTAGAATGCTCATCGTCCGGCTGACGATGTGTTGAAAGCATTCAATCCATACAAGTTCGTTCCGGGTTCGAACGAAACCGAAGGCATTATCTCGTTGCACTCATTTTGGAATCACCCTCAGAGTTAACGACGATACCCCTTGCATTCTGAATCTTCATTTTCACTTCAGATTCACGACCTATCGTTAATTTGGAAACGATGTGGTTTTCGGATGTTCCAAATGCGGAAAACCGATCCCGGTCTCATCGAAATCCAAAACGCGTCTTTTAGGGCCAAGTTGTCTATTTAGTCTTAACAGTTTAATTCAAAATCATCAATATTCACACATATAGAAATTCATAATATCACAGTAGATAATCATATCATCATCATAAACAGATAATCAAAATTATCAACCCAATCAGATAACAATATACTATCATGCTTAAACAAACATCCAAGTCACCTAGATATTATTCATCTCATATCTGAGTTCACAACCATCAAATGAAATATTAATTTCATTCATCCATAAGCAATGATTTATAATCTCACCATTTGTAATTAATTTAAAATGAATTAAATTAACTACTTCTATCTCTAATTAATTTAAAGTAAATTAAATTAATTACTTTATCTATAAATCATGCTTATACAACCAATAATTAAATTTATACAAACTAATTAATTTATCTCTAGATATTTATCTTGATTAACTCCTTTGATTAATCATTTTCTAATTACAGTAAGTAATTAGTCTTTAATTAATTTTACAAATTAATTATTCTAAATTATTCCTAGTAATTAAATAATTAATTATTCTAAATTATTCCTAGTAATTAACTTTTAATTACTTCATTTATAATTAATTACATTTATTCTTAATTAATTACATAAATTAATCTCCACATTATTAATTATTTCTTAATTAAACAATTCTTAATTTACATCATTAATTATATTAATTAATGATCTCTAATTCAGATTAAATTACTTTATTAATCACATTAAGTGATTAATTCTGTATTAAACACAATTATTAATCACCTTTGATTAATATCAACCAGTAATTAATTATCCTTAATTACTCATATAAATAAATTAATTATCCCATAATTAATTATCTCCATAAATTAATCCTCTGATTTATTTCAATAGTAATTATCCAAATTACTTATTAACACATCATCTTTCACTAATTACATTCAGTAATTATCATTAATTACTTTCTTAAGTAATCGTGCTCCATTTCATACTCTAAGTAATTACACTTATCAATTTATCAAATGATTTTCTTAAATTAATTAAAATAAATTAACTAACTTAAATTAACCATCTTATCAAAATTAATTACCATAAGTAATTAATCTCTTAATTACTTCCATTAAGTAACCATTTAAAAATTAATTATCTTAATTAATTAAACTAATCACATTAATTAATTGCTTAATAATTCTTAGTTAATTATCTTCATTGACTAACAACATTTTTTTTTTATTTACCTCCCTAAGAAATTATCTTAGATTTAATCATTATCAATTATTCTGGATTAATCTAAATTATTAATTAAATAAATCTTTCTTTAATTACCTTATTAATTAAATCATTTCCATTTCCTTAATTATCTCCAAAAATAATTCATTTCTTTAATTTATGATTTCATTAATATCAAAGTGCTTTTAAAACATTTCACTTAAATTCAAATTCCATTTTGAAATTAAGATTTAAAATGATAACCATTTTAAACATTTATTTGAAACAGTCCACTTTTAAAAATCTACTTTAAAACATTTAAACTTGTTCACATTTACATTGATAAAACTGATTTAAGTTCAAGGTTTGAAACTTGATTTAAATCTTGCTTTAAATTAAAAGTTCATTTAAAACTTTGGATTCAAAAGTTCATTTAATCTAAACTTAAATTTTGAATTTTAAAATCCCCTATTTTACATTCTATTTTAAGTTTACATTCCACCTAAATTTCAAAAACTCATCGCTGCCAGGTTAAAAGCCTGAAGCCAAATAGACCCGAGACCATACTGCAAACACTTCGAGTTAGAACCCTAAACGCTTCGAGTAAATACTCGATTTTCTCGAGTAAAACTCGAGTTCCATTCCTGCTCAACTCCAATAGTTACCAGAAAAAAAAATGCACGGTGCATATGCACCGTGACTCTGGCAACGTCCAGCTGTCATCGCCACCTCCATCATGTCGCCGTCCATCCCCATATGCGATCTCGACCCCCAGAAATCACGCAGTCGCTCGAAATCAAAATCGAGTTCCTAATCCAAAACCTGGAACTCGAACACTGAAACAATGCCCCATACCTGTCAACACGCCTCGTCTTCATCTCCGGCCATCAGAGCACCAACGAATCCGGCTAAACCTTCGCCTACCTCCCCTCTTCTAATACCCAAAACCCAGTTGAACTCGATCACCTTTGTGATCCATGGTGATCGATTATTTATGCACGGTAAAAATTAGGTTTAGGAAATTTGATTGCCTACCGCTGCCACCACCGTACTCAGGCCATCCACCAGTCATTTTTCCTCCACCTACCAATCAGTCCCCCACCTCCAGGAAGAACCCCAACGCTCCAGATCCACAAGATCATCGGAGCAACCCCAAAAACAAAAGTCAGTGCAACTCAAAACCACACCCTCAACCCTTAACATAAAAATGAAATTTTTCTTTCTAAAATCGTTATTAAGTATAAAGATTCAATTCATGTTACTGAATTGTTAAATTAGCAAATTTAAATTTTCCACAAATTAAAACCTTCCTGTCTCCTTTAGTTTTCAGATCAAAATTAAAGTTATTTTTTTAACTTTATTAAATTTTAAATCTTAACTTTATAATCAGGCAAACATATCTTGTTTAGATCCTAGGTCATCACAACCAGTAAATCAAGCAAATGCTAAGTTTTTAAATCAAACCTGAGTTTGAATTCTAAATACAGGGATACATTACAGGATTATATAACATGTAATTATCCTATTTCACAAACACACAGAATTTGAACCATATATAAACATAAAAACATTTTTACCCTTATACTTAAATCTAACAACCAAATACTTAAGTATAAAGACAAAGTTATTTACAGCTAAATTAAACTTCAAGCAGAAATATGCACAGAACAACTATACTTAAAATATTTTTTTTTAGATTGTGATGTTACTCATTGAGAAAACAATATACAGTAATTCCAACTCACCAATGCCCAGACAAAAATATAGATAAATATTCACTCAAATATGTTAAACATTCATATATTAGCATGCATCAGATTAAACTTAAGTAATTTTTAAAAAGTGTTACTCACCTTTGCTTTGAAAAGAGGGACAGAGAACCTCTGATTGTAAACAGTTGTTGAATTTGTAAAACTGGAAATAGTCCTTACTTTGATCTTCTAATCATCTTGCATGAGTGTTGTTTTCAGTTTGTAAAAATGGATATGCTTACATTTCTTAAATCTTCATGTCTTTGTTGGATTTGCAAATATTACTTAAGTTTGTATAGATGAAAATGTTTGCCATTTTTCTTGTTTCAGGATTGATATTTTTTATGAACGAACAAATATAATATGACATATATAAAGAAGTTTCCAGGGAGGTAATAACTGGGTATAGCCTTTCTTTGATCAGATTAATTTTGTTTTTATTAGGCAAAAAAAATCTTTCTTATGGAGGCTGAAATGATCCTCATGCAATTCGAAAAGACTTTGTTTGTATGCTGAAAAATGGAAGCATTTAATGAAATAGTACTTTATGTTTCACTTACTTCATCTTTTGTCTCTACAGATATTTCTACTTTGTTTTTATACTTCATGCATAGATATTTTATCATGTTTTACATACTTGTTCCTTTTTACTATTCTATCATATGATTCTTGCCTGCATCTTACTTTGTAAGCTACCTGCATAATTGTTTTTTTTATCAGCTTTGCACTTCCTGTTCTAACCTGTCTTGCATACATTACTTACAAGTTACATAATCTATTACTTTTACACTTTGTTCTTAACTTTGCATCTTATTTTACAGGATATGTAGAATTTACTTATGTCTAAATATATGAAGTTGTTGTTTTAGTCTTTGCTATGAATTTAGTCTAAGTATGTAGTTCTATTTTCTAACATGTGTTTTACTTTTCTTTTTCTTTTTCTTTTATTTTTAACATAGACTAACAAATATTTGATTACTTATTATTATTTTATTTTATACTTATATTACTATTAATAAAGTTTATTTTAATTTAAACATTTTGAAACCTTTATTTTTAATTTCCAAATTATAACTTTCATTCAAACACACATATATATAAATAAAGTTGAAATAACAATTTTATTAAAAATTCATTTGTAAAGATTTACATTATTAATAGAGCTCATTATTAAGTCAAAATGATTTATAAAAGAATTTATCTCTTTATTAATAAACTACTTATTTTTCTATCAAGCTAAATTTAAATGTAAGCTAAAATTATTTTAAACAAACTAAACTTAAATCTTGAGTAATTTAAAATCATATGATCATTTATTAAATAGCTTAATATCCAATTTCTAAATTATTAAAAATATTAGAATTAGAAACATGTCTATTTATTAAATTTAAAACAAAGATTATCCATTTACAATATATACAGATATATACATTATAAATAGAAGGCAATTTGATTAACTTCTAAAAGATAAATTTTCAGTTAAATATTTATTTAAAGGAAGATTATTAAATCAATTCATATATTATTACAAATATTATCAAATCAATTTAATTTTTAATGTAGATTATTAAATTGATATTGTCCCAAATTTCCGGGATATCACAAGTTCCGACCTAGTCGAAACCCTACTGCCGTTTCTTTTACCTTTCGAGTGTATTGAAGTCATCAATGCTTTTATGGGTATCTGCTGTTTTAAACTTATAAAAAGCCACTTCCTAAATGCTTTCGGAAGGGTTCAAGGGTTTCAAAGGCAATGGCTTCAAAAAGGGGTTGATGCTATCCTTCAATGTTTTACTCAAAGGCTTTAAGCTTTTGAATGGATGGTTCCGACGTCATTAAAGTTTCCCCAAACAAATTATATAACGATAATAGGTATCGAAATGGTACTTTCTTATGTATTCACTTAGACCCAATAAGATATGTTCTAAATTGAACCCAATGGTTTCGAAAGAGGTGCTTTCAAATGGTTCGAATGGGAGATACCCCAATGTTTTAGAAAGGTCTTTAATAAAGGCTTCGACGGGGAGTTGCCCCAATGTTTTCTAAAGGAATGTTTAAGGTGTTTTGAAAAGAATTATTCTATGCTTTCAAAGGAGGTATCCAAGGGTTTTGAAAGTAATATTTTAAGGTTTCAAAGGCCTTAGTTTTTATAAAAAAATAACCCAATCTCAATTTTTAAAGGAAAATAATGGCATAAATAAAGGAGTTTTAAAATAGCTTTTAAGTATAAAGTTTTTGAAGAGGCTTTCTTTGATAAAGTAATAGGTTAAAGGGATTAACCATATTTTATATGAAAATGATTTTAAGGATATTGAACCACAGGTGTTGTAATATCGTGTCATTATGTTTGCTTCTTCATATATTTATTCACGTTAAATGGACCCATTACTGTATTTTTGGGAGCAATAGTAACAATAACTAGCTAGGTTAACCCAATAGCGAATATAAATTAAATAACTCCTAAATAAGTAGAATTGCATCCAAGAGGTCAGACATACTGAAATATAGGATGCCTAAATATTGACTAAAGAAGTTGTCGGATAGGCATGCTCATAGTACGCCCATGAAAACTATGTATATAAAAGTATTGGTAGGCGCTAATAGGTTCATAGTAAACCCATGAAAACTATTATTAGATAAAGGTTGGCAAGGGCCAACTGATTTGTAGAGAACCATGAAAACTATATCCGAATTAAGTTATTGGCAGTTGTCAATAGGTTCCTAGTCAATCCATGAAAACTAGGATAAAAGGGAAGTTATTGAGTTACTAATAGGTTCAAGAAGAACTCATGAAACAATGAAGTTATTGGTAGAGGCCAATAGGTTCTTAGTGATCCCATGAAAAATACGATACTAGGCAAGGAGTCCATAAACTTAAATCAGGTTCTTAGTAATTCCATGAAAACTATGAAATCAGATAGGGAGTCCATAAATGTTAAATAGGTTATTAGTAAGCCCATGAAAACTAATAGGTTAATAGTGACCCTAGAAACTGTAAATGAGATAGTTAGTAAAAATAAATGGGGATGGGAAATCGAAAATTGATTTATTTATTCGCATATCATCATATTGTTTTGAATTGTTTTAACCATTGTGGATGCAGGAGCACGGTATATAATTTTATAAAGTTTTAGGATACTAGTAAGGGGAAAACCCATTCTGCTAACCGACAGGGTCTCACTAGATATCTGAATGGTTTGAGAAGGTAGATTATTATTCATACCATTCTTTATGTTCGACTCGGAGTTTATGTTTTCACATTAAACTCTTGGGTGCTCAATTGATTTTGAGTAGTTTAAGTTCAATGTTTTCAGGTTCTCTTTTAGACAAACAAAGCTTCCGAAGATGTGTAGGAGACAAGGTAGTTAATAAGAGTTCTTTCATTTTGTTGTGTTTCGGTCATAAGGGCAAAGTTGTATACTTGCCTAATTATACGCTTTGATCATCCAAGGGTGCATCTTCATATACCGCTCTTAGCACATGTGTAATAATATACTTTTCTGAACGTGGATATGATTGTGGGATTATGTAATGGATTTTAAATATGGATTTGAAATTTAATGAAAAAGTTGTTTTGAAATTTTTGTTTCATTTCATATCCATATGTTTTTGCTGTATCATTGAATCTAGCATTACCGTAATTTGTCATCAAAAGTTAATAATATAGATGACTATGGCATCTATAGCGCTTAGCTTATGGCCTCAAGATGGGCCCGATTCATTCCCCCATGATGCAACTCTTCTTCCTAGTGGGATGAGGCATTAGTGCCTTAGATGTGTAGTTACCCATGTTGAAACTACTAATTTGGCATCCATAGTGTTGCTCTATAGGGATGCACAAGCCACTCAATGCTTTCTTCATTACCGAGGCATCGATGAACTGATGGCGAGACCACTCCCGTAGTAGTCCCGATTCATTCTTTTATGATGCTACCTGTCTCTCTAGCAGGAGGGGGCACTGGTGCCTTGACAATGCAGTTACCCACACAGTAACTTTGAACTAAGCATCTGTAGTGCTGCACCATAGGATGCGCAAGCCATTCAATGCTACCTCCCCCACCAAAGGCATCTACGAACTAATAGCGAGACCACTTCTGTGATTGTATTGATTCGTTCGCCCGTGATGCTGCCTATTTCCCCTAGTTGGGCGATACACTGAAGCTTAAACGACTGGTTACCCCCGCATAACGTCCTTAATTTTGATAACATTATTTAAGAGATTTAATTAGACAAACTAAATAGAATAATGTAAATATAATTAGAATGATAAGGGGAGATAGGAAAATAAATTAAAGATCGTGCTTAAATTAATTAAATGGGCTTAAAATGGCTTATAGATTATTAATCAAAATAAGGGTATATTAGGAAAA
Organism: Allium cepa; assembly: GCA_030765085.1. NCBI lineage: Eukaryota > Viridiplantae > Streptophyta > Magnoliopsida > Asparagales > Amaryllidaceae > Allium > Allium cepa. The sequence continues at coordinate 307,601,410 of CM060929.1, forward strand.
TAGCCACTCCTCTTATTTACGACATATTACCTCCTATACATGTTTCAATTTCCCGTTCATGTTCATTTAGCAAAATAATTCTAAAACCTAAAATCTAAAGCAAAGCCAGCCATTATTTTAAGGGAGAAGAAGAGAAATTCAATCGAAAAGCCATATATTCAAGCTAAGGGAAATTAATCTCAGTCCAATCTCTAATACCTTATCACAAACTAGGTGAATAATTATCTTAGTCATCTCTATTTTTTTATAATCGTTAATTTTTAGATTTAGGATTAAATTCATTTTACGAGATTTGGGTGATGATATGCTTGGATACATAATATGTTTGATTTAAACATATAATTGTTTAAATATGATTTCACATGGTTCTAAGGGTAAAAATGATCTTAATTGATTTCTAATGCCATGTCAAAATTTTATGTCATGTAAAATATGATTTTGAAGATAGGTTTCAATATTTATGATTTTCCAGGTTATGGAAAATTTAATATGAATTTTCAAAGGAAGATATTTATAATTGGTTTGAAATTTTATTTCGATTATTTCAAGAAGAATTTGGGTCTGAAATTTTAGTATGTTAGACAACATGATGAAAGTGAATTTCTATAATTTTCTGGGATTTTTCCTAAGAGATAATTATGGAAATTAAATTTTTTTTAGGAAGAAGGGTTAATTGCATAATCGGTTTTGCTTAGTGGAAGGGCTTAATCGTCAAATTTTCCTTGATTTTGATCTAAAAATATGCGGCAGTTATACTAGTAAATAATTTGAAAAGTTTAAGGCAACCAATTAGATGTTTACTAATAGGCATGTTAGTTACAAAGAAATTGCTTTAAATGATATTAAATCAGACTTTAATCGGAAAAAGCTGGTTCCGCCTCTTTTAGAAGCCGTTTCGACTTTATACTTTCTCTTCGACTCAATCGAAAATGCCCATGCTGAAGCCCACTAAGTCAAAACTAATACATAAGGTATCACACTTATGGTAGGTGGTGGATTGGAGAAAGGCGAAAGGCATAGCGTCGATAGCATTGCTTTTGATAGGGTCGAAACCTTTGCTTTGTTTTCAAATGTTAAGCGCCTGCTTTGTTTTACTAAGAGCTTTCGAAGGAGTCAAAACATATGCTTTCGAAAGGGGTTTTCTACCTAGCTTTCGAAGAGGGTTATCATCTTTTATTTTTAAGTAAGAGCTTTCAAATGAGTTCCCTTAATTATAAAACAATGCTTTCGAGAGAAGTAGTTACAACCTAATCGGAACTCTACTGCCGTTTCTTTTACCTTTCGAGCGTATTGAAGTGGTCAATGCTTTCAAAGGGCGGCTGTTGATTTAAACTTATACAAAGCCACTTCCTAAATGCTTTCAGAAGGGTTTAAGGGTATTGAAGGCAATGGCTTCAAAAGGGGGTTGATGTTATCTTTCAATGTTTTACTCAAAAGTTTTGAGCTTTTGAATGGTTGGTTTAGACGCCATCAAAGTTTCCCCAAACAAATTTTATAAGGATAAAAGGTTTCAAAAGGGGTACTTCCATATGTATTCACTTAGACCCAATAAGATATGTTTTGAATTTAACCCAATGGTTTAGAAAGAGGTGTTTGAAATGGTTTTGATGGGAGATACCCCAATGTTTTTGAAAGGTCTTTAGTGAAGGTTAGGAAGGGGAGTTACTCCAGTGTTTTCGAAAGGTATGTTTAAGGTGTTTTGAAAGGAAGTATTTTATGCTTTCGAAGGAGGTTATCCAGGGGTTTCAAACTTAATGTTTTAAGGTTTCAAAAGCCTTAGTTTCTCAAAACAAATAACCTGATCCCAATTTTTAAAGGAAAACCATGGCATAAATAAAGGAGTTTTGAAATAGCTTTCAAGTACAAAGTTTTTGAAGAAGAGTTTAAAGTATTAGGTTAAAAGGATTAACCATGTTTTATATGAAAATAATTTCAAGGATATTAAAGCATAGGTGCTGATACTATTTTGTTATTATGTTTACTTCTTCATATACATATTCACTTTAAAATGGACTCATAATTGTATTTTGGTGAGAAAGGGCGGAATAACTAGCTATGTTGACCTAATAGAGAATATAAATTAAATAACTATTGAATCAATAGAATTTCATCTAGGGGGTTAGATAGACCAGAATATAGGATGCTTAAATATTAATTAAAGAAGTTGTCAGATAGACAAGTTCATAGTGCACCCATGAAAACTATGTATAGAAAAGTTATTGGCAGGGGCCAATAGGTTCATAGTAAACCCATGAAAACAATGATTAGAGAGAGGTTGGTAGGGGCCAATTGGTTTGTAGAGAACCCATGAAAACTATATTCGAATTAAGTTATTGGCAGTTGTCAATAGGTTCCTAGTCAACCCATGAAAACTAGGATAAGTGGGAAGTTATTTGTGTTACCAATAGGTTCATAAAGAACCTATGAAACAATGAAGTTATTAGTAGGGGCCAATAGGTTCTTAGTGATCCCATGAAAACTATGATACTGGGCAGGGAGTCCATAAACTTAAATCAGGTTCTTAGCAATACCATGAAAACTAGGAAATCGGATAGGGAGTCCATAAATATTCAATAGGTTATTAGTAAACCCATGAAAACTAATAGGTTACTAATGACCCTAGAAACTATAAATGAGACAGTTAGTTAAAATGAATGGGGAGGAAAATCCATAATTGATTTACTAGTTTGCATATCATCATATTGTTTTGAATTGTTTTAACCATTGTGGATGCAGAAGCATAGTATATGGTTTTATAAAGTTTTAGGATACTAGTGAGGGAAAAATCTATTCCGCTAAGCAGTGTGGTCTCACTAAATATCTAATGGTTTAAGATGGTGTATTATTATTCATACTAGGCTTTATGTCCGATTTAAAGTTTATGTTTTCCCCTTAAACTCTCGAATGCTCGATTGATTTTGAGTAGTTTGAGGTTTTAGTTTCCAGCTTCTCTTTTAGACGAACAAAGCTTCCGGGCACATGTAGATAGCAAGCTAGTTAATAAGAGTTCTTTTCATTCCGCCGTGGTTTGGTTGTAAGGACAAAGTTGTGTACTTACCTAATTATACACTCTGATTATCCAATGGGGAATCTTCATATGTTGCTCTTTGTGTATGTGTAATAGTTATATTACTGTAAACATGGATATGATTGTGGGATTATGTAATGAATATGAAACAAGTATTTGAAATGGAATGAATTTTTTTTTGAAATCTAAGTTTCATTTCATATCCATATGTTTTTGCCTTACAATGAATCTAGCATTACCGTATTTTGTCACAAAAGGTTAGTACTATAGACGACTGCAGCATCTGTAGCACTTAGCTTGTGGCCTCAAGATATGTGATGTTACACCATGTCATAACCCCAACCCAAGAACTCAACAACTGCTCGACCCCATCACGTAGCAAGCCGAAAATTCGAACACTTCATTTTCGAATATCGAAACATATTGAAATATAATTACCTACTATAAATACAATTTTATAACCTTGTTAAGTATTATTTATTTAATAGAAAACAATAAGAAATTTATTTTTGAAATTTTTATACAAAAATATATTATTTGGAAAAATATCAATAATGTGACCGAAAATCGTTTTATTAATAAATAGCTTTTTACAGTCAAAAGTTGTTCATTTTTTTTACATATAGTTATTTACTTAGAAAATAAATTGAATGAAATAAAAACATTTTTCCATTCATGGAAATAAACTTTATAGATGATGTCATGCATGAGCTAAGGGAAGATGTTAGGAAATGAGCAAATATGGAAATGCTAAAGTGAAGCATATAATAAAGGAGAAGTGATGTGTGTAATTAATGCTAGTAGGGGTTTGAGGGGTTTTGGGTCTTTTCCCATCATTATTCCTAAACCTAAATATATCACAAAAATTTTAAAGCTTAAGAGAAAATTTTCAATGCCATCTTCTTCATCTTAAATTCCTAAAGAAAATCATTTGTAAATCAATTCCAAATCACCTCAAATTTGGAGTGAGAACTAACCACCATATAACAACATCTTATACCTAGTTAGAATGTGAAAAATAAAAGTCGCACCCATCCTAGGAGTTAAGGCCGTGGGTTATAAGTAAGGAAAGGGGTAAAGGAGCAAGGCAAAAGCAAGAAGGAAAGGAAGGAAAGGTGTTGCTAGCTTGGGTTCGGACTTTGGTTCTTGGATCTTGGTTAATTTTGTGGTTAAAGGTGAGTTAAAAACTCACTTTGAATGGAAAGTATCACATTATATTGATGTTTGATTATATTAAATGTTGTTTGACTTATTAAGTGACATGTGTTAAAACATTGATTTGGATTCTTGTGTTGAAAACAAGTATACATAAGATCCATGTACATGGACTTGAACAATCTTAGGATGTACTTGAATGGACTTATACGACATATGACTAGGCCTTGAACAAAGCACATAGGATGTAGTTGAACATAGGTTGGAATTTGACTCAGATTTAAAAGCACATTTATAGCGATAGTCGTTATAGCAGTTTGAAATTACCTTTTTTTTGGAAATTGTTATGGAACTTTGTAGAGAGATCCATAAGGATTTATCATGTATGTTGTTATTAGAAGATTGAATGGAAAAAAGTTAAGTAACATCTCGAAAACGGAAAAAATATCACTAGTGCAAAACTACCTCTTTTAACCTTGATTTGTGGACTTCAAATGCTTCCAAAAGGACTCTAACTTTAAGCGTTTTATTTCATTCTAAAATTATTTCTTAACTCTTATTAGAGTATTTTAAAAGTATTTTTAGATCTTTACGAATTTATTAGAATTGGGTTTAAAAACATGTTGTTTTAAGTTTCTAATGATTTTTCAAACTCGTTATTTTCAACTAATATTTTGAAGGAGTGTTTTAAAATATATTATAAGAAATATGAACTATAAATATCTTGAATAAATATCTTAGAAAATATCTTGTACAAATATCTTGAAAAATATTTATATAAATATCTTGAAAAATATCTTACATAAATATATTGTTTTAGATTATATAACAAAAGGAGAAAGGGGTTATTAATTGCTTAATGGACAAATGATTAAATTGTTTAATTACTTATTAGAAAAGTAATTAACTATGCTTAACATTAATAAGTTGACGAAGTAATCTTATCTTTTTTTGAGAGTTAAGATTAATCTTAAGTAGGGATAGAGCAATAGAGCTCTAATCATGCTTCCCTCTTAATGAGATATAGGTAAGTGGAAAATGTCAAACATGTTAGTTGAGTTGATTCCTTATTGTTTATGGAAAACATTAACAATATACTTAATGTTAAAAACCGACAAGGTAGATGTCTAGTAGTGAGATTCAAGAATGAAGTGTCTAGGCAATGCTTGGAGCAACTAGTGCCCAAACTTCCTAGAATCACTTTTGGATGAGGAATAGTTGAGTTCGAATATCATAATTGAGTTAAGTGTATGAATCATGACTTGTATAACAATGGTTTTGACTAGATAATCGATTAATCGATTATCGAACTTGACCTAATATGACTTAAGAAGTTATCGAAAGGCTTCGCGATTTCACACCAATAAGAACCCCTTGGTAGAAGATTTGTACGAAACGTCTCTAGATTTAGCTTATTTCTTAGAGAATCAGAATTGAGTTAATTTAAAATTCATCGATTGGTTTTGGAGCGTCCGGTAAGTAGGAAGAGTGTACTTATATAAGATGACTCGAACCCAAAACCACTTCAAAACCATTTATACGGTCTATGTTCTGAAAGAGGTTGTGAAGTTGAATGTTATAGAGTTGAATTGACTATCCTAACATTAAGTCCAACGGAAAGGTCAGTGTTAACATTTCAAACGATGTTATTGTGTGGGATTGCCTATCTTGAGGAGTACTTCAAGAGAGCGGACAACGTTAGCATTCACCAGAAGACTTTATATAGATAACCTATGTGAGGGTTTGAAATCCGTTCGAGATACTCAAATCCATGTAGTGGTTCGTGATCATTTCAGGATGAAGGAATCTGATTCATGTTCTGTTTGAGTGATGAAGACTCGAGTAAAAGATGCCAAATGTAGCCTCCACATTGGGAAAATGATAGAAAATTGAGAAGGGACATGGCCAGGGGGTTTAACAACCTTAAGGGTATATCAACTCTATTTCTGGAGATGCTTATCGGTTATTGCTAGCGGGAGTTGGTATGGCTCGGATCATACACTGAGGGTGGTTCAGTTATGTTTGCTTTAGAGTATATTCCATCTAGAGATATACGTTGCTTGGAAGGTAGTTTCTGATCCTTGTCATGGAGTTTGGATTCAGCTAGATCCATGGAGTTTTCCATGGGAAAATGCATTATGCGAATGTGCCTTAGCGGTATTTATTGTATACCTATCATTGTTGTGGCATTCACACATCAACTATTTTATATGATTTATGTGCTACAATCTCTAGGAATTACCTTATCATATCATCATATGATAAACCTAATGGATGGTTGGCTTCTTTAAGGGGAAAACCATTACGGGAATTTGTATGGCCTCGGAGGTATACTGTTACTTATTGGATATTTGTTAAGCTTCTCATGCTGGTTTACCAGATTGATCCGGGTGTTATTTTTTTATAATGCTCAGGTCAATCCCATGTAAATTCTTTGATTTATCTTTGGACGCTTTGAAGCTTATGGCGAAGAGTTGAAGGTTTATTAACCATAGTATTTTAATTTCTTCTGCATTTCTATATATCACTATATGTAAGGATAGGTTGTTATAACTGTCTAAGCTGATGATAGTACTTAGGTTTTAATAACTATGATATTTCCATATTAAGAGTAACCCTTTGTATTGTTCCTTTGATATTAAATATTATAGTTCTATTATGAGATTTTGATGTTGTGTTCTTCCTTTCTTGTTCTATTTCTTTTTATTTTTATTTTAGCCTAACTTTCTACCTTTTCAACACTTTGGTATTTGGCACACAAATACCGTGAATGTATTAATGTCGACATTCGAGGGACAAAAATTTGGGTTGTTACATTTGATATCAATGCTCAAGGTTGATCGAACACCTTGCCTTTTGTTCAGTATGGCTTATTAGGTATAAGGTAAGTGACGCCCTAGAATGAATCGAGTGTACTATACATATAAGAGTGTATTTGTATTTTGAAAACTATACTTTTAGATTATTCCTTAGGAATGTCTCTTTCTTAGAATCCATTGTTTGAAATAATTCTATCCTTTCGTATCCTATGAAGTTTTGCTTTGATTAGGTATTATGGAAGCTTTTCGAAGTAGTACTGTCACGAATGGCGGGAATCGAGTACTGAGGAACGTTGCTCTAATTAAGGAACCAAGGGTGAATATTGTAGAGGAGATCGCACAAGTTAGGCCTCAGATGTCATGGTTCGCTTTGCCGTGATTATGAAAGGCTGGGAGTTAAGAGGTTTAGTAGCATAGAGACTATTATAGAATTTCAATCTTGGCTTAGATTATATGATCGAATATTTGGAGAAATGGAGCTTGGGGATGCAGTGAAGCATAGGTTGGCATCACGACATCTGATGGATGTAGCCATGGATTGGTGGAGTTCTATCACTGCAGATGTTCAAGAGATCGACTTCACTTGGGCCCAATTTAAATATGAGTTTGAGATGAAGTTTGTCCTAAAGGCTGGGAAGAGTTTGTTATTTAAGAGCTTCATCGATCTGAAGCAAGAAGCTATGTCAGTGGCAGAGTATGATAACCAATTCACTGCCTTGTCTCGGTTCGGGCATGGTTTGGCAGATATACCTTTGAAGAGGAATGAGATGCTAGAGTTCAAGGAGAATATGACAAACAACCTTATAGGATCTTTTGTGAATTTGGTGAATATAGGTTTGAGGTTTGAGAGTTTGGCACTGAAGCTTGTTATTTCTAAACAAAAGCCTCTTGCTTCGATACCATGCTGGCATCAATAAGAGGAAGCTTCAACAGCTGAATTTTGTGTCCGACCTTGTTTACCATAGGTGTGGGCAGAAAGACCACTTTGCTAAGAGCTGTAAGAAGGGTGGTGGGTGGTAGTTAGTAAAGGCATCAACAGAGGAGGTGCCATATTTTGCACCGAATGGTTGCTACAAGTGCCACCAACTAGGTTAGTTTATTAAGTATTGTCCTATACTCAAGAAAGTAGAGCAGCATAGAGTCTTTTCTGTTTCTGCAGTTGAGAAGTCGAAGTCGATTCTTGAGGGTATACTATTTATTTAAAGTTTACCAATTTTGTTTGGTTAGATATTAGTGCTTCTCATAATTTAATAACCCATAACCCTAATTGTTTAAGTCATGCTCGGCATGTTAGGAACATTCACTATTATTTGTTGTTGATTTGTGCTTGATAGTTTATCAGCAGTTTTACCTTTCTATATTATGGGGTGAGTCGACAATAATATGGGTACAGTGAAGGAACACATTGTGGATTCAGTTTCATGGTTTGACAATAAGGCATTCAGTGATAATGTTGTGTTAGAGTCAAAATTTAGTAAAAAATTGTTTTCTATAATCCAATGGAAAGATAGAATATTTTGGAAATAATTATTTGTGAAATGATTTTTATAACAAAGTAAATCTATATAAGTATGGTTTATAAAATATGGTTTATAAACAAAAAGAATTTAAATAGAGATTTTGAGAATGTAAATCTCGGTGTCTTTGAAAATGTTTTTAAAGATTTTGGAGGAAATAATATCAGTATTACTTGAAAGTAAATATTTGAAAAATTGATTAAGGAAATTAAGATAATGATAAATGGTATTATTATACGAAGTATTTGATACCGCTTTGAAATTATTTTGGTTGGATACCAAAAGTATGGTTTGGATGAACTGAAATCACTCTTGTCGCTTGAAAATAATTCTGATGTTGACTTCAACATCATCAACATTCATTTTCGGGTTTCTAAGTATTGGATGCTACAAAGATGTTTTGGTAAAATGGATTTTGATTTAATCCCAAAGTAAGATTTGATATACAAAGTTTATATGTATATATTATTTCAAAATGATTTTAATAGAAATCAGGTTTTTAGTTCTAAAATTTCTCCTGTTAAGTTATATCACGGACACATATAGCTTATGCATTAGAAAAGTGTGCATTCACATTATAATATGATATGTTTGGTAGTTTTCATTTGTTAAAAATGAAATGGAATTTTCGATGATTTTGGATAGTTGGGAACCTCCGAATTATTATAGAACTTTAAACTAAGTGTTTTTGAAAATAAAAAGTTGAGTTTATATAACAGTTAAATTGAGAAGATAGCAAGTTAAAACAAGTTCTAAATTTGTTAAGCATACTTGTTTCAAGTTCGATGTTTTAGTATATACTCTTAGCGTATAGTGGAATACTATATGAGAATGAACTTAAATTACAAAATGTGTATAAACTTAGGGTTTTGTTGTATGAAATGATTCGTAAATGATTTCAGAATTAAAAGACATACTAATCAAATAAACGAATGTGGTTAGAAAGGAATTGGTGTAGTTAAGAAACCAATAAGATAAATACGTAAGTTGTACGTAGATCGTTTTATTCGCATGACTGTTCTTGATCCAGTATTTGAGCATATTTTTTTGAGGTGATTTACATCGGTCCAAATAAGGATTTTTCACTCGATTCTTGATGGCAAACACTAGATATAGATTCTTGATACGATCCTAAAATTTTCTATCATAATACATGGCTGTGTAAGGAAAATGAAGGTTTCTAATCAAAGAATCAGATCGAAGTCTGCACTAGAGAGGTCAAGTGACCTATACTGGTTTGGAAGTAAAATCTATGTGATCGAGAAAGTGATCATATCAAGTATTGCGTACAAATGGTTCATGTACATCGTACGTGCTTTAATACGTTTGTACGATGTGTTATGTTATCTTATGAAGAGTTTGGGGAAAAACACTTCTATTTGCTATAAGGTAGCATGAATAATCATCTAAGTAATAACCTAAGGCTGTTGAGCGTAAGGTATGCTTGGTAGATTGTTTATTGTCCTTGGGTGATAGGAAGGTTTTTGAACCTGAACAAACATAAGCTTTGTTTGCTAGTGATTGTGAATGCTATTTTTAGTATTTTGTGCTTATTCCTTTGTTAAGGTTAGAAGTGTTTTGGGGTATGGATGCTTGGGATGGTACAAGGAAGAAGGATGGGAGTTTGAAGGAGATCAATCTGGTGTTGCTTATAGAGTAGGGTTTCCTTCTTATCTTAGTATCGTATATCTTTTCTAGTGTTCGCACCGCTTGAGGTAGAGTCACTTAGTATGAGCTTCTGTGTAGTTTCTTTAGTCATTTATAAATGTGTCTTGTTTCGTATATCTCCTTTTATTATCGTTATTATTTGAATTTCGAGGATGCAATGTCCTAAGTGGGGGAGAATGTAGTAACCTGGAAATTCGAACACTTCATCTTCAAATATCAGAACATTTTAAAATATAGTTACGTGTTATAAATATGATTTTATAACATTGTTAAGCATCACTTAATTAATTGAAAATGATAAGAAACTTATTTTTGAAATTTATTTATAAAAATATATTCTTTAGAAAAATATTAATAGTGCGATCGAAAATCATTTTATCGATAAACAACTTTTTAACCATTAGAAGTTGTTTAGATTTTTTTTACATACACTTATTTTCTTAGGAAATAAATTTAATGAAATAATTTTTCTTCAATTTATGAAAATAAATGTTGTAGATGATGTCATGCATGAGCTAACGGAAGATGTCAAGAAATGAGCAAATATGGAAATGCTTAAGTGCTAAGCATATGATAAATGAGAAGTTATGTGTGTAATTAATGCTAGCAAGGTTTTAAGGGGTATTTTGTCTTTTCTCATCATTATTCCTAAGCCTATATTAGAAGGGTGCACCCTTAGGAAATATATCGCAAATATTTCAAAGCTTAAGATAAAATTTTCAGTGTCATCTTCGTCTCCGTCTTAAATTCCTAAAGAAAGTCATTTGGAAATCATATCCAAATCACATCAAATTTGGAGTGAGAAATTACCACCACATAACAACACCTTTTACCTAGTTAGATTGTGAAAAAGCAAAGCCACACTCGCCCTATGAGTTGAACCGCGTGTTATAAGCAAGGAAAGGAGGCAAAGGAGCAGGGCAAAAGCAAGAAGGAAAGGAAAGAAAGGCGTTGCTAGCTTGGGTTCAAACTTTGGTTCTTGGATCTTTGTTAATTCTATGGTTGAAGTTGAGTTGACAGCTCAATTTGAATGGAAATATCACATATATATTGATATTTGATTATATTAAATGTTGTTTGAATTGTTAAGTGACATATGTTAAAACATTGATTTGAAGTCTTGTTTTGAAAACAAGTGACACATAAGATCCATGTAGATGAACTTGAAAAAAATTAGAATGGACTTGAATGGACTTATATGACATATGACTAGGCCTTGAACAAAGCACGCAGGCTGTAATTGAACATAGGTTGGAATTTGACTCGGATTTAGAAGTGCACTTATAGCGATGGTCCTATAGAAGCAGTTTGAAAATGCCTTGTCTTCGCAATTGTTATGTAACATCGTAGAGAGATCCATAAGTATTTATCACCATATTTATATTGTTATGTATGTATGTTTGTTGTTATTAAAAAATTGAATAGTAAGACATTAAGTAACATCTCGAAAACGGCCAAAACACCATTAGTGCAAAAATGTCCTGTTAAACCTTGATTTTTGGACTTCAAATGCTTTGAAAAGGCTTTAAGTTTAAGCGCTTTCTTTCATTCTTTTTAAAAGTATTTCTTAAGTCTTATTAGAGTATTTTAAAATCATCTGAGACCTTTATGAATTTATATGAATTAGTTGTGAATTTCCAAAAGAGGGATATTTTGTTAAAAAATATGTTGTTTTCAAGTTTCTAACGATTTTTCAAACTTGTTATTTCTAAATGATATTTTAAAGAAGTGTTTTAAAATATATTATAAGTATTAGTATAAGTATCTTGGTATTATCTTATATAAATATTTTGGAAAATATCTTAAATAAATATCTTATATAAGTATATTGTTTCAGATTATAAAATAAAAGATTTAGAAAGGGATTAGTAATTTCTTAATGGCCAAATGGTTAAAAAAATTAATTACTTATTAAAAAAGTAATTAATTATGCTTAACACTAATAAGCCGACGAAGTAATCTTATCTATTTGTGAAAGTTAAGATTGATGTCGAGTAGGGATGGAGCATAGAGCTCTAATCTACCAGGCTTTCCTCTTAACCAAGGAATAGGTAAGTGGGAAATGTCGAAAACATGTTATTCAAGTTGATTTCTTATAGTTTATGGAAATCATTAATACTAAAGTTAACATTAAAAGCCTATGAGGTAGACTTGTCTATTAGTGAGATTCAAGAATGAAGTGTCTAGGCAAGGCTTGGAGCAACCATGCCTAAACTTACTTGGCTTCACTCTTGAGCGAGTAATAGTTGAATTGCAATGTTGAAAATGAGTTAAGCGTACAAATCGTGATTTGAATAAGCAATTTTTTTGGCTAGATAATCGATTATTGAACTTGACCTAATATGAATTAAGAATTTACCAAAAGGCTTTGCAATTTTATACCAATAAGAACCCCAGGGTGGAGTATCGGTACAAGATGTCTCTACCTTTTTCTTACTTCTGATAGTACTGGAATAGAGTTAAAACGAAAATTCAACGATTAGTTTCGGAGAGTCCGGTAAGTAGGAAGAGTTTTCTTATATGATATGACTCAAACCTAAAATCACTTCAAAACCATAAGGTCTATGTTCTGGATGCGGTTGTGAAGTGGAATGTTATAGAGTTGAACTAACTATCCTAATGTTAAGACCAAGGGAAAGGCAAGCCTTATCGTTTCAAACGATGCTATCATGCAAGATTGTCTGTCTTGAGGAGGACTCCAAGAGAGAGGAACACGTTAGCATTCGTCAGAAGACTTATGCGGGCAACATATGTAGAGGTTCAAGATCTATTCGAGATGCTCGAATCAATGTAATGATTGGTGATCTTTTTGTGATGAAGGAATCCGATTGAGGATTCGTGTTCTGTTCGAGTGATAAAGACTCAAGTAAAAATGTCAAACATAGCCTTGACATTAGGAAAATGATAGAAAATAGAGAAGGGACATGGCCAGGAGGGTTCAGCAACCCCAAGAGTATATCAACCTCATTTCTAGAGATGCTTATCGATTGTTGCTAGCGGGAGTTGGTGTGGCTCGGATCACATACCGAGGATAGTCTGGTTATGTTTACCTTAAAGTATATCCCATCTAGATATATGCATTGCTCGGATGGTATTTTTTGATCCTTGTCATGGAGTTTGTATTCGGCTAGATCCGAGGAGATCTCCGTGGTAAAATCCATTATGCTTACGTGCCTTAGCGGTATTGATTGTATACCTATTATTGTTGTGGCATTCACGCAACAGCTATATGATATGATGCATGCGCTAACTCTAGACATTATCTATCATATCACTATATGTTAAAATTAATGAATGGTTGGTTTCTTTGAGGGGAAAACCGTTATGGGAATCCATATGGTGTTAATGGTTACTGTTACTTATTGCATATTTCTTAACTTTCTCACACTGGTTTACCATACTGATTCGGATGTTATTTTCTTATAATGTTTGGGTTAGCCCCGTTTATATTTCCAGATTTAGCTTTGGACACTTTGGAATTTATAAATAAGAGTTGAATGATTATCAATCATAGTATTCTAATTTCCATTGTATTTCTTTATATTAACTTGTTATAACTATCCAGGTTGATGATAGTACTTCGTCCGTTCCTTTGATATTATATATTACCGTTTCATTGTGAGATTCTGATGTTGTGTTCATCCTTTCTTGTTCTATTTCTATTTCCTTTTATTTTACCATAACATTTTGTCTCGGCACTTGGGCGGTTGGTACACGAATACCGTGGATGTATTAGCATCGACATTCGAGGGTCGAAAAGTCGGGTCGTTGCACATCATGCAAATATACGACCTAAGCAATTTCATTGAAAGATAAGTCTTATTTTTCCTAAATACTTTTTTCTTTTGCCATACTTTGTTATGATTATCTTGTGTATATATTTCCTATGCATTTACTTATAGATAAAAGGGCTTCAGAGCCACTTAACCTCAAATCATAAAAGGTAAGCGTCGCGGACATGCGAGTGTATATGTATTTAGGTATGTGCAATGATTGACAAAAGAAATGCAAGACAAGCATGAATAATTCAAACAGATAAGACTGATCGACAATGGCAATCTTCAAATACAAAAGATAGGTAATGTTTATTATTTACAAATACGGTCATAACTGGATCGAGGCATCATCCAAAAAGAAAAATGAAAACAACCCTATTGCTTACGGGGAAGGAAAAGCCACGGTAATATGGCAGTCATCATAAAAAATTAGCACTATGTCTACTGATGGAAGGGTCAAAAACAGCGGGACTGCTTGGTCCACTTACTAAGGACGCAATCTGCTCTGGAGTAAGAGCCGTCAGGGGGATATCCCAGATGCCACCATGTCCATTGCAACCTCAACACAGACTGCCTTATACTCTTCTTGGTAAATAGAACAGACCGACAATAGGAGATGGTAACCTACCATCCTACTGGGCATTCAAAGCTGTGATCTTCCCTAAGTGGAGCAGCTTAGATGCTACCGAAGCTTATCAGTTAGCCCATCCACTTCATTGGCTCGCCTTCAGGTCCGTCCTCATTTGTTGGAGCTCCTCCTCTCTGTAGCTAGGTCATCGATAGCAACCTCCCTAGCCCGCTCAGCCGTGTTTCGAGCTTCTTCACCATCAAAGCCTTTCTCTCGAAACCTTTTCCCTCCCCTTAGCATCCTGAGCCCTCTTCCACGGTTCCTCCCTTTCTACCTCTATATGCTGACGTGTGGTCTTTTTCTCCTCCAACTTCTTAGTCAGATCTGCCAGACTCGAGTAAATGCATTAGGCTCACATTTTACCTACACAACAAGCTACTCAAGGCATACATCATGGAAAGAAAAAAGATGTTTACTAAGTGTGACCCTTAACACGTAAGCTTCCGATAGTTGAGAGTTAAGGACTTCATCCAGGGGATAAGTCTCCCAACTGGACTGGACCCGGCGTTTGTTGTACATGGCTTTTTCCACCACCTCGGCCAATACCTATGCCAACATTCGAAGGCCATCATTTGCCTAAATTTCCTGTAGAGTGGTCCACCCCACCACCTTGAGCTCATCCACCCTTTATCATCACCTAATCACATCCAGCTCCTTTGAGAATTTATAAGCCGAGAGACTTCTCGAGCTTTCTGACGTCAAAACCCAAGGCATATTAGACAACCTTCTCCTCTTCGCCTCCTCCTCTACTAAGCCCCCTCAATCCTCGTCCCTCATGCGAGGTATGGTCAGTGGAAGGAAAAATCTCCCCTCCCCACTAGGACGATCAAGAGTTGGTCAGAATGTGCAGTAAAGCTTGAGGTTGGTTTGTTGTGGCTAGGTGGTGCCAGCGCGGGGCTGCGTTACGAGGCTCCCCAAATGTGTTCCCTTCACGGTGGCATCATCAAGAGAGGCACTTAGACTCAAGTGGACTACTACAAAATACACAAGCACAAGTCAAAGAAGAGCGAAGAAGAATTTAAAAAAAGCAGTACAACGCCAAACTTCCATCCACAACTCGGTCACACTATCGCCTCCTAGTTAAGGGCAGTCAGGGAGATCCCATGCAACTACTGCTAAGCTATTCCCCTTCAAGATTTTGTGTGCTAAGGGGCATGTTTTGGATCATTTATTCTAGAGAGTCACATGCAAAGAGATTCTCGAAGGAGGATCCCTCGCTGGTCGGCATATCTGACTCCTACACTCAATCGTTTGTCTTTTCCACCTCGAGCGACCTTGATAAGCTAATGCAATATGACATTCAATCTATTATGGTATCATAATGAGAGACCATGATGTCCTCCAAGAAGGCCAGGTGGAAAGACTCCCACTCACCGTTATCATTCCTAGGCCTTTGCTGGAGTTTGACTTAATGGTCTCATCCTCATCATTGGCTTCAACCCTAATGGACATGGCTTTATCCTCTCTAATCACAAAGTCATCGGTCTGGCTAGTCGCGTAATAGGGGTATAAGCTATTGAAGCTCCTTCTCCCAAAGTTTTCCTCGGGCCTAATAGTCCAACCCGGCAAGGAGTGGCATCGTCCAAGATCATCGATAGATTCCAAGTATGTTCCTCGGTCGTCTAGATCAGACGGAGGTATTCCTCGTACGCAGAAAGGTTATACCTCAATCCTTGCTAGGATTGCTGCGATAGAGGAAGAAATCATTATTAAAAGATAAATTTTAAATTATTCTTCAAAAAGTTAAGGAAAACATATAAGACATGCTAAAGACCCTATTTTTAAGACCTGGGTTGATGGCCATAGGGATGAAGAAGAACCGATCTTTGTAGGTCGATGTTTTACTCGGGAGACCATAGATCAAAGGGCCACTTCTTGGTCCTGAAAATGATGGTAACCAGCTTGTTTTGTTCTTCCTTTTCGGTAGAGCTTGAAGACAAAATGGATAAGTATAGAATCAGGCTTATAAGATCCAACTTGTGGCAAACAATGTAGAGCCTGGCCAGAAGCTTATAGTTATTCGGTTTTAGTTGACCCGTCACCAACCATGTGATTTAAAAATCCGATAAAGAATATATGTAGAGGTAGGGTTGCCCCACCTTCATGTAAGCAAGTGACTAGGAAAAATAGCCAGGCGAGGATTATTGGGTCTGTCCGCAAGTAGCAAGTACATGGGAGCAATGTCCTCACAACCAAATTCGACCAAAGAACGTTAAAGGTTGATTCAGTCCTCTCGAATCTTGGAGGCCCCCAGGGGATGGTCTGTCAACCTTTAGTGGAAGCACCTTCTGCCTTTTGCAATTAACAAGAAGTCACCTAGGTTACTGAACTACCTTCATCCTATTTAAGAAAGTAGTCTAACTTGGCCTATAGGTAATTCTAACCCCCATGTTAACGTTGGCTACCAACCAACCTAGTTCTACCAATGAGTTTAGGTTGTATTCTTCCTACTAGTAATCAAATAGAGGCAGTTTAGCTACGGTGGCACCTAAAACCTGAGGTCTCTCTTGTCCTTTATAAGGCTCGATGTTTAACAACCGCTCTTAGTGGTACAACTAAGATCGTCAAACTTCGAAGGTTACAAACATTCACTTAGAAGGTTCATCAAAGAACAGTTTTCTATAACAATAGGTGACAAATCCTAAAAGTGCATTATCATAACATGCGAGCCAAAGGAAAATCAATAACAAAAATTAATTTTAGAAAAGGTGATATCCAAACAAAAAGCATAACATGGAAAATGCATGGATCAAAGTCGATAGAGAATTACTTGCTGATGATTTGCTAGGATTTGGGAGAAAAAATCGGATTGGCTATAGAAAAAAGGAAGCTTCGGTAGTCTTTTAATTGAAAAATACCTATAAAATTCCGATAAAGTTGGATTGAAGGAGGAGGAACGGATACATACGCGAAGGGAAACGACCTAGGCTGATGGATTCCCATATATAAGAAAATTTGAACCGACTAGGTGTAATCGATGAGCTTATCAAATTCCTACTTCAAAAAAGCATTCTAATATGTAGGGTCAGGAAAACAAATCGTCTTCACTATTCATTTGATGATCTGCGTCGTTGCATTTAATGCGACATTAAATACATGACAAGCTCGCCCCCGCACATGGGGCATAGGCTTGGTGATAGAAGGTTGTTATTTCTGACAAAGCAAAGAAGTGAGTTGACCTGCATAGACATCCTCACTCCCCTTAGCCCACATATCGCGATGGTCTGTCTTCTCAATCGACTCGACCCAAATAGCAGTGAACAAAGCCATGTGCCATCTTCATCCATGGCACAGCCTGTCCGCTTCACATCTCACCTACCGATCTGGCCCATTCATAATACACTTTATCACTTTGACAAGATTGATGGTCGGTCTCCCCCACACCCGCGTAGTGGGCGACAAGGTCAAGGTGGATTATTCTGATAAGTTAAGTCCATCGATGGTAAGCTTGTCCAACCGACAAGCAATCGAAATAGACTCCTTATTCGCTATCATCCTTATGCTAGCCTGCCACCGCCTACAAGAACCCCTAGCTTCCCTCAATCATATCTGCAAGCGTCAAGCCTCTTTGACTTAAGAGACACCATTCATGTGCCATTTCTCCAAAATGCTAGCATTCATTAGCGTGGCTCATCTGACAAATGCGCTGTTGTGCAACAACCTCTCTATGCACTTAGCTTACACCTTAGCACCCCTGCTATAGCCACCTCTACTCATATTCATAAGAGTAAACAAAAATATTAGCCTAAAAAGAGAATACCTTTGTATTTTTTGCAACTCTATCTTGTAATTTAGGTTGTTGTAACCAAAGTAGCATAATAAAAGGCTTCCCATAGTGGATGTAGACCATCTGTGGTCAAACCACTCTAAATCGTGGTCTCTTTACTTTTCTACATATTAGTATTGCTTCATTTCTTCTTTTTTAACTGAGATATTAACCGTCAATCCTTACTAATATACCATCGTGAGCACATTTTCAAGGTTGACTAAAAATCTAATTAGCAATGTGCATGTGGATAAAATTTCATAGATCTTCTACATGCAAGAATATTTAAAAGCTTAAACAAACTTATCGTTAGAGATGTTTTTCTACTTTAGGCTTGCAAAATCAAAAGGCGTGAAACCAAAAAATAAGAAATATTAAATGCATTGTCTTAAACATGTTTTCCTTAATTTCTATGATGTTATTTAATTTATTGTCACTACAAACATCTGAAATCAATTTTTTCATATTTGGTTTGATACTAATTGACTAATACATCCGCATAATTATAGAGAACCTACCGTAGGTATGATGTCCCGGAAATTTAGGCAATAATTATTTAATAATTTCATTGATAATTATTTTAAAATATGAAATATTGATTTAATAATTTAATTCAAACTGGAAATTCTCTTTTGAAAATTAATAATTATTTAGTTTGTTAAATGATATTCTTTTCAATGTTAAAAATATTTAAGTAATAAAATTCATCTTTCTAAGCTGATTTAAAAATATTTTATTTATAATGTATATATGTGTATGCATTGTAAATAGAAGATTTGATTTTAATTCAAAATTTAAATATTAATAAAGGATATTTTCTAATTATTATATATAAATGTATAAATTGTAAATTGATTTAATTTAATTTAAATTAGTATTGTAAACTTTTCTAAAGTTTGTTTTAAAAATATTTATTATATATTTATAGAAAAGTAAGTAAGTATTTATTTTATTTATAAAAATAAATATAGTTTAAAATTTGTTTTATAATAAAAATTTGTTTTGTTTTATTTTAAAATTGTTTTTCTCTTTGAAATAAGATTTAATTCATTCTTGTTTAAGTATAACATTTGATTTAAAAACTCTTGAATAAAATCTAATTCAACATTTCTTTTTCTTTTTATAATCTTTTCTTTTGAAATTTAGTTTTAAAAGAATATTATTTTTGAAAATAATTAAAACAAGCATTTAAATCTAAGTGTATAGTTTTATAAAGAAGTTTATATGTAAAGACTAATGTTAATTAAACATTTGTAACTTGCTAAAAATAAATTAGTAATGGTTTAAGATAATTTAAATACAAGTATAAATTTAGAATTTTCATTTTATTTTGAAAATGAACATGTGTTAGCTTTTTAAAACATAAAGAGACATTTGTAAAACATTTAACATAATAAGTTAACAAGTGGCAATTGTTTTAAATCTCATTATTTAAATTTTTGATAGGAGAAACATAGTAATTCATTTGTTAAAACATTCTCTCAAAATTGAAAATCTGAGAATAAAATTTCAGTGAATCAAAACCCCAAAACAAATGCATGTTTTAGAATCTGCATTCAACCTCAAATATGCAACATTTAAAACCAAGTCTGCATACTATTTTTCAACATCAAACGGGAAGCTCAATTTCAATACAAATCTGTGCATTTGGAGTCTGCATGCATACATCATTAAGATAAAAGAAATCTTCATCAAAACAGAAGATCAATTTCTGTAATCAAATGCAAGCCAGGGTCAACATGCATTTCAATATGCATTTCTGGAATATGAAATCTGCATTTATTTACTCTGCATCTTCATAAAAAATGGTGAGTAAACTTCTATTTCAAAAACAGATCCCTCTTTTAAATTTAATGCTTAAGTAATTTACTAAAACTCAAGTTCAACAAAACTGTCATGTAAGAAGAAGAAAAAAATCAAATTAAACTGCTGTGATTTGAAACTGCAGCATCTTCATTTTTGGATAAATAACTTCACCATTGAAGGTTGTTTTAAATAATCTGTGCATGTGTTCTGATAAAAGTAAGCTTGTTGGATTGATCTTGTTTTGTGATAATGTTTTGTGTGTACATATGTAAATATGTATATGTGTGTAGCTGATGCTATGAATCTGCATACCTGTTTGTTTTATTTTTTATCTTTTTACTAAGATTTTAAAAAGAAAACCTTTATCTCTAAGTTTAGTTCTCTGGTAGGATTGATATGTAAACAAAATGAGTATGTTTAGTATTGATTCAGGGTTGTAAATCATGATTTAGCTAAATTGAAAATTTTATTGTTGACTCTGTAACAATACTGAAAATTTTTGTTTTAAATAGGAATTATCAAACATCTGAAGTTATTTAATCAAGTTTATAACTTGAATGCATGATTGAAATCATGAAATTTGTTTTAAAAAAAAGACAAACATCAAAATTTTTAATGAACTATTGGGTGAGCATCACTGAATGGATTAGAATTTGGGAAATTTGGAATTTAAAACAAATAGTACATATTTAAATAAACTGTTGGGGGGGGGACAATTCTGTTTTAAACAGAAGTGGAAATTTGGGAATAATCTGTTAAGCTAGTGGATTTTAGGTGTTTAGATGCTTCATGTTAGTGGAGTATTGAGGTGAGAATGGTGGAAATTTGGTGATAGATGATCAGAGAAAGAGAGGAGTTGGGAATTGAGTTTTTTCCAGGTTTCAAAACCCTGTCTAAAGTGTGCAGTTTTTAGTTTATCCCCATCCTCTCTGTTGCATCGAGTTATTTGAGGCTTTGGGAATTCGTAGAGGGGGTGTAAAGGAAGCTATATCCAAGGTCGTGTTGATGATGGTGGCTGGAGGTGGTATTTCTGGGTGTTGACAGGTTTGTCTTGGTTGCAGTGTTGAACTTCGGTGAACTGTATTGGTAGTGTGCAGGGTTTTAGACTCGGAGATGACTTCGGGTAGTTTTGATTATGACTCGAAGTAAGGGTTGGGAAACTCGAAGTAAAAGAGGGAGTTGCTCGGGTATAGGTTTACAGAGTTAAAAACCTGTAGTTTGCAGTTTTAAAATGTTGAATGGAATTCAATTTAGTGCAGGAGTTTGATTCAAGTATAACTTGAATCTGAATTCAAATGCAGTTTTGAGTTCAAAGTTTTTAAAAGTGAAATCTTAAATTTAAACAAGTTTTAAATTTAGTTTTAATCAAGCTTAAGAATAGTTTCAGGTTTGCTTTCAAAACCAGACTTTAAGTTAAAAACAGTTTTGTTAGTTTTAATTTTTTTTTGAACAGATTTAAAAGTTTAAGCAAGGTTTGAATTGTTTTGAAATCAAGTTAAAAACTGTTTTCATATTTTCTTTAGAAAACAGTTTAGGATTCAAAACCAGTTTGTAAAAAAAAATGAATGAACTTATTTAAATGTTTTAAAATAGAGTTGAAAATGAAATCTGATTTCAAATGAGTTTTAAAACTTGAAAGAATTTAGTTTCCATTAGTATTGAATTAAAATATGAAGTGTTAATTTAAATTTGAAAATTGAAATAATCAATTTATTTTCAAAGTTTAATTTATTAAATTTATTTTAAACTTTTCTTTTATATTTAAGTAATGAATGTTGTTTAAACATTCATTTTTATTTTAAGGTTTATAATTATTTTAATTTGGATTAATGTTTAAATAATTAAATATTTTAAATATTAAATTTTTAAATGAAATGGAATTTGAATTTAGATTTAGAAATGTATTGTTTTAATATATTTTGAATATAAATGAGTCATTTGATAAGTAATTAAAAATAATCAAGATAATTAAGGATTTACTTAATTATTTGACTTTTAAATAATGGTTTAGATTAATATTAATTAGAAATGATTTATTAATCTAATTCAAATTTTCTTAAGTATAAAATTAATGGAATGTTGTGAATTAATAATTGGTGATAATTATCTAAGGATAATTTAGTAATTAATTAATGAAATTAATTTTGATAATTAACTAGATTAATTAATAGAATATAATTAATTGAAATTTGTTAAGTATAATTAATTGTTAAAGTAATTAAGGAATTAATTACTTATTGTAATTAATTTTAATATTGTGATTTATTTAAGTTAATTAATTTAGTTTAATTAATTTTAATAAATCATTTGATGATTTTAAAAGAGTAATTGCTTAATGTAATTAGTGGAGCAGGATTACTTAGAGAAGTAATAAATGGTAATTACTGGAATGTAATTAGTAATTTGGATAGTTACTTTAGTAATTAATTAAGGAATTAATTAATGATTAATTATTGGATAATTAATTTGTTAATAAGTAATTAAAAATAGTTAATTATTAGATTTAGTATTAATCAAGGTGATTAATAATTAGATTAATTACTAAATGTAATTAATTTTAATTAAGTAATTTATTTAAATATTAGAGATCATTAATTATTATAATTAATGATATAATTAAGGATTGTTTGATTAAGTAATAATTAATTAATTAGAATAAGTGATTAATTAATTGTAATTAATTAAGGACAAATATAATTAATTATAATTAATTAATAAATGAGTAATTAAATGTTAATTACTTATGATTAAGGTTAATTAATTAAGGACTAATTACTTATTGTAATTAGTGAATGATTAATCAAAGATATTTAATCAGGTTAGATACTTAGTCAATAATTAACTAACTGGGTTAATTAATTAATGGATGTTAAGCAGGATTTAAAGATGGTAATTAATTTAATTTAATTTAATTTAATTAGAGATGGTTGTAATTAATTTAATTCATTTTAAATTAATTATAATTGTTGGTTAATGAATCATTGCTTATGGATGTTATTGATTGAATGGTTGTGATCTCAGTAATGAGATGAGTCGTATCTATATGATATGAATGCTTGGTTTATGTATGATGGTTTGTGATGGATTATTTGGTTGTGATGATTATCTGTTTATGGATGATACAGATTATCTGTTTATGATATGAATGTGATCATCTATTGTTAGATGTAGTTTATCTATCTGTGTGAAATAGATAATAATGAAATGAGTTAATTGTTTAAACCCTTAAGTATAACTTGGACATTAAGATGGCGCTTGGTTTCGGTGAGACCGGGATCGGGTTTCCATATTTGGATATCCGAAAACCACATCGATTCCAATTAAACGTTAGGTCGTTAATCCAAGTGGAGCAAGTGAAGACTCGAGGTGTAAGGGCTATGCGTCAGTATAACTCTGTGGGTGATTCCGTAATGAGTTTGACGGAATAGTACTTATAGATTCGAGATGGAGATTTAGAGTGCAAGGGTTATTATCGTTAACTCTGAGGGTGATTCCAATACGAATGTAACGAGATAATGCCTTCGGTTTCGTTCGAACCCGGAACGAACTTGTATGGATTGAATGCTTTCAGAACATCGTCAGGTAGACGATGAGCATTCTAAGATTGATATGTTCTATAAAGGTAATCGTAGCCTCAAGCCTCATCAACCGGGAATGGCTAAAACAGGGGAGGTGCAGCAAAGCTTCGTAGGTAGCACCCACTTGAGAGCAAGATTTATCCCTGTCTAGAGGTCCCTTGATATTCGGTTGTGTGGCAGTTAGTGACGACCAATCTGCGGGGTAGTCTTGTTCGGAACTGTTCATTAAGGAACAGGTCCGGCTTTGTGTTGCAGGGGAGTGGGAGTACTCGGTACGGTGATCTAGGCCACGTACTGTGACGGGCGGTACCCCAGTAGCCCTGCCATTGTTGGAAACTCATTTTCCCTACGTGACCCTACGGTTTTGTTTGTATTACCCACTTTTGTGGCTAGTAGCTGGAATTTAATAGATGTAACAATTTCGGCTATTTCTTATTTACTTGAAAACCCTAGACACTATTATAATATCACTGGATTTCCTATCAAATGCTTTAGCGTAAGGTTAAAACTTTTCCATGTTTATGTGTGGGAAGTCTTACGTGATACCTTTTGTTTTCAAAGGATTTTCTAAAAGTTAAGCAACTTTTATCCCCGTTTACTCACACCAGACTCCTGTCTGACCTGAGTGTTTATTTTCTGTTTTATTAAACTCTTGGGTGCTCATATTACGTATGAGTATTCAAGTGTTTCAGGATTGCTTTGACGAGTTCTAGAGGAGATAATGGAGCAGGAGGCTTCAACGTGTAGATATATGTAGTGGTTCCGCTGTGTTTGAGTTGTATCTGTTTTCTCTGATATATTTGAATTGTAATAGCTAGGCAGATGATTATAACTGTCTAGTTTGTGTTGTATTAGCTGTATTACTCTGATGTATATGATACTATGTAAAGTATTATGTGATATGTTATAATTTATTCGATTCCGCTGTGAGATTCTGATGTTGTCTGTTTCTTCTTTCCTTTCTTTTCTCTTTTCTATCCCTTTCTTTCTTCTTAGCGATGAGACTTCCTGGAGTTTGGAAGTTGGGTCGTTACATTGTGGTATCAGAGCACTAGGTTGAGCGAATACCTAGACTCTGGAGTGGTATCTATCTTGAGAGAGCGTATTTGTAATTTTGAATATATATATATATATATATATATATATATATTTGTTTATTTCTACCTATTAGATTGGGTTACCTGTTTAGGTTTTCTAATATAAGTAATAAGGGTAGATAGGGTAGTGGTGTGTGTAACACAACTACCAATGGTTGGGATTCGAGTGTTTGAAGTTGGAAGTGGTTTGCTAGGGCAGTTTTGGGCATCTTGAGTAGCTTGGTAGTTTGGTGTGAAGGATTTCTACTGATCTCTGAAGGAAATCTTTTCAAGATTCGGAGTTTATATATCTTTGGATTATAAGCTGGATTTCACTCGTGTAAGTGGTTTTTCTTGAGTTTGGATTAGTTGGGAGTGCGGAAGCCAGCAATGGTATTTTGGCAACCTTAGGGAGGAGTTTTGTCTATATTTGAGTTTGAGACTCAGTTTGGCGGAGTGTTTTGAGCTTGGTTTGAGAGCGAGTTTCCTGAAAGATATCTGTCTATCTGGAGGGCTCTATTTGGAAGAGGTTGGTGTAGCTTTGTGATTCGATGAGCTTTTGGATAAGGAAGTTTTGGCAGCAGTAGCAGCAGTGAGTGGCCTGTTCATCGATGGTTCAGAAATCTCTGTGATTTTTCTGTCAGTAGTCCGGGCATATGGTGGATCTTGTCCATTTCTTCTGGAAGCTCAGTTAGGTGTGATGTTTGTGGTTGGAGGTAAACCACTAGTTTCTTCTTTTGAAGGCTTTAGCTGTTCTGATTGTTGAAGTGAGAACAATTTCTTGGAATCTGAACTGAATGGGATCGCAAAAGTGACTTGCGAGGGTTCGGAAGTTCTCTGAGTAATCTTTGTTTGGGTTGAAGCATCTTTAGAGGATGTTTGAGTTATCAAAGAGGTTCGAGATTTTCTGGATGTCTTCGAAGGAATCAAGATTTGCATAAGCATCAAGAGTTTGAGTTCTGATTCGACTTGGTTCTCGGAGTTTTACCAGTGAATCAGATTAGTAGGAGGGCTCTTTGAGAAAGAGATCTGTTTAAGTTGGTAGGATTTATTGGATCCAGTTTTCTGGTTGAATTTTTGTTGTGATGTTTGTGACCGAATCGGATAGGTCACTGAGATTTTATGGAATTTGATGAACAATATTCTGGGATAAGTTGATCATGTTTATACTTGTGTTCATCAACAGCATTCTCGAATCAGAGTTGCGCAGTGGAAGCATGGTGGCAGCTATTCCAGAATAGGAGCAACACCGATTCTTTGGGAATTTGAGTTTTGTCTTGGATCAGAGGATTTCTACAGGAAATTTATTTTGGATCTGGAGACTTGAATGTTTTGTATCTGTTTGTTTTCCAGAAAGAATAGTATGCCTAGAGTCTTCTGATATTTTTGTAGTAGAATTTGTGTGGTAGATTTGATTGATCTAGAAGTTGAAGGCAGCCCAGGATCGATTTGAGAGATTTGTGGATATGAGTATTGGATCTTTCTGTTTTCTCTTGAGAGTTAAGTGTCTGGTCTACAGGATTGAATTTCCAGTTCGGATGGCTGGAATTTGTTTTGTTTTTCACGTATCTCTGAGGGAGTACGTGTATGGTTTATCTCTGCTTTTAGAATCAGTAGTTCTGTGAGATTTGGAAGTTGATCAGGACTTGTCTGTGGTCCAGTATTCTGTTTAGATTTGTAGATCTAGATATATAGGAGCTCTAGATCTGAGTAGTGTAGCTAGTTTATATTCTGTAGGGTGAGTGTCCCAGTGTTTGTACCTGGGAAACTCTAGGGAATTTTATCCAGAATTTTGTCTGGGTAATTAGAATTGTTTGTTTAAATTGGTTACTATGGTTGCTAGTATTTGGTTGATAGTATATGTTGCTCTTTTAAAATTTAAAATCTGTATGGGATTATTAAATTACCTTTGCTTTTAAATTTCGGGGACGAAATTCTTTTAAGGGGGGAGGAATGTAATGTCCCGAAAATTTAGGCAATAATTATTTAATAATTTCATTGATAATTATTTTAAAATATGAAATATTGATTTAATAATTTAATTCAAAATGGAAATTCTCTTTTGAAAATTAATAATTATTTAGTTTGTTAAATGATATTCTTTTCAATGTTAAAAATATTTAAGTAATAAAATTCATCTTTCTAAGCTGATTTAAAAATATTTTATTTATAATGTATATATGTGTATGCATTGTAAATAGAAGATTTGATTTTAATTCAAAATTTAAATATTAATAAAGGATATTTTCTAATTATTATATATAAATGTATAAATTGTAAATTGATTTAATTTAATTTAAATTAGTATTGTAAACTTTTCTAAAGTTTGTTTTAAATATCTTTCTTATATATTTATAGAAAAGTAAGTAAGTATTTATTTTGTTTATAAAGATAAATATAGTTTAAAATTTGTTTTATAATAAAAATTTGTTTTGTTTTATTTTAAAATTATTTTTCTCTTTGAAATAAGATTTAATTCATTCTTGTTTAAGTATAACATTTGATTTAAAAACTCTTGAATAAAATCTAATTCAACATTTCTTTTTCTTTTTAAAATCTTTTCTTTTGAAATTTAGTTTTAAAAAAATATTATTTTTGAAAATAATTAAAACAAGCATTTAAATGTAAGTGTATAGTTTTATAAAGAAGTTTATATGTAAAGACTAATGTTAATTAAACATTTGTAACTTGCTAAAAATAAATTTGTAATGGTTTAAGATAATTTAAATACAAGTATAATTTAGAATTTTCTTTTTATTTTGAAAATGAACATGTGTTAGCTTTTTAAAACATAAAGAGACATTTGTAAAAACATTTAACATAATAAGTTAACAAGTGGCAATTGTTTTAAATCTCATTATTTAAATTTTTGATAGGAGAAACATAGTAATTCATTTGTAAAAACATTCTCTTCAAAATTGAAAATCTAAGAATCAAATTTCAGTAAATCAAAACCCCAAAACAAATGCATGTTTTAGAATCTGCATTCAACCTCAAATCTGCAACATTTAAAACCAAGTGTGCATACTACTTTTCAACATCAAACGGGAAGCTCAATTTCAATACAAATCTGTGCATTTGGGAATGGAGTCTGCATGCATACATCATCAAGATAAAAGCAATCTTCATCAAAACAGAAGATCAATTTCTGTAATCAAATGCAAGCCAGGATCAACATGCATTTCAATATGCATTTCTGGAATATGAAATCTGCATTTATTTGCTCTGCATCTTCATAAAAAATGGTGAGTAAACTTCTATTTCAAAAACAGATCCCTCTTTTAAATTTAATGCTTAAGTAATTTACTAAAACTCAAGTTCAACAAAACTGTCATGTAAGAAGAAAAAAAAATCAAATTAAACTGCTGTGATTTGAAACTGCAGCATCTTCATTTTTGGATAAATAACTTCACCATTGAAGGTTGTTTTAAATAATCTGTGCATGTGTTCTGATAAAAGTAAGCTTGTTGGATTGATCTTGTTTTGTGATAATGTTCTGTGTGTACATATGTAAATATGTATATGTGTGCAGTTGATGCTATGAATCTGCATACCTGTTTGTTTTATTTTTTTATCTTTTTACTAAGATTTTAAAAAGAAAACCTTTATCTCTGAGTTTAGTTCTCTGTTAGGATTGATATGTAAAAAAAATGAGTATGTTTAGTATTGATTCAGGGTTGTAAATCATGATTTAGCTAAATTGAAAATTTTATTGTTGACTATGTAACAATACTGACAATTTTTGTTTTAAATAGGAATTATCAAACATCTGAAATTATTTAATCAAGTTTATAACTTGAATGCATAATTGAAATCATGAAAAAAAAAATTTAAAAAAAAGACAAACATCAAAATTTTTAATGAACTATTGGGTGAGCATCACTGAATGGATTAGAATTCGGGAAATCTGGAATTTAAAACAAATAGTACATATTTAAATAAACTGTTGGGGGGGGGGGACAATTCTGTTTTAAACAGAAGTGGAAATTTGGGAATAATCTGTTAAGCTAGTGGATTTTAGTTGTTTAGATGCTTCATGTTAGTGGAGTATTGAGGTGAGAATGGTGGAAATTTGGTGATAGATGATCAGAGAAAGAGAGGAGTTGGGAATTGAATTTTTTCCAGGTTTCAAAACCCTGTTTAAAGTGTGCAGTTTTTAGTTTATCTCCATCCTGTCTGTTGCATCGAGTTATTTGAGGCTCTGGGAATTCGTAGAGGGGGTGTAAAGGAAGCTATATCCAAGGTCGTGTTGATGATGGTGGCTGGAGGTGGTATTTCTGGGTGTTGACAGGTTTGTCTTGGTTGCAGTGTTGAACTCAGGTGAACTGTATTGGTAGTGTGCAGGGTTTTAGACTCGGAGATGACTTCAGGTAGTTTTGATTATGACTCGAAGTAAGGGTTGGGAAACTCGAAGTAAAAGAGGGGGTTGCTCGGGTATAGGTTTACAGAGTTAAAAACCTGTAGTTTGCAGTTTTAAAATGTTGAATGGAATTCAATTTAGTGTAGGAGTTCGATTCAAGTATAACTTGAATCTGAATTCAAATGCAGTTTTGAGTTCGAAGTTTTTAAAAGTGAAATCTTAAATTTAAACAGGTTTTAAATTTAGTTTTAATCAAGCTTAAGAATAGTTTCAGGTTTGCTTTCAAAACCAGACTTTAAGTTAAAAACAGTTTTGTTAGTTTTAAATTTTTTTTTAACAGATTTAAAAGTTTAAGCAAGGTTTAAATTGTTTTGAAATCAAGTTAAAAACTGTTTTCAGATTTTCTTTAGAAAACAGTTTAGGATTCAAAACCAGTTTGTAAAAAAAAAATGAATGAACTTATTTAAATGTTTTAAAATAGAGTTGAAAATGAAATCTGATTTCAAATGAGTTTTAAAACTTGAAAGAATTTAGTTTCCATTAGTATTGAATTAAAATATGAAGTGTTAATTTAAATTTGAAAATTGAAATAATCAATTTATTTTTCAAAGTTTAATTTATTAAATTTATTTTAAACTTTTCTTTTATATTTAAGTAATGAATGTTGTTTAAACATTCATTTTTATTTTAAGGTTTATAATTATTTTAATTTGGATTAATGTTTAAATGATTAAATATTTTAAATATTAAATTTTTAAATGAAATGGAATTTGAATTTAGATTTAGAAATGTATTGTTTTAATATATTTTGAATATAAATGAGTCATTTGATAAGTAATTAAAAATAATCAAGATAATTAAGGATTTACTTAATTATTTGATTTTTAAATAATGGTTTATTTTAATATTAATTAGAAATGATTTATTAATCTAATTCAAATTTTCTTAAGTATAAAATTAATGGAATGTTGTTAATTAATAATTGGTGATAATTATCTAAGGATAATTTAGTAATTAATTAATGAAATTAATTTTGATAATTAACTAGATTAATTAATAGAATATAATTAATTGAAATTTGTTTAGTATAATTAATTGTTAAAGTAATTAAGGAATTAATTACTTATTGTAATTAATTTTAATATTGTGATTTAATTAAGTTTATTAATTTAGTTTAATTAATTTTAATAAATTATTTGATGATTTTAAAAGAGTAATTACTTAATGTAATTAGTGGAGCAGGATTACTTAGAGAAGTAATAAATGGTAATTACTGGAATGTAATTAGTAATTTGGATAATTACTTTAGTAATTAATTAAGGAATTAATTAATGATTAATTATTGGATAATTAATTTGTTAATAAGTAATTAAAAATAGTTAATTACTAGATTTAGTATTAATCAAGGTGGTTAATAATTAGATTAATTACTAAATGTAATTAATTTTAATTAAGTAATTTATTTAAATATTAGAGATCATTAATTATTATAATTAATGATATAATTAAGGACTGTTTGATTAAGTAATAATTAATTAATTAGAATAAGTGATTAATTAATTGTAATTAATTAAGGACAAATATAATGAATTATAATTAATTAATAAATGAGTAATTAAATGTTAATTACTTATGATTAAGGTTAATTAATTAAGGACTAATTACTTATTGTAATTAGTGAATGATTAATCAAAGATATTTAATCAGGTTAGATACTTAGTCAATAATTAATTAACTGGGTTAATTAATTAATGGATGTTAAGCAGGATTTAAATATGGTTATTAATTTAATTTAATTTAAATTAATTAGAAATGGTTGTAATTAATTTAATTCATTTTAAATTAATTATAATTGTTGGTTAATGAATCATTGCTTATGGATGTTATTGATTGAATGGTTGTGATCTCAGTAATGAGATGAGTCGATCTATATGATATGAATGCTTGGTTTATGTATGATGGTTTGTGATGGATTATTTGGTTGTGATGATTATCTGTTTATGGATGATACAGATTATCTGTTAATGATATGAATGTGATTATCTATCGTTAGATGTAGTTTATCTATCTGTGGGAAATAGATAATAATGAAATGAGTTAATTGTTTAAACCCTTAAGTATAACTTGGACATTAAGATGGCGTTTGGTTTCGGTGAGACCGGGATCGGGTTTCCATATTTGGATATCCGAAAACCACATCGATTCCAATTAAATGTTAGGTCGTTAATCCAAGTGGAGCAAGTGAAGACTCGAGGTGTAACGGCTATACGTCAGTATAACTCTGTGGGTGATTCCGTAATGAGTTTGACGGAATAGTACTTATAGATTCGAGATGGAGATTTAGAGTGCAAAGGTTATTGTCGTTAACTCTGAGGGTGATTCCAATACGAGTGTAACGAGATAATGCCTTCGGTTTCGTTCGAACCCGGGACGAACTTGTATGGGTTGAATGCTTTCAGAACATCGTCAGGTGGACGATGAGCATTCTAAGATTGATATGTTCTATAAAGGTAATCGTAGCCTCAAGCCTCATCAACCGAGAATGGCTAAAACAGGGGAGGTGCAGCAAAGCTTCGTGGGTAGCACCCACTTGAGATCAAGATTTATCCATGTCTAGAGGTCCCTTTATTTTCAGTTGTGTGGCAGTTGGTGACGACCAATCTACAGGGTGGTCTTGTTCGGAACTATTCAGTAAGGAAAGGGTCCGGCTTTGTGTTGCAGGGGAGTGGGAGTACTCCTCGGTACGGTGATCTAGGCCACGTACTGTGACGGGCGGTACCCCATTAGCCCTGCCATTGTTGGAAACCCATTTTCCCTACGTGGCCCTACGGTTTTGTTTGTATTACCCACTTTTGTGGCTAGTAGCTGGAATTTAATAGATGTAACAATTTCGGCTATTTCTTATTTACTTGAAAACCCTAGACACTATTATAATATCACTGGATTTCCTATCAAATGATTTGGTTAGCGTAAGGTAAAAACTTTTCCATGTTTATGTGTGGGAAGTCTTACATGATACTTTTTGTTTTCAAAGGATTTTCTAAAAGTTAAGCAACTTTTATCCCCGTTTACTCACACCAGACCCCTGTCTGACCTGAGTGTTTATTTTCTGTTTTATTAAACTCTTGGGTACTCATATTACGTATGAGTAGTCAAGTGTTTCAGGATTGCTTTGACGAGTTCTGGAGGAGATAATGGAGCAGGAGGCTTCAACGTGTATATATATGTAGTGGTTCCGCTGTGTTTGAGTTGTATCTGTTTTCTCTGATATACTTGAATTGTAATAGCTAGGCAGATGATTATAACTGTCTAGTTTGTGTTGTATTAGCTGTATTACTCTGATGTATATGATACTATGTAAAGTATTATGTGATATATTATAATTTATTCGATTCCGCTGTGAGATTCTGATGTTGTCTGTTTCTTCTTTCCTTTCTTTTCTCTTTTCTATCTCTTTCTTTCTTCTTAGCGATGCGACTTCCTGGAGTTTGGAAGTTGGGTCGTTACATTGTGGTATCAGAGCTTTAGGTTGAGCGAATACCTAGACTCTGGAGTGGTGTCTATCTTGAGAAAGCGTATTTGTAATTTTGAACATATATATATATATATATATATATTTGTTTATTTCTACCTATTAGATTGGGTTACCTGTTCAGGTTTTCCAATATAAGTAATAAGGGTAGATAGGGTAGTGGTGTGTGCAACACAACTACCAATGGTTGGAATTCGAGTGTTTGAAGTTGGAAGTGGTTTGCTAGGGAAGTTTTGGGCATCTTGAGTAACTTGGCAGTTTGGTGTGAAGGATTTCTACTGATCTCTGAAGGAAATATTTTCAAGATTCGGAATTTATATATCTTTGGATTGTAAGCTGGATTTCACTCGTGTGAGTGGTTTTTCTTGAGTTTGGATTAGTTGGGAGTGCGGAAGCCAGCAATGGTATTTTGGCAACCTTAGGGAGGAGTTCTGTCTATATTTTAGTTTGAGACTCAGTTTGGCGGAGTGTTTTAAGCTTGGTTTGAGAGCGAGTTTCCTGAAAGATATCTGTCTATCTGGAAGGCTCTATTGGGAAGAGGTTGGTGTAGCTTTGTGATTCGATGAGCTTTTGGATAAGGAAGTTTTGGCAGCAGTAGCAGCAGTGAGTGGCCTGTTCATCGATGGTTCAGAAATCTCTGTGATTTTTCTGTCAGTAGTCCGGGCAGATGGTGGAGCTTGTCCATTTCTACTAGAAGCTCAGTTAGGTGTGATGTTTGTGGTTGGAGGTAAACCACTAGTTTCTTCTTTTGAAGACTTTAGTTGTTATGATTGTTGAAGTGAGAACGATTTCTTGGAATCTGAACTGAGTGGGATCGCAAAAGTGACTTGCGACGGTTCGGAAGTTCTCTGAGTAGTCTTTGTTTGGGTTGAAGCATCTTTAGAGGATGTTTGAGTTATCAAAGTGGTTTGAGATTTTCTGGATGTCTTCGAAGGAATCAAGATTTGCATCAGCATCGAGAGTTTGAGTTCTGATTCGACTTGGTTCTCGGAGTTTTACCAGTGAATCAGATTAGTAGGAGGGCTCTTTGAGAAAGAGATCTGTTTAAGTTGGTAGGATTTATTGGATTCAGTTTTCTGGTTGAATTTTTGTTGTGATGTTTGTGACCGAATTGGATAGGTCACTGAGATTTTATGGAATTTGATGAACAATATTCCGGGATAAGTTGATCATGTTTATACTTGTGTTCATCAACAGCATTCTCGAATCAGAGTTGCGCAGTGGAAGCATGGTGGCAGCTATTCCAGAATAGGAGCAACACCGATTCTTTGGGAATTTGAGTTTTGTCTTGGATCAGAGGATTTCTACAGGAAATTTATTTTGGATCTGGAGACTTGAATGTTTTGTATCTGTTTGTTTTCCAGAAAGAATAGTATGCCTGGAGTCTTCTGATATTTTGTAGTAGAATTTGTGTGGTAGATTTGATTGATCTAGAAGTTGAAGGCAACCCAGGATCGATTTGAGAGATTTGTGGATATGAGTATTGGATCTTTCTGTTTTCTCTTGAGAGTTAAGTGTTTGGTCTACAGGATTGAATTTCCAGTTCGGATGGCTGGAATTTGTTTTGTTTTTCACGTATCTCTGAGGGAGTACGTGTATGGTTTATCTCTGCTTTTAGAATCAGTAGTTCTGTGATATTTGGAAGTTGATCAGGACTTGTCTGTGGTCCAGTATTCTGTTTAGATTTGTAGATCTAGATATATAGGAGCTCTAGATCTGAGTAGTGTAGCTAGTTTATATTCTGTAGGGCGATCCCGGTGTTTGTACTTGGGAAACTCTAGGGAATTTTATCCAGAATTTTGTCTGGGTAATTAGAATTGTTTGTTTAAATTGGTTGCTATGGTTGCTAGTATTTGGTTGATAGTATATGTTGCTCTTTTAAAATTTAAAATCTGTATGGGATTATTAAATTACCTTTGCTTTTAAATTTCGGGGACGAAATTCTTTTAAGGGGGGAGGAATGTGATGTCCCGGAAATTTAGGCAATAATTATTTAATAATTTCATTGATAATTATTTTAAAATATGAAATATTGATTTAATAATTTAATTCAAACTGGAAATTCTCTTTTGAAAATTAATAATTATTTAGTTTGTTAAATGATATTCTTTTCAATGTTCAAAATATTTAAGTAATAAAATTCATCTTTCTAAGCTGATTTAAAAATATTTTATTTATAATGTATATATGTGTATGCATTGTAAATAGAAGATTTGATTTTAATTCAAAATTTAAATATTAATAAAGGATATTTTCTAATTATTAAATATAAATGTATAAATTGTAAATTGATTTAATTCAATTTAAATTAGTATTGTAAACTTTTCTAAAGTTTGTTTTAAAAATCTTTCATATATATTTATACAAAAGTAAGTAAGTATTTATTTTGTTTATAAAAATAAATATAGTTTAAAATTTGTTTTATAATAAAAATTTGTTTTTTTTTATTTTAAAATTGTTTTTCTCTTTGAAATAAGATTTAATTCATTCTTGTTTAAGTATAACATTTGATTTGAAAACTCTTGAATAAAATCTAATTCAACATTTCTTTTTCTTTTTAAAATCTTTTCTTTTGAAATTTAGTTTTAAAAGAATATTATTTTTGAAAATAATTAAAACAAGCATTTAAATGTAAGTGTATAGTTTTATAAAGAAGTTTATATGTAAAGACTAATGTTAATTAAACATTTGTAACTTGCTAAAAATAAATTTGTAATGGTTTAAGATAATTTAAATACAAGTATAAATTTAGAATTTTCTTTTTATTTTGAAAATGAACATGTGTTAGCTTTTTAAAACATAAAGAGACATTTGCAAAACATTTAACATAATAAGTTAACAAGTGGCAATTGTTTTAAATCTCATTATTTAAATTTTTGATAGGAGAAACATAGTAATTCATTTGTTAAAACATTCTCTTCAAAATTGAAAATCTGAGAATCAAATTTCAGTAAATCAAAACCCCAAAACAAATGCATGTTTTAGAATCTGCATTCAACCTCAAATCTGCAACATTTAAAACCAAGTCTGCATACTACTTTTCAACATCAAACGGGAAGCTCAATTTCAATACAAATCTGTGCATTTGGGAATGGAGTCTGCATGCATACATCATCAAGATAAAAGCAATCTTCATCAAAACAGAAGATCAATTTCTGTAATCAAATGCAAGCCAGGATCAACATGCATTTCAATATGCATTTCTGGAATATGAAATCTGCATTTATTTGCTCTGCATCTTCATAAAAAATGGTGAGTAAACTTCTATTTCAAAAACAGATCCCTCTTTTAAATTTAATGCTTAAGTAATTTACTAAAACTCAAGTTCAACAAAACTGTCATGTAAGAAGAAAAAAAAAATCAAATTAAACTGCTATGCTTTGAAACTGCAGCATCTTCATTTTTGGATAAATAACTTCACCATTGAAGGTTGTTTTAAATAATCTGTGCATGTGTTCTGATAAAAGTAAGCTTGTTGGATTGATCTTGTTTTGTGATAATGTTCTGTGTGTACATATGTAAATATGTATATGTGTGTAGCTGATGCTATGAATCTGCATACCTGTTTGTTTTATTTTTTATCTTTTTACTAAGATTTTAAAAAGTAAACCTTTATCTCTGAGTTTAGTTCTCTGTTAGGATTGATATGTAAACAAAATGAGTATGTTTAGTATTGATTCAGGGTTGTAAATCATGATTTAGCTAAATTGAAAATTTTATTGTTGACTCTGTAACAATGCTGACAATTTTTGTTTTAAATAGGAATTATCAAACATCTGAAATTATTTAATCAAGTTTATAACTTGAATGCATGATTGAAATCATGAATTTTTTTAAAAAAAAAAGACAAACATCAAATTTTTTAATGAACTATTGGGTGAGCATCATTGAATGGATTAGAATTTGGGAAATTTGGAATTTAAAACAAATAGTACATATTTAAATAAACTGTTTGGGGGGGGGGGGGGGAACAATTCCGTTTTAAACAGAAGTGGAAATTTGGGAATAATCTGTTAAGCTAGTGGATTTTAGGTGTTTAGATGCTTCATGTTAGTGGAGTATTGAGGTGAGAATGGTGGAAATTTGGTGATAGATGATCAGAGAAAGAGAGGAGTTGGGAATTGAGTTTTTTCCAGGTTTCAAAACCCTGTTTAAAGTGTGCAGTTTTTAGTTTATCCCCATCCTCTCTGTTGCATCGAGTTATTTGAGGCTTTGGGAATTCGTAGAGGGGGTGTAAAGGAAGCTATATCCAAGGTCGTGTTGATGATGGTGGCTGGAGATGGTATTTCTGGGTGTTGACAGGTTTGTCTTGGTTGTAGTGTTGAACTCCGGTGAACTGTATTGGTAGTGTGCAGGGTTTTAGACTCAGAGATGACTTCGGGTAGTTTTGATTATGACTCGAAGTAATGGGTTGGGAAACTCGAAGTAAAAGAGGGGGTTGCTCGGGTATAGGTTTACAGAGTTAAAAACCTGTAGTTTGCAGTTTTAAAATGTTGAATGGAATTCAATTTAGTGTAGGAGTTCGATTCAAGTATAACTTGAATCTGAATTCAAATGAAGTTTTGAGTTCAAAGTTTTTAAAAGTGAAATCTTAAATTTAAACAAGTTTTAAATTTAGTTTTAATCAAGCTTAAGAATAGTTTCAGGTTTGCTTTCAAAACCAGACTTTAAGTTAAAAACAGTTTTGTTAGTTTTAAATTTTTTTTTTGAACAGATTTAAAAGTTTAAGCAAGGTTTAAATTGTTTTGAAATCAAGTTAAAAACTGTTTTCAGATTTTCTTTAGAAAACAGTTTAGGATTCAAAACCAGTTTGTAAAAAAAAAATGAATGAACTTATTTAAATGTTTTAAAATAGAGTTGAAAATGAAATCTGATTTCAAATGAGTTTTAAAACTTGAAAGAATTTAGTTTCCATTAGTATTGAATTAAAATATGAAGTGTTAATTTAAGTTTGAAAATTGAAATAATCAATTTATTTTTCAAAGTTTAATTTATTAAATTTATTTTAAACTTTTCTTTTATATTTAAGTAATGAATGTTGTTTAAACATTCATTTTTATTTTAAGGTTTATAATTATTTTAATTTGGATTAATGTTTAAATGATTAAATATTTTAAATATTAAATTTTTAAATGAAATGGAATTTGAATTTAGATTTAGAAATGTATTGTTTTAATATATTTTGAATATAATCGAGTCATTTGATAAGTAATTAAAAATAATCAAGATAATTAAGGATTAACTTAATTATTTGATTTTTAAATAATGGTTTAGAATAATATTAATTAGAAATGATTTATTAATCTAATTCAAATTTTCTTAAGTATAAAATTAATGGAATGTTGTTAATTAATAATTGGTGATAATTATCTAAGGATAATTTAGTAATTAATTAATGAAATCAATTTTGATAATTAACTAGATTAATTAATAGAATATAATTAATTGAAATTTGTTAAGTATAATTAATTGTTAAAGTAATTAAGGAATTAATTACTTATTGTAATTAATTTTAATATTGTGATTTAGTTAAGTTAATTAATTTAGTTTAATTAATTTTAATAAATCATTTGATGATTTTAAAAGAGTAATTACTTAATGTAATTAGTGGAGCAGGATTACTTAGAGAAGTAATAAATGGTAATTACTGGAATGTAATTAGTAATTTGGATAATTACTTTAGTAATTAATTAAGGAATTAATTAATGATTAATTATTGGATAATTAATTTGTTAATAAGTAATTAAAAATAGTTAATTACTAGATTTAGTATTAATCAAGGTGATTAATAATTAGATTAATTACTAAATGTAATTAATTTTAATTAAGTAATTTATATAAATATTAGAGATCATTAATTATTATAATTAATGATATAATTAAGGATTGTTTGATTAAGTAATAATTAATTAATAAAATAAGTGATTAATTAATTGTAATTAATTAAGGACAAATATAATTAATTATAATTAATTAATAAATGAGTAATTAAATGTTAATTACTTATGATTAAGGATAATTAATTAAGGACTAATTACTTATTGTAATTAGTGAATGATTAATCAAAGATATTTAATCAGGTTAGATACTTAGTCAATAACTAATTAACTGGGTTAATTAATTAATGGATGTTAAGCAGGATTTAAATATGGTAATTAATTTAATTAAATTTAAATTAATTAGAGATGGTTGTAATTAATTTAATTCATTTTAAATTAATTATAATTGTTGGTTAATGAATCATTGTTTATAGATGTTATTGATTGAATGGTTGTGATCTCAGTAATGAGATGAGTCGTATTTATATGATATGAATGCTTGGTTTATATATGATGGTTTGTGATGGATTATTTGGTTGTGATGATTATCTGTTTATGGATGATACAAATTATCTGTTTATGATATGAACGTGATTATCTATTGTTACATGTAGTTTATCTATTTGTGTGAAATAGATAATAATGAAATGAGTTAATTGTTTAAACCCTTAAGTATAACTTGGACACTAAGATGGCGTTTGTTTTCGGTGAGACCGGGATCGGGTTTCCATATTTGGATATCCGAAAACCACATCGATTCCAATTAAACGTTAGGTCGTTAATCCAAGTGGAGCAAGTGAAGACTCGAGGTGTAAGGGCTATACGTCAGTATAACTCTATGGGTGATTCCGTAATGAGTTTGACGGAATAGTACTTATAGATTCGAGATGGAGATTTAGAGTGCAAGGGTTGTTGTCGTTAACTCTGAGGGTGATTCCAATACGAGTGTAACGAGATAATGCCTTCGGTTTCGTTCGAACCCGGAACGAACTTGTATGGATTGAATGCTTTCAGAACATCGTCAGGTGGACGATGAGCATTCTAAGATTGATATGTTCTATAAAGGTAATCGTAGCCTCAAGCCTCATCAACCGGGAATGGCTAAAATAGGGGAGGCGCAACAAAGCTTCGTGGGTAGCACCCACTTGAAAGCAGGATTTATCCCTGTCTAGAGGTCCCTTTATATTCGGTTGTGTGGCAGTTGGTGACGACCAATCTGCGGGGTGGTCTTGTTCGGAACTGTTCAGTAAGGAACGGGTCCGGCTTTGTGTTGTAGGGGAGTGGGAGTACTCGGTACGGTGATCTAGACCACGTACTGTGACGGGCGGTACCCCAGTAGCCCTGCCATTGTTGGAAACATATTTTCCCTACGTGACCCTACGGTTTTGTTTGTATTGCCCACTTTTGCGGCTAGTAGCTGGAATTTAATAGATGTAACAATTTCGGCTATTTCTTATTTACTTGAAAACCCTAGACACTATTATAATATCACTGGATTTTCTA
The DNA here is from genome assembly GCA_030765085.1 of Allium cepa. NCBI lineage: Eukaryota > Viridiplantae > Streptophyta > Magnoliopsida > Asparagales > Amaryllidaceae > Allium > Allium cepa. Next base: position 307,641,441 of record CM060929.1, read on the forward strand.
TCAAATTCTTGGTTAGCGTAAGGTAAAAACTTTTCCATGTTTATGTGTGGGAAATCTTACGTGATACCTTTTGTTTTCAAAGGATTTTCTAAAAGTTAAGCAACTTTTATCCCCGTTTACTCACACCAGATCCCTGTCTGACCTGAGTGTTTATTTTCTGTTTTATTAAACTCTTGGGTACTCATATTACGTATGAGTAGTCAAGTGTTTCAGGATTGTTTTGACGAGTTCTGGAGGAGATAATGGAGCAGGAGGCTTCAACGTGTAGATATATGTAGTGGTTCCGCTGTGTTTGAGTTGTATCTGTTCTCTCTGATATACTTGAATTGTAATAGCTAGGCAGATGATTATAACTGTCTAGTTTGTGTTGTATTAGCTGTATTACTCTGATGTATATGATACTATGTAAAGTATTATGTGATATATTATAATTTATTCGATTCCGCTGTGAGATTCTGATGTTGTCTGTTTCTTCTTTCCTTTCTTTTCTCTTTTCTATCCCTTTCTTTTTTCTTAGCGATGCGACTTCCTGGAGTTTGGAAGTTGGGTCGTTACAGTAGGGTAACATAAATTTATGTAGTTTTTATATTAATTTTAGCTAAACACCAAATGATAATATAGTGAAAAAAAATATAAAATTGAAGAGATTTAAGGAAACATTTGTGGAAAGAACAAAGTAAGTAGAATTGAAGAGATTTAGCGAGACATGTTAAAGAGATATTCATGGTTTTTTGGCTTTACACAGTTTGATTTTACAAACGTACAGTAGGCAAACCTCCTAACGATCGCTTTGATAATATGTTTTCTTTTAAAAGTTTTGATTTTTTCATAATTTTTCAAATATTCATACTTGCAAAATTCGATTTCAAAATTCAAACTCAAACTTTTAAACTTTAAATTTTAAATTTGTACATTTTTGAATTCAAATTTTCAAACGCGAGATCGAAAGCTAAGTTGGTGTTTGTTTTAAAAATGAATTTTGGGTTTTCTGTTTTCAAATATGTACATCAAATACGAAAGAACTGAAGTGATGACGGAGGTGATGGAAGGAAATGGAGGAATTACGGAGGGGATGGATAGTTTCTCGTGCTTCTATCATTTTTCAAAACACGGAAAATAAAATAAAAAATTGTTTTCTATTTTATATGTTAATTTTGTTTTCTAAATTGATCGTTTTCGATAATATACATACGTCTTGAGTATTTTTATATAGACGAAAACTCAAAATTAAAAATGGCAAAACAATCGCAGGCTAAAATTTCCGATATACCAAACAAATATTCAAAATTTGGTATCTAAGGTGTCCTGCCGTTGTGTTATGTGTTATAATGATGTGCAAATGGCAAGCCATCTTTGAATGTAACAAAATTCAGTTCGTTTAAATTCATTGACTTTGCTAGCAAAATTCCAAAATCATTTACCTAAATCTACTCCGCTCTGTCGCATTAAAGTAATCAATTCCTTTCCAAGTTAGTTGAAAAGCGCACTAAAGACTTCACTGTCACAGCACCAAAGCCACCGCATTCCATTTCCTTCTTGTCTCCACTACTTCAGATCCCAACATCAACAAAATTGTTTGAAATAAAATGGAAGAAGACTCTAATGACGTAGAGACATACCTATTCAAAGTGGTTATCATCGGCGACTCGGCGGTCGGAAAGTCGAACCTTTTGTCGCGATTCGCGAGGAATGAGTTCGACCCGAACTCGAAAGCGACGATCGGAGTGGAGTTTCAGACGCAGAGCACGATGATCGATGGAAAGGAGATCAAAGCGCAACTCTGGGACACGGCTGGGCAGGAGAGATTCAGAGCGGTGACGTCTGCTTATTACAGAGGTGCTGTCGGTGCTCTTGTTGTCTATGATATTACTAGACGGTCTACTTTTGATAGTCTTCAAAGATGGTTACGGGAGCTGAATAGTAAGTTATTTATTTATTTATTTATACACAATTTGGTTTGTTTGAATTTGCTAGTGTTGGATCTAGTTGTTGTTGGATTTATATTACTATAGTGATGGTTCGGATGAATGATACATTGGTCGTTTTCTTACTATTGTTTCAGACATAAGATTTAAATTTGAGTTATATGCGCACAAAAAGAATACTAATTTGTCCATGCACAAGAAGAAAACATATCCAGATTGGGATATATATAAAGTTAAAGTAAAAGTTATATGCACTTTAGTTCCATTGAAAACGGAGTGGGATTGATTATCAAGTTCATTTAAGTTTTTTAGCTCTATATTTTGATTGTGCTCAGCAGTAGTTATCATTTATACAGTGTCGTTTCTGACATCTTGTTGTATAATATAACCTAAGGTAGGAAAAGAATAGAAAACGACCTCCTCCTAAAAATTGAATCGTAAAATTGGCAACTCTACCTGAATTGGCTATTATAAAACTATGACTAAACATGGATAATGAGTAAATCATAGCTTGTTTGATTACTCTCAGTGTATTTCTGCATGCATCGATGAACAATTGTTCCTCCGTCTCTTGACATAAGCAATAAACACCCATCATTAAAGACACCTGCTTTCATAATGTTCTATCTTTGGTAAATCCATTCCATTCTCGTGGAGGTTGCCACATACTTATCTACCATAACTACTACTCTAACTGTTATTCTACTTGATATTGATCCATCCTCGTTATAGACAAGGTTGACGCTTCATCCTCTATATGATGGCAATGGACTGCCTCATCATTCTACTTAATAATGGTCGACCAATCGCATCTCCATGGTCACATGGACATGGCATTCCATTCACATGGAGCTCCACACATACCAACTCATTTCTTTTGAATTGTCGATCCATCCCCATGAACACCACAATTATATCACTCGTCCATCTCCATGGGTACCGCAGGTACAAATACTGGTCCATCTTCATGGGAACTTTACTCTTATCACACATTCATATCTATGTACGCGGTTATCTTGTCTTCGTGTCTTTGTGAGGCTCATATTACATTGACACGTCCATCCCATAAGTATCATCTTTTGAAGTTGGCCTAATTTGAAGCAAGTTATCCTGCCTAATGCTCGAATTAAATTGGGAACAAGCATCCCAACTACATATATGTTGCTACTCGTTAGTAGTACAATGTGGGCAACCCATCCCTGTGAGCTAGTTTGAGTAGGATATTCACCCTTTTCCCCTTAAGAAAAAGATAACGAGTTACTTTTAGCGCTACATCTTTTATCTTTTCATACGTGCAACCGTTTTAAGATAAATGCCACTAAACTTCATAATTTACTTTTGGATGTTAAAGAAAATCGTAGTTGAATTGAAGTGATTATCTGGTGATGGTGAGTCTATCCCATTCCCGACTTGGGAATCAAAAAATATGCTTGATTTTCTTAGCATGAAATTTGGAATTCTGCACCCAACATCATGATCATTCATTTTCATTGGTTGAAAGGTAAAGACTAGACTTGTAGACCAACGTGAAGCATCAATTGGTCGATTCTTGCATGCATCAAATGACAAGAGCAGTCGTAAGTCTGTTGTATAAAACTTTGGTCGAGTGATCATGCTACTTGCCAATTAGCGATCTCAATGCATACGTCAAATGATAAGAGACTCGCTACATTCGTCCTACGACAAGAGCGTCAATTGATTGTTGGTCGATGTCTAGACCAATACTCTATCTTCATTTCAACATTATTTGAACCTACGCTTAGCTCTCGAAGTTCTCTTTGCAATCACAACAAGTTCACCACCAACCCATGCATCAATGATTCTTGATTTATTTCCATTATAGACCTTGCATCCTCATAATTTTTTTGCAGTAATCATGATTTAACTTGAATTGCAAAAGGTATAATGAAATTAATGAATTTACATCAAGCCATCCAAATTTCGTACAATGTCTCGTATTTATGATATCTTGGACGATCAGGGTCAGCAACCTAGGGTTCAATTTACGTGAAGGAACCAAATTTATAAATTTTTATTACAAAGACTACAACACATCAATTTTTAATAAGAGATGCATATAGATTGTGTGGTATAGCATTTGTCTCATGAATTAAGTTCAAGGTTCAAGTCATGCCTTTGTCATTTTTTTAGCGAGCCATTATTTTTATCATTGTTAAAGATCCAAATTTAGTACTTATTTTCCTTTACACCAGCATTGCTTAGGGCCTAAGTACTGGTTCGACTGGGCTTGCAGACGATAATGGTTATTTCGCGTGTATATCTCAAATTAACAATACAAAATTTAAGGCATGTCGTCATGCTATCTTAAAGTAACTTATGTGTCTAAAACTAACAATTCTGATGCTTTATTAATGATTGTGTTTTAAAATAATAACAATAAAATAGTAACATTACTTGATTCACTTTGAAAGTGAGTTGGTTCTGGAAAGAGAATGATAAATTTTAATTTTCAACAGAGTAGTAACATAATTGAATCATCGATTGACCAAATGAATTTTTTTCATTTGAGCATTGCAAATAAAATGGATGTCTTTTATACAGCTTATCCAAATATCGAGTCAAAAAAATGAATTAGATAGTAATAAATAGCAACTGTTGATTTTTTTCCTTTTACAACCGTGTATAAGGAGAAGATGTGTACAAGGAAAACATTTGTTTTTAGCTGAGTTCTTGAATTGAGATCCCGGTCATATTTCGATTGATATTTTAATATTTTGGGCTATATTGATGCCAAACAATACATCAACAAAATTTGATGTTTCATCGCATCGAAGTGTGCAAACCATATCTCGAACGAGGTCTTATGCGAGATGCAAATGTTTGAAGCATTGGATATAATAGAAATAGATTTAGAGTAAAGTGGATCTCGTCTAATTGTTTATGATTAACCTTCAGTCCTCAACAATGCTTCAAATAATGATTGCCTTTCTAAAAGCATCACCTTCAAAATAAACTTGATGAGCTTTGTAGTTCTAAATGATCAAACATTAAATCTCCTTTGATATATTAATCTCTTCAATTTGTCTCTCTGAAGGTCTTTCCATAAGCTTATAATGTGTTTCAGATCTTATAAATATGTAATGAGGGAAATTAGGAAAGTTATGGTAATTGGGCTTGGGAGATTTATTGAAAGTTTGTGCTTCGTTGCTCATTAAGGTGAATCATCAAATGTTATTTTTTGCTTCATCCGATTGTCTTCCATAATTCGAGTTTCTTATTCAAAACTTATGCTTCCTTAATTTTTCCTTCACAGATAATTTTGTTCTCAAGAATGCATCATTGAACTTGTGTATTATCAGGTTCTTAACTAGTATTTTACTGCAAAACTTGGACTTTTCTTAACTTCGACGTCAACGATACGCATGGGTCATTGATATATGTTTAAATATACTACGATCATGATCCAAATGAGTGTATCCTCATTGTCGAATTGTGCTCTTCAATTGGTTAAAACACCAGATATTAAAATTCAAAATCGTTATGCCAAAAGTCATATTAAAATTCAAAATTGTTATGCCAAAAGTCTAAAACACCAAACATTCTTGTCATTCTCATAACTCTCCTTGAACTTTGTGATTTCCAAGGCGAAGAAAACTAAAACTTCCTTTTCAAAATGATCGTTCAAAGTCATGTTAAAGACTTGGATGATCAAGTGAGAGTTGTCTTTATTCTGATAAAAAATCCATTAAGCTTTTATTTCTGTTCAAACAAATATGAGTATACCGAGACATCATGTGAAGTTCGAGCACTTCGTGTGTTTTTGCATCGGAAGCCCCTTTGTTGAAATCATGTTAAAAAATGTCATATGCTGTCATAGATTGTCTAATTACTTTAACATGAGATGCAGGACTTTCTTTTATGCTAATCTCAAAGATAAATTCAACTTCCATGGACACTTAATTCCTTTTACATTTTTTATGCTAGTTTGGGCATCGCTTAGAAAACCCTTCATTTAGCTTGTCACTATATTCCTGGTTCAATTTTTGAGACGATAAGTCATTATTGTGAAGGTTGAAAAGAAGAGATCATTGGGGTCATTAGAGGAGTTCATGAGAAAAATCTTAAAGAAGGAAAGCATGTCTTCATTTGATAAAACATTGAAAACTTTGAACGGTTCGATGGTCATCCTTGTGCATCAACATAAGTGAATGTTGGTGGATATTTTCAAATCTAGTGTGTTTTCAGCAATATGAAACAAGACGGCTGTACGATGATGGAGTTTGCTGAAGGCACGTTAGGAATGACATTTCCATAAGATCTTATTTACTCTACCACTCCTTTTAAAATCTTACTTACCCTATCACTGTTTAAGTAAACAAGTAGATGCGTCGAGTTATAGCAAATCCTCTCTCCAGATACAAGTCCGAGAATTTAATTTTCCTGATTGATCGCAGTTGCACTGCCAAAAACAACCTCGAGCATCCTTCGAATATGCATTTACAAGTGCATTAAGTTTGTAATATGCAGTATAACAAACCTATTAGAATTTGAAATCTTCATTTACAAGTTGATTAAGTTTGTAATACGCAGTATAACAAACCTATTAGAATTTGAAAATATAATAATATCAGAAGCAAGAATTGAGAGAGAAGAGAATTCTAAATTTTCTTGAATAAAAACTTGCAACTGTTCAAATGTCCATCGATAGATTCGGCGGTTAAAGTGCCTATTCTCTTCGAAATAGATGTAAAATGTCCAAATGAGTTTTCTCAACTATTATGACTTACTAAATGGACGCATATATTCATTCAAAAAATACAACCGTTGTATAAAAGTCAAAACAAACTATTATGTCCATCCAAAATTATTTGCTTGAACCCAAATGCGAGCTTGGCACGGCTGGTCAGACGGCGACGCGTGTGTGTAACATGTATAACTCTTCTTTTCGACATAAGGGAAAACATTTGGGTGGCAAAAGATCTAACCTTTCTCTCAAGAGACATATTTATATAAGTATATGTTCAAAATTCCCAAGATGTGAGACTATATTTTTCTTTCTTTTCTTACTCTCCTTATCCATTCAAATATAATTATCATTAAAAATAATTGTATTTCTTTTCTTACTCTCCTTATCCATTCAAATGTAATTATCACTAAAAATGATTATATGTTAGTAATAAAGTTGTATATGAAATTTTCATAATAGCGAGAACCTTTATGTGAAATCATAATTTAAGCAAGTGCAGATTCAACCAAAGGGCAAAAAACTTTTGGTTCATTAGCTCTCTATTCAATGAGTTGTATATGAAATTTGCATAATAGCGAGAACCCTTATGTGAAAATTATAATTTAAGCAAGTGCAGATTCAACCAAAGGCCAAAAAACTTTTGGTTCATTAGCTCTCTAATCAATGAGTTTTACGTTATTACTGAACTGTCACATCTCTATATAATTTCCGACTTTTTCATGTTATTTGTTTATGTAACGATTTTTTTTATGTATGCATTGCAGACCCATGTAATGATCTTTCTGCGTAACCCAACTTTATGTTTCTAATTTTTCTTAAATGTTCTTTGTTATTTCACATTCAATTATTCATAAATTTGAATATGGTTCCTTTTCCTGCACATCTCATATGCCACAACCACACTTCATTGTAGTAATATTCGGTTGAGTGTTGAGCACCTTCTTATGTATATAATCTCTAATGCTTCGCCATGTGTTTAATGTATACTAACTCCTAGAAATATGTCAAAGTACTTCTTAATCCCCATTAAAATCTCATAAATATCCAACATACGTATATGTGGTCTTACCTTGATAGCATGTAAGTGTCTTCAAATCTTTGCAATCTTCTCATGTTCATAGTACGCTACGATCATCCCTCGTCGTTCGGAATTGATACAACGAATTCCAAATCAAACATCTTTGTCATATTCCTCCTCTCTATATCCTTCTTCGTACAACACATGTTAAAATCCAATAATTGATCTTCTCGAATCAAGCACTTCTTTTGTGTATTGGTCAACCATTACTTGATAAAGGCCCATTGGACACCCTTTGGAAGTTCATATACATATGTTTCTTTTAAATCTAACATCTCTCCAGAATTCAAATTCAAAAGCAGGTGAAAGACTTTAATTTCTTCAATTTTTGCTTTCGCCTTATTTCCCATGTGGAGATAATGATCATTTAGGTTTGTGTTGTGGATCGTAATGAATCCTTGCATCCAATTCGAAACATGACACATAAAACCAAAATCAATCTACTAAACGCTAATTTATGAGATTTGATTCGAAACAAATATTAATAAAAGGTTTACCTTTTTCTTGACCCAAGCTTTCCTCTTATGACAATCGTTCTAGATTTGACTCTTCTTTTTACAGAAGAAGCACTTGTTATTCTTTTCCTTCTTCTTAGCAGATAATGATGGTTCTCCTTGATGAGATGATCCAAGGCTTTTGTTAAAGCCCTATCCAGTCTTCTTAAAACCATCTTCTTTAATTGTCAAATTTGCCACATGCCATTTAGTCACACGGCCACTCTGCTGCTTAAGTCTTCCTTTCTGAACCAACATGCTTTGCAAATCATTTACATTTCACTTATCTTTTATGGTGTTGTAATTTGAAAAGACTTGTATTCAAAAGGAATGGGGTTAAAGACGAATAGGACCAGAAAAAGTCGTTCACCGTCATGTCCAAAACTCTTAAGTTTAGCAACCAGATTAGTCATATCAATTATGTGCTCATTCATGATTCGAGTGTCATCAAACTTCATTGTGATTATATCTGCCATCAGTTTCCCAGCAAGGGATTTATTAGCAGAATGGAAGTGATCTTTGAGGTTGTTTAGAAACTCTTTCGCTTTCGTTGTTTCAGGTAGGGATGTCTTAATGTTAGGTGCTACGCACATACGCATAAACATAAGTGCCAATCTATTCAATCATGGTCATCCAGCATTAACAGCCATCTCATTCTCGCTGCTTGTATCAATAATAGCAGTGGGTTCGTCACTTTTGATAGACATGTCTAGGTCAAGATTCCCAGATTGAACAATATTTGCTCGTAACATTCGAAAAAGTTAGTGCCATCAAATTTGGCATATGATTGAGCTTGTGATAACAGGTTGAGAGAAGCTGCATATTTTTAACTATATTCGCAAAATTAAATGTTTACACAACTATAATAGCAATGATCGATTATGAATTGTTGATTAATTCATAATTGGCTCAATTTCTTAATGAATACAAATGCTATAGAATCTTTATTAATCATCATATAATATGGATGTCAAGGAATTTGCCCTTTAATTTATTTATCATGGCTGAATAAGTTTGGAAATTTTTATTTGTCTTATAAACATTAAATTCCATGACTAATAGAGTTAATATCAACTATTCATGTTTATAATAATTTTACGTGGAAATTAGCCACAAGGGCCTCTTTAGCAAGTGCAATTAGTTTCTAAGACACACAACTGAAATAATTACTTTTAAGACAAAATATAAAATAATTAGTTTCTAAGATCTAAAAACCTATGAAATTATGTCCTTGAAAGTAATTGGACTGCTGATATTGTCTTTAAAAGTAATTATTCTGCTGATTTTGGCCATGAAATTAATTTCTGTAGATGTGTGTCTTATAAATTAATTGGACTACAAAATTTGTCCTTCTAGTGAAATGCCCCTAGTTTTAATGTTTGTTTAATTTGAACATCAGCACTTGTTGCGCTGCAATCCAAATTACAACAAACATAGGATATATTTAATGTAAGTATATTATATGCACATGTAGTCACAGCCTTTGTTTGACCTTTGACTTAAACCGTAATAATAATTTCTTACATTATATGATTTAATATATTCATTCAAACATTAATATGAATAACTTATGTGTAATCAACATATTTTCAACTATATCCCGACATCAATAAATAACCTTAAATTAGAATTGCATGGATATGTATATATATTTTGAACACAAAATACACGAGTTTTATCAAAAATTGAGTTCTCACTTGATAATTAAAGGGAATTATTCCATAAATTCAAAATCTTTTGCGGAATCTTAATATCAGTTTTTTGTTAAAATTTATAAGTCCTAACATTATTTCTTTAAATGGCAAAACTGGTATTTTAAGGGCTTAAAGAAACTCATATGACCCAAAAAATAATTATCATTAACATATAAAAGAAATTTGGTTGAAAATCTTTTACTGCTTTTAGATTCACGATGAAAATTATTCGTTTATGGATAGCATGAGATTGTTAGAAACTTGCTCTGGTACCACATGTTATTTTTATTTACATAAAATTACCAAAATGATTTTATCTTTATGCAATCACAATTAAATATTCAAATGAATCATTAATCTTTCTTCATGCTAGTAGCCGATTTGAAGCTTTGAAATGGTGTTCTTCCTCTTGAGAGTCAGGATTGGTGTTTTTATAATTTCAGAATCGCTCTTCCTTGCTAAAATAAACTTGTTATGAGTATATCTAAAATGATGAAGATATCTCTATTTTTATAGTGGGAGGGAGCCAAAATCTTATGCATTGATGACTCAAAGACGTTACGGTCCTTACTTTATTCTAATGTGTTAATGATTTAAAGTCATTACGAGTCAATTTTTATTTCACTAATCATCACGTGAATCAAAATTTGGTCCAAAATACGTTAATTAAATATTTATCATGCGCCTTTGTAAATTAATAAGACCTGAGAAATTTACATTAACGTGGAATTTCAAAAGATTCTGAGAGTGATAAATACTAATTTATATAACTTTGAAAACTAAATAGTTATTAATTAATTTCCAACAGTCCATGCGCACACAAAGTTAATACAATAGTATTCGTGAAGAATATCATAGAACAACAAGTAAACATGGTTGGTGAGTAAATTCTAAATTAGAAATTAGCATAATTGTAAATCTCGTCCATCTTGCCTAAGATCTCGCTCAAATTTCATTTTGACAAATAGGCAAGATGAAACATTAAATCTGATTCACTTCTCATCTGATACTAATTTCATTCAGAGATATTAATTTTTTTTATCGAAATCTGGACCTAAATCTCAAACCGAGATCTCTCCTAAAATTGTGTGTTTTATTTTATATAACTTGTTTGTGTCATATAGAATCCAATTGAAATTATCTTACCAATTATTATTTAATAATTCCTCCAATCTGACTTTTTTTATTCAGGTAAGTTACAACAAACGACTTGATATTTTTCTTTTTATATCAATGTATAAATTGAAAGAAATTATTTAGTTAATACCAAATTAATCAATCTACCAAGCTTCCTCAAACATGTTTTCTTTTTAGTGCAACAACTTTTTTCAATGTAAGTTAACCATGTACAATTTTCTTTGGTAATAATCATTAAAATAATATCAATTTTAACCCCATACATTACTCCGAGATTGTCACCAGACATATTTTGAGATCCGAGATGTCAATCTGAAATGTATGCTTGATGTACAATTATCTCATCTGATCTCTCACCCGGCACGACCATGTGTAAAAAATTTAAGTCGAGAGGTGACCGAAATTCAAACTTTGGAACCATGCTTTTGGATTAACCAATTCTAAATATGTTACTTTTGTTTTCTGGGGGACACCTTCCTTTTTTGCCTTCGTGGACGTGCAATGGGCACCTAGCAAAAAAGTTGCATATCTTAATATAGTTGATTTTCTCCAGTCTCGATAATTCCACTTTGTCATGAACTTTGCCACGGAACAATCTAACAAGAATATTGGATTATTAGACATGGTCGGTTATGCATCTCCAGGGTGTTGTGTAAGGACCCCTGTCAATCGACTCATCCATCCTCCTAGACATGACAATCCACCTAGCACACAAACACGTGGGAATGCGCACTACTATATCAAACTCGACTCAAACCAATCCACTCCAACATACTCGGTCAACTATGAGTTACAGTATGTTATGTAGACCATTTTTGAATCGAATGTAGCTTTATATTCAACCTAACCATTATTTATTCCGGGGAAATTCCATCTTTTTTCTCAGGGAAAAAAAAACTATCTACCATTTCGTTCGCTGTTCCATTAATCGACCCAATGTTAATATGTGAAGTAGCATCGCAGTGAAACGACTTATTTGATGCATATGTGCTGCAATGTTAAAGTTGGGGTGGATTTCTGAATCTTATATCACAGCAAATTATTTTAAACTTCTTAAGAATATGTTCATTTTGTAAGCTATGATTTATAATCCGAGCTAACCTATATCTCTAGTCTGATCTCATGTGAGGCCAGACACCGATTGAATACGACCGGTCTGAGCGCACATGGTCAGGTGACAAATCTGATCTAGTCCAACCCAACATGGTATTTGTGCAACCACACCTGCACTTAAGGATGTAATATTTTTGGTCATCAAAAATCAAACCTATACACAGTACATGTAATCAGCTCTACTTCTGAACAGCTGCTTGCATTTGCTAATATAGAGTGACATGACCATGATTTTAGTATGAAACATAATGATATGATTTTTCAATATTATGCAGCGCATTCTGATACCGCTGCAGCAAAGATATTGGTGGGCAACAAATGCGATTTGGAGAACATAAGAGCCGTGTCAGTAGAGGAGGGCAAAGCGTTAGCAGAAGCTGAAGGTCTTTTCTTCATTGAGACCTCAGCGCTCGACTCTACAAATGTGAAGACTGCCTTTGAAATCGTAATTAAGGAAATATATGGAAATATAAGCAGAAAAGTTTTGAATTCCGATTCCTCAAAGCCTGAAGTTTCCCTTAACAGAGTTAGCCTTACTGATGGTGCTGACGACCAGAAGAAAGCTACCGGAAAATTTTCATGCTGCTAAAATTGATACGATATCCAAGAAATTCAATTTTCATGTTCAGATTGATAGTGTTTGAGAGAAATTTGTTTTACCGTCTTTCATGCTGCATATTCATATTTTATTTAAATACTACAGTTAAGATGGGGTATATACCAGTTTATGTGAAGCATTATAATGTTGAGGGAAAATAGTACTTTTATACAATTATAATGTAAAAAATGTACAAGCACACAGAGAGTTATTCTAATGCTTTACAAACTACCATGTAACTATAAACTCAAAAAAGGTTACCCAGTCTGCGAATTCCGACCGTTAAGATTATAACTGTGGTTATTGAAGCTTTCTTTCTGTTGAAGTTCACTAATACTATTTGTTGTGTTAACATAAGAAGAAGACTGGAATGGACCGAGCTTGAGCTATGGGAGTTGATAAGAAATGGAAGATAAGAATCATTACTGAGATAAGAAAACTTATAATTCTTATGTTAGCCATTTTTTATGTATACTTATGTTATTTTTGTGTGAAAAGTGTGATAAATTGGAAGTACTTTGGCATTTATAGGACTACATTTCTGTATGTATGTGTTTGGATTGTGATACTGTTAGTTTGATTAGTCAATGTGATATTTTTTTGTGAGATGACTCGGACTTGAAAGTGATAAAATGAAAATTTTGTTCCTTCTAGAGTTATTTTCCAGTGTAAAAGAACTATACTTCTGCGGAGGTACACATATATGTACAATTGAATATTGAGTTTGTATCTGATTTCATTTTCAGGTCCAAACCATGCTTTGTTGTGTGTATGTTTATATATATATATATATATGTATGTATATGTATGTATGTGTGTGTGTGTGTGTGTGTGTGTGTTATATAACGTATGCTTGCCAATGTGATGTCTGAATGAAGTGATAAGTAAAAATCCATGGGCATGCGTCAAAGTTGTGTTTAGCTTAAGATTTTCGCCTGTTGAAATTTAAGTACAAACAAAACGGATGTCATAATGCATCTTAAGCTGTTACATCTATTGATTAATAAAGGTCTATTGATTAAGATGCACCGTCTCTTAAAAAAGTATTGATCAAGTTGAAAGAGAATGAAATAAAAGTTAGGAAGAAATTTACAAACTCATGATAAAATATAATATTGATTTGTGTGACCCATTTTTTCTTTAAAATTTTTAGTTACAACATTTTCCATACAAAATTAAGTTTTCTAAAATGTTAAATGTAATTTGGTACAAATATTAAAAGCTAAGGGACACCATTGTAAAGAGATAATAAATTTTGTGGGTTGCTAAGAGCATCCAGTTTCCCTCCTTCTAATACCATATACCATAGAATAATAATAATAAACGCAACAAAATTTGCATGCTTTCTAATACCAAAGTCATTTCACACGATAATCAACCACCGTGTAAAGTCGTTTTGCACGACAAAAAATATCGACCAACATCGTTTTCTAAGTCCACCAACCACCGAACTACTGTTGTTCAGTGGTATCACCGTGGAAAACGATGTTGATCGGCGGTTGTTCGCCGTACAAAAAAGAATCGAAAATAATGCATTTGGTATCCCATTAAAAGTCTGGTATTAGTAAGAGTATCGTGTAAAAATTTATGGTACTTTTAAAAATGATATTAGGAAGAGGAAAATGAGATGCTTTTAGCAACACACTAAATTTTAATGAACTTTTATTATAATGTAAATTTAATAAAGAAGCTATTTGTAAAGTTGAATTTTATCCTTTATTTAGAGTAGTAGGATCCATCTAAATATTTTTCTCTCTCCCTTTTTCTTCTTCTAATTTTGGAATTATGATGCTTTATTTTTCTTGATTATGTATATTCTCAAGCAACATCTAAGTTCAAATCACATCAACTTCATAATGTTTGATATATCTTGTAACAAATTTAAACCTAAATTGAATCTCATCAACCTAGGTTTCTTTTAATATATCCTAGAATAGTGAAGTTCTTATCTAAGTTGATAACTAATGAAAACTATATAAAATAGTGAAGTTTGACGAACACATCTTTTGATTACTGTATAACTATTGATAAACATGTATGTCGATATCTTGCTTGACGAACAATTTAGTTGATAAATAGTTGATAACAGCGCTTCTTGACGAACTATTCTTGACATCTACTTGACGAACTATTGACATAATTTATAACCAGATGTGTTCATCAAGCGGTCATCAACAATTTAATGCGTATGTCGACATCTGCTTGTTTAAAAAAAATGAAAACTATTTTCTTTTAAATTGTTTTGAAAATCCTATACTTTGTAAAATAATTTGACACTTTGTCAAATATTTTGAACATAGTTTATAAACGTTTTGAACTTTGAAAAACTTTTATAAAATATGTTGAAATATATTTTGGTTAAAAATATAAAAGATTAGAAAATTGAAGACAGAGATTAAAGATTGCTATCACGGACTTTAACAATATGTGCTATGACTCTACATATTAAATTATAATGTTGAGATCTTCATATGTTGGTCTTTGAACTCATGAGTCTTCATATCTATCTCTTGAGTCTTTATACCGTACAATCTTTGATTCAACACCTATCAATATTCTGAGTTATATAACTTTGCAAAACATTAGCATCTATATTTTATATATTTGCATATGATTGTTGTCATCAAAATCAATAACCGAGGTATAACAATCTCCTCCTTTTTTATGATAACAACCATTAAATATTTTTATATATAAAATATGATATAACTTCTTCCCCGAGTTAGATAACTCCCCCGAATATATGCGTGTGTATATTTTATATTTTTCTTCCCTGTCATTAACAAAAATGGATGAAAAATAAAACCCCCCCTTAATGATATACTTTTATAGAATATGAAGTTAAAATCAATAATGTTTGATACTAAATAATTAAAGCATATATAATGATGCAATATGCTGCGATTATGATATATGATGATTATATTATGATATAAATTATGATAGTTGAAATTAGGTATATGATATAATGATAAATAAGATAACACAAACTATATTTATTAATTCAAACCCATTTATTCAAATCATACCATTGATCCAAAAATACAGTCAAACCAAAAACTGCCAAATCCAAATATCAATCCAAACAAATCCAAACCTAAGAGTATTAATTTATACATATTAGTAATAAATTATACATATGTCTATAATTCAAAACAAACCGAATAACTAGACATTCCTTGGCACTTCATCCCAACCGTCGGATCCAAAGATTGGATTTGCTTTGATAACCTTCCAATCTTCATTATCCTTATTGTTAAAGCTCTTTGGGTTATTGGTTTGATCATCTTTTATTAAGAAAGAAATCAACCATCGAAGGGCATCAAAATGATTTTCTTGCTCGTTGATCTTTTGCATTTGACTTAATTCTAAATGCTCTGATTTTTTAAGATAAAGGTGAGAATATCCTTGAAAGGTTGAAGTGTTTCTTCAAGATTTTCACACAATTTTCGATGTGGAGAAGGCATTTTTATTAAAAATGTTTGAGAATGAAAAGGGAATAGAGAATGAAATAATGAGGGAATTTGAATGAAATAATGAGGGAATTTTTCTGGAAGAAACAGGCTTATATAGGAGAGAAAAGTTGTTTAGAAAGTTTGAATAGATGGCAGTTATTCTATTTTTAAAATTCGAATTTTCGTTAAACGACTAGGATTTGTCAATATATACCATATATGTATGTCGAATGTCTGAATTTGCACTATTTAAGTTTTTGACTTAGTTTTTGTTTTTACTTAACATATTTATATTTTTCTAGTTTCCAGAGACCAATAGATCAATATAGAATAGTAAGAAATAGATTTCATTACTTAGGATATAGAAATACATGGATTTCAAAGAAAAAACAAAGAAATACATAAAATTAAACTAGAAACGCACATTACTAAAGAACATAAAGATAAATAGACAAGTTTAAAAGGATGATAATGATGATGATGAAGCGCCACCAAGCTTCCTAATGATCTTTCCAAAGTATTTATCCACTTTATTGGAGAGAGAAATGAACTTTTTACTAAATGAATGTTTAAGATTCTTTTGGTTTTTGAGAAGCTTCTCCCGGTTTATTAGAATTTCTTTGTTGGAAGGGTAAGATGGTTTGTTGAAGCTTTCTAAGGAAGAGTCTATTTCTTTCTCCTCTTCTTCTTGATTTCCTTCTTTTTCTACATCCATTTCGTCGCCTTCTTCCTCTTTTTCTTGTTGAATTTCTCGCTTCTCTTCCCATTCTAATCATTCTTCTTATTCAACAAAAGTTTAATATGGTTCGAAATAGGAAGGAATATACGTAAGAGAAATGTTGGCCTTGTCAAAAACTTTTCGAGGTAGAGTTGATTCTCTTCGTAAATCAACACCAAAATATATGAAAATTCTAGTAAGACATATACCATGGTAGAGTGTGTTCTCATGTCTAGAAATATTCTTTTAAACAAAATCATCTAAGATGACTTATGATTAATTGATGTTATAGTTTCCATAGACGACAAACTTTTTGACAGGGTTATTGTAATTACCCGTCCTCAGAGTGATATTTTATTGTAAAACGAGATTTATTAGTCCCCATTTTGGATTTTTTATTTAAAATTAAATGCTTCGTCACTTTCAAAAATGTCATGAAAAACTTTATGATTTTGTTCATCAGTTCAAAAATGGAGAGGTCGGTTCTACTAAATTTGCAACCAAGTATATGAACCAAAAGTTCACAATTTAATGTCATTCACACTACTCTAAATTTTTCCCTCTTCTCCTTGAAAAATTTTCCATTCAAATTTGCATAAAACATTTTAACTAAATCAAGGTAGCACACAAAATCATTTTGAGAAGAGTGGACTAAACCAAGAATTTCATTTTAAAACAAAGATCTTGAAGATCACAAGAAAAGAAATTATCAAACTTTGCGAATCTTCTGGGAAATACATTTCTGAAAGTAGCATACTCCATATAAGTATCAATGGCTTCTTTGTCATTGAAAAGAAAGCCTTTGGTTCTCTTTGAGAGCCTCATGGATTTTGATGGTTGGCTTGAGGAGGTCATTTTTGAGTTTTTGAAGAAATAAGGGAAGGAAGAGATATTTTAAATTTTGAAATAAAGTGAATGAATGAATGGATAGAAATGAGTTGATTAACAGAGAGTGTAATGACATGTTCTCCGGTAAAAAAGATGCACTTTCAAAGCATTGGAATAAATGCAAAAGAGAGGGAAATTCAAAATTTTAATTTGAAATAAAATTTTAAAGATCTAGTAGATATGTCGACACACAGGCTCTAAGTATGTTGACATATGGGCCGTAAAATCCAAAAATAAAACTAGTATAAAGTACTCCTATATACATATATATTTATACACTTATATTTGTCCAATATTATAGTTAATATATATGTTATTCTTAAAACAAAAAAAAATAAAATGTAAAAAAGTACTACTTTTTGCTCCTTTCTTTTGATCCATTCTGATAAATTTACTATTGCTATGAAATACATGTTTGCATCCTCGGTATCCGATTCATTGTCACTTGAAGTAGCATCCGAATCATAAAATGTTGTTGTGTAAAACCACTTTCCTTTTCTAGATGAATCAGTTTCTGGCGAGATCCTTGATTTATTCTGATGCGGACAGTCTCATTGTAAATGACCAGGTTGGTTGCAGTTGAAACATCTAATTGTCGTTCCAGTTCTAGAAGTTATATTATCAGGTCTTCAAAAATTATTCATCTTCCTATACTACAGGAACTTTCTGAAATTTCTGGACATGAAAGCAATTTTTTCATTATTGTCATCATCTGAATCCTGATCGTCAGTTATTGCATTGAAAGCGATGGATTTCTTTTATATTGCCTTGATTTCTCTTCTACCCTGCAATTGTGCTTCATAGGATATTAAATTACCTACTATCTCTTCAACTTTTAGAGTACTAATGTCATTAGCCTCTTCAATTGCTAGTGTCTTTTGATCTCATTCCGAAGAAAGTGAATTGAGGATTTTTCTAACTTGGTCCTCTTTAGAAAAGTTTTTACCTAATGCTACTAAAGAATGCACTATATCTTCAAATCTACAAACATATAAGAAACAAACTCATTTGGATTCATTTTAATCAACTGAAACTGATTAGTTAACATGTAAGTTTTGGTCTGTTTAACTTTATTAGTGCCCTTATGTGTAACTTTCAGTGTTATCTAAGTTTCATATGTAGACTTGAAATTTGTAACGACCCACCATTTTGGACGGTTTAAGTCGACAATAAACCACACATGCACTACAAGAAAATTTATTTTTGGTGGCGCATAGAAAACGCTACCAAAACTTATGGTAGCGTTTTGATAAACGCTATGATAAAGCCCGTAATTAAAAATTCATGATTTTTAGTTGCATTTATTTGAACGCCACTATAAATTCTTTTATTGCAGCATTTCTCAAACGCCGCCATAAATCTTTTTGTAGCGTTTTAAAAACGCCACCAAAGGTTTTTTTGGGCGCTACCAATAGGGTTTCCAACTTTAGCCCTATTTTACGGTTGCGTTTACTCATCGCCGCTATTTGTATTTCTGTAGTGTTTTTGAAACGTTACTAAAAGTTGTTGATCATTTTGCACTAATAAAATGTTATAGTTTTTTGTAGTGTTACTCATCGCCGCTATATCATGCTGTTATTTCCTGTTGGTGGTCTATTTTGTTTCTACTATATCAATCAATAATCACTCACATAATCATCATATTCAAACAATTAAAAAAAATATTGATCATATAATCAAATAAGATATCCGTAACCATTCTTATACAATAGTTTTTTGATAAAATGACCAAACTCACATACAATAACTATCCATATATAAATTTACACACCTAGTACTAATAAAATGTTATACCAAACTGGTGCTAACAAAACGCTTGATTACCCATAATTCTTTATTGCATGCACAAGTGAAAGCTAGCACCATAAAAGTCCAACCTTGCTCTCTTCGAAAATCCAATGCCTACACAAGTGAAAACACAACATATAGTCAAACAATTATGTTAATCCACAGGACTTCAAATCTAATATCAAACATCAACAACATTGTACAAGCATATCATATTATAAATAATGTCATATAAATAATCAAAGTTATAAATGAAATGAAATAAATAAAGTCCAATCTTACAGTTATATATAAAATGTTATTAAATTAGTTATATTATTATTATTTATAAAATTTAGTTAACTTGAACTTAGTTAATTTTATAAAACTAGTTTAATTTTAACAAAGTATAGTTAATTTTTATTAACTTGGTTAACTTAATTTATTATTTTTTGGAAAAACGGGTACTTTTATTAACAAAAGGGCATATATTTCCATGATATGCCTCATTAAAACCTTGTAATCCCCCTAACCTAAACGGGTGCCTTACAAGGAAAAAGAGTACATATCACTTCCATATATTAACATTACAAGACAGTAAATACGAAAACCAAGTTGTTTAACAGATGGAGGAGTAAAACATACGAGAACCGCACTCAAAACCATCCGTAGTAACAACTCGGTCCAATAACAAAGCAATTGACCATTACAACCTACAAGTTTAACAATAAAAATACAAAGGCCAAATATCACGTGGAAAGAATGCAGTGCTATCAACAGGCACACTCCGACATCCTTTTCAATAGAAATGGCAGCATCCAGGAGAGAGAGAGAACGACACATTTCTCGAAATAATAGATCTAAGAAATTAGATGCGTCAATAAGTCAAAAGTGTAGAGATTAAACAAGCATGACGACAACCAAGATTGCAGGAAGGGGAGAGAAAGGAGTTCAGGGAGGACGATGAGGAATCGAAGGCCTCATTGCGACATTCCATTGTTCGAAGATACGTCTCGTCTCTGTGTTTAGTTCGTGATTAATCGTTAAATGCTGCAGTAACGATCTAATATCTTGTATTAACAGGGTGCTTCTGATGGATGTAGGCATTTCGACCCCTCTGAAGATCCTATTGTTTCTCTCGCACCAAATGTTCCAAATCAGGGAAGTGAAAGCAATGTTGGTAACTTGGTTTAGTAAAGTTTGATCCCTCTTTTCCTTACTTATGCAGTCCAGGATGTAGTTGATATTATAATTACAGCTGAACTCTATGTTTATTTTCTGCATGATAATGTCCAACAGAGTACGTGAATATGGACAGTTAAAGAAGAGATGGTCTCTATCTTCTAAATGACTAAAGCATAAATTACACCGTTGGTCAATATTTGTATTCCATCTACTAATACGATCTTTTGTCTTCAATTTATCATGTATGGCCATTAGAGCACAAGTTGACATTTTCGGCGCACACCCTTTGCCCCATATGATTTTAGTCCAGAAAAGTTCTGGATTCTTGTTTCTAATTTGGTTCCATGCTGATTTTAGAGTAAATTGTCCGTTGTTACTGGGAGTCCATATCCAGTAGTCTTTTCCCATTTGTTGCTGAATGTTGATATTATGTATGTTTTGATGAAACTGAATAGGGATCCTCTCACCACATCCATGGCATTCCAGCCAATTTTTTCTAATAACGAGGAGCCGTTGATCCAGGGATCAAACCACAAATCTGTGGTGTCCCCATTGACAATATTTTTGTTAATAAGTCCTTTACACCACTGCCTTGCTCTAAGTAATGTATTCCAAGTATAAGATGCAGAGGGGTCTATGGTAGCAGTCCAAAAATTTGCATTTTTACAGTATTTAGTTTGAATCCATTGAGCCCATAGAGATGCACCATTAATAAATTTCCACGGCAGGTTTGTAGCCATTGCTTTTGAAATATCTTCAATTTTTCTTATACCAAATCCACCCTCATCTTTGGTTCTGCAAACATCTTCCCATTTCATTTGATGGACTTTAGATTTCCATAAAAAATTAGCACATAAAGATTTTATTCTTTGTGTTACCGTCAGTGGGAATTGTGTGAACTGAAGCCAGAACTGCAATGTAGGATGAATAACTGTCTTTATTAATTCAGCTCTACCACTGATGTTAAGCTTCTTGCTATGTCAATTATTAAACGTTTTTTTATTTTGTCTATCAACCAGCCAAAATCTCTTGCTCTTAGTTTGTTATTTGATAAAGGAATGCCCAAATAAATTATTGGCAGGTTGCCAATACTATAATTTAGAATGTGAGCAATTTGAGCTTTATTTGTGACTCCTTTGCTAAGAAATAGTGTGCTTTTGTTGTTGTTTAATTCCATCCCTGTTATGATGTTCAGGTCTTGAAAAACTTGCTTGATACACTTTGCATTTTCAATAGTAGCTTTGGTTAAGATGAGAATGTCATCTGCATACATCAAATGCGTAATCAAGGGTTCTGTTTGGTATATGGGGGTGATATTACCTTTGATGAATTCCATATCTAGATTAATTGTCAGAAATTCCATAGCTATGGCAAAAAAATATGGTGAGAAGGGGTCACCTTGTCATAATCCTCTTGAACGAGAGATGAAACCGATTGGTGACCCTTCTATTAATACCGAAAAGGTGGGAGTTGAGATACATTCGTATATAAGATCCACAAATGGCGTGGGAAAATTCATTGAGATCAGCATATGACGAATAAAAGCTCTATTAATTTTGTCATACGCCTTGTTCAGGTCAATTTTCAGACATAAGTTGTTAGATTTTTTTCTGTTAAAACCTCTAATCATTTCATAAGCCAAAAGGGAGTTTTCTGTGATATCTCTAGCAGGTATGAATGTGTTCTGATTATAAGAGATAAGATCATTCATAAATAACTTCATCCGGTTACAGAGAAGATTTGCTAGAATTTTATACGACACATTACACAAAGAGATTGGTCGAAAATCACTCATATCCACTGCATTTGGTTTTTTTGGGATGAGACAGATGAACGTGTGATTAATTTCTCTAATAATTTTCCCAGATTGAAGAACACTATTCATAGCATTCCATATATCATATTTGTTCTCAATGCATTTTGTAAAATTTGGTATTCATTCCATCTGGACCAGGGGAACTATTGTCATTAATCTGGAAAATTGCTTTTTTAACTTCCTCCATAAGAAAAGGCTTACAGAGTTTTATTTTTGCATTTTCCGATAAAAATTTCTTACAAGTTATGTCTGGAAATTGAAACGTGTCTATAGGCGATGAAAACAGATCTGAAAAATATTTTGTAGCCGAAAGAGCAATATTTTCTGATGCTGATGACCAAGATCCATTGTCATTGAGTATAAGATTACTCCCCCTTGTTGGGTTAATTTTATTGATTTTCGAGAAAAGAATTCTGTGGGTTTATCTCCTTTAGTCAACCAATTTATTTTCATTCTTTGTTCACTTTCTATCGCGATACTCCTCATTATATCATGTAACCGGCCATTTTTCGTACTATATTCATTGATAAGAAAATTATTTAAGGGATCTCGAACTAAAAGTTTATAAATATCATTGGTTTCTTCCTTTAACTTGTCTAGTTCATAGTACATATTGATTCTATTTGAGTTCCAAAGTTTCAGATTAACCTTTGCTGCTTTTAATTTGCAGAGGAGATTGTAGAGTGCATTGCCTGGAAACACCTGCTCCAAAGCTTGTTGAAGAGTGCTCTGATATCCTCGTTGGTGATGCCACGAATTGCTGTATTTGAAAGGTATTCTTCTTCTCATATTCTGATTAGAGAGCTTTATCATAACAGGAGTATGATCGCTAATGTAGTGATTACCAAAGTTTATTCCATAGTGTTTGAATTTTCCAGACCATAGATAATTTACAAAAACTCTATCAATTTTACTATGTATAGAGAATTGAGATCCTCCTCTCCATGTATAGTAATTTCCTGAAAATTCTGGTTCAAGTAGATTTGATTTGGTTATACAGTCCATAAAATCTTGGTCACCCATAACATTGCAGATACCATTATTCATTCTTTCAGTAGATGATAAGATAGCATTAAAATTTCTTGCTACAGTCCAAGGAAGGTTAACATTCATAGATAGGTCGATGATATAATCCCATAACTCTTTTCTCCTCATTTCCTCATTGTGAGCGTAAACAGACGTACGTATCACACTTAAGCTACTAGAGTTATGTAGGATACCACTAATGTATTGATCATTCGTGTGAAGAATAATATTAGACCACAGATTGGAATCCCAAATTGAAAGAATACGACTTTTCTGACCATCTAAAATGTTATGTGAGAATTTCCAGTTAGGTTGAACTTTTTTCATGAATCTATCAATATTATCCACTGACAGTTTATTTTCAAGAATACTAATAAAAGAAAACTTATTGCTACTCAATATTCTACTAATTTCCAATTGTTTGGCTGGGGCATTCATGCCTCTGATGTTTCAGAAAAGGAACTCCATCTATCGGTGGCTATCTGAGTTGCTACTATTTTCTAGGGAAGCAGCATTCCCCAATAATTTTGCTTTTTTCGAATTCTTGTTCTTTCCTTTTAATTGACTAATAATTGTATGCCATGTAGGATTGTCTACAACATCTAGGTTGATTGTGGCTTTGAATTCAAATGGTGTTTCATCTGTCCTAATTCTGCGCGTGTTGCTGGATTTGGGGGCTCGTGAAGAAGTGTTGATTTGCTCCGTGGACTCAGGCCTTCTGTCCACTTCCAGTTGGGTTTCGCACCCTGCATAAGAGACATCATTTACCACATCTATGACAATGTTTTTAGTTTGTAAAGTTGATTGTAATTCTATATTCATGTCTTTTGTGTTTGGATTTGTAATATTATTCAAACCAACAGAGTTTGAATGGACTGTTTGGATATCCTCAGAGTGAATTTGAGATGGTTCTATGTTATTTGTGAATTGTGGATTATTATCCGTTTGATTTTCTCCTACTGGAAACTCTGTTATCATTGGAGAAACAGGCGGAACTTCTTTAATACTATGATTGTTGTTTTGCCCATTCTCTTTAACGTTCCCATTGATATCAATCATCATGTCAGAATTATCTTCATTAGATGTTACTGTGCTCGTTTTTGGTTGCCACACTTTATTAAATTGACAGTTCATCTCAGCATGCCCAAAGCTTGAACACTTTGTACATAACGATGGCTTCCATTCATAGTTCACTTCTTGCCAAATCATTTTATCGTCTTCAGTTATTACGGGAATTTTGTTAGGAAATTTAAAAGAGTTATTTATCTCAATTAGCACTCTCGCATAAGAAATTTTGATTACCTTCAGTAAATTTACCCATTCTAATTGAAGAACCGAGAACCGAGGCAATACGACTAATTCCTTCTTCTGTCCAATAATCAAGGGGAAGGTTAGGGAGTCGTATCCAAATCGGGATTGTGTGCAAAAGTTCTTTATTGAGTTGCATTCCCAAAGACCATCTCTTCATCATCATCAACTTTTTATTATAGAAATATGGACCACCTTCTAGAATTTTGTCACAGTCTTGTTTTTTGTTGAATTTTATCATGTAGAAACCGTTTTCTTTGGAGTAAATTGAGAATTCATCATCTGGCTTCCAGACTCTAAGAATGTAATCTTCGAAGTATGGATAGTATGGTTTAGGACCAACAACGTATACTACTATTGCATTGTCCCATTGCTTTTTCGCTTTTATCACAACTTCTTCCGACATTTTGGCACATTGAACGGAATTTAATTCACGGGGTTGATATAAAATTTTAATGGGATAGAAACGGAATGTTGTTGCCTTTAACCACTTCGTTCCACGTCCGACTAGATGTGGTAGAGAAATTCCACATATTCTGACCTGATTTGTTTAACTTATGTGGGGAATGGACATCATTATTATTGGCTGAGTTCAGATTAATTTTACTCATATTGGGGTCTGTGGGTTGACGAGGAAGATTTACAGATTTATGAGGGGATTTTCAACCTTCCAAAACACTAGTCGTTGACTGAGACAAATTATTTGGAGCACGCTTCCATTTTCTTCGAACCACCGTGGTGAATCCATTGTTGTCAATAGGGGATTGGATTGTAGATGTAAGCGGTTGGAATCCAGGAGGAGGATCCACGGATATAGACGGTAGATCTGGAGGACGGCTGGGTTGAGGGGCCGCCGGCAAGGGCGCAGCCACCAGTAACGTGGAGGAAAGGGGGTTGACTCGGCAGATTATGGGCTGTGAAAATTTTGGAGAGAGGCGGCTAAATTTCGCATTTCAAACTCGGTTAACTTAATTTATTATTATTATTATTCAAACTCGGTTAACTTAATTATATTATTATTATTATTATAAACTTAGTTAGATTTTATAAACTAAGTTAATTTATCATCAATCATTATTTATAAATCTTTGTTAAATTAGTTATATTATTATTATTTATAAAATTAAGTTAACTTAAACTTAGTTAACTTTTATTAACTTGGTTAAATTAGTTAATTTATTATTATTATTACTAAAACTCGGTTAATTTAATTATATTATTATTATTATTATAAACTTAGTTAATTTTTATAAACATAGTTAATTCATCATCATCATCATCATAATCATTGTTATTATTTATAAAACTTTGTTAAATTAGTTATATTATTATATATAAAATTTAGTTAGCTTAAACTTAATTAATTTTATAAAACTTGTTTAATTTTAACAAAACTTAGTTAATTTTTATTAACTTGGTTAACTTAGTTAATTTATTATTATTATTATTATTATTATTATTATAAAACAAGGTTAATTTAATTGTATTATTATTAGTATTATTATTATTAATATAAATTTGCTTAATTTTATAAACTTAGTTAATTCATCATCGTTGTCATCATTATTATTTATAAAACTTAGTTAATTTTATTATTATTATTATTAAAACTCAGTTAACTTAATTATATTAGTACTACTACTACTATTATTAGCTTAGTTATTTTTTATAAACTTAGTTAACTCATCATCATCATCATCATTATTTATAAAACTTTGTTAAATTAATTATATTATTATTATTTACAAAATTTAGTTAACTTAAACTTAGTTAATCTTATAAAACTTGTTTAATTTTAACCAAACTTAGTTAATTTTATTAACCTGGTTAACTTAGTTAATTTTATTATTATTATTATTATTATTATTAAAACTTAATTAACTTAATTATGTCATTACTACTACTACTACTATTATTATAAACTTAGTTAATTCATCATCACCATCGTTATTTATAAAACTCGTTAAATTAGTTATATTATTATTATTATTATTATTTATAAAACTTAATTAACTTAAACTTAGTTAATTTTATAAAAATTGTTTAATTTAACAAAAATTAGTTAATTTTTATTAACTTGGTTAACTTAGATAATTTACTATTATTGTTATTATTATTAGAACTTAGGCGACTTAATTATTATTATTATTATTATTACTATTACTACTACTACAAACTTAGTCAATTTTTATAAACTTCGTTAATTTTTATAAACATAGTAAATTTATATGTACATTGTTAGTTCATCATCATCATTATTAATAAAACTCTGTTAAGTCATTATATTATTATTATTTATAAAATTTAGTGAACTTAAACTAAGTTAATTTTATAAACATTTATGAATACTTTAATATATTGCAAGGAAGCAGTTAAATATATCTTATGGTTAATGGAATGTAGCAACTAAGCGGCCAACCAATTAGTTATGCTACAATGAAATAAAAAGAATCAAAAGTACCTAGAATATATGTTGTTGTGCCTCCCTGGACAGTGTAACATCCTTATCTCAAAATGAGTTCACCATTATAATATCGCTGCACAAAGAAAATTGCATTCCTCCTTAGTTTTAGCAGCAAATCATCTTCTTTTTTTATAGACAATGCTGAACTTAAAACTGAATGAAAGCTTATGTAAGCTATAGTTTACTTAACATTGAGTCCTTAAGGATAAAAAATGTGTAACAATTTTGTTTAGCTATGGAAAATATGACACCATCTATTTAGTAAACAAATATGAAAAACTTATGATATGAGGAGATATTAATGAGTATCTTAGCTGCATCTCACATGGCTTCAAATATCTACAATCCAACAAAGAAAAAATTGTGAACTGGCACAAAATTGGTCTAAATAAAGTTGGATGTTATATTATTGAAAAAATTAGGAATAATCACCATACAAACCATAATATACCTTACTATTTCTCACTTACCCTTCAAAGATCACACCTGCCAGTATCTTGTCCAACTGCACCCCTGCTACTTCATCTCGAATAACAACCCAAAGACCCTCGACCTCCTTCACAAATACAACATTTGCAGCCTACAACCTATTAAAACTACCACCAATGACCTAAAAAATCCTCCCTGAGCAGTTATGCATCAACCATTTACCAAACCCAACCTACCGCCAAAATCCACTACGGTAACAACCCTAATTTTAGCGATTACCTGAGAATATTAAATTATAACGGCGGTTATAATTTAATAGTGTAAATTAATAACTAATGAGGAATTTAAATTGTTTATTGGGAATAAACAATATATTTGAGGATAAAAATAAGAAAATATTCTGAAAACTTTATTAAGATGATTTGAGAAAAAAAAATGAGGAAAATGTGTTTTATTTAGAATTAATGCAATAATTTTGTTAATTATTGCTATTTACTTCTTTTAATGATTTTTAAAAGAAGTGATTAACTTTAAAATGAGATATATTCATAATAATGATGGAATTGAGTTTAAAAATATAATTTAAGTGTAAAACTATATTTGTAAAGGGTTATAAAATTTTATTACACAAAAATATTATTTTTGTGTAATTTATAATGTTAATTACAATGGAATTTGTAATTTAAGATGTAAATTTGTTATTTATAAAAAGGAAAAGAAATACGATGATAAAAATTTTTAAAATATAAATAATCTTTATTTTGAGTATATAACATTTTATCATCATGAATATGAAGTTTTATAAATTTTTGATATGAAATAAAGTTGAATAGATGATTGAATTTGAAGGTGTGCATTGTTAACATGTAACTAAGTGATTAATTTATAACCTAAGCTAATTTTCTTGAAAAATTGGACTCTAGCCCATTAACATACTTCACTTGGCCTGTTAGCAAAGAAATAAGAAACATATTTCTCTTCCTAAAACATCAGTACGTTCATTCTCCTTCTCAAAAAAAAAACATTCATCTTCCTAAACCCTAGTTCCTAATTTCAAAATTCAAAGCTCAAATCAAAGGGATTTTGTCCAATAATGTAGAGTAAGTGTTTTAAACTCCATCTCTATCCTTTAGAACTCTAAAAGAATGATTTTGATCCCCTTTTTGATCAAATTGCTTGCTGTCCAAATTTTGTTCTTGAGTTTTTTTGGTGATTTTGGAGAAGCTAAGAGGTTAGCAAGGCTTAAAAGAGGATTTAACAAGCTATAGGAAAGTAAAAGGTGAGTTAATCACCCACACTACTACCTTTAATCTATGAGAAAAATTTTCAGTTGATAATTGAATTGAATTGAATTGGATGGTTTGATGATTGAATTGCTTTCAAATTAGTTGTGAATTGGTTGCTTGAATTTGAATGATTGCATGGTTGTAGTTTGCTGAAGATTGTTTGTAAAAATATCGCTGCAGTAAAACAGTGATATCTTAGTTCCAATTTATCCAAATTAGCTCAATCTTTTTGCAGTTGAAAGACCATTCTATTTGGTACAAGTTTTCTTTTAATCACTTTAAGAAATTCCGTGGTTTAGAGGGTCGAAATTGGGTTTGAAACCGATGTACACAGCTCTGCTCTGTGCAATATTTTTGTTGAAACCTGATATTGAAATCACCATAACTTTGAAATGGTAGATCGAAATTGAGTTAGGTTTTTTCAGTCGGAAGATGCTTTTATAAAGAACAACTTTTATGTTCATTACTTTTTGTAATTAAGCTGTTTACTAAGAGTAACTTGAGTTTGAAGAAGATGTAACCTTTCTGTCCTGTGTTTTAATCTTAGCTTTGAAACACAGAAATTATTTTAGGCATATCTTTCTAGTTTCTTATCGGATTTGGATAATTTTTGAGGTCCCGGAAAGCTTATTTTATATGAGACAACTTTACTGTTGAACACATTTGCATATTTTGAGAATAAATTGATCAAAATGCTGTTGCAAACTCTCAACTCTGTCACTTTAGTAATTATGTTATCCAAACCGAACACAGTTAGTAAATTGATCATATCTTCCTTGTTTCTTGTCGGATTTGGATGATTTTTTTAAGTTCCGGAAAGCTTATTTTATGTGTGACAACTTTCCTGTTGAACATATTTGCATATTTTGAGTATAGGTTGATCGAAGCTATTTGAGATTATTGATTCTGAGTTGTTTTGCCATTTTATGGCGTATTTTGAGTTTTATAATTTCTATTTATTGGAATTATTTTAGATGGCCAATATTTGGCAAGCATTATGGTTTGAGATCTCCTATGTAGGAGTATGATCGATGAGAACCATCACAATGTTTTATTTACTTGCCAATGACATAAGGCAAGTCTTGAGTTTATGATTTCATATTTTGAGATATATGGTTTATGAGAAACCATCATGATGTTTTTCACTTGTCGATGAAATGAGACAAGATATGATGCCATTTAATACTTATCGATGAGATGAGATAAGTATGGTATCTCTTATCACTCGCCAATGAGACTAGGCGAGATATAATTTTCTGAGTTTTATGATGTTTTTAGTGTGGCATCGACTAACGGCTAGTAAACCGCTAAGTGCGAATGTGTGGTATGGGACACACGTTAACACTTTTCGGGTTCCTATCCGTGAGTTTGTGACACATTCACGATGTTTACCTAACAGAACTGCTATGAGAGGTGTCAGCGACCTTGTCATGAGGACGAACTACTTTGGAGGTGTTAGCGACCTTTGTTAGGGATGACAAAATGGCTTGGAAAGGTGTCAACGACTTTTTCATGAGGACGAACTGCTTTGGAAAGGTGTCAGCAACCTTGTCATGGGGACGAACTGCTTTGGAAAGGTGTCAGCGACCTTGTCATGAGGACGAACTGCTTTGGAAAGGTGTCAGCGACCTTGTCATGAGGACAAACTGCTTTGGAAAGGCGTCAGCGACCTTGTCATGAGAACGAACTACTTTGGAAAGGTGTCAGCGACCTTGTCATGAGGACGAACTGCTTTGGAAGGTGTTAGCGACCTTGTCTAAGGCTTCAGTCGTCTGAGTTTAGCACGTGCATCATTGCCTCGGTATTGTATTTAGGGATATGGCCAATCTGCGTTTTATGAGTTTTTAATTCACCGTTTTTGGCGCATTAGTGTTAAGATTTTCTGAGTTTTGAACATGCATCGAATTCTCTATTGAATTTGAGATTTTATGAGTTTGAATTCGTATCGAGTTCCATGAGTTTTTATGATTGAGATGTATGTGTGAGATTTAGCCGCCTTGGCCTACTTATGCGTTTGAGATCTCACATTCTTATGGAGTTGTCTTGTGTTGCTTTCATGAATTCTATTTGTGATTGAGATGAGTTTTCTCCTTTTCGGAGTAATGGTTCATCGAACCATTTGAGTTTTGCTTGAGTTTTATATGAGTTGATTTGAGTTCATTATGGGTTATCGCTAATGATATGAGGCACTTGTGTTTTATTTGAGTATTGAGTTTGAGTTACCTCTTTCGAGGTATTTAGTCACTTAGGTAGCGTTTGTTACTTAAGTATTGAGCTATGAGTTATCTAATCCTTCTCCTCATTCGAGAAGAAGTATCACTATATCCATTCTGCTTCAAATTATCAATATTGATTGATTTGTGTAGCTAGACTGACCCGCGTATTTATACTCGGGTCAGACCGAGTTATTTAGAGTATCATCTATTGGACTTAGCTTGAAGTTGGTGTTGGATATCATCTCTTCTTTCGCTTGAGTAGTTTATTTCTTTCGCATACTCTGATGTTTTTACATTTGATTTGATGCATATGGTGTGGTCGAGTACCACCTTTATTGTATTTATATTGTATTATACTAAACATGTATCAGTGTATATGTGTGTGTATATATATATATATATATGATGTCGATTACTGTTCTATGATGTGCTTTACATTTAGTTATTGTATTTTGTTCTGATAGATCCGTCAACCACCTATAGTTTTGGATTAAACATTTACTATGTATGTCGATCTATTGAGATAGAAAAAAAAATTATATTGCATTTATCGACGTATTCAGTAGATGTTTAAGACAAAGTTATAAATGGTCACCCTTAACTAGCCCTATTCTCCGCTTTAGTAGACGGAATTACTCGTTACTAAGGTGGGTCTCGGGGTGGATCGTTACAGGTTGGTATCAGAGCTGTGGTCAGAACAAAGTAGAATAAACATAGAACAGTATGTATATCACGATACGTCGAAGTACAGTACGAGTGAATCATTGTCCTTTATTCGAGATTGTTTTCGAATCGTGCTTTAATTCTTTTTCATGTATTAGGATATGTTGAGATGGAATATGTCTAGGAATATGTATATTATATTCTGTAGTATTCCATAATAGAGTTTGGGTGTCATATTATCTTATAAATAATCTTATTTAGGATTATTGTATTCTTATTTTTGTCGATACGAGTGAGTTCATATCGATGGAGCTAATTGATTTCTTTGAAGCATTCTTGTTGTATTCCTTTAAAAGTTGTGAACCCTATTAAGGGGTCCACAACGATTGGCTTGTTGTGAGCATTCCGAGTTTTCTATTTGTTGCTGCTTTAGTGAGTATTTGTTTATTACTCACTATATTGAGATGTATTTGATTTGAGATGGATTGACTTATTTGATGTTAAGTCCGATCCTTTTTGTTGTTATAGGATCCTACAATTATTTAGGCATCCTAATTTGATTGTTTTATTATTTCTATCACTTTGGAATGTTAATAATGATTCCGAAGTTTCTGTATTCACTCTTGAGTATCGAGATGTTGATGATATATCTCGAATTCCAATCAAGGTGACTTTGTTGATTTTTGTGAGTCCGTTTGGATTTGACATCCAATCAGGCAATCGAATGTTGAGGTAACCTTATTCCTGGCTCTTAGCTCTTCGATTATCCTTCCACAAGGATATCCACTAATGAATGAGGTGAGTTTCTAGATTATTCGAGTTCGATTGAGTTTATCATTCAGTTTCTTTAAATATCCTTTTCGAATACTCAATCGGTGTTATCCTTTACAACATTACTTTGTTTGAAGTAATGATTTGTGGTTTGTATGCTTCTTTTCCTTCGAGGAGAATATATGGCTTATCTTTGGTCTTGATGATTTCCGAGAGTGGCTCATCCTCATGTAGGAGTTGACGAACACTCCATCTCCTTCTGTTGATTTTGTGAATCGCGTACTCTAGGAATATCTCGATGCATTCTCTTAATGTTCTTTGGTTTGAGTTTTTGAAGCCATATATATGAGTTTTAAAAAGAGAAATTGGAATTTTGAGGTATTTTAAAAATCAAAGAATGTTTTGAGAATATATTTATATGAGCAGTATTCTTTCATAGAAATAATTTGAGAGTGTTGGGTTATCCATCGAGTAGTTAAGAGTTCTGGTCGATACGCCTGATCAACGTTATCGATAGGAATCTCCTAAATGCTATGATGAGGCAATCAAACACGATGATTTGTGTTTTAAGGATTGAGATTTTGAAAACAATATTTTGATATTAAATATTAAATTTATTTTTGAATGGTAATTGCAGCCATTGATTTTAGAGATGAGTAATAGAGTGGCAAGGCAGTTTTGATCGTTCGGTCAACTCTGCAGCCAACGGATATATTTATTTATTTATTAGAGACTCAATGGAGAGGCAATGCCATTTATTTATTTTTAAATTATAAAGATGAGAATATAAATGAGATTATTGTAGAGCTGTGCTTTATTGGAAGTATATATTTTGAGATTTTAGAATCTATATTATATACATTGAATGTTTTAAGGGAAGAGTATAATAAGAGAATTTGAAGATTGTTTTAAAAACTATTTAGGTGATTTAATAGAAGAGTAAAGAAAATTTAAACCCATAATTTATTTTTAGGAATATTATTAGAGATTTACAAAATTCTTTGGAAATTAATTTTGAAGTAAGAGATGAAATTTGAATTTTAACTTTGAGTTTTAAATTACTTACTAAGTAATATAGTAAAGAGTTTGAGAAATTTTCAAATGTTGAAAATTGAGATTTTAAAATTTAAAAGATGTTGAGATTTAAAATTATAAATATCTTGGATTAAAAGATAATTTAAGCTTATATCCTCGTTCTTGAGTATATTCTATCTTTGAGCTATTATTATCGACGTGCATTTTTCGCAGTCATTCGAGTTTGGTGGCCTTTTGAGAAGCCATCTTGTGATTTATTTATCTTGTCTATTGTGTCTACCCTATTGTGAGGATGTTCTTTCCGCATATTTATGCAGAAAATCTTATTGATGTTCTTCTCTACTGCTTAGACTTCGGGTTTAAGTGAGTTTGATCCCGACTCTTTTGTAGATTTTTATGAAATCAATCATTTTCGATTGATTAATTGTGGAGCATCTTATTGAGTTTTGATCGAAGACGGGATATCTTTGAAATTCTTTCGAGTTACTTGGAAAATTCAATGGTCGACTAATCACCATTTTAGCATTTGATGAGCCATTGGATTAACCAAGTGAGTTTTTGATTATTTCTTTCGACCATTCTATATTGAGAGTATGAATGATTTGGAATTCAAGCATGTCTTTATCCTACGATGATTGTATCTTTTATGTTGTTTACAGCTCTTTTTCAAGAAAATTGCGGGGACGCAATTTTTGTAAGAGGGGGAGTCTGTAACAACCCTAATTTTATTGATTACCTGAGAATATTAAATTATAACGGCGGTTATAATTTAATAGTGTAAATTAATAACTAATGAGGAATTTAAATTGTTTATTGGGAATAAACAATATATTTGAGGATAAAAATAAGAAAATATTATGAAAACTTTATTAAGATGATTTGAGAAAATAAAATGAGGAAAATGTGTTTTATTTAGAATTAATGCAATAATTTTGTTAATTATTGCTATTTACTTCTTTTAATGATTTTTAAAAGAAGTGATTAATTTTAAGATGAGATATATTCATAATAATGATGGAATTGAGTTTAAAAATATAATTTAAGTGTAAAACTATATTTGTAAAGGGTTATAAAATTTTATTACACAAAAATATTATTTTTGTGTAATTTATAATGTTAATTACAATGGAATTTGTAATTAAAGATGTAAACTTGTTATTTATAAAAAGGAAAAGAAATGCGACGATGAAAAGTTTAAAAAATATAAATAATCTTTTATTTTGAGTATATAACATTTTATCATCATGAATATGAAATTTTATAAATTTTTGATATGAAATAAAGTTGAATAGATGATTGAATTTGAAGGTGTGCATTGTTAACATGTAACTAAGTGATTAATTTATAACCTAAGCTAATTTTCTTGAAAAATTGGACACTAGCCCATTAACATACTTCACTTGGCCTGTTAGCAAAGAAATAAGAAACATATTTCTCTTCCTAAAACATCAGTACGTTCATTCTCCTTCTCAAAAAAAAAAACATTCATCTTCCTAAACCCTAGTTCCTAATTTCAAAATTCAAAGCTCAAATCAAAGGGATTTTGTCCAATAATGTAGAGTAAGTGTTTTAAACTCCATCTCTATCCTTTAGAACTCTAAAAGAATGATTTTGATCCCCTTTTTGATCAAATTGCTTGCTGTCCAAATTTTGTTCTTGAGTTTTTTTGGTGATTTTGGAGAAGCTAAGAGGTTAGCAAGGCTTAAAAGAGGATTTAGCAAGCTATAGGAAAGTAAAATGTGAGTTAATCACTCACACTACTACCTTTTATCTATGAGAAATTTTTTTAGTTGATAATTGAAATGAATTGGATGGTTTGATGATTGAATTGCTTTCAAATTAGTTGTGAATTGGTTGCTTGAATTTGAATGTTTGCATGGTTGTAGTTTGCTGAAGATTGTTTGTAAAAATATCGCTGCAGTAAAACAGTGATATCTTAGTTCCAATTTATCCAAATTAGCTCAATCCTTTTGCATTTGAAAGATCATTCTATTAGCTACAAGTTTTCTTTTAATCACTTTAAGAAATTCCATGGTTTAGAGGGTCGAAATTGGGTTTGAAACTGATGTACACAGCTCTGCTCTGTGCAATATTTTTGTTGAAACCTGATATTGAAATCACCATAACTTTGAAATGGTAGATCGAAATTGAGTTAGGTTTTTTCAGTCGGAAGATGCTTTTATAAAGAACAACTTTTATGTTCATTACTTTTTGTAATTAAGCTATTTTCTAAGAGTAACTTGAGTTTGAAGAAGATGTAACCTTTTTGTCCTATGTTTTAATCTTAGCTTTGAAACATAAAAATTATTTTAGACATATCTTTCTAGTTTCTTATCGGATTTGGATGATTTTTGAAGTTCCGGAAAGCTTATTTTATATGTGACAACTTTACTGTTGAACACATTTGCATATTTTGAGAATAAATTGATCAAAATGCTGTTGCAAACTCTCAGCTCTGTCACTTTAGTAATTATGTTATTCAAACCGAACACAGTTAGTAAATTGATCATATCTTCCTTGTTTCTTGTTGGATTTGGATGATTTTTTTAAGTTTCGAAAAGCTTATTTTATGTGTGACAACTTTCCTGTTGAACACATTTGCATATTTTTAGTATAGGTTGATCGAAGCTATTTGAGATTATTGATTCTGAGATGTTTTGCCATTTTATGGCGTATTTTGAGTTTTATAATTTCTATTTATTGGAATTATTTAAGATGGCCAATATTTGGCAAGCATTATGGTTTGAGATCTCCTATGTAGGAGTATGATCGATGAGAACCATCACGATGTTTTATTTACTTCCCAATGACATAAGGCAAGTCTTGAGTTTATGATTTCATATTTTGAGATTTATGGTTTATGAGAAACCATCATGATGTTTTTCACTTGTCGATGAGATGAGACAAGTTATGATGCCATTTAATACTTATCGATGAGATGAGATAAGTATGGTATCTCTTTATCACTCGCCAATGAGACTAGGCGAGATATAATTTTCTGAGTTTTATGATGTTTTTAGTGTGGCATTGACTAACGGCTAGTAAACCGCTAAGTGCGAATGTGTGGTATGGGACACACGTTAACACTTTTCGGGTTCCTATCCGTGAGTTTGTGACACATTCACGATGTTTACCTAACATAACTGCTGTGAGAGGTGTCAGCGACCTTGTCATGAGGACGAACTGCTTTGGAGGTGTCAGCGACCTTATCATGATGACAAACTGCTTTGGAGAGGTGTTAGCGACCTTGTCATGAGGACGAACTGCTTTGGAAAGGTGTCAGCGACCTTGTCATGGGGACGAACTGCTTTGGAAAGGTGTCAGCGACCTTGTCATGGGGACGAACTGCTTTGGAAAGGTGTCAGCGACCTTGTCATGAGGACAAACTGCTTTGGAAAGGTGTCAGCGACCTTGTCATAAGAACGAACTGCTTTGGAAAGGTGTCAGCGACCTTGTCATGAGGACGAACTGCTTTGGAAGGTGTTAGCGACCTTGTCTAAGGCTTCAGCCGTCTGAGTTTAGCACGTGCATCATTGCTTCGGCATTGTATTTAGGGATATGGCCAATCTGGGTTTTATGAGTTTTTAATTCACCGTTTTTGGTGCATTAGTGTTAAGATTTTCTGAGTTTTGAACATGCATCGAATTCTCTATTGAATTTGAGATTTTATGAGTTTGAATTCGTATCGAGTTCCATGAGTTTTTATGATTGAGATGTATGTGTGAGATTTAGCCGCCTTGGCCTACTTATGAGTTTGAGATCTCACATTCTTATGGAGTTGTCTAGTGTTGCTTTCATGACTTCTATTTGTGATTGAGATGAGTTTTCTCCTTTTCGGAGTAATGGTTCATCGAACCATTTGAGTTTTGCTTGAGTTTTATATGAGTTGATTTGAGTTCATTATGGGTTATCGCTAATGATATGAGGCACTTGTGTTTTATTTGAGTATTGAGTTTGAGTTTACCTCTTTCGAGGTATTTAGTCACTTAGGTAGCGTTTGTTACTTAAGTATTGAGCTATGAGTTATCTAATCCTTCTCCTCATTCGAGAAGAAGTATCACTATATCCATTCTGCTTCAATTTATCAATATTGATTGATTTGTGTAGCTAGACTGACCCGTGTATTTATACTCGGGTCAGACCGAGTTATTTAGGGTATCATCTATTGGACTTAGCTTGAAGTTGGTGTTGGATATCATCTCTTCTTTCGCTTGAGTAGTTTATTTCTTCCGCATACTCTGATGTTTTTACATTTGATTTGATGTATATGGTGTGGTCGAGTACCACCTTTATTGTATTCATATTGTATTGTACTAAACATGTATCAATGTATATGTATATATATATATGATGTCATTACTGTTCTGTGATGTGCTTTACATTTAGTTATTGTATTTTGTTCTGATAGATCCGTCAACCACCTATAGTTTTGGATTAAACATTTACTATGTATGTCGATCTATTGAGATAGAAAAAAAATTATATTGCATTTATCGACGTATTGAGTAGATGTTTAAGACAAAGTTATAGATGGTCGCCCTTAACCAGCCCTATTCTCCGCTTTAGTAGACGGAATTACTCGTTAATTCTCTTTACTAAGGTGGGTCTCGGGGTGGGACGTTACAACTACCATACTTCATCCAACCTCCATCTATAAACAACCCCATGCAACATACCCCTTAACCAGCATATCCCTATACCTCTCCTACTCATTACATTCAACAACACTGTAGGAAATAAACTTCTACTTGCAACATCAAATCGTCACAATCGCAACTTCATTAATCATTATCTCTTCACTGAAATTGCAAGTTACCAGCCAGAACCTTCATTACCATCTCCTCTCTGTCTCCATAAACCATCAGCAACTTTAAACTCTAAACTTCCCACAACTTCGTCCTTCACATCTCGAACAACCTACCATCGAACAACTTCAAGCAAATGACCAAAAATTTACCAACCAAAGATGCCTAAAACATCCACTCATTCACCGTCCAAACAGCGGCAGCAATGTTTCACTCCACTCAACCAACATCAGTTTAACCTTCATCAACCCAAAGTGGCGTTCAATTTATCGCCACCCACCACCACTATCGCAAAAAACCTAAAAACATATCAATCTACAACCCAAAATCACTATACAAGCCCAATTGCCTTCATTAATTGCTCTTTTGAACCTATTGTTGTCGCAAAGTGCTCCAGGTACGTAGACAATGCATACTCTACTGCACCACCACCAACAATTACCTATATCATTAATTGCTAATTATTGATTAGTTTAGATCTGCATGATACAATGGAATAGAGGTTATGATTATATGAGGATAGGAAACACGTGAAGTTAAGACAGAGGGGATGTAAACTCGTTTAGGTGTACAATTATGAGATACATGTGCAGGTGTAATTTTTATAGTCAAAAATTTAGAAATTGGACTCTGTATATGGAGATGCCCACAAGTTTGTGGTCACTATTTTAATATTATTTCCCTCTTTTATATATGCACTACAAACCTATTGGACATTACAACATCTTGATTTAGAACTCATCCTTTGTTTCCAAAACTAATATAAGCTAAACACAGATAAACCAAACTCTAATCTCTAAACTTATGAGAAAATACAAACTAATCATACTAATGAATTAACCATTGTCATTGAAATTTTATAATTACAATGTCTTCTATGTTTTTTGACATAGAAAACATCGTAAATCTCGCAATTTTCTTTACTCTTTAGCATAACGCTTACTATGAACAACAACCTGAATTTATGATTTTTTTATTTGCAAAATTTCATAATATCTTATTCTAGTTGGTGGAAAGGAAAAGTGATCATGTGTAAGTTGGTAGTACCTTCATATTTTAATACATATTACATCTAATAACATTGCAACTACATAATAAAATTAAAGATGCAAACTGTAAATTTTCGAAATAATTAACCCTTGATCCTTGCATTATTCAATACCCTGATCCAAAGTATCCTTCTATAACAATAATATTATAGAATAGTAGTATAAAAAATTATCTCTTAAACTTTTCAGCTAAGCTATCCACTTAAAAAAATAACGTCTCTTGTCTAACAACTAGACTCGTATTTTATCATAAACAATATGTAGTGGAAATGAAATAAACTAAACTAGAGACTTGTCCGTCAGAAATTAAAATATCCTTGAAACTTAGACCGAATACCTGAATGAACTTTTTTTTTTCATTTTTTGAATATATGAGGATAAATCAAATGCTTCTTTGGCATTTTATTGTATAGCACCTTGCTACCAGACGGCTTCAACTTCAAGGCCCCGACTCTTCAGGTAGTAGAGTTTGAACCAAGGAAAACTCCAGATCCAAGACAAGCAAGCACCAAGCAGACATGGCATCAACATCCCGACAAAAGCTCAGACATGGTAGAGAAAAACTGAAGCCTAGAATGTTGATAGTAGGCTTCATGAGTCGATGATAACTATTACAAACTTGAAGCGAGATTCACAGCACCAGTTTTGGAATTGAGCGAGCTTGTGAGTCGGTGAGTTCAAGGAAACGAGGCAAGTCTCAGATTAAATCCGAAAGAAGCAAATTAACCAAAAAAAATTAATTTTTTTGTAGAGGTAGATCTGAAGATAAAGAGGTTGGAACAAACTTATTTGAGAAGGAGTATTACACTCGTGGGAAAATACTCATGTGAAAGAAAGAAAGACAAGGGTGGCCAAAAAAAAGATTGGCCAAAATTTTACCAAATTATCGGCGGGAATCATTAGTAGCATTGGGTTATTTATTTTTGTTCCCCTAAATAAACTGTAGTTGCACGTAGATTAAAACGCAGCCAATTAATGCAATTAATAACAAGGTTTCTTGTAGTGATGTCAGACTCAAACCATTGACAAAGGAGGATTGTAATGGGGTAAACAAGAAAAAGAATAGAAATAAATAAAACAACATAAAATCTCACAGCGGAATGACAAAATATAATAATTAAATAAAAGTTCATGAAGCTATTTTACAAATACATTTGATTATACCTTTACAATACAAATCAGAGGACATACAACAGTAATAAATAAATAATGCAGCGGAACAACATAATGCAGTGAAATAAATATAATAAATAATAAAGGTATACTAAATCTTCATCTTCGTTCTCTAGAAAATGGTCTTTAATACATTGAAAAGCTCAGATAGACCCGAGCGAATTGAAAAGACAAAACTCTCGAGTTAGAACTAAAAGGTCTTGTGTAAGTTAAATCAACAATAAATAAATATGATTGCAATAGCGTGAGAGATGTTTATGGAATTTGACATCTCTTATCCAGTGTCCAATACAAGTGCAATAATTTAAAAGATGTTCAAGATTCCATCTCCTAAGGATCCGTTAAACTATTTACATACATAGTACAATACGCTATTATAGTAGTGTCTACAGTAAAGTAAAGTATTAATAGCGTTAAGGCGTTACCCATATCCCCCTTAACACATTTTTCTACATTCCCGTTGTCTATACACTACCGTAATTCCTCCGTAAAATAGAGGGTCATCAGAGGGTACTCCATAAGTAATGTACAAACCAAACTCGTAGAAGGCGTGATAAGGCATGTGACAAGGCATGAGAGGCAATGCCAAGGTAGGATTCTACCGTTTGCACTCTTGACTAGTGGTAACGGCTAGCACCTACTACCGCCCACCTTGGAACACACTTCCACAATCAAAATTGAGGGGTGGCCACCAAATAAATAACAAATTCATAATATGGTATCGAAGGAATGTGGCCGATTGGACGAGCAACCTCATTTTGCCCGGTATAGCTCCTGTTTTAGCCACATCAAGCTGACTCATGGGAGTCAACGCTATGTAAATACCTCTTACAGAATCGTTCACCAAACCATCCTACTCCATTCTAGAATCTCCACCACATACACAGTCTTAAAGTGGTTTTCGATATGGGCAGAGAGTATGACAATATCCGATTCCTATCTCTTTAACAACCAAACACTTATTTCACACCGGATGGTTCGTTTACATTTTCAAAAATCAATTCATAATTGATATCAAAATATCATATTTCATTCAAACACATCACTTTCAAAATCATATTCACTTTCGAGATCATATTGATAAAATAGGTTAAATCTTCATTTTAAAATCATCATATTTACTCAGAATATGTAATTTTACTAGAAAATATCATTTTTAAATCCCAACTTAGGTTATAACATCATTTAACCGTATAATCTTTTAAATCAAAGATTTAAATATAAACACTTCCTCTTTACACAGTCTGAAATTCGAAAAAATTTAAATAGTCATAAATAGTTTAAATACGTAAATAGTTTTAACAGTTTAAAAAAATAGTTTTAAAATAGATTAAAAATAGTTTTAATAGTTAAAATAGTTTAAAATACTTTAAATAGTTTTAAATGGTTTAAATATTTTAAAATACATTAAAATAGTTTAGAATACTGTAAAATAGTTTAAAATAGTTTAAAATAGTTTAAAATACTTTAAAATAGTTTTAAATGGTTTAAAATAGTTAAATAGGTTTAATATAGTTTACTATAAAATGGTTTGAAAATTTAAATAAATCCGAGTTTAAAATAATATATTTCACAATAGTTTACATTAAAATAATTAATTTGAAGTTAAAATCAAATTTACACTATTTCTTTCATTTCATTTCAACACATGACCATGTCCAACTTCAAATCAACAAATTTAGTTTTTGTCTTTCAATCTATATTTTCATTTAAAACCATTTAATCAATATCGATTTCAAATCCATGTTCGAACTATACATTCAAACCATATTCAAATTTAGTAGATTTCAAAGTTTAAATATTCAATTATTTCAATAACTCAATTTCAATAAATTTCATTTATATTTCAAGATTCAACTTTGAAATTTCAATTCAAATCTCTTTAAACAATTCATTTGGGCCAATTTTGACAT
The DNA here is from genome assembly GCA_030765085.1 of Allium cepa. NCBI lineage: Eukaryota > Viridiplantae > Streptophyta > Magnoliopsida > Asparagales > Amaryllidaceae > Allium > Allium cepa. Next base: position 307,684,155 of record CM060929.1, read on the forward strand.
TTAAAGCTTGGATTCTTGAAAATAATCCCGTTTATATAAATCAATTTTCATTTCAAAATATCATTTAACTGGATTCAAAATTTAAGGATTTAAAATCATTTAATTTAACCAATCCGATGTCCGTATATAGTTTTTTACTCTATGGTCAAGTGATACGGACATATATCATTTCGATCCGCAATAAATTTAAATTTACAGGTATGTGTCATTTCAATCCGCAATCTCGAATTAACATTCAAAATCCATAAAATCGCTCGGCTTTATCATTTCAACTCATAATGATTTTTCCCTAATCTATCAGATCGTTCGGTTATGTATCATTTCAACTCATACGGATTTTCTAACAATAAACCAAGGGAACTTGTAATGCGATATCAATATACAAAATAACATAACATCCGGTCATCCAATATTTACAATCAAACATCCATCATAATCATCATTCAAATCATCCAATAAACATCAATGATTAACCAATTAACATTAACAGGTATAAACTGGCAAATTAAAATTTAATATTAAATTAAATGGCAATTAAATTTGATAAATTAGATTTAACTGGAATGACAATTTAAATATACCAAACAACACCCAATCAATTTCTAATCACATCATAAATTTAATTTGACTAACATAAGATAATTTAGTAGTTGTGAGTCGGGTAAAACACTCACCTTTGATTTCAAATTGATTTGAAATCCAAACAATGGCCTAAAATTGAACGGTCTTGGAATTTGACCAAACTAGCTCCAAAATATCCAAAATTTTGATATGATCCCAACGGAAAAAACCGTGAGCAAATCCGAGTTCATATGAAAATTTTATTAAGGTTAGAACGTTTTAAAATTAAATTTAAATTAAAAAAACAAAAATAAAAACAAAAAAGACATTACCACGTCCACGCCATCTCAATTCACGTGCATTCCCAAAATCCTAACCTCATGTTCAGATCGGATTCGAGCCATACCTCAACCACGGCCGCCACCATTCAAGCAAAAACTGCGCCTCCTCTCGTGAACAGGAATTGATCAACGACCATCAACGCCTTGCCCTGGCCAAGCCGCCCACATCCATGCCCACCACATGGAATTCGCCGCCCCAATACTCCATGTGCCGCCGCCACCTAAGGTTGAGATTTTCGGCCAATTTGAGACCCCCCTACATAAGAGAATATACGATCTACGACCTGCTCGTCACCACCTTCCCAACGCCACCTCCCGATCGTCGATTGGATAAGATCCACCGTCAAATCCCAAAACCTAATACGAACTGTCAAAAATAAATCGCCAATTTCTGGCCAAACCATGATTCGAATCGAAAAAAATCATTGCAGTAGATTGCGCTTGTCGAGAGCTTTCCAATGATATAAAATTTGCTATAGTTTGGAGAGTTTGAATTTTAAAATTGAAATTGAAATTGAAATTGGACTTAGTGTTTGTAATTGAAATTTTATTTCTGCCATTGGAAGAAAGGAATAGGCAGATAAAATTGTACTTATAGAATAATTGAATGGCTATTAGGGTTAGAATAAAATCTACTTATATGGACAAGGCCCGATAAGAAAGAATGAACATATCGAATTGGTTCGAAACGACAATAACAACCCGAAAAGCCCATTTTGCTACCGAAACGAAAATGGGTCATCCCGTATATCAATATAGATGTTTTCCATATTTTTAAATTCAATGGAACATGTTTCAAGTACTAATTCCACTGTATGAAGAAGTTAGCTTTTAAAATCAACTTATTTCAAATTGAATTCATTAAATTGATTTCTATGCATTTCGAGCACGTACGAACACATGACAAGTCCAACTGCTACGAAACTTGAAATCCTACAATAATTCGTTATTACGGATCCGATAAAACTAAGTTCGTTGAAATCCGAGATAGTGGCCAAAGTGGCTAATTTCACATTAATTAAATAAATTATTATTAAATTAAAAAAATCACTTTTTAAATTCAAATTTTATAAACAACAGTTTTTATCATTTTTAATCATACAGAAATCAAATAATCTTTTAAAACAAATTTCCCATGTCAAATTCAATATTTAAAATGGTGTACAAATTACAACGTTCAGTCAACTGTAATACAATCCAATTAACTACATTTTAATTTCAAATAAATTCTTTTATTTTAATTATATCTTATTATTCACTCAACTATCATCCTACGGATAAAATTAACATTGGTTTACGTTTTATTACATCAACATTTTATAGTTATCTTTATAGTTCATATTATCCGCAATATTTAATTACATTAAAATAGTCGTCAATGACCTTAAATTAACATTACTAACATTACTTTCTAGTTATTTCTCTCATTATCAAATTTTAATTTTAATTTTTCCACAACATCAAATTTCAAAACTTGTTTAATTTAACATTTTAATTATCGAAAATTACAGGTCGTTACACTCTCTCTTGCTTAAAATTTTTCGTCCTCGAAAAGGCAAAGAAGGAATTTAAGGGTGTAATATAATTTATTCAAAATATTAAATTTATAAACAATTAATTTACATAATTATTTAAATAAAATACACCAATTAAATCCTTTTATATTCAAGTTCAATAAAAGTTTGAAAATATAATTACTCTCATAAAAATTTCTAAGTCTTAATTTCATGAAAAATTTCAGCAGAGTCTCCTTTGTACGGAAAGGTCCGGGAGAAATGATAATATCAGTAATAACCATATATATATAACTTATTCCAAAATAAAATATCCTAAACCACAGTAAAAGCAATATAACATCGCTATAAAACCATAATCCGAAAACGTACCTATTTGTCGGGCAAGCAATGCTTTATTTATGAAACCAAAAGTAGTAGCTATTGCTTTCATAAACCTGTATTTCACTTATATAATCCATAGAGGTTAATAATTATGTAAAAGAGAAATATTTAAGTTGTTTTAGTTAGTAACAAAAGAAATTAACACAACATAACAATAGTAACTTGCAAACAAAACAATACAACCATCATATGCGATCAGAGTAATCAATCATATATCCATAGCAATCAAAACAAATGGTTTATTCTGGTTCAGAAACTTTTAATCATATAAATTTATAAATAACTACTAAGTATACCATTCACTCAACATCTTAGATAAAACTTAGTAGATTATTTATACATCTTTATACAGTTAGAAGTATCTTTTCCCAACCATTCCATAAGCTAAACAAGCAATAATTTCAAATATCGTTTAAGTTTATTCTTCTTAATTTCCTTTCACATCAATTACTGTTCATCGGTTTTCATTCGTTCATATAATGCCTATCTTCATAAATTTACATTCATCACTTACAAAATTCATTTCCTATTTATTTATACAATGAAATTTTCCATTAATTTACGTTCATTTTCTTACAGAAGTTATTTCCATAATATAATCCTCATTCAATGCTTGAAATCATCATTGAATACATTGTTAAAGTATTACATACATTTCATTTATTTCTAATTCGTTCATACTAGGTTGTCTCTTATTAGTTTGCATTCATTTATTCACATTTATTGTTTACTTATATGGCTTGATTTCCATGTAATATAAATATTCATTATGAATAAATTCTTACTTAAGTTCCTCTACCTTTTATTCATATTCATTATTTATAGAGTTTGACTTTAATTTAAGGAATCATTCAACTTAAGTGATGTGCGCCTTTACTATTAAATCTAGTTATTAGCATCTCAAAACATTAACGTATGCTTATGACATTCATTGCACATCTAAATTCTTATTTATAGAAATGATTCGAACACTTTCATTACTTAAGTTTTACTTGTATAATATTCCATTACATGTTTCTATTAACATTTCAACTTTTAACATTTTGGTAAGTTATATATATATGTGCGTGTGCGCGCGCGCGTGCGTGCGTGTGTGTGTGTGTGTCTTTTAGAATGTAATTCAATATCAAACAAGTTTATATCATTTATTTTAGTTAACAAAATATTCATGAATACATCTTCTAAATTTCCATATATTTAATTTACAAGTTACAACTTTCCAATTTCTTATATTTTTTTTTTCATTTTCTAGTTTCCAATTATTAATATAATCAAGATTTCATTCATGATAATAATTGAAAAATTCTAAGCCACAGAAACTTAAGGACTAAATAACGGGTTCCATTTTTGAATCATTTTAAAATAATATATATAATCATACATGATATATATCCATATCATATTTAGAAAAATTAAAATTAATATTTGTTTATGAAAATAAATGTGCAGTAAAACTACTATAGTGGTCTACCCACTTTGAAACTCAAAAATGAACATCGATGATGCATGCACTGATCACCGAAATTATTTTTCAGCGATAGAGAGGGGAGTATAGAACTTATTTCCTTTTAAATTTCTTTTAAAACTTTCTTTCAAATCATATTGAAAATATTATCCAAAAATACTTCCAAATACTACCAATATTATATTTCAAAATCTTTTGAAAACCAATTTCACGACCCCAAAATAAAGTCCTCAAATTTCCAATTCTTATTTACTTTACTTATAAATCCTATTTTCCAATCAATAGTTATAAAATTTTACTACCTAACAAACAAATGTCACATGCAGTTATATCCATTTATAAAATTTATTCTTTTATATACAAAATATAATACTACGTAAAATTATTTCATTTACCTATATTTCAAAACAATATTGTGTCGGTCCGTCCTATTACGTGTTTAGAAAGTTTTATTGATGCCATAGCGTCCTATGTATCGACCAAAATTTATAAATACTAAACAGAACAAATTAACATAATATAAAATATTTTTATAACACCAACAAATACGCTCTCTCATATATAAGCTCAAACGACTCATTCTAGGGTATTACTACCTATTTCTGATGAGTTAGACCCCATAAAGCTAACGTTAGCACTAAACCTGGCTCTGATACCAAGTGTAACGACCTACCTTTTTGGACGGTTTAAATCTACAATAAACCACATATGTTAGACTCAAACCATTCAAAAGGGAGGATTGTTATGTAGTACATAAGAAAAAGAAGAGAAAGAAATACAAAAACATAGAATCTTACAGCGGAATAACAAAATACAATAATCAAATAACAGTTCATGAAGCTGTTTTACAAACACATTTTATTATACCTTTACAATACAGATCAGAGTATATATAGCAGTAATAAATGAATAATGCAGCGGAACAACATGATGCAATGAAATAAATATAATAAATAATAAAGGTATAATAAATCTTCGTCTTCGTCCTCCAGAAAATGTCTTCAATACACTGAAAAGCTCAAACTGACCCGAGCAAATTGAAAAGACAAAACACTCAATTCAGAACTAAAAGATCTTATGTAAGTTAAATGAACAATAAATAAATATGAGTGTAACGACGTCAGAGATATTTATGGGGTATGACATCTCCCATTCAGTGTCCACATGAGTGCAATAACTTAAGAGATGTTTAAGATTCCATCTCCTAAGAATCCGTTAAACTATTTACATACATAGTACAATACACTATTATAATAGTGTCTACAATAAAGTAAAGAATTAAAATAGCGTTAAGACGTTACCCATATCCCCCTTAATACATTTTTATATATTCTCATAGTCTATACACTACTGTAATTCCTCCGTAATATGGAGGGCTATCAGAGGGCACTCCATAGGTACGGTACAAACAAACTCATAGAAGGCGCGGTGAGACATGTGACAAGGCACGCAAGGCAATGTTAGGGTAGGATTCTACCGTTTCCACTCTCGGACTGGTGGTAACGGCTAGTAGCTACTACCGCCCACCTCGAAACATAATCCCATAATAAAAATTGAGAGGTGGCCACCAAATCAATCACAAAATCATAATATGGTATTGAAAAACACTACAACAAAAATACCCTTTCGCAACTGCCAAAAGCAGTTGTAATCGGTCTATTACAACGGGCGTCCGCCAGTCGTTCTATCCGAAGTTGCAATAGAGTTGGAGATTTTTACAACGATCGCCGACAGTTGCAGCAGAAGTTGTAAAAAGCTTTTTTACAACTGCTTTCGACGGTTGTAGTAATGTCTATCGTAACTGCTTTTGATAGTTGTGGTAAAGTTTATCGTAACTGCTTTTGATAGTTGTGGTAAAGTCTATCGTAACTGCTTTTGACAGTTTCAATAGTATGTTTTGTAACTGATTTTGGTAGTTGTAGTAAAATCGGTGTTATCATTGTTTGTGGGTTATATAGGACTACTCATTTGTGTTATAACACAACAACACATATCAATCGTTCAACTAGAAAATACATATTCAAACACAATATATCTAAACAATTTTAATCACTATAATTTTACTTCTAGAAACAATACGAAATTTGCATAATGTATCCAAACAAAGCACACTACCTTTTTATATCCTCCATGTGCACTATAATAATACACCAAAAAAACTTAGATAAAAAAGGTTTTAGATAATGCCTTAACACATGCAATAACTCTTTCGTCGAACTTTCATTGCCTCCATGCAACTTTCAAAAGCCGCCCTCTCAAACCTTTGCAGTAGCAACTGACACTCATCAGCATCAAACTCCACACACTCCCTGTACAACCCCAATAAATGCAGCTGTCAGTGCCCTTCGGTAGCTCCCTCAAGCTAATTCTAGAAGGGTAGAACTGCCCTTCTTAACCACCCTAACAGTTCACATAATCCTCCTCCGTCTCCACAATCCATTCCCGAAACCTCCTACAAATATAGAACACCTTTTGCCTTGGTATAAAAAGGTGCCATTTTCAACTGCTATTGGTTTATAATAAACCTATACACTTTTCAAATAATTTTGAATTTGATTCAAACATGAAATATATCTTTAAAAGCAGTATAAATTGGTAAAAAAATCCATTAAATTAGTAAGACATGGAAATTTGGTGGAACTGAAGCTTACATTTTGTATCAAGCATTCACGAGAGAAGGCTGAAATTTTTACTGGATTGCAAAACATGATAGTCATAACCGGGGTTCTCAAATCAATTTTTTGGGTTTTTCAGATTTGGTCGGAAGTTACTGATATGAGTTGAGTCTGACTTTCTCCAAATGCTAATGAAGTTGCTGTTGAATTCCTATTCCAACTGCTAAATATCATTCCAAAAGACAATTTAACTATCTCGATTTCGACTTGTTTTCTTTCAAAACGCATAGATCTGAGGTCTTGGAATTCGAAGAAACAATGAAAGATGAAAAAAATCGCTAGATTGGGTAGATTCAGTTTCATTATATGGTAAATTGAATTCAAACATGACTGCCTTTTTAGTGCTTCGCTTTACATACAGACGAATGAAAACATAACCAAACACTTCAAAAGTAACTGACGGTCACTATAACTTCGAGCAATGGAACCATGGATCTCATCTATTCGGGTGTCATGATTATCAAGCGAGGACGTTGCAACACCCAAAGGAGAACTCGGGATTTCCAAGCCTCCACTCAATGAAGGCGAAAGACAAGATTAGGGTGGTGCGAGAATAGTGGAGGCGACATGAGGGGTTAACTAGGTAGAGCGAACGACATGATCTTAAGAATTATTTTGAATTCAATTTCTAGGTTATAGGAAAGCTGAGAAAGAGGAATGGGAAATAAGGAATGGGAGTAGGTGGTGGCGGCATGAAGACCGGTAAAAAATATTTGGTTGGAGACAAAATTTTGGATTGGAGCCAAAAATTTCGGCTTGGGGGAGGATTTTGAATTGGAGTCAAAATTTTCATTACTTAGCCAAAAATAGTTATATATGTGATAGTTACAATAGAAATCTTTCATGTGCATATAGAAGTAATAATTTGCAATGAAATGCATAGGCCAAATTTTAAAACTTTTTAACAATTTTTAATTTTTTGCAATTTTGAACATTTTATAAAAAATTAAATTTATTTAAATTTTAAACTTTTTTTTGCAAATTTTATGAAAATTTGAACTTTTTTAAATTTTAAAAGTGTTTTAAAATTTTATGAATATTTTTAAATTTATTTTAAAAAATTTCAAAATTATAAATTTTTTGAAATATTAAATATAGTTATCAATTATAATTATTAAGTATTTATAAAATTTTAGGAAAAAACTATGCTAAAGAGTGTTAACATGACTTAATTTAAATAGAAAATTAATTATTATTATTATTTATAATATTAAACTATAAAATTATTATTAAATATTAATTTACAATTTTATTTCAATTTAAATATTAATTCAATATAAAGTTAAAAATTCTTAAAACAAATTAAAATAATAATAACAATAAATAATAATAATAAATGATTAATTATCTCGTACAAATACCCCTTTCAAATACAAATTATTAATTAATTCATAATTTTTATTATTAATTACTAGTTATTATTTAATAGTAATTATTAATTAAATATCATTTATTTATTGATTATTAATTTTTTATTTTTTATTTTTTATTCTTAAGAATTATTTCATATTTCAAATTAATTATTAACTATCATACATTAATTCTTAATTATTATTAATTAATATTATTATTTAAAATTTATTTATTTAATTATTACTTATTATTATTTTTAATTATTATTAATAATTGTTTATTAAATAGTTATTATTAATTAATTAATTAATTATTGATAATTTATTAATTATTTTTGAACTATAACCCAACATAATTATCAACTATAATTGTTAAATAGTAAATACCAATAACAAATATTACTTCTTAATTATTAAAGATTACTTGTTAATCATTAATTATTAAACTTAATTATTAAATAGTAAATATTAAATAATAGTCTTAATTATTAATTATTACCTCTTAATTGTTAATAGAAACTATTAATTATTAATTATAAATAATATATCATTATTATGTAATAAATATTAATTATTATTTTTAATTATTAATATTAATTAGTAATTATATTTTTTCTAATTATTCTTTTTAATTAATAAATATTAAATATTACTTCATGATTATTAATATTGATTATTACTTCTTAATTAATAAATAAAATAAATTATTATTTATTAATTACTATAATCAATATTGATTATAATTTATTAGTTTTTAATTATTTAATAGTAAGTATTTAAAATTAGTTAATAATATTATTTTGATTTTTATTAATTATTATTTCTTAATTACTAATTATTAAATATTACTTATTAAGTATTTATATTAATGATAACTTCTTAATTATTAATATTAATTATTAGTTATTAAAAAATAATTTTTATTTATTAATTATTAATTATATAATAATAATTATTAATTATTAAATAACAATTATTAATTATTGAATAATAATTGTTAACATAAATTATTAATAGTAATTATTTCATATTTGAAATTAATTATCAATTGCAATTATTTATTATAATTATTATTTATAATTAATTTTTTATTAATGGTTTAATTATTAATTACCAAATATTATATTAATTAATTAATTATTACAAAGGACATGCAAAAAATGTGTTAATAGGCATCTATTACAACTTGCTAAAAGAGAAGTTGTTAAAAATATGCAACTGTTACAACTAGCAACAATAAATGTTTTAATAAACATCTATTACAATTAACAAAAAGTAAAAGTTGTTAAAGATAGGCATCTATTACAATTGGCAAAAAAGAAAGGTTGTAATAGACATCTATTACAACTAGCAAAATAAGATAGATTTTAAAAATAAGTTTATTACAACTTTCTAATTTTTTTTTGTAAAAGAATCTTTATTACAACTAATATTTTGTGACCGTCGTAAAATTACAGTTGTAATAGAGTATTTTTGTTATAGTGAAATGTGTCCGATAGGAGGAGCGACCTCACTTGGCCCGATATAGCTTCTGATTTAGCCACATCAAGCAGACTCATATGAGTCAGGGCTTCGTAAATACCTTATACAGAATCATTCGTCAAACCATCCTACTTCATTTTGTAATCTCCACTACGTACACAGTTGTTAAAGTGGTTTTCGTATGGGCAGAGAGTATGACAATATCCGATCCTGATCTCTTTAACAACTAAACGCTTATTTCACACCAGATGGTTCTTTTACATTTCAAAAAATCAATTCATAATTGATATCAAAATATCATATTCAATTCAAACATGTCACCTTCGAAATCATATCGACAAAATAGGTTAAATCCTTATTTTAACATCATCATATTTACCCAGAATATGTTATTTCACTAGAAAATATCATTTGAAATCCCAACTTAGGTTATAACATCATATAACCGTATTCGCTTTTAAATCAAAGATTTAAATATAAACACTTCCACTTTACATAGTTTGAAATCTGAAAAAAATTTAGATAGTAATAAATAGTTTAAATACCTAAATAGTTTTAATGGTTTAAAAAAATACTTTTAAAATTGTTTAAAATAGTTAAAATAGTGTAAAATACTTTAATATAGTTTTAAATGGTTTTAATATTTTAAAATAGATTAAAATATTTTAGAATACTTTAAAATACTTTGAAATATTTTAAAATAGTTTAAAATTCTTTAAAATGGTTTAAAATTGTTAAATAGGTTAATATAGTTTAATATAAAATGGTTTGAAAATATAAGTAAATCTGAATTTAAAATAATATATTTCTAAACAGTTTATATTAAAATAATTAATTTAAAGTTAATATCAAATGTAACTATTTCTTTCATTTCATTTCAACACATGACCATGTCCAGCTTCAAATCAACAAACTCAAATTTCGTCTTTCAATCTAGATTCTCATTTAAAACCATTTAATCAATATCGATTTCAAATTCATGTTCGAAATATAAATTCAAACCATATTCAAATTTACTAGATTTCAAGGTTTAAATATTCAAATATTTCAGTAACTCAATTTCAATAAATTTCATTTATATTTCAAGATTCAACTTTGAAATTTCAATTCAAATCTCTTTAAATAATTCATTTGGGCCAGTTTCAATTTCAACATTTAAAGCTTGGATTCTCGAAAGTAATTCAGTTTATATAAATAAAATTTTATTTCAAAATATCATTTAACTGGATTCAAAATTTAAGGATTTAAAATCATTTAATTTAACCAATTCGGTGTCCTTATATCATTTTCTACCCTATGATCAAGTGATACGAACATATATCATTTCAATTCGCAATAAATTTAAATTTACAGATATATATCATTTCAACCCAAGATCCCGAATTAACATTCAAAATCCATAAAATCGCTCGGGTTTATCATTTCAACCCAAGATCCCGAATTAACATTCAAAATCCATAAATCGCTCGGGTTTATCATTTCAACCCATAATGATTTTTTCCTTATCTATCAGATCGTTCGGGTATGTATCATTTCAACCCATAGGCATTTTTTCACAATAAACCAAGGGAACTTGCAGTGTGATATCAATATATAAAATGACATAACATCCAGTCATTCGATATTTACAATTAAAAATCCATCACAATCATCATTCAAATTAACCAACAAAACATCAATGATTAACTGATTATCATTAACATGTATAAACTAGCAAATTAAAATTTATTACTATATTAAATGGCAATTAAATTCAATAAAAGTCAGATTTAACTAGAATGACAATTTAAAAATACCAAGAAATAACCAATCGTTTTCTAGTCACATCATAAATTTAGTTTGACTAACATAAGATAATTTAGTAGTTGTGAGTGGTGTTCACCCATCTTTGATTTCAAATTGTTTTGAAATCCAAACAATGGCCCAAAATTGAACAGTCTCAGAATTTGACCAAACTAGATTCAAAACTATCAGAATTTCGATACGATCGCAATGGAACAAACCGCACGCAAATCCGAGTTCATATGAAAAAGTTATTAGGGTTAGAATTTTTAAAATTAAATTTAAATTAATATAAACAAAAAAAGGCATTACCGCGTCCACGTCAGCTCAATTCACACGCGTTCCCAAAACCCTAGCCTCACATTTCGATCACGATCAAGCCATACCTCAACCACGACCACCACTATTCAAGCAAAAACCGCGCCTCCTGGTGAACTAGGACTTGATCAACGACCATCGTCGTCTTTCCCTGGCTAAGCCGCCCACATCCATGCCCACCACATGGACTCTGCCGCCCTAAAACTCCAAGCGCCACCGCCGCCTAGGGTTTAGTGATTTCCGGCCAATTCAAGACCCCCTGACACAAGCAAATATAAGATTTACACCTGCTCATCACCGCCTTCCCAAGGCCACCTCCCGATCGTCGATCAGATGAAGATCCACCGTCCAATCCCAAAACCTAATATGAACGACCGAGAATAATCGCCAAGTTCTGGCCAAATCATGATCCGAATCGAAAAACAAATCGCTGCAATTGATTGCGCTTGTCGAGTGCTTTCCAACAATATATAATTTGCTATAGTTTGGAGAGTTTGAATTTTGAAATTGGATTTAGGGTTTAACTGAAATTTTGCTTCTACCATTGAAAGAAAGGAATAGGCAGATAGAATTGTACGTATAGAATAACTAAATGGCTGCTAGAGTTAGAACGAAATCTATTTATATGGAAAAGGCCCGATAAGAAAGAATGAACATATCGAATTGGTTCGAAACGACAATAATGACCCGAAAAGCCCGTTTCGCTATCGAAACGAAAATGGGTCATCCCATATATTAATATAGCTGTTTTCGATATTTTTAAATTCAATGGAATAGGTTCAAGTCCTAATTCCATTGTATGAATAAGTTAGCTTTTAAAATCAGTTTATTTCGAATTGAATTCATTAAATTGATTTCTATGTGTTTCGAGCCCGTACGACCGCATGACAAGTCTGATCGTTACGAAACTTGAATCCTACAATAATTTACTATTACGGATCCGATGAAACTGGTTTCGTCGAAATCCAAGACAGTGGCCAAAGTGGCTAAGTTCACATTAATTAAATAAATTTTTATTAAATTAATTAAATTAATTAAATCACTCTTTAAATTTAAAATTTATAAATAATAATTTTTATCATTTTTAATCACACAGAAGTCTAATAATCTTTTAAAACAAATTTCTCATGTCAAATTCAATATTTAAAATGTTGTACAAATTACAACGTTCAACTACAACTATAATAAATCCAATTAATTATATTTTAATTTCAAATAAATTCTTTTATTTTTATTTATATCTTATTATTCACTCAACTATCATCCTACGGATAAAATTAACAACGGTTTACCTTTTATTACATCAACATTTTGTAGTTATCTTTTTAATTCATATTAACTACAATATTTATTTACATTAAAATAGTCATCAATTACCTTAAATTAACATTACCAACATTACACTCCAGTTATTTCTCTCATTATTAGATCTTAAATTTTTAATTTTACCACATATCCAATTCTAGAACTTATTTAATTTAATATTTTAATTATTGAAAATTATGGGTCGTTACACTGCCAAATTCATTTTTATCTAATGAGAAAAACAACATATTCAGAGCTTTAGAATTATTCTATGCAAGTACCTTTTGGCCAGTAGTCCATTGTGCAATGTTAGTTTGGGGGTTTGTGTACTCATTTTATGTAATATTCCAAATATCTGAACTGTTAGACTGTAAATAAGTCTTCATCTTACGTGATCAATAAGTTTAATTACTGCCATTAAAAAGTGGGGTGTTTAGCAGTAGATTATCCTTTGGCAAAAGTGTTAACAAGTATATTAACAGAGTTGCTAGCCATTTAATTTTTCAAAAATCAAATTATAAGTCTTTTCAAAACCTAGTGCTCTAACACCAAAAGTGGGTTGCTGAATTATGGATCTTAAGTGTAACAACCCACATATTTTACGATTGTGTATTTAAATATCTTATTTAAATATAGCATCGTTAGTCGGATTTAAGTCCAAAAAGCTACGTTTTGCAAACAGTCGAATTAGAACTCGAGACCACTTCCATTGAGTTCAAAATGGCGTTTGCGACCTTTTTGAGTATAAATATCGATATGTTCGGAGTTGAGTAAAACTTTGATGTTTTCATTTAGGGCTTTGAGTTTGGGTTTGGATTTCAGCCCACTAACCCAAACCATCTTATATCCTAACTCCATCCCCTCTCCTCTTCATTCATTCCTCATTTCCTAAAACTTTAAGCTTTAGTAAAAATGGGGGAGGAGATTGAAAACTTAAATCCTAAGCCCTAGTTTCCTTTGCAAATTCAAGTTCTACCTCCAAAATCAAAGAGAAGCTTAGGTAAGCATCCTCTTCTTCTTCTCAATATCAATCTCTCTCCAATTTCAGAAATTTTCTATAACCTAACTTAGGATATATTTTCTTATGATCCTAGATTGGAGCTTTTAGAGTTGAAGTTGAAGAGTAGTTGATCTTCCTTTTGTTTTCAAACCCCTCCTTCATTGTTTTGAGTTTTAAAGGTGAGTTTTTGAACTCACATCTATGTCTATAACCTTCTTTGTGGTTAGGTATGAATTCCTAACATCTATTCATGTTCATTTGTTTTTGATTTGAATGGATTTGGTGAATTTTCCAATTTTTGATTCTTGTTGTCCAATTTATGAAAATCCTACTATGGATGTTTGGACACGTTTTTTTGGTGTTTCGAAGAGCCTATAAGGCTGGGTTGTCGCGTGGCATAAATCCCTAGTCGTCATTGCTCATTCGATCGCCTCTGATTGGTTTTAGCCCTTCATTGGGGCTAGGATGAAAATACTGGAAATTCCAGTTCAGTCGACTGAACTAGGATGTCAGTCGACTGAATAGAGCCCAGGAATTTTCCTGAGCTTGTATCGGTCGACTGACCCTTATGGTCCAGTCGACTGAACCTAGAATCCGAAAGTTTCCAAGCATAGTTCAGTCGACTGACCACTATGGTCCAGTCGACTGAATCAGCCGTCTCAGCCAATGTTGCTTTTTGTGTGGGTTTCCAAATTTTAATCGATTCCAGTGGATCCGATTTGTTATTATCCCCTTTGTTGACTTAGATAACTTCTTTTTTGGGATTTCGGGAATATCCATTTTGATGGATTTTGTATTGATATCTTTAGATTTAATTCACCTCTTCGAATGTGAATTTTTGGTAACTAATTGTTTCTACATTCATTTACGTGACTTGTCACTTTGAAATACAAAGGTTTCTACACTAGTAGTAAATATCAAAACTCTTTCATCAAAACGATTTCAACAGTATTTTAATACAAAGCTTGTTTATTAAAACTGTTTTCCAACCTATTAGTATATACAAACCTTTGCCTCGTTCGTATGAGAAAATATAATTAAACGGCTTAGCAAAACAAGTGGTATGAAACGTTGCGTTTACTTCATCGGTTAATTTTTGGATTTGTTCGATTGGGACACTTGTGACAATTTTCGAGTGGAGATCTACAATTTGTTCGTGAATATTAAAGCTAAGCTAGTGGTTATGGGACATGAAGATAAACTCATTTATTTACTAGCTTAGTGTAATTCACACTTTTTATTGATCAATGATGATCATTTTGTGATCTAGACTAGCGATATGTTATGCCTCTTTGTCCACGTGGGGGACTGTACCTCCTTTTGGTTGAGTTTCATCTCATTTCTTTTATAGGCAAATGACCTATTGGTTCTTTGGAGTTTCGACTCATTTTTGTGGGCTAGCGACCCATGTTCTTTTATGGAGTTTGGTTCATCGGGCGTACCGTTGTACCACGTCGTCCTACCGGCTTTCAGGTTCATCGGGCAAACCGTTGTACTACGTCGTTGTTCCGAATTATTTGAGTTTCAGGTTCCTCGGGCATACTGTTATTGTACTACGTCGTTGCACCGGCTCTATAGTTAGCGACCATGGGTTAGCGACCCGTTTGTGATGCACGTGTTGGTGAGTTTTCATGCTCCCGTTTGTGATAGGCTTTCCCCTTTGTGATTTCTGGATTTCTAATTGATGATTTCTATAATTTGTGTTTCACTAATTTTTATGATTGATATTGACACGTTTGTTAATATTTATGGTTTGGTGAATGAAAAAAAGAATATGACATTCTTTTTGGGTTCCGAGATTCTTGAGATATTGAATGATTTTTGTTGTTGATAAATGTATACTTTTCATAGTATGGCATTATTGTTATCATATGTTTTTGTTATATCTCTTATTCTATCTCATTTTATCTGATATTTATAGCTAGACTGATCCGTTTATTATTTTCTTATTAAATAATACTCGGGTCAGACCGAGATGTTACATGTGCTTTTGCTTGACTCCTTATGTGGGACCATCATCTGACTTTTGTCTAACTATTTAGTTGAGTAGTTTTTGTATACATTCGAGATAGAGATTCCTTGATGTATACATATTCTTTTATGTTGCAATTTTACCTAATCTTTTGTGATGTAGTGGATCTTGTATGACCACTACTCTGATGTGCACTTCTATGTGTTATATTCATATTTGTTTCCGCCTTTGTGATATAGATATCTGTGACTTATTTGTGTTATGCTTATTTCTATATTTGTTTACGAGGCCCACATAGCCACTGTGTAGTTGCTTTGAGTTTGTATTTGATATGTCGGGTTCCCTCTTGAAATGAAACGCGTGTTATACTATCTGACATATCAGTACTCGCACAAAGTAATTACATGGATGGTCGCTCCTCAACAGCCTTATTCTTTGTGCTAGTTGACGGCATTACCTCGTTGTGTCCTTGACTAGCGTGAGTATAGAGGAGGGGCGTCACAGCTTGGTATCAAAGCCAAACTTCAGAATAACGTAGAATAATCTAGCAAGGATCTTTGTCCTAAGTCCTTCTTAGGAGTCGTGCCTTAGGATTTATTCGAGTCATTGGACCCGTTTTATCCTATTTTCTTTTATGTTGCCTTGTTTTATCAATCATGATTGTTTGATATTCATTCTGAGAATAACCTTTTTTTCTTCTTTCTTTCTTTTTTTCTTAAAGAAAAGAAATGGTTAGATCTAGCAGTCCTAGCGCTGGTCAATCCAGTAGTCCTTCTCTGGATGGCGTATTCATGTCTGCCCAACAGCTTTTGTATCTTGTAAAGTATCAAAGGTTTATCTATGCTTTGAGTGAGAACCCCAAAAAGGTTTTACCTCTGAACTAGAAGTTCCATTCGATCAGCTTGTAGATGTCACTCTTCGACTAGAAGAGGTCGATAAAGGAAGTGATAGTGATGTTGGAGGTTCCAAAAAGAGCCTCAATAACAACAAGAAGAGGCATATTAAGTTCAAAAGCCCTAATCCCAACAAGAAAGGGAAGCAGGCAACTTCGGTAGCAAAGACTCCAATCCCTAATCGTGGAGAATGCTACAATTGTAGTTCTAAGGACCACTATGTAAATAGGTGTCCAAGGCCTATTTCTTGTCGCTATTGCAAAAATTCAGGTCATCATATTTCTGCATGTCCCAAACTTCAAAGCAAGAGAAAGGGAGAGCTGAATGTTGTGCAAACTCCTTGTGACACTTCTCTTGGTCAAGGTATTTCTCATTCAGTCCTTGATGACATTTGTTTTGTGATTATCCTTTTCGAGTTCTCTTTTTTTTATATGGGTTCATCTCATTATTTTATATCAAAAGAACTTGTTGATTCTTTTTCTTTAAATATTTTGGGCTTGATGACTACACTGAGAATTGTGAATCCAGTTAGTGGATCCGCAATACTCAGTTTACTTTGTAAAAGATGTCGAATTTTTTTTATGTGATTATTATTTTTCGAGCCGATTTGCGTGTCATGCGTTGCTTAGGTCTCGGAATTGATTTTTGAGAAAGGATTGCCTTAATCATTATGAAGCCCGTATCCTATGTCCCAATGAGGCTATTTATCTTCGACATCCTCAATCTGTTAAGTAGATTTCTATTTTTCTTAATGATTTCGATTCCAATTTGGTGGCATCATTTTATTCTCTAGACCCACATGACGAGGAAGATGTCATTTCCCTAATTCACGTTGTTCGTGAATTTCCCGATATATTTGACCATGTCTTAGGATTACGACCTAAGCGAGCAATCGAGTTCAGAATTAATCTGGTCCCTAGAGCTCTATCTATCACTCGTCCACCTTATCGTATGTCTAATAAGAAAAATGAGGAGATGTGTAAACAATTATCCGAATTGGAAGTGAAGCAGTTTATTCGCTCTAGTTCCTCTCGTTGGGGAGCTTCAGCTATTTTTGTGAAGAAATCCGATGGTACACTTAGTCTTTGCATTGACTACCGCAAGCTTAATGATCTACCATTAAGAATAAATATCCTTTACCTCGAATTGATGATTTATTTGGCCAACTTTGCGGTGCTAGAGTCTTTACACAGTTAGACTTAGCAATCAAATTTCATCAGCTTCGTATTGCGGAGGATTGCATTCCTTTGACATCGTTCCGTACTCGTTATAGATCTTATGAATGGCTTGTTATGCCATTTGATTTAACGAATGCTCCAGCTTATTTCATTGACCTTATGAATCGAGTTTTCAAAGACATCCTTGATCGATTTTTCTCATCTTTATAGATGATATTCTTATTTATTCTAAAACCGAGGAAGAGCATGAAAAGCATCTTCATATTGTGTTGGAAACTCTTAGAAACAATCGATTGAAAGCACGATTTTCTAAGTGCCACTTTTGGAAATCTCATGTGAAATTTCTCGGTCATATTATTTCCGAATCTGGAATTTCCATGGATCCTTCAAAGATCGAAGTGATTCAAAATTGGAAGAGACCGGAGAGTGTGACGGAAATTCGTAGTTTTCTTGGAGTGGCGGGCTATTACCGTCGGTTCATAAAAGACTTTTCTAAAATTTCCATGCCTCTTACTAGTTTGACAAGAGTTAAGTACATTTGGTCAGACAAATGTGAAGCTTCTTTTCAAAGATTAAAAGATCTCCTTTCCGATGCTCCTATTCTTGTGATTCCCGAAGGGACCAAGACTTTATTGTTTATACCGATGCTAGTCGTGTTGGTTTGGGAGCCGTTCTCATGCAAAAGGGAACGTGTTATTGCTTATGCTTCTAGGCAATTAAAGCCTACCGAGACTAGATATGCCACTCATGATTTAGAGCTCACGGATATTGTTTTCGTCCTTAGAATTTGGCGTCATTATCTTTTGGGAGAGAATTTTGTTCTCTACACCGATCATAATTCTTTGAAGTATTTACTTTCCCAAAAGGAACTTAATTTGCGTCAACAACGTCGGCTCGAGTTGCTTGCATCTTATGATCTTGATATTCTTTATACTCCCGGAAGGGAAATCGTATTGCCAATGCACTTAGTCGTAAGCAACAAGCGGTTGTTTCCATGATGATATCCGAATGGAATGATCTCGAGATTTTATCCACTTGTGACATTCGAGATCGTGAATCCGATTCATGTTCATCTCTTGTTATATGTAGCCTTGAGGCTCATCCATCTCTTTTTGATCGCATTCTTGAAGCTCAAAAGCTAGGTCTCGAATTGGCTCTTTTTAGCCAAAACTGTAGGGATAAAATTGATATTGAAAGATTGAAAGACTTTGATATCGATGCTCATGGCGGCATTCGAAAATTTGGTAGACTTATCATGCCAAATATTGGTAATCTTCGTAAAGACATTTTAGAAGATTCTCATCGTTCTAAATTTACCATTCATCCCGGTTGTAGTAAAATGTACGCGGATATGAAGCGAATTTATTATTGGGATGGAATGAAATCTGATATTGCTAACTTTATAAAGCATTGCATGACTTGCCAACTTGTTAACGCCGAGCATCAAAGGCCCGGTGGGTTATTGAAACCTTTGGACATTCCAATTTGGAAGTGGGATCAAGTCTCCATGGACTTTATTGACGGACTTCCCCATTCTCGTTCAGGCCATGATAGTTTATGGGTGATTGTGGATAGACTTACAAAATCCGTCCATTTTATTCCCGTTCGGTCTAATCAGACCATACCTCTTTTAGCCAAATTTATATTATAGAAATTATTAAATTGCATGGAGTTCCTACTTTTATTGTTTGCGATCGTGATCCATTGTTTACTAGTGAATTTTGGAAGAGTCTTCAAAAAGCTTTGGGAACGAAGCTTAATTTTAGCACGCTTATCATCCTCAGTCCGATGGACAAACCGAGCGTGTGAATCAAAATCTTGATGATCTTTTTCGTGCTTGTGTTCTTGATTTTGGTGGAAGTTGGGAAGATCATATTTCTCTTGCTGAGTTTTCCTATAATAATAGCTTCCAATCTAGTATTGGTATGGCACCTTTTGAGGCACTCTATGGAAGGCCATGCCGCTCTCCTTCTTGTTGGCTTGAGGCCGGTGAGAAGCTGGTTTTAGGTCCAGATTTTATTCGTGATTCCACAGAAAAGATTGACCTTATTCGCCATAGGATGAAAGAAGCTCAAAGTAGACAAAAATCCTATGTCGATAACCGAAGAAGGAAATTAGAATTTTATGTGCGAGATTTTGTGTTTATTCGTGTTTCACATATGAAGGGTGTTGTGCATTTCAGTCGATCGGGAAAATTAGTGCCTCGATATATTGGTCCATTTCCCATCACCAAACGTATTGGTTCCATGGCTTACCGCCTTTTATTACGGCTTAATTTTCTGCTATTCACGACGTGTTTCACGTTTCTCAATTACGAAAATGCCTTAGGGATTCCTATTCTATTCTTGTGCCCGGTGTTATTGAAGAAATTGAAGTTTCACCTAATTTGACTTATGAGCAACATCCAATTCGTATCATTGTTACGGAGCTGAAACGCCTTCGACATAAAGATATTCCGCTTGTGAAAGTTCAATGGTCCTTAAATCTAAAGGATTGCTCTTGGGAATCTAGAGAGTTCATCGAGCGAACACATCTGGACTTACTCTCCCGTGCTCTTGGAGGTGAACTTCTTATTTCAAATTTTCTTTTGTGTCAATATGCTTTTATGGTTGTTACTTTTTATTTCCTCTTAATTATTGCGAGGATGCAATTTCTTTAAGGAGAAGAGTCTATAACAACCTGCATATTTACGATTGTATATTTAAATATCTTATTTAAATATAGCATCGTTAGTCGGATTTAAGTCCGAAAAGCTACTTATTTCAAACAGTCGAATTAGAACTCGAGACCACTTCCATTGAGTTCAAAATGGCGTTTGCGACCTTTTTGAGTATAAACATCGATATGTTTGGAGTTGAGTAATACTTTGATGTTTTCATTTAGGGCTTTGGGTTTGGGTTTGGGTTTCAGCCCACTAACCTAACTCATCTTATATCCTAACTCCATCCCCTCTCCTCTTCATTCATTCCTCATTTCGTAACACTTCAAGCTTTAGTGAAAATGGAGGAGGAGATTGGAAACTAAAATCCTAATCCCTAGTTTCCTGTGCAAATTCAAGTTCTAGCTCCAAAATCAAAGAGAAGCTTAGGTAAGCATCCTCTTCTCCTTCTCCATCTCAATCTCTCTCCAATTTTAGAAATTTCCTATAACCTAACTTAGGAAATATTTTCTTATGATCCTAGATTAGAGCTTTTAGAGTTGAAGTTGAAGAGTAGTTGATCTTCCTTTTGTTTTCAAGCTTCTCCTTCATTGTTTTGAGTTTTAAAGGCGAGTTTTTGAACTCACATCTATGTCTATAACCTTCTTTGTGGTTAGGTATGAATTCCTAACATCTATTCACGTTCATTTGCTTTTGATTTGAATGGATTTGGTGAATTTTCCAATTTTTGATTCTTGTTGTCCAATTTATGAAAATCCTACTATGGATGTTTGGACATGTTTTTGGGGTGTGTCGAAGAGCCTATAAGGCTGGCTTGTCGCGTGGCATAAATCCCTAGTCGTCATTGCTCGTTCGATCGCCTCCGATTGGTTTTTGCCCTTTATTAGGGCTAGGCTGAAAATACTGGTAATTCCAGTTCAGCCGATTGAACTAGGAAGTCAATCGACTGAATAGAGCCTAGGAATTTTCCTGAGCCAGTATTAGTCGACTGACCCTTATGGTCCAGTCGACTGAACCTGGAAACCGAAAGTTTCCATGCATAGTTCAGTCGACTGACCACTATGGTCCAGTCGACTGAATCTGTTGTCTCAGCCAATGTTGCTTTTTGTGTGGACTTCCAATTTTTAATCGATTCTAGTGGATCTGATTTGTTGTTATCCCTTTTGTTGGCTTAGATAACTTTTTTTTGAGATTTCGGGAATATCCATTTTGATGGATTTTGTATCGATTTCTTTGGATTTAATTCACATCTTCGAATGTGAATTTTTGATGATTGATTGTTTCTAAAATCATTTCTGTGACTTGTCACTTTGAAATACAAAAGTTTCTATACTAGTAGTAAATATCAAAACTCTTTCATCAAAATGATTTCTGCACTATTTTAATACAAAGCTCGTTTATTAAAACCGTTTTCAAACCTATTAGTATATACAAACCTTTACCTCATTCGTATGAGAAAATCTAATTAAACGGCTTAGCAAAACAAGTGGTATGAAACGCTTGCATTTATTTCGTCAGTTAATTTTTGGACTTATTCGATTGAGACTATTGTGACAATTTTCGAGTGGAGATCTACAATTTGTTCGTAAATATTTAGGCTAAGCCAGTGGTCATGGGACATGAAGCTAAACTCATTTTTTTACTAGCCTAGTGTAATTCACATTTTTTATTGATCAATGATGGCCATTTTGTGATCTAGACTGGCGATATGCTATGCCTCTTTGTCCATGTGGGTGACTGTACCTCGTTTTGTTGAGTTTCGTCACATTTCTTTTATAGGCTAACGACCCATTGGTTCTTTGGAGTTTCGACTCATTTTTGTGGGCTAGCAACCCATGTTCTTTTATAGAATTCGGTTCATCGAGCGTACTGTTGTACTACATCATCGTACCGGCTTATCAGGTTCATCGGGTGTACCGTTGTACTATGTCGTTTGAATTATTTGAGTTTTAGGTTCCTCGGGCGTACCGTTATTGTACTACGTTGTTGCACCGGCTCTATGGTTAGCGACCATGGGTTAGCGACCCGTTTGTGACGCACGTGTTGGTGAGTTTTCATGCTCCCGTTTTTAATAGGCCTCCCTTTGTGATTTTTGGATTTCTAATTGATGATTTCTAGAATTTGTTTTTCACCAATTTTTATGATTGGCATTGATATGTTTGTCAATATTTGTGGTTTGGTGAATAAAATAAAGAATATGACATTCTTTTTGGGTTTCGAGATTCTTGAGATATTGTATGATTTTTGTTGTTGATAAATGTATGCTTTTCATAGTATGACATTATTGTTATAATATGTTTTTATTATATCTCTTATTCTATCTCATTTTATCTGATATTTATAGCTAGACTGATCCGTTTATTATTTTCTTATTAAATAAAACTCGGGTCAGACCGAGATGTTACAGGTGCTTCTGCTTGACTCCTTATCTGGGAACATCATCTGACTTTAGTCTAACTACTTGGTTTTGTAGTTTTTGGCATTATACATTCGAGATAGAGACTCCTTGATGTATACATATTCTTTTGTGTAGCACTTGTACCTAATCTTTTGTGATGTAGTGGATCATGTATGACCACTACTCTGATGTACACTTCTATGTGTTATATTCATATCTGTTTACACCTTTGTGATATGGATATCTGTGACTAATTTGTGTTATGCTTATTTCTATATTTGTTTCCGAGGCCCTCATAACCACTGTGTAGTTGTTTTGAGTTTGTATTTGATATGTCGGGTTTCCTCTTGAAATGAAACGCGTGTTATACTGTCTGACATATCGGTACTCGCACAAAGTAATTACACGGATGGTCGCTCCTCAACAACCTTATTCTTCGTGGTAGTTGAAGGCATTACCTCATAGTGTCCTTGGCTAGCGTGAGTATAGAGGTGGGGCATCACATTAAGGCTAATTTAATACTAAAGGGGAGGGGGTGGATAGTGTTTTCTAACTCAAGTATATATTTTTAATTTCCGTTCAAGATCAATATTAAATCACAAATTATCAACACATAATTATACTAACAATTAGTCACAGGTGCAATCACAGATGAAAATAATAGCAGTAAAGTAAAGAGTTAGAGAGATGATGCTAGAGATTTTATGCTGGTTCGAATTTTTCCTGCATCTAGCCTCGTACAATTGTTTGTATGGATTTCTTTCCAAATGCTAACCTTTAACCAAGTAGAAGGAAAACCAAATACAATCTTGATTTCGAGACTGCGAGATACACCATCCTGAGTTTCCAAGTTCTTGGTGGACTCATTTGATTTGATCAGGGTACAAGCACCTCTAATAGATTTTCAGGCTACTAAGCACACCAACTTGATTTGAACGGGCTACAAGTACACCCAAGCAAATACAAAAAGTTAATAGTTTTTCTAAAGACAAATTATTGTAATTTGGATACAATGGATCTTATTGTCTTTTGGATAGCACTTTGATCTTTGAAATGAGAGAGAGATGCTTTTAAAATAGTAAAAAAGTAGTATTGAATCAATACAATGAAGTATGAATTAATTCTATTTAATTTTGGAGAGATTTTAATATATTTTCAATGGAATTTTCAAGAGAAAGAGGAGGGAACAAAGTAAGCAACTAGTTATAAAAAAATCATTTGCATTAACCTTTTAGGTAGTAAATCGACAAATGTGTTCATTCGTGAAGAGTTGCGATGAATAGACACTTCCTTTTAAAATTTAAAAAACCGATTGGTGGCATGTGTGTCGAATACCCTAAGCCTATATATCGACATATGCTTGTTTAAAAGAAAATGAAAACTATTTTCTTTTAAATTATTTTGTGAATCCTATACTTTGTACAATAATTTGATATTTTGCAAAATAGTTGGAACATAGTTTATAAACATTTTGAACTTTGAAAAACTTTTATGAAATATTTTGAAGTATATTTTGGTAAAAAATTATAAAAGATTAGAAAATTAGAGATAGAGATCAATGATTGCTATTAAGGACTTTAACAATATATGCTATGACTCTGTACACTAAATTATAACCTTGAGATCCTCATACCTTGGTCTTTGAACTCACAAGTCTTCATGTCAATCTCTTGAGTCTTTATACCGTCCAGTCTTCGTTTCAATACTTATGTAATATTCTATACTATATACTGTATAACTTTGAAAAACATTAGTATCTATATTTTATATGTTTGTATATGATTCTATATGGTTGCTGTAATCAAAATCAATAACCGAAATATTAACAATGGCATCTTCTCTCCTCTAAAAGTTTTATCCGCTTATCCTAGATTTCTTTCACACTTCCTTTTATTTTCCACTAATTAATTCTCTCGACCTCTCTCCTTCCACACTTGTATATCATTGTCTCTTTCTTGTCGTCCAAAATCGTTATTCACATTCGATCGGTTGGATCAAGTGCATCGAGAAAAGGGGTAAAGGGGCAAAATTTCAAAAAGTTTCATTTTTATTTCATTATGCACTAGATTTTTTATAGTATTATCATGACCAATGTTGTTAAAATTAACTAATATTTAATGTTTCTATTAGATGAAATAGTTCTGATTTTTAATTTATATTTTATTATATTTATAATAACAGTATTATTTAAATCCAATGTTATTACTGATAGAGTTAGGGGTACACCCTAGGGATAATTCTGTAACTTATTGTAAATTAATTAACTCTACAATCAATTCTTGTTCATAATAAAGATGTTTTTCTTTCTTTTGTATATTTGTCATAACGTGTCATAAATAATTAAATATTTAATTAAAATGTATTTAACAAAAAATCCATAAATGGCGTGTTTGTGATAATAATTACAAATAGTTGTAATAATGAGTATTATATCACAATATAATAAAAACATTACTTTAAATTTCCTAGTCAAGATTTGTCAAACTGGATGTCGATGCATCTATTGAGACTAGAGTTTGTTACGCTCTCTAAATGTTAGGTAGTGTAATACTCATGACCGCTGAGGGCACTAAGGGGTTATGTACTAATAGTTATTGGATACTACGGAATGACTCGCTTGATAATTTTCTGTTGGTTAATATAACTAAGATAAAATAGAAAATATCAAAGTGACTGATTTACATAGTTCTCCTAACTCGAGAAGACTGTCGATCTTTAATGTGAAAGCTTTACTTTGATTATAGTCAAATCATGGAACGATGTCCATCGAGTGATTATAGTTGGTTCGAGAAAAAGTATTGGAAGTGAAACTATGACGCCCCACCTCGAGACCCACATTAACAAAGAGAATTAATGGGTAATTCTATCTGCAATTGCGGAGAATAGGGCTGGCAAGGAATGACCATCTATAATCTTGTCTTACACATCTACTGAATACATCGATAAATGCTCTAAATTTTTTCCTATCTCTCATGGATCGAAATATCCAATAAATGCTTAATACAAAAATGTAGGTGGCTAATGGATCTATTGGAACAAAATTTATTAACAAAATGCATATCAAATCACATAATAGTAAACATCCTATATATAAATACATATACGCCGATACATCCCAGTACAATACAAAATGATACGCAAAAGTGGTTCAAAGACCACATTATAAACATCTAATCAAAATACATATTAGAGTCAAGCGGAAAGAAATATAAACTACACAAAAGTGCTAGGCTGATATCTAAGTAGATGCATCAAAGCTAAGTCCCATAACTAATAGCTAACCTAAAACAACTTCGTCTGACCCGAGTATAAAATACACGGGTCAGTCTAGCTAAAAAATCAGTTAATGAGGATAGACAATAATATGAAGCATAAGATACAAGGTGATAATTTTTCTCGAATGAGAAGAAGCAATAGAAAGAACACACATCCATGACTTAAGTGGACCAATGTCACTTAAGTATAAAAAGACCTCAAAAGAGGTAACTCAAACAATAACACTCAAATATAGAGATAAATGCCTTATATCATTGGCGATATCCAAAAACATCTATAATGGTTTCAATAAACCATATCTCCTACAAAGGAGTAGTCTCAAACTCAAAACTCAAGAAGTGCCATAAATGGAAAATTCAAAATAGAGCGATCTCAAAAATCAAAATAGGCAACCCCATTAATATATATATATATATGTGTGTGTGTGTGTGTGTGTATGTATATGTATATCTTTAAGAAGGAGATTATAAATCTCATATAAAAGTGCCGAAGGCGGCAAACTCAAATCTCAAGTATGGACCCAACATCCCAATAAAAATATCAAACTCAAATCTCAAGTATGGACCCAATAGCCCAATAAAAAGGATGGACCCAACAGCCGAATAAGAACCCAATATATAACGACCCTGACTCGACCTTCGAAAATTGGCACCGAATACATCACGTGTATTCGAATGCCACATTTCCAAACGTTGATTCTGGTTCGTCGAAGCTTATAACACATTAAGTACAACAACACAACAGAAGAAATGAATAATATTATTGATGTACAACATTTGTTACAACAGAATATCAATACAAATCGGAGCTAGAATATTACAGTAGAAAGAATCAACAGTAAAGTACAAAAATTCAGCAATGGAAAGACAATGCCTTCAATGCCAAATCCCAAAACTTCAATCCAAGAAGCTCGAATCACCATCAATGCTGAACTAAGCAAACTCGATCCACAAAGCGATTTCCAAAATCCAAACGGCTTTAAAGACCAAAAGACTTCAAATATTTCCAAAGCTACATCAATTATTTGATTATTTGAAAATCCCAACTCTAGACTGCCTATGTGGAAAATTATGGGCACCCAGAATTTAGGAAGGGAACAATAAATTTCGGGTCAGTCATGGGACTGGTATGAGCAAACAAAACAGTTTATCTTTATCAAAAGCAAAACAAAGGATTTAAAAGAAATCCGCAATGCTTTTCGGAAAATGAAACTACCATAAGGCCTCCCGACACACACACACCCCATGCAATCGCACACTTGGGGGAGATTTTTCCTTATGATAGTCAAACATGCTTACTACGCAAAATTCTTTTGATATTATTATTAGTGCATAGTGGAAAACATTTCAAAAGTATAATATTAATCTTAGCCAGCATGCGTACTGTTATATTTTCCTACTATAGCTACCATTTAAGAATGGCAGGTTATACAACTGCAATCGTAAAAGGGCGCGTATTGGTGATTGGATTTCCAACAAATGGTCAGGCCAAGGAACTTCCCATCGCCACATGGGTATGCCTCTGGAGGGACGCCCCGAGAACCTAGCCTGATATCTGCCAACATAAGGCTGAGTTACCTCTGTAACTAGGTAACTACTGACACGAGTATGCCACCCCTCGGTCGTAACCGACCTTTATCCGAGGCCTCGACACCAACAACCACAAAGCAATAAATTTGCAGTAACCACATAGGTTAAGTATCTGGGCTCCATACCATGATACCACCTCTATTTAGAAGGAATTGGACATACCCTCAGGGGCGCTACCCCCAAATAATCTTGCTGCATCTTTCCTGTTTCGACCATTCCGGGTTGTGAGGTCCTGATGCAGTCTCGTGCACAAAGCTACGCTTTTTTACAAAGCCATGCTTCGATCAACAAATGATCAGCAGCACTTCGTATGTCACATTACCAAATTGGAAATGTATCACTAGTAACCATCAACTACATAACCTCTGCGCTCGTACGTCTCAGAAAAGGGTGTTAAGCTAAGAGAATAAATCTTCGCCACCAAACAGAAATGTATTTTATAGAAACCAGCTTTACATCTCAAAGTGTAACGTCAGACACACATCCATACAAGTCTTTTCCGGGTCCGAACAGAACCGGCACTTCCAAAGAAGCCCTTGCAATCCGGGTATTCACATTCCCGATCGGACTCCCCATCACATATGGAGATCTCTATACCGGTGCGACTCAGTGCAGAGGCATTCGACGGGTAATCCTTTCGTTCTAAAAAATACCCGATCTTCACCACCGGTCTTCAAATGCTATCCATAACGTCGTATCATTATTCGAAATGGGTTATATGACACAAGATCCTCTCTCGGCTAAACCGAATAATGAGCGCAATATTAAAATCATATGGATATTGGGGTTTCAGTTAAGTCACAACTTCAAACCCAAACTTTTCTTTCAAATGGTTTAAACAAATTACTATTTCTAATCTTTAAACAAAAAAATTCATTTCACAAAGTTCAGCCATCTTTCACAAAGATTCATTCACGGCTTTTAAAACAATTTCCCTTTCAAATTGGATTAACTCATCCAATCTTTAATTCAAAGATTTAATTCATAGCTTTCAAAACCATTTCCAAAATTTTATTCATAACTTGGAAAACCATTTACTTTTCAAAGTTGAAATCCTTTCGACACAAATTGGAAGTTCTTTCCTTATATGAAAGCTTTTATTATTTGAAAACAAATAGTTTTCGTTTCGGAAAAATCCGATTTCATTTGTACAAGTTAAGTCCCTTGGGTTAAATTCAAATTCCCAAAACAATACTTTTAAAATGGTTTAAAACTCATATAAACACATTTATAACTTGTTTAACCTTTTTAAAGCATAATTTACAAACATAGAATTCAATTTCAAATCTTGAATTCAAGTTCAAATCAAATTATTTAAATTTCAAAACTTTATCAAGTTATTCAAAATAACTTTTATCTTTAAAGCTCTTTTTCAAAATCTTTTTTACATTTACCCCAAATACATTTCCAAAATCATTTGGATTCAAAATCAACTATAAAAATAATTTTCCAAAATTTGTGACTTTAACCAATTTCCTCGTGCAATCCATATTTGTATGTGTATAGTGTAGTCCAGGAGTTTTACATAATAGTGCAAAAACATCAATTATCACTGGTTCAATCATAACAATATCGATAAGCGGTATAATCTATAACGCTTATCTTCCATTCACAGATTCACAAATACATAATATAAATTCATCGCAAATAAATAAATTACAATCATCACAGCTTGAATCAAAAGAATTCATATCACACAGCATCACACATCAGGGATATCAAACCATTCAGCATTCAATAAAATCCAAACATTCATAAGTAGGATAAATTAATCATCTGATTAATTCAAATCAGGTCAATCACTAATCCTGGTTAATTAATATTAATTGATTACAAATTATTTTAATTAATTAATCTTCAATCATCTATTAATTAACCTTAATTAATAAATTAATTAGTACTTTATTAATTAATCAACCTTAATCAATAAATCAATTGACCTTAATTTATAAGTAATTAACCTTTGAAGTAATAACCCTTAATTAATTAATTATCCCTTAATTAATTACCATGTAATTAATTATCCTTAATTAATTATAATAAGTGATTAACCCTAATCAACTACATTAATTAATCAACCTTTAAATCATAAATTAATTATCATTTATTACTTTCATTAAGTAATAATCTTTAAGTAATAAATTTCCCTTTAATCACTTAATTTAATTAATTCACTCTTAATTACTTACAATTTTAATTATTAATTAATTCCTTAATTAATCTTTAAATTCAGAAATTATTCTTTAAGTGATCAACCCTTTAATCATTTTCATTAAGTAATAAATTACATTAATTAATTTGATTAACCTTAAATTAATCATAACGATTAATTTTCTTTAATTTCTTTCATTACCTGATTAACCTTTAATTTCAATTAATTACTTAATCTTTAATTACCCAAAGTCTTGAATAACTTGAGATAATCCACTTATCCTAATCACTTATTTAATCACATCATCAATTTCTAATTGAAAATACTTAAGAAAATAATCATTCCAATATAATAATTCAAAATCCCAAAACAGTTTTAAACATATTTTTAATTTAAAATCAAATCTTTGAACACTTAATTTAAAACTTGTTTATAATTTATATTCGAAAACATAGTTTATTTTACTCTAAAACTTATTTATTTTTAACATACTTAAAGTTAAATTTTACAAACTTACTTTATTTTTAAAACTTCAATACTTTTAAGAATACACGAGTCATCCCCTCAAAAACACTCGAGCCACTTGATATTTTTCCCGAACCATTTCAATTTCAAGTTTACTTCGAGTCGAACTCTTTTTTTCGCGTGCTCGAATCCGAGCGTTCTTCTTCTTCCACAATCTTTTGGAAACAGCTGATACGAGCGATACCACGTGCATGCGTGCACGTGTCCTGATCATCTGACCTCAATCGTTCCTCACCGAAGTCATCAGCATGTCGGCGATCAACTTCCAGCCTCACCCGACCCACAAACTTCGACGATTTTCCCCCAAATCCAAAATTTGATTCAGCGACCCAACTTATAACGCACCTCGACCAGAAAACCTTTCCCTGGCCATCTCCTCCGACCTCAGCATTACCCGCTGCCCAGCCCGAAGTCACGTCATGCACCGATGAAACTTTTCCCCTTATCGCGAACATCTCTGATCTCCCATGACCTTTGCTATTGCCTTGTGAACATCATCGTCCCAAAACGTCCTTCAAACCCTAGATCGATCTAATCTACCTTCCACAATGGATTATAAATTTATTGCTCATTTTTTTATGATCCCTGGCCTTCCAACCAGCTACGGCCTTAATCTCGAGATCAGAAAATAACCTGATCACCAGAAATTGACGAATTTGCGATTTCTGTTCATCTAAAATTATCTCACCATATACCTATTTAAAAATTATGATTACTTTACCAAAATTTATCATTTTTCCTTACGAATCACCCTATAAAATCCAATCTCTAAATTTTTAACATTGATTTTTCCAGATTAAAAAGTTTTACTGTAATGTTCTTCCTTTCCAGTAAAGTAATTTACTGATTTTTCTTATAAATATTTTTAAAATGGCATCAGGTTAATATAAACAAAATTTCTTTAAGGATTGTAGCTTAACATCAATTTTAGGAAGAGATGTTGAATTTTTAATCTTATTTCTGAATCCTGTGAACTAAGAACATAACCTACTTTCCTATATACAGACATATGCACTCAGATATTTGCATATATACAAACATGAAGGAAAATATACACAACGTTCAAACACATTTCATATCCTAATTAACAAATCATTTAGATATATATCAGGTTGAGTTTGCTCACCTTGGAGGTATGAAGTAGTGCCTGGAATGTTGAAAACTGGAAAGTAATTTGAACAACTGGAAGGCGATATTGATTCCAGTAACTTGATATTTAGTCTGAGTTGCAATTTGAGCTTGCTCAGCCCCTTGATCTTTGCTTCGATTTGTTTTTAGATTTTAGTTTCTGGTTTTGCTTTGATCTTGTTTGATTCATTCTGTTATCTGGTTTTGATTCTTTTGATTCTTCCCTTAGCTTTTAAATTGCTGTTTTACTTCTGATTTTGATCTTAGGCTTCAGGTTGTATTCTGTTTTGAAGTTGCCTTAAGCTTTCATATTTGCTTTTGATTTTGTTTTTGTTTCTAGTTTTAAATTAAGAGAATGAAGGGGAAAGAAATTTTTGAGAGAACATGCATTGGCCTGGTTTCACTTTCTCTAATACATGTTATTTTTTAAATTGAAATTTTTTCTTTTTAAGAGAACAAAAGTGCCACTTGTATACATTAAGCCTTACATTTGTTAAAGTTTATTCCTTTTAACTTATTAAAACAAGTAATTTTGTGTTTAAGTCCTTAATCTTTAAATTAGTTTATAAATTTTGTTTTTAAACCTTTTTCTCTTTATAAATTACTAAATTCTTATATTCACATATGGTTATATTTTTAAATTCATAAATACACAAATTATATTTATTCATTTTGAAAGAAAGTGTATTTTAAATCTTATTTAAAATTTAAACTTAAGGTAACAATTCTTATCACATATACAAACCATTTTCTTTATTATCCTTTATATAACCTTAAAAATGACTTTAAAACTAATTATTCATAATAAATAAATAAACACACATATTATATATATAAGCTTCCTTTAAAATATAAATTCTTAACTTTAAACAACTTTTGAATATATATATATATATATATATTAGAAATATATTATTATTAATTTTTTAGAACATAGATTTAAATCCAAATTATTTTCTAAGACATTTATTTTTGAATTTCAATTTCAAATTTTAAATCATAATCTATTTATATACATTTATTTAAAGCTTTCATGTTTACATTTAATATTACTTACATTTACACAACTTTTTTTTTAAAATGATTTGAAAACAATTGCTATACTTAATAGATAATCATATTTTAACTTCAATTTACTTATAAAATATTTATTATTGAATTCCAAATCCAAAATTTCTATTTAAAAATACATATTCTGGAGATTTTCTAATAAATTCATCATTAAATCCAAAATTCAAAATTAATTATCAATAATTTCATAATTTAATTCCAAAAATTGAATTTATTATTAAATTAATTCTAGCTGAAATCCGAGAATGTTACACAACAACTCAAATCTTAAAATATGCACGTGCAAAACTCTTGTCTAGTACTATATACGTTATAGGTACCTATCCCAAATGATCGAAGTTGCAAATCCCATACGACCGAAGTCGTAAAACTCAAATGACCGAAGTCACATAAACTCGTGATGAGCCCAACAACTCGATAAGGATTGGACCCAATAGCCCAATATGAGCCCAACAGCTCTAGTACTGTCATAACTTAGAATGTGTCACAAACTCTCAGCTAGGAATCCGAAAAGTGGTTATGTGTGTCCCATACCACACGTTCTCACTAAACGGTTTACTAACCACTAGCCAATGCCACAATATAAAACTCAGAAACCTCAAAAAAATGATGACTTGTCTCATCTCATCGACAGGTATAAGTAAACCTCATGATGGTTCAATATGAACCATATATCTCCAAAATAGGAAATCACAAAATTAAGATTTGCCTCATATCATCGACAAATATAAAATCATGATGGCTCCCATCGACCATAAGTCCTAGAATAGGAGATCTCAAACCATAAAACTCGCCAAATATTGACCATCCCAGATAATTCCTATAAATAGGAATTATAAAACTCAAAATACGCCATTAAATGGCAAAACTCGAATAGTTTCGAAAGTACAAGTCCGAAATTAACCGAAATAGTAAAGGCACGTGTCTTAGACACATGTTTTACTAAATCATTAAATTCTCTTTCTTATATGCTAAAATAATGCAAAAATATATATTTTATATTTAAAATATTTTACTTTAGAAAATAAGCTTTTAAAATCAATTTACGAAATCAATTTTGAAAACCGTATTTAGAAATTCCCTTATTATAGAGAATAAATAGATTTTTATATTTGGAAATACTTTTACAATACTATATAATAATTATTTGAATAGCCCCTTTTATTTAAAAATTATTTCAAAATCATTTGGAGAAAATCGCGCTCGAAAACAAGGAAAACCAATGAAATACTCAAAACCGATAACTCCAATTCAATTTGAATTCAACTCAAAGATCAATTCAAATTCAATTCAAATTTGAATATCAAATACTCAAAATTTAGCTAGCCTATTGATAGGCATCATAGCTATCAAAAATAGCATAAATATATCACAGAAACGAAGTGTAGAAGCTAAGAAATCAATACGGAAACAACCGAAAACAAACAAACTCACACAAGCAAGCAAAAAAGGAGACAAGGCTCCCTAGATCGACCGCCAGGTCGACCTCCTTTGTCCCTAGGTCGATCGTACGGTAGACCTAAGGGTAGGCTTGGTCGACTTAGCGGTCGACCTTGGTAAGCTTCTTACGCGATTTTCTTCCCAGGTGCTTTTCAGGCGACGAACTGATTTTCAGGAAAATTTTTGACGCAGCAAATGAAAGTGTTTTTACACCAAATTTTGTAGGCATATAGAATAACATATAAACCACAAACTAGAAGAAATTCGTAAACTTTTCGTCGTCGAAATTGGAAGTTACAAGCATGCAAAGTAGAGATTCAGATCATATTTCACAAGAGAGAAAAACTGAAACAAAACTTATTTACAGAGTACATATTTTGCATAGAAACTTCTCTCTGAGCATGGCAGCAGCTAGAAAATGTGAGTTATTAACTCATCTTGCTATAAGAAAGCAAAATCCTAGATTATCCACCGAAAGGAAGAAGCTTTGCTCGAATTTAAACCTCAGCAACCTGTATAAACTTGAAACTGAGGCATGCAATAGAGAAAAAGAACTGTTAGCAATAGAGGAAAGGAAGTGTTAACAGAGAAACACTTTCAAAACTTGATTTTTGATGAACAAATGGTTTTAGATTTTGATTATCTGTTGATTTAGCTCCAAATTGATTTTAAAACACAAAGATTTGAGTTTAAATTAGAGAAAATAACTTAGGGTTTGAAGAGGGAATGGGTTTATATTTTTCTTTTTGAAGTTATTGAAGTTTCTAAAACTTACAGTAAGTGAAAAATAAATGAACGCAGAAGGAAGGAGAGTATCTCCTTCTCACTCTTACAAGCTAAATGTTTTAATTGGGCTTAAGACCCAAATTGAATAATTAGCCTATGTTTATTTCTCTTAACACTAAATACACAATTGCATAATATACACTTATGAAAAGAATTCAAATGACAAATATTTTCAAGTTTTTAACTCAAATAAAATGTGTTAATTTATATAGGCGCTAAAATATATTTTTCATCAAATAAAAAGATTAATTTTTATTTTTAAAAAACTTTTATTTTTAAAACAAAAATACACTATTTACACAAATAATAATGCAATAATTAACATTTTTAACTTCTAAAATTCGACAAAAATACTTTTCTCACTAAAAAATTAGTTCACCCATATCCAACCTTTATTTATAACCAAAACATAATTTAAAACCAATTTCCATCTTTTTATTTAAATAAACCACTTTTAAAATCAGTTACTTCTTTTAAAAAAATTCAAAAGAAGCAAATGGGAAATAATTGATATAATTATTACATTGTCACTTAAATAAAATCATTTCCCATTTATTAACTGTGAGAAATGCGGATTACAGATCTTAAGGCTGGAATAACACTAGCGGGGCATTGAATAGTATTTTATGGATTTTTAAAATCTTTTTGAAAATTATGTAATTTAATCACTAACAAATGCAATTCATAGACATAGATTTAATCACAGAATCAGACACAGATGCAAATACTAAATAAAAGCAGTAAAGGAAAGAACACACCAGGATTTTGTACTGGTTTGGAGTTACCCTACATCCAGTCCCGTACAAGCGTACCGATTACTTTTCAAAATAATCTCCCAGATTACACCCTCGGTTTCAAGGCTACGAGGTACACCCTCCTGCATTCGAGTTCAGGGCAACTCTCTTGATTTAACTAGGCTACAAGATCGCCTAATTGATTTCCGGGGCTACAGTCACACCCAATTGATTTCAAGGCTCAACCACACCTTTTAATCAACAGTTTGATTTACAAAAGTTCCTATAACTTTGAATAGCACCGAGATCTTATAGAGCGAGTGGCAAAGAATCAAAGAAGAGATAATCAAGTTTGATTCACTTGGTATTTTGGTCGAGTATAGTTTGGGATTCTTTAGAACAAATGTGGAAGATGAAGTGGAAAGAAAACAAGTGAAATCTGATTAAAAATTCATTTAGAACAACTGGTATTTATAGAAAATCAACAACCATATCTATTCGTGAAAGGATACGACGAACAAACACTTCTTTTGAAAATTTGAAATTTGAATTTAACGGGCACCATGTCGACATGCTGGGCGGGGGGAGGGGGGGGGGAGGGAGGGGGAAGGTTGATGGATGTCGACATGCTCTAGGCAAAATTGGTGATTTTGATTTTATTATTAAAATTGTTAAAACAATTTCTAAACTTTGTAACTATATTTAAATATAGTTTAAACATATAAAAGTAAATTTTAATATATAATCTTATTCTATAAAGTGATTTAAAATCTGAGTGTATAAATATTTTTTAAAGCTAAATATTTAAAACCAGAGATAGTTTAAAATTAAGGATAACTTTGAAATCAAAATATTAAAAATGATAAAGATAATTTTGAGGCTAAAATATTTCAAACAAGAGAGATGTCTTTTGAAAAGAAGGTTTTGAAAACATTTAAAATAAGAGACATATTTTTGAAAAACATTTTTACAAAATTAGTGGATATCGAAATAGGACCACTATATGTTCCCCTAGATATTATCGTGTGTTCCTTCCCGCTAGGGTTCCATCCCTTTAACAAGCTCGAAGTGGATTTCTTTCCACGACTAAATTTCGAATAAAGATGTAAGTGCTACCAAGAAGTTTTGACATAATTCTAGACTCAATACTTATCTTGTATTCTTGAAATCTTGAACTCTTAATATCTTGATACTCATGAGTCTTTAATCTTGATATCTTCATCATAACAAGTCCTAAGGTTGTTGTCATCAAAACCATCATCTCAAGGACTAACAATCTCCCTCTTTTGATGATGACAACACATGTTTATAAAATATACTTCACCTTCACTATAACTTCCCCTAAAACTAAAACCCCCCT
Organism: Allium cepa; assembly: GCA_030765085.1. NCBI lineage: Eukaryota > Viridiplantae > Streptophyta > Magnoliopsida > Asparagales > Amaryllidaceae > Allium > Allium cepa. The sequence goes on from CM060929.1 coordinate 307,721,495, forward strand.
AAAATTAATAACTGCCTCTTAATCTAAGCCTAACTACTCTAACTACTCTATTTTATATATCTCCCCCTTTGTCATCCACAAAGACTAATCCTAAACCGATATAACTCCCCCTTAATCTAATACTGTCCAAACTAAATACTAATAAGGAAGTACAATAAGTGAAACAAATATTTTATCATATGCGATGTTATATTTACATGATATATTATGAAAATAAACACACAAATATTTTTAAGTACATAAATTATAGAATAATACTACTAACGAGAGCTTTTGACAATTAGAGATTTGTGAATCGAACAATTTGGATAATGAAAATAAAAGTTTCCGCGTTGTTCAACCAAATTCCTATCTTTGTCAAAACAGATTCGCCTATGAAGACCACGTTGTTGTCTTCTTCCATAGGTGCTTCTTCCTCTTCTTCTTCTTCCTCTTCTTCTTCGCTGTGCTCTAAGGGGTTATGCACTTGAATGTTGGGAGAATTTTCTTCAATCACAATAGGATTTGCATGATTATCCACTAGGGATTTTTGCACATTCCGAAGAATTTTGCCTTGCTTTTCTTGTTCTTTGCCACCCTTATTTGCGCAACTTGAAGTTAAGTCAGCATTTGTGTGGCATACTTTATAGATTCTTCATTCTTTATCACACATGCCAGTGTAGTGCGTTGGAATGGACCAGAATGAGGGAAAATGAAAGAAATAGTGTTATTTTTGGTTTGATTTAGTAGAGTAGGCCATTAATTTTAATTTTCAGAAGCTTATTTCAAAGAAAGAGAAGTGAGAAGACATAAAAATTCAAAATACATAGGTTTATATAACTACCAAAATGATTTTAGACGGAAAATCAAAATTTCAAATTTTAACGTTGTATGTTGACATGGGTGGTTGGGGTATGTCGACATCCCTATGAAAAATTTGGTATTCTTGTATATTTATGTTTATTAAAAATATATGTTACTATATCTATATTATATATCTCAGTTATTGAACAAATGCCTTGTTCTCTTCTTAACTTATTAAATATAGGTTGATTTAAGGGTTTGGTTAAAATATCAGCAATTTGATTCTCGGAGTTGATAAATTCAAGAGAAATAATCTCTTTACTTGTATTATCTCTGAGAAAGTGATGCCTAATATCAATATGTTTAGTCCTAGCATGATGAGTAGGATTTTTAGATAAATTTATTGCACTAGTACTATCACTATAAATTGGTGATTTTAAGATTGTTAATCCAAAATCTTTTAGGGTTTGTTGCATATAAGTAACTGAGAGCAAGCCAAGGCAGCAGAGATATATTCTGCTTCAATTGCTGATAAAGAAACTGTGTTATGCTTTTTACTAAACCATGAAACCAGAGAATTCCCCAAAAAGTGACAAGTTCCACTTGTACTTTTTCGGTCAGATTTGCAACCAGCATAGTCAGCATCACAATAATAGATTAAATCAAATGAGTTATTTTTAGGGTAAAATAAACCATAGTCAAAAGTATGTTTAACATATCTTATGATACGTTTCACAGCTTTTAAGTGAGTCTCTTTGGGTTGAGATTGGTATCTTGCACAGAGACAAACACTATGCATGATATCAGGTCTACTCGCAGTGATATAGAGTAGTGATCCAATCATTCCCTTATATAGTTTTTTATTTACATCTTTTGAAATATATTCTTTATTTAAATCTTCGTTGGTTGCCATAGGAGTGGGTTTTCCACTTACAGTAGTCATACCAAATTTACTAACTAGATCCCTAGCATAGTTTTCTTGACTAATAAAAATACCATTATGTAATTGTTTTATTTGTAAACCTAGGAAGAAGGTAAGTTCACCCATATGACTCATCTCAAACTCTTTTATCATTATTTCAGAAGATTCTTAATTCATTTCATGATTAGTTGAACCAAAAATAATATCATCTACATAAACTTGTACTAGTTGGATATCATTTTTATTTCTTTTAACGAAAATAGTATTATCTACTTTACCAATTTCAAAATTTGATTGTAATAAAAAAGATCTTAGTCTGTCATACCATGCTCTAGGAGCTTGTTTCAGACCATGTAGAGCTTTCTTAAGTTTGAAAACATGGTTTGGAAATTTTTCTTCTCAAAGAGTGGAGGTTGTTTAACATAAACTTCCTCTTTCAAAATCCATTTAAAAATGCACTTTTAACATCCGTTTGAAATAATTTATAATTATTATAGTTTGCGAAAGCAAGTAGAATTCTAATGGCTTCTAATCTTGCTACAGGTGCAAAAGTTTCATCAAAATCTATTCCTTCTTCTTGACAATAACCTTGTGCGACTAATCGAGCTTTATTTCTAACGACCTCACCTAGTTCATTCATTTTAATTTTATAAACCCATTTAGTTCCTATTATAGTTTTATCCCCGGGTCTAGGAACAAGTTTCCAAACATCATTTTTGGTGAATTGATTCAGTTCTTCTTGCATAGCCAGAATCCGTAAATCGTCAGACGATGCTTCCTTTGGATTTTTAGGTTCAACAGGTGATATAAAAGCTACATTACTCATGTTATTTAGTTGATTTCTAATTCTAACAACAGATTCAATATTTCCTAGTTTATTTTCTATAGGATGATCTTTTAAAAGCTTATCCTTTTTATCTAGATGAATAATTTCATTATTTGTTTCAATTGATTCATTATTTAGGGTAGCAAAATCTTCTTCATTATTAATTTTTTCAACATCTTTAAAATTTTCATCAAACGAAACATGAATTATTTCTTCAATGGTATTAGTTCTTAAATTGAAAACTCTATATGCTTTACTTCTATTAGAATATCCGGTAAAGATTCCTTTGTCGGATTTAGGATCAAATTTATCCAAATTGTCTTTTGTATTTAGAATAAAACATTTACTTCTAAAAATTCTAAAATAAGATACCTTTGGTTTCTTCTTGTAAAGGAGTTCATAAGGTGTTTTATCAGTTAACGGTCTAATTAATATTCTATTCAAAATATAGCAAGCTGTAGCTACTGCTTCAGCCCAAAAATGTTTTGGTAAATTACCATCTGAAAGCATTGTTCTAGCACACTCTTGAATCGTCTTATTTTTACGTTCTACCACTCCGTTTTGTTGTGGAGTTCTTGAAAAGGGAAATTATGAGTTATTCCCTTTTTATTGTAGAATCTCTCAAAATTTTCATTTTCAAATTCCTCACCGTGATCACTACGAACATTTATAATTTTTTGAAGAAAGTTGGTTTTGAAGTATTTTTGTAAATTTTTGAAATGAATCAAAAGTATCACTTTTATGTTTCATAAAAATTGTCCATGTAAACCTAGAATAATCACCTATAATTACAAAGACATATTTATGGTGATTTACTGGTTGAATTTGAGATGGACCAAACAAATCTAGGTGAACTAACTCAAGAGGTTTTGAAGTTGAAATCATATCTTTCAATTCGAAAGAATTCTTCCTAAGTTTTCCTAATTGACAAGCATCACATATACTATCTATTTTAGAATTCATTCTAGGGGGACCTATTACTAGATCAAGCTTAGAAAGTCTAGATAAGAGTTTAAAATTCAAATGCCCAAATCTTTTATGCCAAATCCAAGGGTCACTTATATTAGCCAAAAGACATAGATTATCATTTGAGATTTTCATATTAAGAATATAATTATTTTTCTTCCTAATTCCCTCAAATATAATATTTGAATTATTATCATAAGACACTTATCTTTTTCAAATTTAACTTTGTATCCTTTATGCAAAGTTGACTAATGCTAAGCAGATTGTGTTTCAGATTCTTAACTAATAAAACATTAGAAACAGTAGGAGTTTTAGAGTTACCGACATTGCCGATGCCAATCACATATCCTTTTGAGTTGTCTCCAAAATTAACCAATCCTCCATCTTTATAGATAATATCATTCAGCATATCTGGATTACTAGTCATGTGTCTTGAACATCCACTATCAAGTATCCACTTATTCTTCTTGATTTGCACAATTTGTCCATTGAGTATTGATTCTTCAAAGGCCATATAACATTTTCCATTTTGCACAGAATACAAACTCGGTAGATAACTTGATTTTCTATAATAACTATATGCAGACTAATGAGACAATGATGATTTGAATAGTTGTAAATTAGTGTTAACAAAATCCCCAAAAATAGCCATTTTAAAACTTTTTCAAAGTCCCGATTATGGAAAATTTGAAAACCAATGCTCTGATACCAAAATGTGAGAAATCTGGATTAAGGATCTTAAAGCCGGAATAACACTAAAGGGGGAAGGGTGGGTGAATAATGTTTTATGGACTTTCTAAATCTTTTTGAAACTTATGTAATTTAATCACCAACAAATGCAATTCATAGACACAAATATAATCACAGAATCAGACATAGATGCGAATACAAAATAAAACCAGTAAAGAGAAGAACACAATAGGATTTTATACTGGTTCGAAGTTACCCTACATCTAGTCCCATACAAGCGTATGGATTTCTTTTCAAAATAATCTCCCAGATTACACCATCGGTTTCAAAGCTACGAGGTACACCCTCCTGCAATCAAGTTCAGGGCAACTCTCATGATTTAACCAGGCTACAAGATCACCTAATTGATTTTCGGGGCTACAATCACACCCAATTGATTTCAAGGCTTAATCGCACCTTTTACTCAATAGTTTGATTTATAAAAGATCCTATAACTCCGAATAACACTGAGATTTTATAGAGAGAGTGGCAAAAAATCAAACAAGAGATAATCAAGTTTGGTTCACTTGGTATTTCGACAGAGTATAGTTTGGGATTCTTTAGAATAAATGTGGAAGATGAAGATGAAAGAAAACAAGTGAAATTTGATTAAAAATTCGTTTAGAACTACTGGTATTTACAGAAAATCAACAGCCATATCTATTCGTGAAAGGATACGACGAATAGACACTTCTTTTGAAAATTTGAATTTTGAATTTAATGGGCACTATGTCGACATGGGGGGAGGGTTGAAGGATGTCGACATGCTCTAGGCGAAATTGGTGATTTTGATTTTCTTATTAAAATTGGTTTCTATAATTTGTTAAAACAATTTCTAAACTTTGTAAATATATTTGAATATAGTTTAAACATATAAAAGTAATTTTTAATATATAATCTATAAGGTGATTTAAATTCTGGGTATATAAATATTTTTTAAAGCAAAATATTTAAAATAAGAGATAGTTTAAAATCAAGGATAATTCTGAAATCAAAATATTAAAAATGATAAAGATAATTTTGAGGCTAAAATATTTCAAACAAGAGAGATGTCTTTTTGAAAAGAAAGTTTCAAAACATTTAAAATAAGTGATATAATTTTGAATTTTTTTTAATAAAATTAGTGGATATCAAAATAGGACCTCTATATATTCCACTAGATATTGTCGTGGGTTCCATCCCTTTAACGAGCTCGAAGTGAATTCCATTCCACGCGTAAATTTCCAACAAAGATATAAGTGCTTTCAAGAAGTTTTAACATAATTCTAGGCTTAATACTTATCTTGTATTCTTGAAATCTTGAACTCTTGATATATTGATACTCATGAATCTTCAATCTTGATATTTTCAGTCTTGAATCTCTACACTATACAATCTTCATTCTTGGTACCTGCATGGTTATATCCTGCATATACGTATATATCTAAACTATAATGTTAGTATTTATGTTTTATAACAAGTCCTAAGTTTGTTGTCATCAAAACCATCATCTCAAGGACTAACATTAACAACCCAAACTAAATAAAATAAAGTTCAAACTTTATTTTCACAATCAAATCCCCAAATTCATTGTTTATTTCGAATAAACAATTTACATTCTCTGAGTTATTATAAATTCTCAATATTAAATTATAACTACCGCTATAATTTAGGCAATCACTAAAAGCAGGGTTGTTACAGAAACATTATTCGACAATGGATCCATCTCCTCAGTTACTTAGGGTTAGTATCACGGTCGACTAAAGTCAACTCAAAGTCAAAATCTCTGGACGGAGTAGTTCAATTATTAATAGTTGTTATTATTGAACCAAGGACTTTATGTTTGGAATATAGAATTTAATATGGACAATGTTGAAATTTTGACCATTACCAAATTTCCATAAGTTCAAAGTGATATAGTTTTGTAAAAGAGAGTTGCTATATATAACTATCACTGTTGGCTAACGCTTAACAATGTAAAATTAGATTTTTACCAAAATCAAGTAAGTGATAAATTTGACAAAAATGTCACACCACTTGCTAAATTTTCTGTGAACGTTAATATTCGAATTGTTTAATATTAATCACTCACCAAATTTACACCTAAAGAGTCACACAACCAAAACGTTGAATACTTCTTTGATCAACTAATTTAATTAATTTATAATTGTTATAAATTAATTAATATAAAGGGGATTTTTACTTCAAGGGCTTATTTATGCAGGGTAATAAGTTTTAAGGACACTACTTCTAAAAAATTAGTTTTAAGGACATTTTACGGGAAAAAGATAAAAGAATTTATCATTTTCAGTTATACAGAAATAATGATAAAAGGAGTTATCATTTTTCTGTATAACTTGAAAAGATAAATGAATTTATCATTATGCTGTAAATTGTCCTTAAAACTAATTATTCAGAAGTGCTGTCCTTAAAACTTATTACCATGCAAATAGAAGCCCTTCAACCTAATTTCCACTAATATAAATATTAAATTTTATTTGATGTGTTGAACAATATTTAATATTTTTATAATAGTTATAAATATATTAATCGTATACATATTGATAAATGTTTGAATTGGATTTAAATGAGATAAGTATTGTTTGGGCTAAAAATGGGTTTGAAGGCAAATGGGCAAGGTGATTTCGGCTATGAGTAGACCAGGTAAGGGGGGCCATATGATGTCAAATAGGCTAGGTTTTGGTAAGATAAGAGGAAGAGAATGGGTAAGCGAGAAATATGGATCTTGATCTTAACTTATCTCTCCAGTCTTTCCACTTTAAATAGATCATAACCCTTATTCTTCTATGAACTTTTGAAGCCTCAACCCATTCTATTTCTAACCATAATATATCTCCACCTCGCCTCTATTTCCAACCTCAAATCAAATAAAAACAAATGCTATTCGATACCCGATGGTCATCAGTTCAGGAGCTTTCACCTTGCTAAATTGGATCCAATTCAAGGAGTAAATCTCTTTATTTCAATATGTATTAATTGGCTTTGGTAATAAGGTAATTTTCAAATCTACAGAGATAAACTAATGATTAGATAATTTATCTTTCATATACTGTCTTATTAGTTGGGTGATGAATTTAGTATATTGGTATATCGTCACAAATAGAATGGTTGTATGATTATATGCCTATATAATTAAAAAAAATTATGACATATACATAACTATAATACTCACGACGCTAAAAAAGGAAAAAAAATTAATTTTTGATTTAAATTAATTTAATACATATTATTTAAATTATGCAAGTTTCGTAATGTAAATAGTAAATTTTACATTATAAACAATATAATTTTAAAATTTTGTAAAAATAATTTTATACTCAAAAGAATTTCGACACAAATAATAATATTATATATATTATTTAAATATTATTTAAATCGATTAATTCCATAAATTAATAATATCAAAAAATATATTATATAAAATATGTTCTAAATTTTATAAAATTAGACTTATACATAATATACTTTTGGAAGGTTAAAAAGTTATATAATTTAAACATTAAATACTTATAAATATTAATAATTGAATTTAAAATTGATTTTTAAATTATAAATCATACACAAAATATTTAAGTATTAAATATAATCCATATTTTTAATGAAATATTAAAATTTACAATAATCTTTCAATTTTTTTTAAATTTTCATTAATTTCCGTACGTAAATTTAATTTTAATATATATTTAGAATTTAGAAACCAATTCTGCCGTACGCATTATCAGTTGTCTATACATTTTTGTTTATTTTGTATTTTAATTATGTACTAATATATTTATTTATTATTTAATTATTTATAATATATATATATATGTATATAATCTAACGTTTATTAAAAAATCAATTTTGTTTACGGATTTCGCAGCAAAATAAATAAATATAATTTTAATATGATTTTAAATGATTTTAGATATATATACACAACTATATATATATATATATACTTTTCAAAATAATATATATATATATATATATATATATATATATTTGTATATTTTTAATATTTTGTATACATAAATTAAAGCATATAAGCATACATTTGGATGATATATTTGATTATTAGAGGAACTAACATGTCCGTTATAACATAAATCCCAGCACTTATATATGGACATGTCAAACATTGGAAAAATTCCTATGTTACACCCACGCACGCACATACATGAGTATATTATATACAATTATATATAATATAAAATTAATTACATAATATAAACTATATATAAATTTAAATAAAATAATGATTTTATTTAAAAGTAATTTAGAAATGTTCTTAATAAATTGGACTTCTTAGGCCCAATAAACAAAATGGTAAAATAATTTGAAATTCACGCATTTTTTCCACTATGACCTGACCTAGTTCCTCATTGTAAATTAATCATGTTAGAATTAGCTAACTAAGCTCATAACCCAAATAGTAGGGTGTCTAGAAGGATTGAGTTTGGGTAATCCAATACTCCGCCCTACTTGGCTACCGGCGTGGCTCGAACAGATATATGGCACTAAAGGTTACCTCTAATAGAAAACACCCAATTTGAATTGAACATTGAGTTAATCTCAAAATTGTTTGCAAATTAAAAATATAAGATTTTAAATTTAAAAGTTAAAAAAAGATATACACATTTTATTAAAGTTATATATTATAAAATTTTCAAAAGTTTTTAAAATTAGTATTAGTTAATTTCAAATTTTAAAATCTTATTAATAATGTTAATAAAATATATTAATTAAATAATTTAACTAATTAATAAATATATACATGTAGTATATATATACATTATGCTATACGTTATGTTGTTTTAAATGTTGAAATAACATATGAATGCATGTATTTATATAAAATGAATTTTGAAATTAATATAATTTAATTAAATAAATAAATTAAATTGTAATTAATTAAATGATATACACACATATATATGATATGTGTGTTTAGCTATAATAATAAATATTCTATATAAATGTTATATTAGAATACTATATAATCAAATAAAGAATAGATTGATTAAAATTAATTAAATAAAATTTAATTAATATAAGATTATTATATAAGTAAATATAATAATAAAACTTGTATAATATGAATGTATAAATCAAAGGTGGAACCTTAAGAAACCCAAAATAGACTTAAGGAATAAATACATATGTAAATGTACATATACCATGATTTTCGATGTGTTTGACACTTAAATAACAAGGGTCATAAAAAATACATTATTCCATAAGTCAGTACCAACCAATATAATATATTAAAATTTTTGAATCTTCAATATAATGTTGTCCTCTACCACATGTGTGTGTGTGTATGTATATATATTAATAAATTACTTGCATACTCCTTAGTTGTTAAGCAAACTCAACTAAGGATGTTATGTGTTGCATTATTAGTTAATATATTTTATAGATGAGGCAAGATAACTATGTGTATTTGTTGAACAAACTCAAAGTAAAGATACTATACCTAGTCCATCATGATATGGTATGTAACAACCTGGGGTTTTGCACCAGTTAATTATCGTCATTAGACGATTAAAATTGTTAGCTAATTGCTATTGGGAGTTTTTAATCGGGTTGAAATTTTTTAAAAATTTGTTAGGAGTTATGTCGGCTTTAAATAAAATCATAGCCCACGTTTTCGTTGTTTTTGGTACTGCGTTGTATCGAGACAGAAACCCGGTTCCTCCTTCATTTCTTTTCATCGCAAGCCCAAATTTTCTGTTCTCTTTATCTTCTATTGGCTCGTTCCTTTGTGAGATAATGGTGGCTCTGTTCCTTTTATTTGTTCGATCAAAATTAGGGCTTTCGTAAATTCGAAGATGCCGACTTCAAATGCTCGATTGAATTCGATTTCCTTGCTCTGTTGGTTGATCGTCTCTTGAGATGCTTTCGGCCGCTTGATTGAGTTCGTCTTTGCTTTGATTCGGGCACCGTAATTAGGCGATCTCGAGGGGGAAAAAGGGAATGGCTGCTGTTGAAATCGTGCTCTTTGAAATAAGGTGAGCGATTTTCACTCACGCCTCTAATTCAATACTTTGCATCGGCCATTCGAATTTTGTTTCGATGTTGATGATTTTTCTGACTCAGTTTGATTTTCAATATTTAGCTTCAGCCATTCGATTTTGTTTGGATGTTGATGATTTCACTGACTTATTCAATTCGTTTATTTTTGTGTTACTTGGTTGACACGGTTTTGATTTTCTTTGACACTGTTTTCCTTGCTCACCACGGTTTCGAATTCGCTGGTATTTAAATTTACATTGTCTTCAGTTTTGACTTTGTGTATGCGATTCCATGACTTCTGTTGGGCGAATTCTCGCCCAGAAGGCCTCGAGACCAAGGAGCGTCAGGTTCCATGCACGTTCGAGACCAGCGAGCATCTTCATCATCTCCACATACTATGGTACTCAAGAATCATTCGGCATCCCCTTTGGCACAAGTGCATTCGGCGTTCCCTATACCAGAGAATCATTCGGCATACCAAATACAGAGGCTCATTCGGCATAGGCTCATTCGGCCTTCCAAACCCAAGGACATTCGGCATAACACTACCACCGGACCAAACATGTACAACCACATCCGGCCTCCACTCCATTCGGCAAAGCTAAAAGTCCTGCTACCGCTCCGAGCAACTACCGGTCCAGGTGACCGCCGAACCAACTCCCAATACCGGTCCACACCTCCTACACCATGCCGGTCCAAACCAACACCGGACCAACCACTACTCTCTACCATCACGCCGAACCAAAGCCTCTCCACTTCATCTCCATGCACGACCGAATGAAGCTCCGCCGAACCAGAGGACTACCAGGCCAGATTGCTTCAGCCCAGGCCCGCTGGCAGCTATATACATCCAAGACCCCTGCCCCCTACCTCACTCTATAAATAGAGGGGCAGGGGTACAACAATGGCAGACAAGTTTGAGAGCTCAAGCAAGGAAGGAACTTTCAAACTACTTTCATACACTTGTATACAAAGCATTGTACTTGTAATCTGGAAGAAGAAAGATAATAACATATAAAGTGGACGTAGGCACATTCTGGCCGAACCACTATAAATCTGCGTGTCTTTTACATTTCAGCCCTTACTTTTCTCATATTTACATACTCATCTAAAATCATTGAAAATCACACATACTCAACTAAAATAATACGACTTGGAGGTGTTTGTCCATTTTTTGTGCAAACATTTTTGGTGCTTTCACTGAGAATTGAACTCGAAGCTTCAGCTTCTCCCACTCAACCTTCTTCCTCATAACGACGTTCGTCGCTTAGAAATCATGCCTTCCAAGCAACGGAAGGATGTTAACAAAGGAAAGAACATCGCAACTAGCAGTCTTCCGGATCCAGTAGCCCCAGATCAAGAGGATCATCCAATTTCAACAGCAGCACCAGATGGATACCAGGCAAATCTGATAGCTCCTGCCACCGAACAACCAATAACTAGGGCAGATCTAGACAGAGTTGTGGCTGAAGTAACCAACCGCTTCACATCCCAACAAGAAGCTTTAGTGGACCAACTTATGTCACGCTTAAGGGATGCTGAAGAATCCAACCGCAACACTGAATCATGGGATGAGTCTCAATCTGGAGGATCTCGGAGACAGCAAAGGTATTCCTTCTTCGAAGAAACTATCGACAGGAATCATAGAAACCCCGCTGAACGGAGCCAAGCTGGAACCCAGCCCGAAGTTGGCCCCATGGAAATGCTCGAAGCAGAACCCCACCGGGTAAGATCAAGGCAGGGGGCAACTGTAGCTGGTCCTAGCATGCATCCGAGCAGCCAGAGACAACCACTGGATAATGCAAGAAGTGATAGATTGTACCATCCCTACAGGTCATCTGGACGAGATAGATCCCGCAGGGAAGAACTAAGCTCATTTTTGTCCGCTCCAAGTTCTGACGAACGAATGGCACGATTATTCAGAGAGTGTGTCCAACGAGAGCAAAGGGACCGGGGGATAGGCGCTAGGGTCACCAGCCCCTTTACCCGAAATATCGAAACTACCATCGCCCCCCGGGAATGGAAAATGCCAACCATGGAACCTTACAAAGGAACTTCCGACCCCATCGTACACTTACAGAGATACACCCAGCATATGCTCATGAGTGGAGCAGCAGAAGGAGTATTATGTAAATGCTTTCCGCTATTCCTAGCAGATCTAGCTACCTCCTGGTTCTGCCATCTACCCCGAGGATCCATCAGCTCATGGGAGATGTTGAAAGAAAGGTTTATTAGCCAGTTCCTCATCCATGTGGAACAACCCAAGGATGCTTATTCTCTATCCAATATCAAACAGAAATCCGGAGAGACGCTGCAACAATATCTAACACGGTTCAACGCCACAGCAGCAACAGTTCAAGATGCCAATGAGAAACTTATCCTAACGGCCCTTTGTAGTGGCGTGCATCCGGATACCAAGTTTGCTAGGAGGTTAACAAAAGATAAACCAGCTACGTTACCTGACTTCTTCCATGAAGCTGGGAAGTATATGAGGCTTGAAAACGCTACCGCTAAAAGACAGTCAGGACAACAGGCTAAGACTACCCATGGCGACACTCCCGCTGCAACAAAGGACGTTTGAAGAAATGACTCTAGAGATAACGCTGGGGGCAAGAAGGGAGGAAAGCGTTTATATCAACCAGGACAGAGATTTGACTCTTGCCCCCCTCCCTTGCTTTAAACTTTGTCCTGGATGGCTAGAAGGATGTTTTTAATCATTTCACCAAATGGGTGGAAGCGGACCCTTTAAAATAAAATATCTTTGGCATAAATTATCAACTTCTTACATAAATTATCAACTTCTTGATCAAAAAATATTCTATGCAGGTACGGAGTCCCACTCAAGATCATATCAAACAACGGACTCCAGTTTGACAACAAAGAGTTTACCAACCGATGCCAAGAGCACATAATTCACAAAAGCTTCTCATCTGTAGCTTATCCTCAGGCAAACGGACAAGTCAAAGCTGTCAACAGAATTCTCAAAACCCTAACCAAGAAGAAGCTTGAAAAGTCAAAAGGCGCTTGGGTGGACGAACTTCCTACGGCACCCTGGGCCTGCCGCACCTCTCATAGAACATCAACGGGGCATACTCCTTTCTCTTTGGCATACAGATTGGAGGCCATGCCCCCAGTTGAAACTGTAGCGCCATCTCACCATGGGACCCACTGCAACCCAGAAGAAAACGAAGAACTCCTCCTCATGTCTTTGGATCTGATTGAGGAGAGGAGAAACGATGCAACACTTAAAAGCAGAAGCCCACAAGCAAAAAGTGGCAGCACAATGCAACTCCAAAATCAAGCATCGCAGCTTACAAGAGGGAGATCTTATCCTCATGCGGATCCTCCCGCAACACCGAATCATGGACCGAGTCCCAATCTGGAGGATCTGTGAGACAACAATGACCTTTCTTCTTCGAAGAGGTTAATAAAGAAATGGTCATGGTAGGAGCCGAGCCCGGACTCAGCCCGAATTCCGACCTGAGGAAACACTTGGAACCAAACCCAACGGGGGAGGTGCCAGGCAGGGGTCGGATATAGCTGAGCCTGTCATGCTACCTAACCATGAAAGCACCAGTAGACGGACCATATGAAATTCATCAAGATCTTCACAACAACGGAGCTTATATTTTGTCAACAGTGGACGGAGTGGTGTTCCAGAGGGCTTGGAACATCCGACACCTCCGTCGATACTTTGCTTAACACGTACCGCCCATATGAAGCGTATTAACACGGTGGACGTAGGCATTATCGTGCCGAACCACTTTAAAAATCTTATCTCTTGTTACCTTGTGCCTTCATATCTTGGCTGCTTGTTAAGCTTTATCCCTTTCTGTTGAACAAAATCCTATGGCATCTCCACTCAAGATGCACCGCGGCCTCATCTGGACTAGGCCTAACAGGTACGCTACGATTCTATGCACTCGCCAATGAGACACTTTTGCTCCAGCATCCCTCTGCTGCGGGTTAACTCATTGTGCGCCTGCCCTCAAAGCCAACTGTAATGAGCCGATTATAAGTCATCATAAAGGCCGACTATAGCCGATGGCAGCTCATTACGGCGTTCGGCTCGCCGGTAACTGTGAACCTACTTTAAGCCCCAACATAAGGTGTGGCCAGCCAGGGGTAGTTCACGGCCAACGGCACCCACGCTAGCCGGCCACGGTAAATCGAATAATACCCACGATTACGGACCATAATGGTTCGGGTAGTTACCGTGCGCGATCTCGGCTCCGATGTGTCTTAAGTGCGGCTGTGGTAAAAAAGAAAACTCCCCGCGGAGGCGTAAGATGGGTGACAAATGTCTCCAAGACCCACAGCTAGGGAAAGTGACTACAAAACCCGTTTGCCACGAACTTAAGCACATCGACGGCCTTCCGTGACTGGAAGTTTTACTTTTACTATATTTCCATTTCATTTAAATATTTTTCTCCTATCCTGTATAACAAACTCTAAAGTACAGGAAACCAAATAGGAAGCATTCACTCATGAGGCTCTAAGCCTGCATGCTGGGTAGCAGGGCGCTCTGCTATACCCGTGAACAGTTACACAAGACACTCAAAGCTACCGCCTGCGAATAAAACATAAAGGGCGGTACTCTCTTCTCTTGTACATAAATGCGTAACTATAACTTATTCATACACTGACATTGCAAAACGTGAAATTATATTTCAAGCAAAAACTTAACATCAAACACAAGTGGAATCACAGGCATATACATAATTATACTTCTCACACAGCACATAAAGATAGCAACAACATTTGAACATGACAAAATCAGCTTATATTATAAGATCACACGAAGTTATTCTTTGCAAATAATTTTATTACAGTTGCATATCAAAGACTAACATGAACAGTGATAAAAAAGAAACAAAAAGATGGCAGATGCATCCACACTCCATCACCAACTCCCCCAGCCTACTTAGCCGCAGGATCGGAGCCCCCAGCATGTGGATCTGAAGTCCCACCTGTCCAGATCAGAAGAGGAATTCATTAAACGAACGATCAAGTTATGAAAACACGAAAAGAAAAGAAAGGGAAAAGAATAACTCACCAGCATCCGCCGCTTGATCCTCATCATCCAACTGCACGCCCGCTTCCTCTGCAGCGAGTAGCCGCATCCCCTCCTTCACCGCCGCTTGCTCCTCCTTTGAGAACTGAGCAGTAACCGCACTCAAGTTGAAAGCCTCTCCGCCTTCCTTACCCGCATTCACCCTGGCCTCCTCTAAAGCCTGGAGATACACCTTGGCCATGACCCGAGGGTAATCGTCCATCCAAGACAAGCCGCCCTCCTTCCAAGTGTGGAAGTACATATCCTGCAACATCTCATCCATCATCCCCTCGTTTTCCTCAAACTCCCTCACCCGGGCCTCGGAAGCTTGCAACTTGGTGATGGCGACGTCCCTCTCTGATTGGTATCTCAAGCAGTCAGCCTGGAGTGACCTCCTCATTTCCTCTTCCTTCAACTTGAGGGACCTCCTCATCTCCTCCATCTCCTCCTTCAACTCGGCCTGAGCCATCTCCGCAGCCTCGAGCCTCCCTGACAACTCCTCTACCCGCTCGAGATCCGCATTTCGAACCTCATCCACCGTTGCGATAGCTATGTTAATCCGTTCCCTGCAAGCGACCTCCATCTTCCGTAATTCCGCCCTACTGGCCTTCTCCATGGTCTCTTTCAGACGCTTGGAGGCTTCCTCATGCTGGGAAATCTGGATGGCTTGGTCGGCGAGTTGCTTGGCCTGATCGGCAACCTTTAACCTCAACCGAATGTTAGCACTCCCGATCTCTTCCCCGGCCTTGACCAACTTAGCATGATGCTCCATTAACTTCTTGGTCTCTGCGGCCACCCGGTCGATATTAGCCTTGGCCTCATCCCCCATGGTGACTACCCGTGTAGTAAGTAAATCAAGATCTAAAGATTTGGCCTCGTCCAGCACTCTTACCATGGGGTTGCGGGGAAGTAGGTGCTCGCCCGTGGTCTCATCGAATGAAATGTCCCGAAAACTTGGGTCTAAATCAGGATGGCCGGCAAAAGGGTCACGAGGCACGGGGCGAGGCACATCGGGACGCCTTATATGAATGACAGTAGAACTCTTGGAAGGAGGAGGAGGGGGGCAGGGCTCCGTGCTCTCCTCCGTAGTATCACGAGGAGGCTGAGTAGGGGGAGACAGAGTAGGAAGCTGCGAAGCAGAAGAAGACTCAAATAAGGAACGGCTCCGCTTCCTTTTCTGAATGCCCTCTTCGATGACCCCAAGAAGAGGGCGGTACTTGACTACGTCCCCAGTGCGATCAGTAGAAGGTTTCGCGGAAGCTCTCCTCGACTTAAATTGTTCAAGGCGGTGTCGAACATCCGACGTTTTACCCGCCTGGCCTGCCCCTGGAATAAAGAACAAGTGTTACGAACATACAATAATCCGCAATTCAAAAAATGTGCTAAGTTAAAAAGAAAGAAAAGTGAGGAGACACATCTGTTATACAAACCCGGCGGAGGAGTGGGATACTGCAATAAGTCCTGGATCTCATTCCAGGACGGAAGTGAACCGTAAAAAATTTCTAAGTCCTTATCGAAAATAGAATCGGCAGAAGACAAAAGTTCACCTTGCATCGCCGGAATCACCCTAGCTGAGGAACCCTTAGAGGATGGGTCAGTGCCAGCCACAGCTTTGCCGGTTTCCTTTGCCTTCTCCGTTCCCTTCTCCGTTTCCGACTCTCCCTCCAACTCCCCGAAGGCCCGACGGAGAGCCTCATCCAGTTCGAGGTCTTGTTCAGAGGTTAGAGCAGCAACACCACTACCACCTTGACCTTCGCCATCTCCTCCACCCTCCGACCCTTCTCCAACTTCGCCTCCTTCCTCCTCTTCTACACCTTCCTCCTCCGGGACAATCGGGCAAGTACTTGGAGAAGGGCCATCGGACTTCCTCAGTTTCTTCCCCCCGACCACGGGACGCTCTGCGAAAGGCTCCCTCTTACCGCTCTTTACCTTATCCCCCTCCTTAGCTTTAGCAGCCTTCTCCTCAGCCGTGTCTCTTTGCTTAACCACGGACTGGTGCGGTAAGATCAAATTATACTCCAAGAGGGTTGCGTTCCTGATCAAGAAGGAGGCCGACCGGTCCCGTGCCGGAATAGCCTTTAGTTCAGCAGCCATTCGCACCAAGGAATCATCCTCCACAACTGCAATACCACCTGTCGCTAGCCAGAAATAGAAGCATGTCAGAAAAAACACTACAGTCAAAACATGGAAAATATAAATGAAATCCATCTTACAGCCAGAAGTGAAAAGGCGGAAAGAAACAGCATCGTCCTTGATGAAGAACCACTCTTTCTTGAACATGGTAAACTTGGAATATAAGTCCAGAACTGGTTTGAAGGGTACGGCCGCCTCCAGACTAATATACGGAGACCCCTTCTTATAGCCTCTCAGGTTGTACAAGTATCGGATCTCCCGGTTAGAAGGAGGACGCCCGTACCTCCTCTGGAAGATGACAAAGAGGCTCACCAGGATAGCATATGAGTTAGGCTGAAGCTGGAAGGGAGCCACCTTCAAATATGTGGTGAAGCTTACTATCCAAGCGTTGATAGGGGGGATAGCGCCGCACATGCAATGGTATCTGCTAAAAGCGAAGTAGCCCTCGGGAGGATTATATGGCATCACTCCATCTCCCGGCAGCAGCATAAGAGCCCTATCTATCCCGAAGGAACGGGATATGACGTCAAGTTGCTCCTCCTTTAGGGAGCTAGGAAAGCAATCCGGGGGAGAGACCAAAAGTTCCTGTGGACCATATCCGTCCACTAGAGACCTCGGAATAGGTCGATGTTGCCCGGATCCTGGCTGGACTGGGGGCAAGGAAGAGGAAGGCTCTCCTGTGCCTCTAGACTTCTTTCTGTCCGATCGTGTTTCCGCTTTGCGAGACATTTTCTGCAACACAAGGAAGGCACGGCATTAGAACAAGGAACATAGAAAAGTAAACAAACAAATGCGTGCAAGTGTGGGATTTCATTCGCAAACTAAAGTTTTCAAGTTCACAAGTTCATTCGGTTCCCAATACATTCGGTTCCCAGTTCATTCGGTTTCCAGTTCATTCGGTTTCCATCTCATTCGGTTACCATCTCATTCGGTTTCCATCTCGTTCGGCCCCAAGGCCATAGTCCCATTCGGTAAAATGGAAACTTTCGTATGTATTCGGCAAAGAGGAACATACCTGGTTCGGTACTAGATTGGTCCGGCGCTAGATTGATTCGGTATTCGTTTGATCCGGTACTTAACTGGTTCGGTGCTCAATATGGTTCGGCTCTACTCGTTCGGTAAAGAAAAACAAGGGGGTGCGGCCTCTATATATAGGCGAATTCACAACCACCGAACCAAACATTTTGCCCAACCGGACCAATAATACCGGACCACCAGAAGCCGGATGAGATTAGCCGGACCAACCAAGAACCGAATGGAACCCTCTCTCTACCGTCCAAGACCGGGAACTGGGGGCATGCAGGGCGCCTCGCTCAGATAAGTGCCGAACTCTAAGAGCTTACTAATAAAATAAAAAATATGATAACAATGGATAAGTCGTGAATCTCTCACTAACATGGATTAATCATTTACACGTGCACGCGACCACGAACGGTCCATAGGCACGCTCTGAATGGCTATTAACCCTATCGTCATGAGAATTTACACTTTGACATCCCTTTTTAAGCTCATCAGTCAAATGGATATTTGATAATTATGAAATGGCTAAGCTACTTACACATGTACGGGGTCGAGAACAACCCCTAGGCATGCTCTGAGCTAGCGATAAACCACCTTGACAAACGATCCAGGGAACCACTCTAACGTGAACCTGGCATCGATAACCCCCTCGGGGTACACTAACTCGCCTCGAACGGCGCAATTCACTTGATCACAAATATTTCGACCCCGAACGGTCGTTATTTGAATTCACACTAAAACTATGAATTCCTTCGCAGGACATCAATAGGATATAAACATCCAGCCCATGACATTACAAGACGAGTCTTCCCACCTACGAGAAACAAAGCGCGACACGTGCAAGCACGTGCCCCACTTTGGGGGGCAAATGTTGGGCGAATTCTCGCCCAGAAGGCCTCGAGACCAAGGAGCGTCAGGTTCCATGCACGTTCGAGACCAGCGAGCATCTTCATCATCTCCACATACTATGGTACTCAAGAATCATTCGGCATCCCCTTTGGCACAAGTGCATTCGGCGTTCCCTATACCAGAGAATCATTCGGCATACCAAATACAGAGGCTCATTCGGCATAGGCTCATTCGGCCTTCCAAACCCAAGGACATTCGGCATAACACTACCACCGGACCAAACATGTACAACCACATCCGGCCTCCACTCCATTCGGCAAAGCTAAAAGTCCTGCTACCGCTCCGAGCAACTACCGGTCCAGGTGACCGCCGAACCAACTCCCAATACCGGTCCACACCTCCTACACCATGCCGGTCCAAACCAACACCGGACCAACCACTACTCTCTACCATCACGCCGAACCAAAGCCTCTCCACTTCATCTCCATGCACGACCGAATGAAGCTCCGCCGAACCAGAGGACTACCAGGCCAGATTGCTTCAGCCCAGGCCCGCTGGCAGCTATATACATCCAAGACCCCTGCCCCCTACCTCACTCTATAAATAGAGGGGCAGGGGTACAACAATGGCAGACAAGTTTGAGAGCTCAAGCAAGGAAGGAACTTTCAAACTACTTTCATACACTTGTATACAAAGCATTGTACTTGTAATCTGGAAGAAGAAAGATAATAACATATAAAGTGGACGTAGGCACATTCTGGCCGAACCACTATAAATCTGCGTGTCTTTTACATTTCAGCCCTTACTTTTCTCATATTTACATACTCATCTAAAATCATTGAAAATCACACATACTCAACTAAAATAATACGACTTGGAGGTGTTTGTCCATTTTTTGTGCAAACAACTTCGACCATAACCATTGCTTTGATTCAGCTGCATATATGTATTTCTATGTTTTTATCGCATTGCTTCTTCCACATCTGAACCTTCTTTGAACCACCTGTCTTGTTAGTTGTAGAACTTGTCAGAATAGAATTTGAAAACATGGTTCTGATTCCTTTGTAAATGTCACAAGCTTTCTTGCAACAATAATCCAAAGCTTTAGTTTGATCGTCCTCCCAATTTGGAAACATGGTGTTTCATTCATTGATCACGACCCTTATAGACTCAACTGCAGCATGTATTAGTCTGGAGTAGAAAATGAGGGAATTTAGGTTTTGCACTGGCTCTGATTAGTGTTGTGTATATTGCATTGCATCATGTTCTGTTGCATCAATTTTGGTTGCTGTAGTTCTTTGTAGTTGCACTCTGGTTTATTATATATTGTCACTCTCCATGTATTTGCAGTTTGCATTTTGGGTTGTACTGTCTTGAGCTCGAGTATTTGCTGCATTTTCAAACACTTTGATTGCCTTTGTGGCCTGGTTCCTTCATGTTGTTAGTGTTCTAGTTTCATCATTGTTGTGTGTTGTGCCTTGGTCTTTGTTGATCCTTTTGTATTGCTGTTAGCTTTGGGTTTTACTGACCACACATGTACATGCTTGCATCTTTGAATTTGGTTAGATGGTACTGTCCAGTTGAGTTTGAGTCGTATAACTTGAGCTTGATCTCGTGTTGGTGCCATTTGCTTCTGATTCATTGTTCTTTTGCATATGTCAGCACTGTAGTGGCAAGGCAGTGCACGTGAGCGTGTACTGCAGCTAAACAGGATTGACTTTTTAATTGATAATTTCAATTGCTTGAATTTTTTCGTGTGTCCAATTCAATATATTTTGAAATTGTATTTTGATTTGGTTTAATTTGATTATTTTATTGCTATCTATTTATCTACTAGATAATTAGATTGCGTGTTTTCTAATTATTGTATCGATAATTAGATTTTGTGGTTTATGATGTTCACTGGCTTGAGTTTTGCTTTGGCCACTTGCTGTTAATCGTTGTTTAGGCAATTCTGTTGTTTTCTAAATTATCTTCATTGATAATCCTTTTATTTATCTTTGTTGATGATTTGGCTTTGCTGATTCGCTGCTTATTGCTGTTACGTGTTATATCTACCGTTATCCGATTCTCTTATCGAAGGATTGGATATGCGAGATTTATTGTGACTGTCGTCTATTTGTTATTTAATTATTATTGCTTCTGTGCATTAATAACTGAGTTTGAATTAGACTGACCCGCGTATTATTTTCTTTTGAATAGTCGGGTCAGACCGAGTTATTACAGGCTGTTGATATGTCGCTTTGGGATGCTGCTTAAGCTATGAAGTCTCTTCATATCTTTTGGAGTACTTATTGTTATTTTATAGGATGATATATATTCATGTATATTATTTACAATAATGTACTTGTATATGTAACTTCCAGTATCGACAGTTGTAATTGTATCACATGTATTGCAACTGACTTCAGTTATGTATGAGATTTGATATTATCTGTGTTCTGTGTTTAGCTTATCTGTGTTATTATTATATATGTTGTCCTAAACTATTATGAACCATCATAGTTCGGTTTATACTGGAATTGAATATGTCGATGGGAGTAAATAAACAAAGAGATGAAAAATAAGTATATATACCACTCCTATCGAGATAATCAATACTAGTGTAAGGCCTAACTACGGGTGGCCACTCCTATCCAGCCTTATTCTTCATAATAACAGACAGTATTTCCTTTTAATACTCTTTGTTATTGTGAGCATAGAGGTGGGACGTCACAATTGGTATCAAAGCGAGGGGTTTATGGACATAATATAGAACATAACTTAGATAGATCATGTGTCACAACTATTTGTTGGTGTCTTTATTTGTGCCTTGAGTCAAAACTAAAGTTTTGATGAAACTTTTAAATATCTTTATTTAAAAATAAAAGTGAAATTGTGTTTTGATGATTGATTGCATAGCGGAAACAGTGAGACTGCCTTCGTGGAGTACAACTGATAACACTTTTGATTTAAAAATCCAAATATGAAAATGAAATTAAATTCATTGTGTTGTACATAGATGTGTTTATTTTTGTTTTCTTTGAAAATTTCGAATCCGATTTGAGGATCCGAAGCGATTGCAGTTATGTGATTTTGTTGAGATTTTGTTGTTTTAAATTATCTTCATTGAAGATATAATCGAGTGATTTCTTTGCTCATCTTGTAGGGTGCGGGCAATTGTGAGTTGCATGTTACTGTGTTAATTTTACGTTGAACCGGTGTTTGGTTTTAAAACGTACTTTGTTGCCATTATTTTTATAACGGGATTTTTACACCGGTATTACATTTTGATGCGAATTATTTTGATGAGATTTTGACGTATAAAAATTACTGTCACTTTGACTTTAGTAACCGTCAATTTAAAGTAAATTTTCAAGCGGTTATCCCACAACGCCGATTTAGTATCCGTTTTTACGGCGTTTTGGAAAGTGCAATTTTCTTATCGAAATTGCTACAGATGTTGCTGTTTTAATCACATGTTTTAAAAATCGTTTTAAAATAAAATTATTTCCAAATTTTTTACAGTTTGCGCTTTCAAAAGAATGAGGAAGGGATTTAAACGCTTCAGCAAAATTGAGGACTATGAACCCTCACTTTTACTGATTCGCTTAATTTCGGACTTGTCTATTTGAGAACGTAAAATGTTATTTATTTAAAATACACGATTTTGCACTTTCAAGGAAACGATGAAGAGATTTAAACGATTTAGCAAAAGTGCGGAGTATGGAACCACACTTTTACTATTTCGGTTAATTCCGGACTTGTTAATTGAAACATCTGCCGTTTGATGATTTTGGTGATTTTTGTGAGCTTTCGAGCCACTATGTTGGATCTTCGGGTCATATGATGGACCTTCGGCTCAAATACCAGTACGAGACCTTCGGGTCATTTGTTGGACCTTCGGGTCATTTGTTGGGTGCTAAAATTACGACGACAGTACTTGGTAGGCTTCGGCTATATGTTGATGCACGTGTGGCGTAGCTAAAACTCGTCATCTGCTGGGATCGATCCATCTTTTATGATTGATTTTCTAGATTATCTTAACTGATTTCTAGATATTTGTTGTTTTTAATTATCTGCAGGTAATTAGATATTTGCTTATTTGAGTTCTAATTATCTTTGTTGATAATTAGATATTTATTGATTTGAGTTCTAATTATCTTTGTTGATAATTAGATATTTGTTGTTTTCTGATTATCGTTTTTGATAATTCGATATTTGTTGTTTTCTGATTATCGTTTTTGGTAATTAGACATTTGCTGATTTGAGTTTTAATTATCTTTGTTGATAATTAGATATTTGTTGATTTGAGTTCTAATTATCTTTGTTGATAATTAGATATTTGTTGTTTTCTGATTATCATTTTTGATAATTAGATATTTGTTGTTTTATGATTATCGTTTTTGGTAATTAGATATTTGTGATTTGAGTTCTAATTATCTTTGTTGATAATTAGATATTTGATGTTTTCTGGTTATCGTTTTTGGTGATTAGATATTTGTTGATTTGAGTTCTAGTTATCTTTGTTGATAATTAGATATTTGTTGTTTTTTGATTATCGTTTTTGATAATTAGATATTTGTTGATTTGGGTTCTAATTATCTTTGTTGATAATTGGATATTTGTTGTTTTCTGATTATCGGTTTTTGGTAATTAGATATTTGTTGACTTGAGTTCTAATTATCTTTGTTGATAATTAGATATTTGTTGTTTTCTGATTATCGTTTTTGATAATTATATATTTGCTAATTTTGCTGATTATGAGATTTTCTAGTCTCTAATTGATTCAAGATTATGTTGATTATATTGAATTGCTATTTTCTAATTATCTGGTTGATAACTAGATATTTGCGGTTTTGTGATTTATGATTTGTGTTTTCTAATTATCTTTGTTGATAATTAGATTTTCCTATTTTCTAATTATCGTATCGATAATTAGATATTGCTGTTTTGTGATCTCTGTATTCTAATTATCTAATTGATAATTAAAATATTGCTGATAATTGTATTTATTCAGTTTTTTTGTTTCTGATTATTTATTTAATAATTAGATTTTGTTTAGAATTTGTGTATTTATTTTATGAAATTAATAGATTTCTTTGGCGTTTGTATTCTTGACCTTTATTTTTCTAGCTTAACCAGTTTATGCTAGAAAAATAATTGTTATTGACGACTTTAATTATGAAAATTGCGGGGACGCAATTTTTATAAGGAGGGGAGTCTGTAACAACCCGGGGTTTTGCACCAGTTAATTATCGTCATTAGAAGATTAAAATTGTTAGCTAATTGCTATTGGGAGTTTTTAACCGGGTTGAAATTCTTTTAAAAATTTGTTAGGAGTTATGTAGGCTTTAAATAAAAATCATATCCCACGTTTTCGTTGTTTTTGGTGCTGCGTTGTATCGAGACAGAGACCTGGTTCCTCCTTCATTTCTTTTCATCGCAAGCCCAAACTTTCTGTCCTCTTTATCTTCTATTGGCTCGTTCCTTTGCGAGATAATGGCGGCTCTGTTCCTTTTCTTTGTTCGATCAAAATTAGGGCTTTCGTAAATTCGAAGATGCCGACTTCAAATGCTCGACTGAATTCGATTTCCTTGCTCTGTTGGTTGATCGTCTCTTGAGATGCTTTCGGCCGCTTGATTAAGTTCGTCTTTGCTTCGATTCGGGCACCGTGCTTAGGCGATCTGGAGGGGGAAAAAGGGAACGATGGCTATCGAAATCATGCTCTTCGAAATAAGGTGAGTGATTTTCACTCACGCCTCTAATTCAATACTTTGCATCGGCCATTCGAATTTTGTTTCGATGTTGATGATTTTTCTGACTCGGTTTGATTTTCAATATTTAGCTTCGGCCATTCGATTTCGTTTGGATGTTGATGATTTCACTGACTTATTCAATTCGTTTACTTTTGTGTTACTTGGTTGACACGGTTTTGATTTTCTTTGACACTGTTTCCTTGCTCACCACGGTTTCCAATTCGCTGGTATTTAAATTTACGTTGTCTTCGGTTTTGACTTTGTGTATGCGGTTCCATGACTTTGGCCATAACCATTTCTTTGATTCAGCTGCATATATGTATTTCTATGTTTTTATCGCATTGCTTCTTCCACATCTGAACCTTCTTTGAACCACCTGTCTTGTTAGTTGTAGAACTTGTCAGAATAGAATTGGAAAACATGGTTCTCATTCCTTTGTAAACGTCACAAGCTTTCTTGCAACAATAATCAAAAGCTTTAGTTTGATCGTCCTCCCAATTTGGAAACACGGTGTTCCATTCATTGATCACAACCTTAATAGACTCAACTGCAGCATGTATTAGTCTGGAGTAGAAAATGAGGGAATTTAGGTTTTGCACTGGCTCTGATTAGTGTTGTGTATATTGCATTGGATCATGTTCTGTTGCATCAATTTTGGTTGCTGTAGTTCTTTGTAGTTGCACTCTGGTTCATTATATATTGTCACTCCCCATGTATTTGCAGTTTGCATTTTGGGTTGTACTGTCTTGAGCTCGAGTATTTGCTGCATTTTCAAACACTTTGATTGCCTTTGTGGTCTGGTTCCTTCATGCTGTTAGTGTTCTAGTATCATCACTGTTGTATGCTGTGCCTTGGTCTTTGTTGATCTCTTTGTATTGCTGTTAGCTTTGGGTTTCACTGACCACACATGCACATGCTTGCATCTTTGAATTTGGCTAGATGGTACTGTCCAGTTGAGTTTGAGTTGTATAACTTGAGCTTGATCTCGAGTTGGTGCCATTTGCTTCTGATTCATTGGTCTTTTGCATATGTTAACACTATAGTGGCGAGGCAGTGCATATGAGCGTGTACTGCAGCCAAACAGGATTGACTTTTTAATTGATAATTTCAATTGCTTGAATTTTTTCGTGTGTCCAATTCAATATATTTTGAAATTGTATTTTGATTTGGTTTAATTTGATTATTTTATTGCTATCTATTTATCTACTAGATAATTAGATTGCGTGTTTTCTAATTATTGTATCGATTATTAGATTTTGTGGTTTATGATGTTCACTGGCTTGAGTTTTGCTTTGGCCACTTGCTGTTAATCGTTGTTTAGGCAATTCTGTTGTTTTCTAAATTATCTTCATTGATAATCCTTTTATTTATCTTTGTTGATGATTTGGCTTTGCTGATTCGCTGCTTATTGCTGTTACGTGTTATATCTACCGTTATCCGATTCTCTTATCGAAGGATTGGATATGCGAGATTTATTGTGACTGTCGTCTATTTGTTATTTAATTATTATTGCTTCCGTGCATTAATAACTGAGTTTGAATTAGACTGACCCATGTATTATTTTCTTTTGAATTAATACTCGGGTCAGACCGAGTTATTACAGGTTGTTGATATCTCGCTTTGGGATGCTGCTTGAGCTATGAAGTCTCTTCATATCTTTTGGAGTAGTTTGTGTTAATTTATAGGATGATATGTATTCATGTATATTATTTACAATAATGTACTTGTATATGTAACTTCCAGTGTCAACAGTTGTAATTGTATCACATGTATTGTAACTGACTTCAGTTATGTATCAGATTTGATATTATCCGTGTTCTGTGTTTAGCTTATCTGTGTTAATATTATATTTGTTGTCCTAAACTATTATGAACCATCGTAGTTCGTTTTATACTGGAATTGAATATGTCGATGGGAGTAAATAAACAAAGAGATGAAAAATAAATATATATACCACTCCTATCGAGATAATCAATACTAGTGTAAGGCCTAACTACGGATGGCCGCTCCTATCCAGCCTTATTCTTCGTAATAACAGACAGTATTCCCTTTTAATACTCTTTGTTATTGTGATCATAGAGGTGGGACGTCACATGGTAGGTACGAGTGAATAATTTCATTTCGATTTTTTGAGTAAACTCAAGCTCGAAGTGAAATTAGGACAAGTTATCAAGGGTTAAGAGTTGCATACGATTCAACCAATAAGAATTATCCATCATCCGTAGAGCTATGACTTGTTGAGCAAACTCAGGGATAGAATTCCAAGAGAGATGAGTCCTAACACCTAATAGTGAAGTCGAAGGACTTCTATGTTTCGATTTAGAGTTTGGCGAAAAACAAATGACTAGTGGGTGCTTATTAGTAAAATCAAACATAAAGTTTAACCTTACTATTATTATAAGAACATTTACTATGATATTGTCCTAATAATCTACCAATTAAAACTTGTAGAAAAACATCAACTCCAAAATGGTTTTTTGATAATGATGAACTTAACGGATCAAACTATACCAATTGGCTAAAAGCGATTAAGATAGCGTTAATTTACGAGCATCTTTGGTCGACCATTAAAAGCAAACTTAAAGAATAACTTGATGATGATGCAAACCCCGAACTTTAACCTGATTATGAGAAATGGTTTTCAAACCTATAGATCGCTCAAGTTTTCGTGCTGTCTACATTGGATAGTCCATTATAGAGACAACACGAAAACATGTCTATCCATAAGATACTTAATAGTCCCAATCGAGGCTCTGTTTGGTTAATAGTCACGTTTTGCAAGGTACGAGCTTAATCGAAACTGTTCAATATCAAAATGACTAGAGAATAGAAAGTGGACGATTGCGTGCTCACGGTGTAGGGATGTTTTGATAGGCTTTTGCAATTGGACGTATAGTTAAGCAATGAATTACAAGTTGGTTTGATCCTTGGTTCTCTTACACCTCAATATATGAACCATTCATACTAAATTACAAATAAACCATTTGAATGTGAATCTCATGGAGCTCCCCAATATGTTAAGGTCGATCGAGTCTGTATCAAAGGATCAAGGTGTTGTGCTTCCTATAAAGGGTAATGCATCATCTTCAAAATGTTCAAAGAAGCAGAAAAGAGAAGTTAAGAAGAATAAGAAAAGTAAGAAGACTGATGACAAGGGTGAATGTCACCACTACCACAAAAAAGGCCATCAGAAAAGGAATTATTTCGATTACTTACAGTTGTTAGAGAAAGAAAGCAGAAAGGTTATGCAGCTCCATTAAGTGCATTTATGATTCAAAATAGTTTTGCAATCAATAAAATGCCTTGGGTCTTAGATGTTAGATCTGGAACTCATACATGTAGTTTGTTATAGGGTCTTAGGTTTTGGCACCGCATGGCAAAAAGAGAGATAAGGCTCCAATCTAATGATGGATCAATCGTAGATGCAATGGTAGTAGAACATTATCATTTATGTTTGCCTAGTGGTGTAGTTTTGATATTAAATAAATGCTATTTTGTAAAATTCTTTATTTATGGGATTATTTATGTTTCTATATTGTCTGAGACTTCATATATATTTCATCGTACAGACAATGTTATGAATATTTATTTGAATGGTAATAAAGTTTGCGATAATGTTCTTGAAAATAACATTTATGTGATCAATACTAATTATGTGTGCACCATGAATAATTCTTCTAATAATATAAATGATGGTTATCTTTATTATTGTAGGTAAGGTCATACTAGTGAGAAACGACTACACAAACCGAACACCGAAGGTTTTCTCCCTTCACTTGATTCTGAATCATCTGACACAAGTGAGTTGTGTCTCAAAGGTAAAATGACCAAGAGCCTCTTCAGTGGAAGCAATGAAAGAATTGATGAACTCTTAGGCTTAGTACATAGTGATGTATGTGGCCCAATGCGTGTAATCACCAAAGATAATAGTTCTTACTTAATTATCTTCACTGATGATTTCTTGAGACTATGATATTTGTACCTTATAAAGAACAAATCTGACGTCTATGAGAAATTTGTTGAATATAAAAATGTAGTAAAAAACCAAATGGGCTGTACGATTAAGATTCAATCTGATCGAGGAGGTAAGTACATTGGACAGGAAATCCAACATTACTTAAAAGATAATGGGTTTATCTCTTAAATTACTCCCCTTTTACTCCACAACACAATAGTTTGATGGAGCAAAGGAACCAAATACTATTAGATTTGGTTCGTTCCATGATGAGTAAGGCAGAGTTATCTCGGTTCTATTGGGGATATGCACCAGAAGCTGTATTGCATATGTTGAACTTGTTGCCTTCTAAATCTATGCCTAAAACATCATATTAGATGTAGTATGGTAATACACCCAAATTCAAATATTTGAATGTGTGGGTTTATCCAACGTACGTTAAGAATGTTAATCCGAATAAATTAGAGGTAAGATCGGGGTGTTAATTTATAGGTTATCCTAAAAACTCAATGGCGAGGAATAAAAGGTTACTGTTTCTCGACATGCTATCTTCTTAGAAAAGGAATTTCTATCAAAGGAATAACAAAATTGTGGACTTAGATGAGACCCAAGAAGTTACCATTGAGGCCGAACCAGTGGAAGAACTGAGTTCACCCGTATATGAAAAAACATAACATATTAGAAGGTGTAGTAGGGAATCTTGTGCTCTAGAGAGAAATTATGGTTTTCTTGGGGATGGCGAGAAGGAGTATTGTGTCTTAGATGATGACACTTCTCTATCTTTCCAACAAGCATTACAAAGTAAAGAATCTGCACTATGGCTTGATGCAATGAAATTTGAAATGGATTCCATGTACGAATACATAGTATGGACTTTATTAGACATATCTGAAAGGATAAATCCAATTGACTGCTATTTTTCTAAGAAAAAGCTAAATGCAGATGGGGAATTAGAAACTTATTTGGCAAGGCTAGTTGAGAAAGGATTTTGTCAAATTCAAGGTGTATAACAAAACTTTTTTGTCTGTAGCCATGCTTAAGTCCATTCAGATTATGCTAGCCATTATTGCATTCAAAGATTATGAAATATGGAAATGGATGCAAAATTGGCATTTTTGAGTAGTGATTTAGAAGAAACCGTCTATCTGAGTAGTTAACATTGGTATCGAGTACACATCGTTCAGGTACTGGTATGTGATATTTTAAAATATCGTGATAATATCGAATAACATTGGTAAAATAACAGACATGTGTAGAACATGTTATAAACATATTGCACTATGTTATAATGTTATATTGATGTTAAGTTTTCAAATATTTAGATAAATAATGCCAAATTACTATCAAATACTGACTACATATAGTTTACAGATTACAGTCCATTTACCAAGATATTATATCAAGTACAAATTATAATACAGGCCCATAAAAACCAAGAAATTCATATATTGCACACCCGTATTATTTTCTTCATTTTTACACTATATTCTTTATTTCTTCAGTCATCTAATAATCTATATTACTTTCCCAAAATTTTCATATTTATAATTTCGTTGTTTTCATTTTCGCTTAATTTATCAAACAAGCAATGTTGATTTGATACCAGTTACTACTTTAGCTCATTCCTTATCGTTATGTCAAATATGTAACTTTATTGCTCTTCAAATTTTGGTTCTTGGTGCATGATAAAAACAAATAAAATGAATTTTCATAAGCTTTCTTACCAATTAGAAATGGTGAACAGAAAAAAACTAAAAAGAGAAGTAGCACTTTCAATGTCTTGTTTTTAGTGGTAAAGTCTTCATGGAAAATAAAACATTTAAAAAGAATGGAATAAGTAGAGTTTTCTTTATTGAAAGACAAATGAAGAAGACTAAAAGATATGATTAAAACTAAAAAATTAGTGCATTTGGATTCTTATATGATCTAGATATTGTCATTCACCATATACAAAAAAATGAATATTGAGAATGGAAAGATATTTATTTGTAAATACATTTTCTTTGACATGTACAATAATGAACGATATTCTTAAAAAATTTCGAGTATTTTACACCAAATATCGGAGCAATATATCAACAAATATTGGACGATATATCGATATTTTAAGCGATATTTTAAAAAAGTATCAACTTAGGAGCGATATGAGATATATTAGCGATATTATCCGATATTAACTACATAGCTGTCTATATTTCGTAGCCCGAGGGTTTTTGATTAGTGGGAGTGAGGGAAAGGCTTATAAGTTGTTAAAGTTCATTTATGGACCTAAAGAAGCTTCGAGAAGTTAGAACAAATGTTTTGATAAGGTAATCAAATAATTTGGTTTTTATCAGAACATAGAGGAAGCGTGCATTTATATAAATGAACAGGGCAAGCTATCGTATTGTTAGAACTATATCGACGATCTATTATTGATTGGTAATGACACTTCGTTATTATAATCAGTGAAAGCTTGGATTTCCAAAAACTTCTCCATGAAGGATTTAGGAGAAGAAGCTTATATACTAGGTGTACGAATCTATAGAGATAGATCTAAGAGGTTGTTACGATTGTCCTAATCCTTGTACATAGATGCCATACCAAAGAAGTTCGGTATGGAGAATTCCAAATTTTAAAACGTTCCAACGCAGTATGGAATCGTCCTTTCTAAGAAGGGTGCTCCTCTTACTGATAAGAAGAAAGAGCATATGAAGAGGATTGATCCCCTATGCTTCAGCCATAGGATCCATAATGTATACTATGCTATGTACTAGAATGGATGTGGCAAATGCATTAAGATGCGTAAGCCAATACTGGTCTAATCCAAAAAAAAAAAACATTGTAGCCGTAAAATACATACCGATGTATTTAAGAAATACCTAGGATTTACTTCTCATTTATGGGAATGGAGACCTCCTTATAAAGGGCTATATTGATTCGAGCTTTCAATGTGATATTAATGATAGTAAGTTAGTGTTTGATTATGTCTTTACACTTAATGGTAAAGCCATCAGTTGAAATAGTTCCAAATAAGAAACAGTAACTGATTCCACTATGGAGGCCGTCGCGCTCAATGAAGCAACTAAAGAGGCCGTCTGAATGCACAAGTTTTGAGTGAGCTCGAAGTGATTTGTCATACTGAGAATCCAATGGCATTGTTTTGTGATAAAAATATGGCAATTCAGATCAGAAAGGAAACCCATAGCACACAAGAAGTCGCAACATATTCTTTGGAAGTTTCACCTTATTAGAGAATTCGTTAAGAAGAAAAAGGTCATGATACAAAGGGTAGATACCAAGGACAACATAGCAGATCCATTCACTAAGGATCAAGCATGGTCGGCTCTCGAGATGCTGATTGAAGGGATGGGATTGGGATTCTATATTGGCTCCAAGTGCATGTGGGAGATTGATAAAGTTAGGAGTATGGTCTAGGGGCAATATCATAATTTATTGTATGTTAATTAACTATAATCGGTTCTCTATTGTAATACATGTGTTTTGCTTTCTGTTATATATTTGTTATAATAAATATTTAATTAAAACATATTTAATATAAAATTCATAAATTGTGTGTTTTGATAGTAATTACAAATTGTTGTAGTCATGAGTACCGTATCATA
The DNA here is from genome assembly GCA_030765085.1 of Allium cepa. Taxonomy (NCBI): domain Eukaryota; kingdom Viridiplantae; phylum Streptophyta; class Magnoliopsida; order Asparagales; family Amaryllidaceae; genus Allium; species Allium cepa. The sequence continues at coordinate 307,754,071 of CM060929.1, forward strand.
ATATAATAAACACATCATTTTAAATATTCCTAGTCAAGATGCATCGATACTGGATATTGATGCATTTGTTAAGACTGGTTATTGGAGTACGTAATGCTCTCCCAATGTTGGGTATGTATTACTCATGACTGCTAGGGGCACCAAGGGGTTATGTACTGGTAGTTATTGGAAAAATATGGAATGACTCACTAAATAGTTTTTTGTTGGTTAATATAACTAAGGTCAAACATAAAATATCGAAGCTACTGATTTACATAGTTCTCCTAAGTTAAGAATACCATTGATCTTCAATACGATTGCTCCGCTTTAATTGTAGTCAAATCATGGAATGATGTCCATCGAGTGACTATAGTTGGGTTGAGTAGAAGTATTGGAAGTGAAACACTAGTCAAGAAAGGATTCATCTCCTCAGTTATATGGGGCTAGTATCATGGTCAACTGAAGTAAACTCAAAGTCAAAATCTATGGCCAAAATAGTTCGGTTAATTTTAATTATTATTATTGAACCAAGGACTTCATGTTTGGATTATAGAGTTGAATGTGGGTGATGTTGGAATTCTGACCATTACCAAATTCCATAATTCCAAAGTGTTATAGTTTTGGCAAAGTGTAACGACCCGATTTTTCGACGCCCGAAAATCGACATCAATACAGTCCACTGTATCGAATGCCAATCGAATGCCGGAAAACCGAACCATATATAACAGTCACTATCAGGTAAGCTTAAAAAACAAAATTTGATTTTACCTAAATCAAAGCGATAAATTTGGCCAAAATGTCACATTATTTGCTAATTGATGTGTTAATGTTAATATTAAAATAGTATGATTTTAATCACTGACCAAATTTACACATAAAGAGTCACACGACTGAAATGCTGAATGCTCCTTTGATAAAATGATTTACTTAATCTGTAATTGTTAAAAATTAATCAAATTAATCAATATTTATGAAATTTTAAAATTTATTTGATGTGTTGAACAATATTAAATATGTTTATAATAGGTATAAATATATTAATCGACCTACGATATCGATACATGTTTAAATTGGATTTAATGTGATAAATGTTGTTCAGGTTCGAAATGGGCGTGAAGCCCAAATGGGTATGGGGATTTTCGGCCATGAATAGACCAGATAAGGGCAACTATATGGTGGAAAATAGGCTTGGTTTTTGATAGGATAAGGAGAAGAGAACGGGTAAGTGAAAAATATGGATCTCGAACTAAACTTATCTCTCCAGTCTCTCCACTAAAAATAGATCATAACCCTCACTTTTCTTTAAACTTTTGAAGCCTCCACCCTCTCTATTTCTAGCCAAAATATATCTCCACTATCTCTTCCATTTCCAAGATCAAATTAAATAAAAACACATGCTACTCGATAGTCGGTGGTCATCAGTTCAAAAGCTAGCACCTTTCTAAACTAGAATCTAGTTCAAGGAGTAAATCTCTTCATTTCAACATGTACAAATTGGCTTTAGAGACAAGTTAATTCTCTGATCTACGACAATAAACTAATGTTTAGAAAATTTATATGTTATATACCATTTTATTAGTTAGGTGAAAAATCTAGTATAACGATACATTGTCACATTTAGGATGATTATATGCTTATATAACTAGTATTTTTTATAACTTATATGTACCTTTAACACCCACCACATTAAAAAAGAAAGAAAGTTGATTTTTGATTTTATTTAGTTTAGTATTTATTATTTAATCATATAAGTTTGATAATTTAAATATTATACTTACATTATAAAATAATATGGTTTTAAATTTTATATAAATAATTTTATACTTAAAAGACTTTCGGTAGAAATAAAAATGTTATATACATGCATATTTAAATCTTATTTAAATCAATTAATTTTATAAATTGATATGATCAATAAATATATTATATAAAATACGTTTTTAATTTTATAAAATAAGATTTATATATAATATACTTTTGGCAGGTAAAAAATAACAAATAAATTATTTACGTAATTTAAATATTTAAATACTTGAAAAAATTAATAATTGAATTTAAAATTAATTCTTAAATTATAAAATATAGAAAAAATATTAAAATAACATTATAATTTTTAATAAAATATGAAAATTAAAATAACCTTTCAAAAATAATTTTTATATTAATTTTACATTAATTTTCGTATGGAAATTTAATTTTAATATATATGTTTAAAATTAAAAAAATTGTCATTAGCATTATCTTATGTGTATAAATTTATTTTTATTTTTATTTTTTATTTCATTTGTATATTATTATATATATGTTTACTATTAAATTATTTATAAGATATATATATATATATATATATTGTATATTTGTTTATTTTAAAAAATTCAATTTTGTTTTTGGGTTTTAGGACAAAATAATTAAATAAAATTTTAATATAATTTTATGTGATTTTAAATATACGTGTACATAATTATATATATATATATATATATATTTGCATGTATACATATCTCAAAATAAAATAAGATATATATATTTATAATATTTTGTATACATAAATTAAAGCATATAAGCATACATTTAGACTATATTTTTATATTAGAGGGGCTAAAATGCCTGTTGCGGTGTAATTCACAATACTTATATACGGGCACGTCAAATCTTGCATAGATTACTATGTTACATATGCACACACACTCACGTACATACATACATATGTGCATGTGTGTATGATACACATTTATATATAATATAAAACTAATAACATAATATAAAACTACATTATAAATTCAAATAAAATAATAATTTTATTTAAAGTAATTTAGAAATGTTCTAAATAAATTAGACTTCATAGGCCCAATAAAGATCCATAATGATAATTTTTTTTGAAATTCACCCATTCTTTCTATTGCAGGCCGGTCTAGTTCCAACAATTATTTATCCAAACTATTTAACAAGATAATTCATTATCAAGTCAGATAACATTTATTTAAATGTAAACTAATAATAAACCAATTTTCATATATATAACATGTGCATAATTTAAATTAGAATAATAAATATCTGAATAATAATTATTATTAGAATTATTTTTATTATGAATTCAAATAGTACTTGTTCAAATTCATCATTTCACGATATAAATTTAAGTAATTATAATTCATCTTGATTCAAATATCATATATTCAAATAAGACTAACAATACTAAGATATGTGTAAATATCTTTTTAATGATGTAACATTCAATTGCTTGATTAAAAATTTAATATACTTGCATCTTGTTTTTGTGCCATATACAAGCGTACAATATACAATTTAATGATGTCAATGTGTTTAGAATTGTAATACAAGATCAATTACGCAAATCGCATGCAAAACAGAGTTTGTATGTGAGAGTTATTCATGTTTGAAAATCTATGGTTTGAAATATAGTTTTAAATTTAACGGTAAATTTTAAAAAAAACCTTTCTCCCCCATTCAAACCCTAGCTGCTTGCATCAATTTTTTGTTAAATCTTTTCAACCACTTGAACCAATCAAGAGTGCTACCACCAATGTCATCTTCTTATCGAGGCTATGTAGACCAACATTTTTATGTATCGACGAATCATAAATTTTTTTATTTTAATAACCAAACGGGTCCAAATAGGTTATAACTTTAGGTAACGTCAAGTTTTGACCTTTTTGACCCTTAAAATAAATTGAGAATAGTTTTGATCTTAGAAACTAGTGAGAGCTATAATTTTTTATAGAAGACAAATTGGGTCCCGAAACCACTTCCGAATGAAAGACTTAATGGTTTTCTTTTATTGGAGTCACAATTTATATTTTGCATTGCAGTTTGGGAGATATAACAGTTTTAAGTTTGATAGTTTTTAAACCGAATCGGTGGGTTACTAGCCAAAGTTCACAATTAGGCATGCTAATGATTTCGGGAATTGTGTATAATTATTGCATTGGAGACATTCCCAGATCACTTTTCCACTTCCTTAAAACAGATCTAATCCTTTATTAAACCATCTCATATCAAATCCATTTCAAATCTAAAACGAAATTAAATTGTCAAGGGTATGCTATTAAGGAGGTTAGCAAGCAATCTTCAAATTACTTTTGAACATTGGGATTCATGCCTTTTACTATTCATCTCTAATCTACCTCAATTTTGGTGTTTATGATCGATTCCACATCGACAGACGAGTGATCTATCATCCCACAACCCTTTCATATACTTAGACAATCAAGCTTTGCTTGTAAACTCTAAGGAAGTATGTATCGGACCCACAACACATACTTTAGGTAATTCACAAGGATATGTAGTTGTTGGGGATTAAACCCCCGACCTTTAAGGTGAGCGCCACATGTCTTAACCACTACACTACCTTGGGGGTTGCTTTGGATCTATTTTTGAAGTTAAATTATGATTTTGGACCCACCTAATTTCATAAATTATTTGTGAACAAATTCCAATGATTTTGAATTAACTTTAACATGTATATCCTGCTTTGATTTTCCATATGAAATTTATATTAGGATATGTATTTTATACGGATATGTATTTTATGGATATATTGCTTGTTTAGACATTGTTTGCATGTTTGAATAGGATGAAACGCTTGTCGATAGCCAATTTATGAATTGGATCATTCTATTGGCAATGACCTTCGTGTAGAGGAAGCAACGGTACAGAGTGCTCTCCGACTCGATTACACAAATGATGGAAGATCCATTGCAATAGAACAACTTCGATGGTTTGGCTTTAAAGTATTGAAGTCGAATCAATGAAAATGAGATTCCAGTAGATCAAAGCGATAAATTAGACAGGGATTGACATGGAAGTGTCAAGAAATGACTTCTCCAAATATTGGCTAAGTCTAGATGGATTGGCACTGATCCATATGGATTGATACTGAACCATATCTGAAGCAGCCAAAGCAAGTGTGGTGGAGATGAAACAAGGCTAACACAAGGTAAATGTGAAGACTGCTTCAGGATTTAAAGGGAAAAATGTAGGGAAGAATGCAGCACTAATAAATCTTGATGAGGAAAAGTTGTCAAGTGTAAAAATGTTAAGGTTGGTAGCTAACTTTAGGTGGCAAAGGACATGAGATGGACTTTAGTCCAAAATGAACAGCTCCTAATTCTAAAGCACTTTGCCAAAATTTGGCTAAATGTGAACTCAAATCGATTAGTGTTTACCGAAGCCGATCGGCATCGATCGATCTGAATTGTTTTAGAACAGTCGAGATGGTGGAGAGGAGCCCCCATGCTTGATTGCACGTGTTGTAGGTACATGATTTGAGAGATATCAAGAGCTACTGATTGATATGGACTTTGAAGGCTGATAGGTGGAAAATGTGGAGCAACACGAGTCTTATTTCAGGCACGATGTGAGCTATTTCGTGTTTGACATAGGGTAACTCTAAGATTTTTTGTGAGGAAACTAAGCAAAGTCCAAAACTTTGACAACTCAATGACCTGGGTGATTTGGATTGAACGCTTCAAGAAGAAAGTGTTCATAGCATCTGGAAGATCATTTGAGCAGGCAAGTTTGGTACAAAATAAACTTATAAAGTAGAACAAACTGGGGTTCTACTATCTAGACATACTCTATGGGATCATTGATAAATCAGAGGTTTTGATGTATAATCTAGAAGAAGGGGATAGTGAGGAAGCTCACTACGGATCATGTTGGGTAATCTATTTAATTCTGGACCTTTTTGGGGTCATCTAGCTCCGTGGCCTTAGGAATGGCATGGAATCAGGCATTGATGTTGAGTAGTCATAGTACAGGGCGATCTGATGAGTTTTCTTATGTCCGATGACATTTGAATTGATAGATGTGAGACATTTTGATGGTGTTATGTTTGCCAATTTGCTATGTTTGTTATAGATGCCACATGATGTAGGTATTATTGAGTAGTATACTTTGGCATTATATACTGTACTTTGGGTAGTAATATGCTTATATGATGATAGTTTAACAATATTATATATGTGTGCTAACTTGTTGGATGCAGAGATAGATCAAGTATGATTCTTTTTACCATATGTTCCAACTTTAGTATATTGGTTTTTATATCTATTTTGAGGTTACAGATCGATTATACTTGTAAGAACCTGCGCTTTTTGACCCTCGGATTTAACATATGAACTAAAGTTAAAATCTCAAAAACCAAAAACGATGGATTGTTAAGTTATGATAACAAGAAAACAAAATAAAGTCTAACTATAAACTTTCTGAACCATAGAGGAAGGAAACAACGTAAAATATAAAACATCTTATATTCAACATAGATCTAAATACATAGATCTGTACAATAACCCAATCCACAATACATAGAGATATATTATTATAGGTTATATTTACAATATGTATAATGTTTATTATATGAGATCTTTGTCACCATGTCATCGAGGTCCATCAACCTAGCTATAAAAACAAAAATGAAAATAGGAGTCGGCCAAACATTCGTTTAAGTAGATGAAATAAGTCTATCTCGTATATACTACAAAAAGGGCGGTAAAATATTGTTAGTCTCCTAACCTATACACACACTCCTTATCATGCCTGCTTGCACCTTAGGAGTAGCATCGACATTAAACCTAGGCTAACTGCTCAATTAAGGTCGTACCATATTTCATCATTCATCACATACATACATACATACATACATACATACATATTTAGTCAATAGAGTCTGCTAAATTCACTTTACTAAGTTAACACCAATTTACTAAACAACTAATACAATATTATTGTGGCAACAAACATTTCTTCAGAACAACTATTTCCTGAATCGCTGGCATCGATATTGAGGGTACAACCATTTTCCAAGAACAGCTATTTCCTTTTCATATACCGAGGCAACAACAATTTCCTTGGGACAACTATTTCCTGCACCTATGCCAAAATTACTCAACCAATCAGCAGTGCAATATATGCGCCCGATATCCAATATTTAGCCATATGAACTCTATATAGTATCCAAACACGATAAATGATGAAATATCCAATTTCCAGTACATCAAATTTACGTATATTCAGTGACATCTATATGTTTTGCCATGTCATGATCGTAGCACATTTCATTCTGTGAAGTAACCCGAAGTGTCACACGAAGCCTTAATTCTGCAAACACCTTCAAGCGCGATTGACCTAGTTGGGTCTAGGTTCAACCGAGCTTGTAACGACCAACTTTTTGACCCTCAAAAATTGACATTAATACATCCATGGTATTCATGTGACGAGCATCCAAGTGCCGAAAAAGACAGATTGTTGGGAAAAAAAAGAAAAGACAGAACAAAATATCACATCGTGACAAGTAATATATAATATACAACAGAGCTTTACGCAAGAAAAAAACTGTAATATACATACATTGATCAGAGTACACTAATTTGTCATTAGCCGGGATAGTTATTAACAATGTGTCCTCACAATTGGTGATAAATACAACTTACAAATGCAGTGCAAAATAAAAAATATGTGAATACATCTTGGAGGCATCCAGCTCGCCTCTTGGATCTCCAAAGCATCCAAATCTAAATATGAAAATATGCTCGGTTTGACACAAGTTTTATAAGAAAATAACGCATGGAGCAGTCTGGTAAACTAGCTTGAGAAACACACCTCAAATGGATTTTTGTGTTACAAAAACTTTTCAAAATAAAGGTATCTCGTAAGACCATGCTGCACATAAGCACAGATGGGTTTTTACCTTTCGATAACCAAACCATTCATAGGAAATCCAGTGATATTATAATAATGTTTAGGATATAAAGTAAAATATTTAATATAGCTGGAATGCTTGCATCTCATGTTTCAGCATAATTGGGCACAACTAAGTCCGTATGGCGCTTATCGGATAATGAATTCCATCAATGATAGGGCTACTTGGGTACTTCCCATTACAGTACATCTCTAGATAAAATGTATCGAGGTCGAACCTGTCGACCCCTACATGGCGAGACTGGCATAACACTTGCTGGATAGCACAGATTATTTCATCGCCCGAGTTACTTTGCAACCCTATCTCGAGAGTTCTCATGCATAACCAAATCCATAAATAGTAATCTAGAAGGTTAATGATAATACACTAATGTGTGCGACCCACATAGCCTTGCGGTGTATCCCCTGTTTTAGTCATTCTCGGTTGATGAGGCTTGATGCTATGTTTTCCTTTTAGAAAGCAATCCCGCTTAGAAAGCTAACACTGCCCTTTAGGCAACAATGCAATGCTAGCATTCGTCCATACGAGTTGTTTACGATATGAAGAAACCGAAGACACTACTTCTACTACCTCCATTTTGGAATCACCCTTAAGATTAGTCGCAAGCAGCCATTGCACTTCAAAGAACTTCGTCTTCAATTTCATCATCTTTAAGAATATCTCCAATTCAAATGCTTATGCCAGTTCGAAGTGGGTTTCATATAATATATCCGATCTCGGTCACTCCAAACCGACAACGATAGTTTTAAAACGACCAAGATTTGATAGTCGGTTATTTAACTATCAAATCACAAACAATTTAACCAATGGTTTAACCAAGCACGGTTATGCACAAAGAAACCACTAAGCCTCTTTAATTAATCACCTTTAAACTAAACCATTTTGTAAATACTTGTATCAAAATACTCTTACAAAGATATATTCACAAACCCTTCTCTACTCTTTTAAATACATAAAAATAATATCGATATACTTATGTCGATTGTATAAGTATATTCATAAAACATTCCACCTTCAAAAACTTAGAAAGCTTCTCCATATACTTATATCAGCAGTATAAGTATATTTACAAAACACTACATTTCCAACATTTAGAAAATGTATTCATATACTTACCTTACCATTATAAGTATATCCACAAATCTTAAGAAAGATCCATTTTCAAATTCACACATAACTTGGATTAAAACAAATATTAATGATAATATTGATGATAATAAACCCAAACACTTACCTTTTTGTAACTCTTTCATATTTACAAATCCATTTAAAATTTCTTTTACCAAACTTCATTCATAAATCTCCTTTTTAAAATATCATTTATAAGTCCCTGCTATAAAATACTATTTAATAACTCCTTATGTAAATCTCAAAGTATAAATATAAATCTCCTTTTATAGATTCTCAAATATAATTATAAAACTATAAATTCATTTATATAAATCCTTTTATAAAACATAGTTTATACATCTCCAGATTTATCATAAACTTTTCGGTCTTCAAAATAGAACCAACTACTTTCTCTGAAACGACCATTCCACAATTTATATAGATACATAAATGTGATTTATTTCTCCAATTTATCAAATGATAATACTTTTCATTTTATAATACACCTTTTTAAATCTATTATTTTATTATAACATTTTATATAAAAATGTTTCACAAATATACATTTCCAAAATATTTCATTCTTTTTAAAAAATATCATTTTAAAATAAAAGGAAAAACCCTTTAATTCCTTTAAACTAAACATTTCTTATTATTAATAACCTTTCTATAGAAATAAATACTTTCCAAAATAATTTTGGAAACTTTTACATATATATACATATATAAAAAAAGAAAAAAAAGGAAGTTGAAGTAAAATGGAGAAGTTCAAAAACTATATTTTATTTCAAATAAATATTGTAGACAATCAACAGGGCAGATTAAAATCACTTTTCAAATCGATAACCATTTTCAAAGTCAAACCAATAATTAACAGTATTTCCAAATTACCGCATTGATTTCAATAGTCACCATAGCACCTAACCAATGTCATTTCTATCATTTTCTCTAAAAAGGTTCGACTTTTAGTATGTATCAATGTCACATCCTATATGGCTAAACAATCAATTTTGACATTTAACAATCTATATAACATGTGTATAGCTGAAATAAAATAAATAGAAATACATCTGTACATTAAAAATCAAAATGTCAAAAAATCCGGATTTCTCTATAAAATTCCCTGTATTTCATTTCTATATGTCAATCACTTTTCAAAAGCAGATATATAACCAATTCTATCAATGATTCATACAAACACAAATAATAAACTTTATCTATCGCATATTATACTGATTAACGAAAAATGTGAGTTTAACTCACTAGAATTCCAATTGATGCTTTCATGTTATAGTTTGTACTAAAATCCAACGACGTTGCTTTTAGCCTAAATTTTCACTTGCTCGAAATTCAATGAAACCAGTTCCATTGTGTAGCTATCTCCACTACAAGCGCAATACAAAAGAATGTCTCAATTGGACCTTGTATGAGAGAGATAATGATTTTATAAGTTATCAAAGTTAAATTGATTTAATTACTCGCTAATTACACATTTAAACTAATTGCCCTATCTCTAATCCTTCTTCTTCTCTACAAATCTTCCTGCCTAAATCTAATACCCACCTCCCCATAGTCACACCTTCCTCTGCCTCTCTGTCTATTTATGGGTCACTAAAACACTCATCGAAAGCTCGAATTAACTCCACTCCTCAATCTCCACCTGCCTATGTTAAAATCATCCAACCAGCTTCCACCATTCAGATCGCAACTTCACCCTAGCGGCCCACGTCGACCTATATGTCGCATTCCTCACTCTCAGATCGTGCCTCGCCAAACTCCTCCTGGAGGTGCTCTTTTCCACCATGAATCCAAATCTAAGCTTCGATTTTCTCAACCCCTTTGATTTCAACAAAAAAACCCTAGCTTGCAACTCCGTCATGACATTCACTATCGATCCCCAAATCACCACCGAACACTCCAAATTTGGTATGGATGAGTTGATCTTGGTTAGACTAGCTCAAAGATATAAGTTTTTGATTTTTAAACCATTTTTTTGAAGTTTTAAAGAGGTAGGTTTACTAGTTTTTATTTGTTCAGTGAAAAGGAATGGAACACTAGATGATAAGAGAGAATGAGAGAGCAAGTGTTCTAATTTTTAAGTGTTAGGTTAGTTATAATATTAGTTTTTTGGCATCTCGCCGTATAGTTTTTTATCTGCGTATGAACTGCGAACAACAAAACAAAAATACGATCGCGCTCATAACAGCGACGCAACTTGAAAACAAAAATAATATACATTGGTTAACTGATTATGTAAGATCACAAAAGCATTGCCATTTGCCAGATAATCATCAAACGATAATTTAAATAATTTCTAAATTAAAAATTATGGAAAAATCAAATAAATTAAATAAAAATACATCAATAAAAATCTAATCATTATAATAAAATTTAATTTTCTTATTATTTATTATTGCATAGAAATTCAATAAATGAATTCACTGTTATTGTTTATTAATTAAAAGGAGTTAAATAAGATCATTGAAATATTTAATTAGCATTCAATTCACGAATCCTAATATTTAATTCACTATGCATATATTTAATTCATAATTCAAATATTTAAATAATTTATATATTTGAATTCAAGGCTAAACCTTAAAAAAATCATTTTAATATTTAAGACCAACTAGATATTTAAAATCAAACGACAAAATTCCAAATTGTTACCTTTTTTACCTTTAAAAGAATTTCGTCCCTGAAATTCCCAATGAAAGAAAAATGTCTTAAACCCTTAAGATTTACTAATAAATTTGTTAAAATAGGTTGTTAAATTTCAAAGTCTTTTAAATTCATGAAATTTTTTGATAGCACAACCTTTGCGTGGCTCGATCGAAAAAAACTATAAATCGCCAATACAGGTCCGAACCAACGAAAGAAAACAAAAGCCCAAAAGGGCCTTCCATATTTGGGGCTTAAAGTCATCAAACAAGGAAAAAAAACAGAAGTATGTACCTATTTGTCGAGTAAATCCATCCCACTTATAAAATCAGAACATCAAACTAGCCTGTACTTCCATATACCTGCATCTTACTTACAAATTATACCCAACCATATAATTTATAGCCATATAATTTCACATTTTCCAATGGCGAACATAAAATTATAATAAATCTCGTTTACATATGTCATTCGTACACAATATCAAATCTGATCGCTTACTCGATCACCCGACTTCATTCTCGAATTAGTATCACTCACCCGACCCCTCTAGTGCGAACTCTGATCAGGTTCCTTGATTCGAAATCTTCCTTACATAGCCATATACTTTGATAGATAACTTCAGAATCAAATAAAAAATCCGTATCAAGTGTTCACTGTCAAGAATCGCGTGAAAAATCCTAACTCAGAATGGTGTAAATCACCTCGAATCCAGATCAAACAATCACTCTAATGAATGATCTACTATAACTACATATTTATTCCCATTGGTTTCTTAAGTTTACCAATTTCCTTTCTATTCACATTCATTTGAAATGATAATTTATTATACCAGTAGTATTTAATTTAAAACTAAAATTTATTTACAAACTATTTCATAAAATCATTTCATTTAACCTTACTTAAGTTAAATTTCATTTCACAGCTCAAGTTCATATACTTATGATACCCTTCTGCATCCAAAGAGTATATACAAATCCAGATTTATTTTACTTAACTAGAATGTTTATCAAATTTAAATTTGTTTTTAACTTACTGATTTCTCAAATTATATGTTACAAAACTTATTTCCTTATGATTTTAATAAAACACTCATCTCGATTTATGTCAACTCGAAAGTTTTCGACTGTCCAAAATCATCAAAAATTCCATTTAATTTCAATAAATGAAAATTACAAAACAACATTTCAAAATGAGATGCATAAACCAAACTTATCCAAATGAATAAGATACATGTGCCTATAATTCCACTTAACTGAGAATTTAAGAACTAAACAAACGGTTTTATTTCAAATAATTTAGAAATAATATATATATATATATATATATATATATATATATATATATGTATGTATGTATATTCTTTTGTATATCAAATCATACCTCTTTTGTATTTAAACCAAAATTTGTTTTACTAAACAACTCTATAACAAATCTACTAGTATGGTAGCAATTCCTCACTTAGAAACTCGAAAATGAATACCGATGATGTTGTAGTCATCACCAGAATTATTTTTCAGTGATAGAAGTGATTCAGTGCTCTTTATTTCTTTTAAAATCCATTTTTAAAATGTTTCTATGCATATATTCTTGAAAATAATACTATTATTATTTTCTCAAAGATTTTGTAAATAATTTAAAAAAATCGAGACTTAAATTCTCAAATTCTTAGTTTTAAATCCGTTTTTATTTATAAAGCTCATCTTTATACATCAAACTTATATAAACTTACTTCTTATATAAAAAAATTTCACAAATGTTTATCTTTGTTAAGATCATAATATACAACCTTTTATTCAAACTAAATTTTAGTTTAATATTAACACCGAACGCCTTGTAGTCAAACTATGAAACTGAATTCACTAGGTGTTCATAATTTAATTCAACTAAATTACAAATGCGCTTAATCTATCTGAGCCCAACTTATCAAAAATAAATGAAATAATCGAATATTATCATTCTCTAACAACCAAACTCATCAAAAATAACTATATTAATTTTTTCGAAAATTATTCTTTTGTATATAAAATATAATCTAGGTGATATTATTTCATTTACTGAATTTCAAAACAACACTGTGTTGGTTTACCTTATTCAAGAGTTTAGAAACCCCTCTCCATATAGTTGCTGTAACGACCCAGAAATTTCGATCCCGAAAATTTCCAGATAGTTAAGAAAGAAGAAAAGAGAAAGAAGAAGAAGACAGAAACAAGACACAGAAACCTCACATACGCAGCGGATCAAATATAATATCAAATAAATAGCAGTTATACAAAGAAAACTATATCAGTTAATTTACATTTAAATACATCAGAGTTACACATATACATAAATACTGGACAAAACAATCATGTCCAGAGACTACAATATCACAGTGAAAACTCTCCATACATCCCTGCCATCCTGCTCGCCCCCTGAGCTCCAGAACATCCTTACCTGAAAATCTGTAATACTCGGTCTGACCCGAGCATTACATCAAAGTAACACCCGGGTCAGGCTGGAAACCAGCGTGAGTAAACCCATCCAACATGGAATACAAAAGCATACAACTTAAATAAACCCAGGTAACTTGTATCAATTTACGATGTCACAAGTTGTTATACGCATCACTTATTTCACATATCAATTCTAAACACCAAACCTAGAATAAATGGTCCAATCCACTTAAATCATTCCATTTTAGCCTATTAACTTCACATATCAATTTAAACAGATTTGAAGTGGTTTCGGGTATTAATTAATACCCGACTCCGGTCTCTTCAAATCCAATGTCATCTTAACCAAAGTTATACAAGTGAAAACCATTCAATTTTAAACACAGGATGCCAACTTTTACACAGTAATCCATTAGTGATAGATAACAACTTTGTCATTGTTCAAACTAAACACATTATACCACAATCATCTCATATCAGAGATATCAACAAATTTAAAGCATCCAATACCATTCAATCATCCATATGCAAGGTTAATTAATCACTCCATCTCCAATTTAAATTAATTACTATAAATCCTGCTTGCTTAACCATTGATTAATTACAACCCAATTAATTAATCATCATCTAATTATCCATCTTAATAAACCATCCTTGATTAATTATTCTCTAATTATCCATCTTAATAAACCATCCTTGATTAATTATTCTCTAATTACATTAAATAATTAGCCTTTAATTAATTTCACAAATTAATTATTCTTAACTATTTACAGTAATTAACCTTTTAATTACTTTCATTAACTAACTAATTATATTAATGCTCAATTAATTACATTAATTAATTATTCTACAATAACTTATTATTGATCGATTATTATTCAATTAATTACATAAATTAAACCTTAATTACAATCTTTAATTATATTAATCAGTGATCCTCTAATTACCTTTTTAGATAATTATTGTTCAAATTGATCACGTTTAGTAATTAATCTTTAATCTCTCACATTCATTAATCAATCTTGATTAATCACATTCAGTAATTAAAAATCCTTAATTACTTACCCTAAATAACTCTTAAAATTTATTAAACCTTTAATTGATTACACTAAGCAATTACTCCTTAATTACTTCCCCAAAGTAATTAACCTTCTTATTAATTATACAAAGTAATTAAACCCAAATTACTTCCATTAATTAATTATCCTTCAGTAATAATCCAATAATTACTTGCACTAAGTAATTATGCATTATAGATTACATTAAGTAATAACACTTTAATTACTTTATTAATAAGACCTTGGTCAGGGTGAACATTTATCTTAACTAATTAACTCCTTAGTTAATTATTACTTAATTTAAATTAAATGTTCGGAATACAAAATCACCTCAAGTCATAGCAATTTAAACTCAACACAATAGAATTATAATTTAATTTTGAAACGCATTTGAGAATTTGACAAATATTTATGCTTTGAGGACTTGTTACTAACCAAACTTGAAACTGGTATCAAAACTTAAAACCAGCTAAAATATTATTAAAGCTTGAAAAACTTGGGACTGATAGAAACAATTCCCGAACCCAAAACCCAGAAACCCCGACCCATCAATTAAATTGAAAATGAAATTACTTTTCCAATTAAACTAAATTCCCAAAGCCCAAACAAAAGAATCCCGACCCATCTTTTTTTTCTTTTCGGGCCAAACCTTCTTCTTTACTTCCCTTTTGCCTTTCTTAATTCTCCCCTTTATTCCATTTTCCTGCCTGCTACAACAACCAGATACACGAACAAGCCGTGCAAGTGCACTGACAATCGGCTTGACTCCGATCAACGTCAATGACTTCACCAAGTCCCCCTGGAACATCTCGTCCCGAACTAACCTCCAGAATGCTCAATGATCACCAGAACCGAAAACGAACAATTTAAGCAAAATCAGGTATCAACCATGTCGAACAACTCGTTACTCGCTTCGCACCACCATGTTCCATCCACCAGAAATCTTGCTACCCTACCCATAACTTCACCGCACGGTCAACTTCATTTCCCCCCCCCCCATCTTGGCTGACTCGACGCCGCCCTACTGCCGCTCCAGCCCTTCAAATATCGATGTCCATAACTAAACGCAAAACCCTATTCCTCCTTTTGACGACCATTTCGATGATCAGAAAAATCATTATGGATTTTCCCGAGTTCACTAGCAATGCAGCCATCCCTTAACCAAATGCCTACTTCCATCATCTGCCACTTTGCCAGAAATCGATTTAATTTCATTTTCTGATCAACTCGCAACCCCTACCTAAACCCAAACCTATAAACCAAGAAATACTTATCAAAATTTGCCATTTCGAAATATGGCTCTGATCATGTGATCAGATTTTAAAATCCCTTTGTTTGATTTTTCTATTAAATCATGATTTTACTGTAAAAATCATTATTCATCAATATTTACTTAATATTTTTATCCACAGTTCTTTTTAGAAATGAAATTACATAGCTAGGATCATTTTCTTTTAAATATATTATTCTAAATCCCACTGTAAAAGAGAAATTAAATTAAATCTTGATTTAAAATCATGTAACCAAGAACAGAGGTTTCATACAGGCATACATATTCAAGTATCTGCATATATGCAAACATAATCTCATCATGCAAGCAATTTCCATAAAGTTATTCAATGTTTTATCCATAAGCACTAATTTTATCAGGATTAAACATGATTAAAAGTAGAAGTCCACTCACCTGAACAACTTAAAACAAAATGTTTCTTCCAGGAAGCAGTTTTTGATGAATAAACTTAATCTGTTTTGAGTTACATTTTCTTACTAGATGATGCGGGCTTTTATTTGCTTAAACTGATGATCTGAAGCTCGGTTGACTCGTTTAAATCTTTGATTTGCTTCAGGGTCTCTCTTTTTTTTTTCTGTTGATTTGCTTGAGAATGTTTGATGGCTTTAATTAAATTTTTTTTTTCTGTAAAGTTTTTACAGATTTGTGTTCTCAGGCTTGAATGTTTAAAACTGAGGAAATCCCTTTTTTTCTATTTACTTAAATTAAAAGAAATAATGCCACTTGTCTATATGGCTAACACTTGTTTATTCTTTAAATTAGATGATTTACATTTGTTACTTTTGTGTGTTAGATTTTAACACTTGTTTATAGCATGGGAATTTTTATTATAATGTATATATCCTTTATATTACTTATATTTCGTTTTATTTATTTATATTTTTAATATATATATATGTGTGTGTGTGTGTGGAAATTTATATTTATACTTCTCTTTTATTTGCATATATATATATATATATATATTGTGAAAATAAAATTTGAAAGTAAATTTGTACATAAATAAATAATCACATCCTCATATATATATTTAAATCCAATTTCAAGATTTTTTTTTTCAAATTTAAATTCAAATCCCTATTCAAAATTTACTCACAATATATGTTTATCCTTTGAATTCCAATATTTTAATCCAAATTCGAATCCAATTTAAAATTTAATTTAAATCCAACTCAAATATAAATATCTAAACAAAACAAAAATTCAAATTGGTAAACAGAAATTTTACTTAAAATCTATTTATATATATATATAAATTAACACATTATTATTATTGTTTCGGAAACATTTAATTTTATCAATATTAAATAATTATAAAAGAGATTATCACATTTATTTGTTTAATCTATAATTCAGTATTTCAATTTAAATTAGATAATTATTCAATTATCTAATGCCCGAAAATCCGGGTAATCACATTCCTCCCCCCTTTGAATCTTTTCGTCCTCGAAAAGGAACGAAGCCAGATTTATTAAAATGCTTGTAATCAGATAAATTTCTCTTTGATTATTTAAAATAATTTTAAAATCTATATAGTATTATAAATTAGTTTTTATGAAAGTGGTTTTTATAACTCAATGTTTCAATAAGTCCGCCCTCGTTCTCATAGAAATTCGGTCATACGTTGATCAGGCGTATGACTGAAAATCTATAAGTACTTAGCGGACTCATTTTCAACATCCAGTGAAAATACTTCGAAAATAATTTTTTATTGAAAATATAGAAAACAGTTTTTAAAAAAAAATAGAGGATATATCTTTGGTGAGAATGCTCTGGAAATCATCACCCCATCCATGGTCGCAGTTAACCCGATGGTTACGTTGCTGTCCCGACAAAATCCACAGATAACTGTAGGCCTCCCACCCCTCGATTACACCATGGAACCCGCTACAGATCGCAGCTACAACTGGGGTTACGTAGCTATCACAGCCAAAACCCATATAACTGTAGGCATCAGCGCCCTCGAATTTCGCTGCCGAAAGAATGAAACTTCTCCACTCCACTTGACCATAGATCGCAGTCTACCGATGTTGCATTGCCTTCCCGGCAAAATCAAATGTAGACCGTTGACACTCATCCTCCACACGATTTTCGCTATGGTCTCCACAGTAGATCACAGTGACATCGAGTTATACTGTCGTCACTGCATAACCCAAATGCCCCTGTAGGCATCAGCGCCCTCGACTTTCGCTACCCAATAATCCTCAGGAACTAGTTTTTCCGAACTCCTCACAGGATCAACTTTAGAACCCCCCCTTGGGGCTCAAGGCAGCACCACCCGGTGGTACTCCTGAGAAGTCCATTCCAAGGGAGCGCCTTTTTCCCCAAAGCCATCATCAAAACATTTTATACTATTATATATAGTATCTTTAAATCATACACCTAGTATGATCTCATACAAAGCTCCTTTACACAAAATCGATTATTCCAAGATCGATAATTCTCAAAGTAGGCTTTCCAAATTCTCATATTGATTTTACCCAAAAATCAAAAGCCTTTTCCTAATGCAAAGGTTCCCAAAAACCCTTTTTCCAAACTCCTCATATGATCTTTTATATATATATATTCAGATATATAAAATCTTTTAAAACTTTGGATCATTTCAATACTTGTATAAAACTCCTTTTTATATTTCAAAACACCTTCAAAATCCTTTTCTTCTGGCAATAGATTCAACAAGCGGAGTTTTATTTTATAAAACAAAGATATTTACTTCGTTTACTCAAAATCAGATATTCAAATTTGATTACTCTTTTCAATATCAATTTCATTCAAATCTGTACGATGTACACATATCATCCGTACGCTATACCAATCTGATCGCTCACTCGATCACACAATTTCATTTCCGAACCAGTATTGTCCACCCGACTTTCTAGTGCGGACACAGATCTGGTTTCTTGATTAGAAACCGTCATTCTCCTTGCATAGTCTAACTATGATAGAGAACATCCAGAACCAATCAACAATCCATATCCAGGTTCGCCGTCGAAAATCGAGTGAAAAATCCCACTCGGATCGATAAAACTATCTCGAAATTCTGTGCTCGAATCTGAATCAAATCACTACGCGAATAGAATATCATACGTACACCCTACGTATTTATCTCACTTGGTTATTAGCTAAATCAATTCCATTTCTATTTACATTCACTTTGGTTTTCATTCACTTACTCACAATTGTTCCAATCCATTTAGATTATCACCGCTATTCTTATCTCGATTGAGTATTTAACCAATAACAGTTTGAACTTCGACCAGTTTATTTAGAAAATAGCTTGAAAAATTTAAAAATAGTTAAGTAGTTGGAAAATAATTACTTGTTTGTAAAAGAGTTGTAAAATAGTTCAGAAATTGTAAAATAATTGGAAAATAGTTAAAATAATTATAGAAATTTTAAATAATTGCAAAATAATAGTAAGATAGTAATTAGTTTTGTAATATAGTTGAAATATAGTAGTTAACTTATAAAACAGTTGGAAAACAGTTTCAAAAATAATTGTAAAACAAGTATAAGAAAATTTGGTTTTTAAAAGAAAGTTGTATATATAATAAATAGCTTGGAAAAATAGGTTTATATTAAAAACAATTTATATTAAAATAGTCCAGAGTCAAAACTGTTCACTTCCCAATCACTATTCCTAATCAATTCAATTTAAATTATTTAAATTGACTTAACTCCAATTTAAATAACTTCAATTTCCATTGAAATCTATTTAATCCAATTCAAGTTGAATTCCTCGGTTCTTTCCAAATTTTACCTTATTCAACCTTGATCTCCAATTATATTAATTCAAATACATTTTAATTGAACTAGTTCCAATTTCAATTTACTTCATCTCCAGATTGAATTAATCCAAATTTCAAACTCCATTTCCAAATAAGTTGAATTATTCTTGATTTCCTCCCAAATTTAATTCAAATTCCATTTGAATTTATAACTATTAAATTTTAATTATAATTCCAAATTATTCAAATCAACTTGGACTAATTTCAAATTGAACCCACTTCAATTCCAAATTATTTCAAATTAATCCAATTCAAATTTTCCTTTTGAATCTTATACTCATACATCCTCAATCACAATTTCAATTACTTCAAATCAAATTCAATTTGAACTAATTTCAATTCAAATTCCAGATTTAAACCATCTCGAATTATATAAATTCGAGTTAAATTTACTAAGGCTGGTTTAACTCTTTAAACCAAGGTAACCTTTATTAGAAGCTTTAAAACAATTTAATTTCGAGTTAAATTCTCCAAATTCCATTTTAAATTATCTCTATAATGGATATATTACCTCACTTCACTTCTCATTCATTCAAACAAATCCAATTCAGAACTTAAAGATTTTTAACAACAATAGGATGATATCATCTAAATCATCTTAAAACATTCATTAATTTACAATTTCCAGATCTCAAACCCATCTTGAGATCACACAAACTCCCAATTCAGATTAGTCATTTAACTTCCCAAGTTAAATCTTAATTCCATCTTGAATTTCCAAATCAGGTTAACCGTTTCAACTTTTTCAACTTTTTCCCAAGTTAATATTAATTCACTTAATCCAGTCAACCTTACCCAATTCCAACTTCCATTTCAAATTTTGAACTTCTCACTTATTAAGTTCAAAGACTTATCACTTTAGGTATCATATCTCATTCCAGATTTAAAACTCAATATATAGAGTTTGTTTCAAACCATCCATATATATACATTTTACTTCTTGGCCCACCAAGCCAAATTTTAAAATTTAAACCACCCTTGGTTTTAATTCAAAATGAATTCTTTTAAATCATTAAACAACTCTTGTTTGCATCAAACTCTCTTATTCAAATAATATTATTTATTATTCCTTTTAATCATTTGAAACTAAATTCCAAATGTTTTTAATACTTAAGATGTAAACTTCACATTTTGGATCAACTTAAATTTTAATTTATATCCCATACTTATCTACCGGGTTTACTTCATTAAAACATTTAATTTTGCTTACTCATTAACACACATTTCATTATTAAACACAGCAACTATTTATGATAATGCCCAAGATTATCATATCTAGAAACCAATACATTATTATCTTATTCTGAAGCACTTTTCCAATTTAAGATTTCAATTTCAGCTTGAAACCATTTCAAACTTATCTTTAATTTCAATTTGGTTGTATTATATTTCCTCTTAATTTAATTCTAATAATTTAACAACCAATTTCCTTAATATTTATTAGAAAGATATATTGCTTTATATATCAAAATATAATCTTATATAAACCATTTAAAATCTTTACATAAGAAATTAACAAGTACGCTCTCTCATATATATATACACTCAACTCATTCTAGGGTACCACTTACCCTATCATTAATGAGTAATCCCACCAGAGCCAAGGTTCTCGCTTAACCTTCAGCTCTGATACCAAATGTAACGACCCGGAAATTTCGATCCCGAAATTTTCCAGATAGTTAAGAAAGAAGAAAAGAGAAAGAAGAAGAAGACAGAAACAAGACACAGAAACCTCACATACGTAGCGGATCAAATATAATATCAAATAAATAGCAGTTATACAAAGAAAACTATATCAGTTAATTTACATTTAAATACATCATAGTTACACATATACATAAATACTGGACAAAACAATCATGTCCAGAGACTACAATATCACAGTGAAAACTCTCCATACATCCCTGCCATCCTGCTCGCCCCCTGAGCTCCAGAACGTCCTTACCTGAAAATCTATAATACTTGGTCTGACCCGAGCATTACATCAAAGAAACACTCGGGTCAGGCTGGAAACCAGCGTGAGTAAACCCATCCAACATGGAATACAAAAGCATACAACTTAAATAAACCCGGGTAACTTGTATCAATTTACAACGTCACAAGTTGTTATACACATCACTTATTTCACATATCAATTCTAAACACCAAACCTAGAATAAATGGTCCAATCCACTTAAATCATTCCATTTCAGCCTATTAACTTCACATATCAATTTAAACAGATTTGAAGTGGTTTCGGGTATTAATTAATACCCGACTCCGGTCCCTTCAAATCCAATGTCATCTTAACCAAAGTTATACAAGTGAAAACCATTCAATTTTAAACACAGGATGCCAACTTTTACACAGTAATCCATCAGTGATAGATAACCACTTTGTCATTGTTCAAACTAAACACATTATACCACAATCATCTCATATCAGAGATATCAACAAATTTAAAGCATCCAATACCAATCAATCATCCATATGCAAGGTTAATTAATCACTCCATCTCTGATTTAAATTAATTACTATAAATCCTGCTTGCTTAACCATTGATTAATTACAACCCAATTAATTAATCATCCTCTAATTATCCATCTTAATAAACCATCCTTGATTAATTATTCTCTAATTACATTAAATAATTAGCCTTTAATTAATTTCACAAATTAATTATTCTTAACTATTTACAGTAATTAACCTTTTAATTACTTTCATTAACTAACTAATTATATTAATGCTCAATTAATTACATTAATTAATTATTCTATAATAACTTATTATTGATCGATTATTATTCAATTAATTACATAAATTAAACCTTAATTACAATCTTTAATTATATTAATTAGTGATCCTCTAATTACCTTTTTAGATAATTATTGTTCAAATTGATCACATTTAGTAATTAATCTTTAATCACTCACATTCATTAATCAATCTTGATTAATCACATTCAGTAATTAAAAATCCTTAATTACTTACCCTAAATAACTCTTAAAATTTATTAAACCTTTAGTTGATTACACTAAGCAATTAATCCTTAATTACTTCCCCAAAGTAATTAACCTTCTTATTAATTATACAAAGTAATTAAACCCAAATTACTTCCATTAATTAATTATCCTTCAGTAATAATCCAATAATTACTTGCACTAAGTAATTATGCATTATAGATTACATTAAGTAATAACACTTTAATTACTTTATTAATAAGACCTTGGTCAGGGTGAACATTTATCTTAACTAATTAACTCCTTAGTTATTTATTACTTAATTTAAATTAAATGGTCGGAATACAAAATCACCTCAAGTCGTAGCAATTTAAACTCAACACAATAGAATTATAATTTAATTTTGAAACGCATTTGAGAATTTGACAAATATTTATGCTTTGAGGACTTGTTACTAACCAAACTTGAAACTGGTATCAAAACTTAAAACCAGCTAAAATATTATTAAAGCTTGAAAAACTTGGGACTGATAGAAACAATTCCCGAACCCAAAACCCAGAAACCCCGACCCATCAATTAAATTGAAAACGAAATTACTTTTCCAATTAAACTAAATTCCCAAAGCCCAAACAAAAGAATCCCGACCCATCTTTGTAACGACCCGGTATTTTCAACCATTCGCATCCACTATAAGTGTATAGGTAGACACTCATGCCGGAATTGGATTGCTCAAAATACCGCGTTGTAAATAAAAATTTGGCAAATCTCAGAATATACAGTAAATAAAAATCACAAATCACAGACACAGAGTATATAAAAATGCAGCGGAAGAAAAAGAGATAGTAGTTCATGAAGCTACTATATAAAATATAAGATACATCAGAGTTAAATAAGATACAACAGAAGAGTAACATGATACATCAGGTACAAATCTGATACATCACTTAACTACTGGATACTGAAACAAAATAGATGGATGGATCTTCAAGGAAAGCTCCAACGCCGAAGGTGAATCTTGAATGCTAACTCAATCAATCTGACCCGAGCGTAAAGCAAAACACAAAACCCTCGAGTCAGGACATAAATACTTATAAGATATAAATCAACTCAAGTGAACAGTAACAAAATGCATCAGTAACTTAAAGGATGCTTGGGACCGCCCATCCTCTAAGGATCCGTTAAACTATTTACTATGTAGTAATATACGCTATATACGGTAGTGTCTAATCAGTAAAGTATAATCATATAGAAAATAGCGTTAAGGGGATGGTGAACCTTAACGCGGTCAGATCTTTAAAACCAAAATCGTAGTGGGCTCGATATAAGGATATGACACGGCACGCGAGGCAATGCCAGGGTGGATACACCGTTTGCACTCCCGGACCGGTGGTGACGGCAAGCCAGCAGCTTCCACCCACCTCGAACAATACCCCCGAATCAAAGTGGCGCCACCGAATCGAATCACAACAGTAATAGAATGGTTTCCGATGGAGCATGCTCGATGAAAGGGTGCGACCCTTTGTGTAGCCCGGTATAGCTTCTGTTTTAGTCATATATGCCAACTCACGGGAGTTGTGTCCACGTAATATACCTCGAGAACGTCGCCACCATCCTACTTCATTCTGGAATCTCCACCGCGTACACAGTTGTTAAAGTGGTTTTTGGTATTGGCGGGCTATAAGACAATATCCGATCCCGGCCTCTTTAACAACCAATCGTTATTATAACCTGTAGTTATGAATTTTTAAAACAATATTTATACTTCAAAATAAAATATTATTTCAACCCAAATCTTTATCAAAATAAAGATTAAATCATTCCAAAATATCATATCTTTCGGATCTTCTTTTCAAATCATTTTAATATCAAAATATCATATCTTTCAAAACTCCATTTTCAAACCATCTTAATATATCAAAATATCATATGTTTTCAAAACCACATTTCAATCATTTAATATATCAAAATATCATATCTTTTTGAAGCCACATTCATTTCAAATTATTATTCATTTTATTCAATTTAAAATATCATTTCAATCCATATTTCAAAACAGTATATATTCCAAAAATCATTTTTAATCATTAAAATGAAGTTATTATGTTTAATAATTAAATTATTAAATTTCCAAAATTTTCGACTTCCAAAGTTCATTTATTCACTTAAGTTTATCAAAGTAGTGAAAATTCACTTTTCGTGGCATTTAGAAAACGCTACGAAAAAATACATTCAAAACAGTTCAATTTAACAAAAGACAACATTTTAAAATGTTGTAATAGGGTTTACTTAAATTTAGAATAAACTTAGTTAAATTCAACAATTTATAGCACTTACAAAAATTGCTATAATAGATTTTAATTCAATTTAGCTTTTTAGTTCATTATCATCAACTACAGCATTTTCAAATGCTGTAATATCATTTACATTGTAATTAATAGCATTTCAAAAATACAGTCAATTAACTTCAAATATTCAATATAATTTCTCAACCAATTATATTTTTATTTAAAACATTTTTAACTTATAAAATCATACATTTTCACATTTATAACATCATTTAATTTTTCCTCAAGTTCATGATTTTATAAAATTAATTTTCCATTCAAAAATCAAGATTTAATAATAATCCACTTATAAAAATGCAATGTTCAATTTTAAAATCCATTACATTAAATTTCAACTTAACACTTAAGTTCAAATTCTCAAATATAACTTAGTTTTATTTTTATTTGCTCAACTAAAAGTTCACTTTACGTCAATTTCATAAATTTCCAATTCTAGTTATATTTCAAAGTTTCAACTTAAAATATTTATTCATTTCACATTTCAACTTTATTAAAATCATTAATATGATATAAAAATCACCTTAAATTCATTTAAATTCAAATTATCATAAATTTATCATAA
The DNA here is from genome assembly GCA_030765085.1 of Allium cepa. NCBI lineage: Eukaryota > Viridiplantae > Streptophyta > Magnoliopsida > Asparagales > Amaryllidaceae > Allium > Allium cepa. The sequence goes on from CM060929.1 coordinate 307,779,962, forward strand.
TTTCATATTCAATTAAATTTCCAATTATAATTAAATCAAAATTTCCAAAATAACTTACGTTCAAAATTTCTAACTTTTTCATAAATTCATTTCACTTACAATTATTCAGAAAATCAATAATAATTTACAAAAATCCTTTTTTTATTAAATTTAAAATCAAAATATTATAATAATTAAATTTCTAAAATATTTAAAATTTTTAGAAAAGCATATTTTAACTACGGGCCTGTATAAAATTTTCTACGCTAGGTAAAGTGACACGGGTAATATATCATTTCAACCTGTAATTTACAAAGAAAATCCGGGTTTTATCATTTCAAACCCGCAAACCCAAGTTAAAATAAATTAAATAAAATAAATCGGGCCTATCATTTCAGCCCATAACAATTTTTTTCTAACAGGGAACTTGCAGTGTGATCATATGCAGAAATAATATAAACAAGGTCAATATCACAATATACAGTCATATATCAGATGTCAGGTGAAAATTAACAGTTTTAACATGGTAATAATATGGTAATAACATGGCATAGCATATCATATGATCATCATTAACTGGCATAAACATTTTTTTTTATTACTAAACACTTGTCATCAATTCACTTTTCATAAGTATAAATGTCAGAGTGAGAAAGACTCACCTTTTCAAGGATAGAGACCAAAACAACATACAAGCACGACTCCAAAGGCACGACAAACACAATTGCACGACTTTTGATTTGAGTTGAAAGATAGCCAAGATATGATTTTGTATCAACAACCCAAAACAAGACAAACAAGACAATATATAAACATTCAACATAAAATAACATTGAAACAATTTTGAAATACAAAGCAAAATGAACAAGATAGATTGGACCTTGCTTCAACCACTTCAATGCTTGGCCTAAGGGACACTTGTGCTTGGCTATGATGATGCTTTGGCTCAGGTATGACATCATATAGGTCAGGTTTAACATCATATAGGTAAGGCAACAAGTGGAGATGAAGGTGGTGAAGTAATAGTGGTGGCTAGGGCATTGTTTTGGACATTATTTGCAATTTTGTGGAGTTTTGTCACCAAGGGAGGTGTGGCCATGGATGGATCTGAAATGATGGCTGGAGATGATGCCAAGGAAGAGTGGTAGGGGATGGTGGAGAGTATGGTGGTGATGGTGGGTGGTAGAGGCCAAGCAATACACATGAGAAAACAAGGCAAAATATAAGAAAACAATGGAAAACGAAGAGCAAAAAGAAGAGGAAAAGAGGAGCCATTACCAAACCTTTCTAGCCGTGAAAAATGAAGTGGAGAGGAATGTTTTCACGTGAAAATGAAGTAAGAAATGCACAGCTACAATAAAGAAAGGAACGGTCAAAGGAAATTAAATCTATTAATTGGAAAAGAAACGGAAGAAGAAACGTTAAAACGGTTTTACGTTTCTTTGCTTTCAAACCTTTTAAACTTCCTATATATATTCATATACATCTTAAATAACTGAAAAAACTTATAAATTTCAGTTAGAGTTCAGAAATATAACAGATAAACAAAATATTAATAATTAATTATTAATTAGATATGATTAAAATAAGAAAAATGACACAGAAAAATGTAAACTAGACTTAGGAATTAGAAATAACTTCAATACACTTTGGAAAAATTTTCTTAAATTTAAATACATGTAAAATGAATAAAATAAAGTAAAACACAGCAATAAAAGTGAATGTATAAAATAAATCAATAAATTGATGTATTAATTGCAAAAAGAAACGGATAAAACGCCTTTACGTTTCAGGCTTTTAAGATCTCTTAACTTTCTAAACCTTTTGCACTTCCTTTTCTTTTTTAATTTTATAAAAACAAAATAAACTCAGAAATTTTATTTAAAACCGAAACTAAGTAAGAATAAAATAAAATAAATTATTTATTTTAAGTAAAATAGAAAAAGGAAATAAGAAATTGCTTAAAAATAGCAACCCTGACATAAAAATTACAAGAAAATCTCCAATGACTTTGGAAAATTTAGTACTTCACAAAAAAAATATTTTAACACAAAATTTGAATTAAAAATGGTTTTAAAACATTTTCAAGGTAATATAAAAATTTAATTTTTATTAAATAGAAAGTTAAATAAAGAAAAATGCAGTAAATACCAACTAGGCTTTATAAATTGAAATAAATTCAAATAAACTTTAGAAAAATTATATTATCATTTTAAAAATACTTAAAAGTCAAAATATACATAATATAACATATTATCACATATTATAATAAAATATAACAAAGAAGAAGTAATTTATACAATTTAAAATAGTCATTGTTAAATAACCCTATATACGCACAATATTGTAAAGGGTATAACTTTCACAATTTACATCCAAATTCAACGAAACGAAGAGTGGTGTTCTTAGAATTTTATGTACTTTCATAATAAAAGAAAAAATTAAAATTTTAAACTTTTAAAATTTTAAGTTGAAAGTCACGGTTTGACTATTTTGACCAAAATCAGCATTTCAGGCAAATATTCAACTTACACAATTTTGGAATTATAACTCATATAAAAATCAAGATTATATTTAAATAATAAATTTAATCATTTCAAATAAGTAAAATAAGTTTTTAAATCAAAATCTTACATTAAAAATAATTAAAATATACAATAAAATAATTACAAGATAAAGGGTTGTTACACTCTCCCCCACTCAAAACTTTTCGTCCCCGAAAAGGAATGAGGTATGGAAGGGCACAGAAAAGATAGAGTGAAATAGGATTAAGATAAGATGACAAGAAGATTGAAGTTATACCTGATAACTGTTGTTATAGGTAAGTTTAACAAGGTGGAGGTGATCTTTCCAAGATCCTCCAGAATCAAGAACACAAGCACGAAAAAGGTGGATTCAAAATGATTACCAAAGGTCTATCAAAGATTATAGAAAAATGCCTATACCAGTCTATAGCAAGATAAGGATGATAAGGACAACCGAAAGATAGTTTGAAAAACAAAATAAGGAAATGAATTTGAAAGCATGGTGATTTCAACTTAAATAGAGAATAAATCTTTACACAAGTTAAATAAATCTTAACTATCTCAAATTTCATTATCTTATTATCCAATTATCTAAAATTAACCATTTTTAAAACCATGGGTTTGAAAAATAATCATTTATTACACTCACAATGTACTTAATAAATTTTATTCTTCTTTATTCCTAATCAAAATTAAATTTATTCCTCTCAATATATTTATCACTCATGTTAAATATATTTACACTTTTTTTTATAACTACTTCCTTTTATTCTTAGTTCTTTTAACATCATTTTATTGTAAGTCATTCAATTACCCTTTATTATATTTACCTCTGTTAATCATTTTATAATTAAAATTTAAGTGTATAACATTTATTATAACTACTCAGATTTTATTTATAAAATCTTTTTATATCGTATATTATCCAATTACATTTTTAACTTCTGAAATTTTGGTAAGTTATATTTGAATGCAATTGTATTATACAAATAAAATTTCCAATTCAATCATTTCAAGCTTAAATCATTTATTCAAAAAAAAAATTATTTTCTTTTAATAATTGAAATTATTCTTTAAAAATAGAATTTAAGAATTAAATTTCCGATTTCTTCAGACCATTTAGAGATAAGAAATAATATATATACATATATAATATGTCAAATCAAATTTCAATCATATATCTATATATATATATATATTATAAATCAAGTCATATTTTAGAAATTCAAATCAATTTAATTTCCCAAAACAAAGCTGTAGCAAGACTACAGAACAGTCTCTTAACTTCGAAACTCGAAAATGAACGTCGATGATGTCGCGATCATCATCGAAGTTATTTTCCAGCGACAAAGAGAAGAGCACTAATTTTAAACCTTTAAAATTATTTGAAAACAAATTCTATTCAAAATACTTTAAATAATATAACCTTTTAAAACTTTAAACCAAAGTTCGAAATAATCGGAATTTAAATCCTCAAATTCTTGTTTTAAATTCATTTCAGTTCCCAAATAAATTTATAAACAAATATTTATAGATCTATTTGTAGAACAATAAATGATAAATCAAGTACTATCATTTCAAATTATCAATTTAAATCATTTCATTAAGTTCCATAAATTTACTTATATATCAAAATTTATTTTATTAACCAAATTTTTTTTATATATTGTGTCCGTTTGTTCTGTCAAAGTGTTTTGGAAATCTTATCGATAGCGCTGATCAGACGTATCGATCAGAAACCCAACTCAACATCAACAACTCAAACAACACAATAAATAAAACATTTTAATTTTAAATACTAGTTTGCAAATACACTATACATGAATAGATTTTCAAAGAAGGATAGAGATTCAATTTTTTTTTGATTAACACAAATCAAAGGAGATTATGATTTAAAAATAAGTTGGAAACAAGGATGACATGATTAAATAACAAAATAGGAAGATGGATAAACTTATATAAATCACGAGCAACCTTAACCGGGTCAACCGTGACTTAAAGAATAAGATCAATGTGGATTTTCTAGGGTAAATCTACATTTGATCTCAAGAGTTAGAGTTTGAAATAACAAAAGATATTAGCATCTAAACCAAGGATAGATAAGAATCTCTGGTGAATCGATGCTAACTGCAAAGGAGTCTTCCCCCTTTTCAATTCATTTTTGAAATTGGCGTGACCGCCGACTCACTAGAAAGATCATTCGAAGCAGAGTTATGGAATACTCCAGAGTCAAAAGAAGATGAATAGTGAGGGATACGAATGGATTTTGGAACTGTAGGGAACGTTGCAAAATACAAAGGAATCGAGTCAAAAGGGAGAGATTCAAACTCGAATGAAAGTGATTCTGCAAATACATCTACTCCATATGCTGAGTTTTGCCTAGAGCTACCAAAGCTCTGATACCAACTGTAACGACTCGGTATTTTCAACCATTCGCATCCATTATAAGTGTATAGGTAGACACTCATTCCGGAATTGGATTGCTTAAAATACCACGTTGTAAATAAAAATTTGGCAAATCTCAGAATATACAGTAAATAAAAATCACAGATCACAGACACAGAGTATATAAAAATGCAGTGGAAGAAAAAGAGATAGTAGTTCATGAAGCTACTACATAAAATATAAGATACATCAGAGTTAAATAAGATACAACAGAAGAGTAACAGGATACATCAGGTACAAATCAGATACATCACTGAACCACCGGATACTGAAACAAAATAGATGGCTGGATCTTCAATGAAAGCTCCAACGCCGAAGGTGAATCTTGAATGCTAACTCAATCAATCTGAACCGAGCGTAAAGCAAAACACAAAACCCTCGAGTCAGGACATAAATACTTATAAGCTATAAATCAACTCAAGTGAACAGTAACAAAATGCATCAGTAACTTAAAGGATGCTTGGGACCGCCCATCCTCTAAGGATCCGTTAAACTATTTACTATGTAGTAATATACGCTATATACGGTAGTGTCTAATCAGTAAAGTATAATCATATAGAAAATAGCGTTAAGGGGATGGTGAACCTTAACGCGGTCGGATCTTTCAAACCAAAATCGTAGTGGGCTCGATATAAGGATATGACACGGCACGTGAGGCAATGCCAGGGTGGATACACCGTTTGCACTCCCGGACCGGTGGTGACGGCAAGCCAGCAGCTTCCGCCCACCTCGAACAATACCCCCGAATCAAAGTGGCGCCACCGAATCGAATCACAACAGTAATAGAATGGTTTCCGATGGAGCATGCTCGATGAAAGGGTGCGACCCTTTGTGTAGCCCGGTATAGCTCCTGTTTTAGTCATATATGCCAATTCACGGGAGTTGGGTCCACGTAATATACCTCGAGAACGTCGCCACCATCCTACTTCATTCTGGAATCTCCACCGCGTACACAGTTGTTAAAGTGGTTTTCGGTATTGGTCGGCTATAAGACAATATCCGATCCCGGTCTCTTTAACAACCAATCGTTATTATAACCCGTAGTTATGACCTTTTAAAACAATATTTATACTTCAAAATAAAATATTATTTCAACCCAAATCTTTATCAAAATAAAGATTAAATCATTCCAAAATATCATATCTTTCGGATCTTCTTTTCAAATCATTTTAATATCAAAATATCATATCTTTCAAAACTCCATTTTTAAACCATCTTAATATATCAAAATATCATATGTTTTCAAAACCACATTTCAATCATTTAATATATCAAAATATAATATCTTTTTGAAACCACATTCATTTCAAATCAATATTCATTTTATTCAATTTAAAATATCATTTCAATCCATATTTCAAAACAGTATATATTCCAAAAATCATTTTTAATCATTAAAATGAAGTTATTATGTTTAATAATTAAATTATTAAATTTCCAAAATTTTCGACTTCCAAAGTTCATTTATTCACTTAAGTTTATCAAAGTAGTGAAAATTCACTTTTCGTGGCATTTAGAAAACGCTACGGAAAAATACATTCAAAACAGTTCAATTTAACAAAAGACAACATTTTAAAATGTTGTAGTAGGGTTTACTTAAATTTCGAATAAACTTAGTTAAATTCAACAATTTATAGCACTTACAAAAATTGCTATAATAGCTTTTGATTCAATTTAGCTTTTTAGTTCATTATCATCAACTACAACATTTTCAAATGCTGTAATATCATTTACATTGTAATTAATAGCATTTCAAAAATACAGTCAATTAACTTCAAATATTCAATATAATTTCTCAACCAATTATATTTTTATTTAAAACATTTTTAACTTATAAAATCATACATTTTCACATTTATAACATCATTTAATTTTTCCTCAAGTTCATGATTTTATAAAGTTAATTTTCCATTCAAAAATCAAGATTTAATAATAATCCACTTATTAAAATGCAATGTTCAATTTTAAAATCCATTACATTAAATTTCAAATTAACACTTAAGTTCAAATTCTCAAATATAACTTAGTTTTATTTTTATTTGCTCAACTAAAAGTTCACTTTACGTTAATTTCATAAATTTCCAATTCTAGTTATATTTCAAAGTTTCAACTTAAAATATTTATTCATTTCACATTTCAACTTTATTAAAATCATTAATATGATATAAAAATCACCTTAAATTCATTTAAATTCAAATTATCATAAATTTATCATAATTTCATATTCAATTAAATTTCCAATTATAATTAAATCAAAATTTCCAAAATAACTTACGTTCAAAATTTCTAACTTTTTCATAAATTCATTTCACTTACAATTATTCAGAAAATCAATAATAATTTACAAAAATCCTTTTTTTTATTAAATTTAAAATCAAAATATTATAATAATTAAATTTCTAAAATATTTAAAATTTTTAGAAAAGCATATTTTAACTACGGGCCTGTATAAAATTTTCTACGCTAGGTAAAGTGATACGGGTAATATATCATTTCAACCCGTAATTTACAAAGAAAACCCGGGTTTTATCATTTCAAACCCGCAATCCCAAGTTAAAATAAATTAAATAAAATAAATCAGGCCTATCATTTCAGCCCATAACAATTTTTTTCTAACAGGGAACTTGCAGTGTGATCATATGCAGAAATAATATAAACAAGGTCAATATCACAATATACAGTCATACATCAGATGTCAGGTGAAAATTAACAGTTTTAACATGGTAATAATATGGTAATAACATGGCATAGCATATCATATGATCATCATTAACTTTCATAAACATTTTTTTTATTACTAAACACTTGTCATCAATTCACTTTTCATAAGTATAAATGTCAGAGTGAGAAAGACTCACCTTTTCAAGGCTAGAGACCAAAACAACATACAAGCACGACTCCAAAGGCACGACAAGCACAATTGCACGACTTTTGATTTGAGTTGAAAGATAGCCAAGATATGATTTTGTATCAACAACCCAAAACAAGACAAACAAGACAATATATAAACATTCAACATAAAATAACATTGAAACAATTTTGAAATACAAAGCAAAATGAACAAGATAGATTGGACCTTGCTTCAACCACTTCAATGCTTGGCCTAAGGGACACTTGTGCTTGGCTATGATGATGCTTCGGCTCAGGTATGACATCATATAGGTCAGGTTTAACATCATATAGGCAAGGCAACAAGTGGAGATGAAGTTGGTGAAGTAATAGTGGTGGCTAGGGCATTGTTTTGGACATTATTTGCAATTTTGTGGAGTTTTGTCACCAAGGGAGGTGTGGCCATGGATGGATCTGAAATGATGGCTGGAGATGATGCCAAGGAAGAGTGGTAGGGGATGGTGGAGAGTATGGTGGTGATGGTGGGTGGTAGAGGCCAAGCAATACACATGAGAAAACAAGGCAAAATATAAGAAAACAATGGAAAAAGAAGAGCAAAAAGAAGAGGAAAAGAGGAGCCATTACCAAACCTTTCTAGCCGTGAAAAATGAAGTGGAGAGGAATGTTTTCACGTGAAAATGAGGTAAGAAATGCACAACTACAATAAAGAAAGGAACGGTCAAAGGAAATTAAATCTATTAATCAGAAAAGAAACGGAAGAAGAAACGTTAAAACGGTTTTACGTTTCTTTGCTTTTAAACCTTTTAAACTTCCTATATATATTCATATACATCTTAAATAACTGAAAACACTTATAAATTTCAGTTAGAATTCGAAAATATAATAGATAAACAAAATATTAATAATTAAATATGATTAAAATAAGAAAAGTGGCACAGAAAAATGAAAACTAGACTTAGGAATTAGAAATAACTTCAATACACTTTGGAAAAAATTTCTTAAATTTAAATACATGTAAAATGAATAAAATAAAGTAAAACAAAGCAATAAAAGTGAATGTATAAAATAAATCAATTAATTGATGTATTAATTGCAAAAAGAAACGGATAAAACGCCTTTACGTTTCAGGCTTTTAAGATCTCTTAACTTTCTAAACCTTTTGCATTTCCTTTTCTTTTTTAATTTTATAAAAACAAAATAAACTCAGAAATGTTATTTAAAACCAAAACTAAGTAAGAATAAAATAAAATAAAAAATTTATTTTAAGCAAAATAGAAAAAGGAAATAAGAAATTGCTTAAAAATAGCAACCCTGACATAAAAATTACAAGAAAATCTCCAATGACTTTGAAAATTTTATTACTTCACAAGAAAAATATTTTAACACAAAATTTGAATTAAAAATGGTTTTAAAACATTTTCAAGGTAAAATAAAAATTTAATTTTTATTAAATAGAAAGTTAAATAAAGAAAAATGCAGTAAATACCAACTAGGCTTTATAAATTAAAATAAATTCAAATAAACTTTAGAAAAATTATATTATCATTTTAAAAATACTTAAAAGTCAAAATATACATAATATAACATATTATCACATATTAGAATAAAAATATAACAAAGAAGAAGTAATTTATACAATTTAAAATAGTCATTGTTAAATAACCCTATATACGCACAATATTGTAAAGGGTATAACTTTCACAATTTACATCCAAATTCAACGAAACGAAAAGTGGTGTTCTTAGAATTTTATGTACTTTCATAATAAAAGAAAAAATTAAAATTTTAAACTTTTAAAATTTTAAGTTGAAAGTCACAGTTTGACTATTTTGACCAAAATCAGCATTTCAGGCAAATATTCAACTTACACAATTTTGGAATTATAACTCATATAAAAATCAAGATTATATTTAAATAATAAATTTAATCATTTCAAATAAGTAAAATTAGTTTTTAAATCAAAATCTTACATTAAAAATAATTAAAATATACAATAAAATAATTACAAGATAAAGGGTTGTTACAATCTTTTTTTTCTTTTTCGGGCCAAACCTTCTTCTTTACTTCCCTTTTGCCTTTCTTACTTCTCCCCTTTATTCCATTTCCTGCCTGCTACAACAACCAAATACACGAACAAGCTGTGCAAGTGCACCGACAATCGGCTTGACTCTGATCAACATCAATGACTTCACCAAGTACCCTTGGAACATCTCGTCCCGAACTAACCTCCAAAATGCTCAATGATCACCAGAACCGAAAACGAACAATTTAGGCAAAATCAGGTATCAACCATGTCGAACAACTCGTTACTCACTTCGCACCACCATGTTCCATCCACCAGAAATCTTGCTACCCTGCCCATAACTTCGCCGCACGGTCAACTTCATTTTCCCCCCCATCTTGGCTGACTCGACGCCGCCCTGCTGCCGCTCCAGCCCTTCAAATATCGATGTCCATAACTAAACGCAAAACCCTATTCCTCCTTTTGACGACCATTTCGATGATCAGAAAAATCATTATGGATTTTTCCCGAGTTCACTAGCAATGCAGCCATCCCTTAACCAAATGCCTACTTCCATCATTTGCCACTTTGCCAGAAATCGCTTTAATTTCATTTTCTGATCAACTCGCAACCCCTACCTAAAACCAAAATTATAAACCAAGAAATACTTATCAAAATTTGCCATTTCGAAATATGGCTCTGATTATGTGATCAGATTTTAAAATCCCCTTGTTTGATTTTTCTATTAAATCATGATTTTACTGTAAAAATCATTATTCATCAATATTTACTTAATATTTTTATCCACAGTTCTTTTTAGAAATGAAATTACATAGCTAGGATCATTTTCTTTTAAAGATCTTAGTCTAAATCCCACTGTAAAAGAGAAATTAAATTAAATCTTGATTTAAAATCCTGTAACCAAGAACAGAGGTTTCATACAGGCATACATATTCAAGTATCTGCATATATGCAAACATAATCTCATCATGCAAGCAATTTCCACAAAGTTATTCAATGTATTATTCATAAGCACTAATTTTATCAGGATTAAACACGATTAAAAGTAGAAGTCCACTCACCTGAACAACTTAAAACAAAATGTTTCTTCCAGGAAGCAGTTTTTGATGAACAAACTTAATCTGTTTTGAGTTGCATTTTCTTACTAGATGATGCAGGCTTTGATTTGCTTAAACTGATGATCTGAAGCTCGGTTGACTCGTTTAAATCTTTAATTTGCTTCAGGGTCTCTCTTTTCTTTTTTTATTTTTCTGTTGATTTGCTTGAGAATGTTTGATGGCTTTAATTAAATTTTTTTTTCTGTAAAGTTTTTACAGATTTGTGTTCTCAGGCTTGAATGTTTAAAACTGAGAAAAATCCCTTTTTTTTCTTTCTATTTATTCAAATTAAAAGAAATAATGCCACTTGTCTATATGGCTAACACTTGTTTATTCTTTAAATTAGATGATTTACATTTGTTACTTTTGTGTGTTAGATCTTAACACTTGTTTATAGCATGAGAATTTTTATTATAATGTATATATCCTTTATATTACTTATATTTTGTTTTATTTATTTATATTTTTAATATATATATATATGTGTGTGTGGAAACTTATATTTATACTTCTCTTTTATTTGCATATATATATATTTTGTGAAAATAAAATTTGAAACTAAATTTATACATAAATAAATAATCACATCCTCATATATATATATATATATATATATATTTAAATCCAATTTCAAGATTTTTTTTTTCAAATTTAAATTCAAATCCCTATTCAAAATTTACTCACAATATATGTTTATCCTTTGAATTCCAATATTTTAATCCAAATTCAAATCCAATTTAAAATTTAATTTAAATCCAACTCAAATATAAATATCTAAACAAAACAAAAATTCAAATTGGTAAACAGAAATTTTACTTAAAATCTATTTATATATATATATATATATATAAATTAACACATTATTATTATTATTTCGGAAACATTTAATTTTATCAATATTAAATAATTATAAAAGAGATTATCACATTTATTTGTTTAATCTATAATTCAGTATTTCAATTTAAATTAGATAATTATTCAATTATCTAATGCCTGAAAATCCGGTTTATCATAGTTGTTCCTTTTGTACCAACCAAAATTCATAAACCACCCAATAAAATAAATAAACACAATATAATTTTTTTATAGTACTAACAAATACGTTCTCATATGTACACACAAACACACACAAAAACTCATCCTAGGGTCTCATTTACCAATGAGTTTACCCCACCAAAGCCTAGGTGTTCGCTTAACCTAATCTCTGATACAACTTGTAACACCCATCCTTTTGACCCTCAAAAGTCGGCACTAATGCATCCATGGTATTCCGTGCCAAGCATTCAAGTGCCGAAAAGATAGACAGTTGGGGAAAAAAGAAAGGAAAGATAGAAAAGAATCTCACATCGCGACGAGCAATATATAATATACAATAGATCTTTACAAAAGAAAAAAATGTAATATACATACATCGATCAGAGTGCACTAATCTATCATCCGCTCAAACAGTTATAATAACATGTACTCACAAATGCTAATAAATGCAACTAACAAATGCAACAGAAAATAAAATATACATGAATATGTCTTGGAGGCATCCATCTCGTCTCCTGAAGCTCTAAAGCATCAAATCTAAATCTAAAAATATTCTCGATCTGACCCAAGCATTATAATAAAATAATGCCCCGGTTAGTCTGGTAAACTAGTATGAGAAACACACCTCAAATAGATTTTAATGTCGTAAAAACTTTTCAAAATAAAGGTATCTCTTAAGACCATGCCATACATAAACATGGATGGGTTTTTACCTTGTGATAACCAACATTTCGTAGGAAATTCACTACTATTATAATAATATCTAGGATTTAAAGTAAAATATGAATATAGCTGGAATGCTTGCATCTCATGTTCCAACATAGTTGGGCATAACTAATTCCGTACGTCATTTATTGGAAAATGGATTCCATCAATGATAGGGTTACAGAGGTACCGTTTGTCATAATATTCCTTTAGATAAAATGTACCAAGGTCGAACCTATCGACCCCTACATCGTAAGACTGGCCTACCCTTTACTGGATAATATCGAGTATTTCATCATTCCGATTGCTTTGCAACCTTATCCAAAGAGTACTCATGCACAACCAAATAAATAGATAATAATCTAGAAGCAATACCCTAATGGATTCAACCCACATAGCCTTGCGGCATATCGGATGTTTTAGTCATTTCCAGTTGATGAGGCTTGAGGTTACGTTTACCTTTTAGATAGCAATCCCACATGGAATGCTAACAATGCTCTCCAAGCGATAATGCAATGCTAGCATTCGTCCATACAAGTTGTTTAGGATATGACCAAGCCGAAGGCACTACTTCTAGTGCATCCATTTTGGTTAGTAGAAAGCATTCATTGCACTTTAAAGAACTCTGTCTTTGTTTCCATCAACTTTAAGATATCTCAAATTCAAACGCATATGCCAATTCGAAGTGCTTTTGGGATAATATAAACGATCCCAATCTCTTCGAATCAACAACGATAGTTTAAAATCAGCCATGATTTGATAGTTGGTTATTTAACTACCAAATAACAAAAAATTCAACCAGAGGTTTGACCAAGCATGGTTAAGCACAAAGCAACCACTAAGTTTAATTAATCACATCGTAAATTAAACCGTTTTCTAAATACTTATATCAAAATACTTTTATAAATATATGCACAAACCCTTCTCTACATTTTTAAATACTTATAAAACATACCGATACACTTATCTCAATTGTATAAGTATATCCATAAAACACTCCACCTTCAAAACTTAGAAAGCATCTTCATATACTTATCAACAGTATAACTATATTTAAAAAATACTACATTTCCAATATGTAGAAAATGTACTCATATACTTACCGTATCGGTATAAGTGTATTCACAAATCTTAAGACATATTTCATTTTCAAATTCACACATAACTTGGGTTAAAACAAATGTTAATTAAAACACTGATAATAATAAACCCAAACATTCCTGTTTGTAAAATTCTTTCATATTTCCAATTCCATTTAGAAGTTCTTTTACAAAAATTTATTCATAAATCTCTTTTATAAGTTATTATTTATAAGTCACCGCTATAAATACCATTTATAAGTCACCGCAATAAAATACCATTTATAAATTCCTCTTATAAATCCCAAAGTATAATTATAAAACTCCTTTTTATTAATCCCCAACTATAATTATAAAACTCTAAATTCAATTATATAAATCCTTTTATAAAACACAGTTTATACATCTCCAGATTTATCATAAGCTTTTCAATCTCCAAAATAGTTACAACTACTTTCTTTAAAACGACCATTCCATGTATTTCAATAAATCCATAAATATGATTTATTTCTCCAATTTACCAAATGATAATGCTTTTCCTTTTTATAAAATACCCTTTTTAAATCTATTTTTTTATTACAACATTTTATATAAAAATGTTTCACAAATATATATTTCCAAAATATTTCGATCTTCTTTTTAAAAACAAAATAATTTTAAAATAAAAGATATACCACTTTAATTGCTTTAAAATAAACATTTATTATTATAATAATCTTTCTATAAAAATAAATGCTTTCCAAAATAATTTTGAAAACATTTACACATATGTGTATGTGTGTGTGTGTGTATATATATGCATATATAAGAAAAGAATAAATAAGGAAGTTGAAGTAAAATAGAGAAGTTCAAAAACTATATTTTGTTTCAAATAAAATATCACAGACAATCAGTAGAGCAGAAAAAAAACACTTTTCCAATCGGAAACCATTTCCAAAATCAAACTAACACTTAATGTTATCTCCAAAGTAATATATCAAAGCCATTAGTCACCATAGCATCTAACTAATGCTATTTCTACCCTTTTCTCTAAAATGGTTTAAATTTTAATATACATCATTGTCACATCCAATATGGCCAAACTATCAATTCTGACATTTAATAATCTATATAACAGGTACGTAACTGAAATATGATCAACAAGAATATAATTGGAAGTTAAAAATCAAAATGTAGAGAAATTCGGATTTCACTATAAAATTCTCTGTATTTCATTTTAATATGTCAATCTCTTTTCAAAAGCGGATATTTAACCAAATCAACTAATAATTCATCCAAAAAAACAATAAATTTTATCCATTATATATTGTACTAATTAACCAAAAAGGTGAATTTAACTCACTGATATTCCAATTGGTGCTTTTACGTTTCAGTTTGAACTGGAATCGAATGACAATCGATTTCAGCCCAAATTTTCACTTGCTCCAAATTTAATGAAACTAGTACCATTGAGTAGCTATCACCATTACAAGTGCAAAGTAAAAGACCGCGTCTCGATTGGACCACGTATGAGAGAGATAATGATTTTACAAGTTATCGAAGTTAAATTGAATTAATTACTTGCTCATTACACGTTTAAATAATACCCTATCTCTAATCCTTCTTCCTATCTTCAAATCTTCTCGCCTAAATCTATTACCCACTCCCCATAGCTGCACCTTCCTCTGTCTCTCTCTCTCCACGAACCACTAAATACTCAACGATGGATCGAACGAACTCCACTCCTCGATCTCAACCATCCTATACCAAAATCTATCGAACCCACCTCCACCATACAGATCGCGACTTCACCCAACAAGCCATGTCGATCTAAAGGTCGGGTTACTCATTCTTAGATTGTACCTTATCAAACTCCTCCTGGAGGTGCTCTTTTCCACCATGAATCTAAATCTAAGCTTTATTTTGCTTAACTCCCTTTGATTTCAACAAAAACAATACCCTATCTTGCAACTCCCTCATGACATTCACCGTCGATCCCCAAATGACCACTGAACACTCCAAATTTAATATGGATGAGTAGATCTAGGTTCGATCTGCTCAAAAATATAAGCTTTTGAATTTTAGATTTTTAAATCAATTGTTTTGAATTTTTCGAGAGGTGGGTTTACTAGTTTTGCTTTGTCTAGTGAAAAGGAATAGAACAGTAGATGATAAGAGAGAGTGAGAGAAAGTGTTCTAATTTTCTAAGTGTTAGATTAGTTATAATTTTAGTTTTTTGGCATCCCGGCATACATATTTTTATTCATGCACGAACAACGAACGACAATACAGTCGCGCTTAGAACAACGATGCGACCTTAAAACAATAATACTATAAGCTGATTAACTAATTCAGTAAAATCACAAAACATTGTCGTTTGTCAAAAAATAGACAAACGATAATTTAAATAATTTACGAATTAAAAATTATTGAAAAATCAAATAAATTAAATTAAAAATATGTTAATCGTTATTATTTATTAATTAAAAGGTATTAAATAGGACCATAGAAATATTTAATTAATATTCAATTCACAAATCCAAATATCTAATTCATTATTCAAATATTAAATTCACAATTCAAATATTTAAACAATATCTATATTTGAATTCAAGTTTTAAACTTTAAAAAATAATTATTTCAATATTTAAAGTCAATTAAATATTCAAAATCAACTGACAAAATTCCAGGTTGTTACATAGCCCAACCATCCTTCATATGTCTGTTGATCATCCCATGACCGTTCGAGTTGTTGCACCAATATATCGATTATTTATGACCGATCTGTCTGTTGCACGCAGTTATATTGCATTTGTCCATTGTTTTTATTTTTGTGATCATCCATTTTTTTTACTTCCTCCTTGATTTTTTTTGTTTACTTGTATACATTAATTTCTACTTAGTCCTATTACATTATACAATCATATTGCTAGTATATTTCATATCCAATTTATCCGATTTCATATAAAGTTGGTTATTTTCATTTTAACAAAATTAAACCTACTATTAATGGAATTAACTTGTAATCATTCAATCTAACCATCAAAACTTCAGATATAATTCATTATTAGCCCTAATTCGAATTCCTAACAATGATTTATTAGTTTAATCATATTATATGTTCATAAAAATGATCCACTCGCTCAAAAATGACGATCAAATCCTAAATCCCTTTGCATTCCGGATTGCTGCTCTTATGTCTCTCTAAATATCTTCCTCAACTTGATATCTAGTTGCAGTACTCACCACACCCTCAATTTTCCACTAGTTGGATCGAATACCGCTGAGGTTTGAGCGAGATATGGGATTTTGAAGTTAGAGAGGAGAAGAGGGAAAAGAGGATTTAAATGGAAAGAAGATGAAATGAAAATTCTAAAGTAATGTATAATGGTTTTGCACTTACATATTTAGAGGGAAATATCCAATCAAATTCAAATATTCAAATTTAGCACAAATCCCACTAGTAACCAAAAGCTTATTTCACTCGTATCTCCTCCGTAGGACCTCCTAATCGAACAAGTTAATATATGGCACAAATCATAAATATAAGCTATTCATAGTGGTGCAAGTACCATTGTCAAATTCCAAAGTTGGGAAAAGGACCACGCCACTGTAATATTTAATTGAATTAAATTATCAATTAAATCCACAATTATTAATTATTAAAATACCAATGTATTACAATTTTCTCCCCCTAACAAGAAATTTGTTATCGAAATTCCCAAAGGGTAAAGAATGCAATTCGTACACTCTCTGATTCTATATTACTTACACATTATTCATAAGTTATCCTAACAACCGACTAAACTATTATCCGTCCAATTCGAGTAGCCATCCATAAAACAAAGGAAAAAATCATACAAAACATCCATATATAGTCTATAAAATCCATAATTAAATTCATCAGTAAGTGTGTGTTCACTTGCCTACTCTATGAATGTTGTCAATAACATAGCATGATCATATGTATCGTATGGAATATGATATTATATATAAATGCAAACATCTATTCGTCAAGCCCTCCTATATGAATGACATGGTATAACATATATGGCATGTATCTAAGCTTCCTAAGGTGAACATATAATTTCTATATATATGCAATGGACAATCACTTCAACATAACATATGGTAGATATATTCCTAATTAAATCATAAAAATTCAGGCATATGAAATGTTGCAATATCAAAAAAAAACCCATAACATAAATAAAATAACCATCCAAGTCAACTATCTAACTAAACCAAGCAACATAAACAAAAACAACAATAAATCCATAGCAATTATCTAATCAGACCTAACTACTAACTATACTAACAAACATGTAATTTGGAAAACATTCCATAAAAGAGTCAAAACGTAAAGATCGAATGCTTTTCTCCTCTTTTCAAATACTCCCAACTAAATTGCTCTTTCCAACTTAATCTAACCAACTTATGTTGGCATAAACTCATTCTGGTACATTGACTTTAAATGTTCATGTACATCTATAACTTCTAAAATCTATGCTGCCCATTCAAGTAAATGATGCCATAATGCATAATACAAGTAGCCTTCTTTGATCTTACTGCTCCTAAATGCATATATATAATATCTAATCATTCCAGTAATACCTTCTTGGATTCATCTTTTAGGTTGCTTATTCAAGCAACTCAAAGTAGACAGTGTCTCACCCAAACAAACCTAAATAATTTGGATCACTAGATAATATCTTCTTTTGCCTTAGAACATCCAAAAAACTAATGTCTTAACCTAATGAGCATAACATATCTTTCGTTCTAATCTAATTTTAAGTGGACTCATTACGCTTATGATGTCGCTTCTCCAAACATATAACAAGTTTGATTCCCCAAAGTATCACCTCCTCAACTACACAAACATTTCATCTTAAGTTCTACGACATTCAGGCAAGCAAGCATCCAAACAAGAGAAATAATATTCTATTCAATCATTCCAAACATAGCATTCAAAATCTAAAATCTAAGTAGAATTCTAACCTAAGATAGTGATAGTGTTATAAAGATTGATTATATAATACATTATTCATGTACACCTTATATGCAATTTAACCAGTGCATCTTTAAGTCGCTATTCCAAAAGAGTTTTTTTAAAAATAGATAGCTTCTTATTAATTCAAAGGTGATTGAAAAGAGTCAATCTACTCCCACCTTAAATTCATACTCAAACCTCCAAATTTCACTTTCCATAAATCGGCTCCACATTTGCTATAGATGCAAATTACAATTCCTTTTTCCTCGATCTTTTAAAAAAAATTCTTCAATTATCTTGGAAAACTTGAATTCATACTAAACGGTGGTAGTTTCTCATTTTACCTTAGTATTCACTCGGTATAGAACATGTTTTCTTTAATTTCTCAAATCGGATCAATTCCGATAGATAAACATCTTTTTTCTGAATACTTTATCTACACCAATTAGAAATATTTCTCATGTAACTCATGTCGCTAATCAAATTTGGAAGGAATTTTACAAGTAGAGGTCACAACACTACTAAATCTTTTATTTTCCAAATCATATACGGCCATGCGATTCCAACTACTTCATTTTATTAACGATAATATAAACTCGTATGATCTTGGTTTCCATCCATGTCCGAGCATTTTCTACATACTCATCGATCATACTACAATACTCATCCTTATATTATCTTAACACCAAGTCTAGTCCAGAATACCTTTTCGAACCAAAAGTCCAAGCTCAATTAACCTTTATAATAAAAAATCCACGCTTACATCATATTTTTATATAAACTTACCCATGGCGTTGTTTCCCCAAAACACCTATCTACCAACTTACTTTTCTATCATACCATGGGAGAGACAACTCAACCAGGATGGCTCCCGCCATATAAATCACTCGCCATATAAATCAAAACCAACAAAATACCTAATAATCATAGTAACAACTGCAAAACATATCTAGGAAAATTGTGAACATGCTATCAGACTCATATCCATCCAAAATGGTATTTTCCGTAGATACTAAAATAGCTAAAGGACTTTACACCATTTTAAGTACTAAATAACTTAAATAACTTTAAATGGTATTTGCCCTTCAAAAAATGTCTCCTTTTTTGACATTTTAACTAAAATAACTTTAAGTTTTCTTTACTTAACCCAAACATAATCTCTCCTTTCGAACTTACTCAGAAACCTTCTTGTCCAATTTCTCACTCCTTTACTATAGTCATTTGTCTAAGCAGCATGTCAACATGCCTAATAAGTTTGTTTACTTGAGGATAGGGTCTGTGACGACCCGTAAATCCGTACCCTCTGAATCGACAATAAACCACACATGTTCGACCCAAAAAGCACAAACTGACGGAAAGTCAAGAGAAAGAAAAGAAGAGAGAAGAAGAGAAGAGAAGAAAGAGAGAAGATAGAACCAACAAAACAATACAGAATCTCACATCGCGGCGGAAAATATATAATATCATATCAATGATCTTTACAAAACAGAAACTGTATATATATACACATCAATCAAAGTTCAATAATCAATCAATAGTTATCAGCTTGGATAGTTATAATAACCCGTCCTCACAATTGCCGATAATATACAACAACAAACAAAGCATAGTAGATAATCAATAATCAAAATAGATACGCGTATATGAAATGAAGATCTCCAGATCTTCTGTTGAAGCTCCAAAGGCATCAAATCTAGACCTGTAAATATACTCGGTTAGACCTGAGCATTGAAAGGGAAGAACGTCCGGATCAGTCTGGTAAACCAGTGTGAGAAACACACTTAACTGAATTTATTAAATTACCAAACTTTTCCTTAGTTTTCAGAACAAAAGTATCTCGTAAGACAAGTCCATACATAAACACAGACATATTTTTACCTTACGATAACTAAAACATATCATATCAAATCCTCTTATATTATAGCAGTGTCTACTATATAAAAATAATATTAATCATAGCCGAAATTGTTACATTGATTAAATTCCAGCATATAGCCCAATTGGGTAATACAATCAAAATGGCAGGGACGTAGTGGAGTTTGGATTTCCATACAAATGACCAGGTGAAGGGACTACCTTCCGGCAGTACATCTCTAGAAAAATGTACCGAGGACCATCACTAAGGATCCTCTACCAACACTAGACCGACCGACCTATATAATTAGATGGTACCGAATATATCATCCTCCGGTCGTTACCGACCTTTTCCAAGGGCCCTCATAGCATACAAACCACAATAATCTGATACACGACGTCATAGCGTGTAAAGATATATCTAGAAGAGGATGATCATATCCTAATGGGAATGACCCACTTAGCCCTGTTGCATCTAACCCTTTTTTGGTCATTTTCGGTTGATGACGCTAGAGGTAACGATTACCTTTCACAAAGCACAATCACATTACTTAGAATGCCACACGTCCATTTCCGTTGACTACTAATTGCCTTCCACAAAAATACAAGCCTTAAACTCATACGTCTCAAGAAGGGTGTTAAGCTAAGAGAAGTTGCCTTCTCCGCCACCACTGATGTATGTTTGAAAAATCCAATATACGTAATCTATAGAAATGCAATGTCAGACAAACATCCATACAAGTTGTCCAGGAACAGGACAAACCGAAGGTACTTTCCTACCACATCCTGTCGGGAAATCCTTAGGATTAGTAGCGAATAGTCCTTGCATTGGATATTTCATAATGAAAAGACCACTGCTACTGGATGTATATTGGGATTTTAACCCCAAACGATCAACAAGCAGTCCCCCACTATGAAACTCCGGAATAACAATATCATCACAAAGCAACCTGCACAATCGTCGCATATACGTTGGTCCGAAGTGGTTTTCAGATAAATCTGATCTCGGTCACTTCGCACAACAACGCAAAAGCGTTTCTCAACCTCACACAGAAACTAAGTCTCATAGACTTATCACGTCTCCAACTTTCAACTTGCTATCCTTCAGGACAAGAAGGAAGCTCAATAGATTAGAGTAATACTCCACACTATACGAATCAACATCCTCAACACAAATGATAATCAAGCCTACACAGAAGGCTATGTACTAAGTGTACGACTAAATAGTTCCCACATCAAGTCGAGGAACTAAAATTTTGGCCAAGTTTGATTGTCGGTTATTTAACTATCAAAACAAACAAACAAATATTCAGCAGCATAACAATCATTGGGCCCTTTAATTAATCTTTTATTTATTAAATCATTTGCCAAATATTCATTTCAAATTATCTTTAAAAAGATATATTCTCAAACACATTTCACTTCTATATTGGAAAACATTTCCAAATACTTATTTAATAACAAGTAATTCACAATCAAAATTTATATTTTCAACACTTGGAAAATATTCAATATACTTAAAACACGATTAAGTATATATTTCATTATATAAGGAAAACATTCTCTTAAACACATTTATTTGGGTCAAAACGAATGTTGCGTAAAACATCTTATGACAACCCAAAATCAATAGTATAGGGATTCGAAGATAAGATAGATATATATAAATCCCAATACTATACAAAAACATTTCCTTTCGAAAATCATTTACTATAACAACAGTGTTATAGTCCATCATTTCCTTCTCGAAAACGTCTATTTCAACAATGAATGTTTAAATCTATGTATTCGATATTTGATACATTTTAAAACATCTTCAAATCGTTTAACTCCATTTAAAATATCACTTCCCAAACATTTTTTTAATATATTATTCACTGTCCAAAATCGTGAATATAAATCGTTTACCAAATCCAACATTTCTACACCTTTATTAAAGAATTATCCACTGTCCAAAATCATGGATACAATCGCTTTACCAAATTAAAGCTTCTATATTTATTTTATCAAATTCAAATGCTTTCGGATTTATAAAACAATGCTTATAAATTCCATTTATAATATATAAAAACTTCAATTTATAAATCTACTTTATTAGCCAACTCCATTTATCTCAATTATTTATATGCCAAAACCAAATTATAAGTTAATTACTTATAATTCTCTTACTTATAAAATTCATTCATTTATAACTTCACAAAAATATAAATCTTATTTATTTATAAAATCCAATTATAATTCCATTTTAACATTCCCAAAATTCCTTTATAATTCCTTCATTCTGATTTACAAAAATTCAATTTTATAAAGCTTATATATAAAACCATTTATAATAATTCAAAAATCCAAATTTAAACTATTTACAAAATAGTTAGCTCTATATTCCAAAAATCACGTTTTAATATATATTTCACAAAAATCATAATTTTTATAACATAAAATTTATAACGTATATTTATTCCAAAATTCAATAAAACGTATACTTTCAAAAATCACTTTAAAATTCTTTAAATTCGAAATCGTTACTTTAGCATTTTTAAAACTCCAAAATAGGCCCAATGCTGCAATAGCACCAAATACATCAATCACAACATCCAAAACATCATATATCATATGATAATAGAATATATCACAAATATCTGTATATAAAATCAATACTGTTGAGGAATCCAGTTGGATCCCTCCAACCTATCACCTGCAATAAACATACATATTAGAATATGAGTACAATGTCCACTTCAAGGCAGACGTGCGTACAAAGGGTCATCTGCTCCACTAGGCAGGTATATATCCAAATATCAATCAATATATCATATATCATCCAAACAATCATTAATCATCATATAATAAATTATTTCTCACTTATATAAAAATATCAGTGAGTCAGAAAGAGTGAGTTGTACCACATTGCGTCCAATAGCAGTTGCAGTATTTTATTCCGAATAAAATTAAACGCGCGTTTAATTTTACCCTAAATTCACACTAGCTCCAATCAGCTCCAAACTAGCTCCATTGCGTAGTATTCAACAATACAAATCCAACGCAATTCGTTTCGTTAATTTTCGACCTCGTATGAAGAAGTTATGGTATTTAAAACATTGTACGAATTTAAAAATAAAATAAAATTTACAATTTCTATTTTTATTTTAACCTTGCTATTAAATCTCGACCGTTCGATTTCTTTACTAGATCCAGGCCGATCGGCCCTTTCTTCCCCATCATGAAAAAACGCACGTAAGAACCCAACGAGCCACCGTTCTTCTCGAAATTTTCGCTCCACCATACGACGTTTTAAAGACGATCGAAGACAAGGGTTTCGAAGCCCAACTCGAGAGCCACCATCGTCCAGAGCCTTGTCGATCTCGGCCTCCTGAGCTTCTCAAAATTCGTGCTTGAACTTGCGACGTTCATCACCAGATTCACGTCGGTCCATAGCTCAAAATTTCATCATCATCGTATGGATTGGTCGAGCTCGACGAGTTCTTCAAGTTTGTAGTTGATCATTTTTGATGAAAGTGAGTGGATTAGAAGAGATCAATGAAACAAGAAACGAACAAACTCGGCCATTGAAAATAAATGGCGGCTGGAAACCCTAGATGAATTAGGTTTTGCAAAAAAGAAAATTTGAGGTCCTTTTATAGAAAATATTCGTGCACTATTCATCTGGAAAATTTCCAAACTCGAAATGAAGCGTGCCGCCTGGCGTTTGTAATGTTTTACCCCTATTCCAAATGCAATGGAATATATATCGGGAGCCAATTCGATCGTATTTGGAAGATAGGATTTCAAATCGAATTATTTAAATTTAAAATTTACTTAAACCGATTTCTACGCGTTTTAGCTTGCCCCGGACAAACCGTAAATCCGATTGACACGAAATTTGAAATCTTACAATAATTTAACATTACGGATCCAACGAAACAGCTTTTGTCAAAATCCGAGATTGTTTGAAAAATGGCTATTTTCACTCGCCAATTAAATATTAAAATATTCAATTTCTACAAATTAACTTTTAATTCAATTTTAAAAGTTCTCTAACATCATTTAAATTCAACTAGAATTTATTACAACTTTATAAATCATTTTCACTCACATTAAATCTAATTTCCAATTATTTACGCAATTTCAAATATTAAATCAATAATTTAATTATCCAATTAAATCATTATATTTCAAATATAAGTTATTCGACTTATAAAATTAACTTGTGAATATTTAAAATTAATTAAATATATGAATTTCAAATGACTAAATTCTGGGTCGTTACATTCTCCCATACTTAAAAGAATTTCGTCCCCGAAATTATCAAGTAAGAAAAAGTCACTAAATCCATTAACTTTTCAAAATAATTCGTTCAGATTAGATTACCAAATCTCTTAAGTGTTTAACTTTTTCGAAATCCATTAGTTAAACTTCTTATAAAAACTTTACTAAGTTTCCAAATCCATTCATAGTTATCATTTTCAAAAACAACTATGCCATTCAACCTTTAACTCAAAATCAAAATTTTAGTTATCAAAAATATTTTCCAATTTTCTCAAAAAATTTCTAACGCTTTAAATTTTCAGAAAAATTCGCCATAGCCTCCTTTGCGTGGTTCGGTCCGGAAAAAAAAAACAGTATATATATATCACAAATATACATCTCATCATCGAGGATGAGGCATCCCGAAGAGAAAAAAGTGTAAAAGTACGATATGTAATCCGAGACATGTACCTTATATTATTAGCAAGCATATACGGCTAATATAGAGCGAAAACGAGCTCCAAATGCGAAGCAAGCGCCATCCACACCAACTAAACACTCAATACACAAATGAGAAACATGTATATAGAAAGTAATATCAATATACAACATATACCAGCAACTATATATGCCAATATAGAAAATGCCATCAATAAACAACAAATCCAACCATCAACCAACTATCATCCAACTAACATTCATGCCAAATCAATATAGATTCACTTCTCATTAATATTCATTGAATTGATTTTCAATTTAAATCACATTTGATTCATTAACATTGGATTTTACTAGCATTCATTCATTCATATTCAATTAGTTTATATTCACTAATTTACATTCAAGTTGGTTAACTTCCAAATTACATCAAATTCAATTCTATTCAAATTTACTTACTTCCGATTTGAATTCAGTTACTTAGCTTTCCATTTCATTAGTTCAATTTCATATGGATTTTCTATACAATCAATTAACATCCATTTAACAAATAATGCATAATCAACATTACCAAATTTATTGACTTTGCTTACATTCAATTTGGTTTAACATTCAATTGACTTTCATTCAATTATTCAATTTACAATTTCGTTAGCTTTTAATGAATTAACACTTACATCCCTTACCATATCAATTCATTTATATTGATTGATTAACATTCAATCCATTTATTAATTCAGTTGCTAAATCGTTTTACCACTAAAGTTGAATTTTTATATACCTCAAGTTTATTTTTATTTCACAAATTCACTTTATTAATTTACTTCAATACCAAAATTAACTTTATTCAACATCACCTAAGTTGTGTTTCATTTCAACTTCATTTACATTCACTTTCACTATACAACTTAAGTTCACTACTAATTTACTTCAAATTCTATTTTATTTAACTTTTACTTAAGTCAAATTTCACATTACTTATTCAAAATCAGATTTTTTTTTACTTAACAATTTTTTTAACCATTTTAACAATTGGTTTTGCATACATTTTCTCAGTTTTCTAAGTTATGCAACTTGTTTATTTATAATTCCGTGAACAACTACCTAAGCTCACTTACATTCACTAAACTCATTCTTTATAATTTCAAATCCAATTCAATTTATTTAACCTTCCTTTAGTTAAATTTCAAATCATATAATTCACTTACTAACTCAAATTCCTTTCAACTTTACTAAAGTAAATTCTTACTTCATATTATAAGTACAAAACTTATTTTACTTATATTTATCAATAACAAATTGGATTTTAAATTCAAATTTGTCTATCAAAACAAAACTTAAATTTCAATTTACTATTGGTAGCAAATCCATCACATAGAAACTCGAAAATTATACTGATGATGCTGCAGTCATCACCCTTATTATTTTCTAGTAATAGTAGTGAATTCAGTGCTTTCTATTTTTTTTAAATTATTTATAAATCACGTTTATAAACCCTTTACTTATATAATTCCACTATTTTACTTCACTTATATAAGATCTACTCCAAATTTATTTATCTTGTCTAGATTTATAACAATATAACCACTTTAACTTTGAAAAACAACTTCCCAAATCAATGGGATTCAAATTTCAAATTCTTAATATAAATCCATTTCTGTTTACAACTCAAATAGTTTCATTTCTTGCACATAAGATTATTTCACAATTGTAAATCATTTTAATTATAATTCTATATTTATAATTCTTTTGCTTATATAATTTATTCTCTTACAACTGTTGTTTTTATTTAGATTATTCAAACTTCTTTTATTAACTTATATATATTTACATTTTTAAACAATGAAACAATTCAATTTATATACACTTTAATAATTTCTGAAAATTGTTTCCTTTATATATAAAATATAATCGAGGTAAAATTATTTCATTTACCCAATTTAAAATAATACTATGTCGACTTGCCTCGTTTAAGTGTTTGGAAATGGCAATTGATAATATGGCGTCCCATATACCGCCCAGAATTCACAAACAGCTCAACGCATAACCAAACACAATATAAAACATTTTATATTCACTAACAAATACGTGCTCATATATATAATACACTCAAACTCAATCTAGGGAGCTACTGTCCCTATCTATACTGAGTACACATCAAAGCTTAGGAATATACAAAATCTAAGCACTGATACCAACTCCGACGGGACACAACCAGTGGGTAATACCCATCGTAGCTCACACTGATACCTCGCGCTTTGCTTTTACGGCCAGCCTCTCGACTACAACCAACCCTTTCACTCTAAGGACATGTAGAGGCAAAAGTTATTCGTTCGCTACCTAACAAGAAGCGAGAACCCCCTACCAGGCTGAACATAATCAAGCAAAACCGATGTACGTAATCTATAGAAATGCAATGTCAGACAAATATCCATACAAGTTGTCCAGGAACAGGACAAACCGAAGGTACTTTCCTACCACATCCTGTCGGGAAATCCTTAGGATTAGTAGCGAATAGTCCTTGCATTGGATATTTCATAATGAAAAGACCACTGCTACTGGATGTATATTGGAATTTTAACCCCAAACGATCAACAAGCAGTCCCCCACTATGAAACTCCGGAATAACAATATCATCACAAAGCAACCTGCACAATCGTCGCATATACGTTGGTCCGAAGTGGTTTTCAGATAAATCTGATCCCGGTCACTTCGCACAACAACGCAAAAGCGTTTCTCAACCTCACACAGAAAATAAGTCTCATAGACTTATCACGTCTCCAACTTTCAACTTGCTATCCTTCAGGACAAGAAGGAAGCTCAATAGATTAGAGTAATACTCCACACTATACGAATCAACATCCTCAACACAAATGATAATCAAGCCTACACAGAAGGCTATGTACAAGTGTACGACTAAATAGTTCCCACATCAAGTCGAGGAACTAAAATTTTGGCCAAGTTTGATAGTCGGTTATTTAACTATCAAAACAAACAAACAAATATTTAGCACCATAACAATCATTGGGCCCTTTAATTAATCTTTTATTTATTAAATCATTTGCCAAATATTCATTTCAAATTATCTTTAAAAAGATATATTCTCAAACCCATTTCACTTCTATATTGGAAAACATTTCCAAATACTTATTTAATAATAAGTAATTCACAATTCAATTTATATTTTCAACACTTGGAAAATATTCAATATACTTAAAACACGATTAAGTATATATTTCATTATATAAAGAAAACATTCTCTTAAACACATTTATTTGGGTCAAAACGAATGTTGCGTAAAACATCGTTACGACAACCCAAAATCAATAGTATAGGGATTCAAAAGTAAGATAGATATATATAAATCCCAATATTATACAAAAACATTTCCTTTCGAAAATCATTTACTATAACAACAGTGTTATAGCCCATCATTTCCTTCTAGAAAACGCCTATTTTAACAATGAATGTTGAAATCTGTGTATTCGATATTTGATACATTTTAAAATATCTTCAATCCGTTTAACTCCATTTAAAATATCACTTCCCAAACATTTCTTTAATATATTATTCACTGTCCAAAATCGTGAATATAAATCGTTTACCAAATCCAACATTTCTACACCTTTATTAAAGAATTATCCACTGTCCAAAATCGTGGATATAATTGCTTTACCAAATTAAAGCTTCTATATTTATTTTATCAAATTCAAAGGCTTTCGGATTTATAAAACAATGCTTATAAATTCCATTTATAATATATAAAAACTTCAATTTATAAATCTACTTTATTAACCAATTCCATTTATCTCATTTATTTATATGCCAAAACCAAATTATAAGTTAATTACTTATAATTCTCTTATTTATAAAATTCATTCATTTATAACTTCATAAAAATATAAATCTTATTTATTTATAAAATCCAATTATAACTCCATTTTAACATTCCCAAAACTCCTTTATAATTCC
The DNA here is from genome assembly GCA_030765085.1 of Allium cepa. NCBI lineage: Eukaryota > Viridiplantae > Streptophyta > Magnoliopsida > Asparagales > Amaryllidaceae > Allium > Allium cepa. Next base: position 307,809,178 of record CM060929.1, read on the forward strand.
TTCATTCTGATTTATAAAAATTCAATTTTATAAATCTTATGTATAAAACCATTTATAATAATTAAAAAATCCCAATTTAAACTATTTACAAAATAGTTAACTCTACATTCCAAAAATCACGTTTTAATATATATTTCACAAAAATCATAATTTTTATAACATGAAAATTATAACGTTTATTTATTTAAAATGAATCAATTTCAAAATTCAATAAAACGTACACTTTCAAAAATCACTCTAAAATTCTTTTAAATTCGAAATCGTTACTTGAGCATTTTTAAAACTCCAAAATAGGCCCAATGCTGCAACGACACCAAATACATCAATCACAACATCCAAAACATCATATATCATATGATAACATAATATATCACAAATATCTGTAAATTTAATCAATACTGTTGAGGAATCCAGTTGGATCCCTCCAACCCGTCACCTACAACAAATATACATATTAGAATATGTGTACAATGTCCGCTTCGAGGCAGACATGTGTATAAAGGGTCATCCGCTCATACACGGGAAAATATAGGATCATATGCTCCACTAGGCATGTATATATCCAAATATCAATCAATATATCATATGTCATCCAAACAATCATCAATCATCATATAATAAATTATTTCTCACTTATATAAAAATAACAGTGAGTCAGAAAGAGTGAGTTGCACTCACATTGCGTCCGATAGCAGTTGCAGTGTTTTATTCCGAATAAAATTAAACGCGCGTTTAATTTTGCCCAAAATTCACACTAGCTCCAATCAGCTCCAAACTAGCTCCATCACGTAGTATTCGACAATATGAATCCAACACAATTCGTTTCAACCTCGTATGAAGAAGTTATGGTATTTTAAACATTGTACGAATTTAAAAAAATAAAATTTACAATTTCTATTTTTATTTTAACCTTGATATTAAATCTCGGTCGTTCGATTTCTTTACTAGATTCAGGCCGATCGGTCTTTTCTTCCCCATCGTGAAAATACGCACGCAAGAACCAACGAGCCGCCATTCTTCTCGAAATTTTCGCTCCACCATACGACGTTTTGAAGATGATCGAAGACAAGGGTTTCGAAGCCCAACTCGAGAGCCACCATCGGCCAGAGTCTTGTCAAGCTCGAACCCCCGAGCTTCTCAAAATTCACGCTTAAACTTGCGACGTTCATCACCAGATTCACGTCGATCCATAGCTCAAAATTTCATCACCAACGTATGGATTTGTCGAGCTCGACTAGTTCTTCAAGTTTGTAGTTGATCATTTTTGATGAAAGTGAGTGGATTAGAAGAGATCAAGGAAATAAGAAACGAACAAACTCGGCCATTGAAAATAAATGGCGGCTAGAAACCCTAGATGAATTAGGTTTTGCAAAATAGAAAATTTGAGGTCCTTTTGTAGAAAATATTCGTGCACAGTTCATCCGGAAAATTTTCAAACTCGAAACGAAGCGTACCGCTTGGCGTTTATAATGTTTTACCCCTATTTCGAACGCAATGGAATATATATCGGGAGCCAATGCGATCGTATTTGGAAGATAGGTTTTCAAATCGAATTATTTAAATTTAAAATTTACTTAAACCGATTTCTACGCGTTTTAGCTTGCCTCGGACAAACCGTAAATTCGATTGACACAAAATTTGAAATCTTACAATAATTCCAATGAAACTTGTTTCGTCGATATCCGAGACTGTTTGAAAAATGGCTATTTTCACTCTCCAATTAAATATTAAAATATTCAATTTTTACAAATTGACTTTTAATTCAATTTTAAAAGTTCTCTAACATCATTTAAATTAAACTAGAATTTATTACAACTTTAATAATCATTTTTATTCACATTAAATCCAATTTCCAATTATTTACGCAATTTTAAATATTAAATCAACAATTTAATTATCCAGTTAAATCACTATATTTCAAATATAAGTTATTCGACTTATAAAATTAACTTGTGAATATTTAAAATTAATCAAATATATGAATTTCAAATGACTGAAATTTTGGGTCGTTACTAGGTCAATGTCTTTGAGAAGGTATATGAGACTCCATTATCATAGATACACTCTTCATGTGGTTATCAGGATCTTGGTGTACAACACAATCATGCCTAGTCCTTTACTCCATATTCAAATCATATGGCTTTTTCCATCTAATATTATCTTATAATGATTTGTGCAATCTATTCAAAACATTCAACCCATACTCCAAAATCTTAATATAAAATGTCATTAAGGGACTCTACACCGTATATACTCATTTCAAATCATAGAATAACATTACTAAATGACTTAGGCCCTATGTGAGATTCAAAATATAACTATCAACAATAACACTTAACATTTCAAAACTAATAACTTACCTTCCATCTAGATATGCTTCTTTTTATCTTTAGCAAACTATGGCACACAAGCACTTGGAACCACTTCTAGTGTAGAGGCCTTAACATTTTGATTTTTCCTTGGTAAATTAGGGCATTTCCTTTTCATGTGTCCCAACAGATTACAATTATAACACTTAATCCGAGTAAGGTCAGCTCTACAATCCTTCACTACATACCCTTTCTTTCTACACCGATTGCACCTTCTCCCTTCTTACTTTCCATGACAATCCCTTCTTATATTATTTCCTTGTTAATGGTTCATCTCTTTCTAAGGTTGTCCCTTAGCTATCTTCCCATTAATTTACTTCAGGAATGTTGCCTCAACTAGTCCTTCAAACGTGGCTTTATATTGAATCTAGTTTGGTGCTAGCTGTTTAAGTGTTGAGTTCAATTCTTATGAAAACGTCATCGCTTTCTTGACCATGGTGTTGACCAATTCAAACCTAAACCTAGCTAGCTCTTTAAACTAGTTCACATACTAACCTATAGTCATGTTAGCTTGCTTTAGGTGAATGGATTTATCTAATAGTATTCATTTCTCTTCAGTAGAGAAAACTCTGTTCCAAAATTCTCTTAAAATACGCCTATGAAATATTCTCCTTATCATTTTTAGCAGTAATAATTTCCTATCAATTTGTTACTTTTTCTCGGAGGTATTAGGAAGCCAGATGTCTTCTTGTAATATGATCTACACCCAAAAGATTGAAAACTTTCTCGTAAATGATTAGCCAACCCACATTGCTGCGTAGGGTCCATTCCAACAAAAGTTTCTACCATCCAAACTAGAGAAGTCTTCACACAATTTTGGAAAATTCACATTAGGTGGTATTTGGGCTTGAACCACTCTTTGGGTTGCATCTAGAGTTCTTTGGGTTTTCACTAGTTTTGCCGGTTGCTTGTTTATATAGGCGGAACACCCCAAGAGTGTTCACACAAGGAATATTTATAGCATGCATCGTTGTGCAATTTCCAGTTCTAATTTTGACCTACTAATATTATTTTATGTTTTCAGTTTCCATCAAGGTACTCATTCCTGGCTATCTGGAATATGGAATTAATTAGAACTCCCTAATAGATTGTTACTAAAACTGGAACGGTAGTTAGGGTACACACTTATATATGACTCATATATTATATACCTACATTGATTAAAGCACAAAATACACTCACTCGATATGTCCTAGTCCTTAAATTAAGTAAAGTTTTTCTCTGATACCAAATGTAACATATCACACTTTTCGAACCTCGCATTTAATATCCATATCGATGTTAACATCTCGAAAAAAGAAAATGACAGATTGTTAAGTTATGATAATAAGTAAACAAAATAACGTCTAACAATAAACTTTCTAAACTTGCAACAGAGGGAAACAACATGTAATATAAAACATCTCTATCTAATATAGATCCGTATACATAGTTGAATTTGTACATTAAATCCCAATCCATAACATATAGGGATATGTTATCATAGGTTATATTTACAATCTATAAAATATTTACAATATGTGATCTTCATCCCCATGTCCTCCTTGTCATCGGGGTCCATCAACCTAATTATAAAGATAAAACGGAAAATAGGAGTTGGTTAGACATACATGAAAAAAAATCTATCCCATATATAATACAAAAAGAACGGTAAAACATCACCAGTATCTCCTAACCCATATACACATTCCTTAACCAGTCCACTTGCACCTAAGGAGTAATGTCAACAGTAAACCTAGGTTGACTACTCGATTAAGGTTGCACCACGTCTCATCATTCATTGCAAATATATATACACAATCAATAGATTCTACAAATTCACATTACTAAGGAAACACCAATTCCCTAAACTATTAATACAATATTACTAAGGAATAACTATTTCCTTAAAATAACTTTTTCCTAAATCATTACACCAATACCGAGGGAACATTTCCTTAGAATAACATTTCCATTTTGTATACTAAGGGAACAACTACTTCTCTCACAACATGTGTTTCATAAACAATTACCCAACTAATCAATAACATAATATACATCCCCAATATATGACATAAATTAGAAAAATGAGCCATTCACAATGGCATAAACCCTATCGAATTCCAAAGTTGGAAAGACGACCATTTTGCCTCTCTAGTATTTGAATTCGTTAAATTATTAATTAAAATCCAAAATTGTTCATTACTAGAAGGCTGGAGTGTTGCAATACCATAATTTTTCTTTACCCTATGTTATTTGCGTATCTTCTTATCTCTTAAGTATTCTTGAAAAAGAATATTAAGAGATACATATATGGAGCTATACAGAGGATGAGTCGGAGGCTAAGCATTTTTATATATCTGTATTTGATGCCACTATCGCTTATTTTCTACTATGCAGTATGATGGATCTATATCAATACTTACCTATTATTAAAGATGATTTCTTTTAGAGTTTATTATTCAGATGAATAAACTCTACTATCACTTTTTTTGTATAAAATGACGGACCTACTACATTCTGATATGCTATTTTACTTTGGTTTGTTTGGTTATATTATCATCTCAACTATTTTTTTTGCTTATGTTAGTTATTATGTTTTTTTCTATGTGCTATGATATATATGATAGGTTTTGGATTTCCTTTTTCTATTTTTTCTCGTTATTGTTTCCCTCCATCAGTCGAATACCAATATTTTATATTAGATATTTGTATATTGGGCACTAGAGGTGTAAAGAGGTCGTCATATTTGGTATCAGATCTAGGCTAAGATATCACCCAAAATGATACTGAGATCCATTAAAGATAGAGTAGGAGATATCACTCTAGAATTGATTAAGAGATATATAAGCGAGAGTGTACTTGTTGCTCAAATTCTAGCAAACAAAAGATAAGCCAGCTAGCATAAACAAATTCGATCAGTCTAAGTCGATCCATGTTGCAAACACGCCAAAGATACATCCACCCGGCCTGACTCCAGATGACATACATCCAAATCGTTTGTTTAGGCCTAACATAAAAGTGATCGGCCTTGGGCTCGATTTTATCTCAGCTTATATATGACCAGTTCCATGCAGTCGGTCTCATCACCATGCGGCTACTCGTCCCTTTAAGAATTAACAATCTCCAGCTTTGTTCTTAGCAATCTTCGATAATAAGCAAATGATCCTTATGTGCAAGAGAATTTTCTCTTCAGCCGTATTCCGGGAAAGGTGTACTATGTGATAAAAAGTAAGATTAGGCCCACCAATTACTATGGTATGTCTAACAAAAGTGCACCCACTCTCGTGCTATGTCACTTTGCCATATGCAAAGAACGACTCTAATATGGAATGATGGCTAGTATGCATCTCAACCATGCCATTGAGTCACCTTTTTAGATGTCCCCTTTCAGCCGAAGTGATCATATATATGGCCAGGAGAGATCCCCACCTATTAACTACGAAATCTCAGCCATCTAATGATTAATCACACCTGCTATGATTACCCTTTTCCATATAACATCATAATGGTTGATTTTTTGAGATTTATAATTCATTCCAGCAAAGAAAATACAAAGGCTCTTAAATTTAGAAATATTATAATCTTGAGTGCTTAATTTCTCATTATTCTCTTCTAACTCCGTGTAATTGTGAGGGATCAATATAATAAGAAACCTTCATAGTGGACATAGGTAATCTTAACCGAACCACTCTACTTTTGTGTCATTTACTTTAATTTCTCATTTACTCCATATTTTCAATTTTTAATCATAGCATTAGCAAGTAACCTTTGTTACACAAACATATGCATAATTCTAAGATTGGATAAATTTTTAATCATTATTTTGGAAATAGAAGGAGGGCCTCCCTTAAACGCTTTCACATTTCTTCACGTTTGATCTCTACTATATTTTTCTTAATTGTCACTATGAATCCCAATGGTGACAAGGAAGGTACTAACTCTAATGGTCATGACACTAATGATAACACCACTATTTCTAGTGCTGCTTGTCTCTTCCCTGGGCCGAGCAACAACATGCGATGAATTATGCTTCAAGGCTTAACAAATATGGGAACTCCAAATGACTGTAAATTTTGATCCTCCACCATCCTCTAGTGGATGATCTTACTCCTACCTAGCATGCCATCCCTAGTGCTTAAAATCTCATTAATACTTCCCAGGAGAGGTGGTTCTTGGAACCCCAACCGAGGTAGCTCTAGTTCATAACAAGAGAATGCATACTGTGTGTGAGCCAAGTCACACTATTAATATTATTGATCTAGAATTGGCCATTTATAAAGAATCAAGGAATCTTTGTTCCTCTTTAGCGGAATGGCCATTTTCTTTCGAATGCCTTTGGGAGGCAGATGAAGCTCAAAGACTTTAAATTCGACCATCCGGTGATATTGCTTATATCGTTAGGTAAGAATACATGGACCGATCGGCACACTCCTAGTCTCGTACAGGGGTAGCTAGGCCCAAATCTATGAAAAGACGAGCCTAGCATTCACAATCACCTTCTATGTATAGAGGAGGTCACTTTCTCCAATTCATCATCACAGTCTCTGCTCTCCATCATACTGTTGACACTAATCTCCCACTCCACAAAGAAGCTGGTTAAACCTTTCACGAGTTGGAGGCTAAATACATTTGCAGTAGGCGGAAGATGGCCTTCGGGAGGAAATAACTCATTTCCGCCAACAATTAAATAAAACTAAGACCAAAATGTCGACGACGAAGCATTATCTGATGTTGATAGTGAAGGGCCATTCTTTAAGCATATCTTGAGTACACACATCCATAGGCCATATGTAACGATCCCCTTTTTAAGTCAAAATTTATTTAGTAATTAAATTTTTAGGATTAATTTGTGAATTAATTTGAAAATTTCCAAAATAAATGAGATAAGTGTTTATATATATATGTAGATTATAAATAAGATTTTTGATTTGGAATTCAAAAATAAATATCTTAAAAATTAAATTGGATTTAAATACTTCATATTTTAAAATTAATAAAAATATGTTTTCTAATTATATATATATGTGTGTATATATATATACACTGTGATTTGGATGCTATGTTTTGAATTCGACATAATAATTTTCAAAAGCTATTTAAATTTAAATTCTATATTTCAAAAACTTATATATATTATATATATTTGTTTATTTATTAATGGATAATTAGTTTTAAAATCATTTTCTTTAAAGCAAAAAAATATTAATAAAAGGAAATGTGATTAATAAAAAAAATTAAAATATAATATAAAACAAGATTAAATAAAAAGCTTTAATATATATACATATATATATCTTTTGAAATTAATAAACATATATTAATAAAAACGTAAGAAAAATATTTAGATATTGTTTTTGACATTCGTAAGATAATAATAACATGCATTAACAAGTGGAAGCTAATATGTCATGAAAAATACAAGTGCTAGTCTTTGTTCAACATGTAAATACAAGTGTCATTTATTTCTTTTATTTTCAAAATTAGTAAATAAAGGGAAAAACAAGATATATATATATATACACATCTATATCTTTCTCTTCTCAATTTTTCATACATTCAAAAATATGTTCAAAATCCAAAACCTGAGAAAGAAATCAAACTAAATCAAAACCAGAAAATGAAAACTAAAGCAATCAAACAAAAAATAAAGCAAATCAGAAAGCAAGCTATAGATCAGATTCAACTCAGATAAATCAAACAACAAACAGATCATCTTAAAACGATTTTCAAGATCAAATACAATTTCCAGGTTCTCTGCATAATACCCAGGTGAGTAAACCAACTTGAATGTGTTTATCTATCATGAAGTTGTGATTGATCTTTGAAGTATATTGTGAAAAAATGATTAAACGGATGTAAATAACCCTGCATGTATATATATATATATCTATATATATGCAAATGATGTGTGCATGTTTGTGTTTAGGCCAACGTATCCCTGTTCTAAAAGTTACAGGTTTCAAAACCTGTTTTAAAAATTCAGATCTTTTTCTCTAATCCTTTATAGGTTACGATGTTCAAAGGAATTATGTTTGAGTTATCGAAATCTTGTTTTTAAAAATATTTATAAATATATGGCTAGTGTTTTAATGGAAAATTTGAAATTACAGTAAAAAAAATATCAAAAAAATCAATTGTTTTAATTTCTTGTTTCACCTACATAATCTTATTCAACTTTAAAAACTATGATTTTTAATAATAATATCATGATTTTTAGATTCGTGTTTTTCGTGATTTCTTGAGTTGAACTGAAATGGGTTTTCTGTTGAATTCAGGCGATCGGCAAAGAAATGAGTCTTGTGATTATCGTTGGAGGTTGCTCGAAGATAGGGGATCTTGGGAAAAATGTTCAGTGATTTTTTAGACCACCGTGGTGGCCGAACGACGTCAAACTAGGGTTCTGTAGCTCTTTTTGTTCGACGATGAAGATAATTTGATTTCGTTGTCGTCAAGGCATCAGACATAGTTTGAGATGGAGGAAACGGTGCGTGGGTCTAAGGTGAAGGTCTGGGCGAAGCAGCGTGTTTTCTAGTGATCAGAGGTGGCCATGCGAGGTGGTTTTTGGATGAACTGTTGTGGATTCCAGGCAATCGAATGGCTCGATTATTATTTTTTGGTGAATTCGTCGATCTGTCTGGTCGGTTTCATTAGCGAGGTTATCAGTGACTTGCTGGAAGTAGTGACATCGGTTGAAGATGGTCGGGCCTCGTGCGCACGTGCACATGTCAGTGGATCTTGGGTAGTTGATGTGTGGTTTGGGATCGGAGAAGATGAAGTTGAACTCAGGTTTTGTTTCGGGGAAATGATGTTGGAGCTCGAAGGTGTTCCCGGGTAGTATGCAATAGTTTTAAATTTTAAAAAAAAAATTAAAAAGGGAGAAAAAACATGGCTTGGGGTTTTGCTTGGGAAAAACTTGAAATGGCTCGGGTAGGAACTCGAAGTTGTCTCGGGTATAAGAGATTGCAGTTTTAAAACTTTGAACAAATCAAGTTTAAAATAATTTCTCTACAAATTCCTTTAAATAATAATTGTTTTACTTAAGTTTGGATTAAGGAAGAATTATAAAATAAATTATTTTAAACTAATCAAGCTTTAAAGTATTTTATTATGTGTCCATTGATTATAGTTAATTCTTAAGTTATTTTAATTAATTTAAAATGGTGTGATTAAGTAGTTAATCAAGAAAGCAAAATGTTTTTGATTAGTAATTAACTTAAAGGTATTAAGTTAATTTATATGTTAATGATAATTTATTTTCAAGGCAATTTAAATAAGATTTAAATGATGATTAAGTAATTAATTAAGACAAAGGGTTTATCTTTAATAAATTAGAATTTTGATTATTTAAAGATCTTAAATTAATTAAGGGGTAATTAATTAATGTAGTTAATTAAAGGATAATGAATTAATTGAGGGAAAATTAATTAATGTAATGAATTAAAGATTGATTAATTAATATAAGTAATTAAGGGGTAATTACTTAATTGAGGATAATTAATTAACTAAAGGTTAATTAATCAATGTAAGTAATTAAAGGATAATTAATTACTTAAAGGATAATTACTTAATGTATGTAATTAAAGGGTTAATTAACTAATATAATTAATTAAGGAAAAATTAATTAATGTAATTAATTAAGGGATAATTGATTACTTAAAGAATAATTAATTTTAATTAATTAATAACTAAGGTTAATTAATTAATGATAAAAAGTTAATTAAGTAATGGTTAAAAGATAATTGATTAATAATTAAAGAGTAACTGATCAGTAATTAAGGATGATCAATTAATTTCATTAATTAATGGTTTGCAATTTAATTAATGTTAATCAAGTAAGTTAGGTGATTAATTCATAAGTAATTAATTTATTTTGATTTAATTCAGGTGATTAATTAATCTTGCTTATGGATGATTGGATTATATCGTATGCCTTGAATTGTTTGACATCTCTGATATGCAATGTTATGTGATATGAGTTGTTTTGGATTGAGCTATGATAAATGTAAGTTATTTATCTTTGATGTATTGCTGTGTGAAAGTGAACTTTTGGATTGAATAAAAATTGTTTACTTAAATAACTTGGCCATTGAGACGGCATTTGAATTTCGATGCGACCGAGGGTCGGATTCCAATTGGTTATCTGAAAACCACATCGAATCTTAAAGGTGGATCTTTTGTTTGAAGGATTAAAAAACGGAAATTTGTTTGTACTTAACTATGATCTGAATGTATCCACTTGTTTTTAAAATAAGCGTTCATTATTCGGATTAGCCGGGGGAGGATATTAAGTCATAAAACCCATTCCGAATATTGATACGACGAAATGGGATTACATTTGAAGACCGTGGTTAAAGACCGGATATTTCCGAAAATGAAAGGATTACCTGTTGATTGTCTCTGCACCAAGTGGCTCCGGTATAGAGATTACCCTAAGTGATGGGGAGTCCGGACGTGATTAGGGAATATCCGAATTTGCAAGGACTTTTTCCTTAATTGGACGAAGTGTCTTCGGTTCCATTCAGACCCAGGATAGACTTGTATAGATGTATGCCTGACGTTACACTTTGGGATATGAAGTTGGTTTCTATCAAATACATTTCTGTTTGGTGGCGGAGAATTTATTCTCTTAGCTTAACACCCTTATTTAAGATGTACAAGCTCAGAGGTTATGTAGTTGTTATTTACTAGTGATATATTCCCAATTTGGTAATGTGGCTTGCTAAGTGCTGAGCATTGGATGATCGAAGCATGGCTTTTGTGAAAAGTGTAGCTTTGTGGGACGAGACTTTATCGAGCCTCACACCCCGAAAATGGTCGAAACAAGAAGGATGCGGTAAGGTTACGGGTGTCACGCCCCTTAGGGTATGTGCATTTCCTTCTAGATAAAAAGTGGTATCATGGTATGGAGCCTAGATATTTTACTTATGTGGATTTGCTGGAATTTGTGTTGGCACCTTGGTAAAGGTCGGTTACGACCGGGGGATGGCATACTCATGATAATTAGTTACTAGTTACAGAGGTAACTCGTCCTTGTGTTGGAAAAGATCCGGTTAGGTTCTTGGGGCGTGCCTCTAGAGGCATACCCATTCAGAAAGGGAGTTCCTTAGTCTTGACCATTTGTTGGAAATCCAAACAATCAATACGAACCCTGTACGGTTTTAGTTGTATAACCTGCCATTTAAAATGGTAGCTATAGTAGCATACTATAATGGTACGTATGCTGGCTAAGATTAATATTATACTTTCAAAATGCTTTTCCACACTATGCACTAATAATAATATCAAAAGGATTTTCTCATATCAAGCATGTTTGACTGCTATAAGGAGAAACCTCTCCCAAGTGTACAATCGCATTGTGTGTGTGCCGGAAGACCTTAGGTAGTTTCATTTTCCACAAAGCATAACAGATTTCTTTTTATTTCTTTTGTGATTTCGTTTTGTTTAAACAACTTTTTAATGTTTGCTCACACCAATCCCATGATTGGCTCGGAGTTTATTGTTCTTTTTTCTAAACTTTAGGTGCCCATAATTTTCCACACGGGCAGCCTAGAGTAAGGTTATCAGTAGGTTCTAAATCTAGTCAGATAGTAGATGTAGATTTTGGAAAACTTTGAAGTCTTTGGTTTGGGATCGCATTTGCTTCATTGTAACATGATAGATTTTGGGTTTTGAGCTTTTTCCTTTGAGGCTTTGGCAGTGAAGATGTAGTTTGGTGATCTCTTGGATCCCCTGTTGATGATATCTTTTCTCTTGTTGTTGTTCTTTTTCCACTGTTATATCAATTTTGGCTCTGATATTCTTGTTTTTAATTCTTGTATCCATATTGTGTATCAATAAAATTCTTCTTTGTTTCCGCTGTATTGTTTCACCTAATTTGTTATAAGCTCTGGCGAACCGGACTCCAACGTTTGAATCTCGGGCATTCGAATACGGGTGATGTATTGAATGCCGATTTTCGAGCATTGGGATCAGGGTCGTCACATTTGGTATCAGAGCTAAAGGTTGAATAAGAACTTTAGCTTTGGAGTATAACTCATTAGGTGACTCATTAGAGGTAGGGTAGAAATGCCCTAGAATGAGTATATTCCCTAAGACATCTTGTCCGTATGCCTCAGTCAATTATTTTACTATTCACTGATAGTGAGAATGAGTGTAAGAAGAGGACGAGGTAGGGGACAGGGAAGTACCACTATAAATAGTCAATACCCTACAACAACACTAATGGTTAGGAACAACTTTTCCATCAACGTCCTTTGATAATCATCCAATTTCAATTCTTCGATGGCTTTTTAGAAGCTCCAAGAAGAAGTTTTGGCATGGTGGGAGACCATTGCTTTGGCCGAATCGGAGAATGAGTTTACATGGATAGATTTAAGCAAGTATTTGAGCAGCATTATATGCCTTCCGTTAGTATTTTTAGGATGTAAATAAGAAGTAAGGTAATTTTCTTATAAAATTGTTAGAGTTCTATTCGACAGAAGAGCCACGCATAGTTTTATTTCCTAACAAACCGTAAGAGAGTTAAATCTTGAACCCGAATTTGTAAATGAACCTGTTTGTGTGAAGAATCCGATAGGTAGCCTTGTGAATTTTTGTTTACGTTGTAGAAAAGTTCCCATTTTGAATTCTCATCATCAGTCTCTCATCAGTCTTTTCATTCTTGACTTTAATGAATTTGAAATTTTACTTGGAATGAATTGATTAACAAAATATGAATCTAAATTAGATTATATAAATAGAACAATTTCGGTCAAAACCAAATATGAGAATTTTGTTGTGATTTCTTGTGAGGATTTAGGTCTAAAGTGGGACAAGCTAATGTATACTTTAGGGTATTCTGACCTGAGTTTGGAATCCATATCTATTGTTCGAAAATTTCTTGTCATATTTGAGGAGTTAAGTCTTTGCCTTTGCATGGGGAAATTGAATTTAGAATCAACTTGGTTTCCAATGCCCGTCTAGTTGTGCATTGCAAGTCGTAGGATGGCATCGAGGGAAAGAGTAAAGCTAGTTGAGCTAACCCAAGATTTACTGGAGAAAGGAGTTATACAACCTAGTCGTTCCATTTTGGGTTCAGCTGTAGTATCTGTAGCAAAGTCTGATGGATCCTTGAGATTGTGTGTAGATTATCATGATCATAATAGGTTAACTCTTAAAAATAAATTTCCTTTGTCCGGAATCGACTACCTGTTCGATCAATTGCATGGTGCTCGATTCTTTTCCAAGATGGATCTAGCTGAAGGATTACATCAGCTAAGAATCGCGAGAGATTTTATCCATCTAACTATTTTTTAGGGGTCCAGATACATTATACGAATGGGTAGTTATGTCCTTCGGACTAACCAATGCCCTTGCATATTTCATAGACCTGATGACCAGAGTATTTTGTGAAGTGTTGAATAAATTTGTTCTCGTATTTATTGATGATACTTTGATTTATTCCAAATATAGAATAAATATTTCGATTTAATCTGATAAGCCATTTCTCTATCTTTTCATGTGTTCATATGTTCTTTGTTTGTCTCCCTGTCTATCAAATTTCGAGGACGAAATTTTTTTAAGGAGGGAATTTGTAACGATCCCCTTTTAAGCCAAAATTTATTTAGTAATTAAATTTTTGGGATTAATTTGTAAATTAATTTGAAAATTTCCAAAATAAATGAGATAAGTGTTTATATATATATTATAAATAATAATTTTGATTTGGAATTCAAAAATAAATATCTTAAAAATAAATTGGATTTAAATACTTTATATTTTAAAATTAATAAAAATATGTTTTCTAATTATATATATACTGTGATTTGGAGCTTATGTATTGAATTCAACATAATAATTTTCAAAAGCTATTTAAAGTTAAATTCTATACATTAAAAACATATATTTATATATATTATATGTGTTTGTTTATTAATGTATAATTAGTTTTAAAATATTTTTCTTTAAAAGTATAAAATACTAATAAAAGGAAATGTGATTAATGAAAAAATTTAAAATAGAATATAAAAAAAAGATTAAAAAAATAGCTTTAATATATATATGTCTTTTAAAATTAATAAACATATATTAATAAAAACATAAGAAAATATTTAAATATTGTTTTTCACATTTGTAAGATAATAATAACATGCATTAACAAGTGGAAGCTAATATGTTATGAAAAATACAAGGGTTAGCCTTTGTTCAACATGTAAATACAAGTGTCATTTATTTCTGTTATTTTCAAAGTTAGTAAATAAGGGGAAAAACAATATATATACATCTATATCTTTCTCTTCTCAAATTTTTTCATACATTCAAGAATACGTTAAAATTCCAAAACCTGAGAAAGAAATCAAACTAAATCGAAACCAGAAAATGAAAAAGCAATCAAGACAAAATAACAAAGCAAGTCAGAAAGCAAGCTATAGATCAGATTCAACTCAGATAAATCAAACAACAAACAGATCATCTCAAAATAGTTTTCAAGATCAAATACAATTTCCAGGTTCTCTGTACAATATCCAGGCGAGTAAACTAACTTGAATTTGTTTATCTATCTTGAAGTTGTGATTGATCTTTGAAGTATGTTGTGAAAAAATGACTGAATGGATGTAAATAACCCTGCACGCGCGTGTGTGTGTATATATGCAAATGATGTGTGCATGTTTGTGTTTAGGCAAACATGCCTCTGTTCTAAAAGTTACAGGTTTCAAAACCTGTTTAAAAAATTAAAATCTTTTTCACTAATCCTTTATAGGTTACGATATTCAAAGGAATTATGTTTGAATTATCGAAATCTTGTTTTAAAAAATATTTATAAATACAATTGGTTAGAGTTTTAATGGAAAATTTGAAATTACATTAAAAAATATATCAGAAAAATCGACTGTTTTAATTTCTTGTTTCACCAACATAATCTTATTCGACTTTGAATATGATGATTTTTAATAATAATATCATGATTTTTAGATTCGTATTTGTCATGATTTCTCGAGTTGAACTGAAATGGCTTTTCTATTGAATTCTGGCGATCAGCGAAGAAATGAGTCTCCTGATTGTCACTGGAGGTTGCTCAAAGATCGGGGATCTTGGGAAAATTGTTCGGTGATTTTTAGACCACCGTGTGGCCGAACGACGTCGAACTAGAGTTCTGTAGCTCTTTTTTTTCGATGATGAAGGCAAGTTGATTTCTTCGTTGTTAAGGCATTAGACACAACCGAAGGTGGGGAAACAGTGCGTAGGTTCGAGGCGAAGGTCTGGGCGAAGCAGCGTGTTCTCTGGTGATCAAAGGTGGCCATGCGAGGTGGTTCTTGAATGAGCTGTTGTGGATTCCAGGTGATCGAATTGCTCGATTTTGATTGTTAGGAGAATTCATCGATCTGGGTGGTCGGTTTCATCAGCGAGGTTATCGGTGATTTGCTGGAAGTAGCAACATCGGTCAAAGATGGTCAGGCCTCGTGTGCACGTGCACATGTTAGTGAATCTTGGGTAGTTTCTGTGTGGTTTGGGATCGGTGAAGATGAAGTTGAACTCGGGTTTTGTTTCGAGGAAATGATGTTGGAGCTCGAAGGTGTTCCCAGGTAGTATGCAATAGTTTTAAATTAAAAAAAAACAAAATAAAGTTTAAAAAGGGAGAAAAAAATGGCTCGGGGTTTTGCTTGGGAAAAACTTGAAATGGCTCGGGTAGGAACTCGAAGTTGTCTCGAGTATAAGAGATTGCAGTTTTAAAACTTTAAACAAATCTAGTTTAAAACAATTTCTCTACAAATTCTTTTAAATAATAATTGTTTTATTTAAGTTTGGATTAGGCAAGAATTATAAAATAATTTTTTTTAAAAATCAAGTTTTAAAGTATTTTATTATGTGTCCATTAACTATAGTTAATCTTAAGTTATTTTAAAAAATTTAAAATGGTGTGATTAAGTAGTTAATCAAGAAAGTAAAATGTTTTTGATTAGTAATTAACTTAAAGGTATTAATTTAATTTATATGTTAATGATAATTTATTTTCAAGGCTATTTAAATAAGATTTAAATGATGATTAAGTAATTAATTAAGATAAATGGTTTATCTTTAATAAATTAGAGTTTTGATTATTTATGGATCATAAATTAATTAAGGGGTAATTAATTAATGTAGTTAATTAAAGGATAATGAATTAATTGAGGGATAATTAATTAATGCAATTAATTAAAGATTGATTAATTAATATAAGTAATTAATGGGTAATTACTTAATTGAGGATAATTAATTAATTAAAGGTTAATTAATCAATGTAAGTAATTAAAGGATAATTAATTACTCAAAGGACAATTACCTAATGAATGTAATTAAAGGGTTAATTAACTAATGTAATTAATTAATGGATAATTAATTAATGTAATTAATTAAGGAATAATTGATGTAATTAATTAAAGGATAATTAATTACTTAAAGAGTAATTAATTTTAATTAATTAATAACTAAGGTTAACTAATTAATGATAAAAGGTTAATTAATTAATGGTTAAAAAATAATTGATTAATAATTAAAGAGTAACTAGTGCGAACCCATGCTTCGCATACGGACCGCACTCAACCTCTTATCATCATAACATGTTTAAATGATTTATATGGTTCATTGATTAAGAAATAGTGATCTTTTTTATCAAGTTTCAAATAAGTTTGCATTTTGTCTAAAACTTGTGTATAAATTTTTGAAAACAGTAATGCAGATAGTACTGGTGCTTGATAAACAATTGCAAAATATCGAGCAAAAATGATTTCCAAGATAAAATTTCCACACAATACACATATAAATTATACACATGTAAATTTATTGTGTGCATCAGCTGTTGCTCCATGCATCAGCTATATTAGATGTAACTTCATTTGGTGAGATACCTTTATCAATCATTTCCTTTAATACTTGATGTCGTTAATTCCATTTGCTGCTTCGGTAATAACTATCTATAAGAGCAGTGCAGGTAACAACATTTGGTTTACACTTGACCATTGATCCAAAAATGCCAAAAGCAACGTTGACATGATTCATGAGAACGCAAGTGTTGATGATGATCTCATAACTGACTATGTCTAGGAACACAACATGCAACATCATATTATTGTAGAATGATAAGATTAGAGGATAAAGAGATTTATTTCTGTTTTGAACGATTCTTGTGAAAAATATGCCAAATCTAAAGCATACATATTTTATGTCTGAAGTGTTGGAACTAACAACCATTATTCAACAATATTTATTTTAATGTGAAGAATATCATTGTATTTCTTTTACAGTCAAAGCAAATTCAATATAATAAGAAGCATATAATTGTATTTAATGCTTTTGAGCTTTCTGGTTCCATTTCTAATTCCATCTAACATTGTTGCTGTATTTTGGTAATGTTGGATTTCACCAAACTTGACTGCAATTTATGAAAGTAGAATCAGAGGATGAAAATTTTCAAAACAATCAACGACATAGATTAGCTAAAAGAAATAAAGTCAAACAGATTTAATAACTTTAATAATATGAATAATCCGAAAACTATGATTTTAAAAAATTTATTTTTAGCTATCAACAATGGATATCATTGGAAAGTATAGTAAATTTGAGATTTAATAGTGAAATCGATTCATAAATCCAATGAATGTAGAAAAGTTATCACATTTCAAAGTTTGGAATAGAAAGAAATTAGAACATGACTGTTCATTTCCCAAAATATGAAGGAGGCATGTGTGCCCTTGAAATCAAACTCAATAATAATATTATAGTATAGATTAATCGGTGATTAAGGATGATTAATTAATTCCATTAATTAATGCTTTGTAATTTAATTAATGTTAATCAAGCAGGGTTAGGTGATTAATTCATAAGTAATTAATTTATTTCGAGTTAATTAAATTAATTATAATCAGATGATTAATTAATCTTGCTTATGCATGATTGGACTTTATTGCATGCCTTGAATTGTTTGATATCTCTGATGTGCGATGTTCTGTGATATGAGTTGTTTTGGATTGAGCTGTGATAAATGTAAGTTATTTTTCTTTGATGTATTATAGTATGAATGTGAACTTCTGGATTGAATTAAAATTGTTTACTTAAATAACTTGGCCTTTGAGACGGCATTTGAATTTTGATGTGACCGGGGTTCGGATGGCAAATGGTTATCCGAAAACCACATCGAATCTTAAAGGTGGATCTTTTGTTTAAAGGATTATAAATTGAAATTTGTTGTGACTTAACCATGTTCTAAATGTATCCACTTGTTTTTAAAATAAGCGCTCATTGTTCGGATTAGCCGGGGGAGGACATTAAGTCATAAAACCCATTTCGAATAATGATACGACGAAATCAGATTGCATTTGAAGACGGTGGTTGAAGATCGGGTATTTTTGAAAATGAAAGGATTACCTATTGATTATCTCTGCACCGAGTGGCTTCGGCATAGAGATTACCGTAATTGATGGGGAGTCCGGACGTGATTAGGGAATATCCAGATTTGCAAGGACTTTTTCCTTAATTGGACGAAGTGCCTTTGGTTCCATTCAGACCCAGGATGGACTTGTATGGATGTATGTCTGACGTTACACTTTGAGATATAAAGCTGGTTTCTACAAACACATTCCTGTTTGGTGGCGGAGAATTTATTCTCTTAGTTAACACCCTTCTCTGAGACGTACGAGCTTAGAGGTTATGTAGTTGATATTTACTAGTGATATGTTCACAATTTGGTAATGTGGCATGCTAAGTGCTGAGCATTGGATGATCGAAGCATGGCTTTTGTGAAAAGCGTAGCTTTGTGGGACGAGACTTCATCGAACCTCACACCCTAAAATGGTCGAAACAAGAAGGATGCGGAAAGATTACGGGGATTTCGCCCCTTAGGGTATGTGCATTTCCTTCCGCATAAAAAGTGGTATCATGGTATGGAGCCTAGATAATTTACTTATGTGGATTTGTTGGACTTTGTGTTGGCTCTTCGGTAAAGATCGGTTATGACCGGGGTGTGGCATACTCATGACAGTTAGTTACCTAGTTACAGAGGTAACCCAGCCTTATGTTGGTAGAGATCCGATTAAGTTCTCGGGGCATCCCTCCAGAGGCGTACCCATTCGAAAAGGAAGTTCCTTAGCCTTGACCATTTGTTGGAAATCCAAACAATCAATACGAACCCTGTATTGTTTTAGTCGTATAACTTGCCATTTGAAATGGTAGCTATAATAGGCATACTATAATGGTACGTATGCTGGCTAATATTAATATTATACTTTCGAAATGCTTTTCCACACTATGCACTAATAATAATGTCAAAAGGATTTTCGCTTATTAAGCATGTTTAACTGCTATAAGGAGAAACCTCCCCCATGTGTGCGATTGCATTGTGTGTGTGCCGGGCTACCTTATGGTAGTTTCATTTTCCAAAAGCATAACAGATTACTTTTTATTTCTTTTGTGATTTCTTTTTGTCTAAACTACTATTTTATGTTTGCTCACACCAGTCCCATGACTGACTCGGAGTTTATTGTTCCCTTTTCTAAACTCTGGGTGCCCATAATTTTCCACATGGGTAGCCTAGAGTTAGATTGTCAGTAGGTTCTGAAGCTAGTTAGATAGTAGATGCAGATTTTGGAAAACTTTGAAGTCTTTTATTTGGGATCGCATTTGCTTCATTGCAGCATGATAGCTTTGGGTTTTGATCCTTTTGCTTTGGAGCTTTGGCAATGAAGATGCGGTTTCTTGATCTCTCTTGAATCCCCTGTTGATGCTATCTTTTCTCCTGCTGCTATTCTTTTTTCGCTGCTGTATCTATTTTGGCTCTGATGTTCTTGCTTTAAATTCTTGTATCCATATTGTGTATCAATAAAATTCTTCTTTGTTTCCGCTATGTTGTTTTCACATAATGTGTTATAAGCTCCGGCGAACCGAACTCCAACATTTGAATCTCCGGCATTCGAACACGGGTGACCTATTGGATGTCAATTTTCGAGCACTGGGATCAGGGTCATCACACCATATGTCTTGCCATATATCGTAAAATGTAATGTGAGTGTTGACCCATTAGATCACATCACTGCTTTCAACTCCGTCACGTGGGCCAGTTAGCTCTCCAGCTCTGCATAGTGTCTTTTCTTCCCATCCATTCTTATATGTCTTGTCTCCTACTGGTTCCTACATCTGCAATTGGGAAGCATTTATTTTTTGGCCTAGCTGTGGGCATACTTCGAAACTAGGCTCTTTTGCTTCGAAAACACATGTAATGATGGCTAATGAGCTAGGTAACATCAGGTAGGGGCTGTTGAGAATCTTTGGTCATATGTAAACCATTTAAACAAGGAGTCCACCTATGCTAGCGGTGGTGACAAGAACAACCTGGTTGTGGGCCTTTGCACGGTAGTAAGATACAAGTAAAGAATATAGAAAGATTATAAAAGCAGCCGACTATGTCCTTAAACGATTTCTATCAGTAAGTGAATGACATTATGCAGATGAAAGATGCTTATCTCTTTGATAGTGATGACCAGGCCTGACATTTTAACAAAGCTAGTCCCTATGAAAATATGGACTGTTGATGTAATGGTCGGAAGAACAACAATAAAAGGCATGCAAAAGGCGGTGCTTAATAAATGCCTAGGTATACAAACCGTGCTTTTAAATCGAGATATGGAATTAATATATCTCACAACCAAGGACCGGGTAACATTCCAAAGACTATGCACCACAAGAAACAAGAGGCGGGAGGAACCTTGATGCAATAGAAAGTACTAAAAGATCCATCAAATCAATGGCCAGTCCATCAACAAATTTCATGTACTAAAGGATGAGATAGAAAGGATGAACCAAGAAGGAGTGCTTGTAGAGTATGTTTGGCATCAGGTTAATAAAAGAATGGGCCATAACAACCAACCAACTTAACCCCAACAGTCTAATAACAATATCGCAGCTACAATCAAGAATATGACCATCTATAGAGCCCCACATATGGCTGGAAGCAACTGAGAAGCACAGTCCCAGTATTAAAGAGAAGTGGGATCGACCAACCAAGTTTATTCATTAAAACACCAAGCGTCCAAAGCACCCGGGCTAAAGGCAGATCATCACATCACATTGATGGTCGAGGACATGGAAGCCATCTCTTACCCCACCACAATCCCATGGTTATTACCATGCAGTGGCAAACTCGAATGTACACTGAGCATTTGTAGATGGTGGCATTTCGATCAACATCATGATTAGGCCTATTTTGGAGGTACTCAAGCTTGCTGCCTCAAAAATAGGGTAAGCTTGGATAACTAGCCATTGGAGAAAATTCTCAATCGACCTGATAGAATAGGTCGACTACGGAAGTGTTCTGTCAAGCTTGGATAATATCCATTCCCATACTTTTATCAAGGCCTAGGCCATTGTAGATTTCATCGTCAAGTGGTCAAACCCGGACACTGATAAAGAAAGACCATCATCGATCAACAAGCTTGGCATATGTATGTGGATAAGGAACCATACAAGAAAGGGTCATGGGCCAATATTGTTCTTGCCATCCAGGAATGAATGAATTTTTGTTTTGCAGCCTGCCTCATTTTCAAGGCAACAAATAGCAAAGTTGCATGTGAGTCTGTACTAGCCGACCATTGGATAGAAAGGGAGTTGTATGTGGATTCCTTCCATATGTTCAACTACTCATCGCTAGTCATCAATTAAATTGACAATTGTTTCCAAGTCAAAGGAAAGATATCGACCTTGTATGTTATAAGGCCAAAAAAGTTAGCACTTTTTCAGAGTTTAAACTAGAGGATATACAGAGAGATCAAAATACTAAGGTCGACCAGCTAGCTAATGCGGAAAGAAACTTAGAAGAAGCCACCCTTTGGGTTCCTTTGGAAATTCGAGTCACCTTTTAGTATAAGATAGGTGAAATAATAATGGAAATTGACACGCTGCCCTTAGAAAACTGGATGGCTCCTCTGATATTGTGTTTGGTGAATAAAGAAATTCCTACAAATCGCAATAAAGTCTGGAAGGTCTTTTACTCAGTTCCTCATTGCACAATCATAGGTATGAAGCTCTACGAACCCGGGGTACTCAACACTGCTTCAGCGGTGCATGTTTAAAAATGAAGCTTGCCAGATTATGGAAGAACTACATGAAGAATTTTGTGGGGATCGCTCCGGGGAGAAAAGCTTATTAAAAAGGCTAGCCGACAAGGCTATTACTGACTTACTATGATCAATGATTCGATGGATTACATTAAGAAGTGAGTTCAGTGTTAGCGGTTTGGTAAGATTCCCATAGCCTCTCCTAACCTTCTTACCCATATGACCTCCCTCTGGCCATTCGATACTTTGAGAATTGACTTTATAGGATAATTGCCAAATGCCAAGGGAAGGTGTTAGCAAACTTCTTCGCTAACCAAATTTACAAGGCAAGTCAAGGTTAGTTTGATTAAGGGCTTAAGTGGCCTTATGCAAGTTTAAATGTATATTCAAGTCATAGTTTGAGTCCAAATCCAAAGGAAAGTCATTTGCTTGTCCATTAATCAAGTCCAAGTCCAAAGACAAGTCATATGCATGTTCATTGTCACAAATAGTCAATTAGGAAAGTACAAGAGTAGTATGTTATGCAAAGTTTAATGTACAAGTCCTTATGTGCAAAAAGTTACAAGAGAAAAATCAGCTCTAAAAAATCCCCAATTTAATTTAGGGTTTACAACTTTAAAAATTTAGAAAATAGAATAAGAGTGAATCGCCCTGCTTTAGTGGTTGATGGAGGCTTATTTATAGGGATGTCAATCATGCGAGATGATTGACAAGTGGTACGACTTTGAATCCAAGGGCTCTGATGGCACCATCTTGATGAAATCTCGACATTCCATTATTGAGATTCAAAATCACTTTCTTAAAAAAGTTCAACAACATAACCTCCCTTGCAGAAACTCAACATCTTCTACATCTTCAAGTTTCGGTATCCCTTGCTGCTTGTAAATGCTTAAAATCCTTTGTTAGTGTTAAAGCTCGATGTCATTTATTAGTAGATGTTCCACAATAATTACTATTATAGACACTCAATAATTGTTGATGCATCATAGCTTGTTATTCATAGAAACTCGATATCCTCCACTTACGATTAGATACTCAATATCCTTCAGTGGTGCGACATCTTTATTTTGCTACATACTCTATAAACGTTTTGTGTTGTAAAGGGTCGACATCGCTTGTTCTTCCAAGTTTGTTGTAACCTAACATCTTTAAACACTTACTAGTTCGACATCTTCATGCTCTTACAGGCTCGATACCCTTCTTTATTGTTAATGTTCGACATCACTTTCTACTTGATAAATGTTAGACAACACTAACTGTTGTATAGGCTTGTTACCCCTTAGAGACTCGGGACCTCTTCACTACTTGTTAACCACTTGAATGTTCGAAATCCTTGGAAACTCGGCACCTCTTTGTTATCAGATGTTGGATTCCTTTAAAGACTCAACATCCCTTTGCTTGATAACTTTACCTTCTTTAAGTTTGACATCATTTTTTATCTTCAAAATCGACATGTCCTCTTTATATGCTCAACAAACATATTCAGTGTAACATTTCTCCACATTGTGTAGTATAAGCATATTATACTCAGTATAATTTCACTTTTCATATTGTCGCCTATTGGCATTCTGGTGCTTTCAATCATGTTCGTTCATTCGTTTGAGAATTAATGCTACATGCTGTTTCTCTCTTCTTCTATAAGTACCTTCCTTTTCTTTTTCCAAAATCTTCACCTAAAACTTAAAAACTCAAATTGCAATTATAATTTTTCTTTTCAATCTTAGAATTTCGAAAAGAAGCCTTTAATTTCTATCGTATTCAAACTTGATTTACGTTTCGATTAGTATTTAATCAATTTGAATACAGAAAAAGGGGTTCTCGATTTCAAAACTAGGTTTCTATGAATCGGGCACTTAAGAATTGCTCAGATTTGATTGGAAATTTAAATTCAAATTCTCTTCGGATTTGAGCATTCTCGTGTCTGAATTCAAATGTTGTTTGCAATTTTGTGTCCCTAAGGACTAATAGAAATTTTATGAGAAATAGAGTTATGATAACTATCATATACCCAAAAACGTCCTTGAAATTCGACAATTAATTAGGGTTTTGTTTATTATTAAAGACTTGACATTTACTTAGAGAATCGATAGCCTGCTAGAGATTTGCTAACTAGTTTTAGGCTTGCCAGCTAATCATAGGCTCAATAATTAGCTAGAGACTCAAAAAATAGTTAAAGACTCGATAACTAGTTATGAGCTTGCCAATTAGTTATAAGTTCGGCAACTAGCCGATGGCTGGATAACTAGGTATGAATCCAACAATTTCTTGACGAATCATTAATTAGTTACAAATTCGACAACCTGCTAAAGAATTATTAGCTAGTTTCAAATTCGATAACCCATTAGTGAGTTATTAACTAGTTACAAATTCGACAACTACTTATGGTATGTTACTAGTTACAAATTAGATATCTTTTATAAGTTTGAAATCTAGTTATAAAAAAGATTCTTTAACTGGTTACAAACTCACTAACTATTTATGAGTTCGACATCCTACTATAAACTCAATAACTAGTTACGAGTTCAATATATTATTACGGACTCCATAACTAATCATGAATTCGGCTTTTTTTATAAACTTGATAAAGCCACTCTAGTTATGAACTTGTTAACCATTTACGAGTTCTACATCTCATATAACTCGAAACTAGTTAAAGGATCTTTAATTATATACGAACTCACTAACTATTTATGAGCTTAACATCCGGTTACCTATTTATTTAGATCTTTACTTAAAGACTTAAATTTTCTTTGACATTTTCTTAAGTACTTTAACTTTTTTAAAATATACAATGCTTCCCTGATTTTAGCATGATATTGCTTGATAGGAAAATAGTTGGCAAGAAGGGCTCTAAGTACTCTCTTGCTTCAAAGAAAGGAGACTGTAGACTCATTCAATCTTCCATAACTACTCAGGAAGAGGTAAATACAATTCTTCAATAGTTTAGCATTAACAATATGGAAACTAGGGTGGCTGGCTCTTCCAGGAAGATAGACAATCCTTACGGCTTCTTTGCTTTTACTCCAATCCATATTTGGCATACGGGCTACTTTCCTATTCCATAATTCCTTGTATAATTCTTGGACCACCTGGGAATAACTGCAAAACAATTAATAACCAATTCTTATACATATCTAAGCCACCTTAAGATGCTAGCCAAGGAAGGTGACCTTCCCTAGCTCGATGCTAAAACTCTTTATTCATTAGTAAATCTTGTTAAAGTGGGAAAACAACCAGTGGGTACCATATATCGCCTCCTTCCTTATCCAAGGAGCTTTATTATTAAATTGATCAATATAACCAAGGATTAGGAAAACCAAATATTTTATATTAAGAGCCGTACCCCTAGATTTAAGGGGTCCTTCTCTACCCCTAGCAAGTCATGTTTCTTTCTCCCTAATACTTAGATTATATTTCGCTATTCTCTTTTAATGGATATTTTTTTAGAACCTACTTCTAAGTGGTTGAATTCTTCTATCGCCGGTATAATTAGTGCCTTGAGACTGGCTTCTCAGACTATTGGGGATAGGCTTAAAATCCTGACTAAAGTTAACCTTTGAAAGTATTCCTTGATTATGGAGAATCATAAAGTGCTCGAGGAGCCTTCATTGATCAAGAAGGATGCCGATGGGAAATAAGCTTTGGTTGTTGGCAACCAAAACGCCTTTTCTCCATATTCTCTCATTCAACATGATTCTTCTGGTAATTTCATACTACCATTTGATAGAATTTTCTATATTGTCTTCTTATGGTTCCTTCTTTGACTTATATTCAACTCTTATCGTCTTGATTGCTAAGCCCAAGGAAGTTAAAGCTCCTACCTCCTCTTCGGCTGTGACTACCAAATCTGCCCCTGTTGTTGAATCTATCATCGACGCCCTTAAGACTATTGAGAGTTGCAAAATGAAAAAGGATTCTGATAATTTTCCTAGTGTTTCGCTTCCTTTTCCAATTAAATTGGCCACACATGAAAAAGATCAGTCGCTTTCTATTATTGCTAAGGAACTGAATGCAGCTACAACCGCAATATATCAAGACCCCATTTTTATTGATTTAAGCCTTCCAGACTAGAATCCTTAGGACCAAACAGAAGTCACACACACCCCAAGCCTATTTGTAGACATCACGAATCCCTTATCCATAATTATTTTTTTGATGTTTGTACCAAAAGTTGGGGCTTGCCTCCTCCTCCTCCTCCTAAATCTCTGCCTTATGATGCTTTAACTCAATCCATCCCTTAAGATTTCGTTGATTTTGTTCGATCAATCATCCAGTCTCCATCTGTGGCTTCTCTAATGTCACTACTGCCTTCTGCCATTTCTAGGGACCATCTCCACATTCTCTTTTAGTAGCTGCTTGTGGTACGTAACTCTGTGTGTCTGCCTAACAAATTTTTTACCCTATATATCTTTATTTATTATAAATTTTATATATTTTAAGTGGCCAAGCACATGTTCTTCCTTTAACAAGCATTCCACGAATCTGTTATCCAAGTCCCAAATTTCAAAGAGCAAATTTCATCATTGATAGAGTCAAATTCCTTGAGGGCCAAATCATTGAAGTTGCAGTAAGTAAAGGCAAGGTGAGTGCTAAAATGAATAAACTTGCCTTCGATTTAGGCGAAGAGAGTAAAGTTATATTAGCGGCTGATGAGAGGGTGAAATCCCTAGAGAAGGAGCTTGAGCAGGTCAAAACTGAGAATACTAAAATGGCTGCATAAGTTACAACCTTGAAAGATGGTCTGAAAAGCAAGGAGGCTACTCTTATTTATACAAATAACATCATTAAGGATGCCCAAAAAGGATTCTCTTTGAAGACCAAGCCCTTCCTCAAATAAAGGAGAAATGCCATGTGGAGGCCCTCTTTCTCTCGTATTTTGATATTATAGACCATTATCCAGAGTTGGACTTCCTTCACTACCGGCAATAAAAGACAAGTTCAAGAGGAAATTCGACCTTAAACTAGGAAGAATTCATGGGTCATTGCAAAGTGAATTCCCAGAAGTGGAGGCCATCAATCCTTAGGAATTACTATCTTTTGATGATCGTTTACCTAATAAAGACATGGATGATGATGATAGAATGGATGGTGATAAAGATAACAACGATTGTGATGAAGATGACGATGACAATGATTTTGGGAAGGATGGGGTTAACCGTAAGGAAGACATTGAAGGACCAGGAAGTGGCAGTACAGCGTCAAGAGACTATGATATGGACCTATCCGCTCATGATATGGATGTTCCCAATCATCCAAAGCCTCATAATGCTCCTCAGGAAGACACCTTATCAAAGGATGCACAAGCTACTAGCAAAGAATCGGGCAAGGAGAAAATTCAGGTTTCTACGTCATAAATTCCCTGGTATAGGTATAATGTTTACTACCTTTAATTGCTTATAGTTGTCTGTTAGCCTTGGTTAATATATCTACTATTTCAGCTAAGGAAAAGAAACAACCATTACTTGAAATTTTACACGAGAAGAGCGAGAAGGAGGTGCTACAATCAAATCGAGAATTTGGTTGAAGACCACAATAGCTTATTTGAGAAGTACATGAGCCTTCTTATATATGCCAAACGATTAAAAGATTTCAATGGGAACTTTAAGGTGTATGAAGTCTCATATTTGACTAATACGAGTTGTGTTGCTCTTAAAAAGATCTCACCTTCATTGAGAAAGAGTTTTGAAAGAGAATGCGGAGTTGACCACACATTTTTGGACATTTATTGAAGATAGGGACACTTTAGTGGAATTCCTCTATAAAATCTATACTAGGAATCTATTTACTAAATTTTCCTTTCTAGGGAAGGAGAATAGGGTTTGCTTAGGCATCTTCATAATAGGTGTTTGAAGGATTACGGGACCAACCCTAATCTTGGGGAATGCTGGAATCTTCCCAGGATCGTGACAGTTCCACTTACCCCAACACCCTTCCTCCTAAGAAGGTCAAGCTCAGTAAAGAGAAATTTATCTCTGAACTTTACAAAGTGTTTGTTGCTGTATTATGTAATTCTATCAATCTTTATAAGTTTTAGTGTTCTTATCTCTTTATGGCTTAGTTTATTTTTCTTAAAAATACACAGGTTAAGGGACTATTGAGCATTTCCGTTCCAACTCTTTAATAAATTTTTCAAGCTAAAAATGGATTTTAAGGAGAAAACATTAATTCTCAAAACCTCTCAACTAGCAAAATACTACTTTCTTAGGGATCTTCAAGAAGTTTACATGCTCCCCTACCTTTATTTTTGTTTCTTAGATGATGAAAATGGCAGTTTACTTAAAGAGATCCAATCTAACTATGTTAATTGTTATAGGGAGAAACTAGCCCTCCTGCTTGGAAATGGGATTATCGCTAGTTCCCCCAATTCATACTCCTTACGGATTTGACGCTCCTTTTGACTCCTCTTTCTCTCCATCTGTGGGTTCACTTAAAAAAAGCTCTGACTGTTATTTCCAAGATTAAAGATTCAATGTATAAAAATCGAGTTGTTGATGTAAATTTTGAACTTGTTTACGTTTGTTATACTTTGTTGTTAATTAATGAAAGAACATATTTTTTCCCAAAGTGTTGAATTTCCTTTTGCTTATTAGTCTTTACTAGAAAAATAAATGATGCTTGCATCCAATGTCCTAACCTCTTCTCTCAATAGGACAAATTCAAAACTAGGCTGATGTTAGATATTGGGAAGCGCTCTTCTAAGGATGCCTCAACCATACCATTTTCGGACAATTCGAAAGCATGCAAATGATATAATAGATATTATAAGTTAAGGTCAACATTAAGTAGTATGAATGAAATGACCTCAAATTTATAGGAGAAAGTCAAAGAAAAACACATGAAGATTAGGGAGTTGAAAGAAAGCATAAATAAAATTGATCGATCTGGACCCTCAGGCCAAAGAATTAGGACTGATGCAGAAATTACTCAATCATATCAGAAAACTGAAGACCTTGAAGTTCACTTATTAAAAGGCTAGCTATCATACTAATTTTAGAGCTTACTACAAGTGGAAGAAAATCCAGTCTTCCCACTCCTGTCCCCACAAGGAAAACTAGATCTAGACCTCAATTGGAAGAAGAATTTTTTCATCCTTGGAAAACCCGCCTCTGGGTTTCGATGATGGAGAAATTGCTAAATGGTGCCAAGAATATAAATATGAATGCACCCAGTTTTTAAAAGAAAAGTAGGATGAACAAGTTTCAAAATATCTCAATAATTATCAGTGTCAAGTTGAGGAATTAGGAAGTGAGAAATGCGCTTATGAATAGAAGTTAATTTTTTTAAAAATGGGCTAATAAAATGCACGAACATGCTTAAGGATTCAGATGGGCTTTATCGACGACATGAACATTATTCAGAAGAGGGAAAAGAAACTTAAAGAACCACTAGATGTGGCGATTCGTCTTATTACCAAACCTTCTTCGGCCATTGAAGTCTTGAAGGAAAAAGTGAAAGACCTTGAGTCTCAATCGAAAATAACCAAGGCGATTCGCTTGAAAATTCATGATTGGATTCCCTTATGGATTAATTACTCGAATAATAATTACTTTTGGCCCAAAAATCGACTATTCCTTCTTGGTCCAGAAATGATCCGGAGATTGAGTAGAGCGACAAAGGCAAAATATAGACATTACCAACACTTCTTTTTATATGAGTGTGTTGACCACCTCAAGAATATCGAAGGCCCTCCCTTTTTACCTTGAGATGCCCCTGCTTCAAGCAAAAGTCATCCATGTCTTCTTGAAGATGGTATTTCTTGATAATTGTAACTTTTGTATGTAAATTAGTAAATAACCTTTTTACCGAATAAATGATATTTTGAATAGACTGTGTATTTTCTTCCCTATTCTTGTCTTGTATTTGTACTTTTTGAGTTGTTTGAGATTTTTGATTCACTTTAGGGTTTTAATTTGATTCAATATGATTCGTGGTCTTTGATAAGCATGAATTTGTTTTCTTTTTTACTTTTTGAAGAATGCTTTTAGATAGCCTTAATCTGAGAGCTATTTGTCGGACCATAAAAAAATAGTTGCCCCTCCTTGTATGAAAGAAGCTTTTTACACTCTAAGTTTAAAACCAAGTATCTTCTTACCTTTCTAGCTCCCACTTCTCTTTAAATCCCTTTTCTTTTGAAAAAGACAATGTAAATAGTGACAACTACCATAATTTCAAGAATTTATTTCTTTTTTAAATTGATCATTTCATTATGTAAATGCCAAAGAAAGTACCAAAAAGTTTTCTTATTAGACTTTTAAATTTTGAAAGTTTGGCTTTGAAAATCACTTTTGGAATAATTACTGAATTAGCAGAATAAGCCTTTCAAAAATGCGGATCAATTTTGCTTCTTATATTTCTGGGCTAAATGACTTTATAAACGATTCTTCGTTGCTTAATTATTACCACTTTGGCTAGATATAAAATTCCTTTCCCTTAGTTTGGTTGCATTATATGGCTATTCGATGAATTTTCTTTGTCATTTGAGATTATATGAGCATGAAAAGTTAATTGTCTTTTCCTTTGAAGGTTACTTTGACTTTACATTAGTGCAAGATTGATTCATGTCTGACTACTGTTTCTCTAGAAGTTTGCTTTAGCCTATCTCTAAGATGGAAGTAAACTTGCCTGACTGATTTCTTTTTTTCCCTTTCTTATCTTTTAGGTAAGGATTTAGGCTTTGATTGATTTCTTTTTCCCTTTCTTACCTTTTAGGTAATGATTTAGGCTTATCGGTGCATTCAGTTAGCTATCTTCGATAGGTACAATGTCTTAAGAATCTCCCTCTAGGAGGCGCTCTGGTCAGGCCTTATGAGCAAAACCGAAGGCTGGTCGGTGCCTTGGCCATCTTGGAGGGACCAATGGCTTACTTCATCCTCCCTTTAGGAGGTGCTCTAGCTAGGCCACATAGGCGGGACCGAAGGCTTGTAGTTCTCTAACCATGTCATATAAGCGAGACCAGCGACTTGCTCCTACCTCCCTCTAGGAGATGCTCCAAATAGGCCATGTAGATAGGACCAAATGCTTGTTGTGCTCCGGCCAAGCCTTATAGGCGGGACCAAAGGTTTACTTTGACCTCCCTCTTGGAATTGCTTTGACCAAGACCTTATGGAGGATCAAAGGTTTTTATTTATAATTCTTTTTTGATGAAGCATTTCTTTTTATTAAGCACTTGATCTTTGTATATACATATGTTTTTACTCAAATCTTGTTAACAAACTCTTGGTGTTCTCCTATACCCAAAAATTCTCTATCATCCCTTTCAAGGCTCGACACTAATTGGTTTCATATCAATTTGTTCAGTGGTATTGGTAATAAGTGCCTTCGAGGTATTTTTCATTCCTTATCATTTCCTCTTTGAAGGCAAATAGTCCAACCTCTTTTTTCTTAGAGATAGATGTTTTCATAGTAAGTGGCGAGCGAATGGATTCAAGCTGTTTAGGAATTCCTAGGAAATTGCGTCTTCAATCCACATTTGGCTTTTTTTGTAACATTGGATTGGCCATTAGCTCCGACAACAAGTTTTCTCTTTAAAAATTCTCAAGTTTCGATTGGTTTGGGAGAGCGATTGATCACTTCTTTCCAGTTTGGCAAAGTCATCGAATTCCTTTGTTATTTCAATTTCAAATATAGTCCCGTTAGCTTGATGCTGTATAGTTTTTATCATTTTCGAGATTGGGGTAGAACCCATTTGGAATGGATTTATGCTCTAGTTATCTAAATCATAAGGAATTGCTCGCCTCTTTTTGTTAAGAGTTATCAGTGCCAATTTTCTTAGTACTTGTTCTTTATGGAATTGAAGATTATGGGTGACTTTATAAGCCGACTCGACAAAGTGTGGTTTAGAGGATCCTTGTTCGAAGATATTCATTATGCAGTTTAATAGGTTATGCTAGATACGGAAAGTCCTTAATAGGAGTAGGCTGGATATGGACAGTCCTTTATAGGGATATGCCCGATATGGAAAATCCTTTATAGGGATATGATGGATATGGAAAGTCCATTATAGGAATATGCTAAAGGCCGGAGGTTTGAACCCTTCTAGCACTAAAATGTTAGCAAATATCTTAACTGGCCATATATGCGAGGCAATTCAAGGCTGGTTTGAATAGGGGCTTAAATGGCCTTATGCAAGTTCAAGCATATATTGAAGTCCATTCAAATCCAAATTCATAGACAAGCCGTATGCATGTCAATTGTTCTAGTCCAAGTCCAAAAATAAGTTTTATGCAGGTTAATGATCAAAAGAGGCAAGTACAGAAGTAGAACGCTATGCAAAGTTGAATGTACAACTCCTCATACACAAAAAGTTACAAGATATAATCGGCTCTAAAAAATCCCCAATTGGATTTAGGGTTTACAACTTTAAAATTTTAGAAAATAGAGTAAGAGTGAATTGACCCCATTTAGGTGTTGATGAAGGCCTATTTATAGGGACGTCAATCAGGCATGATGATTAGCATGTGGCACATCTTTGAACCTAAGTGTTCCAACGGCACCATCTTGATGAAACCTCGACATCCCATTGTTGAGATTCGACATCACTTTTACACAAGTTTGACAACATAATCTCCAATTCAAAAACTCAACATCTTCTACTTCTTTAAAGTTTCAATATCCCCTGCTGCTTCTAAAAGCCTGAAACCCTTTGCTAGTGTTGAAGCTCGACATCATTTATTAGTAGATGGTCTACAACAGTTACTATTGTGGAGGCTTAATAA
Source organism: Allium cepa (assembly GCA_030765085.1). Lineage (NCBI taxonomy): Eukaryota > Viridiplantae > Streptophyta > Magnoliopsida > Asparagales > Amaryllidaceae > Allium > Allium cepa. The sequence continues at coordinate 307,842,304 of CM060929.1, forward strand.
TAGATGATGAATCATAGGCCTGTTATTAATAGAAACATGATATCCTCCACTTACGGTTAGATGCTCGACGTCCTTTAGTGGTGCGGCATCTTTCCTTTGCTACATACTCTATAACGTTTTATGTTGTAAAGGCTCGACATCTATTGTTCTTCCAAGTTTGTTGTAACATGACATCTCTAAACATTTACTAGTTCAACATCTTCATCCTCTTACTAGCTCGATACCCTTCTTTATTGCTAATGTTCGACATCACTTTTTACTTGTTAAATGCTCGACAACACTTGCTATTGTAGAGGCTCGTTACACCTCAGAGACTCGGCATCTCTTCATTGCTTGTTAACCACTTGAACATTCGACATCCTTAGAAACTCAACACCTCTTCCTTTTTAGATGTTCGATTCCTTTAGAGACTTAAAATCCCTTTGCTTGATAACTTTACCTTCTTTAAGCTCGACATCACTTATTATCTTCAAAATCGACATGTCCACTTTAGATGCTCGACATACATATTTGTAGTAACAGATCGTGCAACCACTCCATAGTCTCCATCAACTACTTCACTAAATGTGTCGATGTCGAGCCCATCATCGGGGTCACTACCCCTATGATCCCGAACTTCATTATCAAAAACATTTCTGCCTATTCAGCCTACCAAAGAGTACATCATCGTCAGTTGCATTCAGTTTGAAAGTTTACTCTTCTAGGCATTCTATGGAAGGACGGAACCGTAAAGTGCTTCCCTTTAATTGCCTATACCTATGTAGATAGGCACGTGGAGGCTATAAATAAAACCATCAAATCAACACTCAAAATGAGTTTTGCAAAAGGCAAAGGAAACTGAACCGAGGAACTATGCTCATCCTTTGGTTCTATTGCATTTCCGATAGCACTTCAACCGACCATACTCCCTTCTAGTTTTCATACAGGTACGAAAGCATGGTACCTATCAAAGTTAACATTATCTCACTATGACATCTCACCTACGAGCCTGAATGAAATGACGAGCTACCTAAGCTTGGGCTCGAAACCCTATAAGAATGAAAAGTTGAAGTTGAACTCCATAACAAAGCCTACAAAAGGAAGATAGCCACGCACTACGACTCCAAAGTAATGCTTCGGCAATTCATTCTCGGCAATCTAGTTCTATGCTAGGTGTTCACAAATAAAAAGAACCGATCAAAGGTTTGCTTGGCACGAATTAGGAGAGGTCATATCTTATCAACGCTGCTTTATCAAATGGCACTTACCACATCTCTCGCCTGGATGGGATGCACATACCTCACACTAGAAATATAGAGCATCTCCAAGCCAACGATATATGAATATAAGCCATAATTTTAATGTAGAGATTGTAATCTATCATTTTTAATGAATATAATGACGATTTCAAAGCCAATCCCGTCTAACACAATCAACAAGGATATCTGACAAGGATGAACATCACTCTTCCTCGTTGGGGACTGCCAGCATAATCTGCTAAGGACTATAAGAGCCACTCAATGCTCTAATCCTTGCTAAAGGCTATCCATAGTGGACAAGCCCCTCAAAGCTCTCTTTCCTATCGGGGTTCGCCAACACTATAGGCTATCCAATGAGGATGAGTTATTATGTGCTTACTTTGATATTTAGGACTATAGACATACTCCATCAAGGACTACGTGAGCCATTCAATGCTTCCCTTCTTCCCGGGTGTTTATCTAATGATAATCAATTATCGTGCATTCACTTCCTTCTTTTGGGACTGCCAACCTGCCCCCACATAGGTTATTATTCTAAACAAATTGACATAATTTCGATGTTTGCTAAAAATTTTGGTCAACGATACTTGTTATTTATTTTGGTTTTCAAAACTATCTATTATATATATATATATATATATATCGTAGGTTGCATTTTATAAACAAATATCACTTTATTCCTTATTGAGAGACTGGACATTCTCATTACAACCAATAATGATGAACAAGCATACAAGGAACATAGCTCAAAACTACGTTTCTAGAGTCAAGTAAGGAGTGGGCAAAGGGTATCACCTAACAATGACATGAAGATTATTTTCATTAATATGATGTAGAATACCCTAGGGGAGCTCATGGTGTTATGGAAAGTGGTGGTGCTCCAATGTAAGTGCCGAGGGTGGATATTGCAAGATTAACAAAGATTTTGCTGGGGGCAATTTTTTTGGGCAATGGAATCAACTATGGAGGTCCAAGACTGGAAGTAGACGTGCAAATGTATATTCGATGAACTAGAGCTAGAGGATACTAAAAAAGGAAGCTAGCTTCTAGGAAACTTCAAGGAAGGGTAATGAGCTGGTAGAACATCGCCAAAACAGCAACGCTTGGGGACTAATTCAGTTGGGATCAGTTCATAGCCCGATATAAGGAGAAGTTTATATTGATCACTCAAAATTCAATTTTGTCCAAAAAATTTGCTATCATTAAACAAGGTGAGTTATTTTTTTCGGAACATTGTTGTTGCATTCGACATGCTATCAAAATATAGGATGTTGTTTATCAATAATCCTTTGAAGAAAATTAAGAAATTCTCATTGGACTGAATGACTATCTTGAAAAGAGGCTAGTGAGCTATGTATATGAAAGCCTCAAGAAAATTACCGAGAAGGCTTTGAGATATAAGAGTCTATCTCCAAAGACGAAGACTACGTTGTTTTGAAGGAGGAAGCAAAATGGCAAGGAGGAGTAGGTTGCAAGAAAAAGTGGAATAACAAGAAAAAGAAGTAGTTTTAAAGCAAAGACAGTTTGAAGAATGGAAAATGGGAACCCACTTGTTCCAATTTTGGAGTGGGGTTCCATTTGAGCAAAAACTACAAGAGTGCAGAGAATAAATGTTACAATTGCAACAAGGGCATTAGATTCATTTAAATTTAGTGACTTGGTGGATAAACTATGATTGAGACCTGACCTTATAGACAAACCTTTGACTATATGGAACCCCGTGGGTGGTTTACCTTATTTTTGTATAGTTTATCATGATGTTGTTCTATCAACTCATGGTATGTCTTTGCTTTTGATTGTTTTATGCTTGGTTTTGTTAGTTTTGGTATCATATAGGGGATGGATTAGCTTTTGATATACAGAATAGTAGCTGACGGCGGGAGGTTGTTAGTGACAATAGGGACAAACTATTAGTGTAGGCTATTGTGATCTGCATGCCCAAGGAAGTGGTGATGGTTAGCTTTGTGTATTTGCTCGAGATTAAAATAGTGAATTGTCATTAGTACCCATTGCTAGAGAATATCTAGATATGTTCGACGAGGTGACCGGACTACTGCCACATAGAGAGATTGAGTTCCATATTAATTTTTGAAAGACGTCGAGCAATGGTTATGCCTTTGAGATGTACAGCACCTAAAGAGTAATGAAAACTAAAGGTTCAAGTAAATGACCTATTGAGGGAAGGGTTCATTCGTAGGAGTATATTTAAGTGAGGAGCAGCTGTAGTCTTCATGATAAAGGCAAATTATTCTTTGAGGCATTGTGTAGATTATCATGAATTGAACAAAGTAATGAGAAGGAACGAGTTTCCCCTTCATGTATATATGAATTTTTCAATCAGCTTCATGATGTGAAGGTGTTTTATTAGTTGGATAAGCGATAGGGTTTAAATAACTTATAGTAGGGAGGGATAATGTGCCGATTATTGCGTTCCATATGTCATCATAAGTGGTCGACTATGTCGTTCAGGCTGGCCAATGCAGCAACATACTTTGTTAACCATATGAAACGTATTTTTAGGGAGTAACCAAATAAGTTCATGCTTATGTTCGTCAATGGTATTCTTGTTTATTTAGGAAAGAACACAAAACACATTTGAAAGTGGCACTTGAGGAATTGAGAATGCACCAACGGAAAGTAATATTTTCAAAGATTTATTTCCAGAGGAGGGAAGTGCAACTTTTAGGTCATGCTATTTGTAACATCCCGCCTTTTCACACACTTTAAACCGACACACGTGCCAATTCAAAGCATACGCAAGGGCGGATTGTTATGGGGTAAATAAGAAAACAGAGAAGAAATAAAACAAAATAGAATCTCACAGCGGAAGGATAAAATATAGTAACAAGTATACAGTTCATAAACAGTTTACAAAAGCTTGATTTTTCTTATACAATGAATATCAGAGTTACACATACCAAATACAACAATGCAGCGGAATAGAAAGAGTGTGTAGTGCAATACTATATATAAAATAATACTGAATCTTCGTCTTCGTCCTCCAAAGCTAAAATCTGCTATCCTGAAATGCTCGGACTGACCCGAGCGAATTTGAAAAGACAAAAACACCCGAGTCAGACTAGAATATCTTATGTGAGTTAAATAAACAGAAATAAATATGAGTACAGTAACTCAAGAGATTTTCGGGATTTACATCTCCTAAGGATCCGTTAAACTATTTACTATGTAGTATATTGCGCTATTATAATAGTGTCTATTTATAAAATAAACTTACTTTTTAATAGCGTTAAGGGGTTACCCATATAGCCCTTAACACGTAATAGTCCCAGTAGTCCATCCAATATCATAGTCCCTCCTGATCGGGAAGCCACTAGAGGATATCACACGGGCTACGGGAGAAAACCAAACTCGTACAAGGCGCGATAGGGTAGGTGACACGGCACAACTAGGCAATGCCAGGGTAGATATACCAATTACGCTTCCGGGCCGATGGTAACGCGAAGCCGCAGCAACCGCCCACCTCGAAACAACTCCCCAAATCAAAAAAATAGAAGTGGCCACTGAATCAATCCAAAGTCATAGTATAATATCGAAGAGGAGTGTCCGATCAGAGGAATGACCTCATTAACCCGTCGATCGCTCCTGTTTTAGCCACCTTATGCCAACTCACGGGAGTCGGGTCCACGTATTTACCTTACAGGAATCGTCGCCACCAACCTACTTCATTCTGGAATCTCCACCGCGTACACGGTTAGTCAAAGTGGTTTTCGGTATCGACAGAGAGTATGTCCATATCCGATCCCGGTCTCTTTGCCAACCCATCGTTATTATAACACCGCGGTTATTTAAAACAGTTTATACTTTTAAAACCAGAATATAATCCATTTCAAAACCATAATATTACGATATCATTCCAAAACCCAAAACCATATTTTACCACTTATTCCAAATATAATTCCTTTCCAAAATTAAAAGGCTTTAGCTTCATAATATCTGAAAATCGAATATTTTCAAAGCTTAATATTTTTGGAAATCCATAATTTCAAACCATAACTTTTAAACTCAAATGGTTTGGATATTCAACGGTATGCGAATTAAAAGGGTTTAACTTTACTGTTGCTTTATAAAGAAATAAATTACACGGCTTTCCAAATATTTCTTCTTTTAAAGTTAAACCAAAATCCAAAATATTACCTCAAGTCCCAAAACCATTTCAATTTTATATATATTTATATCCATTTTTGATCATTAATATTTCAACTAAAGTTGGATTTTTATCCTTTCAAAATCAATATTCTATTAATTAATCTTGACCATTCACATAAAATCCATAATTAATAAAACTTCAATTTCTAGTAAAATATATATATAAATTTTCCAATTCAAATTTTTACTAGAATATCCATTTCTATTTATTTTGGGAAAATCCAATTTCAAATATCATATCTTAAAATTTCCAACTTTACATTTAAACATAGGATATAAATTTACCAACTCCATTTTCTAAATTTCTTCCATTTCAATAAAGAAATTTATCCACCTTTTAAATTCCTAAATTTTAACTTCATAGGTATATAAATATGGAATAAAATATTTATACAATATAAAATTTAAGATTTATAAACCGTATTCAATCCAAACCATAGAAATCACATTAAAATAGTTATATATAGACCGCGGTGCCTGTATAAAATTTTCTATCCTATGGTCAAGTGATACGGATATTTATCATTTCAATCCGCAATTTAAAAATAAAACTTTGCGGTTTTATCATTTCAAACCACAATCCCGAAAATGTAAAATGCATGCTAACTGGCAGTTAATGATATCCACATAAATCATCCATTCAACAACACATCCATCACCCAATTTCAACCATCAATCAATATCAATCCATATCAATCAATAACAATATTAGTTCGATAATATGCAACGGGTAATAACTGTCAGTTTATTCAAATTAAATTTCAACTATTAATCTAACCATTTATATTTAGAGATAATTTATATAACTGTTAACTAGCATTTCATATGCAAACAAAATTCCTAACAGCAAATTAATACGCAATTAATCAATTTAATTAATAGCTAAATTCAATAAATGCAATTCAACAGATATGGATGAAATAACATGCCAAAAGCTCATAAATAAATTTCTGTTCATTTCTAAAATTTATTTAACAAACATAAAAGCTTCTAGTAATTGTGAGTGGGTTAAAACACTCACCTTCCGAATTTAAATCGAATTTAGATTCGATTTAAACTCAAAAATTTGACGGTCTCCAAATCTGTCCAAACCAGCGTCATCAGATCTGGAATTAAATTACGATCCTAACGCAAAAAAAATCGTGTGAATCCGAATTCGTATGAGAAAGTTATTGGATAAAACGTGATCGAAATTCAAATTTAAATTAAAACAAAACAAACCACTCATAAACTGCCACGTCATCCCTGCATCATCCTCTCTACCTCACAGAACGCGGCTACAGGAACACGAGACCCCAACACCACCTACAGCCGCACCTTTGACCGCCTCCCCTGGCCACCACCGGCCGCCATTCGCCTCGGCACCATGGCCGTTGACTCCGCCTTGACCCCTGCTATCGGCCGCCCCCATCCCGGTTGCCTGAAATGGCCGCCGCCGCCGCCTAGAAATAGGGTTTCGAAACCCTAATCGGCCAAATTCTAGCGCCCCTGACCACAATACAAGCTGCAACCACCATCGATCTACTCCCCACAGCGATTGCTACCAAACCCCTCAACCAATTTCGTCGATTGAACCCGAAATCAAAAACGCCCAAATCTAGCCTTAGGGTTTCGAGTTTTTGGCCTTTGACTGAGTTTCCAGGACGATTCGAGCATCGATTGCAAAAACAGATGTCACATATAAATTCGTATTGAAGAAATCTACGACATATAATTTTTTGGGAATTTTCTGAAGACTTTGAATTTTCACTTTGTTTTGCAATTTGAAATTGGATCTGAGGAGCATCCATTGAGGAAGAAAGAATGGTTGAAGAATGAACGTACAGCATAAGCAAATAAAATGGGGCTAGGGTTTATAGCCATGCTTATATAGGTAGGCTAGAGATAGAGAAGATGGACTGGATAAGCGAACGTACGGAATAAAACACGGCCCAAAAAGCCCGCTATGCCTCCGGAATCGAATTTGTTAAAACTATATATCCAAATAGGTGTTTTAAAATATTCTGAACGCGATGGAAAAAGTTTCACGACCAAATTCGATCGTATGAAGAAGTTATGCTGAAAACAAGATTTCCAAATTGATTTCAAATTGATTTTTAATAAAATTGATTTTCAAGGCGTTTCGCGTCCGTACGATCAAACGACAAGTCCGATCGATACGAAATTTGAAACCCTATAATAATTCACCGATACGGATCCGATGAAACTAGTTTCGTCGAAGTCCGAGTCCGTGACAAAAATGGCTATTTTTAATGTTTATTAAATCAATTAAATAAATCATAAAAAATCAATTTTTATGTTTCAATTTCTAATATTGGCTGGATTCATTACTTATATAATTCAATCAATCTTAATTGATTTAACAAGCTTGGATGTGAATTAAAATCCATAAATATATCAGTTTGCAGTGTTAATATCTGCACTTTCTTATTATCTGGAAATTATAAATTATATTCTAAAACTCAATTATTACATCTTATACCTTTATACTCTTAACTTAAATCTAACTAAATAAATAATTGGATTTCCATCTCAACTTGAATCCAATTAGATAAATAGATTTGATTTCCCTTTCAACTCATTTTTACTTGTAATTAACCCTTTTTTTTTTTTACCATAATTATATTTCAAATTGTCAATAAACTTTTATTCCCATTTATTTGCCTTAATTTAATTTAAGGCAATCCTAAATTAATATCTATTGCAATGATTGCAAACATCATTCCCTTATTTTCTTAACTATTATAAATTCCAATCTTAATGAATTTAATATTGTATGTTTGATAAATCTATTAAATCCACTCAATTGTTTACCATTCCAATCTAAATTCAATAACGTAATAATTTACGTTAGAATCCATTTTATATGCAGCAAATACCATTTGTTGACCTTAATATTCAAATTATAAATAGAATCTTGTTTTCTAAAGTTACATCAACAATGGTCAAATAAAAATCTGAATTAGCTTTAACCTTATCCTATGGTATTAACCATTGCAATAAATACAAATTAATGAATGGTCTTGACTCCTATATTTACTACTTTGGTTTCAATTAACATTTTATGGTGAATATGAATTTCAGTGTATAATTGAAACCTTTATATCTATTTTATTTCACTATTCTATAAGAAAAATTATCATTTGGTTCATACTTTTTACAAATAACTCCCATTTCTTCCAAATAATAATTACATAAACTATTAAATATTAAATCCATTAAATTGCAATAAATTCAATTGATTGCAATTGGTTTCCAAATAAATTTGGATTTTTATTTGGTTATACACAAATTTCTGTTATCACTTCCCTACAGAGTTATTATCACTTAAGATCTCATTGCATCCCCATTTTCCCACTATCAATTACTGATTTCTTTATTTTATTCTACACAAATTATTATAAATAAGATTTCCTTTGTTTTGCATCTTATTTATATTTACATTACTCAATCACCGATCCATCTCACTTTAACTGCAGTAAATTGGCGGATAAATTGAATAAATTCCAAAGTTTTAAATTAATAAGAAACAAGAATAGGTAACATACAATAGTCGTTAAATCTAAATTCTAGTTACCTAAATAGTCTTTTATTAGTTGCAAATAAATATTACTATTTATTTTCATAGTACAAATCTCAATAATTATCCCATTTAATTTGCTTAGGCCATTTATAGTCCACTATACATATCTACATAAATGGGCAATTTATTCAATTTATTAAGTATCAAATTCTATTAAGCCCTGTTTATATTTACATGCATTCTTCTATTACTTTACCAAATGGAATAACTTTTAAACTCATACACTTAATAACAAAACCGTTATAAATCCAATAAATTCCAAATCGTAGTTTGTACATATTTTACACAACTATTTTGATTCCTCACAAAACGTTGAATTTATTAAATGACCATTAATTATAATTTAATTCCCTTAATAGAATCAATTGCTTATTATCATATATATTCTTTCTTTCCCATTTTAAATTCATTAACGTATTTACGCATCTCCATCTTTCAATTATTAATAATCAAACTGATTACAAACACTGTTTATATCAATTTCCATAAATTTGTTCAACCTATGCTTTTGTTTACATAATAATAAATTTTATGTTTCCATCAGTTTTCTTTTCCTTTCACTACAGCCATACAATATTACTATCTACACAATTTACATCTTTGTATTAATGAACACCATTAAAGTAAATATTTATATTAACTTTTACAGATTCAACTATACCAAATCTCTGCATTTTATTCTCAAACAAATTTGAAATTACATTAATTAAATTTATTAAATATCATAAATCTACGGATCGTTACAATCTCCCCCACTCAAAACTTTTCGTCCCCGAAAAGGAAAGAAGGGAGAAGGGAGAATAAAACCGTACATCTTATTTCAAATATTAACTCATAAACAATATTTTACTGGATTAATTTCCTTTAATGAAATACATTTGTTTTATATAATCATTATATCCTTTAATACTTGAATTATTAAAGTTGGAAAATATTTTCACAAAATTCTAAGTCCAAAATTTACGGAAAATTTTGGCAGAGTCTCCTTTGTACGGAGGGACTCTGGAGAAAATATAATATCCAATTATACAAATATTTTACATATATATCCAAAATAAAATATCCACACGGGAAAAATATATAAAATAGCGCTTTAAACGTAATCCGAAAACGTACCTATTTGTCGGGCAATACGCTTATTATTTTTACGGACCAAAGCAGTAGCAGTGGCTTCCATCACCTGTATTTACTAATAAAATCTAAAAGGTTAAATATTTATTTTACAGTGAATGTTTAGGTGGATTCAATCATTCATATCCAATCAAATGCAACAACCATACAAACAGCACACCCACATACAACAAACAATCATTTAAATCAAACAACAATTAGTTGTTCGGGTTCAAATTCTGAAGTTGTAC